>CM060984.1:149147979-150407979 GCA_030765065.1 Deroplatys truncata | reverse complement strand
AAATACAGGGGACATGCACACGTGAAGAAGTGCACTAGAGTGCGAAGCTTTACCTCCACTCTGCTTCTGTACTGTTACTATAATTGTACGTCAATGCCACTAGATGTTAGCCCACTACGGCAGAAGTTAAGAGTAACTGTAGCAAAAGTAGGTAACGTGCATAAACGGAAAACTTCTAATCGGTTTTTCCATATCATTCATAATCTCAACTAGAATTTAATTTACACATTACTTCATTTTTGCCCTACTTGTAGTTAATTATACACACAACAAACACAAAAAAGCTTTCTTTCTTCAGACAAGCTATGCATTATTATTATTATTATTATTATTATTATTATTATTATTATTATTATTATTATTACCGTCGCTAGGAGCGGCTGCAGTTCTATCTATTTCTTCATAATCATAACTATTATGCAGCAGTTGCTATTTCACGTGTTCAGAGCTATTTGAGTAACATTTTGTGAACACCTAACGTGTATACTTGCGAGCGGCTACTGGTTGCAGTATAAAACTTCTATATGTATAGTAGACTAAAGCGATAGTCAGATTTTAAAAAAGCGGATCGCTATGTGATGGTTTTGAAGTTCCATTCAGTATGTAAGACCACGAATAGCGACTTGACTACTTGAAAAAGTATAAATATTTGAAAATTTAAACCAATAACAATGAATATCTCAGAAGTGGTTCACAAAATACGAGGGTCGTCCAATAAGTAAGTTTCCCTATTTTATAAAAAAAACATTACACACAATCGATCATGTTGAATTAATTGTATTTATATTGTACAATCCTTCTGTTACTTTTCTACGTAGTCAACATGTTTTTCCAAGCATTTTTGGGGACGTGACACAAGTTTTTCCAAGCCAGTATTGTATCGGGTCGGGTCCTGTGCTCGCAACCGGCTGTTCACTGATTCATTTTCGTCACGGTGTTAAAGTGCTTACCTCCATGATGACCTTTGAGTCAGGGAACTTGTGAAAATCACTTGGGAAAAGATCTGGTGAATATGGAGGATGCGGGAAAACTTCCCAGTTGAATCTTCTGAGCTCCGCCTGGGTCAAGATTCAACTTGGAAGATTTCTCCTATCCTCCATACTCACCGGAGCTTGCCCCAAGCGATTTTCATGTTCCTCCAACTCAAAGGTAAGCACTTTAGCACGGATGATGAAGTCAAATCAGTGAACAGCTGGTTGCGAGCATAGAACCCGACCTGTACAACACTGGTTTGGAAAAAATGTTTTCACGTCCCCAAAAATGCTTGGAAAAACATGTTGATTATGTAGAAAAGTAACAGAAGGATTGAACAATATAAATAAAATTAATTCAACATTATCAATTGTGTGTAATGTTTTTTTTTTATAAAACAGGGAAACTTACTTATTGGACGACCCTCGTAATAAAAATCGTTAGAGCTATTTCTGGGAAAATAAAACACGACGAAACTTTTTCCATGTAAAGGACAGTTTCGGTTGGGGATATTTTCTTTTGAAAATCTTCGTGTGGCATCCTTGGAAGATGCTGAACTTAAATATCAAGTTTGGTATTTAGCTGGCTTTTCGTTTTTTAGTTATGCCGTTCACAGGCAAACACACATACACACATGGAGCTTTTTTAAGAATGTTTTATGCTTTATTTATTTATTTATTTATATATTGGGGACGTCAAACGTGTGTTTCTGGTGAAATCTCGGTATCAAGCTTTAAATAGAATGCAATACTTCCCCTGCTAACTATAGATAGGAAATAGAGAAGAAGAAGAAGAAGAAGAAGAAGAAGAAGAAGAAGAAGAAGAAGAAGAAGAAGAAGAATAGGGTTTTTTTAAATCGTGAATTCTAAGAAGCCAAAATCCTTTTATTTTTTCGATATCACGAATTTATGTTTGGATACGGGCACAAAGCTGGAAGAGGGAAGCACCGACGGAGGATACAAACCAAGAAGGGGAAA
The DNA here is from genome assembly GCA_030765065.1 of Deroplatys truncata. Classification (NCBI taxonomy): domain Eukaryota; kingdom Metazoa; phylum Arthropoda; class Insecta; order Mantodea; family Mantidae; genus Deroplatys; species Deroplatys truncata. Next base: position 150,406,030 of record CM060984.1, on the reverse strand, counting down.
CAAATGCATAACGTTAAGCGTTGTGCGCAGAAGCATCCTAATGCAATTATAGCATCGTTATTAACGATCTAAGCAAGAGAGGCGGCTGTTGTAACAAACCTTTGGTGCCCGGCTTGTGGATCATTAATCACACTAGAATTTTCATTAAATCATGTCCAGTGGCGGCATCCATACATTACAACACACATACACCTTTCTAATTAGTGTAATCATCGTTCGCGCCGCACCGAAATTCCGCTAAACTGTGCTGAAGGGGTAGCTTACAAAGTTGCGATAATTGCATGCGTGCACAGTGCTTCAACCCACTTTCTGCAAAGTGGAACGGGGAGCATTATCTTGCCAAGTAACAAAAGAATCTGACGTGAAGTACTCACACTGCAATGCTATTTTATAGGTATCCCTCATATGTTATGCTATTCATACAAATAGTATAGCCTTTACCTTTAATTATGATTACCTTTAACTGTGATACAAGTGTTAAAAGCAGGGTTTTACTATGCGAGTAGGAATGTCAGCTTACCGAGATCGTAGGCCAAGTGTGGCAATCCTACGAGAAAAATAAAATAACTTTTAATATGTGTGGCATACACTCTTTTAGTAGACATTCCTAAAATTTGTAAAATACAAAATAAATAAGCAAGATGGCATTTCCAGGGATGAGACCTAGAAGGTTATTGTCCGCCTTTCTATGTGAAGGCGGCGGTTAGACAGGACGGCAACCTAATGCAATCTGCACGGCACGAAGCAGGTGTTACAGGGATGAGACCTAGAAGGCTAACTTTCCGCCTTTCTATATGAGAGCGGTAGTTGGGCTGGACGGCACCCTAATGCCATCTGCACGACACGAAGCAGGTGGTTACAGGGATGAGACCTAGAAAGTTAAGTGTCCGCCTTTCAGTGTGAAGGTGGCGGCTAGACTGACGGCACCCTAATACCATCATCACGACACAAAGCAGGTGGTTACAGGGATGAGACCTAGAAGGCTAACTGTCCGCCTTTCTATATGAGAGCGGTAGTTGGACTGGACGGCACGCTAATGCCATCTGCACGACACGAAGCAGGTGGTTACAGGGATGAGACCTAGAAGGCTAACTGTCCGCCTTTATATGAGAGCGGCAGTTGGACTGGACGGCACCCTAATGCCATCTGCACGACACGAAGCAGGTGGTTACAGGGATGAGACCTGGAAGGTTAACTCCGCCTTTCAGTGTGAAGGTGGCGGCTAGACTGACGGCACCCTAATGCCATCTTCACGACACGAAGCAGGTGGTTACAGGGATGAGACCTAGAAGGCTAACTGTCCGCCTTTCTATATGAGAGCGGTAGTTGAACTGGGCGGCACCCTAATGCCATCTGCACGGCACGAAGCAGGTGGTTACAGGGATGAGACCTAGAAGGCTAACTGTCCGCCTTTCTATATGAGAGCGGTAGTTGGACTGGGCGGCACCCTAATGCCATCTGCACGGCACGAAGCAGGTGGTTACAGGGATGAGACCTAGAAGGCAAACTGTCCGCCTTTCTATATGAGAGCGGTAGTTGGACTGGACGGCACCCTAATGCCATCTGCACGGCACGAAGCAGGTGGTTACAGGGATGAGACCTAGAAGGCTAACTGTCCGCCTTTCTATATGAGAGCGGTAGTTGGACTGGACGGCACCCTAATGCCATCTGCACGGCACGAAACAGGTGGTTACAGGGATGAGACCTAGAAGGCTAACTGTCCGCCTTTCTATATAAGAGCGGTAGTTGGACTGGACGGCACCCTAATGCCATCTGCACGGCACGAAGCAGGTGGTTACAGGGATGAGACCTAGAAGGCTAACTGTCCGCCTTTCTATATGAGAGCGGTAGTTGGACTGGGCGGCACCCTAATGCCATCTGCACGGCACGAAGCAGGTGGTTACAGGGATGAGACCTAGAAGGCTAACTGTCCGCCTTTCTATATGAGAGCGGTAGTTGGACTGGGCGGCACCCTAATGCCATCTGCACGGCACGAAGCAGGTGGTTACAGGGATGAGACCTAGAAGGCTAACTGTCCGCCTTTCTATATGAGAGCGGTAGTTGGACTGGGCGGCACCCTAATGCCATCTGCACGGCACGAAGCAAGTGGTTACAGGGATGAGACCTAGAAGGCTAACTGTCCGCCTTTCTATATGAGAGCGGTAGTTGGACTGGGCGGCACCCTAATGCCAATTGCACGGCACGAAGCAGGTGGTTACAGGGATGAGACCTAGAAGGCTAACTGTCCGCCTTTCTATATGAGAGCGGTAGTTGGACTGGACGGCACCCTAATGCCATCTGCACGGCATGAAGCAGGTGGTTACAGGGATGAGACCTAGAAGGCTAACTGTCCGCCTTTCTATATGAGAGCGGTAGTTGGACTGGGCGGCACCCTAATGCCATCTGCACGGCACGAAGCAGGTAGTTACAGGGATGAGACCTAGAAGGTTAACTGTCCGCCTTTCTGTGTGAGAGTGGTAGTTGGACTGGGTGGCACCCTAATGCCATTTGCACGGCACGAAGCAGGTGGTTACAGGGATGAGACCTAGAAGGCTAACTGTCCGCCTTTCTATATGAGAGTGGTAGTTGGACTGGGTGGCACCCTAATGCCATCTGCACGGCACGAAGCAGGTGGTTACAGGGATGAGACCTAGAAGGCTAACTGTCCGCCTTTCTATATGAGAGTGGTAGTTGGACTGGGTGGCACCCTAATGCCATCTGCACGGCACGAAGCAGGTTGTTACAGGGATGAGACCTAGAAGGCTAACTGTCCATCACATATCGTTCTAAGAGTTATCCACTAACAGTTTCGTCTCGATATGACCAAGGAGTTAAAGCGACGTAAAATAGAGTAATAATACTATATTGACTCCAGACTAAGACTGGAACTAAGAGAAATGGTGCCTAGAGCGAGATCAACAGACGTGTGTAGTGAGATTTAGATGTTTAGTTGATTCGCTAGCAGTGCTTACATTACACCAGTCAGTGAAGCAACTATATGCTATATCACACTATTTTCTGGATTTGTTTTGGTAGCAATTTCAATGATAACGTTTCGGGAACTTCCAAAATGTTATCCGCCTCTTGAAATTCAATTTCATTCATATTAGTACCTGCCACCATTTTGACGATTATTCAGGTCATAGATAAAAGAATAGCGATTCAGATCAAAGAAAGTACAAAGCTGCCAACACACGGAACAGGTTAACTGGATAACCATTGTGATAAATTGAAGTATTGCGGTTTGAATTGTGATTAAATAAATCGATCGCCATCAGAAATTAATCTTGTAAAAAGACCTAATGAAATGTAAAAGCTAATCAAAACAAGTCGGTTTATTCCATGTACAAATAAAAAGGGGAGATTGGAATTGAAACCAAAGTTGGTACCAGTGGAGTGGCATAAACATTTTATCGCACTAATGCGATAAAGTACAACTTTTAATACATGTGTCTTATGTTAAAAGTTCTAGTTTTTGTTCCAGCTGTATAAAAATAAATTATATGTACTATGGTTGCAGAACAGGATAAGTAATTCATTCCTTATATGTAGTAACATAAGCGAACTTTACATGCATATAAAACATGTTATATCTCTTCTACAAATTACAAAAAGTTGTTTTTCTATCTGCTTCATTTTAATGCGGATAAACTTTGCAAAAATGGTTTCGTTACACATTTTGTTGTAGGTACAGGGGGGGATACAGGGGACTGAAGTGATAGTCGAACATTTAAACAGTGGCTACTGTCATTGAGATGCGATATTTTATAAACCCATCGTCCATTTAAATGCGCGTTTGGGCATTTATAAGGCAATAAAGGCAAAAACAGCAACTCGATCATCATTCTACAATATTTGAGTGCTTTCTTATAAACATTTTAAGAAAGTGAGTTTTATGGAACTTTTGTTGAGAACGCAGTACTTCGAATTTAACTTTTATGGTAATGTCGGGGGCTTTTGAAAATAACTAATGGTGTTTATAACTCTTCGACTCTAGCCTTTTAAGCTAATTTTATTTATTATCACTATGAAACACATTCACATACTCAACAGAGGCTGAGGAATGATTCTGATTAGAGCAAAGCTCTCGGCCTCAGACCGTAATCAAACCCTGGACCTCTATGTTGAGAAGCCACAACGCTGACCTACCGATCACGGTGGCAGTCATTGTTTTTCTTATTTCTGCCGCTCCGTGCGTCACAACAGGTAACTTGATTTTTGGTCATCTTTTACTTCGGTCTATCCCCTCTACAAAATGTTAGTGAAGCCCAATGATGCAGCGGCTGTTTTTGTTTTCTTTTCTGTGTTTTGACAGCTCCGTTTCAGAGTGCTGCATTTATTAGGGGAACAAACTAAAGGAGATACGGGTATAACCCTTTATTAATGTAAGGAATTCCCGAGACAGCAAACCTGTCTGGTTTTCGAAGTATTGCTCAACCGATGTTTCTGTTACGCTACGTATAAAAAACGTGTTCTGATTCAGCTGCTGGGAAACAGTGCGGTTCGTAGTTACGTGGGAGGGAGTAGGTGTAGCATGAGCTATTTGCGTTCGCCGACTGTAATCATAACGTTAGGTATACTGTAGCGATTGATTGATTGAGTCCGAGAGACAAAACAACAGTTTGTTCGTCTTGACCCAGCAAAGGGTAGGCTTATTGCGTGGTATTTCTTCCAGTTTGGGCCATGCTGTGCCCTTTAAGAGTTTCAGGAGTCCTTCTGCTTCGGTCTGAGTTTCAAACACATTGTATTGAATTGTTTACAATGCAATGATTGGAATGTAAAATGTTTTGCAGTTTCATATTCCTGCTGCGTTTTGCACTTAGGGGCACCTTTCCCTATCACTATGTGGTAGATGTTTATTTTTTAACTCCCATGGCTAGACATTATACTAACCATTTTCTTCCTGTTTATTTTCATAATAACAGTGATTTTTGGACGTGGTTTAGGCATCATTAGTTTGTCAACTCTTTGTTTCTGGACTTAAGTCCAATGTTTAGTATGCTATTTTTGAATCCAGTTTCGCAGTTTTGTTCTCACTGTACTTTCTCAAGACAGGCTCTCTGGTCCAATATTAGATTTGTGCTCCTACTTTGGCCAACTTATCTGCATTTACATTGCCAGTTATACCTGAGTGAGGCATACCAAGCTAACCTTGTTGCTCTCCCCCAGCCTCTCTAAGGACATCTTGCCCTTGGAGATCTTTGATCTCGGCTCCTAACCGGATAATGCCTTCAGTGGTGCTTGGCTGTCTGAATATATTTATTTAAACGTTTCCTGTAGTATCTATAATGATTCCCCTCCATGCATGCCCTGATTGCGCATATTTCAGCTTGAAATACTGTGGCCGCTCCCCTAGATAGTAAGATTTATCCAGGCTGGGCTGAACACCATATACCGCAGTACCTCCAGGTGTCTTTACCCATCAGTGAACCACACAATGTTCCCTGAGCGGAGGTGGTGTTTTACTTACCGGCGTGCATTCGATCTTTACCTCAAAATATCCGAACGGTAGGAAGGGTTGTATATAGAGGGTTGTTCACGATCTATGATAACAATATCAGACAAGCACAATAGTTCCACACTGAAATGAAGGTTCAGCAGTATGAGTGGAATCACTGTGTTTGTTCAGTTGTGTGCTCTTGTTCTTGCTGCATCAAATGGCATAAAAAAGAACTATTCTGATAAGGTTCTGATTTTCCGATGCAAAATGCTTGTGTTCTAAGATTATTAAGCAGTGCAAGAGGCGTGGTTTTACCATTTCCAGGAAAGTGATCTCATGTGCACTCAACAAAAACGGTAAGGCCACATCAGGACTTATTCCAAAGGTAAGAAACAGGGAAATCCACGACCGGCCATCAGTCGCGCCCTGGAGATAATTTGGAAGGTGAAGGCCCATGCCTCTGGACGAAATCCTGAAACTCAGAGAGCTATTGTACTGTAATTAAGGATCTCTGTAGTTACTGTGGACCCCATACTCAACCAGGATTTGAATCTAGAAAAATGCCGTAAGAGCCGGGGTATAAGCTTGCCTAAATAAATTGCAGAACGTGCCACTAACAGCAGACAGCTGTATGTACTATACCTAGCTGGTGAAAAGTGGATGTTTGTTGTATTTTTAGATGAGGCATATGTTTATCTAAGTGACTCAACAAACCCTGCGCTATATATTACCGACAAAGAGGAGAAAACATTTTGAAAGTTGGTATAAGGAAACTAATGAAAATTTCCCCAATGGTTTCATGGTAATAGCAAGGTACGGTTACAATGGCAAATTAGGCATTCGTCGTATACATACAAATATGAAAATCAACTCGGCATATTATCAGACTAAAGTCTTGATACCAATTTTCCATACAGAAATCCCTGTTCTCTATGGTGCAGTTGTAAGTAAAGTCTGGTTGCATCAGGATAAGGCCATGCGTCTGCTTCAACCTACAAATTTTTGGAGAACAGAGAGAGAGAGAGAGAGAGAGAGAGAGAGAGAGAGAGAGAAAGAAAGAGAGAGAGAAATGGGAATTCATCCCATACCTTTCAGCGACAACCATGTTAAGTCATCTGGTACATCACTGATGGAGTTTTGTGCATTTGGGTTACTGAAAAGAGCCCTTGAAAGCAGACGGCCGGGAACTTTGGATGGTCTCTGGAAAGCTACCAGGAGGATTGGAATAAACTAGACATAGTAGCAATTCGTAAACTGTATTTCGTAGCACTTTGCTCCAGTGGAAGCTGTGCTGCAGATTAATAGCTCAAGCTAAAGGCTGCCAGATAGAACATCACTGCTGGTGGAGGCGTGGTTTTTCATAAGGTAAGGGGATCTTAAGTTTGTTACCATAGATTGCGAACATCCCTCCGTAGTTCTCTGACATGTATGTTATTGAACTTTTTCAGCAGATTTAAAAATGTTGCTGTAGCTTTTTGAATATTCTATACATTTTTTCAGTTATTTCCAACCATTAGTCTACATATCCCAGTAGTTGCCTCCATTTCCACTCATAAACTCCTGCAGTCTGGCTTCATTACTGAATACCATTCGGTTTTCTGCGAATATTAGCTACCTATGCTACTCATGAATGGAAGAACCAGCATGTTACAATTTTTCAAAGCTGAGGTTGTGGATGGAAAAAAGGCATGTAGTTTTCTGTGCACTATGACCTTTGGTGGCAGTTGAAAAATTTATTAGTAGATAACAGTAATGTATATTTGTGGTACTGATGTGGTGGAAGAACGTGGAATTTTACCAGGTTCAAGTCGGTACCTTTCGGTATTACGGGTATTCAAGTAAGCTGATTGATCCAAATCAATTAACATCCTTGTACCTGTCATTGATTGCAATCAGCAGCAGACAAAAAACAAAACAAACAAAAAATGAACAAAAGCAACTCTAGTGGACATGTTTCAGTTCATGGACGAACAAGAACATCGCGACTTTTACACGAATGTTTAATAAACATTTATTTAATTATTTATTTGCGCTAAGCTGTAAGCTATCATGACTTGAAATTAACATTTGTTCTCCACCAACCCATAACCATAAAAATAAAAATATAACATTCCACATGATAATAATATAGTCCTTATAATCTATGAGTGTTCGTTTATTGACCATGTTCCATTTTTTAACTTTATTTAAATATACCCTTAACATATTTTGTGATCTGTCTTCAAATATTTTTCTGTGTGCTATTTATTTATTCATTTTAAGCCATTATGGCTTGAAGAATTTCAATCTTCATTGCTCTGTTCCAACACAGTCAAATAATAAGTGCTTTACACCCTCTTCCTCTCCAAAAATCGGACAAAGTCTATGATTCACCTTCTTTCTGGAAACTTTAAACATCCAGTCTTAGCTATGCAAGCCCTTCTCTTGCCTTATATTACAGTGCCCAAATACCATTCTCTTTTAGGATCAATATCCAGTTAATAGAACTAGAACTAGGAATAGATATGGAGGGGGTCTTAGCACCTCGACCAACAAGATCTTTTGTGCCTAAGCCCCTGATGGGGTGCCTCCGGGAGGGAGGGGTGAGGTGAGAGAAAACAGAGAGCGGCCGAACCAGGAGGCACAGCAGATTAGAGGGCAGGGTCCCTACCTTTTTCCAGATTGAAACTCCCCGGATGGCAGCTGGTGCAACCGGCTCCCCTCTCCCCTTGGCTTGCACATACCACTGGGGGGGCAGGACTCAGAGACCGCACCCATTCCGGTACGAAGTATTACATAGAGCATCATTTTCCCCTGCCATGTAATGCCGAGACTCCCGCCGACACTTGCAATCTTGAAACATCTACGCAGATGAAAGGTGAAGTGAAATGAGAATGGAGGTAAAATGGAGGGACAGGAAATTCGTGGGACGTAATGAATCTTCCCAGCATTTGCCTAGCGACCAGGGGAAATTCCCGAAAAAATCCTTGGCCAGGAAGGTCGGCCGCGGGAATCGAACCACGACCTCCCGAATGCGGACCACAGAGGTTGCTGCCTGAGCCATCCCACTCGGTAATATCCAGTAAATACAGAACATTTTACTTCTTCCCTATAGGTGTATGCCCTCTTTCAAATATATGTGAGACTTTAATGAACATACGAGTATGAGTTTGAAAAACATGAAATTAGTGTAGAAATAATGTTGTGGCAATTTCTTTTTATTTTATTTGTGTAACAAATGCAGCTGTGATATCTGATACGTCTGAAAGAGTTTGTCTAGTCAGACCACAAGCACGGAAACCGCATCTTACCGCAATGATACCGGTCAACTTCATGAACTTCCAAGTTGTAATACGTAGTCGAGTTATGTGTAGAAATTGTTGTGATAATAAATTATTTTGTTACACGGTATAAACCTTAGTCCTATGATATGAGTATTTAGTCTTCAGTGGAATGACCACTTAAAGTGAGGCTCTGGTGTTATCCACATGGATGAGAAAAATCTGATGTGTAGCATTCACATTACTTTCTCAATTACTCTTCTAAAAACTATTCTTACAACATTCTATTGTTCTGTCAACTCTTGTTAATTCAGATAAGCAAGATACACATTTATTCTATGTAATGGCTTTGAAACTGTATGCCCTTTACAGTCGAGAAAAATCGAATAGCGACTTAACACTTGAGTAAACACAGTAAAAGTATTCGAAATATAGAACAAAGAATATCTCGGAAATGCCCAAAGTTAAAAGGAAGTTTATTTGACATAAATTGTGTGCTTTAACGATATCTACATTTTTTTTGTATAGTAAGATCTTGTTTATCCCTTATGATTTACCAATTATAAAGCAGTTATTCAGAAGGAAAAAGAATTCACAGACTATTCCCTGAAAATTCAAGATATATATTTTATTTCTCATGCAAATATATCAAACACATGGTATTTTAATCAAAATTGTTAGAGCTAGTTTTTAGAAAATAAAAAATAACCAAACATTTTTCACGTAAAAGCTATTTTGGGGAGTGGGAGATTTTTGTTTTTTTAATCTTCGCGCTCATCCTTTGAAGACGTTGAACTTATAACCAAGTTTGGTTTTTAAACGACTTCTAACTTTTTTATTATGCTGTTGATAGACAGATAGAGAGAGACAGTCATACATACAGAGTTTTTTTCTAAAAATACCTGTTTTGGATTTAGGGAATCTCAAAACGTGTATTTACGATGAAATCTGGGTATCGAATTGTTTGGTAGAATGCAATAAATACTTCCTTTACTTTCTATAGGTAAGCAGAGAAAGTAAAACGCATTCTCCTATTAAGTTATGAATAGTGACATACCACATTGTTCTAATCAGCTATGTAAATAATGGCCTCAGATGAGCAAATATCAGCAGCGCATAATTCCAATAATGCTGTTATAATATTTCATTTGACAAAATATGAGAAATTGTAATAAATATTTCAGTACTAGGAGACAGTTCGAAGCATTTTGCAAGAGGGTTTTAAGCCAAAGCTTTGGAGATTAATAGTTGTACTCATTTAACCTTTTAAGCAATCCGAGTATTATAAATGTAATACGTTTTATATATAACCAAATTTTCAAATAGACATGGCAGAATATGTAGAGCGACACGTGGAACTGTTTGATGGTTATCATCAATATTAAGTAGGAAAATGAAGAAGTTTTTAAATCAATCCAAAATACGTATTGCATTGTTCGCAGCGCTTTCAACCAGGTTTAGAGATTCAAAAAAGAATGAAAGGGTTGTACGAGAGAACTGCAAGTAATGTATTAATAGCCACATGTTTATGGCGAATCTAGTGCTCAAAGGAAAGAAAGTTACAATAATATTTCATACAGTTTGGAATGTGAGATAACTAGTTAAGATATGATCACCTGTGCTCTTTCCATCCAGTATATGTACCTACTGCGTATGGATTTGTATACCTTGTTCGATAACATTTTAAACCTTTGTAGCTTCTCTTTGGTCCCATAGTTATTTAATAACATAAACACTACATAGTTTTTACATAATACAGAAACCCTGTATACAAGGAAATGAGGTGAAGCTGGTGAATATGACGATTTTCTATTCACAGGTCACCGTTTAACTAACTGTTTTGGATAAGACATAATAGTCTGCGACAAAGCAAAATAATCCGCATCGAAAAAAATAATATTCTAAGTTGTTAATTAAAAAATATCGTCTATCTGAGTTTTAATGTTAGCTGGACACAATTTTCTCTCTTTATACAATTATGATTATAACATAAAATGCAGCAAAACTTTCTTACATTAGGTCATTAGAGGGCTTTGGCATTCAGGAACTTCAGTGTACACATTCACAGAGTTAGAATAAAGATTATTCACTATTTCACTACATAGGATAGGACTAGTGGTGAAGAGGGACTTAGCACGTCGACCTACACAGCTCTTCTTTACCTAAGCCCCTGACGGGGCGCCCCCGCGAGGGAGGGATGAGGTGAAGGAGACAGAGGGCGACCGGAACAGGGAGCACGACGCCGAGCGGGATAGCTCAGGCGCTTACGTCTGTGGCCCGCATTCGGGAGGCTGTGGGTTCGATTCCCGTGGTCGACCTTCCTGATCCATGTTTTTTCTAGGTTTTCCCGAGTCGCCAGGCGAATACTGGCAAGGATCATTATATCCCCGAATTTCCTGTCCTTTCACTTCCTCTCCATTCTCATTTCACTTCAGCCTTCATCTGCTTGGTCTCTTTCAGGGTTGCAAGTGTCGGCGGAGATCCTGGCTTGTGCATGGTAGAGGAAAAGGATGCTCTAAGAAAACCTTCGTCCTTTGGACTGCGAGCAGTCTACCGGTCACAGACCCACCGAGGATGTATAAGCCTAGGGGGAGAGGAGGCCGGCTGCACCAGCTAGCACCCGGGGAGTTCAAATCTGTAAATGGCAGGGACCCTGTCCTCTGCCTGTTGGGCCTGCTGGTCCGGGTGCTCTTATCTCATCCCGCCCTTCCGGGGGCGCTCCGTCAGGGGCATAGGCACAAAAGATCTGCATAGATCGAGGTACAAAGTCCCCCTCCGTACCTAGTCCTATCCTTTCCCTGGGGGCACGACAGGCAGAGGACAGGGTCCCTACCGTTTACAGATTTAAACTCCCGGATGGCAGCTAGTGCAGCTGGCTCTCCTCCCCCTTTAGGCTTACACATCCCACGGGGTCCCGGGATCCAGAGACCTCCCATTCCGGGGACGAAGGTTTACTCAGAGCATCCTTTTCCCCTGTGAGCAAGCAGATGAAAGGTGAAGTGAAATGAGAATGAAGGTGAAATGGAGGGACAGGAAAATCGGGGGATGTAATGATCCTTCCCAGCATTCGCATAGCGACCCGAGAAAATCCCCGAAAAAACCCATGGGTCAGGAAGGTCGGCCGCGGGAATCAAACCCACGATCTCCGAATACAGCCCATAGACGTTACGTTTCATTGCATACAGATCTGCAGTATTTGATAAATTGCATCTAAAGAAATAAATATACCATAGAATTCGTACCTTATGAACACGATCAATTGTCAGTTTTCGATTGTCTGTTTTTAACCTTTGTTTTCTGTTTGCTTAAGTGTTACATCATGGTCATCTGTTTATATTGCTTGCCTGATTGAAATAGAATGTAACCGGCTTTTGTTTCCACACTCATTCTCTGTGGAGTAACAGATGTATTCCGCTCCATGGTTTTCTCAACGAAGGCTTTGTATATCCTTTATAATCTTTAAGTAATTTATGAACTGAAATCGGGTGTCTTATAACCCATGTCAGTCAGAAATAATAGGAATTTACAGTGGTGAAAGAACTATCAAAATCGGTTCTGTGGTTTTTGAGATTCCCCTCTACTTGCATAAATACGTACCTTTGTACATACATATACACAAACAAATTTTCTGTCTTTGCGATATTAGTAAAGATTAAGAATGACCAAAACATTCTGGTTGTATTTTAATTGAATATTTAAATTGAATACTTAAGACTAAAAGCGAGTTTTCTAATTAGTATTAATCGATAATATCCGACTCTAGATGAAGGAGAGACGGCCTGTTAATAAAATCCGGGCAATTAAAATCTGCGTAGAAATCCCGATGCTGAACCCACATCCGTCCTGCAGATCCTGGTAGGTATTTCCCGCATGTCTATTCCGGTGCAGTCTGTGTGCTACTTCCTCGAAACAGTCAGTGATAAGACAAGGCTGAGTGAATCCCGATGACGACACATCGGTATATTAGTTCACCTGTTGCCAGTCGTGGGTCCACATTCAACATGAAGCTTCTTGCTGTCCTGACGTTGTGTTTACTGGCGCTGCTTCTGCTGCAGGTAAGTCAAGGTCGAAACGTGTAAAGCGTTAATGTTTTGTTTTCAAATGTTTACAACACTTTAGCTGTCTCCTAGGTGTAGCGGTGTCAACATGCAGGCTTCTAAACACCAGGCTATTGCGTTCGGTTCTTTGATGTAGAGGGAATCTTAAAACCACACCACAAATTACTAGAAAATTTGACAGCTATTAAGGGAAGAACCACTGAAATTTCTTGAAAATCTCAGGATATTGGATTTAAAAATCTTATGTAGTGCATTTACATGGCTTTCTCTACTCATTTTTCTAAATACTATTCTTATAAAAGAGTATTCTTGTATCTACTTCTTGTTAATTGAGATAAACTTTCATTGTAGGTATAAGAAGAAGATTAAAGCAATACATAGTCAAATCTTTTTAAAGTTGGTCGCTATATGATGGCTTTGAAATTCCATTCTCTTTGGATGGTCACGAAAGAAAGAGAAAAAAAAGAAATGTAGAAAAAATCACTATCGTTTATTTGTAGGTATGCAAGTTATTCTTACGAAAGCTTATTACTTTCTCTACTACGTATAGTAGGTAGGGGAGGTATTCCATTCTACCCAAAAATTTGATATGGAAATTTCACTGGAAATACATGTTTGGAGGCGCCCTCAACCCAAATAAAGCATTTTCGGAAACATGTCCGTATGTATGTCTGTGTGTTGTGAACAAAACAAAACAAAACACCAAACTTAGTATGTAGGTTCAATATCTTCCAAAGATGCGACACAATGATTTTCAACAATATCCCCCACCCCAAACTAGACTTTACATGGAACTTTTACAAAAATGGCTCTAACGATTTTGATTAAAATACTATATATAAGATATTTACATGACAAATAAAATGACATGTTGAATTTTCGGGGAATAGCCTATGAAGTCCTCTTCATTTGGAGGGAACTTTGTAAAATCTTGTGTAGCTGGTAAACGTTAAGCGATATACAAAAATGTACTACAAAAAAATTGTAATCTGTTTAAAACACAATTTATTTAAAATGAGTTTTTTGTGGCATAAGCGTTTTTGAGTTATTTGTTATTAAAGGTTCGAGTTGTTCATTTCTTAGTCATTCTCTTAAGTCCTTTAAACATTCAGATGTTTCTCGCGATTGCATGGAAACAGTATGCAATTTTAAGACTAGCATATAACGTGCAGTTCTTAAATATTTAACTGTCGCTGTTCCCTTGTATCTATATCAAAATGTGTAATGTAGTTATTTCTGCAAAGGTTTATTTGGATTAAAATGTAGTAGATAAAAATAAATTTGAGTAGAAATAATTTGTATACACACTAAAAAACAATAGATGGCAGAGAAAGTCATGTCAATCTATCACATCAGAATTTTTTTTCTACTTCATTTTAATCAAGATAAACCGTTGCAGGAATAGCTACAGTGCACATTTCGTTACAGATACAAAGAGAACAACAATAGTCAAATGTTTTGGAACTGGATGCCATACGCTGGCCTTAAAATTCCATATTTTAACAATCTAATCGCGAAAAACAACTGAATGTCGACAGACTTGAAAAAAATGACAAAAGTATTCAACAATACGAAACATCAATAACTGATATCTCGGAAATGGCTTATGCCACAAAAAAGTTATATAAAATAAATTGTGCGTTTTAAAGAGATGCACTTCTTGTGTAATACGTTTTGATATATTCCTTAACGTTTACCAGTGGTACAAGAACATACAGAATTCCTTCCGAATGAGGAAGACTTCACAGGTTATTCCCAGAAAATTCAAGATATACATTTTATTTGTTCAGCAAATATCATGTATTTTAATCACAATCGTTAGAGCCATTTTTCAGAAAATAAAAAATGTCGAAAAATGTTCCGTGCAAAGGGTAGTTGGGGTGGGGGATTTTCTTAAAAACCTTCTGAATGCATCTTTAGAAGAACTGAACTTAAATACCAAGTTTGGTATTTACCCGACTTTCCGTTTTTGACCTGTCTGTTCACAGACGGACACATAGACACAGACACACAAGAATATTTTTCTAAAAAGGCTTTTTTATTCAGGGGCTTCAAAACGTGCATTTCCGGTAAAATCTTGATATCGAAGTTTTCGAATGGAATATCTTCTCTACCTAAGACACACATGGTAGAGAAAGTAAAAAGTATAAAGTATTTAAAAATTCATACTAATAATAAAGAGTATCTCGAAAATGGCTAAAGAAAGAAAACAAATCTAATGTGTTACACTCACATGACTTTCTCTACTCTTGTACAAACTATTTTTACAAACGCTTGTTCTCCATATGCTTCAAGTTAATCGAGATGTTAATCTTATTGCTAATTTTCTTGTAGGTGTAAGGGGAATTGGTAGGCTTTAAGCAATAGTCAAATCTTATAAGAGCTGATTGCTATGTGGCGCATTCCATTCTCTTTGTATGTCCAGGACATATAAAAATGAATAACAAATTCCCAATTGAGAAAAAGTATTGGAAAATTTAAGGGAATAACAAGCAATATCTCGAAAATGGTTCACTCAACAAAAAAAATATATATGACATAAATTGTGTATTTTAACGCGATCTACATTTTTTGTGTAGTAAAATTTTGTCTATCTCATATGGTTTACCAGTTATGCAAAAGTCGTTCACAATGAAGAATACTTTTGGAGACATTCCCAGAAAATTCGAGATATGCATTTTATTTTTCATGAAAATATCTTAAACATGTGATATTTTAATCAAAATCGTTAGAACCATTTTTGAGAAAATTAAAATTTTCGAAAAATGTTCCATGTAAAGGGTAATCTGCGGTGGGGGGATTTTCTTTAAAACCTTCGTGTCGCATCTCTGGAAGATACTGAACCTAAATACCAAGGTTGGTGTTTATCCGACTGTTTTTCATTATGTACTCTCAATAGGAGCAGTTTTTGCTATTATAGCAGGATTCATTCATTGATATCCTTTATTTATTTCTGAGTTATGCTGTTCACAGACACACACACACAGACACACACTCGGACATATTTCCAAAAATGCTTTTTTTGGATTCAGGTGGTCTCAAAGCATATATTTCCGGTGAAATCTCGGTATCGAATTTTTGGGTAGAATACCATACTTGCCCTACTTACTATACGTAGTAGAGAAAGTAAAAAAGGAAGAAAAAAGAAAATAAACATATCATTTGTGTGATTTAAGACCTACATTTTGTATAGTATAATTTTGTTTATCCCTTAAGGTTTACGATTTATTAAAAAATCTTTCAGAATAATGAGGACTTCACAGGATATTCTCAGAAAATTCAAAATAATCATTTTATTTTAAACATATTATGCTATTTTAATATAAATCGTTAGAGCCATTTTGAGAAAATGAAAAAACAACCAAAAATTGTCCATGTAAAGTATAGTTTGGGGGGGGGGGGTTCGTGAAGATCTTCGGGCCACATCCCTGGAAGTTCCTGAACTTAAATACCTAGTTTGGTATTTAACGGAATTTTTGTTTTTGAGTTATGTTGTTTACAGACATACACACGGCCCTTTTTATAAACATGCCTTTTTGGATTAAGGGAGTTTCAAAACGTGTATTTTCGGTAAAATCTCGGTATGGAATTTTTGGATGGAGTGCCATATTCATCTTCTCACTATAGGTAGGTAGTAGAGATGGTAGATAAACAACACAAAGTGTAGCAAGAGAACAATACATGAAAATTTCAGGTTTAGTTTCTCTAACACTTCCCTACAGTAAGTAGAGGAGAAATTGTATTCCATTCAGAACTTCGATATCGAGATTTATGCTGAAATACATGATTAGATCCTTTGAATACACAAAAAGAATAATTAGACAGGGTTCTGTGTTTGTCTTCCTTTGCATCGATATTTATTATTTTGGTTTTCTCAAAACTGCTCATACGACTTGGATTAAAATACATGTTTAAAATATTTGCACGAGAAAAAATGTATATATTTTGAGTTTTCTGCAAATAGCCTTGTATACATTCTATACCTGGTAAACCGTGACAGACAAATCTCACTATGCAAAAATATTATTCAGGCCAAATAAAACTTTGAGGTATTAACCATTTCCGAGATATTCGTTGTTATTGATTTGAATTTTCGAATACTTTATACTCTTTATGAAGCGTTAAGTCATCATTAGCTTTTACTCTTAATGTCATGCAAAGAATACGTAATTTCAATGTCAGAATATACCGTCCCTCTTTCTAAAACTTCGATTATCTCTTCAACTCCATGTACCCCTTTGTACCAACAACAAAATATGTAATGAAAATATTTCTACAAAAATTTATCTCAATTAATGGGAAGTAGATAGAAAAAATTCCATTCGCATGACTGTCTCTACTCTCCATCGTTCATTAGTTGGTATACAAATTATTCTTACGAAAGCTTTTGCTATCTACTTCATTTGATCGAGATAAACCTTTGCAACACAGCTATATTAAACATTTCGTTAGGGTACAAACGAAACAGCGATAGTCAAATCTTTAAGAACTGAACGCTATACACTGGCCTTAAAATTCCACACTGTTTCCATGCAATCGGAGAAGCGATTGAAAATCGGCAGGACTTAAAAAGACAAAGTATTGAATAGTTCGAACCATTAATAATAAGTATATCGGAAATGGAAATTATTTGAAATAAATTGTATGCTTTAAAGAGATCTGCATTTTTTGTGTTATAAAACATTCTATACAATTCCTTTCGAATGAAGATAAAATTCAAGATATACATTTTATTTGTCACTTAAATATCGTTAATATTTGGTAATTTAATCAAAATTGTTAGAGCCATTTTTAGAAAATGTAAAATGCTCCCTGTAAACGATAGTTTCGATAGTTTGGGATGGAGGATTTTCTTAAAAACCTTCATGACACATCTTTAGAAGGTACTGAAATTGTATACCAAGTTTGGTATTTGTCAGAAATTTCTTTTTTGAGTTATGCTGTTCACACTAACACATATACGAACTATTTTCTAAAAATGCTTCTTTGTTGCTTCAACGGAGCCTCAAAACATGTATTTCCGGTGAAATCTCGGTATCGACTTTTTGGTTGGAATGCAATACCTTCTCTATCTATTAGGTATATGGTAGAGAAAGTAAAAATGTCAGTGGCCAGTTCTAAAGAAATTATACCTTAATGCGCAAAATCGATTTTCCATGTTGTGGATATGCTAATCGACCTGTTTTCCAGTTTCCATCTTCAGTTCTTTGTGAATTAAAAGCTGTAAATGGTAATTCTAATTATCAAATTGAGGTAGGATTGCTGCTTCCCGTTTTCGATTGGTTGTACATGGCGTAGGTATTCATCTTCCCATTTCGTTTCCTTCCCCGGGAACTTGTTAAGCATCAAACCTAAAAAGTTCTTGGTAGAACTACATTCTCAAAATTACCTTCCTTAGCTATCTCCAGTGAATATATGTAAGGTTCTTATTTTTATTTGCTTTCTCTCTTTCCAGGACCTGCAGTTGTGCTCAGCCGCCACTAGTAAGTAACACTTGGCTTTTTTATCTTAGCTAAGTTTTCTGTTGAACTTAAAGGGGGCATAAGGGAACTTATATCATGGGAAGATAGAGTAGGATTGATGATTCCTAAAATATGGAGCAGGAAATGAAAAAATCTGATGTTGCACTCACATGATGTTAATCTTATAGTTAATTTTCTTGTAGATGCAAGGGGAATATGGTAGGCTTTAAGCGATAGCTGGTTGCTATGTGGAGCATTCGATTCTCTTTGCATGTCCAGGACATAAAAAAATTAATAACGATTTCCCATTCGAGAAAAAGTATAAGTATTGGAAAATACAAACAAATAACAAGGAATATCTCGGAAATGCTTCACTCCATAAAAAATGTATTTGACATAAATTGTGCGTTTCAATGAGATCTACATTTTTTGTGTTGTAAAAGTTTGTCTATCTCTTACGGTTTACCATTGATGCAAAAACTATTCGGATTGAAGAGGACTTTTAGGAACATCCCCGAAAATTCAAGATATACATTTAATTTGTCATAAAATATCTTAAATATGTGATATTTTAATAAAAATCCTTAAAGTCGTTTTTGAGAAAATTAAAATTTTCGAAAAATGCTCCACGTAAGGAGTAGTCTGGGAGGGGGGATTTTCTTGAAAATCTTCGTGTCGCATCTTTGAAAGATACTTAACTTAAATACCAAGTTTGGTGTTTATCCGATTTCTCATTTTTGAGTTATGCTGTTCACAGACACACAGGCAGACACACAGAATCACAGATACCTTTTTCTAAAAATGCCTTTTTTGGATTCAGGGGGTCTGAAAACATGTATTTCCTGTGAAATCTCAGTATCGAATTTTTGGGTGGAATGCAATACTTCGCCCTACTTATATACGTAGTAGAGAAAGTAAAACATAATAAATAAAAAAATAGGTATTAATTTTTTAAAAATGTGTCTAAAGACGTAGATTAAAATACACCACATTATTTTCTTGAAATTAAAATTAAATATACAACCATCTCAAGCTTTCTGTAAAAGTACCGATTAACTTATTTTAATTTTTGTGGTTCTTTATGTAGTTGGCAGATCGTAAGAGATTGGCAAATATTTTGTCGGGAGAAATTATATAGCATTTAAAATATGCAGGTTATACACATAAAATATTACTTTTTGACATTAAACATTCCTGGAGATTTTACCACTGCATATTTATACTTTACTAGATTAAAGTTATATAATTTTAAGTATTAACTGCTAACTCCTTTACATTTCTACCGTCCACCTATGGTAAGAAAGTATTTTATTATATAAAAAATATTATGTGTTACACTCACATGACTTTCTCTACTCCTGTACAAACTACTTTTACAAACACTTATTCTCCATATGCTTCATGTTAATCGAGATATCGAGATGTTAATCTTATTGTTAATTTTCTTGTAGATGCAAGGGGAATTGGTAGGCTTTAAGCGACAGTCAAATATTTTAAGAGCTGGTTGCTATGTGGAGCATGCGATTCTCTTTGCATTACCAGTACAAAAAAATAATAAAATAAAATGAAAATAAAAAAATGAATAATGAATTCCCATTTGAGAAAAAATATAAGTATTGGAAAATTTAAGGGAATAACAAGCAATATCTCGAAAATGGTTCACTCAAAAAAAAAATGTATATGCCATAAATTGTGTATTTTAACGCGATGTACGTTTTCTGCGTAGTAAAATTTTGTCTGTATCTTATTGTTTATCAATTATGCAAAAGTCGTTCACAATGAAGAATACTATTGGAGACATTCCCAGAAAAATCAAGATATAAATTTTATTTGTCATGAAAGTATCTTAAATACATGATATTTTAATCAAAATCGTTAGAGCCACTTATGAGAAAATTAACATTCTCGAAAATGTTCCATGTAAAGGGTAATCTGGAGTGGGGGGATTTTTTTGAAAACCTTCCTGTCGCATCTCTGTAAGATACTGAACCTAAATACTAAGTTTGGTGTTTATCCGACTGTTCGTTTCTGAGTTATGCTGTTCACAGACACACAGGCAGACAGACACACAGAATCACACATGGAAGTTTCCAAAAATGATTTTTTTGGATTCAGGGGTCTCAAAACATGTATTTCCGGTGAAATCTCGGTATCTAATTTTTGAGTGGAATACAATACTTCCCTTACTTATTCGTAGTAGAGAAAGTAAAAAATTAATATCGAGATTTCACCGGAAATATATATTTTGAAGCCCTCTGAATCCCCTTGAAAGCGGTTTTAGTAATTGGTCCTGGTGTATGTGTATGTGTTTGCGTGTGCGTGCGTGTGTGGTGGGTGTTCTTTCAGTCTGTGAACAACATAACCCGACAACCTAAAATCGAATAAATATAAAATTTCATACTTGAGTCGGAAATCGTTTTAGGATGCAATAAAATCTTAGCACTCCAGACTACCCCTTACATGGAAAATTGTTAATTATTTTATTTTTAAAAATACTTTAAATGTTTTATTAAATATCCTACATTTGAGATATTAGCATGACAAAATAAATGCTTATCGAATTTTCTAGGTGCCCTTCATTCTTATTCAATTTTATTTAACTGCTGGTTCATAAGATGTGGATCAAAACGCACTTTGGGATTGATACAGAGTTCTTAAAATATAAAATTTCTGTGAAATAAGCTTTTTTGTAGCATAAACCATTTCCGAGGTTTCCGTTGTTTCTCGGTTGAATTTTCCAGTATTTAAGCAATGCGCTCTGAAGTACTTTGATTTTATAAAGATAATATATATATATATCCAGAATTATTTTTAAACATTTTTAATGTGTAACAATTACCTACCAAATATAGAGGTCCCGGGGTGGATTCCCGGTTGGAGGGTGGAAATTATTCTCCAATCCTCCCTAGAGTCTGGAAGTATGAAGGAGAGTATAAATGTGTGTGTGTGTGTGTATGTGTGAATTTAATGTAATAACCAAAAGTAAAGCCAAACTAAAGATTATTAACATCACTGTAAACGAGTAGCCGGCCCTCGTAGCTGTGGTCACTGAAGTGTATAGCTTCGGCGCTCCGCCAAGCTGAGGGTCACGGGTTCGAGTCCCGCCTTGGGCATGAGTGTTTGTGAGTATGTGTGTGTAATTGCGGTAATGAGTAAAAACACAGTAGTGATAAACTGATAAACAAGGGAAAAACAACCAAACAAACAAACGAGTGAACATCATTTTCAACAATGAAATGAATAACGAATTCCCATTTGAGAAAAAGTATTGGAAAATTTAAGGGAATAATAAGCAATATCTCGAAAATGGTTCACTCAAAAAAATGTATATGACATAAATTGGGTATTTTAACACGATCTACATTTTTTGTGTAGTAAAATTTTGTCTATCTCTTATGGTTTATCAGTTTGCAAAAGTCGTTCACAATGAAGAATACTTTTGGAGACATTCCCAGAAAATTCGAGATATACATTACATTTGTCATGCAAATATCTTAAACATATGATATTTTAATCAAAATCGTTAGAGCCATTTTTGAGAAAATTAAAATGTTTGAAAAATGTTCCATGTAAAGGGTACTCTGGAGTGGGGGGATTTTCTTGAAAACCTTCGTGTCGCATCTCTAGAAGATACTGAACCTAAATACCAAGCTTGGTGTTTATCCGACTGTTCGTTTCTGAGTTATGCTGTTCACAGTTACACACAGACACACACACGGACATGTTTCCAAAAATGCTTTTTTTATTCAGGGGGCCTCAAAACATATATTTCCGATGAAATATCGGTATCGAATTTTTGGGTGGAATACAATACTTCTAGTAGAGAAGTAGAGAAAGTAGTAGAGAAAGTAAAAATAATTTTCTTCTTTACAGAATATTCCCCTTTAACACGAATACATTTTTGCATTTGATGAAACTAGTCCTTAAAGCAAGCTGTTTAATGTTCTACTGTTTATCTGACGACGAAAAGGTGGTTCCACGCATTTTAGCTTTAAATTTTGGAAAGAAAAAGCAGTCACAAGGTGCTAGGTCATGTCTGTATGGTGGAGGGTCCATGGTGCTGAGGGCATCCAAATACTCAATTGTTAGTTTTGTTGTATACGAAGATGCGTTGTCATGAAGTAACATTATTTGTCGTTTTGGGTGTTTTTCACGAACTTTTTCAAAATTTGCGGTAAACAAACATTTGTACACTAATCAGCAGTAACGGTACGTCTATCTTCTAATGCTATATTAGTAATATGACCCGTTTTTTTATGAAAACTACCAGCAATCATCTCAACCATCTGCTTACCAGCACTTTGATAGACTTAGGTTCTGTTCGAAATTGAGCAAATTTACTTTTATTTTCTGGATCATAACAACAAATCCATTCATCACCAGTAACAATATTCCAAACTAAATTTGAAGTGCCACCTTGGAATTTTTCCAGAGATTTTCTGCACCAATCAATGCATTGTTTTGTTTATCGGGAGTCAGTGTAATTGAAAACATCGATATCGAAGTTTTCTCACGTCTAACTGTTGATGTAAAATGTTTTGGATTTGACTCATACCAATGCCCAATGTCGCCCGAATAAATTCATAAATTGTCCGTCGATCTTCTTTGAACCACGGCAATAGTTTCATCAGTAACAGCAGTTCTTGGGCGTCCTTCATGAAATTCATCACTAAAAAAATGTCTCTTTTGTATTCGCTATACTAATTATAATTGCCTTAAATAGGGCTTCTTTTCCAAACGCATTTCTAAGCCGAATTTCACATTGTTAAGGCGTTAATGACGATATAAAATCGTAAAAAAATCATAGCCCGGAAAAGTTCTCTAGTCAAATTCACTTTTGGATGAACATAAATTCTTTAAATGATGATAACTATTAGAGCAAATCGAACAAGCTACACGGCAATCACCTCGCAAAACATTAGTTATTAGCTGTCATATATAAACAAATTTCATTTGGTTTTAGAAACATGGCATTCTAAACATTTTCAGTATCGCCCTCGTATCGTTTCATATGGCGTAATCGGAATACTTGTAATCCTGGATTTTTTTTATCGAAATTAACGTTACATTTTCGAAAAGTAGTGTAGGCGAAAGAAATATTTCAGAGAGAGTAAGAGGAATATAATTCGAATTGATGCCATTAAAGTCTCACCTTAATATTTCATGTATACAAGTGCTTTGTTTTTTCAAAACTGAGTTACAATTGAAATGAAATTGTATTTCGTGTGTTGTCATACGATCCGTGTCGTCCTCCGTGGTTTAGGGAGGACGACATACTACCATACTAGCCTCTAGTTTCCGAGGTCGCGGGTTCAAACCCGACGGAGAGCGATTGTTTTTCGGGCGTAAAAATCTTTAGCATGACTTTCTTCGGAAGGGAAGTAAAGCATAAACGTTTTGAGGCTCCGGGTATGCAAAAAGCATTTTCAGAAAATGCTCCGTGTGTGTCTGAATAGCATAAATCAAAAACGAAAACTCTGATAAATACCAAAATTGGTATTTAATTTCAGTATTTTCCAAAGATGCAATGCAAAGATTATCAAGAAAATCCCCCAACCTAAACTATCCTTTACGTTGAACAGTTTTTGAAATATTTATTTTCTCAAAAATGACTAACGCTTTTGAATAAATACCATATATTTAAGATATTTACATGACAAATACAATGTATGTCTTGAATTTTCTGGGAATAGCCTGTGAAGTCCTCTTCATCCGAAAAGACTTTTGTATAACTGATAAATGTTAAAAGATAGACAAAACTTACAACATAAAAAGTGTAGATCTTATAACACAAAATTTATTTCAAATAACCTTTTTGTGGCATCAACCATGTCCGAGATGTCCGTTAATATTATTTTAAATTGTTCAATACTTTGTAGTTCTGTCGCTATTCACTTGTTTCTTGGGATGTCCTAGAAAGGGCATGAATTTTAAATCCATAGCGAGCCGTTTTTAAACACCTACATATCAATTCGGTTTCCTTTAACTCTCTTATACCCACAACGAAATATGTAATAAACTACATTTATCTGCAAATGTTTTATCTCGATGAAGCAGTTAGAAAAATAAGTTTTCGTAAGAATGATTTAGAAACTATATGTATAAGAATAAATGATGGTGAAAGAGAAAGTCGTGTGAAGGTAACACATAACATTTTTCCTTAACTGATCGTACAAATTCTCTCAAATCACTTACACATGGTTCTATGTTACAGGGATAGTGTGCAGTCCGAAATGCCCTAGTGGGCATACAAGCGCCAACTGGCCTCTGAATCCAAACTGGCGCTGGCCCATCAGCACAGGAGGCTGTATTACCACATGTGAAACGAAAAACTACTAAAGATGACCAATCTCTCACCAAATGTGAACTGCCTGATGCATATAATCAACAAAGAACTATCTCAGAAAAGTTTTAGGAATATGGAGTTAAATATTTCGAATGGAAATAAGGCATGAAGACCCACTTTGATGATGTGTAAACATAGTAATTTATCTGAAAGTTATCCATATTTCAAATTTGCATATAAGGGTTTTGTTTTTTATGTATGTGTGTATATCTTATAATTCCAAGCTCAAATGAAATTTGGGTGATACAGAACGCTACAATTTAAAATTTATTTTAAGCAAGAATATGTGATTTGCAGAATGTTTGCTTCAATATGCCCATAATTTTATTATAATATGTAAAAACATTTTTGCGTGAGTTTTGTTCGGCATTTCTAGATGTCAAAACAGTTCATTGGGAACTTAGCTGGATTAATTAATTAATTAATTTAGAAACTGGTGTACTTTAGGATGAAAAAAGAAGCACCTATCGTATAAATTTCGTATAAACAGATATTTTATGTTTCAAAATTTCTTATTCATGTGGGACATTTTTTAAAGGACAAAAACAAAACACAATCTCTTCAACAAATAAGAGTAAAGCACTGAGTTTTGAATGTTGCATTCACTAGCATATGCAGTAGAAGTTCAAAACATTGGAGAATTAAGGGTTTGGAAATAATCCATGGATTACACCAAATATTCCTTAGAACAGTCCAAAAATACTCAGTGACTTTACCTTTCATTTCAGCTATCCTTATGTGTTTGAGCTTTAGTATGATTATATAACACTTTGTTATGTTACTATCGTAAATCCTTCAATTTCTTTTGTCTTTTCAAGCATAACAATAACGTTACAGATATTGAAGCATTCTCGTCACGTGGAAGCCGGTGGTGGAGTTACCAACTTTTGCAGCATTTTGTATCACTCGTACATAACTTCTTCCTCATGAGTAAATCAATGCAACCAAGGTGGTGTATGTTACCTGAAAATCATTCTGTGTGAAATATTAACAAACTAACCGTTCTTCATTGTTCTTCAATCTGATTACACGTAGTAAAGTAACGATAATTAAAATTAATAACAACCAAAAACTGGAAGTATATGTTATATATAATTGTTCGTATAATAAAAGAAATTTCAACAGAAAGATTATGCTTATTCATTGCTTACTTCCTCCATCTTTAGTGCATTTAAACTTCAATAAAAATCTGGGTCTTATGCTGTAATTATATATGAATATATTTATGAATGTAAATAAATTTAAAATCAGATAAAGCATAATTACAGCAGAATTTTCGTTTGCAATTAAAATTAATTACATTAATTGCAATAAACGCAGAGATCACTGTTACCACTTGTGAACTAGAAGTATTTAAACACCTCCATTACTTTTCTGCCAGCTTTTACTGTCTCTACCACCTTTCTAAGTAAGCAGAGGAGGTACTGTATTCCATCCAAGATCGCAACATCGAGTTTTCACGGAAATATATGTTTTGAGGTCCCCTGAACTCCCTCAAAAAGAGCATTTGGAGTAAAAGTTCCCTGTATGTGTATGAGAGAGAGAGAGTGAGTGAGTGAGAGTGAGAGAGTGTTTGTGTGTATGAACTGCACAATTAAAAAAGTAAAAGTCGGATACATACCAAACTTGGCATCAAGTTTAGCATTTGTTACTCCCAACTAGCCTTTACAGGATCATTTCGTTATTTTTTTTAGTTTCTTAATATGGCTCTAACCTGCTCACCTCTCACCGAGGCGGCCCGGGTTCAATCCCAGGGACCCGCATGTGGGATTTGTGGTGGACTAAGCGGCGCCTGGGCGGGTTTTCTCCGGGTTCTCCGATTTCCCCAGTCATTCATTCCACCAACTGCTCCATCATCGCCTTTCTTTCATCCATTTCACCATCATTTCGTTTCATCTACTTCCTTCCTCCCATACCAGGCATCGGGCTGATCACCCATCCTGGATATTCTGTCTGGTCCATGAGTGTCTGCTCCTCGACGGGCCTCTGACCCCAGGCACCCGCCTGTAAGTCCTGGGGGGTGTAAGTCCTACATAAGAGGAGGTTAAACAGATAAAGAAGAAGAAGAATATGGCTCTAAAATTTTGTATTAAAATACAATACATTTAAGGTATTTGAAAGACTAATAAAATGAATATCTTGAATTTCCTGCCAATAGCTTGTAAAGTCCTCTTCATTTTGAATGAATTTTGTATTATTTGTATAATTGGTAAACCATAAGGGATAGACAAAACCTTACCACATGAGAATCTAAATTCGGTTAATATAGGCAATTTATTCGAGTAAACTTTTCTTATGTATATTTGTTATTGGTTTGAATTTTCCAATGCTTCATACATTTTTAAACTGTTAGATCACCGTTCCTTTGTTTCTCGTGATGTCATGTAAAGAGAGGAATTTAAAAGCCAGCATACAACAACCCCTTTTTAAACGTTTGACTATCGCTTCAGCCTGCCCTATCCTCTGATACCTACAACGAAATGGATAATGAGGCGTTTATGCAACCTTTATCTCGATTAGCATGAAGTAGGTGGTAAAATAAGTTTTATAAGAATAGTTTGCAGAAAAGATTACATAGAAAAGGTAATGTAAATGTAATACATCAGATTTTTTATACCAGCTGAATCCACAGCTCTGCACGCGTTATTAGGTTAAACGGGGAGTTTCTATTCTATGTCGCTCCCTCTCTCACTCTCTCTGCCTCCTTCCCTCTCTCCCTCTTCCCCCTCTATCTCCATCCGTCTTTCTCTCCATTTGTTTAGCCCTCTCTTTCCCCTTCCTCTTCCTCTCTTCCTTTTCGTTCTATCTTCCATTCTCTCACCCCATTTCTTCTGTTGCCTTCTCTCCATATTTCTCTCTTTCTCTCTGTGCAACATACATGCCATGTGACGATTTGAAAACCGATGATAAAACTGGTTTCTGGGATGTTAATAAATATTTAAACTCAAGCAAAAGGTTTAACAGTACACGACTTACACCTTTTTACTTTCTCTACTACGTATAGTAAGTAGGGGAAGTATTGTATTTCACCCAAAAATCCGATACCGAGATTTCACCGAAAATATTTGTTTTGAGGTCCCAGAATCCAAAAAAAAGCATTTTTGGTAACATCCGTGTGTGTGTGTGTGTCTGTCTGTCTGTAAACAGCATAACTCAGAAACGAATAGTCGGATAAATACCAAACTTGGTATTAAGGTTTAGTATCTTTCAGAGATGCGACACGAAGGTTTTCAAGAAAATCCCCCCACTCCAGACTACCCTTTACATGGAACATTTTTTGAAAATTTTAATTTTCTCAAAAATGGCTCTAACGATTTTGATGAAAATATCATATGTTTAAGATAATGTCATGAGAAATGAAATGTATATCTCGAATTTTCTTGGAATGTCTCCAAAAGTATTCTTCATTGTGAACGACTTTTGCATAACTGGTAAACCATAAGAGATAGACAAAATTTTACTACACAACAAATTTAGATCACGTTAAAATACACAATTTATGTCATATATATTTGTTTTGTTGAGTGAACCGTTTTCGAGATATTGCTTCTTTTTCCCTTAAATTTTCCAATACTTATACTTTTTCTCAAATTCGTTATTCATTTTTTTTATGTCCTGGATATGCAAAGAGAATGGAATGCGCCATATAGCAACCAGCGTTAAAATATTTGACTATTGCTTAAAACCTACCATATACCACCTTGCATCTACAATAAAATTAGCAATAAGATTGACATCTCGATATCTCGATTAACATGAAGCATATGGAGAATAAGGGTTTGTAAAAATAGATTGTACAAGAGTAGAGAAAGTCATGTGAGTGTAACACATCAGATTTTTTTATGTCGGGACATGCAAAGAGAATGGAATGCGCCACATAGCAAGCAGTTCTTAAAATATTTGACTATCGCTTATAACCTACCAATTCTCCTTGCTCCTACAAGAAAATTAGCAATAAGATTAACATCTCGATTAACATGAAGCATATGGAGAATAAGCGTTTGTAAAAATAGTTTGTACAAGAGTAGAGAAAGTCATGTGAGTGTAACATATCAGATTTTTAAAAGTGAGATTACAGTTGATATGTGTCTGCCATGAAAATAAAAGGAACTAAATACAAGAAAAAATAGATAAACATTTAATTTTAAAGAATGACCTCATTTGTTTATGTTGCCTCTCATGGTTACATCATACTAGCAAACCAACTCACCAAACCACCTCAAACAAAACGAACGTAACGACTCCAAACAACTGAAGATCAAACCAGCCGTGCAACATGAGCACTCAGAATTAGGTGTATAGATTAGCCGTATCCGTAAACTTTCACTTTAATACTGAACTTTAAGAATAAGATATTTTCATAAACAAATAAACCTACTTCGCGTACAAGGCTTAAGCCACCTCTCAAGAAATGTTTCAAATGTTTCTGAAATACCTTCGAACAAAATACCTCCTCGTTTTGATTAAATTACTGTACAATGGTTGAAGAAGGTGTTGTAATTGTTATTTGCAACACGTATGGAAGGCAATTTAAAGTAGGAGTTGTATTATATTTCAACTGTTGGGGAGCCGAACTTGTAGTAGTTGCAACCGCACGTATAGTAAACAGTTTCCGGTAGCCTTAGCCCCAAGTTTAAAAATATTAGCTTTGTAATTTGACTGTTTCTTTAGATATTATATATTTAGTTTGCCTCGGCTGCGTCAGTATTATTGTTAGAGACACGGATGTCTTGGCAGGGTTGTGATACGACTAATAAGGTAGGCTTACACAGATTATAATTTTTACTTCACTTCTTTTATTAATACTTGATACGATTTAAATAACACTACACTGATATAGAGATCTGTGAGATTCTTTTTATTAATTAATTACACTTTTTAACACGAAAACTTATTTTTTCGTCTCACACGAATACATATTATATTTCTTGAGGACGCACAAGCAACGCATCCAATTATGAGCACTGTCTACAGGGCAACTGAATTGATTTCAACCGTCTAAACTTGTAAATTTCTGTATTTCAAGTTGGTTATTCCTACTCCAATAGAATACCTTCATTTAACTAAAGCTTTTTCTGGTTGTCGATTGGCTATTTTAAAACTGTCTCAAAATTTACATTATTGTTGCTCCAATAATGACTATTAGCATTTAAACTTTAAAATTCATTATTGCCTAAAGGTTACCTCATTGTTACCTCATTGTTAGCAACGTTTAACTTATTATTCTCACAGCTCCTACATTATTAAATTACCTAATGCATTCACATAAC
Source organism: Deroplatys truncata (assembly GCA_030765065.1). Taxonomy (NCBI): domain Eukaryota; kingdom Metazoa; phylum Arthropoda; class Insecta; order Mantodea; family Mantidae; genus Deroplatys; species Deroplatys truncata. The sequence goes on along the minus strand of CM060984.1, from coordinate 150,376,194 downwards.
ATTATTGAACATGTTTACAATAATATAAGCATATGCAATGACTGTTACATACATTTTACAAATTATTACATACACATATTGCTTCAAGGCGGGCTGTTATTAAATTTACATATTATATAATTTGATTGAAACCATTCAAGTGTTAAAAATACTGCCTCATGGTCTAGAGCGCCATTACTGCTTATAATTATAATTTCGTACCGCCCCGGCTATTCCTAATAACGGATGAAAAATCCTCTGATATTCATGCCAAAAGGATGTGAAACATCGACGGAAAAACAAAGTTAGTTTTATTTATGGACGCTCTACAATGTTGTGGTCCTTAGCGTACCTTTCTACATTGGATGTGAAAGACCGGAAATTTTGCTCAAAGGCCTCTTTATCAGACTTGAGGTTCTTTTACGTGCCATAAATCTACGGCACGGGGCAACTGGCAACATGCTAAGGATTTTTATGGCCGACAAAATCCATCCCCTTCCGCTGGGTTTGAATCCGCATCTTCTGGATCAGAGGCTACCATGGCATCAACGGAACATCTGACTTCCTTAATCTCCCCCCAAAGTCTTCTAAGTTCTGGAAATGCTACATAGTCTTTTGCACTGAGGCAATTATCAGTTGGAACGGTCGGGTAGTTCTTTTAGGTAATCACAGTAGGTGAAATTTTAAATCTTTGTACCGTCTCTCTGGTCCCATTGTTATTTAATAACATAAAAGCTGTATAGTTTTCATACAATACAGAAATCCTTAATATTCATTCATTCATTCATTCTCTGTTTATCCTCATCTTATGTAGGACTTACAGGCGGGTGGCTGGGGTCAGAGGCCCGTCGAGGAGCAGACACTCATGGAGCAGACAGAAGATCCAGGATGGGTGATCAGCCCGATGCCTGGTATGGGATGAAGGAAGTAGATGAGACGAAATGAAGGCGAAATGGATGAAAGAAAAGGTGATGATGGAGCAGTTGGTGGAACGAATGGCGGGGGAAACCGGAGAACCCGGAGAAAACCCGCCCAGACGCCGCTTCGTCCACCACAAATCCCAGATGCGGGTCCCTGGGGTTGAACCCGGGCTGCCTCGGTGAGAGGCGAGCGGTCTAACAATCCTTAACATATGCAGCAAAATAAAGGTGAAGCTGCTGAATATGAAGATTTTCCACTCCCAGACCACCAAGTTAACATCTTTGGGAAATAAGCATAGGCTGTGACCATATAGAAAAATGATCGTCTGAGTTTTTAAGTATAAAATAACAATTGACTGATTTCTAATGTTAGCTGGAGACAATTTTCTCTCTTTGTACAACAATTACTTAAGATGCCCTACTAACGAACTTTCATATCCAGCGGGGTTGCCCCGCGGTAACATGTAGTACTCCCCAGCGACAGCCCACTTTGACCCATGGGTTTCTCGTAGTTTCCCAGGGTCGGCAGGCAGATGCTGGGGTGGTTCATGTTCTACCACGACTTTCCTGCCCCTCATTTCCTGTACCTCTCATCTTCCTTGTCATCTGTTTCAGGATTGTAGGACCAGGTGACGGTGTCCGGCGGGTTGCGGCTGGGCGGTGGCTATGCGCTCTGTGAAGTGTCTCTTTCTGACGTCGTTTAGGGACTGCTCGGTTGTATACCCGCCTCTGGGTGCTTTCGGGCAGGCGCTCCTTCGGGGACCCTCCGGAGGCTCAGGGTCCAATGGGTCGGCTAGGGCGGCGTTGCACACGTTCAATCTGGAAACATTAGGTTCCCCGTTCGTGCTTGCGCCCGTCGTCATCCCTGGTCGCCTTTCGTGTCTCTCCCCCTCATCCCTCCTTCCCAGTGGTTGTGGTAAAATCACAAGGGGTCGGATGGCCTGTTTGCAGAGCTCTGGCCCGGTTTCGGGGGCCCTCTATTCGCCAGTCATGCCTGCCAGTCCGACGTTGTCATGCCTGCATCGGAGCTGAAGGACACCATTTTGAACATCGTTGTAGTATGCGGCTTGTGTAAGTATTATAGCGAAGTGAAATACAGTTATTCGTAAGTTTGCATATTTTCACGTTCATAGGTATCCCAAAACAACTTTCGTCTATAACTTGCGAAGGGGTTGTTTCCGGACCGGGGTTTGTCTTTTTACTTTCTCTACTACATATAGCAAGTAGGGGAAGTATTGTATTCTACCCAAAAATTCGATACCGAGATTTCACCGGAAATACATGTTTTGAGACCCCCTGAATCCAAAAAAGCATTTTTGGAAACATGTCCGTGTGTGTGTGTCTGTGAACAGCATAACTCAGAAACGAACAGTCGGATACATACCAAACTTGGTATTTAGATTCAGTATCTTCCAGAGATACGACACGAAGGTTTTCAAGAAAATCCCCCCACCCCAGATTAAACTTTACATGGAACATTTTTCGAAATTTTAATTTTCTCAAAAATGGCTATAACGATTTTGATTAAAATATCATATATTTAAGATATTTTCATGACAAATGAAATGTATATCTGGAATTTTCTGGGAATGTCTCCAAAAGTATTCTTCATTGTGAACGACTTTTGCATAACTGGTAAACCATAAGAGATAGACAAAATTTTACTACACAAAAATGTAGATCGCGTTAAAATACACAATTTATGCTATATACATTTCTGTTGTTGAGTGAACCATTCTCGAGATATTGCTTGTTTTTCTCAATTCGTTATTCATTTTTTTTGTCCTGGTAATGCAAAGAGAATGGAATACTCCACATAGAAGCACCTCTTAAAATATTTGACTATCGCTTAAAGGCTAGCAATTCTCCTTGCATCTGCAAGAAAATTAGCAATAAGATTAACTTCTCGATTAACATGAAGTATATGGAGAATAAGCGTTTGTAAAAATAGTTTGTACAAGAGTAGAGAAAGTCATGTGAGTGTAACACATCAGAATTTTTTTATTTTCCCTGATAGTTTGTATCATCATCACGGAAACACTCTGTATAGAATGTATATATTTTCTGGCTTGTTACTCTTTTTCCGTTTTTTCTCCAATTTGCTTCACATTTCTTTTAAGCATTACTTTGGCCTTGTTTTTCCTAAACGTTTTCGTGCTTTCTACATATATTCATTTGATCTTGTGCTAAAAATCTTTCTAACATTTAGCTTTATTGGTTTTTTTTTCCATAACTCTAGTATTAAATTCTCTCTTTCTTTATCGGTATCATCGCATCCAAGAATATAATGCCAATTGTCAGTAATCTATTATATTTAGTACACATCTCCCCCTTTTCTTCTGTTAGACCACTTAAATTCATTACACCTATCCTCGCCCATGTATACCCCATTCTGGCTTCTTTGTTGCATACTTCGATGTATCTTTATTTTCCTCTTTCCGTTTTAAAACATCTATAATCTATTAATGCCAGTTTCTCTGTATATAATATTAGTACAGAATTATAGATTGCAATGTGCTAACTATTAACATTCTTGATCAGCAGAAGCAAACAAACACAGCTGAGAGAAACGTCATTTGAATTGTTTTGGAAACGAAGAAGCTGCATTCCCTGAAGAGACGATTTATATTCTGATGAAAGCTTTCGCGTGCTATCAATTGGAGCGTCGCCTCTTACCTGGGGGCCTTCTTCCCCACCTCTCTCAACGGAAGGAAGGGCGTAGTCTCCCGGAATGTCGAGGGAGTTACAGTGAAAAAGTGATGAGAGATTCGATTTGACATGCAATTAATTTTCCACCTCGATGCATGTGAAATAAATGGCCAATATCTGCGACATTAGCGTTGAAAGACGATTTCTGGAAGTGTCTCTATACTGAAAAGAGAGACAAGGATAGCATGTTTGGTTCGCAGTAGAATCTCTAAATGAAACTAAAACATCAGTAAACCTACAAAGGTTATAATTTAATATGACTGGTCTGACGAATCTGCGACATGAATTTTATGTAGCTTCGATTTAGATTTTTAGACAAAAATTTTAAACCAAAATTAACACAGATTAATGTGTTTTCTTCCTGAAGGTTATTAATAGTTTTTCTATCAGACATGGAATCGTTTTATATAGATTTATTATACGCATATAGTAACATAATTATATTTATATCAATATCCTTGGGCAGTAGAGATGACAGAATAGGCCAAGTTAATGGGTCTAGCCTCTAAGACTGGTCTATGGGAAAATATTTCCTTATGTATTAATGTATACCTTAAGGATGGGACAAACGGACATTTCCTTAGAAGTTTAGGGATATTTTACTTCTTGTGTTTGCAACTTAACAATGCAACACTTTGTGATGTGTTAAAGTAGATCTTGTGTGCAGTATAGCAGGAATATTCAGCAAATACGAGTACTTCAAGTTAAAGCATCTATCTTAGAGTTGCCATAATCTGATAATCCAAAAGCTAGGACTTTTCCCCCTTAATTTAGTCGATTTAAGGAAATGAAATTTTGAGGAATAAGGATATCTGACGTAGAAGAAGTGTGCATTTAATTAGTTATTCCGAGTTTTGAAAGGATATTTTACCTTAAGTAAGCGCATATTATCAACAATGTATTAAAATTTCAGTTTTTACACCAATCGTAATTCTCAGAATCTGGAACAGAAGAATGAAACTTGGTATTATTCAAAATAAGCTTATGAAACGCCCTACAACTTATATTTTTCACATTGTATTGTATTGTATGTGCAGCATGATATTAACTGATTTTATTCTTAACCTATTCTTTTCTTCTGTCCACTGAGCTCTCATGACATAAAACTCTCTCTAAATTGATGTTATGACCAGGAAAGAGGAATAATATCCCACAATTTTTATCAACTCTAAATACTGCTCACTGGAAATGCAATTATGAATGAAGGCAACCCATTTCTTATGTGATAACAACTTCTCAAAACTATTATCCTTGGCCTCCCTCCCCCCCCCCAAAAAATTAAATTTGTTGAATTTGAGTTCAAATATAGTAAAAATCACCGACTTTTGTCTTTTCGAACTGGGCATTTTAATTTACCATATAATCGCGGACAGTCCGTGAAATCCATGACATATGGCAACCCAAATGCATTTGAACATGCAAGTAAACAACTTTATTTTACCCTAGCAACAGAAAATACTGTTTTAGGAAATACAAATTGCATCAATTAAAATTTTGGGGATTGCCAACCGCGTGGCATGTTTTGTTTGCCGCCAACAAGGTGAGCTTGCCGCTGTATATGTGGCGCTTTTTAATAAATAAAATCTAGTTCTCTTACGTGGGGGCAAAACGATATTTATAAATATAATGATTTTAGTGTGCATTTTTAAAGCTTAAATGAACGAATGAATATAAATGTTGAAGAAAATGTATTTCATTCTAGTTTAGATAAAACTATGGCAGTAATTCAACATACAAGTTTTCGTAATTATTATTAAATTTCTCATTTTTTGTTTATTATTACAGAATGGTGAGAAGTCGTGAAGGAAGAGTGATAGCTTTTCATGTGAGGGATATTATGCACTTAGTTATCAAAGCAGTGAAGGAAGATCAGATGACTTTGAGTACAGCTGCTGCAACGTTTTCTGTTCCAAGGAATACCTTGAGTCATCGAGTTAGTTCTAGTGCCTACCTATCTAAATTTGGACAACATACTACATTTCAAAGCAAGCTGAGGCACAATTAGAGGAGCATCTTTTGAAACTTGATGAAATTGGATGTACACTGACTCACTGACTCCGCAGTTTGGTATACTGTTTTGCTTTCGTTAACAAAGAAAACACAAACATTTTGGAGAAAAAATCTTTATTTCTCTACATAGTCTCCATTCAGCTCGATACACATTTCCTAGCGGTGTTCAATACCTTCGATACCCTGTTTATAGTGAGAACCGTCGAGTTCTGTAAAATAGCCATCAACAAACTCCACCTCTTCATTGTTGCTAAATCTTTTACCACCAAGCCATTTCTTCAACTTTGGAAACAGAAAATAAACAGAGGGGTCTAAGTCTGGCGAATAGGGTGCACGAGGAAGTAATTCGAACTTTAACTCATTGAATTTGGCCATGGCGATAATGGATGTGTGACCTGGTGCATTGTCTTGATGAAACAGAACTTTCTTTTTCGCTAAATGCGGCCGTTTTTGCTTGATTTCATCATTCAAACGCTGCAATAACTTTGTATAATACTCGCCATTGATTGCTTTTCCTTTTTAAAGACAATCAATAAAAATTATCCCGCGCGCATCCCAAAAAACTGACGCCATGACCTTGCCTGCAGATGGAACTGTCTTTGCCTTTGGAGCCGATTCTCCTCTTTCAAACCACTGTTTTGACTGTTTCGTCTCAGATGTGAAGTAATGTACCCATGTTTCAGCCATGGTTATGGATCGACGCAAAAACTCGGCTTTATTGCAGCGAAACATCGCCACACACTCGACCGAAACATCCTCACGACGCTGCTTTTGTTCCATTGTGAATAAACGCTGCACCCATCTTGCGCACAGCTTTCTCATGTCTAAATTTTCAGTTAGTGTGCGATGTACAGCACTTTTTTAAATGCCTACGATGTCTGCTAGCTCGCACACTTCCAGTCGACGGTCATCCAATACCATTTTGTAGATTTTCTTCACAATTTCTGACGTGGTCACTTCATTTGGTCGAGCACTGCGATGTTCACCTTGGCAGCTCGTACGGCCTCGCTTAAACTCTGCCACCCAATATTTTACTGTTGTAAACGAAGGGGCAGACTCCCCAGAGTAGAATCTAGCTCAGCTTTAATGTTAGTTGGACTAAGACCTTTCAAATGAAAGTATTGCATCACATAACGACGACCAGTTTTATCCATGTTTACAAATTTGTTGAGAGCGTTCACTGTTAATAGCTGCCAAACAATTACTAAACGACATAGAAACATCAAACTTCAGACTCAAGCTTTATAAGGGTGGTACTTTATATCATAGTCATTTGTTTGAAAGAACAACCGCTATATATACACCAGGTCGTTACTTCTGGGACTGCCCTAGTATGTAACGACTAGATAAGAAGATTCATTAAAAGCTGAGTATTAATCTAACAGAATGTCTTTCATGTGCTGGTGCAAAAGAAATGACCAGAGAAAACATTGCCATATTTTATGACAATCTCGCAAACCTATTTGATAAGTTTCTTTGGGAGAAACCAACGAGCATTTTCAATTGTGACGAAACAAGTTCGCAGCTTATTTATAAGCCCAAGAGACAAATATTTAAGTGAGAAAAACAAAATTGTAGCCCAAAATAATTGTGAAAAAGGCGAGACTTGCAATATGCGCCTCCGTTTATCGTTATGAAGATTCAGAGATATAATGAACACTTTGAGCTAAACGTGTCTATAGGTACTAAAATTGTGCTCTCCTATAGTGGCTACAAGCAATGGGAGCAATTTGCCATTTTCCTAGAGCACTGAATCAGTTTGCAGCCGCCTGAACCGGCGATTCTCATTCTGGATAGACTTGGGTCGCATTGCTCCGATCCCCCTCCCTCCACTTTAGAAAAATCTAATGTGTTACATTCACACGACTTTCTCTAACTACTATCGTTTATTTGTATATAACTTCTAGAAGCTATTTTAAATAACGCTTATTGCTTTCTCTACTACGTAGGGTAAGTAGAGGAAGTATTCTATTCCACCCAAAAATTTGATACCGAGATTACCCCGAAATACATGTTTTGAGGAACCTTGAATAAAAAAAAGCATTTAAAAAAAAGGTCCGTGTATGTGCGTGTGAGAACAGCAATACTCAAAAATAAAAAGTCGGTTAAATACCAAACTTGGTATTTGGATTCTGTAGCTTCCAGAGATGCGACACGAAGATTTTCAAAGAAATCCCCCACCCCAAACTACCCGTTGCATGGAATATTTTTAGAAGTTTTTGATTTTATAAAATATAACTAATGATTTTAGTTAAAATACCTCGCATTAAAGATATTTACATTACAAATAAAATGTTTATCTTGAACTTTTTGGGAATAGCCTGTGAAGTCCACTTCATTCGGAAGGAATTTTCTATAATCTGGTAAACATTAGCGATAGACGAAAATGTACTACCTACACAAAAACGTAGATCTCTTTAAAACACACAATTTGTTTCAAATAATTTTTTGTGGCATCAGTCATTTCTGAGATATCCGTTATTAATGGTTCGATTGTTCAATATTTAGCCATTCTTTTCAAGTCCAGTCGATTTTCAATTGTTTCTGGCGATGTCATAGAAACAGTATAGGATTTTTAGGTCAGCATATAGCGTCCAGTTCTAAAACATTTGACTATCGCTGTTCTCTTTGTATCTCTAACGAAATGCGTAATGTAGCGATTTCCGGATAGGTTCTCGAGTAAAATGAAGTAGATAGGAAAATAAAGTTTCATAAGAATAACTTGTATTCCTACTAATAAGCGAAAGAGGGTAGAGAGAGTCATGTGAGTGTAACATTAGGTTGTTTTTTTTCCTCTGGAACGTTATTCGTGATAAACCTTTGCAGAAATAGATTCATTACATATTTCGTTGAAGGTACAAGTAGGACAGAGGAAACCAAATCGATACTCATATGTTTAAAAACCGGGTCGCCATATGTTGGTCCAGAAATGCTATACCCTTTTAAAGTTATAGCGAGAAACAACTGAAAAGCGACAGCACATAAAATGACAAAGTATTGCACATTCAAACCAATAACAACGGATATCTGGGAATGCTACAACAAAGCTTATTTAGAATAAATTATGTTTTAAAGAGGTCTACATTTTTTGTATAGTATGTTCATACTTATCTCCTATGGTTTACCAATTATACAAAATTCCTTCCGAATGAAGAGGGCTTCACAAGATATTCCCAGAAAATTTAAGATATACATTTCATTTGTAATATAAATATCTTAAGCATATGGTATTTTAATAAAAATTGTTAGTCGCTTTTGGGAAAATCCAAAATCTCGAAAAACCTTCTATGCAAAGAGTTGTTTGTAGACGGGTAATTTTCTTGAAAAGCTTGTATTTCATCCTTGGAGGGTTCTGAATTTAAATACCAAATTTGGTATTTATCCGAAGTTTCGTTTTTGAGTTATGCTGTTCACAGACACGCACGGACCTTTTTACTTTCTCTACTACGTATAGTAAGTAGGGGAAGTATTGTATTCCACCCAAAAATTCGATACCGAGATTTCACCGGAAATACATGTTTTGAGATCTCCTGAATCCAAAAAAGCATTTTTGGAAACATGTCCGTGTGTGTGTCTGTGTGTCTGTTTGTCTGTGTGTATGTCTGTGAACAGCATAACTCAGAAACGAACAGTCGGATAAACACGAAACTTGGTATTTAGGTTTAGTGTCTTCCAATAATGCGACACGAAGGTTTTCGAGAAAATCCTCTCACCCCAGATTACCTTTTACATGGAAGATTTTTCAAAAATTTTAATTTTCTCAAAAATGGCTCTAAAGATTTTGATTAAAATATCATATGTTTAAGATATTTTTATGACAAATAAAATGTATATCTTGAATTTTCTGGGAATGTCTCCAAAAGTATTCTTCATTGTGAGCGACTTTTCCATAACTGGTAAACCATAAGAGATAGACAAAATTTTACTACACAAAAAATGTAGATAGCGTTAAAATACACAACTTATGTCATATACATTTTTTGTTGAGTGAACCATTTTCGAGATATTGCTTGTTATTCCCTTAAATTTTTCAATACTTATTTTTTCAAATGGGAATTCGTTATTCATTTTTACTTTCTCTACTACGTATAGTAAGTAGGGGAAGTATTGTATTTTTGTCTTGGATATGCAAAGAGTATTAATCTGTGGGAAAAGGAATGGTGCTGCACCTAGCAACCAGTTATTAAGAGATATGTATGTGCTTAAAGGCTACTGTATTTCCAAATTGCCCTTGTAAATATATTATCCCCTTACATATACAAGAAATTTAGCAATAAAATAGACTCTGCAAATGTTTATCTCGATTAACATGAAGTAGATGGAGAATAAGCGTTTGTAAAAATAGTTTGTACAATAGTAGAGAAAGTCATGTGAGTGTAACACATCAGATTTTTTTTGTATTCAGGGGGCCTCAAAACATATATTTCCAGTGAAATATCGCCATCGAATTTTTGGGTGAAATACAATACTTCCTCTTATTACTATAGGTGGGTGATAGAGAAAGTAAAACGCAATAGAAAGACGTGTATTCCTATTATGTCTACTGTCACGTAGACCCACAAATTGCAACCTTTAGGTGTATCGGTCTTTGAGCCCAAGCGCATTTTATAACGACACCCGTAGGGTTTATATTAGATGAAATCCTGGAAAGGGAATTAACAAATCGGCTTTGGCAGTCTTTTCGCCGAAGCATCGAATAAGCTCGGCTACGGCGGGAAATGCTGTGCACGGAATTTGCTCTTACGGAATTTTTCCATTTAATCCAAATCGGCTTCCAGATCAAGTGTCCATGAAGAATCCACTTGTTCACAATTGTCACCTTGTTCTGTGATTGTTCAATCATCACAACCTCACCTGCTTCTCCAATACCGTATTAGTCACAATAAACACGTTCAACAATGTCTCATCCCTCACCGTTGTCACTGAGTAGAGCCACAGAATCCTCGACATTAGAGGAATGGTTCTCAGTAGTGGATTGTGCAAGAGGAAGGCTTCAAAATCTGAAATACTCACCAATCCTAAATTCATAAATATTCTAAAGGAAAATAAGGTGTGAGCAGAGAGCAGACAAGTGAAAGAACCTCGGAGCAGTGCAAGTATACCTCCAATAATGGCTAGAGATCATCGCGATTTTCCGCCCAGGAGGTTAACTATTGGGGTGGCGCCGTGGCCGAGTGGTTAGACCGCTCGCCTCTCAATCCCAAGGACCCGCATGTGGGATTTGTGGTGGACAAAGCGGCGTCTGGGCGGGTTTTCTCCGAGTTCTCCGGTTTCCCCCGCCATTCATTCCACCAACTGTTTTATCATCACCTTTCCTTTCATCCATTTCACCATCATTTCGTTTCATCTACTTTCTTCCATACCAGGCATCGGGCTGATCACCCATCCTGGATATTCTGTCTGATCCATGACAGAATATCCAGGGGGGTCTGCTCCTGGGGGGGGGTAAGCCCTACATACGAGGAGGTTAAACAGAGAAAGAAGAAGAGATTAACTATTCCTAGAACTAATATGGATATGAAAACTTACCAGAAATCACATATTTACCAGAAAATCCGTAACACATATGTTAAACACACACACACGTATATATATATATATATATATATATATATATAGAGAGAGAGAGAGAGAGAGAGAGAGAGAGATGGCTCCAAATGTGATCAGGGTAATGGCTCTGCTATAATTACTCCGGATGCTAAACTTAAGTACAAGCTTCCAGACTTGTTCTATGTTTCTCCTCTGAGCTCTATGCTGTCAAACAAGCTTTTATTTACATTACCTCAGCACAGCATAAACAGTGCAATTCTGATTCACCGCTCTACTGACTTAACATTAATCCAAGATATCCAAAGTCTTTATATCCAAAATAATACAAATAATCAAGAAGTTATATTCTTCTGGATTCCGTCCCACTGTGGGATATCAGCAAATGAGGAAGCAGATAGGGAAGCCAAAAAAGTAACTTTGCTACCTCCAGTGGAAGAATTGCCAGTGCCCTCCAGAGATGCTCAAAGTTATTTTTTTAGCAGACCAACTGTCAAATGGAAGCGAGACTGGACCATTAAAACATTAAGCAAACTCCACATAGTTAGGAAAGGCTCCACAAAACCCTGCACATTGCAGACTCTAAAAGAAAAGATTAACTGATTATATCACGTTTACAAATAGGTCATTCACGCCTAACCCATTCCTACTTACTCGACAAAGAAAATTCTCCTCACTACGAGACCTGCATCACCGTCGAACACATCATCACTGAATGCAGAAGTTATACCATGGAGAGAAGACGATATAACATCCCTGAAGATATATTTTTAGCTTTAAACAACCCTACTCATTTTAAAAACATTTTTTTCTTGAAAGACATAAAACGTATAACTTATTTAAATATAACACATCAAATAAAATGTATAATAGGCAATAGGTTATACGGTTCTAGCTGTATTCATGACTTAATAATGTAAAATATACTTGTAACAATGTATTACAATTGGTGTATTATTTAATCAATATAAAGTATACAATGTGTTATTATTATACTCGTATATGTGGATATAAGTCATGATATGACCTAGTAGTCAAAGTGACTATAAATAAAGAAAAATAACAACAACAAAGCTGAAGATTCTAGGAAACGTTACAATGAAGGCGAAAACTCAGCCGTCGTTGTGTTGATGATGGAAATAACCCTATTTTGAATGTGATGATATAATATTGACGATAATTTATAAAAACTGTTATTGTGGATTTGCCCCATACTTAGTTGCTTTAGCCCCCCCCCTTGGGGCCAAATGAAGATTTGCACCTTAACATGTTCTTATGCTTGTTTTATTTCGTGCAATGATATCTCACATCAATTGTGGTGTTACAATATTATGGTATTATGTTAAAAAAGTACAGCAGTTTTTAAAATAACAAAATATGTTTAATATTTAGCGGAAAATTTGAAATAATCTGTTAGACTGTCTATATGCCCCGTTCTTACAGTACTTTTAAGTCGTGTGATTGTTTCACAGTAAATGCTTTAAAATAATTTTGCAGTATAATCAATCGTGTTTATCTTTACGAAGCACCTAACAGCACACTTTGCTTGCTTATTTAAATTTGAACTAATAAATAAGTTTAGAGGATAAATGCTTTCTTCCTGTAAGGGAAACTTTTCACGAGCATCATTGCATTGAGTGTAGAAATAATCCACGGAAATTTATTTTTTTACTATTGTTTGCCATCTGTGCATCATAAATTCTATGGAAAACGCAGCATTTATGTCCTGTGTGGACGGAGGCCCTGCCGAACTGGAGTTATCATGCTAGGAGTAAAAAATAAAATAAGGAGGGTTACCAACTTACACCACGTTCCTGTATATTTAACGTAAATAGGTATCTCTGTCTTCTCTCTATGCCATTTCATCAAGGCTTATTGAATGACTGTCCTGAATTCAGCAAAATTAAAATTACATTGAGTTTCATTTATGGACGTTCTTTAACTATGGTTCTTAGCATCCCATTCTACATTGGGCGTGAAAGGCCGGAAATTTTGCTCAGAGGCCTCTTTATCAGGCTTGAGGTTATTTTACGTGTCGTAAATCTACAACAAGGGACCACCGGCTTTACTTCCTTCCGAAGGAAGCGATGCTAAGGATTTTTACTAAAAAAATCTGATGTGTTACACTCACATGACTTTCTCTACTCTTGTACAATCTATTTTTACAAACGCCTATTCTCCATATGCTTCATGTTAATCGAGATATCGAGATGTCAATCTTATTGGTAATTTTCTTGTAGATGCAAGGGGAATATGGTAGCTTTTAAGCGATAGTCAAATATTTTAACGCTGGTTGCTATGTGGCGCATTCCATTCTCTTTGCATGTCCAGGACATAAAAAAATGAATAACGAATTTGAGAAAAAGTATAAGTATTGGAAAATTTAAGGAAATAACAAGCAATATCTCGAAAACGGTTCACTCAACAAAAGAAATGTATATGGCATAAGTTGTGTATTTTAACGCGATCTACATTTTTTGTGTAGTAAAATTTTGTCTATCTCTTATGGTTTACCAGTTATGCAAAAGTCGTTCACAATGAAGAATACTTTTGGAGACATTCCCAGAAAATTCGAGATATACATTTCATTTCTCATGACATTATCTTAAACATATGTTATTTTAATCAAAATCGTTAGAGCCATTTTTGAGAAAATTAAAAGTTTCGAAAAATGTTCCATGTAAAGGGTAGTCTGGGTTGGGGGGATTTTCTTGAAAACCTTCGTGTCGCATCTCTGGAAGATACTGAACCTAAATACAAAGTTTGGTGTTTATCTGACTGTTCGTTTTTGAGTTATGCTGTTCACAGACACACACACACACACACACACACACACAGACACACACACACACAGACACACACACGGACATGTTTCCAAAAATGCTTTTTTTGGATTCAGGAGGTCTCAAAACATGTATTTCCGGTGAAATCTCGGTATCGAATTTTTGGGTGGAATGCAATACTTCCCCTACTTACTATACGTAGTAGAGAAAGTAAAAATCCATCGCCCTCCGCCGGGTTTGAGCCCGCGACCTCGGGAACTAGAGACGAGTATGGTAGCCACTACACCACGGAGGACGATCGTCAATTCATCAACAATTAATTTAGATTGGCGACACGCCCTTTTATCGTCACTCAACTTTTCTCAATAAGCCAAGTTAGTTTTAATATTTGTCTGTTACATTTAGATAATATACCACAGTATAGCAATACCGTACAATACGCTTTTGTGAAGTGATTTACAGATGCCAGGAGAAAGAAAGTGGATAAATATTGTAGTCTACCCAAAAATTTGATATTAAGATTTCACTGGATACATACATTTTGAGGTACCTTGAATAAAAAGAAAAGTAGTTTTAGAAAAAGGTCAGCTCGTGCGTGTTCTTGTGGTTGTGAATTTCACAACATAAAAATAAAAGCCGGTTAAATTTAAGTTCAGCATCTTCCCAAGGGTTTTCATTAAAATACCAGTTATTTAAGATAATTACATGACTAATAAAATGTACATCTTGAATTTTATTGGAATAGCCTGTGAAGTTCTTTTTGTTCGGAATGAATTATGTATAATTTTATATAACTGGTAAGCGTTAAGAGACAGATATAAACTTAGTATGAAAAACATGTATCTATCTTTAAACCATAATTTATTCCAAAATAAATCTTTTGTGGCATAAGCCATTTCCAGATATCCGTTGTTGGTTTAAAGTTTTCAATACTTAGTTCACTTTTGAAATGCTGTCTGTCATTCACTTGTTTCTCGCGATGTCGCGAATTTCAAAGCTAGCATAATCGACACGCTTTTCTTACTTTTCTTTCAATCACAAGAGCTTCTTACCACAAATAAGCATTTGAATGCTGTTTCTTTATGTTGAAACCTTCTTGCTTAATTTAAAATCATTCCTAAGTAAAAAATCTGATCTGCTATATTCACATGACTTTCTCTATCCTGTAACGTTTATTAATGGGTATAAAATTATTCTTACGAAAGTTTATTTTTATGTCTACTTCATTTTATTCGAAACAAACCTTTTCAAAATAACTACATTACACATTTCGTTATAAATGCAAAGGTAATAACGATAGTCAAATGTTTAAGAACTGGAGCTAAATACTGGCCTCTTTACACGCAGTCGTGAGAAACAACTAAATGTGGATAGGAATTCAAGGAATGACAAAATATTGAACAATTCGAACCATTAATACAGGATATTTTGGAAACGGTTTATGCCAGAAAAGGTTATTTGAAATAAACTGTGTATTTTAAACAGATCTATATTTTTTGTGCGGTGCGTTTTCGTCTATCGCGTAACGTTTACCAGTTATACAAGAATATAGAAAATTTCTTCCTAATGAAAAGGATTTCATAGGCTATTCTCGTAAAATTCAAGCTACACATTTTATTTATCATGTAAATATCTTTAATACATGTCATTTTAATCAAAATCGTTAGAGCCAATTTTGAGAAAATACAAAATTTCGAAAAATGTTCCATATAAACGGTAGTTGGGGTGAGGGATTTTCTAGAAAATCTTCATGTTGCAACTTGAAAGATACTGAACTTAAATACCAAGTTTGATACTTATCCAACTTTTGTTTTTTGAGTTATGCTGTTCACAGACAGAGACAGACAGATAGACACACACACACACATGGACCTTTTTTTAAAAATACTTATTTGGATTTTGTAGCGGTTCCCTTGATATGCCCCCACTACGTTGATGATGATGGATGCTGTGTTACGTATCTGTAGGTCGTTTGCCCGTACTTTCATGTTGTAATTATTATTTTATAATTATGCCAAGGCTGCTGTATTTGTGTCGCACAGCACTTGTGTCTTGTCACGGTTGGGTATGGAGAAGGTTAAGATATTTTGCACACACGTATTCTGTTATTTATTTCACTTTTATTTTAGATAAACCACATATGATATTCACAATTCACTATTACCTTTGTCATGTTAATATATATATATATATATATATATATATATATATATATATAACTGGTAGACTTTCAGTACGTAGTTTTAGCGTCTCTTCAGAGACAAGCTTATTCCCTACCTTCCTGCTTGAATGCTGACAAGCTTCTGTTAGCGTTCCTTCAAACCGTTCTCCTTAACGTACGTATTTGAATTATAGGCGTGTATCAATGTGCCTGATTGGTGCTACTGTCCAATAACGGTTTATGTTATATGTATATGTTTACAGACTTCCATCATCTTAATTATGAATCCAAGATTCGTTACATACTTACGTAGATACTACTGCATTTCTCGTAACCTTATATTATTGGTTATATAGCTAACAATGGCCTTTTACTCCTCATATTATACTTTATATTATAACGTTGTATACTTGCTCTCTACCATGTGTACATTATGAATATATGTGTTTTAACATCCTCTTAATTATTATACGTACATTATTAGCAAAGAAAATTCATAACACGCAAAACTTAGAACAAAATATTAAAGAAACAAATTATTAATGTGTTGGTGCTGAGAAGCTGTGAATTAGATATCTTATTACATTGTGTTATTGTATTAGTTTGTCCGTGGCTAGTACGGTATGTTGCTTCAATTTAAGGGGCCTCAAAACATGAATTTCCCATGAAATCTCGACGTCGAATTTTGGATGGAATACAATACTTCTTCTACTTATTGTAAGTACGTAGCAGAGGAAGTAAAAACATATCTTGATTCATGTAACGTGGTTAGAAGAATAGCTTTTTATATGAATTCTTGATTATAATGGATGCCTATGTATGAGTTTGTCAATGATAGAGTAAGTCATGTGAAAGTATCACATCAGATATTCTTTCAAGTGCTAAGTCGCTATTTGTTATTTTCCCCGTGGTCATGCAAAGAGTGGAATTTCAAAGCCATCATACAGTAATCCTTTGTAAAATATCTGACTATAGCTTCAGCCTACTGCATGTAGGACTACGCCACTGGAACTGGGGTTCCCAAAATTCTATCGATAGTCCCATAGCAAAAGGAAGGAAATGGGCGTGGTTCTCAAGAGGAGTCACGTGATGTAATATAATGCACCAATCGATCGGCGATTATCGGCGATGGCAGAAAGATTATAGTGGAATAACCGTTAAAATTATGGGTAACGGTGTTTGTGTTAGTGGAATGGAATTCGATTGTTGCCTGATAACATAGCGGTCATAAACTCCGAAAAGTGGCCGTTTGCATTTTATTGCACCTTTCGGATGGAACAGATAAACTCATCCTTAGGATTTTGTGCTTTATTGTAATTACGGGTTACCGTGAAACAAACGTTTAGACATCAAATAGTCAAGATGAAAGTAATAGATGATATCTTAGAGAAAATGTAGAAAATACAAAATTTACCTACCGGATGAACCAGATACACGTACTCATTTATGTTGTGGGTATATGCGATTTACTTGTATATAACAGTGAACAAAAGTTGCTAATTTCTACAAATTTCAATGAATATAGTTGAAATTTTGTTGCAGAGTTCCATACGCAACTATAACAACAAATTAATTTTCTTGGTCTTAAGTATCTAATCTTTCAAGAAAATAATAAAAAGAATGAAAGCCGAATCATATGTTAAGACATTTTAAACTTTAATCCTTTAACTGCTACATATTATTTCCAAAATATAGTAATTTACAATCAAAGTTTAGAAAAACTATTAATATATGCACTTTCGGTTTCCTAAAAGCATCAATAATGCATAGCATTATTAAATCGTTATACATGACTCATTTTGAAACATCGGTGAAAATTTAAGAGTTGAAGAAGATTTGCGTCAAGGTGGTAAAAATGTAAGAAAACGATATTACGAGGGGCTGCTTCTGTGGTCTGATGTTGGTATGCTAGTCTTTAAATCCAGAGGTATCGGGTTCTATTTTCAGCTATCGGGCAGGAATTTTTCTTTAGGCAACATTATTCCCCATTCTCCGTAGAGTTTGAAAGGGTGACATTAATGTAATTACCTAAAGTAATATCACCCAAGTGTAAAACGAGTGAATATCATTGTTGATGAGGAATTGTTTTAAATTGTAAAAAGCCGCCGATATGACCTGAGATATGCCTCTGTGGCCTGATGTCCCTAACAGTTCCTGGCTCGAGGACAAATTCCACTACTGGAGCTATCCAGATAGAAGATAAACGACCTTCTATTGTCCACGCGGAATACTCTTTCCTTGAAGCAATAATCCGCGCCATCTATCCGGCACCGCCTCATGCCACGAAAAGTAGAAGCACAGCTGAAGTTTGGGAAGAAAAAATATTGTGAGGTATCAGTAGGTGCATTGTTATTACCAGACACATTATTGTGTTTCACTGTCGATAGCATTATTGGGTTTCTTTGATTATTTTTTCGGCTTAACGATCCCTCCTTTGGCGCGGAACACGCCAGAGAGGGGGATTTGTTTGAAAACGGTCTGGTATGACGCCAACCCTGGCTGTCTTGGCTGGACACGGTTGGAGGGGGTATATAGTTAGTGCCACTTGTGTGTGAGCAGTTGAAGCAGCAAGTCGCGTGTGTGGTTAGTCCTCGGTTTCGGGGCATCTTCCCCCGTTCTGTTTTCCTAAGTGCAATGCAGGGTCGCCAAACATTTGTTAATAAATTCCAGGTAATGTGTGTTTTGTAATGTTTTGTATAATATAAAACATCACGGCTTCATCTAAATCTAAACACCAAGGTCCCGGTCCTCTTGCCGTTAGTGAGTTACGCTCCCCCATGTGCGTGTTGGGGTGATCGAAATTTAATGATTTGCTGGAAACCTTTTGGCCCTCATCCCAGTATGTAACAATATGAAAGAGAAATAAAGGAAAGGAAATCGTGGTAGATAAGAAACCACTCCAATATTCACCTAATGACCAAGGAAACTACGAAATATTCAAGGTCAGAGTGGGTGATCAACGGGAATCGAACCCGAGACGTCCCGAATGCGAGACTTACATGTTACCGCGAAGCCATCTCTACCTCACTTCTCACTATAGATGCTTATACATGTACTTTTTGCTTGTATACGTTCGAGGTTTTATGAAGGAAACGTTTAACTAAGTTTCTAAACAATATACAGTTTCTAGTCACTGGGAAGTGTTGACAATGTACCGTTAAAACACAATTATTATACAAAATGTGTGGGATATCTTCCGGACGTATACATTAGATATAGGTTTTATAATACAGGGCCATTGATTTACTTTGACACTTGAAAACCTTTTGCTTTTGACGAGTCTGTACCGTACTATTTGCCTGCCAAAATTCCGCCATGTAATCGAACCTCGTGAGGAATACAGATAATATGGCTCCCCACGAATGTCTTGTTCTATAAACTTTAACACGAATACACCTCTTGATTGGATGTGTTACAGCGTCGCGTGTTTTCAATTAATATTCAAAATGTGACCTAGATAGGTAATAATAATGCTTGCTGCTCTGATTTGTAGCCCACTTTTCGCGAGTTTGAAAAATTCCATGGATTAAAAGTCTTTGTTCTTGTTGATCAGATGTTCTTCTGTCACTTTATTCAATATTGAGCTAAAACTCAGATTGAGTTGTCAGATTTCACTCTCTCTATCTTTTACCTAGGTATAGAAGTATACTATTCCATCCAAAAATTCAATATAGGGATTTCTCTGGAATGCGCAGTATGAGATTCCCTTAGTAAAGAAAGGAGAATGCTTTTAAAAAGGCGGGTGCATATGTATGAACAATATAGCTGTAAACAAAAACTGAAAATGTCGTACTAAAATCAGGCAACTTTTAGGAATACAAGGCGAGATTTTCAAGAAACTTCTTCTTCACCTAAAAGAATTCTTAACATGAAATATGTTTCATTATTGTTTTACGTTGTCTATAATAATTTAGATGAAAACATAGTATGAGATGCTGACATGGCGAATACAATGTTTACCTTTTATTTTCTGTAAATAGCCTGTGAAATCGTTATTGTAAATTAATTTTTATGACTATAAACGTATCGAACATAACCAAAACTAACTTCCGGAAAAATATACGGTTTAGTTAAATAATCTTTCTCCTAGCATTAACCTTTTCAAAGAAATCTGCTGTAGCTCGATGGAATTTTCCAATGTTTTAAGCAATTTTCTTTGAAATTATAAGTGGTCGTAATTTTGTTCTTATAAGTTCCTATGAACAGAATGTAATAAAGACGCCTCCATTAACAGCTTACTCTTTTAAAAGTTGATTATCCTCCCTGTCTCATATATGTACCTGTGTAGCTGTAGTATATTATAAAAACAGCTTTTGGCCATTATGTATCATTATCATTATAAAGATAAGCTTGTGAACGAATAATTAGCAACAATGACAATGCAAATAAATTCTAACACGTTGTAATAATAAACCATACATTACCAACTTTTTATTGCATATAATTATCTACACTATAAATTTATATTCTTTTAAGACAGTCTTCTGTATTTTGAGATGTCTGTCATATCATTTATACTATTCTGTCTGCAGTGCTTATAACGGGAAAGCCAGGAAACCACGAACTGGCTGCTCGGTGTTTTTCCACTGGGCGTGCGGAAACATGATAACGCGCTGCTGCTATAAACAAGGTCACGCTGTTGACATAGTTTTGCTCTGCAGTGTGAAGTGCAGTATTGAGTTGACGGTGATGTGATGTAGTTCAGTTAGTACGAGTTATTTATTATTTTATCCTGTACTTAGTCACAAAGTATATTACGGCTCAATATATGTTTTCTACTGCACAGCGTGTATTTATTTATGATTCGTATGAGTTAACTCAGTCAGCTCGCCAAGTGAAAGTACGATTTGCGGATTTCCAGGTTTAACCGTTCCAGGCCGTAATTTAGAATAAATTTCAGGCCACAGAAAGTGTTCAGGCTAAGAAATCTAAAAGGCGGCTTACGGTTCTTACCGAAGAAACATTAGATGACATCGGTCATCGTTTGGAGAATTCCCCCCAAAAATCACGTAAGTGTCTTTCACAGTAGGCATACTGTACCACCCGACTCGGGCCCGATTGTCTAATTTTATTTTAAATAAAATTATTTTGCAGTTACTTATTATTATTATTATTATTATTATTATTATTATTATTATTATTATTATTATTATTATTATTATTACTCCATGAAACGCTTCTGGCTGCGGTGTGAAGGGACTCGAATTCGATTTCCAGTACCGGCATAGGAAATTTTCCCTCTTCTGGGAGGTGTGATAAGCATACACTTACTCCTTCGTTGGGAACAACTGAGGAGCATTTTTAAAGAAATAGTGGCGATTGAGGTCCTGGAACCCCTAGTAGTAACCGGCCTTATTGACCACATGCCGCCCATATTACTGCCCTCTGTCCAGGATGTGCAGGGCGTGGGTGGACGGAGGGAGACTGAGTTTGCAGCTGATGTGCTGTTGTAACGTTATTCGCAATTGGCCAAAGCGAGTATTTATTTATTATTACTATGTAGTGCTATGGACGTGTGCATTTTGTGATAATTGTGCTATCCCGGGCTTCTCAACATCCCAGGTAAAAAATTATATGATAAATTAATCCTTTGGACCTCTTATTTTCTCTTTACGTGGAAAAAACGTTCGTTATTTTTGATTTTATAAAAAACTGCGCTAATGGTCTTTATTAAATACCGTATGCTTAAGATATTTACCTGGCAAACAAAATTCATTTGCTGAATGTGATAATTTTTTTTCGTCTTTATTTTTTTCAAGCCCGGCTCTAGGCCAAGAAATATTTTTCAAGTTAAACCCAAGTCCGCCTCGGAACCGGCTCGAGCCTAGGGTGTATGCGCATAAAGAATAGCAGTTTCATGATCACGAAAGCTCACTTTACAACTAAATCAATAGCAATTAAAGGATGAAACGAAAGGTGAAACCCAACTGAGGTCATTTATCAAGACTTTACTCAAGGAGGCGACTATGCAACGAAAGCCAATCTGGCACATACTGAATTCTTATGTACATGTCCGTTGCGATTTGATGTCGAAGTTATAGAGACTTTAACTGAGTGAGCTGTCTCCTCGGTAATGTGTGAGGCTCGCATTCGGGAGGTCCCGGATTCGATTCCTGTTGGACCGGTTTTCCCTGGCGGTAGGCGAATGCTAAGGTGGATTATATAATTTCACGAATACGATAGTGGACACCAAGCTTGACACGCCTTCCACTGAGGAGATCAAGTTAAGTTACAATCACGTCACTACGTAACTGCATGCTAATTCACGTAGTCCTTATTAAGCCTCACGTAAGCTAGTATTAGCAAATTCACCATTAGAACACTAATGACCACGAAAACGCATTTCACTATCACCCTCCCCAAACTCCCCGTCATCTCAGGAGGATTTACTCGTGGCTGCAGCCGGGATCTCATAGCTTAACGCGTTCGCATGCATCGCATGCCAAAAAAACAATATTGCCGGACTAACCCGGGTGCTTATGCGGAGCACCTAACGATACTACCTTGCACCCTTGCATGTTAGATTCTAACAGCATGAGGGAGGCGAGGTAGTCGCACAGCTCTGCATTCCGGACGATCGTCTCCGGGATGGGCGAGTGTGGGACCCATCCTTTGCGCCGTTAGGGAGCAATTAAAAAACCCTGTCCCCCATTTCTTGTAATTTCATTTCCTTATCACGTTTCAGGATCGAAGGATCAGGCAAATGGACGACGGGCGAAGCGTATGGCGGTGGAGTTTGCTTGTGACGCTCGTTGTGGAACAGGCCTTCAGAGACTACTATCCACAGAGAAAGAGAGAGAGAGAGGTAGACTTGTAGGAAGTCCCGCCGGTGTCAGGATGTAATATCTGGAGACGTTAGGGACCCTGCCTGTGTTCCAGCCCCCGCCCCAGATCTGTGGCCCTCCATGTTCTTCTCTTCATCCCTTCCTGCTTGAGGTTTCCAGAAGCACAATAGGCGACTGTACGCTTAAGTGCAGAAATCTTCCTCCGCTTCCTGGTAACCATAAAGCGACTTTAAATAAAAACGAAAAGAAAATCGAAATAAAATCAACGGAATTACCTACTTGGGTCTAAATGCAACAAGTACAAATGTTACAAAACCATAGTCTCTGGAATATATTTACAAACTATGTAATATAAATTAAAACGAATAAAGACTGATAGTCTGGTGGGCGATCTACCCAGTGATATTTTTGGAGAGGCCCGAACTTTCGACCATGAAACTTCATCAGGAATCAAAGCCGAGGAAGTTTCTTTTCTTTAATACTACACCACACCAGGCTCCACGTGGTGAGAGAAACCTCAACACCATTCAGTCTATCAATAGAATTGACCAACTGATAATGACACGTCTACGAATTAGTAACATAGTCAAACGCATTATTACATACTCAAAATTCTGTTGTTGTGAGATCCAATTCATCCGTTCAGCAACTCGTGATAGAATGTAGTAGCTCTGAAAGATAAATATATAACAAGTCTGAAGAAATATTATCAGTACTAAATTATCCTCTTCACTTCAAAGCCACCCAGGCTTCTCTAAAGCATATAGCATTAAATTTAAAATATAGTAGTTTATGTATAAACATTAAACAATTCTAAACGCAAGATTTATTCATTTAATGTTGGGTTCGTATACATATAAAATGAGGAACGCATTTTTTATATTTTTAATATGTTTTAATTAGTGTAATGTACCATAAAGTAATTTTAAATAATGGTAAAGTTGCAACATGACTAAGCAGTCAAAGGGATTAAAAATAAATTAAAAACAAACATTCGTCCACGACTGTAAAAATATGTTAGAGTATTAACAACACATGTCTCTGCAGTCCCTGGGCATAACATGCGCTTTGTCTCTTTCTGGCCTAATAACTTATGACCTGATGTATTGTATTTTACACAGAGTGATTCAAGGAAACCACATTTTTTCAGTTGCGTAATATAAGTAATTATCGAATTGTTTATGTAAATTTAAAAAAATATGTGATTAATGACGATAGAAATATGCTGTTTTGTGTAACACAGGAAAACGCTTCATTTTTAAAAAATTATATTCCCAATTAGCCTCCATTTCTGCGGCGACGATAAACTGTCAGCCTCTAGGTAGATCATGCAGCGATTTTTATAACATTTGCCGATTGGGCACATAATTATAATTTTCTCTGTGAGCGGTGTGGCTGTATCTTTACTGTGTTCTTATCTTCGCCGTTTGTTGCGCCACTGTCGTGTCTTCATGTTCAGCCGGTTGGATTCACCTCGAGGAGTTGCCTTTTTTCTCTGCCGCTGAAGTGTAGTGATCTAGGTGAGTTTCCTATAATGGGTAGTTGCCGAAAATGTTCTTTTTCCAGGAGCTGTGGCTTTTACTTGGGTTTGCGTTGCATTTTGTGATTATTGTATGTAAGAGAATAAGTACGCCGAGCCTCACACGGTAAGGAGCAGTTTTATTTTGATATTCTGTATTCTGGCTTCCATTTAGTGCGCGTTGTTTTATTCTTGTTGCTCAGTATTCAGAGTTTATGTAAATGGTTAAATATTTAAAGTCTATTTAAATGGTTCGATATGTAGACTTTATTTGAATTTTTATTGTATTCAGAGTTTTTCTGTTATAGAGTTTATTTAAATTTATTAACTTTCAGAGTTTATGAAAACTGTTAATATAAGCAGAGTTCACTAAAGAGCCGCGGTAAGAATGTATTTTAATGCAAAGCTCTTTGTTCAGCAATTTTACATTTGGGCTAATTGCATAATGTAGAGTATGTCATGTGAGGTGGAACGGGTCGCTGCCATGCTTCACGCTAAATTTGTGTAATGCAGGTTTCTCTCAAACTTTTGTTTCATTCTCTGAGTGTTTGTTGTAAGATTTCTAGTCAAGAAATGTAAAGATTTACAGATCAATCTTTTTATAATTATGGTGTTCTTTACTGTGTGACATTTTCATTCAATTTCACTTTCCTTTGGCTGAAATGTAGGGAAGTCCAGCGTTTGCATGTTGAAATTAAAGGGCAGTCGACTTGCGTGTTTTATGTATACATTTTTGGGGGAATTCCTCTACTTGTTAATGGGTGGGTATTGCCATTATTTCGTTCCTAGATCCGAAGGTTTTCACAATTCAACTCCTCTATCATAGATGAGAATAGGAAAAGGGTGCGCACATTTCAGATCGAATAACATTTATTTCTCTATGAATGTTGCCTTTGAGGTCTGCAAGGAAGCAACCGAAATGGTCCCAGCAAGATAGTGCCACAGCACACATTGCTACAATTTCCATGCCAGTTATTTGTTAGTTCTTTGGGAATCAGAACAGCTCGAAACATTGAGACATTGCATAGCTTCCTAGAATATAGCTTTCTGATCACTTTCTCTGGGGGTATTTGAAGAGCAAGGTTTATTCAAATCATCCAAAAATCTTCGTAGACCTTAAATTCAACATTCACAGAGAAATTAATGCTATTCCATTTGAAATGTTACAAAAGTCGTTTGAAGATATGCATCGCAGGCTGACAGATTATCATCTAAGAAATGGAGACTATTTGTGGGACATAATTTTCTAGAAGTGAAACGTTTTCTTGCACGACACAAAGTACATATTATTGCTAGCATTAATCTTATACAATCGTTTACTTAACATAACTAATAAAATCAATGTCTATTATACGATTACAAAATTTTGCTTTTACTGAAACATTTGTACACGCGGTATCCTAAAATTGGCCTGAAATGGTTCCTTCTCAAACGTTCTTTCCTAAATTTCATTTAATTTCATGTATCCCCGGAGTCCACCACCTATGGTGGAATACCGACAGTATTATACACTAATTAAAAGATCTCACGTGTTACATTCGAGAGATGACTCCGCGGTAAGTGTGAGGATCGAATTCGGGAGGAGCTGGGTTAGATTACGTTGGGCTAGCCACTCGACCATACGTTTTTTTTTCGTGATTTCTCCGGGTCGGTAGGTGAATGGAGTTGTTCCCCATCTACCACAAATTTCTTGTCCCCATCATTTAGTTTTATATGTTTCGCGTCATCTATTTCAGTGTTGTGGACCAGGTGGCGGCGGTTGGTGTGTTGCGGCAAGATGGTGGAATTTGTGTTACGGAAAGATTTTTCCTTGGCGCTCGGTGGGACTGCTGGAACCTCCTTTCTTCCTGGGAGTGTCTCGTCTATTCCAAAGACCCCCAAGTTGCTGACTAGAACAGGGCTAGTCGGCGTCGGGATTGGTATATTGGAATTGTTAGGGATCCCTCCATCGTCATCCAGATCTGATGACCCTTAGGGACTCCCCTTCATCCCTTCCTCCTATGTGTGGTACAGTGCTCCTGTTACTGGAGGCACCTCCGTCTGGCTACTAACCTATACATTCACATTACTTTCTCTATCCACTATAGTTTATGTAGCGCCTGCATACTATTCTTGCAAAAGCTTATTATTCTGTCTACTTCAAGTTTAGATAAATATTTGCATAAAGTGTTTCATTATACAAAGGGAATAACGACGGTCAAATGTTTAAAAACTGGTCGCTATATACTGGCCTTGAAATTCCACTCTCTTTCCATGATATCGCGATAAACAACTGAATAGCGATGCACTTTAAAAAGACAAGTCCATTTTAATATTCAAACCAATAATAACGGATATCTTGGAGATGGATGAAGCTAGGTGTTTCTCCTTGGGATTTGCCAGTTGAGAACAGAGGAAAACCTGGAAAAAGAAAACCAGCCAGGGAGGAAGGTTCTGGTGAGATTCGAACCTCAGACCTCCTTTTACTATCCGTGCCTCAACGACCTCGTCTCTCGTGTCGATATAATCACTTTATAATCCCTTACTTCAAAAGAGCCTATTTTCCCCTCTTGATTTCAAATATCCCATAAAAATTGCTTATGCTTACAATTTGAGCTGCTTGTTCTTTAAGGAATTTTTGGCTTTATTTTATAGGTTTATTGTAAACGAAGGTATAAATACAGTGAATATTAAAGCAATTTAATATAAATAATGCATTATCACTGAGAAATATAACAATAGGAATGACGATAAAACGAAAAAAACAAATCAAAAAAACACAACACATAGTATAATTTTCGAAGTGAGAATGTTTTAAGTACCACATAAAACAAGGTTCATCAGTGATCGCTCTTAGAACGCAACAAAATGTTGTGTGTGGTAGATGCGTTCTGCTGTTATGAATGGCGTGCCTTGTGTTGAATTAAAGGTGAGGTGGGAGGTATTGACTGCTTGGCTCGCTGCATGGCACAAGCGTTTTGTTGGAAGTTTTACTAAATTGGGAAATTATCAAGCGTGAAATCTTCAACTGGATGAGACATCTGAAACAGCAAGAGTGTAGTAAGTGTTTACAGTATAGTGTACGTTCTAGGGAAACTACAGAGAAAGTGAGATAAGGAATAACTTCGAACATAACCATAAAGTACGTATGATAATTTTATGCTTTATACACACACACGCACACACACGCATGCGCCAGTGTTTGTTGTTATGTTAATTGCAGAGATTCTTCTCTCATCCCCCTTCTCACTTTCTCCTACCTTCACCATCTCTCTCCCCCTTTCCTATTGTTTCCACTTTCATCAATCTCCTCTCTTTCTTTCTCTCTGTGCAAATTATGTGTTATATGCTTCTTGAAAACCGGTAATAAAGGTTTTGACGTTTGGTATCGCCAGGTCCCTTCCTCTTAATTATTTTAAATAAGTGTTGACAATGTTATTTTGAAAGGATAGAGTAATCTATGCCAGAGCTTCGTAAAACTATTAAGCAACCAAATACATTTTTCAATGTATTTTCTGTAAAAGGGACCATGATGCATTGCAATTTACATTTTCGGAATAAATTTTGCTGCCTCTTAAAGAACAATATTTAAAAGTTCATCTGAGGTATTGATATACTAACGAAGACGAGAATACAAGGAGTTTAGAAACATGGCTGATACATGTGACTCGGAAATATTAAATAAATAATAAATATTATACTTTAACCAGCTCGAGTTCTATTTGAACCAACTCATGAGAACGAGTCCCCTTTACTATTAACACAATACCTTTAAAAACCCTCGGCTAGATGTAAAATACTTGCTGAAGAGCAGAGCTTTAAAATAAGCCCGGAAAACAGAAATGATAGGGCAGTGAGCATAATGGCCAACTGTAAGTAGTCTTTATCGCCCGCTCTTGCTACATATTAGTTAGTGAGTCACGATGAGTGCACTTGGAGGATGGCCACTGTTTTTGTTGACAAGCCTAACGTTATCAAGGCTAGGGATCAGAGGGTAGTGAGGGGCAAGATAGGGGAATGCACAGTTGCACAATGAAAACATAACTACATTTGCGGTAGGGATGTGACAAACAGTTATTTTCGAGTAACGGTTACATGTAACGGTTACCAGTAACGATTAAGTTATTTGTTTTCATGGTTATCACATCGTAGTTACATTACATTAATTGTTACCAGTAACGATTAGCTGTACCTGTGCTTCAATATGAACAATGTCGATACAGACTTATTTCGTTATTTTGATACAATCTAATCTTTAGCTGTATCAACACTTTGATTACTACGGTGGTTTATAATGGCAAAATGCACTCGCAATTACTTGTGCACACACACAAAGGCGTATAGTTCCGTGTTGCCCTCTTCCTATTGGCTAAACTACTCGCGAGTAAGTGCGCCTCTCTTAGCACGTGCAGATGGGAGCAGCCGAAAAAGCACTACATTCATACAAATCGAGGTCGAATGCATGCAGTTATGCAGTATTAATAAATAATATTCAACTTACAATTATGATGTATATGGTAATGAAGTAGCTCTTTCAACTTTAAGGTTAAAGGGGTATATATGCATGATGACAAAATCAAAAGAGGATAAACACATACTTCACATGTGCTTTTCGAATTCGAAAGTTGGAGAAATTTCACATTTCTTTAAGCAATCTTAGAGAGCGGACTTGATGAAATTGTGGAAAAATAGATCTTGATTCAACAGTGTTAAAATTTATGTACCGTTGTTTGAGCTGCGTGGGCTGCACATATTTTAATGCTGAATAGCATTAATTGTTTATTCACACCCATCTGCCCGCGAATGTATAAAAACTCGTGCAGTTTTAATCGTATGTGAATAACCATCTTAATGGAATGCCTGGAGCTTTACGCCTTGCCTGTCATTTGTGGCCTGTGACCTATATTTGAAGCGGTAGGTAACACGCTGTAATAAACAAATATGTACTTGCAACTCCGTGTGAGGATGACTCAAGTTGTAAACAAGTTGAGGTAACTAGTTCCTGATAAGCAATCGGTGTCACCTAGACTCGGTAACAGTTTCCAGTAACCGTTAACGCGATAACTAGTTGTCTTCATTACTTTGGTAACCGTTATTTTGTAGCTAGTTTCTCTGTATTCAATGCTTTGGTAACCGTTACTATGTAACTAATTACCTTGTAATCGTTATTTATGTAATTGTTACAGTGTAACCGTTACGTTATTTTCTGTCCATCTCTAATTTGCAGGCTTCAACCTCGCTAATAAATACAACTGGGAACTGCGAATGTTTCCTTTACTTGTTTGTCCTTCCGATGCCCCGCCCACTTGTTCCGGAAGTACTTACTTTTTCTTTTCACCGAGCGCACTCATATTGGGCTTGTTAGTACTGCACCACATGCGGTGGACATTGGTAATGTATGAAATGAAATGACATTTGGGAAAGGAATTTTTGGGAAGGAAATGTTCCAGGCAAGTTTGGGGTACCTCCCTGGCGTTTACCAGTTATGAGGACTGAAGGAAAGCCAGGAAAAAAGCCTCAGTCAGGGAGAACGGTACTGGCGGGATTTGAAATGCGAGCCTCACACGCTAACGCCGAGCCACCTCGCTCGGTATAATGACCAAGTGTCGACTTCATAGTTGGAAAATAAAAATTAAAGAATCGTACACTCACCGAAAGTCAAGCCGAAGTGGTCCCGGCTATTCCCTAACACTACACACAGCCTCAAAATTTGATTTCCCAAATCCAACCGGTCAGCGACGGTAGCGCCTCAACAAAAACAAAACCAAAACGAGGCACGTTCGACAACGCAGTGGAGCAAGGCCGGCATTGACTGGAGGACTACACTAAGGCGGGCATTTACAATAAAGCAAACAAACTGTACCGAAAAACTCCCCGTATTTACTGGCTCCTATCAAGGGCAGAGTAAAGTAGACAAATTATAAACGAATTCTGCATAGCAAAAAAATTGATAAAATAGAAACATTACTATAACGGATAACAATGTAATGGATAGTTAAAAAGAAAACTAAAAGGTGTAAAAGGACTGTTAAAAGTGATAATAGAATATGATATATAGCAAATAATTTATAATAGTGAAATGTAAATCGTAAAAATGCTAAACATGATTATTATACAAATTAGAGCAATTGATCTTATTCTTGCAGATATAACAATTTCTTTTATTTTGTTCTTCTTCCAAACTTAAAAATTGTAGATGCATCCGACTATAAGGCCGATTACTTCGATGTCACTGAGGCAATATTTGCTTGAAGTATCGGATTGTGGGTGTGTAACATAGGTTTTAGTATTTTCTATATAACGTTTTTCATAAAAGTTATCAGTAAGCAGGACATCTCGAAATGTTTATTTCGTGCTCCATTAGAGTCCCCTCCCCTTTGGAAAAGATAATTAAAATGCCATACAGCGCATTGTTATGTATCGTTGTGTACCTACATACAAATTGTCAAATTCATAACAATCCATTGTCACAAACATATGCACACATTCACGCATATAAATAACATTCTAAAATTGAATAGTTGGCTTTATTGCAGTCTATTATACAGGTTAATGTACGTTATTTCTCTAAAACTAAAATTTTTAGAAAAATTACAAATTTCGTTTATATGGATGTACATAAAAAAGAACTAGCTGTCGGATATTGAGTTAAAACAGCATTTCAATTATGTAACAACATATTCTTCAGATGAATGTGAAATATCACCGTTGATCAATCTGTTTCTTTAAAAATTACTTCATATTATTGCAAAAATCTCTAATTTTACAGTATTACAGTCAAAATTTCAGTTAATTTTATATGCAGGATAAATTAATTTGCAACTGTATACGTAGTAGATTACTACTTTTTTGACTGTCAGAAGGTTGAAAAAACAAACATAAAGAAAAAATCTAAAATTTGGCACTTTATATTTGAATCGAGGTATCCTTTAAACTAAAATCAAACAACTGGAACCTTTTCATATGCATACACATAAATTATAATCATCCGAATATTTCATATAATAAAAAGTATAATAGTAGCGTGCAGTACGTAGCAAACTGCCTTTTATTTTGTTTCCATACATCAACTGTCATTTGTTTTGTAAGCAAAAGGCTCATTTCAAAAACAAGGAATCAATGGAGCCATTAGCAGCGTAAGGAGATAGAAGATATAACTTTACTCACTGCTGCTGATTTCTACGAATTTTCTTAGAAATACAAATTTCTATCTGCTTTCGAAGCAATGAGACAGTGTGTGCGGAGTTCATAGCTCTAAACTCTTGTAAATAAATTAATCAGGCGTGTAACGTATTTTCTGTAACTGTATTCTGGTGGATACTATTTATTTTAATAATTTATTTTATTGATAAAATTTCGCGACATACCATCATACTTACCTTCCCTGGTTAGTTTACGATTTGGCTATTAGTGGGCTTATTGTATCTGTCGTAATTCATAGGGTTCGTTCTAAAGGACTGCTAACGTTTGAGAAAACAATATCGCGAGATAGAAATGACATACAGAACGAGTATGAGGCGAACGTAGGTCGTCTGACCGTTGCGAAGCGCAGTGAAATCACAGAGTCCTGTGGTTTTGAAATATACCCTAGTTTAGCTTAACGTTAGCGTGTGTATATTTTAGCAGTCCATTGTAGAGCTCGAACCGCGGTCTGGGGATTACTTTAGATTTCATTAAGTGTCGAAAGATTGGGAGATGTAGGAAGCTCTGTCTTGTAGGAAACTGGATCGCTTGCTCAGCTGGCGTATAAGTATATCAAGTGTCCGGAAGAAAGGTTCCAAAATTTACAGAGGAGGTAGTATGCAACTAAAGAAAAAAATCTGATGTGCTACACTCACATGACTTTCTCTACTCTTGTACAAAATATTTTTACAAACGCATATTCTCCATATGCTTCATGTTAATCGAGATACTGAGATGTAAATCTTATTGCTAATTTTCTTGGAGATGCAAGGGGAATATGGTAGGTTTTAAGCGATAGTCAAATATTTTAACACTGGTTGCTATGTGGCGCATTCCATTCTCTTTGCATGTCCAGGACATAAAAAATGAATAACGAATTTGACAAAAAGTATAAGTATTGGAAAATTTAAGGGAATAACAAGCAATATCTCGAAAACGGTTCACTCAACAAAAGAAATGTATATGACATAAATTGTGTATTTTAACGCGATCTACATTTTTTGTGTAGTAAACGTTTGTCTATCTCTTATGGTTTACCAGCTATGCAAAAGTCGTTCACAATGAAGAATATTTTTGGAGACATTCCCAGAAAATTCGAGATATACATTTCATTTCTCATGACAATATTTTAAACATATGATATTTTAATCAAAATCGTTAGAGCCATTTTTGAGAAAATTAAAATGTTTGAAAAATGTTCCATGTAAAGGGTAATCTGGGGTGGGAGGATTTTCTTGAAAACCTTCGTGTCGCATCTCTGGAAGATACTGAACCTAAATACCAAGTTTGGTGTTTATCCGACTGTTCGTTTCTGAGTTATGCTGTTCACAGACAGACACACACACACACACACACACACACACACACACACACACACACACAGACACAGACACACAGACACATGAAAGGACATGTTTCCAAAAATGCTTCTTTTTTGGATTCAGGGTGTCTCAAAACATGTATTTCCGGTGAAATCTCGGTATCGAATTTTTGGGTGGAATACAATACTTCCCCTACTTACTGTACGTAGTAAAGAAAGTAATGAATAACGAATTTGACAAAAAGTATAAGTATTGGAAAATTTAAGGGAATAACAAGCAATATTTCGAAACGGTTCACTCAACAAAAGAAATGTATATGACATAAATTGTGTATTTTAACGCGATCTACATTTTTTGTGTAGTAAAATTTTGTCTATCTCTTATGGTTCATCAGTTATGCAAAAGTCATTCACAATGAAGAATACTTTTGGAGACATTCCCAGAAAATTTGAGATATACATTTCATTTCTCATGACAATATCTTAAACATATGATATTTTAATCAAAGTCGTTAGAGCCATTTTTGAGAAAATTAAAATGTTTGAAAAATGTTCCATGTAAAGGTCAATTCGATACCGAGATTTCACCGGAAATACATGTTTTGAGACCCCCTGAATCCAAAAAAAATGGAAACATGTCCGTGTGTGTGTCTGTGTGTGTGTGTGTTTGTGTGTGTCTGTCTGTGAACAGCATAACTCAGAAACGAACAGTCGGATAAACACCAAACTTGGTATTTAGGTTCAGTATCTTCCAGAGATGCGACACGAAGGTTTTCAAGAAAATCCCCATGGATGGGATCAAACCCGGGCGCATTCGTGGCAAGGATTCAAGCTCCACGCCCTAACCGACAGCGCCAGGGTGCAGGACATCTTTACATTGTTAGGCAACTAAAATTAGCTTTTATATGTTCCGGCCAGAATTCAACAGTTCTAGGTACGTTTACAAACTGGAACATTCCAGTTATTATACTTTGTTTGTTTCTTTAACTTTTTAATTAATAATTGCACACGGTTTATCTTCATCCGGGTTGTTTGTTTAGCAGAAATAAAGTAGGAATTAAATGCCCTTCAAAGGAATAAGTTCCTTGAGGTTTCCAATGCTTCAAGATATTTATTTTTTACTTTCTGTAGCAGTTATTTAAGGTGGCGGAAGGATTGCATCCATATGCAAAAGTTGTATGTTGAGATTACACTGCAAATGCAAGTTTCGAGGTTGCCTGAATGTATTTTTAGCGTAACTTCGTTCACGAGCGTAGTGTTTGTGAACATGGCTCAGTTTCGTGCTTAAGCGGTCTTCTAGGCTACACAATGAAGTTATTCAAAGAGTTCTCCCCTTTCACCCAAAAATACCTTCCATGGAAAAATATTGGATATTTTAAATTTTATATCCTCAAAGCTAGCTTTAAATTGTTGTTTAAATTTAGCATACTTGATATACTGGTAGCAATTTGAAAATCTTAGATATATTTTGCTCCAAACCACATTTTTCTTAGCATTAGCCGTTTCCGCATCTTTCGCTATTGTATGGTTATGATTTCCCTGGCTGAAGTTTACTTTGATGCGACTTCTTTGTAACATGTTTGAAGATGCAGACATTTTTCTTTGGGTGCTTTATTTTGCGTTAGTTCATTAATAAACAAATTCGATTTCTGTTATATACTGCTGAGTGTTGTTCCCCAGCATAACTAAGTATATTTTGCCTAACTAAGCAAATATTTATCTGATTTACCTAAATTGAATACAAGGGTCTTTTTAATACGAATAATATAATAATTAAGGAATTCCCGGTAGTCGGTAACGGCATCCGGTTGTTACACATCACATTTTAAAAGTACGTGTTCTAATTTGCTCTAAACAAGCAGCCGCTAACGACCTCAGCAGTCATCTTATAGATGTTTTGCAACATTCAATCTGAGGGAAGAGCGTAAACACGTAAGGAACAAAATGAACAAAAAACGTTACATGAAAGAGAAGATAAGGTTGGCGGCTCCCTTGACATGGTACACAGGAAATTGCCTTTCCCAAAGGGTGCACCTCAGTTTGCTGTAGCATTTGGACCCCTGTCTGTACTGGGACGATTAACTAGCCTCAGTCACGACACCTTGTGGGGGATTAAAATTAACTTTGATCCCTGTGTGCGCATCCCCTCAGAGCAACACCGTTCTATCTCATAATATGCTTTTGCAGCGGTGATAATAAGTCGCCGTTGGCACTTAAAGACTGCCGGCTTCCGAACTGCTCGGCTCTTAGCAAACACTTCAAAAAGTGTGAAATGCAATACGATTTTGTTTTATACAAAGAACGACCATATAAAAATGAGACAGCTCCGCGGTAACGTGTGTCTCGCATTCGGGAGGTCCCGGGTTCGATTCCCGTCGTCGGATCGGCCATTGATTTTGAGTTTTTTGGTGTTTTTTCTAGGCCGGTAGGCAAATTCTGAGGGTGCTTCCTCCACGAACTTCCCGTCCATCATTTCCTTTCATCTATTTCAGGATTGTATAACCAGGCGACGGAAATTTGTGCGTTGCGGCGGGACGGTGCAGTTTACGCTGTGTAAAGGTTTTATTCCTGGCATTTGGATGGCCAGCTAGTGCCTCTTCCTGGGAGACTCTCCATTTGGTACCCTCGGATTGAAGATGCTGCAAGCAGGCTCAAACCGGTGTCAGGGTTGGTGTCGTTCTGGAATCGCTAGGGACCCTGTCCTTGCTAGCGCACATTGTCGTTCGGATCTGGTCGCCCTTGATGCTCTCTTCTTCCCCAGAGGTCATGTAACCCACAAAGAACCTGCAATGGCCTATATGCGGTGCTGAGCTCCAGTGGCTGGGAGATACCTCCGTCGGACTAATCCTAATAGAAAATAAATGCTTTGGATTGGACTGTGAAGCGGAGGGGTTTCGGCACCGAACCAGTGAAATCCGGGTATTGTACCTATGTCCCAAGAGGGGCGCCCCCGGGATGAACGGATGAGGTGAAGGTAGACACCGGGCGGCCGAAAGCAGGAGTGACGACACAGCAATGACAGGTTTCCTACAGTTACCAGATATAGACGCAGACAGGTAGGCTGAGGATCCCCCCCCCGCATGGGGTTCAACGCCGGGGACGGTTCTTATGCCCTGCAACCAGTTGAAGGCCGAGGGACGGAGAAGGTTCACAGAGTGTATCCTTCTTCCCTGGCACACTGCACCGAAAATTCATCACCGAACTTCCAACCCAACGGGGTGAAGGATAAATAAAATGATTAATGGAACGAAATGGAGAGACAGGAAATTCGGGGGGGGGGATGAGAGAAACCACTCCAAAATTTGCCTGATGACCCGGGAAACCCCGAAAAATCCCATGGGTCAGAGGGGATTGATCCTGGGACCTTCCGAATGCGAACTGAGCTATTTCACTCGGTAAATAAACGCTTTAATTCTAATTTTCCCACTAGAGAAACATAATTTTACCAGCAGATAAAGAATCATCAATTCTGTGCCCATAGTGTTTATAAGAGCCTGTCAGGAGCTCTCTACCGGGATCCGTTCTCAGAACGTTAACCTCACAATTCCTGTCTTTAAGCAGTCTGTATTAAATGAAGGATATTCGAGAAGTGAATAAGAACTTTCCCTGCTGCTTATATGAATGGGAGTCTGTATATACCCATCCAGTCAGAGGTAATTATCTTAGTTGGTCCTTAGAAGGCATTCCAGTACGTGTTCTCTTTACTTAATAAGGATCTTATACTCCGTTTTAATGGTTTTAAAGCGCACATTTACCATCCTGTCACTGTAGTACATCACGTTATTCAGAACCTATTATCTTCGTGATATAGTCTTATTCATTACAACAGTTAACAATCTCATGCTTTTGGAATGGCAAATAATATAGGGTTATTCAAAAAGAAGGAACAGATTTTAAGTATTCATTTTTATTGAACGACAATAGATAGCGACACATACGACGCATCATTGAATAGAGGAAAGTTCAAAGTTTTAAGCCCCACCTATTAGTTCCATGTAATGCCTACAGCGGCGCTGTGTTTGTTTACGAGAAAATGGCAAACCACAGGAAAAATTTTGTGTGCTGCATTATGCAAAGAGTGAATCCATTGTTTCATTGCAGCGTGCATTTCGTTGTAACTTCAACAACGAGCCGCCTCGTCATAAAGAATTTACAATTGATACAATATACTCGTAGAAGATGGTTGAGTATGCAAACGGAAAAGCACTGGTCGTCATCGCATAACAAATGCTGCTCATTTTGAACACATAAAATAAAATTTTCAACTTTTCTGTATTCAGTGATGTATCGCATGTCTCGCCATCTTTTGTCGTTCATTAGAAATAAATATTTAAAGTCTGTTCCTTCTTTTTGAATAACCCTGTATTAATTTACGTGGTTACCAAATGGTGACTAAGCATCTTCAGTAAAGGGAATGTGGAAATAAACTTCATAAACGCTGTTGTTTTTATCCTATGCTTGTTGTCATGTTTTATAGTTGATGAGGTATAAATACATTAATAAATTAAAATTAAAATATTGCAGGAATGATAAACCATTAAAATCAAAATATTTATACACTCTGAAGGAAAGCAGAAACAAAGCCATTTTAGAGAGTGTATAAACTGCTCTGGTTGGATCAGAACAAATTCCTAAACTAATATAAGAAAATATTTCCAATCCTGCCCTACGCACGGCTTATGTGAAACAAATTAATTACTATCTTATGTCAGTTTTTAAAGTTTTTCCTGAATGAGTTCCAAATTAATTTCCAGATATCTGGAGTAACATAAAAGTGTAACATAAAAGGTGTGATAACTTTTTGCTTCATTACTTAAGAGTTTCTGTTGAAAAGCTGAACAATGCATGATGTGCAACATTTTGGATGCAACAGAAGCTAAGAAACTTCAAAGGTAAACAAAAATTCTTTGGGTAGTTTAGCTCATGTATGCTCAGAGTATAAGTCTGCATTTATGTATAAAAGTTCACTCAATCAGGTTCAAGAGTTGTTTTACATAAAAGGCACAGATAGCTAAACAGGTAAATTGGTGTATGCTGTAAAATTAAAACTGAATTATTGCAAATTTTTTGGCATAATTAGCCTATGTATTCCATTAATATTAAACATGTTTCCATTTATTTGGCTATACATTTATTTTCGTATGGTTACCTTGTTCCTTCTCCTGATGAAAGGTCGAAATCGTTTTTTACTTATTACATGCAGTAAGTAGGGAAAGTACTACATTTCACTCAAAAACTCGATACCGAGATTCACTGGAAATACATGTTTTGAGGCACCCTGAATCCAAATAAGGCATTTTTGGAAAAATATCTGTGTCTGTGTGTCCGTGAACAGCGTAACTCAAAAACGAAAAGTCGGATAAACACAAAACTTGATATTTGAGTTTAGTATCTTCCAAGGATGCGACATGAAGATTTTAAAGAAAATCCTACACCACCAACTAGCCCAAACATGGAGCATTTTTCGAAAATTCTGATTTTCTATTTTGATTAAAATACACATATGAAAGATAATGACATGATAAATAGAATGTATACCTTCAATTTTCTGGAAATAGCCTAGGAAGTTCTCTTTATTTGGAAGGAATTTTGTGTAATCTTGTATAACTTGTAAATGTTAAGTGATAGATGAAAACGTAATACACCAAAAATGTAGATCTCTTTAAAATACACAATTTACTTAATGTAATTTTTTTTCGTATAAACCATTTATGAGATATCCGTTATTAAGGGTTCTAATTTTTCAATACAAAATTCAAGATATACATTTTATTTGTCATGTAAATATCTTTAATATATGGCACTTTAGTCAAAATAGTTAGCTATGTTTTAGAAAATAAAAAAATCGAAAAATGTTCCATGTAAAGGGTAATTTGGCAAAGGGGGATATTGTTGAAAATCTCTGTGTAGCATATTTGTAAGATACTGAATTATGCCAAGTTTCGTCTTGATCCGGCTTTTCGTTTTTGAATTATGCTGTTCACAGACACACACACACATAGACAAACACACACACACACACAAACACGAAGCTTTTTTTAAAATTTTTTGGGTGAAATGCAATACCTTCTCTGCCTACTATGTAAGTGATAGAGAAAGTAAAAAAATCTGATGTGATGCATTTACAAGACTTTCTCTAATCTCATATTTATCAGTGGGTATCCTATCTACTACATTTGATCCAAATATATTTTTTACAGAAATAGCTACATTACACATTTCGTTATAAATACAAAGAGAACAGCAATAGTCAAATGTTTAAGAACTGGATGCTATACGCTGACCTTAAAATTCCATACTATTTCCTGCAATCGCGAAAAACAAATGAATATCGAAAGTGCTAAAAAATATTGATAAAGTATTGCACAATTCGAATCATTAATAAAGAATATCTTCGAAATGTCGTATGGCACAAAAAAGTTTATTTGAAATAAACTGTGCGTTTTAAAGAGAGCTACATTTTCCTTGTAGTACGTTTTCTTTTATGGATTAGCGTTTACTAGTTACATAATTTTATTTGTCACACAAATATCTTTACTATATGGTATACTTTAATCAAAATCCTTACTGCCATTTTTTGGAAAATCAAAATTTTCGAAAAATGTTCCATGTAAAGAGTAGCTGTGTTTGGATGATATTCTTGAAGATATTCGTGTCGCATCCTTGAGAGTTACTGAACTTAAATACCAAGTTTGATACTTATTCGACTTTTGAGTTATACTGTTCACAGACACATAGACAGACGGACCTTTTTCTAAAAAAAAAAAATTATTCAGGGGTCCCCAAAACGTGTATTTCAGGTGAAATCTCGGTATCAAATTTTCGGGTGGAATGCAATACCTTCTCTTACTACGTACGGGGTAGAAGAAATAAAAGCTAAAAATATTTGATATGATACATTCTCTATTATTTATTACTGGGATACAAAATAGTCTTTATTAAGCTTATTTTTATATCTGCTTCACTTTAATTCAAATAAGCTTTTGAAGAAGCAGCTATATTAAAAATTCGTTATAGATACATAGGGAACAGCGATAGTCAAATGTTTAAGAACGCTTTACGCTGGCCTTAAAATTCAACACGTTTCAATGGAATGGCGAGAAACAATGAATGTTAACAGGACTTTGAAGGAATGAACAATTCGAACCATTAATAACGGATATCTCAGAAAAGGCTAATGCCAAAAAAGGATATTTTAGAATAAATTGTATGCTTTAAAGAGATCTACATTTTTTGTATAGTACGTTGTCTATCGCTTAACGTTTAACAGTACGCAAGATTATACAAAACTGCTTCCGAATGAAGAGGACTTCATAGGATATTTCCAGAAAATTCACGATATACATATTTATAATATATGGTAGTGTAGTCAAAATCGTTAAAACCATTTTATGCAGTATAAAAAAGTTTGGTTAAATGTTTACTTGTAAAGGGTAGTTATGGGTGAGGCGGATTTTCTTGAAAAATCTTTCTGTCGCATCTTTAGAAGATGCTGAACTCAAATACCAAGTTTCGTATTTATCTGACATTTCATTTTTGAGTTATGCTGTTTACACAAAGACACACACTTGCCTAAACATGCTTTCTTAGATTCAGGGGACCTCAAAACACATATTTGCAGTGGAATCTCGACATGGAATTTTTGGGTGGAATGCAACACCCACTCTAATATCTACGTGATAGAGGAGGTAAAAGTACTTTTTTGGATTCGGAGACCTCAAAACATGCATTTCTGGTGAAATTTCTGTATCGAATTTTTGGATGAACACATACTGACATCTTGAAGATCAAATAGTAGTATAAGTGTGTCTTTCTTCTCTCATTGAATTCTTTTCGTTTGAAGTTTAGGAACTCCTCTTCAAATTCTTCAGTCAAAGTAGAAGTCTATTTGGCAACCTTATACTTTTCAGAAGTAGTGCATCTGGGTATATGAAACTTAGGTTAAATTCTATAGCAAATATTTTATAATACATAGAATTTTTATTAAATTTCCATCTCTGTGCATTTTTCAGCATAAAGGTTAAACATTTTTTAATCATTTAGATCAGAGCCTAAATATTTCTCTCTGTGGATGCTCTGTAATAATGTGACTAAACAAAAGGAAACGATTAAATATGTTCCCTAACAATTAACAATTGATTTCGTCTGCTTTCTTTTTTACTTTTACCTCTTATATCCTGAGTAGGAGTATTAGTTGCTATTATTTTGGTTCTATGAGCTGTGTATACTGGCTTTTGTGAGAGTGCAAGAGTTGCCAGATAAAACTGCTACATACCTGGAGCTTTTCACCATTTACATTGAAAAAGTACAAAAAAGAATAACCTCTTCTTGATAGTTTATCTTCATTCATCCTTTTAGGTCTGGCAGTGAGAAACCTATCAGCTGTATTTATTAAAAAAAAGTCGCGTTTCAAGTGAACTTAGAGAGTAATAACCTATGAATAGCCAAGTGATCATTTTAACTTATATTGCTTGCACATTTAAATATACATGCAAAGTGGCAATCCTTAGTTGTTTTTACTCTCTTTGGCGGAACACTCCCCCCACGACTAATGTAGGCCTACCCTGATTGATGCTTTTGGCTTCGAATGTTGCATTTCCATGACAGTGGGTTAGGTTTTTATTTTTATCATTTTTTTTACTATTCTCTTGATAATTTCTGAAATTTATAATGGCATGATTAAAGAATGAGTTAAAATTAGTTACAGTGAAGTGGTTCATAGACATGGACCCAAAAACTTAAGTATGCATGTCTGACGCAAAGCAAATTTATGTATAAACACCTGGAAAAAATGACAATGAAATTGGATGTTACAAATTGTCTGACTGTACTGCATTAGTAGATATTTGCCCATCCTGTAATCCTGTTTCAACCAAAATACCACTGGTTTCCTCGTTCAGCGGTGTAAAAATGTTCTTAATTGCTGAAAGTTTATTACTGAGGCCAAGGTTTCTTTTTAGAAGCAGTCTGCTTGATGCTCCTTTCCTCCTCATTCTGAAAAATAATAGTTTGATTAATATCCTTAAATTAATTTTTCTGTGTTATCTAAATTCAGAGTATTTTATTTTATTTCAGACAATAATAATATTTATGAAACAACACATAATTTGCTTGCCCTTAGCCTTTACATTAGATTTGCAGATTTATTATCACAGCTAATTAGGCTTGTTAAGTAGGTGATTATTGAGGTTAGGTTTAGTATTAATGTGATAAGTTACTCCCTTGGGTTTCTTCATCACAATCTTCAGTGTCAGATGAACCAGAAGGAATTCATCAGAATCATCACTGAACATATTCTCCGAGCTTTGATATATTCATTCACTGCTCTAGAAATGCATACACAAATAAGCCAGAATAAAAGTTTGTTGACAATTATTAACATTATAATCAGTGTACATACATGATGGTAAATACAGTAGGAGCATTACTACAATATAGTGCACATCATTATGGTTTTAAGCTTACTTGTGACTGAAAAAAATGAGGAACAAAATGACAGCAGGGAATAGCAGCCCGCAGTTGGAACCTTGTCTTAAAATTAGTTTCAAAAGTTACCACCAGATAGAACTATGTGACACTGCTAGCTGCTCTCCTACTTAA
Source organism: Deroplatys truncata (assembly GCA_030765065.1). Lineage (NCBI taxonomy): Eukaryota > Metazoa > Arthropoda > Insecta > Mantodea > Mantidae > Deroplatys > Deroplatys truncata. Next base: position 150,333,699 of record CM060984.1, on the reverse strand, counting down.
CTGATGGCGCTGAGGTTCTATTATGAGCTAGAAAGAGTTATGAGATTCAGTTTTTCAGTAAAAACATAATTTTGGCCATTTTGTTAGTTAGAAACTTATCAAAGTAATTCCGCGATTGGAAAGTAAAGGTGAAATTATGAAACACAGAATTAACTTACTCCATTTATTGTACTGTATATAACTGTTATAAATCAGTATACCTGCGTTTTTAGGTAGATATATATGTTGATTCAAATGCGATATATTTTCCTCTGGTGCAGGCAGTGGCGGATGTCCGTTAATCCGGGCAAAAGCCAAGCTGTCCTGCTCACCAAGAGAAGAATTCCCGCAAACAGACCACACTTCACCTATCGAGGCCAACAGATAGAGTGGGGAAATTCTATCCGCTATTTAGGTGTCACTCTAGACAAGGGCTAACTTTTCGTGAACACGTGCAGGGAACAACGAACAGGGCTAAGGGTGCGGTAGCCGCCTTATACCCGGTTCTGGCTTCCAACATGCCGGTTCACCTAAAGTTACGCCTTTACAAGGCGCTAATACTACATACCTCTGATGCTCTACGCCTGTGAGGTGTGGGGCATAGCAGCGGATACCTGGCTTCTCTGGCTCCAGCGAATACAGAATAGGGGACTTCGGTCCATCTATTCTGTCGGTATTGGCTTTCCGGTCAGACTACTACATGAAACCTCGGCCATACCATATGTGGAGGAGGTGATTAGACACCGGGCAACTAAATTTTACGGAAAGTTGATTTACCATGAGAACGCCCTTGTCAGCTCTCTGGGGGACTACGTACCTCAAGAACGCCAGTTCAGAAGTTACCGGGTTCCTCGCATGGCATGCGGGCATCCCCGGTAACAAAGGCTTTAAACCAGCCAACAGCAAGAACATGCTGACAACAAGTACCCCCCTCCCCCCTATGGGAGAGGTCATCAAAATTTCATCATCAATCAAAATTTTAAAACCAAAACAAACAGCAGCGGAGCAGGGTATTGGGCTCTGCTCCTGAAAAGGCAGCCAATGAGGAGCCTATAAAAACTTAGCGCTACCTCCCATCACACCTTCTACATCAAAACCAAACCGCCACCCTAAAATTTCTTTTCTACCTATGGTTAAGCCCTTCCAAGGGTAGGTACATAGAAAAATCCACTTAGGTTCACCACGAACCTACCAGATGCACTCGGACTCGGATATATTTTCTACCTGGGAGTGAAGTTCGCGAGCACATCCGAGACGTCTCGGCTCGGGCGCAGGGGGCAGTTGCCTTCTTGTACCCGATGCTGAGATTCGGGATGCCTGTTCGCCTAAGTTACACCTTTTCCGAGCCCTGATAGTACCCTCATGCTTTATGCTTGTGAGGTCTGGGGCATGGCAGCTGGCTGCTATGGCTACAACGGGCGCAGAATAGGGGACTCCGGTCCATCTACTTTGTCGGCCGCGCCTTCCCATGAGACTACTACACGAAGCCTCATCTCTTCCCTATGTGGAAGATGAAATTAGGCGCCGGGTTACCAAATTTTACGCCAGTTTACCAAACCATCAGAGTATCCTGGTCAGATCACTTGGGGATTACGACCCTAGAAATCGCCGTCTTCGGCGTCATCGGGTTCCTCGCATGGCATGAGGGCACACCAGATAACAAAGGAGTTAAACCAACAGCAGCTAAAGCTGAACTCCATAGGAATCCAACTCAAGAGTTGATTGGCCTCAAAATTCAATCCTAACTAAAAAAACTTATAAACAAACACACACCAGGGTGCAGAAGTGCCGCTGGATCCTAACAGACAGTTCGAGGAGCTATATGCTTCCTCTCTTCTTTCTTACAACCTAAAAACAAACCGTCTTCCTGAAACATCATTTCAAACTGAAATACTCATCCTGTGGTTAAACCCTGAGAGGGTGGGCACACAGCAAAAACTCACTCGGGCTAAAACTTAGCCTGCCAGTAGCTCGTCGTCGTCGCGATTTATTTCTCTTGAATACTAAGTTGTTTTCTTTTGTTAGTAATATCAACATCAATAATAGTACTAAGCTAGCGCACAAATGTGCGTGGGTTATTTATAATAGTATATTATGCAACGAGACTATAATGATTGTAATTAAAACGCGAGTATTATTATTATTATTATTATTATTATTATTATTAACCGAGCGAGCGAAGTGGGCGTTTTAATCACCATTATAGTCAAATTTCATATTAGGGTTGGTTCGAGCGATTCGTTCAGATTCATGAATCGTCCTCTTGCTACATGTCCACTAGTCTCTCCTAGTGCACGATTCGTACATGAATCATCCCCTAGTCTGGTGGTCTACGCTACTGCACGATTTAATCATGAATCGTACCCTTGTCTGCTGGCCTGCCTTAGTGCACGATTCGTTCATGAATCGTCCCCTTGCCTCCTGGTCTAACCTACTGTACATACCCTTGTCTGCTGGCCTGCCTTAGTGCTCGATTCGTTCATGAATCGTCCCCTTGCCTGCTGTCTATTCTCACTCACGATTCTTATATGAATCGTCCCCGTTTGTAGTTTACAGTTTGCAGCCAAAATACGCAATCAGGACTTTGTTGTTGCGATGGGGGCTATGATCTTTTTTCTTTGGCATAAAAAAGGATGTATGTAAAAGTGCTTTCCACGTTATTTTGGGCAATACACTTGGAGTTTCCTGAATCTGCCAATAAAAATCATTCTGTGTGATTCCACTTAAGTTACGATTACATAAGGTATTATGAAAAGTAATTATGAAGATATTATAATAATAATCATAATAATAATTATTATTATAATATCCTTCATTTGATGATTAGGCATTCCACCTGTCTTCGCATTCTTTACTTCATTTCCATCTTTTTCCTGACGGTTTGTGTTTATTAATTAATAGTGGTATTCTTTCTTCAGTCATGTAGGTCATATTGCTTTCCAGTTAAGTTCATTTTCTTCAGTTTTATCATATAATTTATAAATATTCAGTTCTCCAATTTTATTGTTTCATTTCTTATTAGGTGTAATCTAGTGCATTCTTTAGTTCTTCGTAAAAATGTCATTTCTGCTGTCTGAGTTTTACTTTTGTCCACTTAATAATAATAATAATAATAATATTATTATTATTATTATTATTATTATTATTATTATTATTATTATTATTATTATTATTATTATTATTATTCGTCAGCACTACCGAATTTGCGCGAGCAAATAAGCTATACAATTTTTATAACTACGTAAAAATGTATAAGCACGGTATGCAGAGAATAATAATTTTTATATAAATTTTACATCAGCATATTCGAGGTATTTTTAATGCATTAGAACTGGCTTAGTTATATCGATGAATGTTCCTATACTTTTAATGTAGATTATAGTATACAAATTAATGTCTTTAAATTATATCATTTTAAAGACTTTAATATTTTTACAATCAAAATGTTATTTAAACCAAGAGTTCTAAAATTTCCTATTTTTTCTCCATTTTGCATATATTTTGGTATTGTACATTATAATACTTATTACACTGTAATCATGGAATACTATGCATCAGATCTCTCAATAAAATACGGAAAATTACTTCTATGGTTTATATCACGTGGTTTACCGGGAAAAATGCGAATCAGTTGGAGAATTTAACGTCGTGTTGGCATGTTGTTGCCATGGTAGCTCAGTGGTTAGAACAACCGGACGGAGACCGGGACATCCTGGTTCAAATCCCAGCTATGGCATTGAATTTTTCAGTCATCTCATATACATTTCGTTACAGGAATACAGGAAATGTGTATTGTAATCGATAACTTCCGTTAGGTCTGCCCGCAACTTTATTTTATGTTTACAATCAGACCATGCTGGAGTGCCCACCCGGCGAGTATTAGCAAAAAACGGAATTGCATCACTGAACAAAACCTTACTTGATACGAGAAAATGGAACGCGTTTTCAAATTCAGCGCACACAACGTAAATATTTCATAACATATTTCACAACATAATATTTGATAGACTAAACATTGTTGATTTGTATGTAAGAGATTGAAAATAGGGGTTTAACGGAAGTTTTTGAAAGCTGTACGGTAGTTTATTATTTTTGCCAGATTCTAAAACCCAAGTGTACAGGTTTTATAAAAACCATACCAAAAATATACCTCGACAACGAAGTTCAGCAAAGTCAAAGGGGAACTTTGTGATATGAACAGGATATGCAGCTCCCCTCCAATATTTCAATTTTAAAATATTTTTAGCATCCCTATTTACCTCATTAGGTTGAAGTCATTAAACATCTGCCACCATCCTCGCAACTAAGCGCAAAAATAGCCTGTGATGTTCATATTCAACGAATTGGGATTGAAACTGTGTGACATGAACATGAAAAAATCCTCTAAACTCCTCAGTTTTAAAACCTTTGGAAGTATTTAGTAGCCTAGGCCGTCCGGAGCAAAAGTCCCTTTCAGTGGTGAAAGAATGATCAAGATGGTTGAATGACTTCCAAGATTACACCGTTTCTCCCGCCACAAACAAATTTTTCTTCCTTTATAATATGACATGCCTATACAGAACAAAATGACGGCCTCCTGAATTCTATATATGGAGGTTCAGATTAACACAGAAAGCAAATGCTACAATCTCAGAATCTTCACGAAAAAAGACAAAGGTTATGGCTCATTTTGGAAAATATACTGCTCTATAAAAGTAATACAGAGTAAAAATGTAGAACGGTATAAGATTTTAATTACTTGGAAACCAACAGCAGCTAAGGCAGAAATAAAAATATTGCAAATAAACTGAACATCCAAGCAATATGTGGCACAATCACTAGAATACTCAAATTGAATGATAAAGCTCGAAAGAAACATAAAATTCTATAATATAATGGCAGTAGCAGTCATAGTCATATAATCCAGGATTCACCTGCTTAAGCTATATATAATCTGAGGTACTACATTTACATGACTTCTCTACTCTCTATCGTTTATTAGTGGGTGTACAAATTATTCTTACGAAAGCTTATTACTTTCTCTACTACGTATAGTAAGTAGGGGAAGTATTGCATTCCACCCAAAAATTCAATACCGAGATTTCACCGGAAATACATGTTTTGAGACCCCCTGAATCCAAAAAAAGCATTTTTGGAAACATGTCCGTGTGTGTGTCTGTGTGTCTGTGTGTCTGTCTGTGTGTGTGTCTGTCTGTGAACAGCATAACTCAGAAACGAACAGTCGGATAAACACCAAAATTGGTATTTGGATTCAGTATCTTCCAAGGATGCGACACGAAGGTTTTCAAGAAAATCCCCCCACCCCAGAGTACCCTTTACATGGAAGATTTTTCGAAAATTTTAATTTTCTCAAAAATGGCTCTAACGATTTTGATTAAAATATCATATGTTTAAGATATTTTTATGAGAAATAAAATGTATATCTTGAATTTTCTGGGAATGTCTCCAAAAGTATTCTCCATTGTGAACGACTTTTGCATAACTGGTAAACCATAAGAGATAGACAAAAGTTTACTACACAAAAAATGTAGATCGCGTTAAAATACACAATTTATGTCATATACATTTTTTTTGTTGAGTGAACCATTTTCGAGATATTGCTTGTTATTCCCTTAAATTTTTCAATACTTATTTTCTCAAATGGGAATTCGTTATTCATTTTTTTGTCTTGGATATGCAAAGAGTTATAATCTGTGGCAAAGGGAATGGTGCTGCATTTAGCAACCAGCTATTAAGAGATATGTATGTGCTTAAAGGCTACTGTTTTTCTATATTGCCCTTGTAAATATATTTTCCCCTACATCTACAAGAAAATTAGCAATAAGATAGAGTTTGCAAATGTTTATCTCGATTAACATGAACTAGATGGAGAATAACCGTTTGTAAAAATACTTTGTACAAGAGTAGAGAAAGTCATGTGAGTGTTTCACATCAGATTTTTTTTCTATCCACTTCATTTCAATCGAAATAAACTGCATTACACATTTCATTATAGTTACAAGAAGAATAGCGATAGTCAAGTGTTTAAAACTGGACGCTATATGTAGTCTTAAAATTTCATACCTAATCTTTCCATGCAATCGCGGAAGCAACTGAAAATCATAGGACTTATGGCAAAGTATTGAACAATTCGACCATTAATATCGGATATTACGGAAATGGCTTATGTCACAAAAATTATTTGAAATGAATTATGTGCTTTAAAGAGATTTACATTTCTTTGGTGCAGTACGTTTACGTCTATCGCTTTTTTACTAGTTAACAAAATTACATAAAACTCCTTCCGAATGAGGAGGACTACCAAGATATGCATGTAAATATATTTAATAAATGACGTTATAAATTAGATGGTATCATAAATTTCGAAAAATCTTCCATGGAAAGGCTAAATTGGGGTGGGGGATTTTCTTGAAAATTTTCGTGTTGCATCTTTGGGGCATACTGTACTTAAATATGAAGTTTCGTATTTATTCGGCTTTTCGTTTTTGAGTTATGGTGTTCACATACACACGGATCTTTTCCTAAAAATACTTTTATGGATTCTAGGGTCTCAAAACATGTCTTTCCGGTGAAAGTTCGGTATCAAATTTTTGGGTGAAATGCAATATCTTTTCTACCTACTAAGTGCATGTTACAGAAAGTAACAAGCAGAGGAATTTGGTTGTTTAAGAAAGGTAAAGAGACTTATTAGAAAGGATCATAAAAGAAATAAAGCTGTTGGAGAAGAATTACTTATTTATAATTTAACTGATAAGCTGGAAAAATACACAAAGAAAACCTGGAAAACCCATTTTAGAAGAGTGGACAAAGAATACCATTTAAAGTTATAAACTATAATTTCACAGGGAAACCAAGTGTGGGAAAACCAAGGATAAGGCGGGCCTAACATTGTGAAGATGAAACGGCCAGCATGTTCAAACTTTGAGCTGATGATGATTGTGAATGACGATAATTAAAAATGGAATATCGCAGTATAACATTCTCTTTCGGATACATTTTTTTCTTTCTTTATTTTACGTTGCTTTAACTGCTTGGTCATATCGCGATCTGTTAGGAGATACTTCTTGTATCGGTGTGTGGTGGACAGTTAGCCTTTTAGGTGTCATCCCTGTATCGTACATTAAAATTTGCCTAAAACGGAACGCGATCGTTGCGGTATTTTTTCCATTTTCACGGGTTTACGTCTTGCAGAGGGTTGTATTTTAATTAAACGTACAAAATCTTATCACATAGAATTACAATGAAGAAATAATTTAAAAAAGAAGCTTGTAAATAAAAGTAGGTTCAAATGTATGTTTTGTTGTATTTTCAACTTGCATACAATATTTGCAGTTTGTCTGTCTCCACAAAGCTTTTGCCAAGTTAAATCTCACATGCTTGTTTCTTAAAACTTCGCGCAAGTACAGTCGAGCTCAAAATTAATGGCTTACTTTAAAAATTTAGCACGTAGGTATGTATTACGTATATAATAATCCGTCTTAGGTTATTAACGCAAACCGTTTCAGAAAATTATTCCGTTTTCGGGTGTAGAGTATTATTTAACAAAGGAAATAGTCCCATTCCGAGATTTACTTTACTTTGTCCAGATATCCTGTATATAGGGGGTCGTTTAGTATGGTTTTACTTCACTATCTTACTTCGTCATGTGTCCACAGAGACCTAAGTGCTAGACAACTGTAATTTTGCTTCTATCGTGATGGGCAGATGGCAGCTTCTACACGTGTCCATAGAGACCTTAGTGCTAGGCAACTGTACCTCTGCTTCTATCATGACGGGCAATGGCAGCTTGTAAACATGTCCATAGAGACCTGAGTGCTAGGCAACTGCACCTCTGCTTCTATCGACGGGCAGATGACAGCTTCGACACGTGTCCTAAGAGACCTAAGTGCTGTGCAACTGTAGCTCTACTTCTATACGTGACGGGCAGATGACAGCTACGACACCTGTCCACAGAGACCTTAATGCTAAGCAACAGCATCTCTGCTTTAATACACTATGTGATCAAAAGTATCCGGACACCTGGCTGAAAATGACGTACAAGTTCGTGGCGCCCTCCATCGGTAATGCTGGAACTCAATATGGTGTTGGTCCACCTTAGCCTTGATGACAGCGTTCACTCTCGCAGGCACACTTTCAATCAGGAGCTGGAAGGTTTCTTGGGGAATGGCAGCCCACTCTTCACGGAGTGTGGAACTGAAGAGAGGTAATGATGTAGGTCGGTGAGGTCTGGCACGAAGTCGGCGTTTCAAAACATCCCAAAGGTGTTCTATAGGATTCAAGTTAGGCCCTTTGCAGGCCAGTCCATTACAGGAATGTTATTGTCATGTAACCACTCCGCCACAGTCCGTGCAGTATGAACAGGTGCTCGATCGTGTTGAAAGATGCAATCGCCATCCAATCGCCATCCCCGAATTGTTCTTCAACAGTGGGAAGCAAGAAGGTGCTTAAAATATCAATGTAGGTCTGCGCTGTGATCGTGCTACGCAAAACAACAGGGTGCAAGCCCCCTCCAGGAAAAACACGACCACACCATAACACCACCACCTCCGAATTTCACTGTTGGCACTATACACGCTGGCAGTTGACGTTCACCGGGCATTCGCCATACCCACACTCTGCCATCGGATCGCCACATTTTGTACCGTGATTCGTCACTCCACACAACGTTTTGCCACTGTTCAATCGTGTAATGTTGACGCTCCTTACACCAAGCGAGGCGTCGTTTTGGCATTTTCCTGTGTGATGTGTGACTTATGAGCAGCCGCTCGACCATGGAATCCAAGGTTTCTCACCTCATGCCTAACTATCATAGTACCTGGAGTGGATCCTGATGTAGTTTGGAATTCCTGTGTGATGGTCTGGATAGATGTCTGCATATTACTCTTTACGACCCTCTTCAAATGTCGGCGGTCTCTGTCAGTCAACAGACGAGGTCGGCCTGTACGTTTTGTGCTGTACATGTCCCTTCACGTTTCCACTTCACTATCACATCAGAAACAGTGGACCTAGGGATGTTTAGGAGTGTGGAAATCTCGGGTACAGACTTCTGACACAAGTGACACCCTATCACCTGACCACGTTCGAGGTCCGTGAGTTCCACGGAGCGTCCCATTCTGCTGTTTCACGATGTCTAATGACTACTGAGGTCGCGGATAATGAGTACCAGGCAGTAGGTGGCAGCACAATGCACCTAAGATGAAAAACGTAATGTTTATGGGGTGTCCGGATACTTTTGGTCACATAGTGTATGTTCCAGCAGATGACATAAGGTTGCCGCCCAGTCTACCGGTATTATGTATGGATAGATGGCTGATCATTCGCTATTATCATCTGTTTTCATTTTTATTATTGTTTTAGACTTGAAGTAGAACGTTGTTGTCGTGGTATTAAATATCCAATCCGGTATTTACTTTGGCGACTGAGGGAAACCACAAAAAACCCAGTCAGATTGATTGGCACACGAGATTTGAACCCGGGACTTCCCGAATGCGGGCCACAGACGTTACCGCCTGAGCCCGCATGGTTTTCGTGAGAAATGACTGATGCGAAAGGAGCACTATATAGAAACCACAAATCACCTATGTACCAAAATTACATTAACCTCATAAGCTGCAAGGTCTGCAGCTGCAAAGTAGGCTGTGGGAGTTCTTGCAAGTTGTGTTTGCGTAATTAGCTAGTCGATTATGATAGAACTCGCCACACATATACAGACAAGGGAGAAGAAAAGAGGGTAGAGAAAGAGAGATAAGAAAGGCCAAAAAAAGGAAGGTAAGAAGAAAATTACCTGCAACATCTTCCGTGCTCGATCAGATTAAAACATGGACGATTATCTGCCGATTACCGATTACAAAAAGTCTTCTTCGTGGGGACGGCGCTTGTATCGTGAAGAATAGTTCGCGTGTTTGTAATAGGACTTCTTCAGTTTGCATCCTCCGCCATTTCGGTGGATCTAGAGTGGAATAAGGGCAGTATCTGAAAATTTTACTTATTTTCTAGATTTTGTCAATTTGATTCGATGCTTTGATTCTCGTGTAACATAACAACGAAATTTAACACCACTTCCTTTAATGGCTTTCAAACAACTGCTCATTGGCAAATGCGATGGGGGGGGGGTTTGACCAGCACTCTAATGTGAATGAAAATTACGCGATCTGTAATTTAGTTTGTTTCCTGTTACTTTTATGATATACACCGTGCACAAGCAAATTACCGTTTTTATACTGTTTGCTTTTAACATTAATTATTCGATTCAATTAAATACATATGAGGTTATGTACTACATCAGCAGTTCGTAATCCAGCGCACTGTGACGTCACTCTCTTTCTGTCGAGTAGTGTTACCGTGTGTTGATGCTGTTTCTGACCTAGAAAACGTTTTGGAGCCCAATGTGATTTACTTCTGTAATCCATTCCACGAACCGTAAATAATAATAATAATAATAATAATAATAATAATAATAATAATAATAATAATAATAATAATAATAATAATAATCATCATCATCTAAGAACATATTTAGAAATATTCTCGCCTGAGGCTCCATTTAAACGGTGTCATAATTTGAAGTTTTCCTCCTTAAAGATTGGGCCGAGTGAGAGTGCTCCGAGGTAACGTGTGAGGCTTGCGCTTGGAAGATTCTGGGTTCGATTCCCATCGGCCCGGCCATTATGAACATGGGATTTTTCGTGGTTTCTCAGGGTCTATAAGCGACTACTACGGTGGTTCCTGTTCAACCACGAATTTCATTCCCCTTTCATCTGTTTCATCTCAACTGTTTCAGAGTTGTAGGACCAGGCGACGGCGGTTGGTGTATTGCGGCAGAAGGTGGAATTTTTTTTAAAGTTCCATTTATACCCCGCCTTTAAATACATTGAACTTATCGGAAGCCTTTACTTTGGAACTTATTGCCTATTAGCAATGGTGTTAACTCGCGTAACTCTTGTCGTTGGGTTTCTTGCACTTTTTGGTTTTTTAATCATTAGATCATACAAATATTCATAGTCTCATTCATATTTCCAGACTCTGGGGAGGATAGGGATTAATCTTGGCTAGAATAAAATTCCTACCCCCGCAGCCGGGACCCTTCGCACAGGAGGCAGTTGCTCTATCAACTGAGTTACGAGGGCGGCTAGGTGGGTTGTGTGCTATGGAAAGATTTCTCGCTAATGCTATGCGGGAGGACTGGGGCCCTCTTCCTTCCTGGGAGCTGTCTCCCGGGGCCCCAAGCTTGTGGATGGCTAGGGAGGGCTAGTTGGCGTCAGGGTTACTGTCATGTTGGACCTCCTCCATGCTAGCGCACATCGTTGTACGGATCTGGTCACCCTTCGGAGCGCCCAGGGTGACGTTGGAAGCACAAAGGACCCATTATTGCTTACGTGGGGCTGTGCTCCAGTTACTGGAGACCCCTCGGTCTTACTACTTCTAACTCTTTAAAAGGAAGGGAAGTGTTGGTGGTAATAGTGAAATTCATGAACTATGCCCTCAAAGTTCATACTCGTTATCAGACATAGGAATTTTTAGTTTGCTTAAGTTAGCTAAACTCAAGCCCCAATCAACACAAAGAAGTAAAGAAACGCGGCTGAGGATCACTGAGGCAGTTAAACACGATCTAGTGATCAGATGAGCGCTGTCTGTACACGTCAACAGACTATAAGAGGATTGGGGTGGTTTATTATCTGCGACGTCACTGTGTAAAGTCCAATAATTTCCTTTTATTCTGGCTTTAATGCTTGGGAATTCCTATGATTGATTATTATAATGAACACTGCGATTATATACTCAGCTGAACGCGTACATACTCGCTTCTTTAAGAATAAAAACTGAGGCAGTATTTTATATCACAACACTGTGAATGCCAGAGTGATTGTAGTGTAAATTAACATTATTGTATGACAATGATTTTAGATGTTTGTTAGCTATAAGTATTGTTAGGAAATAAGTTTACACGGCCTCACTGAAACTGACAATAGGAGTGGGTAACAATGAAGCGATGGGGGTGAGTTGTTTATCAATTAGAAGAGACAAACAAATGACGTCAGAGTAGCGCCCTTTTCTTTAGAAATGGAGGGAATATCTTCCCTAGAGCATATGTTTTAGTAATTATGATTGGCTTATAAAATAGACGCTAATGTTGGCGCGATTTATTAACCAATAGCCGCTCTGTTATAATGTTTGGGCATATCGGGGTGAGGGAGTATAAATTCTTGAGCCAAAAGCAAGTATCGCGCAGTTCTACAGAATCATTCATGAGGTAAACGTCGCGCAGTTCTAAGAAATCTCTCTCGCGAGTTACACGTCAGGCAGTTCTAATGAAGCATTCACGAAGTACACATAACGCAATTCTACAGAATCTCTCGCGTCGTAAAGTTAGTTACAAAAATGTGAAATACGCGAATTAATAGTGTGCGGCAAATAAGTGATTGTAGTTACATTCGGAAATATAACAGTTTCAGTCAGGCGTGTATCAAGATTAAATATGTGAAATTAATTAAGTGTGACGGCAATAAAAGTGTAAAAACAAATTCTTTTATCAGTGTTATCTTTTAGCAACAACTCCTTTCCGTTTACACGCCCTGCTCAAGAGATATTTGCTCGACTGAGTAATAATAGCTAGCCGGAGGACAAAGAACCCAAAATTCAAAATAGTAAAACAATAACAGGCGCTTAGTAAAAAAAGATAACACGACAGATTACCGCGACAAAACCTACCTCATGCAGTGTACACTCATTTACTTAAATGTGAGTATATACTCATATCATCCACATTCTTTGTCCACATAGCTTAGTTCATTTGCTGTGTCTGTTACTCAACTGTTTGGAATTCTGTGTTATTGGGGTAGATTTGTCATTCTGTTTTGTTGAAATTGATATGTTCCATCAATAGACTTTGCAAAACTAATCAAGAAGTATCCTGTGTTGCTTAAAAACTCTCAACAGTAGTTTATAAGACAAATGTGAAGCCCTTCAAGAAATGAAAGCAACACGCACAAACGACGCATACTTGTAAATTAAATTAACAGAACATAAAATAAAATGAAGGTACGGGCTAAAAATATGATATCAATATATCAGGCAAAAATACAATAATAATCACGGTTTGGAAAATTTGTAACTAACGAGGTCCTGGATGGAGATTCAAGTCCAACTAGAATCCCAAGATGTTTACAATATTTGCACTACGGAACCGTTTTCTTATAAAGTTATAAGTAACTGAATTTTCAAGTTAACATTTTGCACAGTACTTGGTTAATAAAGCTAACTTTCAACGATATTTCTAGGTTATGTTTTTGCGAACAAACACAGGATTATGAAACTCCTTGAATGCTCGTAGCAATGTGTATATTTTTCCTTGAACATTTCATTAGCTCATAAATTCTGCCATTAACTTCAGATTTGTTTTTTATTAATATATATATATATATGATAGAACTTGCAAAACTGAGAATATACTAGCTCTTCTACAGATAGTATACTCGTATCAGAAGTGAGTGCATACTCTTTGTAAGCACTGGAAAGGGTTTAATCTTACCAAACAGAGTGTTCACCCAAAAAAGAAATACGTACTACGATACGCGTTTTTAAAGTAAGTACCAATATTTTTTTAAAAAATAACACAACATTATTTTCCAAAAAACTTATTATCAGTAATTACCTTACACTACTTCCCCACATAGTAACCGCCGTTATTCAGGCATACGTCGTAACGGGAAACCAGGATTTGTATGCCTTCGTCAAAGATATGACGCCGTTGAATGTTTTCCACCAACTGATTTCTTCATATGAAGAATGATGCAGTAATTTGTATCACAAATTACTTAAATGTAAATAATGATTGTAATATGAATATGCATTTTTATGTGACATTGATTTGAGATGTTTATTGATTGTAATTATTGTTGGGAAGTAAGTTTATATGGCCTTACTGAAACTGACAATAATAGCGCGCAATAATGCAGCGAGGGGGTGAGCTGTTTATCATTATTGGAAACGAGGAAGTTACGTAATGTTGGCGCGTTTTTCCTTGAGAATCTTCTGGAACGTTTCCCTAGAGCATATGTATTCATAATTTTCATTGGATATAAAAATACACGCTAATGTTGGCGCGTTTTATTAGCCAATTGCAGCTCAGTTATAATCTTTAGGCATATCTGGGTGAATGAGTATAAAAAGAGTAGGTTAGAGGTAGACCCCGTCAGTTCATCGAAAATCTCAATACATTACACGTCGCCTTCGGTCCGTCAGTTCATCAAAATTCTTTGTACATTACACGTCGCATTCCCGTCAGTTCGTCGAAAGTATTTGTACGGCACACTTCGGATATCAATTTGCAGGTTACGCGTAACAGAGTTATGAAATCTCAAGTGTTATAAAGTTAATTTTACAAAAAGTTGAAGTACGCGAATTAAGAATTATCAGTAATGAAGTTATTATAACAGTTTCAGTTTGGCGAGTGTCAAGATCAATATGTAAATGTGATAGTGACTGTGTTTCGACAATAAAAGTGTATAATAAATTTCTTCATCAGTGTTATCTTTGGATAAAAGATTCCTTTCCGTTTACACAACCTGTATAAAGAGAAGTGCTCGACCCAAGAAAAGATAATAGCTAGCCGGAGGACAGTAAACAAAAATTAAATCAAATAACAGTCGCATTCTTTCAAACAAACACTAATACTACCGCAAATTGCTAACACCAGATGGAGCTAACAAACCTAACAAATGAATCACGTCACAAGATGGCTTCAACGCGTGAAGTAAACACAAATACACAAACATGACAAGAATACACTCGCAAATTGGCGCCCAACGTGGGGCAGAGTGACCAGGAAAGGAGTGAAATAACCAGGAAGGGGCGAAGGACGTGAAGCGAATGGAGTAGTAAACTGAACTACAAGACGCAGATTCCAGAAACAACTAGAGGAACGACAGACGATGCGGATGAGTGGACACAAAAACATCGAGACAACGCAGATTCATCATAATACAACGCAGAGGCGACATATACATCTAGGAGAGAAGGGCAGAAAGCTGGACATCAAAGCAACATCAGCAGATACCATCAGAAAGGTGTGATTTTTATTCTAAAAAAAAGGTGTAAAAATTTAAATGTACCTTAGGAGCGGTAGGATAAAGAAAACAATGGCTACTAATAATACAGAAGAAATAATTATGGAGGGAGATAATGTAACAGTTAGCTGTAATTCAAATCAGGTTACAGAAAATAGCTCAAACAATGTAGTATTTGAGGGAGGAAATGTTAGTGCAGAAAGTGAGAATAGAACAGCAGGAAATGTTAATTTTGATGCTAGTATGATTATGGAAATGTTTAGAAATTTTGGTGAAAAATCAGATCAGATTAAGAGGGAATTAAGAGAAGATATTGATAGGAGTTTAGAACAAAAGCTAACTCAGAATAAGAGGGAATTAAGGGAAGATATTAGTAAGTGTAATGAGAACTTAGATAAACTAAATCAGAACATGGAAAAGAGAAATGAGATATTCGAGCAAAAAGTAGATCAAAGCAGTGAAGAAATTGAAAATAAAGTTATGAAGCTAGATAGTAGTATGCCAAAAATGAGAGATGAGAATCAGGAAGTAATAGCAAGTGAGATAGGAGAAGTTTCAAAGAAAATGTTAGACATGAGCAGGGAAATAGGTAACAAAGAAAGTGAGGTTAATACTAAAAGTGAACATGTTAATGTAAAATGTACAGAGTTAGGTAGTAGAATGAGTATCATTTCAAGTGAGCTAAGAGAGATAAAAGAGGTTATGAATGTAGATGTGAATCAGGCGCAAGTTAATTTCAGAGGGGAGATATCAGAAATACAGAAGGAGTCAATAATGCAAAGAAATAAATTGTACCAAGAAGCTAAGGTCTTGCCTGTAAATAATCAAAAGTTAACAACAGATACCAGGATGTTCAAATTGAAAACTCCAATCCAGTACAGTTTATTACAGATTTGTCAGAGTACTCTCAAATTAAAGAGATAGTAGAAGAATTTAAAATGACAGTTGCTAAAAGATGTGTTGTTCAGGAAACTTTAGATTGTTTTCAAATGTTATCATGGAACAAAATTTCATATGAATACTTTAAGAGTTTATCCATGAACAAATTTTTGAAGGTTAGGATACGGCTACGAGTAATGTTTAGCCACAGACAATTTGATCCAGGAGGGTAAATAGCAATGAGATGTAAAGTAAATGCTGGATAGTTAAAGATGACCTGCAGAGAAATGTATTGGAACGTAAGAGGGTTAATTATTTGTATATGTCATGTGAAAGGAGAAATAAATTCTGGACAAAAATTAAATGTTTAAAAAAAAATTAAATTCTTAGTAACTGTAACAGCATTTGAAATGAAGCATGATGTTATATTAAAGTAAAAGTACGTAACTATAATTCCAAGAGTATTGTGAATATAAAATACAAAACAACAAAAATGGGGTAAAAGTAAATAAAACAAATATTTATGTAGCAAACAGAAAATGTGAAACAGTGTCTATATTTAATAGATGTAAATATATTTATGTAAAGGGTGAATATTTTTTGGTAAATATGTATAGTAATTACAAAAATTCTTAAATGCACAAATTTTTGTTAACAATATAAGAAAGTAAACCAATTTTGTAACAGTAACTGAATACTGCAGGGTACAGTATTTGCTATAAAAATTGTGATGTGAGATTAATGTCTAAACACATTAAACTAGAGCCAGTAAGTAGTGGCGAGATAAAAAAAAAGAAAAAAAAATATGTCGTGTGTTAAATGCGTGTGATGTGTTAAGTGAAAGTGATAGCGTGTGTTCCAAGATTTAGGAGACTAAAAACCCAATTATAAAATTTCCAAACAAGTTGTAAATATTTATAATTATGTTTCTAGTGGGGCATATGATGCAGTAATTTGTATCACAAATTACTTAAATGTAAATAATGATTGTAATATGAATATGCATTTTTATGTGACATTGATTTGAGATGTTTATTGATTGTAATTATTGTTGGGAAGTAAGTTTATACTGCCTTACTGAAACTGACAATAATAGCGCGCAATAATGCAGCGAGGGGGTGAGCTGTTTATCATTATTGGAAACGAGGAAGTCACGTAATGTTGGCGCGTTTTTCCTTGAGAATCTTCTGGAACGTTTCCCTAGAGCATATGTATTCATAATTTTCATTGGATAAAAAAATACACGCTAATGTTGGCGCGTTTTATTAGCCAATTGCAGCTCAGTTATAATCTTTAGGCATATCTGGGTGAATGAGTATAAAAAGAGTAGGTTAGAGGTAGACCCCGTCAGTTCATCGAAAATCTCAATACATTACACGTCGCCTTCGGTCCGTCAGTTCATCAAAATTCTTTGTACATTACACGTCGCATTCCCGTCAGTTCGTCGAAAGTATTTGTACGGCACACTTCGGATATCAATTTGCAGGTTACGCGTAACAGAGTTATGAAATCTCAAGTGTTATAAAGTTAATTTTACAAAAAGTTGAAGTACGCGAATTAAGAATTATCAGTAATGAAGTTATTATAACAGTTTCAGTTTGGCGAGTGTCAAGATCAATATGTAAATGTGATAGTGACTGTGTTTCGACAATAAAAGTGTATAATAAATTTCTTCATCAGTGTTATCTTTGGATAAAAGATTCCTTTCCGTTTACACAACCTGTATAAAGAGAAGTGCTCGACCCAAGAAAAGATAATAGCTAGCCGGAGGACAGTAAACAAAAATTAAATCAAATAACAGTCGCATTCTTTCAAACAAACACTAATACTACCGCAAATTGCTAACACCAGATGGAGCTAACAAACCTAACAAATGAATCACGTCACAAGATGGCTTCAACGCGTGAAGTAAACACAAATACACAAACATTATAAATTTACCATCGCAAGAAACATGAAAATCACTTGGTGCCAAATCCCGACTGTTGTAAAACAAGAAGTGCAGACTTGGCTTTCGTCACAGGCGGCATCATTCTTTGACGAAGTGATACAAAAATTGGTTTCCCGTTACGACAAGTGCCTAAATAATGGCAGTGAATATGTGGAAAAGCAGTGTGAGGTGTAAGGTAATGATAACAATAAAGTATTTGGAAAATTTTCTGTCATTTTTTTAAAAAAGTTATTATGGGTAAAAATTAAATTAAATTAGTTTTATTCATGGACCCTCTTTAATTGCTGTTGTCCTTAGCGTCCCATTCTATACTGGGCGCGAAAAAACGCTAATTTTGCTGTTTATCAGGCTTGAGGTTCTTTTACGTGCTGTAAATCTACGACACGGGACCACCAGCTTTACTTCCCTTCCGAAGGAAGCCATGCTAAGGATTTTTACGCCCGAAAAAATCCATCGTCCTCAGCCGGGTTTAAACCCGCGACCTTGGGAACTAGAGGTTAGCAGGGTAACCACTACACCATGGAGGGTGACGATTATCGGTACATGTTTTAAAAACACGCCTCGTACTTTATTTGCCAACTACCTAGTAGGAAAGAGGAAGTATTGTATATCACCCAAAATATTCAATATCGAGATTTCATAGGAAATACATGTTTTGAGGCCCCTGAATCTAAAAGGGCATTTTTAGAAAAAGGTTCGTGCATGTATGAATAGTAACTAAAATCGAAAAGTCGGATTGATACCAAACTTGGTATTGAAATTCCAAATCTTCCAAGGACGCGGCACTCCAAATTACACTTTACATGGAACATTCTCAAAATATGTTCTAAGGAGTTTTACTAAATACTGTATGTCTAAGATGTTTAAACGAAAAATAAAGTGTATATGTTGAATTTTCTGAGAATAGCCTCTCTTCTTCATTCGGAAGGAATTTTTGTATAATTTTGTATCATTGGTAAGCCATATGAGATAGACAAATAGCACTACACAAAAATGTGGATCTCTTCAAAACAAACAATTTAATTTAATTATATTTTTTGTGGCGTGACTTATTTTCTAGATATCCGGTTTTATTGGCTTGAATTTTCAAGTCTTTTTCATTTTTTAAAGTCTATCACTTGTTTCTCGCGATCTAATGGATGAAGTATGCAATTTCTAGGTCAGCATATAGCAACTCGGTTTTTAAACATGTGGCTATCGATTCGATTTCCTCTATTCCCTTTGTACCTTCAAGGAAATATGTTCCAAAACTCCATGGCGTAGAAGTAGCGTGTCTGCCTAACATTCGAGAGGTCACGAGTTCGAATCTCAATTAGAATGAGTTACTCGATAAGGTTTTTTTACCGAGGTTTAAGCTCCATGAACCCCGGGGTCGTTGGAACATCATTTCACCTATTTCATATATTCTCGGCCGATATGATGTATCCTGCTAAAGGATGTGCTGATTGTTTTCGCGGCACAAGAGATATTTTATACTTGCCACCTTTGCGGATAATTTATATTTTTACGTGGGCGCTACTGCGCGGTCTAGTTAATGCTGGTTGTAGACGCTAGAGTGGTTTTCTGCGTATAGAGGGATAGGGAGAGAATGAGAGAATCTTGGAGGCCATAGCTGGGATAATTTGAGTGCAGGCTCCTCTCTCAATAGCGTCGGGCCGTTCTGGTCGTAGAGCTTGCGTAACATGTACTTTGGTTTTGGCTATGTTACACATAATTAAATTACGAGAGATCCAGATGATGGTCACATATAACTTTAATTTCGTAAAGTTGGAAGGTGAAAATGGAAATCATAATAATATCTAATTTTTATGGAAACCATCTGTCTAAAACTTATGTAAATGAATTGTAGCTCTTGTATTCTATCCAGGCAACTTTTCTCAAATTCTTAACCTGATATAATGTTTGTTTTATATGAGCTTCAAAATAAACTATGAACTTACTTCAAGATTTTTTGGGCCAGCATATGTAAAATGTTTCTGGGAAATATGTGTAGATTTGTAAATTAGTTTTCTAATACGATAAATAAATGCACAGACTTGTACCTTGCCGTTTCTCTGTTTGGTACGGACCTGTAGTTAATTACCCCCGTTACTTCTGTAATGAGTGGCTAGTGATTAAAATAAAACACAGACACACACACACAAATACACACACACACACATATAACATATTGAGGGGGCGAAGTGCAAGGAGTTAAGCTACAACATGAAAGAAAGAAATAAAGAAAAAAGCGCAAGGAATCTATTTTGGTAAATGTTTATCTCGATTAACGAAAAGTAGATAGAAAAATAAGCTTATGACAGCTATATAAAATAAACGATAGTAGGTAGAGAAAGTAATGAGAATGTAACAATCAGATTTTTATTTATTTGGCTCATATATCTCCATGTACACATTTGCACATTGTATACGTATTTAAGACATCTGCTCGGCTTCACTCCCTGACGGTACTCAGATCTAGATTTATGTTATAACAACTTTGTACGCTTTATCTGCAGCGTTCTTTATCCCTCTCCATATGGGAACAATATCGCATCAACTTGAAACATCCGCTGAGACTTCTCTCTCTTTACCTGGCTATTTTTACATCCTTCTGATTTCATTTTATCGGTAAACAGAAGCAAAGAATATGAAAGGAAAATGATGAGAAAATATCGGATGCTGAAATGAATAGAAAGATCCGATATTGTGGCGAGCTGAAACCTCAAAAGACGAGATCTGACGGATCTTAACTTAAAGGATATAAAGTCAAGAAAGGAACTTGCAGTTTTCATGAAGGACGCTGCTTGTTTGTATATACAACATATATTATAAGCTGCAAATCATTTTACAAGTAATTCTAGCATTGTTTTCCTCTATTTTTATTTTACGTCGCTTTAACTCCATGGACATATCACGAGGATCTGTTGGTGGGTAACTGTTAGAACGATATTTGATGGACAGTTAGCCTTTTAGGTCTCATCCCTGTAACCACCCGCTCCGTCACGTGTCACAGAGAACCTAGCGCATAGTTACCGAATCTTCTGCTTCGTTCCGTGCAGACGGCATTAGGGTGCCGTCCAGTCCAACCGCCGCCCTCACACAGAAAGGCGGACAGTTAGCCTTCTAGATCTCATCCCTGTAACCACCTGCTTCATGCCGTGCAGATGGCATTAGGGTGCCGTCCAGTCCAATCGCCGCCCTCACACAGAAATGCGGACAGTTAGCTTTCTAGGTCTCATCCCTAGGCTCTTGACTAATTTAAAGTGGTGGGATTATAATAATGGGAAAAGCTAGCCGCCCATAATTATTTCAAGTGTGAATAAACTTCATTTATTAAGGGAAAATTGCAGTGTATTTCTTAAACTTGCCTCACCCACTATAACCTGAGAATTAATAACTAGATATGGAATACACAACAACCGACGAGCACCAATAGCCGAGGAAGAGCACTGCAGAAGACCACAGCAACCCTGGAACGACGATTTCCCGCTACAATGTACATAGTAGGTAGAGAAGGTATTGCATTGAATAAAAGTTTTGTATATAGAGATTTCCTCTTGGCGCTACCACATGAAGGGCCACGTAATCACGACAAAGGTGGGTGATTATCCAAACGATACGGGGAGGTGATGTGGCTAGCATCACGCGTCCGCCAGCTAAAATGTTGGACAGGACAACATTGGTATTTAAATTCAGTATCTTCCAAAGACGCGACATGATTTTCAGGAAAGTCTCCACGCCGCAAACTACCTTCTACCTTATACATTTTGCGATTTTTTCTCTCAAAAATGGCTGTAAGGATTTTAATTAAATTACCACATATTTAAGCATTTCCTTGGAAAATAAAGCTTACATCTTTAATTTTCTGGGAATATTCGAATGGAATTTTGTGTAATCTTGCATAACTGGTACACGTTAAGCCGTAAACGAAAACGTACCGCGCGAAAAATGTAGATCTCTTTAAAAGACACAATTTATTTCAAATAACTTATTTTGTGGCATAAGGCACTTCCGAAATAGCCGTTATTAATTGTTAAAATTATCCAATACTTTTGCACAAAAATAAAGCTCTGTCGATATTAATTTGTTTCTCGCGATTGCATGGAAGGAATTTTAAGGCAACATATGGAGTCCAGTTCTTAAACATTTGACTACCGCTGTCTCTTTGTATCCATAACGAAATGTGTAATGTGGCCTAATTTCTGCAAATGTTTATCTCTTTTAAATGAAGTAAATAGAAAATCAAGCTTTCGTAAGAATAGGTTGAATACCCACTAATAGAGGGTAGAAAATGTGATGTGAACGCAACAGATTTTTTTAGTGCACTTCATATTAATCATGGCAAACATTCGCTAAAATGGATCAATTGAGCAATACTGTGGTAAAACACATGTTGGACGCTAAGAAAAGTCTCAACCAATTAAAACGCAGGTGAGTAGTTATATGCTGGCTGTAATACTTAGGCACGTGGTTTTTTACTTGAACTTAAACAACAAAACAACCTGATAGGGTTTGAAAATTTACTTTTGAAAATTTGGAAACACTAAATGAACTGCAGCGAGTATTTTGGAAATGGTCAACGACATAAACATCTTATTAAACACTTTCCATGACTTCATGAGAAACAACTGAATGACGACATTTCAAAACATGAAAGTACTGAAAAATTCAAACCGATAGTAACGGGTGTGGCTGATGCCATAAAAAGTTATTTTAAATTATTTTTGGTTTTTAAAGATATATGTGAGCATTTTTTGTGATGTACGTTCCATGTCATGATTTACAAGTTATATAACCTTATAAAATTCCCTTTGAATGAAGAGGATTCACAGGATATTCGCATAAAACTCAAGATATACATTAGTGACGCAAATATCTTAAACATATGGTATTTATACAAATATTTCGAGCCATTTTAAGGAAATAAAAAATAACGAAACATTTTGCATGCAAAGGATAATTTTGTTAGAGAATTTTCTTGAAAATCTTTGTGTCGCATTCTTGAAAGAAGTTGAAGTTAAATATACCAAGTTTGGTATTTATCATACATTTCATTTTCACACACACACTCACACACACACACGCACACCACACGCACGCTCGTACGTACCCACAGACTTTCCATAAGTGCTCTTTTTCATCAATATGCGTATATCCGGTAGAATCCGAATTTTGGGTGAAATACAATACTTCCCCTACTTTCTACAGGCAAGCATTAGAGAAAATAAAAACGGAAAAGACGCCAAATTTTAACTGAGTAGTTTTGAAAATTACCTAAAACACAGAGCCTGCATATACGCAAATTAGAAGCAAACGAAGTAGCAAAAGCAAACTGAATAGCATTTAGCTTCATGGAGGGAGAAAAGAGGGAGAAAGAGAGACAGAGAGAGAGACAGAGGGGGGAGAGAAGCGTAATGCAGTATGCCAGAAAGTAGAGGTCATCAAAGCAAGTGTAGATTAATGAGATTGGTCAAGAGATGAACAACTGCGGGGTTGTTTGTTTGAGAGCAAATGTACACACACATGCAACAAAAACTGAGCAAACAGTTTGAACTTAATGTCTGTTGAACGTCATCATTTGCTTGCTACCTCAAATGGCGGTGTGAGAAAATGTATGGCTTCTCTAAACTACAAAACAACGATGATGATAATCAGGGTTAGAAAGGTAGAATCAGATGACTGAAAAATTCAATGCCATAGCCGGGATTTGAACCACGGATCTTCCGGTCTCCGTCCGGTTGCTCTAACCACTGAGCTACCATGGCAACATGCCGACACGACATTAAATTCTCCAGCTGATTCGCATTTTTCCCGGTAAACCACAAGGAGATCTCAAATTGTATTGAGATGCCATACCCCAATGGCGACTTACATTTATGTAAGTACTTTAAGTTCCGGGCTTTATAGTTGCAACCACTATTAGGTCAATTAATGGAATTAATTGTTCTTTCACACAAGCCGTGTGTTGGACAGGGTTGGAAAGGTAGAATCAGATGCCATAGCCGGGATTTGAACCACGGATCTTCCGGTCTCCGTCCGGTTGCTCTAACCACTGAGCTACCATGGCAACATGCCGACACGACATTAAATTCTCCAGCTGATTCGCATTTTTCCCGGTAAACCACAAGGAGATCTCAAATTGTATTGAGATGCCATACCCCAATGGCGACTTACATTTATGTAAGTACTTTAAGTTCCGGGCTTTATAGTTGCAACCACTATTAGGTCAATTAATGGAATTAATTGTTCTTTCACACAAGCCGTGTGTTGGACAGGGTTGGAAAGGTAGAATCAGATGACTGAAAAATTCAATGCCATAGCCGGGATTTGAACCACGGATCTTCCGGTCTCCGTCCGGTTGCTCTAACCACTGAGCTACCATGGCAACATGCCGACACGACATTAAATTCTCCAGCTGATTCGCATTTTTCCCGGTAAACCACAAGGAGATCTCAAATTGTATTGAGATGCCATACCCCAATGGCGACTTACATTTATGTAAGTACTTTAAGTTCCGGGCTTTATAGTTGCAACCACTATTAGGTCAATTAATGGAATTAATTGTTCTTTCACACAAGCCGTGTGTTGGACAGGGTTGGAAAGGTAGAATCAGATGACTGAAAAATTCAATGCCATAGCCGGGATTTGAACCACGGATCTTCCGGTCTCCGTCCGGTTGCTCTAACCACTGAGCTACCATGGCAACATGCCGACACGACATTAAATTCTCCAGCTGATTCGCATTTTTCCCGGTAAGCCACAAGGAGATCTCAAATTGTATTGAGATGCCATACCCCAATGGCGACTTACATTTATGTAAGTACTTTAAGTTCCGGGCTTTATAGTTGCAACCACTATTAGGTCAATTAATGGAATTAATTGTTCTTTCACACAAGCCGTGTGTTGGACAGGGTTGGAAAAGTAGAATCAGATGACTGAAAAATTCAATGCCATAGCCGGGATTTGAACCACGGATGTTCCGGTCTCCGTCCGGTTGCTCTAACCACTGAGCTACCATGGCAACATGCCGACACGACATTAAATTCTCCAGCTGATTCGCATTTTTCCCGGTAAACCACAAGGAGATCTCAAATTGTATTGAGATGCCATACCCCAATGGCGACTTACATTTATGTAAGTACTTTAAGTTCCGGGCTTTATAGTTGCAACCACTATTAGGTCAATTAATGGAATTAATTGTTCTTTCACACAAGCCGTGTGTTGGACAGGGTTGGAAAGGTAGAATCAGATGACTGAAAAATTCAATGCCATAGCCGGGATTTGAACCACGGATGTTCCGGTCTCCGTCCGGTTGCTCTAACCACTGAGCTACCATGGCAACATGCCGACACGACATTAAATTCTCCAGCTGATTCGCATTTTTCCCGGTAAACCACAAGGAGATCTCAAATTGTATTGAGATGCCATACCCCAATGGCGACTTACATTTATGTAAGTACTTTAAGTTCCGGGCTTTATAGTTGCAACCACTATTAGGTCAATTAATGGAATTAATTGTTCTTTCACACAAGCCGTGTGTTGGACAGGGTTGGAAAGGTAGAATCAGATGACTGAAAAATTCAATGCCATAGCCGGGATTTGAACCACGGATCTTCCGGTCTCCGTCCGGTTGCTCTAACCACTGAGCTACCATGGCAACATGCCGACACGACATTAAATTCTCCAGCTGATTCGCATTTTTCCCGGTAAACCACAAGGAGATCTCAAATTGTATTGAGATGCCATACCCCAATGGCGACTTACATTTATGTAAGTACTTTAAGTTCCGGGCTTTATAGTTGCAACCACTATTAGGTCAATTAATGGAATTAATTGTTCTTTCACACAAGCCGTGTGTTGGACAGGGTTGGAAAGGTAGAATCAGATGACTGAAAAATTCAATGCCATAGCCGGGATTTGAACCACGGATCTTCCGGTCTCCGTCCGGTTGCTCTAACCACTGAGCTACCATGGCAACATGCCGACACGACATTAAATTCTCCAGCTGATTCGCATTTTTCCCGGTAAACCACAAGGAGATCTCAAATTGTATTGAGATGCCATACCCCAATGGCGACTTACATTTATGTAAGTACTTTAAGTTCCGGGCTTTATAGTTGCAACCACTATTAGGTCAATTAATGGAATTAATTGTTCTTTCACACAAGCCGTGTGTTGGACAGGGTTGGAAAGGTAGAATCAGATGACTGAAAAATTCAATGCCATAGCCGGGATTTGAACCACGGATCTTCCGGTCTCCGTCCGGTTGCTCTAACCACTGAGCTACCATGGCAACATGCCGACACGACATTAAATTCTCCAGCTGATTCGCATTTTTCCCGGTAAGCCACAAGGAGATCTCAAATTGTATTGAGATGCCATACCCCAATGGCGACTTACATTTATGTAAGTACTTTAAGTTCCGGGCTTTATAGTTGCAACCACTATTAGGTCAATTAATGGAATTAATTGTTCTTTCACACAAGCCGTGTGTTGGACAGGGTTGGAAAGGTAGAATCAGATGACTGAAAAATTCAATGCCATAGCCGGGATTTGAACCACGGATGTTCCGGTCTCCGTCCGGTTGCTCTAACCACTGAGCTACCATGGCAACATGCCGACACGACATTAAATTCTCCAGCTGATTCGCATTTTTCCCGGTAAACCACAAGGAGATCTCAAATTGTATTGAGATGCCATACCCCAATGGCGACTTACATTTATGTAAGTACTTTAAGTTCCGGGCTTTATAGTTGCAACCACTATTAGGTCAATTAATGGAATTAATTGTTCTTTCACACAAGCCGTGTGTTGGACAGGGTTGGAAAGGTAGAATCAGATGACTGAAAAATTCAATGCCATAGCCGGGATTTGAACCACGGATCTTCCGGTCTCCGTCCGGTTGCTCTAACCACTGAGCAACATGCCGACACGACATTAAATTCTCCAGCTGATTCGCATTTTTCCCGGTAAACCACAAGGAGATCTCAAATTGTATTGAGATGCCATACCCCAATGGCGACTTACATTTATGTAAGTACTTTAAGTTCCGGGCTTTATAGTTGCAACCACTATTAGGTCAATTAATGGAATTAATTGTTCTTTCACACAAGCCGTGTGTTGGACAGGGTTGGAGAGGTAGAATCAGATGACTGAAAAATTCAATGCCATAGCCGGGATTTGAACCACGGATGTTCCGGTCTCCGTCCGGTTGCTCTAACCACTGAGCTACCATGGCAACATGCCGACACGACATTAAATTCTCCAGCTGATTCGCATTTTTCCCGGTAAACCACAAGGAGATCTCAAATTGTATTGAGATGCCATACCCCAATGGCGACTTACATTTATGTAAGTACTTTAAGTTCCGGGCTTTATAGTTGCAACCACTATTAGGTCAATTAATGGAATTAATTGTTCTTTCACACAAGCCGTGTGTTGGACAGGGTTGGAAAGGTAGAATCAGATGACTGAAAAATTCAATGCCATATATATTCAATACAATTTGAGATCTCCTTGTGGTTTACCGGGAAAAATGCGAATCAGCTGGAGAATTTAATGCCGTGTCGGCATGTTGCCATGGTAGCTCAGTGGTTAGAGCAACCGGACGGAGACCGGAAGATCCGTGGTTCAAATCCCGGCTATGGCATTGAATTTTTCAGTCATCTGATTCTACCTTTCCAACCCTGTCCAACACACGGCTTGTGTAAAAGAACAATTAATTCCATTAATTGACCTAATAGTGGTTGCAACTATAAAGCCCGGAACTTAAAGTACTTACATAAATGTAAGTCGCCATTGGGGTATGGCACCTCAATACAATTTGAGATCTCCTTGTGGTTTACCGGGAAAAATGCGAATCAGCTGGAGAATTTAATGTCGTGTCGGCATGTTGCCATGGTAGCTCAGTGGTTAGAGCAACCGGACGGAGACCGGAAGATCCGTGGTTCAAATCCCGGCTATGGCATTGAATTTTTCAGTCATCTGATTCTACCTTTCCAACCCTGTCCAACACACGGCTTGTGTGAAAGAACAATTAATTCCATTAATTGACCTAATAGTGGTTGCAACTATAAAGCCCGGAACTTAAAGTACTTACATAAATGTAAGTCGCCATTGGGGTATGGCATCTCAATACAATTTGAGATCTCCTTGTGGTTTACCGGGAAAAATGCGAATCAGCTGGAGAATTTAATGTCGTGTCGGCATGTTGCCATGGTAGCTCAGTGGTTAGAGCAACCGGACGGAGACCGGAAGATCCGTGGTTCAAATCCCGGCTATGGCATTGAATTTTTCAGTCATCTGATTCTACCTTTCCAACCCTGTCCAACACACGGCTTGTGTGAAAGAACAATTAATTCCAATCAGGGTTAGGCTTTTTAGGTGCGCACCTTTTTTCTTAGGGTAAGCTAAAGCTGTGCGGAAAGATATCACAGTGTGAAATTTTGTTTCTAGTTGCGAAAAGAGGCATTTCTTCTCGCAACGTTTTCCCTTTTTGGGGACCTTTACCCCCTTTTGGCACCTTTATCCCATTTTCCCCCAACCATGCCCATAATCCCCTTTTTCTTCCTTTTTTCTTTTAAGTTTCATTCCAATTTATTCTTTAACTTTCAATTAACGTCTCTTCAGCTTGCTGTGTACGTGCAAATAGTAAGCCTTCCTCTTTCAGTATTCCAGCTGTCTATTCCACCAGAATCAGTAGCCTGCTGTTCGTGAATGTGAGTTTGTTACTATGAGAGACGTCATTTGTTTGCGTGGAGGCGAAGGCTGGGCACGCAGAGACGGCAGTAACCTCACCCGCGCAGTTCCGAGAATTATTAAGACTGGGTTCTGCTCGAAACTACTAGAAATCGCTGAGGCTGAAGTTCCAGCATGAATGAGAACATTCTAGTAATTGTCGCGGTGTTATAACAGAATGTAGACAGCGAATGAGCGTAAGAGTGAGTTGTGTGACAGTCGCATTGTGTTAGCAAGCGAACTAGTGTTAGCTCTATGTTACATTACCAAACGAATGTACAAGTACTAAATTTTACCATGCCAAAGGTGTCCAGGGCTCGATTTATTGTTCTGGCTGAGGAATTGAAACAAGATTTCATAGACACTGATAGAACTGTTATGCGATGTATTATTTGTGATTCAGGAATTTTGTTAGATGAAAAATACCAGCGAGATCGCATCAAACAACACATTTCCAGCTCTAAGCACCAAATGAACAAGACTCTTTAAGCAAACAAATCACGGCAACCTCTATTACGAAATGCGTTTCAACAGAGTCCTTCAAAAAGTCAAAATTTGAAGGAATTAAACATTGATTTGTGTGCAGCTCTTACATAAGCAGAATTCCGCTCAATAAGGTGAACCATCCAGCCTTCAAGGGATTTCTTGGAAAATACACAGATGTCAATGCTCGATGAGAGTGCTTTAAGAAAAAACTACATGCGGCCTGTTTACCAAGAAATCATAGAATGAATCAAGAAGAAAGTGTCTGATTGCGATGTGGGAATCATTGTGGATGAAACTATAGACTCAATGGAACGATATGTTTTGAACATCTTAGTTTTTCTCTTAGCAGGGGGTAAAGTTAAGTCTGTTGTTAAAAATGTACGAACTGCAGAAAGCAAATGCCAGTACAGTAATGCAACCCATTATGGATTTCTGCCAAAAACTCTGGCCTACTGTTATCGAGGCTCCATACATGTTTTCAGCTGTTTACCAATTGAAACCTTTATTTCCTAACTTGAAGCATGTGACATGCTTGGCTCATGCCCTTCACAGGGTTTGTGAATCCATAAGGAACGAATACGACATCGCAAATCAATTCATCTCTGCCCTGAAGAAGATTCTACTGAAAGCTCCGAACCGTGTTGTTTACTACAGGGAAAAAACTGGCCTGCCCCTTCCAAATTTCCCGGTTATTACTCGCTGGGGATCTTGGATTGAGTGTGCTGCTTTGTTGTGTGAGATTTTTGACAAAATTAAAGAGTTTGTGCTTTCTTTGGATCCATCCGACGCAGTGCAATTTCCAAGGCACAGCAACTTCTATTACGGGAGAAAATACATAATTTGCAGACAGAACTATATTGTGCACATAGTTACAAGTACCTGCCGGCAGCTATTAAACGATTGGAAGAACAAGTCCTGGAAAAGGAAAAACAATGGGATATTTTTACTTCCGTGAGGGAGCAGTTAGATGGCTTTGCCAAAGACAAACTTGAATCTAGTCCTCAGAAGAATCCACACATTGAGGAATTCGCCACATCTGTAGAGTTGCCATTCCGAGTGAATACAAGGATTGCTCCACTGGTTTCTGTGGGTGTTGAAAGAAGCTTTAGCATCTACAAAGACATTCTATCTCCTAATAGAAACAGACTTACTTTTAAAAATGTGGAGATGCCTAATGTCTTGAAGTACAACAGCTTCATGTTTTTTCCTTCTTTTGACGAGTGATAATTTGATCTGCTTGTTTGTAGTTCAATAAATTAGAATAGAGGAAAGAGAAATCGTTGAATTAGTTAAGGGAATGCACAACTGAAATTAACCCCAAATCTCAAAAAATCCAAACAAAATTCTCCATTGCTTGTAGTTTTAGAATCCACTTTTATTTTTGATCTAGCGAACGCTTCAGGATCGTTACGAGACTTTTTTAAATTCCCTTGCGCATTTGGTTGCTAGCTGTTTATATTTTTAAAACTTCATTTTAAGGCGTTTCTTATTTTCAGCATTTCTTCATGTTCAAAATGTTCCACACGATGTAGTTTTCATCCATTCATATTGACATTTTTATGCTTATTTCAAAAACCCAAATAAACAAAACTGTCATACAATTTTTCTGTATAATGAATAGTTTTTGCGCTACTAATTTTTGAATATAACAATGTATACAAAAAAAACGACAAAATGCAAATACAAAACTGCAAAACTTTTTCTTCTCTTAAACTAAGAATGGTATAAACAATTATATGACAGATTTGTAGTTCCTTGACATAGAAGCAACATAAGATTTTTTTTGGGGGGGGGGGAATGCATCATATGTTGCATTTCGCATATACCCATAGTTTTATATTTTGAAAATGAATAACTTGAAAACTAATAAGATTTTGAATTGAAATTAACAAAACAATTATATCTAAAGAAGACTGACATGTGGTTAAAACTTCAGCACAATTGAATGAATAGTTTAGAAAATAGCAATTTCAGTTGTGCATCCCCTTAAATAAACCAGCACCTTATTGTCCCTTTTTCACCTTATTTGAGCATCTTTTCCCTTCCATTTTTCATCTAAAATTTGCACCTAAAAATCCTAACCCTGATAATAATATATAATGATGATGCCAAATAACAATAATAATAATACCTAACAACAATAACGTTAATAATAATCCGGATTGTTATTATGGTTATTAACAAATGGGTAAAATGTAAATAAACTGTAGTGATTGTCTACTGAATGAGTGACCAGGGTCAAAGTGCAGTAGACAATCACATTTGTAAAACTCTTAGCACAATAAATACTATAAATACTATTAACAAATGGGTAAAATTCTGAGAATACTAAAGATTGCGTAATAAAATGACACTAATAATTGCATGTGAATCTTCCAGAGACTGTTTTGTAACCTAAACTCACAATCTACGTATATTGTTATCAGCTCGTTCAACATTAAACTTAAATACATTTTGCAATTGGTACGGTTATAATGTAATCAACCAAACCAACTTTTTGACATGTAAACACAAAGGAACTATATTCTTGGCCTTTATTGGAAGCTGAAGGCTTTCCTTCCATTTAGATCAAGGGTGGCGAAAATGTCTTTCTTCCTAGAGTCATAAAATATGCAACACGCATTACACCACTCAGCAGCATATGGAAAACAAAGGAATAGACAGCTAAAAAAGGAATGGCGCCTGCGAGTCTCACTGCCTCGCGAATCCCGTTTTCGCCACCACATTACATTGGCCTTTACACGTATGTTGGGATTCTGGAGAAAGTTCCATATAAATGTATCATATTATCTTTAATGCTGATGTTTCGAAGCGTTCTTAGTATGTGAAATTTATTTGCTGTAACATATGCCTTTTCAATGTCAAGGCTGATTAGGTATAGATGTTCTAATGATGAAAAGGCATATATGATATCGGTTTCAAGCGTCATTAATGCGTCAACAATTGAGCGTTGGCTCCGAAAGTCATTTTTGGTGTGACTGAAAAAATGTTGCTTTACCAGCATCCATTTTAGATTTTTATTTACTATTTTTCCATAACATTACACATAGTACATATCAGGAATATTGGACGAAAGTTCTAAGGGATTGAGTGGCCCTTGATTAAGGAAAACTTAGGTAACCAAATGAAGTTGTAGTTCTTTTAGGTAAACAAGTCCTTCGTGTGGCAGTTGTTTAAGAAATTCGTTGTTGTCTGGTCCGGGTGCATGTGAAGAGCATGATATTAATTCTTCTAACATTTCTTCTATAGTTAATTCTTCTCTGTAGTCTTCTTCAAGTAATCGGAAAATGAATGTAGGTATTATGAATCGATATTGCTGGTTGGCAAAGCGTTTCAACGCATGTATGGTCGTTCGAAACTTTTGGAAACAGAGAGGTAGCATAATCATTAGTCTTTTAATTGAGGGCTAGTATGAATGGTTGGATGAGGTAAATACTGTTTTATATTGATTATTTGAATTTACATTTTGAGCTAACGTGTCGGCTAGGTCTTTAGGGGCGGTAATTGTTAGATATTAATTCTCATTTTGGAGGCACATAATTTGCATTGGTTTGAAAGTACCGCTTATTTTTACTTTCTCTACTACGTATAGTAAGTAGGGGAAGTATTGTATTCCACCCAAAAATTCGATACCGAGATTTCACCGGAAATACATGTTTTGAGACTCACTGAATCCAAAAAAAGCATTTTTGGAAACATGTCCGTGTGTGTCTGTCTGTGTGTCTGTGTGTCTGTGTGTCTGTGAACAGCATAACTCAAAAACGAAGAGTCGGATAAACACCAAACTTGGTATTTAGGTTCAGTATCTTTCAGAGATGCGACACGAAGGTTTTCAAGAAAATCCCCCCACCCCAGACTACCCTTTACATGGAACATTTTTCGAAAATTTTAATTTTCTCAAAAACGGCTCTAACGATTTTGATTAAAATATCATATGTTTAAGATATTGTCATGACAAATAAAATGTATATCTCGAATTTTCTGGAAATGTCTCCAAAAGTATGCTTCATTATGAACGACTTTTTCATAACTGGTAAACCATAAGAGATAGACAAAATGTTACTACACAAAAAATGTAGATCGCGTTAAAATACACAATTTATGTCATATACATTTCTTTTGTTGTGTGAACCGTTTGCGAGATATTGCTTGTTATTCCCTTAAATGTTCCAATACTTATACTTTTTCTCAAATTCGTTATTCATTTTTACTTTCTCTACTACGTATAGTAAGTAGGGGAAGTATTGCATTCCACCCAAAAATTCGATACCGAGATTTCACCGGAAATACATGTTTTAAGACCTCCTGAATCCAAAAAAAGCATTTTTGGAAACATGTCCGTGTGTGTGTCTGTGTGTGTGTGTGTGTCTGTGTGTGTGTGTGTGTGTGTGTGTGTGTGTGTGTGTGTGTGTCTGTGAACAGCATAACTCAAAAACGAACAGTCAGATAAACACCAAACTTTGTATTTAGGTTCAGTATCTTCCAGAGATGCGACACGAAGGTTTTCAAGAAAATCCCCCCAACCCAGACTACCCTTTACATGGAACATTTTTCGAAAATTTTAATTTTCTCAAAAATGGCTCTAACGATTTTGATTAAAATAACATATGTTTAAGATATTGTCATGAGAAATGAAATGTATATCTCGAATTTTCTGGGAATGTCTCCAAAAGTATTCTTCATTGTGAACGACTTTTGCATAACTGGTAAACCATAAGAGATAGACAAAATTTTACTACACAAAAAATGTAGATCGCGTTAAAATACACAACTTATATCATATACATTTCTTTTGTTGAGTGAACCGTTTTCGAGATATTGCTTGTTATTTCCTTAAATTTTCCAATACTTATACTTTTTCTCAAATTCGTTATTCATTTTTTTGTGTCCTAGACATGCAAAGAGAATGGAATGCGCCACATAGCAACCAGCGATAAAATATTTGACTATCGCTTAAAAGCTACCATATTCCCCTTGCATCTACAAGAAAATTACAAATAAGATTAACATCTCGATATCTCGATTAATATGAAGCATATGGAGAATAGGCGTTTGTAAAAATAGATTGTACAAGAGTAGAGAAAGTCATGTGAGTGTAACACATCAGATTTTTACTTTCTCTACTACGTATAGTAAGTAGGGGAAGTATTGCATTCCACCCAAAAATTCGATACCGAGATTTCACCGGAAATACATGTTTTGAGACTCACTGAATCCAAAAAAAGCATTTTTGGAAACATGTCCGTGTGTGTGTCTGTCTGTGTGTCTGTGTGTCTGTGTGTCTGTGTGTCTGTGAACAGCATAACTCAGAAACGAACAGTCGTATAAACACCAAACTTGATATTTAGGTTCAGTATCTTCCAGAGATGCGACACGAAGGTTTTCAAGAAAATCCCCCCACCCCAGACTACCCTTTACATGGAACATTTTTCGAAAATTTTAATTTTCTCAAAAATGGCTCTAACGATTTTGATTAAAATATCATATGTTTAAGATATTGTCATGAGAAATGAAATGTATATCTCGAATTTTCTGGGAATGTCACCAAAAGTATTCTTCATTGTGAACGACTTTTGCATAACTGGTAAACCATAAGAGATAGACAAAATTTTAATACACAAAAAATGTAGATCGCGTTAAAATACACAACTTATGTCATATACATTTCTTTTGTTGAGTGAACCGTTTTCGAGATATTGCTTGTTATTCCCTTAAATTTTCCAATACTTATACTTTTTCTCAAATTCGTTATTCGTTTTTTTATGTCCTGGACATGTTAAGAGAATGGAATGCGCCACATAGCAACCAGCGTTAAAATATTTGACTATCGCTTTAAACCTAGCATATTCCCCTTCCATCTACATGAAAATTATCAATAAGATTGACATCTCGATATCTCGATTAACATGAAGCATATGGAGAATAAGCGTTTGTAAAAATAGTTTGTACAAGAGTAGAGAAAGTCATGTGAGTGTAACACATCAGATTTTTTTATGTCCTGCACATGCAAAGAGAATGGAATGCGCCACATAGCAACCAGCGTTAAAATATTTGACTATCGCTTAAAACCTACCATATTCCCCTTGCATCTACAAGAAAATTATCAATAAGATTGACATCTCAATATCTCCATTAACATGAAGCATATGGAGAATAAGCGTTTGTAAAAATAGTTTGTACAAGAGTAGAGAAAGCCATGTGAGTGTAACACATCAGATTTTTTTAATTCTGTTCCAGAGGATAGGGGCAGGAATATTTTGACTTAAGGATGAGATGAAGCTAATCCAGCTTTGCTGTTTACTTTCTTTACTTTCTGCGTGCCTCTGAACGGTATTTCTGAAACTGAACTTTATTCTCCAATTAGGGATGTCTTTTATATAGGTAGAACGCTCTCTTCTTATTGTTTATGACATCTTTGCATGATTGATTCCTCCAAGAAACACTTCGTTTGTTAGGTGGTGCCGTCGTTTTAGAAATATGCAAATTTGCAGATGTAAGTATGCGTTCTGTGAGTTTTGAAATAAGTATATCAATATCTAGAGGATTGGAGTACTTAAGAGTTAGTAGTTTCTGGATTCCATTTGCAATGGTATTATTTTATTTTGACCAATTGGAGTTAACGAGCGTTCATTTGAGGTTAAATATGTAGTAGGCTATGGGACTATCAATGTTAATGATTATAGGAGATTGATCACTACCTTGGAGTGTGGAGTGCACAGACCAAGCGAGCCTGGGTGCAATTTTAAGAGAAGATATTGTTAAGTCGATATTGCCGAAAGTTCCTGTAGCAACAGTGAAATGTGTGAGTTTTAATGTGTTTAGAATAGATAAATTATTTTGAAGTATTGTGTTCTCTATAATTTTACACCTAGTATTGGTAGTAGAGCAGCCCCGGAGGCTGACGTGACTGTTAAAGTCACATACTAGTGGAAAAGGTTGAGGGAGTTGTTTTATGATATCTTGAAGTATTTGATCCAATTCTGTACTGTTAGGTACATCGATATTGCAGATTCAAAAATAAATAGATAAGGTTAGATATATTGTCACCGCTCTTAATGTAGTTTTGAGTTGAATCGGTTAATACGGAATACTTTCTTTGATGTAAATAGTCACATCTCCGCTGGTGTGCTAATTGGCGAGTTTTGTTGTAAGCAGAATAAGGATACAATTGAGCTAGGTGCTCATCACGGAACTCAGTTTCTTGTAGGGAGACTGCTATGGAATTATTTTATTTATTAATAGTTGGATATGTTCAAGTTGGGTGTAATGGTCCATAAGGTTCCATTGTATTATAGTGGAATCAATTTACTTATTGTAGTAGAGTGCATTTTCCTTTGGGGTATTAGGATGCTTTGTATCCTTGGAGGGACCTTGCGAGTCTTCAGTTTCGTTATCTGCATGGAGAAAATTTGTCTGTAAGCGAGTGCTTTTAATTTTTATATTCCTATTGGTAAAGTGTAGGTACAGTTTCCTGATAGTTTCTACTAGGGACCGCAAGTTCTCGGTGTATTCAAGCGCTATTGAAATGACATTTTCAATACCAGTAGTTCTTTAAAAAGCTCTGAAGTTGTAAAATGTTAAGTTCAAATTTGTCTGGTTCTTCCTCCATTAGAGGCTTTATTGGCACCAGTTGCTCTGATATAGACAATGATTTAATTTATTTATCACGTGCATCGGTTTCATCTGTTGTGAGTTGGCGCCATGTTTATCGCTGTCGTCATTTGATAGTTCTTCAGTTTTGTCATTTATTGACTTATAAGGTGTGTAATCACTACTGCTGTGACTAGACGATGAAATAGGGCGTTTAGTACCAAGGGCACTTTTTGTGGTGGTGTTGGCAATGTTAGTTTCGGTATGGATTCCGGGTACTACCAGCTTTGATGACGTTGGATTTAAATCCCCTTTTTCTCTAGCATGGTTTAGGTCGTGTCTGGTGTTGGCAGTTTCATTAAGTGCCGTGTATTTGTCGGGATTTAGTGAGGTTAGGTTTCTGTCCTCTATTGGACAAGTCTGTTTTGTTTCAGGAACATAGGGATGTCTAAGTCATGTTCCATAGTCAGTTTCATTGAAGTGCTTAGGAATGTGTCTTTCCTGTTTACACGGTAAGCAAACAGGAGTTTCTGAGGAGAAATATATCCAACAATTGGTCCCTTCGAAACTTATCTGCGTATTTGGAGGTAGCACGTGGATTTCCTGAGGGGCTATGTGTACTTGTGCGCGAATTCAATTACGATGGCATGGTTCTTCTTTGGTGCAGTTTGGACTACTTGCTTCGAAACTAATGAAAATATCTCTTCTCCCGCAACACGTCTTCCTACACGAAGCTTTTGTAAGTAAATAACTTTCCTGCTCTACTTGAACAACAATGTATATATATGAAGCTATCTAACTGGCTTAAAATCTACTTGAGCCTAAATATTTTACGTACAAATTTACTATAGATTATTGGTGGTTGCTGTGTATAATTTACAATGTATGTATTTTTTATATGGATATTAATGCAATTCGTCCTTAGCCAAATGATCATAATATTGTGTTTGTAAACTGCTGCGGGTCATTCTCGTCTGAGTTCACATGTAAGTTGTATCAATGTTCTGTACACGTTTTTATGTGAATACACGGTACAAATCACGTACAAAAATCTGAATATACGATAGTAATCCAGGAAGTAACGACCGTTTGCATATTCCTGCTGTGCAGATTGTTGTCGGTCTTTTATCCAAGGTAAAATTGTTTCCTCGACATCTTTTTTCAGTGTTGTGCACAGAGTAATAGTGTAGTTTGAGTTTCAGACGAAACACGTTATTGTTATTGTTCTTTCTGTGATGATTCAAAACTTAGAGTGGTATGAATAAAAATGAGTTTATATTAGGTAGCAAAAACGCCCAGTTTAGCATTGTATTTGATTTTAAACTCAGAAATGTATGAATAAAAGTTACCCGAGTACAAATTCACGCTCGGAGTTTATACTTCTAAATTAACTAACATAGTTTAAACTCACATTGTTGGCTAGAAAATAGATTGTTGCGCATTCTTGTTACCGCTGCGGCTTTATTCTTGTTGCAGCACTGGTTTATCAGGTTGCATTAGATTTATGTGTAAATGAACATGGTGTTAACATGTCGGATACATCGAGTATTGAGGACGTCACTGAGCTTAATTTAGCAGATGAAGCTTTCGTGAGCGCGCTTAAAAATATCCTGTGGTATTTTCTAAATCGCAAACCGCATCTGCAAGGGAAGAAAAGAAAACTGCACTAAGTAATATTCGACATGAATTGATGGTGCAGTATGGAAAACGTATGGCAGAAAATCAGATAATGAAAAAAAATTAACAACTTGAAAACACGTCGTATAAATATTCTGCAACGTTGCTGTGGAGTACCAGGATTCTGGAATGCGTCATTAGCCGTGGAGATAAAAAAAAATACGTGTTGTATTCTCTTTAATCCCTCTATACACATTTGAATTCTTCCAAATTCGAGAATCATGCACCGATCTCAGCTTTCATCCAAAAAGGCTCTGCCAACTACCTAACATTTCAAATATGTACAAACTCTTGTAACATTACGGTTATTTCTTTCGCGACGCACTGAATACACTTTTCTAGTGCCTAAGTTATCCATAAATTCAACCATCGTGTCTAACACTCGAGGTTGAGACTGCTACAGAACAAGCTCAACCTAAGAGAAGCATAAACTCACAAACAAAAGTACATAATCTCTTGTATTTATACAATTTTCTGAGTTCATATTGCCTCTCCAGAGTTAAGGTTGTACTCTCAATTAAGTTTATACTCCAACATTTATTCATATGATTTGTACTACGGGGTGAACGATCCTTCACGCAACCGGTTTCGCGGCGTGCGGCCGGCCGGCAAGGCTGGCTGCTGTGTCGGCGTTGCGGGTGACAGGAAGTGCGCAGTAAATATAGTACACTTAAGTTATTTCTAACATAGTGACATAAACACTTAAAAAGAAAATTAAATGACTCACGTATATTAAGAAAGGACATGCTGCAACTGCCTCCCTCCACTGCTCAAGCATTGCACTCTGCAGCTCCTTCTGAGAAATGGCAGGAATTTCTTGACGAATGTTAATTTTAAGTTCACATAAAGTGTGTGGATTTGTTTTGTACACTTTATTTTTTAATGTTCCCAGAGATAAAAACCGTAGGAGGGTAAATATGGGGTTCGAGGGGACCACATGTTGTTAGTGATAACTATATCGTAAAACACATCACCTGTAATGAGAAGTTGACTATAAGTACCGTCGCAGAGTCCTGCGGAAAGGTCGCGAAAGCACGTTCTCTCTTAGTTAATTAGACATAAAAAGGCAGCAAAATGTTTTGCACATACCTTTGATTGTTAACTGTTTCCTGAAAGAAAAATAGAGTCTATTATTCTCCGTATTACATCGCTTAACAAACACGTGCTACTTGCGCCAGATTTAAACTCCCACTGAAGCCTCCGCCAGCGCTGGAGGCCGGCCCCGCGGTTGCGTCAAGCATTGCTCACCCAGTATAAACTTCAAATTTGTTGAGCAATACCACACCCTCACTTTTATTCATACTACCCATGATACGATGTGAGGTGATAGGGATTTGATTTTTGAATGCTCAGATGTTGAAACTTGCAGAAATTTACAGTCAGCTAAAGTAAATGTATGACGATATATAAACGAAAGAAATGCGAAAGTGTTGTTAAATTTTCAACAACAAACAAACGAATGTGATGGCAAAACTAGATCCGGACGTCCCTCACTCAACGCAGATTATTTGAAGAATGAAGTGAACAACAAAATCGTATAAAATAGTTTCTTTCCTGAACATTTCTCATTCTTTGCTTGACGATAATTGCGCCCGAACATCTTTGCTTAATGGACTGGCGGCGGCCGGCTACAATACGGTAATTCATGGTCAAATTTGACAAATACTTAAATAACGGAGGCGAATATGTGGAAAAACAAGGTACGCTTATGTTTTGTGACATGTTTTTTTCTTAAGATATTAAAGCTAAACAGTCGTTACGTTTTGATGATCCTCATTTAAGCAGCAAATAAATGATATGGCCATGAATACACTATTACTAATTACATACTCTTTAAATATCATTCTTATAACTCATATGCCCATTTATTCATAAAATTAAAATATTATGAACAAAATTATTTGCTTTTGCTAGGATTATATATACAAAATAAAATTACTGTTACAGTATTAAATGTATCCATTACGTATAAATTAAAAAACAAGCCTAAAGATGCTTTAATACCAGATTAGCACACGTAAATTCCCTTTGAGTCTAATTTTCAGCAGTTCCGCTAAAATCCCTTCAGCTAAATATTTTTCAGCAGAGTAAATGTGGACATACAATCAAGTAAATGGAAAACATACCACTGCAGCTTAAAACCCAGCGAAAGAGAAAAAAAGTAAATCGGACTAGCACTAGTGGGAATTTCGGGTGGTTTTCATTAAAGGTGATGTAAAAGGTCGCGAGGTTCCTACCACCGATAATAATTAAATGAAAATATTTACAGAGAAACTTGT
Source organism: Deroplatys truncata (assembly GCA_030765065.1). Taxonomy (NCBI): domain Eukaryota; kingdom Metazoa; phylum Arthropoda; class Insecta; order Mantodea; family Mantidae; genus Deroplatys; species Deroplatys truncata. The sequence continues at coordinate 150,293,074 of CM060984.1, read as the reverse complement.
TTATCCCTAGAGCTGGAAAAATCATAAGAATAAAGTTACTAACGAAGTTAGAGAAGGAAGCATGCCCTGCAAGAAACAATAACGAACAGTTACAGCAAACAGCTGAAGGCGCAGTACATGTCAGAATGTTTAACCAGAACCGACAACTTATCTTTTAGGGTAAGTTCGAGATCAAGAGTCTTAGGTAACCTTATTATTATTTTTTTAAATTTCTGAGGCATACGGAAGAAAATAGAGTGAGAAAGTTTCAGTAGATTATTAAACTTTGATGTGTTCGTTGTGCTGTGTGAGCCAAATATCCATTTTTTACTTTCTCTGCTCCTTACCTACAGAAAGTAGAGAAAGTATTGCATTCCACACAAAAATTCCATACCAAGATTTCACCGGAAATGCCTGTTACGAGGTCATCTGAATTCCCCGGAAAAAAAGAGTTTTACAAAAAGGTCCCTATGTGTCTATCGGTCTAAAGATTTGGATGAAAATATGAATATCTTAAATTTTGTGTAATTTCAATAACTGGTGAACCATAAGTTACAGACAAAAAGGTACCACACAAAAATATAGATGCCTTTAGAACACAGAGTTTATTTTAAATAACTTTTTTGTAATATTAGCCATTACCGAGATATCTGTTATTATTGTTTTGAATTTTTCGATAATTTGCCATTTTTTCGCTGTTCAGTTGTTTCTCGCTATGTCATGGAAAGAATTTCTAGGCCAGCGTATAGCGTCTAGCTTTCAAACATCTATCGATTCGGTTTCTTCTCTCCCCTTGTACCTACAACGAAATGTATAATGAAACTATTTCTGGATAGGTTTATCTCGATTATTAACATGAAATGAAAAAAATAAGCTTTCGTAAGAATAGTTTGTGGAAGGTATATAAAAATAAATGATAAAGGTCATGCGAATGTAACACATCAGACTTTTACTGGTTAAAATGCAACTCGGAGATTGTACTGCTAGGTGAAAAAGTTTTTGCTATTTAGTTTCCTACCACTTAAACTGTGGTAAAAGAAGTACTGTATTCCACCAAAAAATTCGATATTGAAATTTCAGTGAAAATTCAACTTTTGAGACCCTTTTAAAGAAAAAATCGGTTTCTGTATGATGCAAACTGTGCAACTCATTAACGAAAAGATAACAAATTCATACTTAAGTCAGACGGTGTTGGAATAAGACAACTGTTTTAAAAAATACCTCCACCCAAACAACCGTTCAGATGGAAAAGTTTTCTTTGTTTTCATCCCGTCCTCCTCTCAAAAACCTGAAAGGGATATTATATATAGACTTGACGAGTCAAGTATATATTTTGTGCCTTTCATTTTCAACAAGTAGCTTTATTGTAATTGCATTTTCTATAAGTGAGAAACCATATAACCAGACAGGGGGGGTTTAGTAAGTAAACAGAGCAATCCTGTTACCACAGGAAGTATAGGTGACGTCAGGTAAGGTGATGGACACACTCCTCCTCTCGTCCAACAGCCGGTTTCGTTGCACTGTTCCATTTATTCGCTGCATAATATACGCCAGTGGAGAACAGTGGCAATAGTGGCAAAGAAGAGTCTATACATCAAAATTAGCATCATTTGTGGCGGAATGTGACAGGGAATACTTCAACACAAAACCATCAGTTGCAACATAGAGCTTAAAAGACGTTTACACATCGTGTTAAATAACTTTGTAATTCGAGGAAACACAAGGAACCGTGACATTATTAGAAAGAAAAAATGAGGCTTTCATCCTCCTCAGCCGCAAACTACAAATCAGAATTTTTCGAGAACCTGTGTCGTACACTTATAAGGATATTGCTTTAAAAATGTACGGCTTTTGAAATGATTGTTTCGTAGCTTTCATAAACTAATTGCACACTATCAATAGCTAAACATACATTGCTTTCTTTCTTCTAACACTACAGCTTAATCCTGAATTACCTACTTTCGAATCAGGGTGTAGTGCCTTCAACCGTTCATCATATATGTTTTACAGAGAGCACTGCAAGGTCGCAGTCGCTCCCACCTTCCCTCGCCGCCAACCCTCGATGCGTTCCTAACTTAATGGTTTAGTTACTAAAACCCTTCTCTCTGCATATAGCATACTCAAAAACTGAAGTAGGGAAAAATGAAGATACCTTTGAAATTCAAATTTTGTGTTAAAAACCTTTTTTCTGAGCATTGATATTTCAGAGGTGTTTGATACTATTCATCCGAACTTTGTAGTACTTTTGGAATTATGACGGTAAAGACATGCGTACCCCATTTCAGATCGTACAGCTCGACCACTGGCAAAAACTTCATCCTCTAATTTGTAGACGATAAGCAGAAAGGTAAGAGAAGTCTGCATAAAATTCATTAAGAATTCATAAGCTGGTTACAGAAAATGCATCTTAAGTTTACGGATATTTTAAACCACCCCGTTAGAGCTGTATTAAAACATAACGAACCCAGTCAGATGGCTCGCAGTGATGTGTGAGGCTCGTAATCGGGAGATGCCGGTTCGATCCACGTCGGGCCGGCCATTCTGACAATAGATTTTTTTTTCATAGCCTCCCCGGGTCGGTGGTTCCTCCTCTACCGTGTATATCCTGTCTCTAACAATACCCTTCATCTGTTTCAGGATTGAAGAGGCGGCGGCGTTCGGTGTGTTGCAGCAGGACGGTGGATTGTCGCTTTGGAAAAGTTTCTCCCTGGCGTTTGGTTTGTCTGACGAGGCCCCGTTCCTGAAAGAGTATTTTGGGTCACAGGGATCGCCAGGGGATAGGAGCTAAGGTGTAACTAGCCGGTGCAGGAATGGATTACATTTCGAATAGTTAGGTAGCGCACATCGTCTCCCGAATCTGGTCGCCCTTCGGGTTTCCCCCTCATCCTTTCCTCCCAGGGATCACGTTAGAAAAAGGGCCACTGTAGCCTACTTGTGGTGCTGTGCTCCAGTTTCTGGAAGCCCCAACCAGCTACATATTTCTGCTCCTTCTCCTAAAAGATAACGAACAATTATTTTTCAAAGTGTGTTTAGGATAGGGGAAATTTCTTGAAAATTCTCAAATTTTAAAAGATAGACAGCGACAGATTAACCGAGGTCATTAACGCGTGGAGTCATAAACGGGAAGTCTGGGGTTCAAATGCCGCCACGATCCTCCTCTCTGACTGGTTTTTACAGGTTTTACTCAGTCCTCATAGCTGGCAGATACCAGGAAGGTACCCTACGCATCATCATTGTCCACCGCTTGTGGTATCCTTTGTAGTAGGATTAGGATTAGTAAGACGGAGGGACCTCCATTAACTACAGCACAGCACCACACGTAGGCCATAGTAAGCCCTTTATTCTTCCAACGTGACTGAACAGCGGCCAGGTCCGGACGACGATGCGCGCTAGCAAGGATGGGTACCTAACGATTCCAGAATGACGCCAATTCTAACGCTGGCACGATCCCACATTTGCCATCTTCAACCTTGGGTTGCTGAATGAAACAAGCCTCCAGGAACGGGCCCCAGTCGGCCAGTTAAGCGCTAAGGAGAAGCCTTTACATAACACAACGCATCAATCACCTTCGTCTGGTCCTATAAACCTGGAACATATGAGATGAAACAGATCAAAGGAAATGATGGACAGGAAGTTCGTGTCCACCCCGAGATTTCCTACCGACCTGGGTAAACCACAAAAAAACCCAAGGACTGAGCAGCCGGCCCGACGGAATCGAACCCGGGACCTCCCGAATGCGAGTCTCATACGCTATCGCGAAGCCACCTCACTCGGTCTTTAGAGTAATATTCTTCTCTCTCTCTCTCTCTCTCTCTCTCTCACCCTCGCTTCCTCTCAAAAATTCATATTTTGGAATTAGGGGACACTAAATGTTTGGATAGACTGAAACACTTCCTCTACTTTAAACACCTAAGCAGTAGAGAAAGTAAAAACTGGCATTACTATACATAAGGCAGATTATCCCAGTATGTAGATGACCCAAGAAGTCCGGCAGCTATGCGTATCTACTGTCTTAGGTGCACAAACAACTGGCATAGTGCGATAAGCGTTTAGCTAACTTGTTATTGGAATATTGCACAGTAAGTCCATGAGATATGCTCAGCACTAAGATCAACATACATAAATGGTGGACCTAGCATTACTCTCTACAAATCCTCTGTGGTAACCGAGACACTAGCTCAAAGTAACATCCAGTTTATCCAATAACTTCGAGATATTTTGTTAAACCATGGTGAACCGAAGTTTATCCTTAAATAGGTCATATTTCGCACAAAAAATCTGATATTTAACTAGCACCCCTTACTATTTATATTCATAAATGTTGTACCAATTATTCATACAAAAGCTCATTTTTCGGTTTACTTCCTGTTAATCATGGCTAATGTTATACATAATTGCTTCCTATACCATTCTTGTAGGTGTACACAGGAACATGTAGGAAGTTGAATCGAACATAAGCTGTTTAAATAGAAAGAAAATATGTTAACTATACATCATGCATATACTTTTTGCACGATAAACAACAGATTAACCCCTTATAGTTAAAATATAGACAATTAAACAAAGAAATCTATTGTGTTATATTCACATTAGAAGATAGCTTATTCTTCCATCTACTTCATGCTGATTGAGACAAGCATTTAAAGAAAGATTTTATTACATATTTCTTTGTAGGTACAAGAGAAATAAGGGCATACAGTAGGCTTAAGTGATAGTCAAATGTTTTAAGAACGGTTCGCTATGTCATGGCTTTGAAATTCCTTCTCTTTGCAAGACCGCGAGATAAAAACGAATAGATATTTTGTATTTTAAAATGTATAAAGTATTAATTCAAACCTATATAAAGAATATCTCAAAAATGGTTAACGCCATGAAAAGTTTTATTTGACATAAATTATGTGATTTAACAGAGAGCATGCATATTATATGTGGTATGATTTAGTCTATCTCTTAAGGTTTACTAGTTATAAAAATCTGATGTGTTACACTCACATGACTTACTCTACTCTTTACTCTTGTACAAATTATTTTTACAAACGCTTATTCTCCATCTACTTCATGTTAGTCGAGATATTATTGCTAATTTTCTTGTAGGTGCAAGGGGAATATGCAAATAGAGTAGGCTTTAAGCGATTGTCAAATCTTTTAAAAGCTTTTCGCTATTTGGAGCATTCCATTCTCTTTGCATGTCCAGGACATAAAAAAAAAGAATGACAAATTCCCTTTTGAGAAAAAGTATAAGTATTAGAAAATTCAAACAAATAACAAGGAATATTTTGTAAATGGTTCACTCGCAAAAAAATCTATATGACATAAATGATGTATTTTAACGAGATCTACATAATCAAAATCGTTAGAGCCATTTTTTGGAAAACAAACATTTTCGAAAAATGTTCTGTGTAAAGGGTAGTTGGGGGTAGGGAGATTTCCTTGAAAACCTTCGTGTCACATCTTTGGAAGATACTGAACTCAAATACTATATTTGGTGTTTATCCGGCTTTTTGTCTTTGAGTTATGCTGTTCACAGACAGACACGCAGACACATGCGGATATGTTTCCAAAAAATGCTTTATTTGGATTCAGAGCGCCTCAAAACATGTATTTCCAGTATCGGTACCGAATATCGGTATCGAATTTTTGGGCGGAATGCAATACTTCCCGTACTTTCCATACGTAGTAGAGAAAGTAAAATAGTCATTCAGAAAGAAGACAACTTCTCAGGCTATCCCCAGAAAATTTAAGTTATTCATTTTGTCATGCAAATACATTAAAATATGGTATTTTAATCAAAATCGTTACAGCAATTTTTGCGAAAATAAAAAATTACGACAATTTTTCCCTGTAAAGGTTAGTTTGGGGTGCGGGAATTTTCTTAAAAATCTTCGTCTCGCGCATTCTTGGAGGACACTGAACTAAAATACTAAGTTTCTATTTAACCAACTTTTTGTATTTGAGCTATGCTGTACAGACACACACCATTGGACATTTTTGGGGTTTATGGGACCTCAAAACGTGTATTCCCACTGAAATATCATTATCAAGTTTTGGGTGGAATGCAATACTTCTACTTACTATAGGTTAGCAGTAGAGAAAGTAATACAGCAATACATATTTTGAAAAGAATGTTAATATTAGAAACTCTTTTATTGGACATAAATTACATATTATAATATATTTAATGTTTAAAACTGTTTAAATTTTTGCACCAAAGTAAGATTAAACACTGGCTATTTGTTACAAATTGACAACAGATTTTATTCACAAATCCAAAACCCAAATTTTAGAGCAATTTATGATACTTTGCAGAAATCCTTTTGTGACGGGAAAGTTCATTAAGACACGAAGGCTTTCAAGAAAATCCCCGAACCCAATTTACCCTTTACATGGAAGATTTTTAATTTTTTTTTACTTTCTAAAATTAGCTCTAACGATTATGATTAAAATACCATATTTTAATGATATTTACATGACAAATAGAATGTATAATTTGAATTTTTGTGAATATCTTTTGAAGTCCTCTTCATTCCGAAGGAATTTTGTGTAATCGTATATAACTAGTAAACGTTAAGCAATAGACAAAACGCACTAAACAATGTAAATCTCTTTAAGACACACAAGTTGTTTAAAATAACGTTCTTGTGGCATAAACCATTTTCGAGATGCCCGTTTTTAATGCTTCGAATTATTCATTACTTGGTCACTCTTTCAAGTCCTTTGAAGATGGATTTGTTTCTCACGATTGCATGGGGACTATGGAATTTAAGACAACGTATAGCGTCCAGTTCTTGTATCTATAATGAAATGTGTAATGTGGTTATTTATCCAAAGGTTTATTTGAATTAAAATATAGTAGATAGAAAAATAAGCTTTAATAAAAATAATATGTATACCCAGTAATAAGCGATAGATGATGGAGAAAGCCATGTGAATGTAAAACATCAGATTTTTCATTTCTATAACCCCATTTAACTGCTATGGTCATTCGGGGGCTTTGATTGAAAGATTTGTGTTCTTACTCTTTGAGCTTTTAGGTTAGTTTGCTGTAGGTTTTCGTCATTTTAACGTATTTTCACACGCACATTCACTCTTGCGTCTGTAATACCAGACTCTGTGAAGGGTAGGGAATAATCATAACTGAAGAACAATTTCTATTCCCAGGCCGGGAGTCGAACTCGGGACCTGAGAGATCAGCTCGCTGGCCACTCAACCACGGAGGCAGTGAATAGTAGAAGCACTTTGCTATTCCTGCACACAATGCTAATGTCGATAGGATATTTTTACTGATATCGCGACAGTGGAAACATGAAAGAAAGAGGCCACTTTGACTCACTCAAAGGTATTGTTCTAGTGGAATATAACTTTAAACATTTAAGTTGTGTAGAATGTCATGATTATCAAAGACACTACCGAGGTGCCGCGGTAACGCCTGCGACTCCAGTCGGGAGCTCCGGGTTCGATTACCGCCCACTCTGATCCATGAGTTTTTTCACATATTTCCCCGGTCGTCAGGCGAATGTTGGAGTGGTTTCTCTCAGTCCCCGAATTAATCATTTCATTCATTCTTCACTCCGTAAGGTCTGTTTTAGAGTTGGAAGTGTCGGAGATGAAGTTCCAGTGCGGCATGGCAAGGAAAAGGATGCTCTCTATTCACTTGCTTCGTCCATCGGTCTTCGGCTGGTTACCGGGGTATACGAACGACCCTCATCCCTCCCTCCGGGGCTCCCCCTCGAGGGACATAGGTACAATATCCGCATTCACTGGATCGGTGCCGAGTTTCCTCGAATACACATTCTCTTTCATTCCATTCTAATATATATATATATATATATATATATATCTATATATATATATATATATATATATTAAAGGCAGATGTTTCGTGTAAAATATTCTTCACACAAGGACAATTGTCAAGGTTCTTTGACAGCTGCTGTTACACTTGTCATTATATGAATACTTAAGGAAATATAAAACCTATGTACACACATACCGGGTGAGTCTTCTCAGCTTGTGGATTGAGAAGTTATCCCGTCCCGGCGTTGTACAGACTATACCGTAAACACTGTCCACTGCATCGCGTCGCAACAATATCGGCCGAAACGACTGCTTTGCACCGCTGTGCGTGTAATGACTTGCACTCGTAAAGCAACAGTGTGCTCGTTAGCTTTTAGTGCTGAAGGTCACAGGTTCAAATACTGCTACTTGGAGGTGTTTTTTTATGTTTAGTAAATTTAACGAGAACTGATAGTTTGGCATGGAAGTGTCGTTTCACTTAGTTTAATTATGTGAATTTCATTAAAACACAAGTTGTTACTTGTTAGAATATGCTTTAACGAATATCATAAATAAATGCAAGAAATGAATAAAAGAACTCATTTATTCGCAGGCGTCATTTGAATTTCCGACCTTTACTACAATGTCCAGTATGTTAACCATTGCGCTACTAGAACACGTTAATAAGGAGCACCACCGTAGTATTCAGTAGCACCACCGTAGTCTGGGGGCTGGTGAATACGGTGTCAGGACCTGCATTTCGCATCGTATGTAAAATGCAGGGTTGTCTAGTTGTCAATCCGCAGGATGAGAAGACTCACACGGTATACATATGATTGAGTAGTAATTTAGTTTTGAAATTTAATTTTCATTTTTATACACATACATACACTCACGCAAATATACACATTTCACATTTTTCTACAATGTTTCTGCATTTTTATGTAATGTTCTGCATTTTAGACTACTAGTCTCCTGCATTTCATTAATCAATCTAGTAACCCTATGTATAAAAAGCTTGTGAAATGTTAATGGGTGTGCAGGACGAATGCTCTACACGAAATCTTTCTTTCTTAATTCTACTTTGAAGTTTCAGAGCTGAGTCTTCTCCTAACCTAAAAGACTTAGATGCAAATAGAAGCATCAAGTTAATGTTTGTCTTTGTTTCTCCCGTTAAATTCACGAGTACCATTAAGTCTAATACCATAGCTTGCCTTGATGTACACATGAGCTGATATTCATTACGCCAAAGGGACGTTTGTATATTCTTCTAAGCCAAAACATGTCCTCTGAGCTAACTAAAATCCATGCCTTTTCTTTCCCTAAGCCTGGACCTCCGATGACCTAAAAAGACATGCAAAGTGTTTACTCGACAGAGGCCCCATTAAGGAAATTAAAGAGTTTTGCTGGGAAGCTCCATTTGCGCGAATTCCTGCTCCTTCTTCACGACCTCGTATTTCTCCTCACCTTGCCTCTTACGTACCTTGGGTCACATGAAACTGCCGTCAAAGCTTCCGTGCAGGAAGAACAAAGGAAGATCGCTAAAGTAGCAGACGAGAGCCGAGCATCTAATGGGACTTAAGCCACGAAAGTAAGAGCTGAAAAAAAAGGAAAGAGGGGGAAAAGAGCGCAGAAAGAGAGGTTTTTTCTTACAGCATCCGATCCGTTCGCAGGAGTAATCCCTTATAGTGGTATTGATACGGGACTGATAGCTAACTCTTCAGCAGAACGGAATTACGTGGAATTAACACGCTCCGGAAAGACTTAACTGACATCGTAACCGCGTTCACGTACATGTCAGCCAACCCCTTTAGTACAAATGTTCTCAAACTGTGGATCTGGAACCCCGTTGAGGCTATAGATGCACAACATTCACATAATTTATTTTTAAACAATTGTGTCTTTTATCCACTTTCGGCTCATGTTATCGTGCGTGGGAAGTTGAAATTTCTGCACTGCGTGTATTTTGCATTTTTATCGCAAATGTTAATAAAATGTATTTAATGCCCCAAATATGGATATGTTTATTGTTACAGACATGCAATATAATAATAGTTTATAGTTGCATTTTATCAATTAAATCATACTGTCTTTACTTCCCTTTATATGTTAACGTTTTCTTAGGATGCAGCATTGAAATATAATTCGTTCGGCGCAAGCAGCCAACTTGCCTTCAGTTGTTAACGGCTTGATCAATACTAATAGGCGTGAACAATGGAACAGTAGTTCGCATTCAAGGGCATGGTACGTCCTTGATACTGCTTTTGAACAGCTAACAGTTATTAATTTGATTTTCGCATAAATACCGCGTGGTTATAATTGAAGTGGCGGTGTTCAGCGGCCACACGACGGTCTGTAATCGTCGTAAGAGCCTGAAACCTCGTATATATGCTAGTTAAACGATGCGTTCACGAATTATTAAAAACAAATTAATTTCAAATATTTCCACCCGGTACAAATATGGTGTTGCTAGAACATGGCATGGGCTCAGGAAAAAGCCAAAAAGAACACACACGATAACGGCGATTCTCGCTCGTTTATTAGAAACTATTTCACAAACACAGTCCAACATAGCCTCCTAGCTTAGAAACATTTTGCTTCCGTAACACATGTCGACATTTTCTCGCAACATATCTGGTGGAATCAGAGCGTTGTATGCTAGGCTTTATGTTCCTGGTAAACACAATCTTTCAAACATCCCACAACCAGAAGTCACGTGGATTTAAGTCAGTGTATCTTGAAGGACGCACACTTGGAAATTGCTTAGAGACGACGCGGTCGTTCCTGGAAGTTTCTAGCAGCAATTCTTGCACCTAGCGAACGGCATGTGGTCCTGCACCATTCTGCATGAAAATAATGATGTGGTCATAATAGCGTTTTGCTTACAGCGCTGTATTTTCACCTGATGGCAAGTTTTAGAATTAATGTTTTGCATAATTCGCCAGCTCATTGCTTAATTAGCATATCTATGAGGTTTCAGACTCCTATGATTGCTATGGCAAGCTCAACACCGTCACTTTAATTATAACCACCCGTTATTTATATTTTTTACCATCGTCGAAAATATGTTATGTGATACACATGCGTTAAGTCCTAGGAAGTATTTCTTCCTCGTGAAGAAGCATAACTTGTTTCTCATTCTGTAAAGATGTTCTTAGTGCACTTGTATCGTAATATACCTACATTTGCTACCTAATATTTTACAATATATTCATATAAAACCTTACCTTTCTACATACTTTTATTTAATCGTGATAAACACTGGTCACAAGAGGGCAATGCTCTATCCCGCCAATATTAAATTTATTAACGTCATCACCCATTATCACAAAAACTATTCGACATCAGGTTTAACTGTTACAGAATATAGATAAATATCTTCTAAGTTAACCGATCCTTTTATGCAATAATGTTCTTCATTAAGGAAGAAACATTTTTATTTATGCACTTTTTAACAGAATTTATTAGCAATTATTTTTTTGAAATAACCTAAACACTAGAGCAGATCCAAAACAGCATTAAAGGATAGTTTTTATCCTTATAAAGTTTCATTAGATAGCTTAAGTAGATTCTGAGTAAATGTGTAATATATACAAGAAAGTGTGTTTCACAGAAAAAAACTGAAGTTGGCATATTTAACAGTGGTAAGAAACATTCTCTGAAGGATAAGCTCAAATTTACCTATCTTGTCCAAACCGTTGGATGTTATGGATTTGTTTTGTGAAGTGATATAGAATTTTGAAAAAAAGAATTGTAGATACAATACCACTTTTAAAACCATATTTAAAATACTAGTATTGGGCCTTCAGTGATAACGTACACATTAAATTAAAGTGGAAGTTTCAATTATAAGGCTGCACAAACAATTTAAAATACGATGTGCTTTATTCACATGCTTTCTCCAACCACTATCGTTTATTTTTAAAGTTATTTTTCTATCTACTTCATTAACCGATATAAACGGATGCAGAAATAGCTTCATTACACATTTCTTGGTATGTAAAAAAGGGAATACAGGAAATCGAAGCGGTAGTTAAATGTTTAAAAACGGGTTGACAAAAGCTAGCCTTGATATTCCAAACTCTTTCCAGGACGTCCCAAGAAACAACCGAATGTGACAGCATTTCAAAAAAGTTGCAAAGTATTGCAAAATTCAAACCAATAGCAACGAATATCTTGGAATTGGCCGATGCCATAAAAAAGGTTGCTTGAAGTAATATGTGGGTTTTAAGGAGATCTACATTTTTTATGTAGAATGTTTGGTCTATCTCTTATATTTTAAAAGTTATACAAAATTATATGAAATTATTTCCGAATCAAGAGCGCTCCACAGGCTATTCACAGAAAATTAAAGATATACCCTTTATTGTCATGTGAGGCAGTATTTTTAACACAAATGATTTTTAGTCTAATTATATAATATATAAATTCAATAACAGCCCACCTTGAAGCAACATGTGTATGTAATAATTTGTAAAATGTATGTAACAGTCATTGTATATGTTTATATTATTATATCCATGTGTAATAATGTTATGTGAATGTATTACGTAATTTAATAATGTAGAAACTGTGAGAATAATAAGTTAAAAGTTGCTAATAATGAGGTAACAGTGAGGTAACCTTGAGGCAATAATGAGTTTGAGAGTTTAACAATACTACTTGTGATTCTTGGAAGCGATAATGTAATTTAGTGACAGTTTATAAAAATAGCCAATCAACAACCAGAAAAAGCTTTAGTTAAATGCAAGTATTCTATTGGAGACTTGAAATACAGAAATTTACAAATTAAGGCGGCGTAATTCAGTTCAGTTGCCTGCAGAAAGCGTTACTATCTAGACGCAAGATGTGTCCTCGAGAAATTTATATGTATTCGTGTGAGACGAAAATAGTTTAAGTTTTAGAAAAGTGTAATTATTAAATAAAATCATCTCACAGCTCTCTCTCGATATCAGTGAAGTGTTATATAAATCGTGCCAAGCAGTAATAAAAGGAGTGAAGTAAAATTATAATCTTTGTAAGCCTACATTCTTGTCGTACCACACATTGCCAAGACTTCCATGTCTCTAAAATAAATACTGACGCAGCTGAGGCAAACATAAATGTAATATTTAAAGAAACAGTTATATTACAAAGTTAATTTTTTTAAACTTGGGGTGAAGGCTACCGGAAACCGGGTACCATACAAGCGCTTACAACTACAAGTTCGGTTCCCCAACAATAGAAACTATCTACTTCACATGTAAATGTCTTAAATATGTTTTATTTTAATGTTAGTCGTTTTTAACATGGTAGAGAAGGTAAAAAATTATATTTTTGGCAATTTTCGTCATTTAATTTCATGTCAAGTACTTTTTGGTTAGTATACTTTTATAGACATTCTGCTGCAAGTCAATAATTAAATACACTCACTGCATGAGCTTATGGGCAACAAAAGAACGATCACTTAAGGCAAGGGTGGCGAAAACGGCTTCCTTCCGCGAGTCACCAAATATGCAACACGCACTGCATCACTCGGCAGCATGTGAAAAACAAACGGGACGGTTGCAGAGAGGGAACGGCGCCTGCGAGTCAAAATAACTCGCGAGTCAGGTTTTCGCCACCTCTGACTTAAGGCATCAGTCAGTAAACTCTAACAAATGTTTAATTTGTAACATGTATACCTTGAATTACATAACGTTTATAAGGGCGTTGGTATAACATTTGGCGCAGATTCCGAATTATGATTTTTAAAAACCATTTTAAGGATTTTCGCAAAATGCCCTAAGATTAAATTTAAAAATTTTATCGTAATGTGTAATGTTTAGAATCATGATTAAATTATCAAAGACTTGCTCTAGAATCGATCGGGATGGCTCAGGCGGTAAAGTCTGTGGCCCGCATTCGGGAGGCCCCGGGGCCGACCAATCTGTCTGAGGCTTTTTCGTGGTTTTCCTCAGTCGCCAAGGTAAATATCGGATTGGATATTTAATAACACGACCCAAGGTTCCATCTTAAGTCAAAAACAAAATTAAAATGAAAAATAAGTTTATCTACATACAATGTAAGCAGTTAGACTGGACGGGACCCTAATGCCATCCACACAGCATGAAGCAGGGGTTACGGGGATGAGACCTTGAAGGCTAACTGTCCATCACATATCGTTCAAAGAGATATCCACCAACAGATCCGTCGCAATATGACCAAGGAGTTAAAGCGACGTAAAATAAAATAGAATAAAAGAGTTGTTCTAGAAACAAATGCCACGCAGGACACACGCTGTTTTCTATTTTACGTTCTTGTAATTTTTTAAACATCGTGCACACATATTTGAACTTACCAGCTCAACGAATGATGGCATGCGTATTAGAATAAATATTACACAGTAGATCCCATGTGGCATATATTGGGAAGACTGACTTATCTCCAAAGTTTCATAGCAAAAACTTTAAAAAGGCAACGTAAGCAGCATCTAGATGATATCTAACATTTAAAAATGGAAAAGAAAAAAGTTGAAGAGTATAATACTGACACATGGTAAATGGTTATTTAAATTGTCACGTGAATTTCACACATATGATTAATTAATAACAAACTCTGCACAGAAAATACAGTTATACAAACAAAGCTTTTGTCCTCGGCATAGAATGTTAGCAAATTTGTCCTTGCTTCGCAGTCCAGTGGATGATACTGTTCACACTGTTGTCCACATAGGATGCACGAACATTGAAATGGCGCCTGGTGAAAACCTCTGGTTGCAAATTCCGATGTGAAAGCCATGTGCTGCCGTTTTGGGTACACGTGTCGGACATATGATTAAAGCAGCTATATCAAAATGTTCCTTAGGAATTATAAGAAACAAATAGTAGAAAAGACACATTTTTTGTCATTTTTACTTTCTCTGCCACGTAACTTATAGGCAGACAAGGTATTGCATTCACCAAAAACTCGATACCGAGATTTCACGGGAAATACATGTTTTGAGGCTCACTGAATACAAAAAGAAGCCTTTTTAGAAAAATGTCCGTGTGTGTGTGTCTGTGTGTATCTGGTGTCTGTGTATGTGTGTCTGTGAACAGTATACTCAAAAACGAAAAGATAAATTGAAGTAATTTTTATTTTTAAGTTGTTTGTACCACGCTTTGGGAGCCAATTTGAAGAATGTGTTGTATTTTATTTCGACTGTTGGGGAGCCGAACTTAATTTGAAGAAGGTTTGTTGCTGCTACGTATGGAAAGCCAGTTTGAAGAAGATGTATTATATTTCGACTGTTGGGGAGCCGAACTTGAAGTAGTTGCAACCGCGCGTATGGTAAAAGGTTTCCGGTAGCCTGCACCTCAAGTTTAAAAATATTAACTTTGTAATTTGACTGTTTCCTTAAATATTATATATTTATGTTTGCCTCGGTTGCGTCAGTATTTATACTTTTTTTTTTAGCAGGGAGTGGTGCGACTGAAGAATGTAGGCTTACACAGATTATAATTTTACTTCACTTCTTTTATTAATGCTTGGCACGATTTAAATAACACTTCACTGATATAGAGAGAGCTGTGAGATTCGTTTTTTTATTAAATACTTGCACTTTTTAACATGTAAAACTATTTTCGTCTCACACGAATACGTATTAAATTTCTCGAGGACGCATCTCGCGTCCGGTTAGGAATACTGTCTACAAGCAACTGACTTCTGAATTTGTAAATTTTTCTCCATTTTAGTTTCTGATTGGCTAATCCTAGTCCAATAGGATACCTTCATTTAACTAAAGCTCTTTCTGGTTGTTGATTGGCTATTTTATAAACTGTCACTAAAATTACATTATTGCTTCCAAGAATCACAAGTAGCATTATTAAACTTTCAAATTCATTATTGCCTCAAGGTTACCTCATTGTTACCTCATTGTTAGCAACTTTTAACCTATTAGTCTCACAGCTCCTACATTATTAAATTACGTAATACATTCATATAACATTATTACACATGTATACAATAATATAACATATATAATGACTATAATATACATTTTTATATCTTGTTACATACACATGTTGCTTTAAAGCGGGCTGTTATTGAATTTATACATTATATAATTAGACTGAAATCATTTAAGTGTAAAAATACTGCCTCAAAATCAACACCAAACTTAATGTTAAGTTCAGTACCTTTCAAAGAGGCACATGCAGATTTTCAAGAAAATCCTCTTACTCCAAACTACCCTTTAAATGGAACATTTTTCGAAAATTTTTATTCTCTAAAACATAGCTCTAACGATTTTTATTAAAATACCATATATTAAAGATATTTAAATAATAAATAAAATGTATATCATGAATTTTCTGTGAATAGCCTTTGAAGTCCTCTTCAATCGGAAGGAATTAGTATAATCTGGTGAACGTTAAGCTATAGACAAATCGTTCTGCACAAGAAATGTAGATCTCTTTAAAACACATAATTTACTTAAAATAACTTTTTTTGTAGTATCAGCCATTTCCGAGGTATGGTTATTAATGTTTCGAGTTGTTCGATACTTAGTCATTCTTTTGAAGGGCCAACATTCAGTTGTTTTTGGTGATCCCATTGAAACGGTATGGAATTTTAAGGCAGCGTACAGCGTCCAGTTAAACATTTGACTATCGCTGTTCTCTTTGTATCTATAACGAAATATGCAATGTAGCTATTTCTGCAAAAGTTTATTTGGATTGAAATGAATAGGTACGAAACAATCTTTGTAAGACTAGTTTGTATGCCCACGAATAAAGGATTGAAGGTAGAACAAAGTTAAGTGAACGTATTGCATAAACATTTTCATCGATCGGTTATGTAATATTTCAAGGTGTGTGGAATTAAAAAGGAGACATTTACCTGGAGTATGAAATTTCAGTTACTATTAATTAGTGTCTTGCTTGATAACTATGAAATTATAAAACTTTTTCCACGTGAGAGATTGCCAGGTTTTATGGAATTCAATGGATATATTCGCCTTGCACTTTTAAAACACAGAGAAATGGACAGACAGACACACGCGCGCACGCACACACACACACACACACACACACACACACGCACACCCTTACCTTGTCCTATAAATGCTTTTTCCATGTTCAGGGGAACTAAATACGCAAATTTCCTGGAAATTTGGACCTACAATTTTTTGGAGAAATAAAATATGAAGGTAAGAAACAGAGACAGTAATATGCGAGTACCTACGCCTATAGATGGATATGAATTAGAAACGCAGGAGGTCTTCAACCTGCGACGTAGGTTAGGTCTATTGCATCTATGAAACCTCAGGTAGGAAATTATGAGGCAAGAGAAATACGAAGGAAGTCCAGATCTGACGGCGGCAGGCGCGGCGCAGCGGAGAACCTAACATCGCCGGCCGCCTTTTCGATGCCTCCTACCTATCTTCACGGATACCTTCGAGCCAGTTTTCTCTCAAAGTACATCCACCACATACGCCGCACACCCCCGCGCTCAACCTTCCTATCCTTGAGTAGAAATGAGGGACAGGGAAATTCGCGGTGGATGTAATCCACCCAGCATACCTGTAGATATTCTCTAGTAGGTATTGTGGATTTCCGATGAGAACTTCTTTTCAGAAACTACAAAAATAATAAATGGAAAATCATTTAATGCATAATTTCTTTTCACTTTTATTAGCTATACTGAATAGGTATGTTAGCTTCATTAATTTGTTTCCAGTGTGTGCTGATACAAGTGCAGTAATTATATTTTTATTTTATACTGTTTTGTGTTGCACACATAGTATACTGACACCTGAAACTCTTATATGTTCAAATTCAGTGAAACTTGATTTCGAACGTCACCTATGAAAGCGGCAACTTGCATCTTGTTCGGTACTGTACAGCTGTGTTATTCTAGGTTAATTACCACAAGGGCTGATTTCACCATCAGGCAAGCTACGTGTAGTGGAAACAATGTAAGATTACATACATGTGCTTATTGCAGCTTACCGCTAATTGACTGATAACCTATGCTGATCCACTTTATACATGAGAAATAAAAGTTTGTGTTTTTAAGGTACACCTCCTATTACAGCGGAACAAAGTCAATACAAGACCTTCCTTTACGCCCTGAAGGAATATTTTACATTACCACAAGATTCTTCATATTAACTAAAAACAGTAATATATTTATCAGTGTTAAATTCACCTGACTTCTCTACCCACTCTTCTACAAACTATTCTTATTAATGATTATTCTTCTATCTATTTCATGTTACTCAAGATAAACGTTTACAAAAATTATGTTATTACACATTTGTTGCAGGTACAAGAGAGATAGCCAAATCTTCAAAAAGGGGTCGCTATGTCATGCCATGAAACTGCACTTTTTGCATGATCAAGAGAGATGGGGGGAAACGAATAGTGACTTGGTATTTGAAAAGAAAATTCAAAAAAATAACAAAGAATACCTTGGAAAAGATAAACGCCACACACATATATTTGATATACGTTGTATATTTTAACGAGATCTACATTTTTGTGCAGAAACTTTTTATATGCCCCTTCCGGTTTACAAGTTATACAAATTATACAAATTCGTTTAAATGAAGAGGATTTTAAAGGCTATACGCAAATCAGCCAAGATTTTATTTATCATGGAAATATTTAAAGCCTCTTTATTTTATTCAAAACTGTTGGATATGTTTTTGAGAAAATAAAAAAAATACGTTTTTTCCCATGTAAAGGAAATTTCCTGGTATTTTTTACTTTCTCTACTACGTATAGTAAGTAGGGGAAGTATTGTATTCCACCCAAAAATTCGATACCGAGATTTCACCGGAAATACGTGTTTTGAGGCCCCCTGAATCCAAAAAAAGCATTTTTGGAAACATGTCCGTGTGCGTCTGTGTGTGTCTGTGAACAGCATAACCCAGAAACGAACAGTCGGATAAACACCAAACTTGGTATTTAGGTTCAGTACCTTCCGGAGATGCGACACAAAGGTTTTTAAGAAAATCCCCCACCCCAGAGTACCCTTTACATGGAATACTTTTTGAAATTTTTAATTTTCTCATAAACGGCTTTAACGATTTTGATTAAAATATCATATGTTTAGGATATTTTCATGACAAACGAAATGTATATCTCGAATTCTCTGGGAATGTCTCCAAAAGCATTCTTCATTGTGAACGACTTTTGCATAACTGGTAAACCATAAGAGATAGACAAAATTTTACTACAAAGAAATGTAGATCGCGTTAAAATACACAATTTATTTCATATATTTTTTTGTTGAGTGAATCATTTTCGAGATATTGCTTGTTATTCCCTTAAATTTTCCAATAATTATACTTTTCCTCAAATTCGTTATTAATTTTTTTGTCCTGGTAATACAAAGAGAATGGAATACTCCACATAGCAACCAGCTCTTAAAATATTTGACTATCGCTTAAAACCTACCATATTCCCCTTGCATCTACAAGAAAATTAGCAACAGGATTAACATCTCGATTAACATGATGCATATGGAGAATAAGCGTTTGTAAAAATAGTTTGTACAAGAGTAGAGAAAGTCGTGTGAGTGTAACGCATCAGATTTTTTTTTAAATCTAGTCGCCTCCTTAGAAGATGATTAACTTAAATACGAAGTTAAGTATGCATTAAACTTACTGTTTTGGATTATGTTATTCACAGGCAGCCAGAAACAACATCCACAGACACACACCGTCTTTCGTTTATAAAAGCTTTTCTTTTTATCCAGGTGAACCCAAGGTTTTCGTATCCCTAAATGTATCTATCAACTACAACAGTGTTACCATTGGCGCCTCTTGGGCTCAGATTTGGTGGCGCAGGTGGCAGAACGTAGCTGTCATAATCTTAAAATGGTGAGTTCAATCCTCTCCCGGAGCAGTGAGGTTTTTGTATCCCTAAATGTAAATATCAACTACAACAGTTTTACTATTGGAGCCTTTGTGCATAGCTACAAGGGCGCAGATGACAGCGCGTGGGAGTTTTAATTCTAAGGTTATAAGTTCGATCCTCACCGGGCAGTAACGCTTCTATATCCATAAATGTATCCTTTCAACTACAAACATTTCAGTATTGGCACCTTTTCAGCACAGCCTCGGTGGCACAGATGGCAGCTCTAGGTGCCATAATCTCAAAGTTGCGAGTTCGATCCTCACCGGGCGAAAAACTTTTTATATTCCTAAATGTATATATCAACTACAACAGCTTTAGTATTTGCCCCTCTTAAGCATAGCCTCGGTGGCGCTGATCTTAAAGTTGTAAGTTCGATATTCACCTACATTAACGTTAATGTATCTATTAAACAAAACACCTTTGCTGTTGCTGTGTATGGAGGATAGGCTCGGTAGCGCAACAGTCAGCTCAAAATCTTAAGGTCAAAAGTACGATCCTCAGCCAGGGCAGCTATACCTTGTATCCTTAAGTCTATCCATTAAACATAAAAACTTTACAGTTGCTGCATACTAAGTATAGCCTTGGTAACGCACTGACAGCCGTCAGTCTCCTAGCATTAAAGTCTTGAACTCCATACTTACACGGGACAGTAATGCTTCAATCACAACAGTTTTACTGTTGCTGTATATTGTAGTGCAGTTAGCATCGCTAAATCTCATGATTATGAGTTCTAATCTCACCCGAGGTAGTAATGTTTTTGTATCCCTAAATACAACACTTTTACTCTTGCATTGTTCACAACCTTAAGATTATGACACCTACGTGCTACCATCTGCGCCACTCTGTACAAGAGGCACCAATAGTAAAACTGTTGTAGTTGATAGACACACTTAGGATTACAGAAACGTTACTGTGCCGGTGAGAATTGAACTCATAACCTTAAGATTGCATGGCTACGAACAGCCATTTGCGCCACTGAGGCTGTACTCGAAAGGCGCCAATAGTAAAACTGTTGTAGTTGATAGATACATTTAGAGATACAGAAAGCTTACTGCCCCGGATAAGGATGGAACACACGATCTTAAGACTACTCGGTGCCAAGATGCGCTAGCAAGACTGTCTTCAATAACCTAAAACTGTTTTGGTTAATGGACACATTTAGAGATACAAAAAAACCACTAGCCGAGAGAGGATCGAACTCATGACCGTAAGTTTATGAGACTTACGCGCTGCCAGCTGCGCTATCGAAGCTTTGCTCAGAGTACTGCAGCAAAACCTGTACATTTAGGGATTCAAAATCATTGCTGCGCCGGGTGAGGATCGAACTCAGAAAACTTAAGATTATGAGACTTACGCGCTGCCAGCTGCGCTACCGAAGCTTTGTTCAGAGTACTGCAGCAAAACCTGTACATTTAGGGATTCAAAATCATTGCTGCGCCGGGTGAGCATCGAACTCACGACCTAAAGATTATGAGACTTACGCGCTGCCAACTGCGCTACCGAGGCTTTGTTCAATGTCTGCAGCAAAAAAACTGATGTTTCTAATGGGTGCATTTAGGGATTCAAAATCATTACTGCCCCGGGTGAGGATCGAACTCACGACCTTAAGATTATGAGACTTACGCGCTGCCAACTGCGCTACCGAGGCTTTGTTCAATATCTGCAGCAAAAAAACTGATGTTTCTAATGGGTGCATTTAAGGATTCAAAAGCATTACGGCCCCGGTTGAGGATCGAACTCACGACCTTAAGATTATGAGACTTATGAGATGCCAGCTGCGCTACCGAGGCTTTGGTCAATGGACTGCAGCAAAAACTGGTGTTTCTATTGGGTGCATTTAGGGATTCAAACTCATTATTGCTCCGGTTGAGGATCGAACTCACGACCTTAAGATTATGAGACTTACGTCTTTGCAAGCTGCGCTACCGAGGCTTTGTTTAATGTCTGCAGCAAAAACTGGTGTTTCTAATCGGTACATTTAGGGATTCAAACACTTTACTGCCCCGTTTGAGAATCGAACTCATGAGCTTAAGGTTATGAAACTTACGCGCTGCCAGCTGCGCTACCGAGGCTTTGTTCAATGTATGCAGCAAAAAAACTGATGTTTCTAATGGGAGCGTTTAGTCATTCAAAATCATCAGTGCCCCGGGTGAGGATCGAACTCACGACCTTAAGATTATGAGACTTACGCGCTGCCAACTGCGCTACCGAGGCCTTGTTCAATGTCTGCAGCAAAAACAAACTGGTGTTTCTAATGTGTGCATTTAGGGATTCAAAATCATTAATGCCTCGGCTGAGGATCGAACTCGCGACCTTAAGATAGTGAGACTTACGCGCTGCCAGCTGCGCTACCGAGGCTTTGTTCAACGTCTGCAGCAAAAAAACTGATGTTTCTATTGGGTGCATTTAGGGATTCAAAATCATTACTGCCCCGGTTGAGGATCGAACTCACGACCTTAAGATTATGAGGCTTACGCGCTGGCAAATGTGTTACCGAGGCTTTGTTCAATGTCTGCAGCAAAAAACCTGATGTTTCTAATGGGTGCATTTAGGGATTCAAAATCATTACTGCCCCGGGTAAGGACCCACGACCTTAAGGTTATGAGACTTACGCGCTACCAACTGCGCTACCGAGGCGTTGCTGCGTGTGTGCAGTAAAAACTGGTGTTTCTAATGTGTGCATTTAGGGATACAAAAACATTAATGCCCCGGGTGAGGATAGAACTCACGACCTTAAGATTATGAGACTTACGTCTTTGCAAGCTGTGCTACCGAGGCTTTGTTTAATGTCTGCAGCAAAAACTGGTGTTTCTAATCGGTACATTTAGGGATTCAAACACCTTACTGTACACTTTGAGAATCGAACTCATGAGCTTAAGATTATGAGACTTATGCGCTGCCAGCTGCGCTACCGAGGCTTTGTTCAATGTCTGCAGAAAAAAACTGATGTTTCTAATGGGTGCATTTAGGGATTCAAAATCATTACAGCCCCGGGTGAGGATCGAACTCACGACCTTAAGATTATGAGACTTACGCGCTGCCAACTGCGCTACCGAGGCTTTGTTCAATATCTGCAGCAAAAAAACTGATGTTTCTAATGGGTGCATTTAAGGATTCAAAAGCATTACTGCCCCGGTTGAGGATCGAACTCACGACCTTAAGATTATGAGACTTATGAGATGCCAGCTGCGCTATCGAGGCTTTGGTCAATGGACTGCAGCAAAAACTGGTGTTTCTATTGGGTGCATTTAGGGATTCAAAATCATTATTGCCCCGGTTGAGGATCGAACTCACGACCTTAAGGTTATGAGACTTACGTCTTTGCAAGCTGCGCTACCGAGGCTTTGTTTAATGTCTGCAGCAAAAACTGGTGTTTCTAATCGGTACATTTAGGGATTCAAACACTTTACTGCCCCGTTTGAGAATCGAACTCATGAGCTTAAGGTTATGAAACTTACGCGCTGCCAGCTGCGCTACCGAGGCTTTGTTCAATGTATGCAGCAAAAAAACTGATGTTTCTAATGGGAGCGTTTAGTCATTCAAAATCATCAGTGCCCCGGGTGAGGATCGAACTCACGACCTTAAGATTATGAGACTTACGCGCTGCCAACTGCGCTACCGAGGCCTTGTTCAATGTCTGCAGCAAAAACAAACTGGTGTTTCTAATGTGTGCATTTAGGGATTCAAAATCATTAATGCCTCGGCTGAGGATCGAACTCGCGACCTTAAGATAGTGAGACTTACGCGCTGCCAGCTGCGCTACCGAGGCTTTGTTCAACGTCTGCAGCAAAAAAACTGATGTTTCTATTGGGTGCATTTAGGGATTCAAAATCATTACTGCCCGGGTGAGGATTCGAACTCACGACCTTAAGATTATGAGACTTACGCGCTGCCAGCTGCGCTACCGAGGCTTTGTTCAACGTCTGCAGCAAAAAAACTGATGTTTCTATTGGGTGCATTTAGGGATTCAAAATCATTACTGCCCCGGTTGAGGATCGAACTCACGACCTTAAGATTATGAGGCTTACGCGCTGCCAAATGTGTTACCGAGGCTTTGTTCAATGTCTGCAGCAAAAAACCTGATGTTTCTAATGGGTGCATTTAGGGATTCAAAATCATTACTGCCCCGGGTAAGGACCCACGACCTTAAGGTTATGAGACTTACGCGCTACCAACTGCGCTACCGAGGCGTTGCTGCGTGTGTGCAGTAAAAACTGGTGTTTCTAATGTGTGCATTTAGGGATACAAAAACATTAATGCCCCGGGTGAGGATAGAACTCACGACCTTAAGATTATGAGACTTACGTCTTTGCAAGCTGCGCTACCGAGGCTTTGTTTAATGTCTGCAGCAAAAACTGGTGTTTCTAATCGGTACATTTAGGGATTCAAACACCTTACTGTACACTTTGAGAATCGAACTCATGAGCTTAAGATTATGAGACTTATGCGCTGCCAGCTGCGCTACCGAGGCTTTGTTCAATGTCTGCAGAAAAAAACTGATGTTTCTAATGGGTGCATTTAGGGATTCAAAATCATTACAGCCCCGGGTGAGGATCGAACTCACGACCTTAAGATTATGAGACTTACGCGCTGCCAACTGCGCTACCGAGGCTTTGTTCAATATCTGCAGCAAAAAAACTGATGTTTCTAATGGGTGCATTTAAGGATTCAAAAGCATTACTGCCCCGGTTGAGGATCGAACTCACGACCTTAAGATTATGAGACTTATGAGATGCCAGCTGCGCTACCGAGGCTTTGGTCAATGGACTGCAGCAAAAACTGGTGTTTCTATTGGGTGCATTTAGGGATTCAAAATCATTATTGCCCCGGTTGAGGATCGAACTCACGACCTTAAGATTATGAGAC
Source organism: Deroplatys truncata (assembly GCA_030765065.1). Classification (NCBI taxonomy): domain Eukaryota; kingdom Metazoa; phylum Arthropoda; class Insecta; order Mantodea; family Mantidae; genus Deroplatys; species Deroplatys truncata. The sequence goes on along the minus strand of CM060984.1, from coordinate 150,268,592 downwards.
TTACGTCTTTGCAAGCTGCGCTACCGAGGCTTTGTTTAATGTCTGCAGCAAAAACTGGTGTTTCTAATCGGTACATTTAGGGATTCAAACACTTTACTGCCCCGTTTGAGAATCGAACTCATGAGCTTAAGGTTATGAAACTTACGCGCTGCCAGCTGCGCTACCGAGGCTTTGTTCAATGTATGCAGCAAAAAAACTGATGTTTCTAATGGGAGCGTTTAGTCATTCAAAATCATCAGTGCCCCGGGTGAGGATCGAACTCACGACCTTAAGATTATGAGACTTACGCGCTGCCAACTGCGCTACCGAGGCCTTGTTCAATGTCTGCAGCAAAAACAAACTGGTGTTTCTAATGTGTGCATTTAGGGATTCAAAATCATTAATGCCTCGGCTGAGGATCGAACTCGCGACCTTAAGATAGTGAGACTTACGCGCTGCCAGCTGCGCTACCGAGGCTTTGTTCAACGTCTGCAGCAAAAAAACTGATGTTTCTAATGGGTGCATTTAGGGATTCAAAATCATTACTGCCCGGGTGAGGATTCGAACTCACGACCTTAAGATTATGAGACTTACGCGCTGCCAGCTGCGCTACCGAGGCTTTGTTCAACGTCTGCAGCAAAAAAACTGATGTTTCTATTGGGTGCATTTAGGGATTCAAAATCATTACTGCCCCGGTTGAGGATCGAACTCACGACCTTAAGATTATGAGGCTTACGCGCTGCCAAATGTGTTACCGAGGCTTTGTTCAATGTCTGCAGCAAAAAACCTGATGTTTCTAATGGGTGCATTTAGGGATTCAAAATCATTACTGCCCCGGGTAAGGACCCACGACCTTAAGGTTATGAGACTTACGCGCTACCAACTGCGCTACCGAGGCGTTGCTGCGTGTGTGCAGTAAAAACTGGTGTTTCTAATGTGTGCATTTAGGGATACAAAAACATTAATGCCCCGGGTGAGGATAGAACTCACGACCTTAAGATTATGAGACTTACGTCTTTGCAAGCTGCGCTACCGAGGCTTTGTTTAATGTCTGCAGCAAAAACTGGTGTTTCTAATCGGTACATTTAGGGATTCAAACACCTTACTGTACACTTTGAGAATCGAACTCATGAGCTTAAGATTATGAGACTTATGCGCTGCCAGCTGCGTACCGAGGCTTTGTTCAATGTCTGCAGAAAAAAACTGATGTTTCTAATGGGTGCATTTAGGGATTCAAAATCATTACAGCCCCGGGTGAGGATCGAACTCACGACCTTAAGATTATGAGACTTACGCGCTGCCAACTGCGCTACCGAGGCGTTGATCAATGTCTGCAGCAAAAAAACTGATGTTTCTAATGGGTGCATTTAAGGATTCAAATTCATTTCTGCTCCGGGTGAGGATCGAACTCACGACCTTAAGATTATGAGACTTACGCGCTGCCAACTGCGCTACCGAGGCTTTGGTCAATGGACTGCAGCAGAAACTGGTGTTTCTATTGGGTGCATTTAGGGATTCAAAATCATTACTGCCCCGGTTGAGGATCGAACTGACGACCTTAAGATTATGAGACTTACGCGCAACTAACTGCGCTAGCGTGGCTTTGTTCAATGTCTGCAGCAAAAAAAACTGATGTTTCTAATGGGTGCATTTAAGGATTCAAAATCATTACTTCCCCGGCTGAGGATCGAACTCACGACCTTAAGATCATGAGACTTACGCCATGCCAGCTGCGCTACCGAGGCTTTGGTCAATGGACTGCAGCAAAAACTGGTGTTTCTAATGGGTGCATTTAAGGATTCAAAATCATTACTGCCCCGGGTGAGGATCGAACTCACGACCTTAAGATTATGAGACTTATGCGATGCCAGCTGCGCTACCGAAGTTTGGTCAATGGACTGCAGCAAAAACTGGTGTTTCTATTGGGTGCATTTAAGGATTCAAAATCATTATTGCCCCGGTTGAGGATCGAACTCACGACCTTAAGATTATGAGACTTACGTCTTTGCAAGGTGCGCTACCGAGGCTTTTTTAATGTCTGCAGCAAAAACTGGTGTTTCTAATCGGTACATTTAGGGATTCAAACACTTTACTGCCCCGTTTGAGAATCGAACTCATGAGCTTAAGGTTATGAGACTTACGCGCTGCCAACTGCGCTACCGAGGCTTTGTTCAATATCTGCAGCAAAAAAACTGATGTTTCTAATGGGTGCATTTAAGGATTCAAAAGCATTACGGCCCCGGTTGAGGATCGAACTCACGACCTTAAGATTATGAGACTTATGAGATGCCAGCTGCGCTACCGAGGCTTTGGTCAATGGACTGCAGCAAAAACTGGTGTTTCTATTGGGTGCATTTAGGGATTCAAACTCATTATTGCCCCGGTTGAGGATCGAACTCACGACCTTAAGATTATGAGACTTACGTCTTTGCAAGCTGCGCTACCGAGGCTTTGTTTAATGTCTGCAGCAAAAACTGGTGTTTCTAATCGGTACATTTAGGGATTCAAACACTTTACTGCCCCGTTTGAGAATCGAACTCATGAGCTTAAGGTTATGAAACTTACGCGCTGCCAGCTGCGCTACCGAGGCTTTGTTCAATGTATGCAGCAAAAAAACTGATGTTTCTAATGGGAGCGTTTAGTCATTCAAAATCATCAGTGCCCCGGGTGAGGATCGAACTCACAACCTTAAGATTATGAGACTTACGCGCTGCCAACTGCGCTACCGAGGCCTTGTTCAATGTCTGCAGCAAAAACAAACTGGTGTTTCTAATGTGTGCATTTAGGGATTCAAAATCATTAATGCCTCGGCTGAGGATCGAACTCGCGACCTTAAGATAGTGAGACTTACGCGCTGCCAGCTGCGCTACCGAGGCTTTGTTCAACGTCTGCAGCAAAAAAACTGATGTTTCTATTGGGTGCATTTAGGGATTCAAAATCATTACTGCCCCGGTTGAGGATCGAACTCACGACCTTAAGATTATGAGGCTTACGCGCTGGCAAATGTGTTACCGAGGCTTTGTTCAATGTCTGCAGCAAAAAACCTGATGTTTCTAATGGGTGCATTTAGGGATTCAAAATCATTACTGCCCCGGGTAAGGACCCACGACCTTAAGGTTATGAGACTTACGCGCTACCAACTGCGCTACCGAGGCGTTGCTGCGTGTGTGCAGTAAAAACTGGTGTTTCTAATGTGTGCATTTAGGGATACAAAAACATTAATGCCCCGGGTGAGGATAGAACTCACGACCTTAAGATTATGAGACTTACGTCTTTGCAAGCTGTGCTACCGAGGCTTTGTTTAATGTCTGCAGCAAAAACTGGTGTTTCTAATCGGTACATTTAGGGATTCAAACACCTTACTGTACACTTTGAGAATCGAACTCATGAGCTTAAGATTATGAGACTTATGCGCTGCCAGCTGCGCTACCGAGGCTTTGTTCAATGTCTGCAGAAAAAAACTGATGTTTCTAATGGGTGCATTTAGGGATTCAAAATCATTACAGCCCCGGGTGAGGATCGAACTCACGACCTTAAGATTATGAGACTTACGCGCTGCCAACTGCGCTACCGAGGCTTTGTTCAATATCTGCAGCAAAAAAACTGATGTTTCTAATGGGTGCATTTAAGGATTCAAAAGCATTACTGCCCCGGTTGAGGATCGAACTCACGACCTTAAGATTATGAGACTTATGAGATGCCAGCTGCGCTATCGAGGCTTTGGTCAATGGACTGCAGCAAAAACTGGTGTTTCTATTGGGTGCATTTAGGGATTCAAAATCATTATTGCCCCGGTTGAGGATCGAACTCACGACCTTAAGGTTATGAGACTTACGTCTTTGCAAGCTGCGCTACCGAGGCTTTGTTTAATGTCTGCAGCAAAAACTGGTGTTTCTAATCGGTACATTTAGGGATTCAAACACTTTACTGCCCCGTTTGAGAATCGAACTCATGAGCTTAAGGTTATGAAACTTACGCGCTGCCAGCTGCGCTACCGAGGCTTTGTTCAATGTATGCAGCAAAAAAACTGATGTTTCTAATGGGAGCGTTTAGTCATTCAAAATCATCAGTGCCCCGGGTGAGGATCGAACTCACGACCTTAAGATTATGAGACTTACGCGCTGCCAACTGCGCTACCGAGGCCTTGTTCAATGTCTGCAGCAAAAACAAACTGGTGTTTCTAATGTGTGCATTTAGGGATTCAAAATCATTAATGCCTCGGCTGAGGATCGAACTCGCGACCTTAAGATAGTGAGACTTACGCGCTGCCAGCTGCGCTACCGAGGCTTTGTTCAACGTCTGCAGCAAAAAAACTGATGTTTCTAATGGGTGCATTTAGGGATTCAAAATCATTACTGCCCGGGTGAGGATTCGAACTCACGACCTTAAGATTATGAGACTTACGCGCTGCCAGCTGCGCTACCGAGGCTTTGTTCAACGTCTGCAGCAAAAAAACTGATGTTTCTATTGGGTGCATTTAGGGATTCAAAATCATTACTGCCCCGGTTGAGGATCGAACTCACGACCTTAAGATTATGAGGCTTACGCGCTGCCAAATGTGTTACCGAGGCTTTGTTCAATGTCTGCAGCAAAAAACCTGATGTTTCTAATGGGTGCATTTAGGGATTCAAAATCATTACTGCCCCGGGTAAGGACCCACGACCTTAAGGTTATGAGACTTACGCGCTACCAACTGCGCTACCGAGGCGTTGCTGCGTGTGTGCAGTAAAAACTGGTGTTTCTAATGTGTGCATTTAGGGATACAAAAACATTAATGCCCCGGGTGAGGATAGAACTCACGACCTTAAGATTATGAGACTTACGTCTTTGCAAGCTGCGCTACCGAGGCTTTGTTTAATGTCTGCAGCAAAAACTGGTGTTTCTAATCGGTACATTTAGGGATTCAAACACCTTACTGTACACTTTGAGAATCGAACTCATGAGCTTAAGATTATGAGACTTATGCGCTGCCAGCTGCGCTACCGAGGCTTTGTTCAATGTCTGCAGAAAAAAACTGATGTTTCTAATGGGTGCATTTAGGGATTCAAAATCATTACAGCCCCGGGTGAGGATCGAACTCACGACCTTAAGATTATGAGACTTACGCGCTGCCAACTGCGCTACCGAGGCTTTGTTCAATATCTGCAGCAAAAAAACTGATGTTTCTAATGGGTGCATTTAAGGATTCAAAAGCATTACTGCCCCGGTTGAGGATCGAACTCACGACCTTAAGATTATGAGACTTATGAGATGCCAGCTGCGCTACCGAGGCTTTGGTCAATGGACTGCAGCAAAAACTGGTGTTTCTATTGGGTGCATTTAGGGATTCAAAATCATTATTGCCCCGGTTGAGGATCGAACTCACGACCTTAAGATTATGAGACTTACGTCTTTGCAAGCTGCGCTACCGAGGCTTTGTTTAATGTCTGCAGCAAAAACTGGTGTTTCTAATCGGTACATTTAGGGATTCAAACACTTTACTGCCCCGTTTGAGAATCGAACTCATGAGCTTAAGGTTATGAAACTTACGCGCTGCCAGCTGCGCTACCGAGGCTTTGTTCAATGTATGCAGCAAAAAAACTGATGTTTCTAATGGGAGCGTTTAGTCATTCAAAATCATCAGTGCCCCGGGTGAGGATCGAACTCACGACCTTAAGATTATGAGACTTACGCGCTGCCAACTGCGCTACCGAGGCCTTGTTCAATGTCTGCAGCAAAAACAAACTGGTGTTTCTAATGTGTGCATTTAGGGATTCAAAATCATTAATGCCTCGGCTGAGGATCGAACTCGCGACCTTAAGATAGTGAGACTTACGCGCTGCCAGCTGCGCTACCGAGGCTTTGTTCAACGTCTGCAGCAAAAAAACTGATGTTTCTAATGGGTGCATTTAGGGATTCAAAATCATTACTGCCCGGGTGAGGATTCGAACTCACGACCTTAAGATTATGAGACTTACGCGCTGCCAGCTGCGCTACCGAGGCTTTGTTCAACGTCTGCAGCAAAAAAACTGATGTTTCTATTGGGTGCATTTAGGGATTCAAAATCATTACTGCCCCGGTTGAGGATCGAACTCACGACCTTAAGATTATGAGGCTTACGCGCTGCCAAATGTGTTACCGAGGCTTTGTTCAATGTCTGCAGCAAAAAACCTGATGTTTCTAATGGGTGCATTTAGGGATTCAAAATCATTACTGCCCCGGGTAAGGACCCACGACCTTAAGGTTATGAGACTTACGCGCTACCAACTGCGCTACCGAGGCGTTGCTGCGTGTGTGCAGTAAAAACTGGTGTTTCTAATGTGTGCATTTAGGGATACAAAAACATTAATGCCCCGGGTGAGGATAGAACTCACGACCTTAAGATTATGAGACTTACGTCTTTGCAAGCTGCGCTACCGAGGCTTTGTTTAATGTCTGCAGCAAAAACTGGTGTTTCTAATCGGTACATTTAGGGATTCAAACACCTTACTGTACACTTTGAGAATCGAACTCATGAGCTTAAGATTATGAGACTTATGCGCTGCCAGCTGCGTACCGAGGCTTTGTTCAATGTCTGCAGAAAAAAACTGATGTTTCTAATGGGTGCATTTAGGGATTCAAAATCATTACAGCCCCGGGTGAGGATCGAACTCACGACCTTAAGATTATGAGACTTACGCGCTGCCAACTGCGCTACCGAGGCGTTGATCAATGTCTGCAGCAAAAAAACTGATGTTTCTAATGGGTGCATTTAAGGATTCAAATTCATTTCTGCTCCGGGTGAGGATCGAACTCACGACCTTAAGATTATGAGACTTACGCGCTGCCAACTGCGCTACCGAGGCTTTGGTCAATGGACTGCAGCAGAAACTGGTGTTTCTATTGGGTGCATTTAGGGATTCAAAATCATTACTGCCCCGGTTGAGGATCGAACTGACGACCTTAAGATTATGAGACTTACGCGCAACTAACTGCGCTAGCGTGGCTTTGTTCAATGTCTGCAGCAAAAAAAACTGATGTTTCTAATGGGTGCATTTAAGGATTCAAAATCATTACTTCCCCGGCTGAGGATCGAACTCACGACCTTAAGATCATGAGACTTACGCCATGCCAGCTGCGCTACCGAGGCTTTGGTCAATGGACTGCAGCAAAAACTGGTGTTTCTAATGGGTGCATTTAAGGATTCAAAATCATTACTGCCCCGGGTGAGGATCGAACTCACGACCTTAAGATTATGAGACTTATGCGATGCCAGCTGCGCTACCGAAGTTTGGTCAATGGACTGCAGCAAAAACTGGTGTTTCTATTGGGTGCATTTAAGGATTCAAAATCATTATTGCCCCGGTTGAGGATCGAACTCACGACCTTAAGATTATGAGACTTACGTCTTTGCAAGGTGCGCTACCGAGGCTTTTTTAATGTCTGCAGCAAAAACTGGTGTTTCTAATCGGTACATTTAGGGATTCAAACACTTTACTGCCCCGTTTGAGAATCGAACTCATGAGCTTAAGGTTATGAAACTTACGCATTGCCAACTGCGCTACCGAGGCTTTGTTTAATGTCTGCAGCAAAAAACCTGATGTTGCTAATGGGTGCATTTAGTCATTCAAAATCATCAGTGCCCCGGGTGAGGATCGAACTTACGACCTTAAGATTATGAGAGTTACGCGCTGCCAACTGCGCTACCGAGCGCTTGTTCAATGCCTGCAGCAAAAAAAAACTGGTATTTCTAATGGGTGCATTTAGGGATTCAAAATCATTACTGCCCCGGGTGAGGATCGAACTCACGACCTTAAGATTGTGAGACTTACGCGCTGCCAGCTGCGCTACCGAGGCTTTGTTCAATGTCTGCAGCAAAAAAACTGATGTTTCTAATGGGTGCATTTAGGGATTCAAAATCATTACTGCCCCGGGTGAGGATCGAACTCACGTCCTTAAGATTATGAGACTTACGCGCTGCCAGCTGCGCTACCGAGGCTTTGGTCAATTGAGTGCAGCAAAAACTGGTGTTTCTATTGGGTGCATTTAGGGATTCAAAATCATTAATGCCTCGGCTGAGGATCGAACTCGCGACCTTAAGATAGTGAGACTTACGCGCTGCCAGCTGCGCTATCTAGGCTTTGTTCAACGTCTGCAGCAAAAAAACTGATGTTTCTAATGGGTGCATTTAGGGATTCAAAATCATTACTGCCCGGGTGAGGATCGAACTCACGACCTTAAGATTATGAGACTTACGCGCTGCCAAATGTGTTACCGAGGCTTTGTTCAATGTCTGCAGCAAAAAAAACTGATGTTTCTAATGGGTGCATTTAAGGATTCAAAATCATTACTTCCCCGGCTGAGGATCGAACTCACGACCTTAAGATTATGAGACTTATGCGATGCCAGCTGCGCTACCGAGGCTTTGGCCAATGTACTGCAGCAAAAACTGGTGTTTCTATTGGGTGCATTTAAGGATTCAAAATCATTATTGCCCCGGTTGAGGATGGAACTCACGACCTTAAGATTATGAGACTTATGTCTTTGCAAGCTGCGCTACCGAGGCTTTTTTAATGTCTGCAGCAAAAACTGGTGTTTCTAATCGGTACATTTAGGGATTCAAACACTTTACTGCCCCGTTTGAGAATCGAACTCATGAGCTTAAGGTTATGAAACTTACGCGCTGCCAGCTGCGCTACCGAGGCATTGTTTAATGTCTGCAGCAAAAAAACTGATGTTTCTAATGGGTGCATTTAGTCATTCAAAATCATCAGTGCCCCGGGTGAGGATCGAACTCACGACCTTAAGATTATGAGACTTACGCGCTGCCAACTGCGCTACCGAGGCTTTGTTTAATGCCTGCAGCAAAAAAACTGATGTTGCTAATGGGTGCATTTAGTCATTCAAAATCATCAGTGCCCCGGGTGAGGATCGAACTTACGACCTTAAGATTATGAGAGTTACGCGCTGCCAACTGCGCTACAGAGCCCTTGTTCAATGCCTGCAGCAAAAGAAAAAACTGGTATTTCTAATGGGTGCATTTAGGGATTCAAAATCATTACTGCCCCGGGTGAGGATGGAACTCACGACCTTAAAATTCTGAGACTTACGCGCTGCCAGCTGCGCTACCGAGGCTTTGTTCAATGTCTGCAGCAAAAAAACTGATATTTCTAATGGGTGCATTTAGGGATTCAAAATCATTACTGCCCCGGGTGAGGATCGAACTCACGACCTTAAGATTATGAGACTTACGCGCTGCCAGCTGCGCTACCGAGGCTTTGGTCAATTAAGTGCAGCAAAAACTGGTGTTTCTATTGGGTGCATTTAGGGATTCAAAATCATTACTGCCCCGGTTGAGGATCGAGGTCACGACCTTAAGATTATGAGGCTTACGCGCTGCCAAATGTGTTACCGAGGCTTTGTTCAATGTCTGCAGCAAAAAACCTGATGTTTCTAATGGGTGCATTTAGGGATTCAAAATCATTACTGCCCCGGGTAAGGACCCACGACCTTAAGGTTATGAGACTTAGGCGCTACCAACTGCGCTACCGAGGCGTTGCTGCGTGTGTGCAGTAAAAACTGGTGTTTCTAATGTGTGCATTTAGGGATACAAAAACATTAATGCCCCGGGTGAGGATAGAACTCACGACCTTAAGATTATGAGACTTACGTCTTTGCAAGCTGTGCTACCGAGGCTTTGTTTAATGTCTGCAGCAAAAACTGGTGTTTCTAATCGGTACATTTAGGGATTCAAACACCTTACTGTACACTTTGAGAATCGAACTCATGAGCTTAAGATTATGAGACTTATGCGCTGCCAGCTGCGCTACCGAGGCTTTGTTCAATGTCTGCAGAAAAAAACTGATGTTTCTAATGGGTGCATTTAGGGATTCAAAATCAATACAGCCCCGGGTGAGGATCGAACTCACGACCTTAAGATTATGAGACTTACGCGCTGCCAACTGCGCTACCGAGGCTTTGTTCAATATCTGCAGCAAAAAAACTGATGTTTCTAATGGGTGCATTTAAGGATTCAAAAGCATTACTGCCCCGGTTGAGGATCGAACTCACGACCTTAAGATTATGAGACTTATGAGATGCCAGCTGCGCTACCGAGGCTTTGGTCAATGGACTGCAGCAAAAACTGGTGTTTCTATTGGGTGCATTTAGGGATTCAAAATCATTATTGCCCCGGTTGAGGATCGAACTCACGACCTTAAGATTATGAGACTTACGTCTTTGCAAGCTGCGCTACCGAGGCTTTGTTTAATGTCTGCAGCAAAAACTGGTGTTTCTAATCGGTACATTTAGGGATTCAAACACTTTACTGCCCCGTTTGAGAATCGAACTCATGAGCTTAAGGTTATGAAACTTACGCGCTGCCAGCTGCGCTACCGAGGCTTTGTTCAATGTATGCAGCAAAAAAACTGATGTTTCTAATGGGAGCGTTTAGTCATTCAAAATCATCAGTGCCCCGGGTGAGTATCGAACTCACGACCTTAAGATTATGAGACTTACGCGCTGCCAACTGCGCTACCGAGGCCTTGTTCAATGTCTGCAGCAAAAACAAACTGGTGTTTCTAATGTGTGCATTTAGGGATTCAAAATCATTAATGCCTCGGCTGAGGATCGAACTCGCGACCTTAAGATAGTGAGACTTACGCGCTGCCAGCTGCGCTATCTAGGCTTTGTTCAACGTCTGCAGCAAAAAAACTGATGTTTCTAATGGGTGCATTTAGGGATTCAAAATCATTACTGCCCGGGTGAGGATCGAACTCACGACCTTAAGATTATGAGACTTACGCGCTGCCAAATGTGTTACCGAGGCTTTGTTCAATGTCTGCAGCAAAAAAAACTGATGTTTCTAATGGGTGCATTTAAGGATTCAAAATCATTACTTCCCCGGCTGAGGATCGAACTCACGACCTTAAGATTATGAGACTTATGCGATGCCAGCTGCGCTACCGAGGCTTTGGCCAATGTACTGCAGCAAAAACTGGTGTTTCTATTGGGTGCATTTAAGGATTCAAAATCATTATTGCCCCGGTTGAGGATGGAACTCACGACCTTAAGATTATGAGACTTATGTCTTTGCAAGCTGCGCTACCGAGGCTTTTTTAATGTCTGCAGCAAAAACTGGTGTTTCTAATCGGTACATTTAGGGATTCAAACACTTTACTGCCCCGTTTGAGAATCGAACTCATGAGCTTAAGGTTATGAAACTTACGCGCTGCCAGCTGCGCTACCGAGGCATTGTTTAATGTCTGCAGCAAAAAAACTGATGTTTCTAATGGGTGCATTTAGTCATTCAAAATCATCAGTGCCCCGGGTGAGGATCGAACTCACGACCTTAAGATTATGAGACTTACGCGCTGCCAACTGCGCTACCGAGGCTTTGTTTAATGCCTGCAGCAAAAAAACTGATGTTGCTAATGGGTGCATTTAGTCATTCAAAATCATCAGTGCCCCGGGTGAGGATCGAACTTACGACCTTAAGATTATGAGAGTTACGCGCTGCCAACTGCGCTACAGAGCCCTTGTTCAATGCCTGCAGCAAAAGAAAAAACTGGTATTTCTAATGGGTGCATTTAGGGATTCAAAATCATTACTGCCCCGGGTGAGGATGGAACTCACGACCTTAAAATTCTGAGACTTACGCGCTGCCAGCTGCGCTACCGAGGCTTTGTTCAATGTCTGCAGCAAAAAAACTGATATTTCTAATGGGTGCATTTAGGGATTCAAAATCATTACTGCCCCGGGTGAGGATCGAACTCACGACCTTAAGATTATGAGACTTACGCGCTGCCAGCTGCGCTACCGAGGTTTTGGTCAATTAAGTGCAGCAAAAACTGGTGTTTCTATTGGGTGCATTTAGGGATTCAAAATCATTACTGCCCCGGTTGAGGATCGAGGTCACGACCTTAAGATTATGAGGCTTACGCGCTGCCAAATGTGTTACCGAGGCTTTGTTCAATGTCTGCAGCAAAAAACCTGATGTTTCTAATGGGTGCATTTAGGGATTCAAAATCATTACTGCTCCGGGTAAGGATGGAACTCACGACCTTAAGGTTATGAGACTTACGCGCTACCAACTGCGCTACCGAGGCGTTGCTGCATGTGTGCAGTAAAAACTGGTGTTTCTAATGTGTGCATTTAGGGATACAAAAACATTAATGTCCCGGTTGAGGATCGAACTCACGACCTTAAGATTATGAGACTTACGTCTTTGCAAGCTGCGCTACCGAGGCTTTGTTTATTGTCTGCAGCAAAAACTGGTGTTTCTAATCGGTACATTTAGGGATTCAAACACTTTACTGCCCCGTTTGAGAATCGAACTCATGAGCTTAAGATTATAAGACTTATGCGCTGCCAGCTGCGCTACCGAGGCTTTGTTCAATGTCTGCAGAAAAAAACTGATGTTTCTAATGGGTGCATTTAGGGATTCAAAATCATTACTGCCCGGATTGAGGATCGAACTCACGACCTTAAGATTATGAGACTTACCCGCTGCCAACTGCGCTACCGAGGCGTTGTTCAATGTCTGCAGCAAAAAAACTGATGTTTCTAATGGGTGCATTTAAGGATTCAAAATCATTTCTGCTCCGGGTGAGGATCGAACTCACGAACTTAAGATTATGAAACTTACGCGCTGCCAACTGCGCTACCGAGGCTTTGGTAATTGTACTGCAGCAGAAACTGGTGTTTCTATTGGGTGCATTTAGGGATTCAAAATCATTACTGCCCCGGTTGAGGATCGAACTGACGACCTTAAGATTATGAGACTTACGCGCAACCAACTGCGCTACCGTGGCTTTGTTCAATGTCTGCAGCAAAAAAAACTGATGTTTCTAATGGGTGCATTTAAGGATTCAAAATCATTACTTCCCCGGCTGAGGATCGAACTCACGACCTTAAGATTATGAGACTTATGCGATGCCAGCTGCGCTACCGAGGCTTTGGTCAATGGACTGTAGCAAAAACTGGTGTTTCTATTAGGTGCATTTAGGGATTCAAAATCATTATTACCCCGGTTGAGGATCGAACTCACGACCTTAAGATTATGAGACTTACGTCTTTGCAAGCTGCGCTACCGAGGCTTTGTTTAATGTCTGCAGCAAAAACTGGTGTGTCTAATCGGTACATTTAGGGATTCAAACACTTTACTGCCCCGTTTGAGAATCGAACTCATGAGCTTAGGTTTATGAAACTTACGCGCTGCCAACTGCGCTACCGAGGCTTTGTTTAATGTCTGCAGCAAAAAAACTGATGTTTCTAATGGGTGCATTTAGTCATTCAAAATCATCAGTGACCCGGGTGAGGATCGAACTTACGACCTTAAGATTATGAGAGTTACGCGCTGCCAACTGCGCTACCGAGCCCTTGTTCAATGTCTGCAGCAAAAAAAAACAAAAAAAACTGGTATTTCTAATGGGTGCATTTAGGGATTCAAAATCATTACTGCCCCGGGTGAGGATCGAGCTCACGACCTTAAGATTATGAGGCTTACGCGCTGCCAAATGTGTTACCGAGGCTTTGTTCAATGTCTGCAGCAAAAAACCTGATGATTCTAATGGGTGCATTTAGGGATTCAAAATCATTACTGCCCCGGGTAAGGATGGAACTCACGACCTTAAGATTATGAGACTTACGCGCTACCTACTGCGCTACCGAGGCGTTGCTCCATGTGTGCAGCAAAAACTGGTGTTTCTAATGTGTGCATTTAGGGATACAAAAACATTACTGCCCAGGGTGAGGATCGAACTCACGACCTAAAGATTATGAGACTTATGTCTTTGCAAGCTGCGCTACCGAGGCTTTGTTTAATGTCTGCAGCAAAAACTGGTGTTTCTAATCGGTACATTTAGGGATTCAAACACCTTACTGTACCCTTTGAGAATCGATTATGCTTAAGCTTAAGATTATGAGACTTATGCGCTGCCAGCTGCGCTACCGAGGATTTGTTCAATATCTGCAGCAAAAAAACTGATGTTTCTAATGGGTGCATTTAGGGATTCAAAATCATTACTGCCCCGGGTGAGGATCGAACTAACGACCTTAAGATTATGAGACTTACGCGCTGCCAACTGCGCTACCGAGGCTTTGGTCAATGGACTGCAGCAGAAACTGGTGTTTCTATTGGGTGCATTTAGGGATTCAAAATCATTACTGCCCCGGTTGAGGATCGAACTGACGACCTTAAGATTATGAGACTTACGCGCAACCAACTGCGCTACCGTGGCTTTGTTCAATGTCTGCAGCAAAAAAAACTGATGTTTCTAATGGGTGCATTTAAGGATTCAAAATCATTACTTCCCCGGCTGAGGATCGAACTCATGACCTTAAGATTATGAGATGCCAGCTGCGCTACCGAGGCTTTGGTCAATGAACTGCAGTAAAAACTGGTGTTTCTATTGGGTGCATTTAGGGATTCAAAATCATTATTGCCCCGGTTGAGGATCGAACTCACGACCTTAAGATTATGAGACTTACGTCTTTGCAAGCTGCGCTACCGAGGCTTTGTTTATTGTCTGCAGCAAAAACTGGTGTTTCTAATCGGTACATTTAGGGATTCAAACACTTTACTGCCCCGTTTGAGAATCGAACTCATGAGCTTAAGGTTATGAAACTTACGCGCTGCCAGCTGCGCTACCGAGGCTTTGTTCAATGTATGCAGCAAAAGCTGATGTTTCTAATGGGAGCGTTTAGTCATTCAAAATCATCAGTGCCCCGGGTGAGGATCGAACTCACGACCTTAAGATTATGAGACTTACGCGCCGCCAACTGCGCTACCGAGGCCTTGTTCAATGTCTGCAGCAAAAACAAACTGGTGTTTCTAATGTGTGCATTTAGGGATTCAAAATCATTAATGCCTCGCCTGAGGATCGAACTCGCGACCTTAAGATAGTGAGACTTACGCGCTGCCAGCTGCGGTACCGAGGCTTTGTTCAATGTCTGCAGCAAAAAAACTGATGTTTCTAATGGGTGCATTTAGGGATTCAAAATCATTACTGCCCCGGTTGAGGATCGAAATCACGACCTTAAGATTATGAGGCTTACGCGCTGCCAAATGTGTTACCGAGGCTTTGTTCAATATCTGCAGCAAAAAAACTGATGTTCTAATGGGTGCATTTAGGGATTCAAAATCATTACTGCCCCGGGTAAGGATGGAACTCACGACCTGAAGATTATGAGACTTACGCGCTACCAACTGCGCTACCGAGGCGTTGCTGCATGTGTACAGCAAAAACTGGTGTTTCTATTGTGTGCTTTTAGGGATACAAAAACATTACTGCCCCGGGTGAGGATAGAACTCACGACCTTAAGATTATGAGACATGTCTTTGCAAGCTGCGCTACCGAGGCTTTGTTTAATGTCTGCAGCAAAAACAGGTGTTTCTAATCGGTACATTTAGGGATTCAAACACCTTACTGTACCCTTTGAGAATCGAACTCATGAGCTTAAGATTATGAGACTTATGCGCTGCCAGCTGCGCTACCGAGGCTTTGTTCAATGTCAGCAGAAAAAAACTGATGTTCTAATGAGTGCATTTAGGGATTCAAAATCATTACTGCCCCGGGTGAGGATCGAACTCACGACCTTAAGATTATAAGACTTACGCGCTGCCAGCTGCGCTACCGAGGCTTTGGTCAATGAACTGCAGCAAAAACTGGTGCCTTTAATCGGTACATTTAGGGATTCAAGCACATTACTGCCCCGTATGTGAATCGAACTCATGAGTTTAAGATTACAAGATTTATGCGCTGCCAACTTCGCTACCGAAGACGTGCTCGATGTAAAATGCAGCAGCAGTAAAATTGTTGTTATTTGTTACATTTGGGTATACTAAAATATTTGTGCTTTAAGATAAGGAGCCTTAGACGCTGTCTACTGTGCCGCTGAATCTGTTTTTTGAAACACAAAAACGGCTAATTTGGTTAATGGATGCATTAAGGAATACAAAAAGATTGCTGCCCCTGGTGAGAACGGAACTCCAGACTTTAACATTACAATATTTATGCGCTGTCAGCTGCGTTAAATAAGCAGCAGTAGTACAGGTGTTGTGATAATTTGTTACATTTATGATTTAAAAAATGTTAAATAATCGATTGAAGATCGATCTCACAACCTTAAGATTATTTGACTATGTGCTACCAACGTTGTTTTGTTCGTTTAGCAACAGTATTATTTGTTTTTAAAGTTCTATTTATACTCCGCCTTATACTACAGTAGTCTTTCCTTTTGGAACTTAATGCTTATTGGCAATGGTATTAAATCGTGTAATTTTTGTCGTTGGGTTTCTTGCACCTTTGGTTTTTAATCATTGGATCATACACACATTCACACTCCCAGACTCTGGGGAGGATAGGGATGAATCTTGGGAAGAAAAAAATTCCCACCCTCCCAGTCAGGAATCGAACCTGGGATCCCTAGCACTGCAGGTAGTTGCTCTACCGACTGTGGTTATTTGTTACATATTTTAGTGATACAAAAATATTACTGTACCAAATGAGAATTAGAGGCCTGAATAAGCATTTTGGAGCCAGTGTTTAGAATGGGGCGCTAAGAACCATAGTAGTTAAAGAGCGTCCATAAATAAAACTCAATCTCCCTATCTCTAGGTCTGTTCGTATACAATCGTTCGCGCTCGAGATTACCTCTTCTCGCTGTAGTCTATATTACCGACCGGGCTGGCTCAGGCGGTAACGTCTGTGGTCCACATTCGGGATGTCGCGGGTTGGATTCTCATGGCCGACCTTTCTGAACCATGGTTTTTTTCCAGGGTTTTCCCGGGTGCCTGTCGAATGCTGGGAAGGATCATTACATCCCCGAATTTCCTGTCCATCCATTTAATCTCCATTCTCATTTCGGTACACATTTCATCTGGTTGGTTTCTTTCAGGGTTGCAAGAGTCGGCGGGAGGTCTCGGCGTGTGCATCAGGGTAAAAGGATGCTCTAAGAAAACCGTCGTCCCCGGGAGTTCGAGCGGTCTCCTGGTTCCGGGCCCCTCAGGGGATGTGTAAGCCAAAGGGGGGGGGCGACTGCAGCATCCAGCACCCGGGGAATTCAAATCTGTAAATGGTAGGGACCTGTCGTACCTCCTGGTCCGGCCACCCTCTCTCACCTCATCCTTCCCTTCCGGGGGCGCCCCGACAGGGGTCTCTGCGTAGGTTGAGGACTAAGTTCCTCTTCGATTATAGTCCTATCCTATACTAGTCTATATTGTCGGGAGTCGCTTCTCGTCATAAGAAAAACTGAGTTGGTTTGACTTTATCTGCATCATTCATTATTGTGAAAATTATAAGACTCAAACAAAAGTTTTAATTTTTGTGGATTTTCCTTGCTTAGAAACCTAAATATCTGATTTATAGGAATTCTATTTTGGTGTTATGCTTATAAAGGATTTAAGTTGACTGTCAGTCATAAGTTGGTACCATGAGTTTGAAACAACGTTGACAACAATACTTAAGCCAGACAGCTATTTGAGCTGTATCACTAAACTGCTGTAGATATTGTTTGCTTTAGTGAGTATATTGCAGCAACTCTGATTTTTAGGCAAGTTCTATCCATAAATAACATTTTAAATTAATAGAGAGGCTTATATTAATCTTTAAACATGAAATGGAAGATATATACCCTGAAGTTAATTATTCTTTTGCTTTTCAGGTTTTCAAAATTATCGGTAAGAATTATAATCTTTCTCCAAGAAAAATTGCAGTTACAAACGTATTGTTGCAAGGAGTGTAGACTATTTCAGATGATTAAGACCAACAGAAGAGCCATCAATCAAAATTTAAAGAAATCTTTAGAAGGCGATGTGTGCGCTTCCACTGTTCGAAGAAAGCTCATAAATGCAGGACTTCCAGCACATTAGCCTAGGAAAAAAGCAAAATTAACACCTGCCATGGAAAAAGGAGGCTTCAGTGGACTTATGAAGTAAAACAAGTATTTAAAAATGATTGGAGAAAGGTAAGAGAGTCAGCCTTACTTTTAATTCCTTAGGCAAAGGAAGACTTTAAATAAACATTTTTAAAACGTTCTTAAAATTGATCTTTATGATGACATCTGCCATACACTCTAAAGGGCACACCCATATTGGACTTCTTGTGACAAAACAATTCATTTTTATATTGTATGTCTGCTTTTCTGACGAACCCATGTTCTACATGTGTGAAGAACGCAGTTATATATAAGGAGGAATTTCTGGAATCATGTGTAGCTCAAAATGTAAAGCATCCCACCTCTATCTTGGTGTGGAGCGTCATGCCAGTGCAAGGCACAGGGCGTTTATATACTATAGTAGAAGTAACAATGAACCAACATCGGTACAGAAAAGTTCTGAAAAACACAACTTCTGTCTCAGTCAGGGGAATGGTTTCCCAATGGAGAGTGCACTTTTATTCAAGATGGTGCATCCTGTCATAAAGGCAAGTCAGTAAGGACATTTTTGGCTGAAAAAATGTAATAGACCAGACATGAACCCAATTCAAAATTTATGGGCAATTGTGAAAAACGGACTAAAGAAGGAAAAAAATAACAACTAAGGTGCAACTGATAGACACTTATAGAAACATGGCACTACAATGAAGAGATTCATAAAAACTGTCCAACTCTAATCGAAGGTATGTCTAAGCAAATTGAAATGTTAGTAAAAGTGAATGGCATTTTGTGCTTAATTGCAAATAAAATAATTTCCAAGCACACATTGAGCAATTTAAGCAAATCATTTGCTTCAGTCTAATAATTTTCACACCTCTGTGTAGTAATGAGAGGAAATTTAGAAAGGTAGAATCAGACGACTGAAAAATTCACTGCCATAGCCGAAATTTTAACCACGCATCTCCCGGTCTCCGTCTGATTGCTCTAACCACTGAGTTACCATGGCAACATGCCGGCACGACATTAAATTCTCCAACTGATTCGCACAAGGAGATCTCAAATTGTATTGAGATGACATACCTCAATGGCGACATACAATGTTGTAAGTACTTTTAAGTCCTGGGCTTCGTAGTTTCAACCACTATTAAGTCAATTAATGGAATTGATCTTCCACACAAGCCGTGTGTTGGATAAGGTTGGAAAGGTAGAATCAGACGACTGAAAAATTCACTGCCATATCCGGTATTTGAACAGAATGAGAGGAATTATTGTGTATTATTCTAGAATTTCGACGTTCTAAGATTCCGGTTTTCACTGGAAGTACTCATTTATGTGTTTACGAGTGTGTCTTGAACTCTTATTTGAGGAGAAGGACCATTCGTGTTCCATGGTATTCGTGCGTGTGTGTGGAGAGTATAACTTTAAATTGCGGACAATTACTTTACTTCGCATATGATTTCGACATGTCTCAAGGATGCAAAGCAGAGGTCTTTAGGAAATTTCTCCCACGCTAAATAGACCTGCAGTTAGAGAAAGTTCATTAGTGTTGATGTTCTCCAAGATGGCAGTACTTGAGGTACTAGGATGGTGAATAAAATGTGTAGCTTGCATTTTTTGTAATTAGCCTGTGGAGTCCTGTTTAACTGAATATGGGAACGGAGAAAAAATAAAACCTGCAATAAGAAAGCTAGTATATTCTTAAAATATACAGTTTATGTAAACTGATTTTTTTAAATGTTCCATTTATGTACTTCCTTTAACATCTAGGTCATATCGGCAGCTTTTTACCTTTGGAACAATTGATCATCAGCAATGATATTCACTGACTTACAGTGGTGTTAATTTTTGGGGTGATGTTACTTTTGGTTATTACATTAAATTTACACATACATTCACACTCTGATTCACTCTTCCAGACTCTAGAGAGGATGGGGAATAAAATGAAAACTTGAAGTAGGTTTATTTATTTTTAAGAGGAGTTGTATTATATTTCAACTGTTGGGGAGCCGAACTTGAAGTAGTTGCAACCTCACGTATGGTAAAATGTTTCGGTAGCCTTCGTCCCAAAAATGTTTAAAAAAATATTAACTTTGTAATTTTGACTGTTTCTTTAAATATTGTATATTTATGTTTGCCTCGGCTGCGTCAGTATTATTTTTAAACATATGAATTTTTTAACAGGGCGTGATGCGGCTGAAGAATATAGGCTTACACAGATTATAATTTTTAATTCACTCCCATTTTTTAATTCTTGACCCGATTTTAATAACACTTCACTGATATAGAGAGCTGTGAGATTCTTTTGTTGATTACTTGCACTTTTTAACACGTAAACTATTTTCGTCTCACAGGAATACGTATTAAATTTCTGGAGGACACATCTCGCATCCGGTTAGTAACACTGTCTACAACCAACGCGTCCAGTTATGAGCGCTGTCTACAAACAACTGACTTGATTTCTACCTACCGCCTAAATTTGTAAATTTCTGTATTTCAATTTCTGATTGGCTAATCCTAGTCCAATAGAATACTTTTATTTAAATAAAGCTTTTCTGGTTGTTGATTCGCTATTTTATGGCCTGTCTCAAAATTTACTTTATTGTTGCTCCAATAATGACTAATAGCATTATTAAAATTTCTTACTCATTATTGCCTCAAGGTTACCTCATTGTTAGCAACTCTTAACCTATTATTCTCACAGCTCCTACATTATTAAATTACGTAATACATTCACATAACATTATAGAACATGTATACAATAATATATACATATGCAATGACTGTAATGTACACTTTTTATATATTGTTACATACACATATTGCTTTAAAGCGGGCTGTTATTATATTTTTTTATTACATAATTTGACTGAAATCATTTAAGTGTTAAAAATACTGCCTCAAACTATTGTGACTTTTATGATTTTTGTGATACTTTGAGGTTCGATGGTAATAGCTTTACAGTATTAAGTACAGCATATGGTGACCTTTTTAAATATTTGTCCATCATCTTAGTTGCTTTAGGCTCTATTTGTACTGCTAGTATATAACTTGCTTTATAGACAGTTGATAGAAACGGGCATCTTTCTATGAGTGATGTGTATAGGTAATAAAATAGAATAAGTGGTGTGTTACATATCAAACTTTTATTCGGTACAAGTTGCTCCCCCCTGAGGGCATTAGGATTCTTTAAAGCGAGTCCTTGAGGCTTGTGCTAGGGCAATATTTCAAGTGTCCTGTGATATGGTTTGATCCGGAGTCACAAAGCTGGTATTTGCATAATCCGCAGTAGCTAATAATTCTCTCCTGTACACAAGGGAGAGATGCAGTTTCCTCCCTTCTGGAATAACCATTTTTCAGCTGTTGCAGTCCTTTCTTCCTAGGGATAATGCTCGTTTGACAAATTTGTGGGCCACAATGCGGGCATTGTTTGCGGTTCCCGCAAGATGCAATGCCGGTGCATCCGTCCTGGGTTCAGCGTTATGTCGTCCATGGTGATATCCCACAACATGCACAGCTCTTTGTGTGCAACTGATCCTTTGTGTTCTTAGCTTCCAGTCTCTCACAGACGTGTTCGCTAAAACCATGTGACCATTGCCTTTAATGCTGCTAATGCCAGCCCGTTAGACAGGTGTCTTCCGCGGCGATGTACCGTAGGAGACGACTTCGCGGTAAAGTGTGAGGCTCGCATTAGGGAGGTCTCGGGTTCGATTCCCGTTGGGTAGGCCGCTCGTTATTTCTCCAGGTTGGTAGACGAATGTTGGGGAGGTTCCTCTTCTATACAAATTTCCTGTCCATTTCCTAACCAGATATGTACTTTTCTTTCATGTGTTTCATCTTAAAATATTTCAGGATTGTAGAACCAGGCGTCGGCGATTGGTGCGTTGCGGCGGGACGGTGAAGTTTGCGCTGTGTAAAGATATTTCCCTGGTGCTTGAATGGCGGGCTAGTGCCCCTGTGGCTCGTTCTAGGGATCCCTGGGTTGATGATGCCGTAGGTTGGCATCCGCCAGTGTCATAAACGGTGTTCTGGAATAGTTGGGACCCCTACGCGCGATGCTGAGCTCCAGTGGTTGGATGGTCGTGGCTCTGTGGTAGCATTGTAGCTTGTCGTGAAGATGCCGGTGCTATACCTAGTGTACTCGGCCTTTGAGAATGACTTCAGTAAAGACTTGGTGAAAAAGCAGCGATCCATGAGTTGCCCTCTATTGAGCACATAAGGAAATAGTCGTCCAAAGACTGTAAAAAGCTTGTACCTATGGTAACTATGAACATCAATCAGAGTTCTTATTCTCAAGTTCACTGGAATAAAGAAATATGATTTTATTTCACACTTTCAGATTTCTAGGCTTAGGATATACGTATTTTGATATTATTTCGTCGGTTTGAAATTGCCTATGTATTGTTTTAAAACAACTGCAATTACGCCAGTGAGTGTTTGACTATTGTCATGTTTACTGTATTGGTACATAGTCCAGAATAAAGTTATTAGTTCCAGTTGATACATTTGGATAATTTCAGTAAGGTACTTCTGTCTTTACGATGTATTGATTGTTGTCACACACACCTGAGCGCGTCTCTGTTTGGATACTTTTTAAAATGCACTTAAAAACACAAATATTTGAATGTAAATCATTAAAATACTGTTCTAACCTGCTGCGGAAAGCTTTGTAGGAGTTTGTTGTCCGATCTGATGATACCCACGTAGCCAGTGGAAACCGCCTTCTGGGTCGATATAATTTTATACTAAATAATCGGAAAATGGAGTAACCGATTCAGGGAGCTCTAACATCCATTCTTCTGTAAATGCATTTTGTATACCTATCACTGGGAGGCAACAAACACAAACTGAAACATAAATGCAGTCATTTGCCGCATTCAGAATTTTGGCCCTTATACCACGAAACTAACCTAAAATACTGTTGCGCCTCCATCACATTTGGGTTAAATGAATCTGGAGCCACGGCGGTCGCAATTGTTCAAATTTGTTTTACTGCGTTGTGCACAGTCAGTTTAAAATCAACAATCACCTTTACAGGACTTAATCTTGTAAGTAAAATAGATTTCCGGAAATTACTAACTCGTCCGATTGGTAGCGGGTATCGTATTCAACCACCTCGTTCTGCGGTTGCCTACTTTACGCGCATACTGACGCTCAGTTCAGTCTAAGGTTGTTGGGCATGGTGTATAATGGTAATAACTAGGGCTGCGACATCGGAGTTGTTACGTTTGTTTAGAGGATCCTGTAATCGACTGTTTACAACGAGAGGGTTACCTGACAGTTGAGTCAAGTGTATCGCCGCGCATTGTTCACGTAGACGAAATGCCAAAGGAAAGGATAAGAAAGTCAACAACGTTGCAAAACTATATATTGGAGTATGGGGAAAATGTTTACTGTATCTTTATTGCAAACCGTACAATAACACAGATTCTTCTGCTCATAGTAGATCCAGTAATGTGCGAAGACATGTCAATACAGAAACACGTAAGAGTTATATTGAAAAATGTGAGAATAATCTGCTACAGCAGGAATCACCTCCATCAAATCAAACGTTTAATGGAGAACTATGCGCGGCATTTATTTCTGCCGATTATCCGTTATGAACTACAGGATACAAAGTTGCGGGTTGTAATGTATTACAATTAATTGACATAGAATTTTATCCATGTGCACACGTAGTGTTTTGTATTAATGATTTAATAAAGATATTTCAGTTATAAATAGTATTGCAGAAATAAAGTACATGTTCACGAGACATGCGTAACGTTCCTATACTATACGCTTTACTCCACGTAGCGATGTCGCAGCCCTAGTAATAACTAGAGCTGTAATATCTAGGACGTTGGACGTGAGGCTGAGTGCAGTGCAACTGTGTTACCTGAGTAAGGCAGAGAGTAAAGGTCAGTCACCGTGAACATAACAGATAAAGCTGCGTACTCACCCCTCCCTCCAACCCTCAGGGACAATGACGTAAGACGCTTTCCTTGTAAAGGCAACTTGTATTGCGGCAACAGCGATCCTAAATGTTATAGCCCTAGTAATAACGTTATGCAAAGCTGTTTGTTGTATGTGTTTGCCGTGTGAAGTTGTCTTAGTGTACTCCACAAAATAGGGTGTGTTTATAATGTTAAGTGTTGCTCGAATGCAGTCACATGCAGGCTGTCAGTTGGAACTTATCAGGAATTACCTGCGTCACAAGGATACATTATTAGAAACATTTAACTAGACTGAATCCATGTTATAACTATAACAGCCCATAACCAGGAAGAATTAGACGACACGAGGGAGTGCTGTGGAAAGAACTACAAGAAAATTACTGTCTCACCTAAAAACGTGTTGTTGATGACAAAATAGTTGACTCGGCTGGTCCCGTAGCTCAGTCGGTAAAGTACTTAGGCTGTTGTGCGAAGCAACTCGGGTTCGATTCCTCTGCTCAGAAATTGTTCTTTAAACAAGCTTTATTGTTATGTCCAGATACTGCTATGTGAAGGTGAATGTGCTTGTATGTGTTACCGGTTATTTAATAAACAAATCGTCCTTTAAGAATATCTCAGCATGCCTCTGTTGAGGCAGTATTTTTAACACTTAAATGATGTCAGTCTGGTTATATAATGTGTAAATTCAATAACGGCCCGCCTTGAAGCAGTGCGTGCATGTGGTAGTTTGTAAAATGCATGTAACAGTCAATGCATATGCTTATATTATTGTATACATGTTCAATAATGTTATGTGAATGTATTACTTAATTTAATAATGTAGGAGCTGTGAGAAACAGGTTTAAAGTTGCTAACAATGAGGTAACCTTGAGGCAATAATGAGTAAGGAAGTTTAAATGCTACTAGTCATTATTAGAGCAGCAATAATGCAATTTTAGTGACAGTTTATAAAAATAGCCAATCAACAACCAGAAAAAAGCTTTAGTTAAATGCAGGTATTCTATTGGAGTAAAAATATCCAATCAGAGACTTGAAATACAGAAATTTACAAGTTTAGACGGTTGAAATCAATTCAGTTGCGTCCAAACAGTGCTCATAACCAGACGTGTTGCTTCTAGACAGTGATCATAACCAGACGTGAGATGTGTCCTCGAGAAATTAATTACATATTCGTGTGAGACGAAAATAGTATACTTGTTAAAAAGTGCAAGTATTAAATAAAAGCATCTCACAGCACTCAATATCAGTGAAGTGCTATTTAATTTGTGTCAAGGATTAATAAAAAGGAGTGAATTAAAACTTCAAATCTGTGTAAGTCTACATTCTTGTCGCATGACGCCCTGCCAAGACTTCCATGTCTCTAACAATAATACTGACGCAGCCGAGGCAAACATAAATATTTAATACTTAAAGAAATAATCAAATTACAAAGTTAATTTTTTTTTTAAACTTGGGGCAAAGGCCACCTAAAAATACATTTGGGGCGAAGGCTACCGGAACTGTTTACTATACGTGCTGTTGCAACTACTACAAGTTCGGCTCCCCAACAGTTGAAATAGGATACAACTCCTTCAATACGAGCTACTTCAAATTGACGCCCAAGACGTGGTAAAAAGTAGCGTAACAATGCAACATCATCTTCAAACTGGCTTTTCCATACGTGAAATAAAAACATTTACAAATTGGCTCCCAAAACGTGAGGCAAATAACAATACAACAATAACGTAAAGAAACTAACTACTTCACTGTGTATAACCCTGAACACAGGTTAACAGGAACAGCCAGGTCAAATAATTATGATAGTTAATTTGTAATCTGCCAACTATATGGCGCCAAAAGATAGGGTCCGAAAAGCTATCATGATTAAAGAAAAATAAAATAATAATTGACTGGCCTGCATGCTGTTCAAACTGAATCCATGTGATTATTTGTGGAAAATGCTTAAAGGTCAAGTTTATGCAACAAAACCTCACACTCGCGACGGATTAGAAGACAGTATCCTGGGTATGTTTTCCAACATTCCGGATGCAGACGTACGTTGAGTATTAACTAATGTATTCAGGTACCAGACTAGAATAGACACAGAGGAGCATAATTTAAAAACTAAAGGTAAGCGTAACATATACATTCCGCATCATTAATGTTATATGCGGGAGAAAGGAGGGCCAATCCGCCGCTACTGCGCTAACGCATTCGTATAGCAGTGCCATGGGAGCTGAAACGGCAACTCTAGGCTGAGCCCGAGAACTGTAATTATAGATAATTTATTAATTAATTTTTATTGATGTTAAATCATACTATGTACATATCGTTTTCTTATACTGCTTGTATAGTTTAAGAAGGGTGATTTAACGTTATGTATGTATTTAGGTTACTAATATTAGAAGAGTTATACATTGTTTAATGTAAATAATTTAAGCGTAATGTTAAAATACTGTCCACGACGAAATGTTTTAGCTACAGGAACAGTGTCTTCGAAGGCAGAAAATCTAGTTTTACGATGTCCATCTGGTCGCAGGGCCATTGTTCATACAGCGAGGGTGTAAAGTCTTTGTCCTTTTATACGATAATTCGCCGTGACCAAGTGAGAGAGACAGCTAGCTTAACGGTAAATTTAGGAAAAGCCGCGATTTATGTTAAACTTGGACCAATGATATCCCTGTAAGTTTATACGAAATAGTGAGACGCGTCGAGTGGCGCTACAAATGGACCAATAGGAAAGGAAGCAGCCCCAGAAGCCTGCGACTATAAATGGATCTGTTAGGAACAAGTTCGAGGCATTGCATTTTGGCATTTTGTCATGTGTGGGTCATTTGTCATGTAGTCAGGGAACATTTTGCAAAACTACAGGCAGGGAGAGATGCTGCAGGATGTTTGAGATATATCGCGCCCAAAGGTGAATGAAGACAGTTTTCGAAACACACCTAAGAATCGCTACTCGTAAGGAGATAATAAGCATATTTAAACTTCGCGTCATATCCGCGCCGTGTTTTAACAGCGGTGGACAGTATTTTAACGGCGACAATATCAGTGTTGTGTACTACGTGAGTAGTTAAATAAAGGAAATTGCAGTGAGTAGAATAAGAATGCCGATTCTGAAACAAAGGATTTGCCGACATCTGATAAGCTTCTTTGATCTATGCCGCTAGCCCCGCCCCCTCCCTTTGTGTGCTCACATGCCGCCAGGTCTCGTGTCGTTAGGCCCCGCCCCCTCTCGCTTTGTGTGCTCACCTAATGCCGGCAGTATCTGTGCTAACAGGTTATACCCCCTCCCCCATGCGTTCTACTGTGGCGTCATGACTTGATGGAATTGTTTTCTCGAGTCCTGCCGCCCCTCGGCAAATTAATTAGGTAATGTTCGTCAAACATTTTTTTATGATTACTAAGGTCTGCAGATTGCATCCTCGAGCAATTAAGTTTTTTGATTAATGAATTGTTGACTGGAGCTTGAGTATAAGTAGTCTGCTCACGGTAACAGTCTGTCATGTAATGAAACACTGCAGCCTTCTTCTATCTGGGTAAAGCGCTTGTCCATTAGCTGAACATGTTAGACGCTTTCAACACATTAATAGGCTTTTAAGTTTACATTCTGGATCTGTTTACATACATTAGCGAACGACATACTTCCGCCTGGCGGTAACGGTGACCTCTATTAGCTGAGACGCTTTCACCCCATTAGCGAACAATGTCAGTAATTGTTTTCCTAAGTGCTATGCCCAACACTCAACACTTTAGATTTTAGCGATGGAAATGATATAAAAAGCAGCAGCTCCTCCAATGAATTCCAAGTTGACCAGGATGGCCGGGTTCGAATTACAAATTCAGCTTCTAATAACTCAGAGACTAATTACGATAAAGACATCAAATAAAGTTTATTACATTAATGTCATTAGATAGTTTCTTGTGAATGTATATTTGGGTACATGGTGTCCAGGGTTCGAATACCGATAAAATGTAATTTAATTATAAATTTAATAACTCCTAAACTAATTAAGATAAAGACGTCAAATAAACTTTATTGCCTTTATGTTATTAGGTAGTATCTTGTGAAGATGTAATTAGATACCTGACGTTCTGGGTTCGAGCCTGATGCTTAAATCGTCATTATCTCAGAAACTAAGAGAGGTAGAGGAATTGACCAAAGCATGATTGATAGCTCCTATGATGGGTAAATAATACTGTATATAATTTTTAATCAGTTGTCCTTATTTCGAATCCCGATCTTTCAATCACTTACTTATTTTTTCTCTATACTCTAGAATATGTCACTTAGATTGATGCTGTAACTGCATACACAACCTTTAAACATATAAAACTAATATTGTAAATAATTTTGTTTCTGGTGTCCAGGGTTCGAATACCGATAAAATGTAATTTAATTATAAATGTAATAACTTCTAAACTAATTAAGATAAAGACGCCAAATAAACTTTATTGTCTTTATGTTATTAGGTACTATCTTGTGGATGTGTAATTAGATACCTGACGTTCTGGGTTCGATCCTAATTTTAAATCGTCATTATCTCAGAAACTAAGAGAGGTAGACGAGTGAACCAAAGCATGATTTATAGCTCCTATGAGGTGTAATTAATACTGTATATAATTTTCAATCAGTTGTCCTTACTTCGAATCCCGATCCTTCAATCACTTACTTATTTTTCTCTATACTCTAGAATATATCACTTAGATTGATGCTGTAACTGTATACAGCACCTTTAAACATATCAAACTAATATTGTAAATAATTTTGTTTCTGGTGTCCAGGGTTCGAATACCGATAAAATGTATTTTAATTATAAATTTAATAACTTCTAAACTAATTAAGATAAAGATGCCAAATAAACTTTATTGCCTTTATGTTATTAGCTAGTATCTTGTGGAGGTGTAATTAGATACCAGACGTTCTGGGTTCGAGCCTAATTTTAAATCGTCATTATCTCAGAAACTAAGAGAGGTAGAGGAGTTGACCAAAGCATGATTGATAGCTCCTATGATGGGCAATTAATACTGTATATAATTTTCAATCAGTTGTCCTTACTTCGAAGCCCGATCTTTCAATCACTTACTTATTTTTTCTCTATACTCTAGAATATATCACTTAGATTGATGCTGTAACTGTATACAGCACCTTTAAACATATCAAACTAATATTGTAAAATAATTTTGTTTCTGGTGTCCAGGGTTCGAATACCGATAAAATGTAATTTAATTATAAATTTAATAACTCCTAAACTAATTAAGATAAGGACACCAAATAAACTTTATTGCGTTTATGTTATTAGGTAGTATCTTGTGGATGTGTAATTAGATACCTGAAGTTCTGGGTTCGAGCCTAATTTTAAATCGTCATTATCTCAGAAACTAAGAGAGGTAGAGGAGTTGACCAAAGCATGATTGATAGCTCCTATGATGGGCAATTAATACTGTATATAATTTTCAATCAGTTATCCTTACTTCGAATCCCGATCTTTCAATCACTTACTTATTTTTTCTATACTCTAGAATATATCACTTAGATTGATGCTGTAAATGTATACAACACCTTTAAACATATCAAACTAACATTGTAAATAATTTTGTTTCTGGTGTCCAGGGTTCGAATACCGATAAAATGTAATTTAATTATAAATTTAATAACTCCTAAACTAATTAAGATAAAGACGCCAAATAAACTTTATTGCATTTATGTTACTAGGTAGTATCTTGTGGATGTGTAATTAGATACCTGACGTTCCGGGTTCGAGCCTAATGTTTAAATCGTCATTATCTCAGAAACTAAGAGAGGTAGAGGAATTGACCAAAGCATGATTGATAGCTCCTATGAGGGGCAATTAATACTGTATATAATTTTCAATCAGCTGTCCTTACTTCGAATCCCGATCTTTCAATCACTTACTTATTTTTCTCTACACTCTAGAATATATCACTTAGATTGATGCTGTAAATGCATACAGCACCCTTAAACATATCAAACTAATATTGTAAATAATATTGGTTCTGGTGTCCAGGGTTCGAATACCGATAAAATGTAATTTAATTATAAATTTAATAACTCCTAAACTAATTAAGATAAAGACACCAAATAAACTTTTATAGGGGAAAGGATGCTCTCCTGAAACATTAGGTCTCTAGATAGAAGTATTTATAGTGGAGAGATAGGGAATACCAGGGCTGATGCTAGGCTAGTCAGATGCTAAAGGAGGGAGGGATATGCTTTATACGAGAGAGATAGGGAACACAAGGAAAGATGCTATACTAAACAGGACTTGAAGGGTAGAATATGAGCGATATAGCAAACCGAGGAGAGGTATTAGGATAGGAGTTTTGAATGAAGGAGTAGGCGTTTATATGCGAGAGATAGGGAATACGAGGGTCGATGCTAGGCTAGACGGTGTTGAATGAGGGAATGTATCTTATATGAGAGAGGTAGGGCAATATGAGGAGAAGTGCTAGGCTAGTCGGGAAGGTCTGAATGAGAGAGTATACGTCTATATGGGAAAATATAGGGAAAACGAAGGTAGGTGCTAGGTTGAGAGAGTCTTCAAGAAGGAAAATGCATTTATATGAGAGCGGTAGGGTATACGAGGAGAGGTGCTAGTCTAGACATGGTTTGAGGATTAGAGTATACGTTTATATGGGAGAAATATGGAAAACGGGAGAGATACAAGGATAGACAGAGATTGAAGGAGGAGGAATGTAGGTTTATACTGTAATATAGAGAGTAATTCGATTATAAAACTTTTCTCATCCAGCCTTACAACACTTTTATATACTTAATTTCTAAACCTTACAAACTTCATATTTGTTAAACAGTAGTGCGCGAGACGGAGAGGGACAAACAGTATATCGGTTTACAGTGAAGTATACGTCCTAACCCATTCCCACCTTGTTTGTTCTGGATCTTCTCATTGTCTATCATCTAACGTAACCACGTAACAAGACGTAACACAGGAAATCATACATATGGCACATTAAAAAAAATAAAGGTATATATAATGAAACATAAACAAGTAGACAGAGGGTCATCGATACATAGAAAACCAGGAGTTGTATGTACTGAGACCATAGATTAGTATAGGCAAACAACAAAGAAGTGAATTTATAGTGTAAATAGCCTAATATTTTCAAATATTATTATAGTCTAAAAGTATATAACTTAATTATGTATCGAGTATTGAGAAATAAACGTTATTCATTATTCACTAATCTCAGATCACTGCAATTGTATTGCATCAATTCACAATTGCTAATGCCATTCAACTTTCATTCGTCTCTGATACATAAAGAAATTGCAAAATGGAGAAGGACGAAAGTAATAAAAAGACTCAGGCAGCAAATTTTAAGAAAGAAGAGAAAGATATATGACCGACATTGTTTTGGAACACAAATTAGTGTTGAAAATAAAATGACTGATAGCTCTGCTAAGCGTAAGGAAGAGACATGGAAATAAATTGCAAATGAATACAATTCTAGGTTAGAAAAAAGAAGATAAACAACATTCATGTAAACCAATTTTTAAAAATCAGTTTAACTGAATACATGTAAAAAAACATATCACTTTACAAAAAGTAATGCAGACAACATTTATTTTTTATAAACATTATCCTATTACATTCCTTTACAAAAAACCATACATATTTCCTAAAGGCAAAGGTGATAGTCTAGACATTCTAAACACTCAGTTATATAATCATATACATCACGCAGAAAGAGACCTGCATTATCAGTAAAAAAACTAAACATCTCAACAATGTCTGAATGATGTATTTTATAAGTACAAGTTTTTTGATATTTCAAAGCTCCTGTTAACCATGGCAGTAATTGATTAACACAATTTCTCGATCCTGTCATGCTATAACTTTAGATGCTTTCAGCTTACTTATAATTTCCTCAATCTCTTGTGTGTGTCTATTATTACCAGCATCCCTCGACGCAATTAGTAACCTCAATATATTTACTAGTCTATTCGGATTTTCAAGCGTTGATATCACTGAATCATCATCATATGAAGATTTCATATTCTCGCAACTTCCGATGTATCCAGATTTTTCACCAACAGTAGTCTCCAGTGAAGGACAGAGGCTTGATACGGTATAACATTCCCCTCTATACATCTTCGGATCTTCAAGTGCAGGTGAGAGAGTCGATTCAGTATAACATGTTGCTCTATGAAACTTAAATCTTGACAAAGAACGATTCTTAAAAATCCGCCCGCATACACAGCATCTAATAACGCGTTTTCCTCCATGTGTAATGTATGAAAAATCGAGTTTCTCATTCGTCAGTTGCACAGATTTTCTCGGGCAGTAGCTCATGCTAAAACTAAAAGAAATTAAATGAATACGTGAATGCTAACGCTCGAAGGAATTAAAAGCGAATGAATGAATTCATAACACGCACCTATGTATATATCCAGGATGAGGACGACGGAGGGAATTGCGATCAATGCATAGCAGGGAGAAAGGATACTCTCTTGAAACATTAGTCATCTAGACAACTATTGTTCACGGAGCCTGTAGACGTCAGGTTGAATGGGACAGACCTCAGGTTCAAATCTTCAAGGGCACGGACCCAGCCTTTTGCCTGTCATGTATACTAAACCATCCTAACAGCGTAACATTACGTTACAACGACACGTAACCAGAACATGGCGAGTGCGAGCATGGAAAAAAGGATGCTCTCTGGGAACATTACTGGAAAAGGATGCTCTCTGGAAACACTAGTCATCCACACAACGGGTTGTCCCTAACATTTCCAGATTTCGGGTCGTTCAACATCGTGACGCGCCCCTGTCATCTACATTTCGACGAAATTTTACCTCCTGAATTAAAGTTTGGTGATCTGTATAGACCTGTACAACATGCATTACGCTATGTAACAGACTCATCACGTTATGTAACAACACGATCACGCTAGGTAACAACATGTTCACGCTATGTAACAACATGATCACGCTATGTAACAACATGATCACGCCATGTAACAACATGATCACGCCATGTAACAACATGATCACGCTATGTAACAACATGATCACGCTATGTAACAACATGACCACGCTATGTAACAAAGCGATCAAGCTATGTAACAACTGATCACGCTATGTAACAACATGATCATGCTATGTAACAACCTGAGCACGCTATGTAACAACATGATCACGCTATGTAACAAACTGAGTACGCTATGTAACAACATGATCACGCCATGTAACAACTGATCACGCTATGTAACAACATGCTCAAGCTATGTAACAACTGATCACGCTATGTAACAACATGATCACGCTATGTAACAACCTGAGCACGCTATGTAACAATCTGATCACGTTATGTAACAACTGATCACGCTATGTAACAACATGATCACGCTATGTAACAACATGATCACGCTATGTAACAACATGTTCACGCTATGTAACAACATGACCACGCTATGTAACAAAACGATCACGCTATGTAACAACACGATCACGCTATGTAACAACACGATCACGCAATGTAACAACTGATCACGCTATGTAACAACCTGATCAAGCTATGTAACAACTGATCACGCTATGTAACAACATGATCACGCTATGTAACAACCTGAGCACGCTATGTAACAACATGATCACGCTATGTAACAACCTGAGTACGCTATGTAACAACATGATCACGCCATGTAACAACTGATCACGCTATGTAACAACATGCTCAAGCTATGTAACAACTGATCACGCTATGTAACAACACGATCACGCTATGTAACAACCTGATCAAGCTATGTAACAACATGATCACGCTATGTAACAACCTGAGTACGCTATGTAACAACATGATCACGCCATGTAACAACTGATCACGCTATGTAACAACATGCTCAAGCTATGTAACAACATGATCACGCTATGTAACAACATGATCACGCTATGTAACAACCTGAGCACGCTATGTAACAATCTGATCACGTTATGTAACAACT
This sequence comes from Deroplatys truncata, assembly GCA_030765065.1. Taxonomy (NCBI): domain Eukaryota; kingdom Metazoa; phylum Arthropoda; class Insecta; order Mantodea; family Mantidae; genus Deroplatys; species Deroplatys truncata. The sequence continues at coordinate 150,234,879 of CM060984.1, read as the reverse complement.
GATCACGCTATGTAACAACATGATCACGCTATGTAACAACATGATCACGCTATGTAACAACATGTTCACGCTATGTAACAACATGACCACGCTATGTAACAAAACGATCACGCTATGTAACAACACGATCACGCTATGTAACAACACGATCACGCAATGTAACAACTGATCACGCTATGTAACAGCCTGATCAAGCTATGTAACAACTGATCACGCTATGTAACAACATGATCACGCTATGTAACAACCTGAGCACGCTATGTAACAACATGATCACGCTATGTAACAACCTGAGTACGCTATGTAACAACATGATCACGCCATGTATCAACTGATCACGCTATGTAACAACATGCTCAAGCTTTGTAACAACTGATCACGCTATGTAACAACACGATCACGCTATGTAACAACCTGATCAAGCTATGTAACAACATGATCACGCTATGTAACAACCTGAGTACTCTATGTAACAACATGATCACGCCATGTAACAACTGATCACGCTATGTAACAACATGCTCAAGCTATGTAACATGTTCACGCTATGTAACAACATGATCACGCTATGTAACAACATGTTCACGCTATGTAACAACATGATCACGCTATGTAACAACATGACCACACTATGTAACAACATGATCACGCTATGTAACAAAACGATCAAGCTATGTAACAACACGATCACGCTATGTAACAACCTGATCAAGCTATGTAACAACTGATCACGCTATGTAACAACCTGAGCACGCTATGTAACAACCTGATCACGCTATGTAACAACTGATCACGCTATGTAACAACATGCTCAAGCTATGTAACAACATGATCACGCTATGTAACAACATGTTCACGCTATGTAACAACATGTTCACGCTATGTAACAACATGATCACGCTATGTAACAACATGACCACACTATGTAACAACATGATCATGCTATGTAACAAATCGATCAAGCTATGTAACAACATGATCACGCTATGTAACAAAACGATCAAGCTATGTAACAACCTGAGCACGCTATGTAACAACATGTTCACGCTATGTAACAACATGATCACGCTATGTAACAAAACGATCAAGCTATGTAACAACCTGAGCACGCTATGTAACAACATGTTCACGCTATGTAACAACATGAACACGCTATGTAACAATACGATCACGCTATGTAACAATCTGATTACGCTATGTAACAACTGATCACGCTATGTAACAACATGATCACGCTATGTAACAACCTGAGCACGTTATGTAACAACATGACTACGCTATGTAACAAAACGATCACGCTATGTAACAACTGATCACGCTATGTAACAACCTGAGCACGCTATGTAACAACATGACCACGCTATGTAACAAAACGATCACGCTATGTAACAACTGATCACGCTATGTAACAACCTGAGCACGCTATGTAACAACCTGAGCACGCTATGTAACAATACGATCATGCTATGTAACAACCTGATCACGCTATGTAACAACCTGATTACGCTATGTAACAACTGATCACGCTATGTAACAACATGATCACGCCATGTAACAACCTGAGCACGCTATGTAACAACATGATCACGCTATGTAACAACATGAACACGCTATGTAACAATACGATCTCGCTATGTAACAATCTGATTACTATGTAACAACGGATCACGCTATGTAACAACATGATCACGCTATGTAACAACCTGAGCACGCTATGTAACATCATGATCACGCTATGTAACAACCTGATCACGCTATGTAACAACATGCTCACGCTATGTAACAACTGATCACGCTATGTAACAACATGATCACGCTATGTAACAACCTGAGCACGCTATGTAACAACATGATCACGCTATGTAACAACATGTTCACGCTATGTAACAACACGATCACGCTATGTAACAACACGATCACGCTATGTAACAACATGGACACGCTATGTAACAACATGAACACGCTATGTAACAATACGATCAAGCTATGTAACAACCTGAGCACGCTATGTAACAAAATGATCACGCTATGTAACAACATGAACACTCTATGTAACAACCTGAGCATGCTATGTAACAACATGATCACGCTATGTAACAACCTAATCACGCTATGTAACATGATCACGCTATGTAACAACATGATCACGCTATGTAACAACATGATCACGCTATGTAACAACCTGAGCACGCTATGTAACATCATGATCACGCTATGTAACAACCTGATCACGCTATGTAACAACATGCTCACGCTATGTAACAACTGATCACGCTATGTAACAACATGATCACGCTATGTAACAACCTGAGCACGCTATGTAACAACATGATCACGCTATGTAACAACATGTTCACGCTATGTAACAACACGATCACGCTATGTAACAACACGATCACGCTATGTAACAACATGGACACGCTATGTAACAACATGAACACGCTATGTAACAATACGATCAAGCTATGTAACAACCTGAGCACGCTATGTAACAAAATGATCACGCTATGTAACAACATGATCACTCTATGTAACAACCTGAGCATGCTATGTAACAACATGATCACGCTATGTAACAACCTAATCACGCTATGTAACATGATCACGCTATGTAACAACATGATCACGCTATGTAAATAGGGTGGACCATTTAAGTTGAGGCTATACAATATATCCAAAACTAAGCGTTGTAGAAAGAAATGTCTTTAATAAAACTTGATTGATATTATGGCGAAAGTAAACGCTGCTAGTCGTATTTCGTTTGGAGGCCGTTATGTGGGTTATTTTGGGTCAATTTATTTTTTTAAATGGGAACCTACAATTAGGGTCCCATTTAAAAAGACCCTGAAATGACACTCACTACGTCCTCCAAACGAAATACGACTAGCAGCGTTTACTTTCGCCATAATATCAATCAAGTTTTATTAAAGACATTTCTTTCTACAACGCTTAGTTTTGGATATATTGTATAGCCTCAACTTAAATGGTCCACCCTATTTACATAGCGTGCTCAGGTTGTTACATAGCTTGATCGTTTTGTTACATAGCGTGATCATGTTGTTACATAGCTTGATCGATTTGTTACATAGCATGCTCAGGTTGTTACATAGTGTGGTCATGTTGTTACATAGCGTGATCATGTTGTTACATAGCGTGAACATGTTGTTACATAGCTTGATCGTATTGTTACATAGCGTATTCATGTTGTTACATAGCGTGTCCATGTTGTTACATAGCGTGATCGTGTTGTTACATAGCGTGATCGTGTTGTTACATAGCGTGAACATGTTGTTACATAGCGTGATCAGTTGTTACATAGCTTGATCAGGTTGTTACATAGCGTGATCGTGTTGTTACATAGCTTGATCGTTTTGTTACATAGCGTGATCATGTTGTTACATACCGTGATCAGGTTGTTACATAGCGTGATCATGATGTTACATAGCGTGCTCAGGTTGTTACATAGCGTGATCATGTTGTTACATAGCGTGATCATGTTGTTACATAGCTTGAGCATGTTGTTACATAGCGTGATCAGTTGTTACATGGCGTGATCATGTTGTTACATAGCGTACTCAGGTTGTTACATAGCGTGATCATGTTGTTACATAGCTTGATCAGGTTGTTACATAGCGTGATCGTGTTGTTACATAGCGTGATCAGTTGTTACATAGCTTGAGCATGTTGTTACATAGCGTGATCAGTTGTTACATGGCGTGATCATGTTGTTACATAGCGTACTCAGGTTGTTACATAGCGTGCTCATGTTGTTACATAGCGTGCTCAGGTTGTTACATAGCGTGATCATGTTGTTACATAGCGTGATCAGTTGTTACATAGCTTGATCAGGTTGTTACATAGCGTGATCAGTTGTTACATTGCGTGATCGTGTTGTTACATAGCGTGATCGTGTTGTTACATAGCGTGATCGTTTTGTTACATAGCGTGGTCATGTTGTTACATAGCGTGAACATGTTGTTACATAGCGTGATCATGTTGTTACATAGCGTGATCATGTTGTTACATAGCGTGATCAGTTGTTACATAACGTGATCAGATTGTTACATAGCGTGCTCAGGTTGTTACATAGCGTGATCATGTTGTTACATAGCGTGATCAGTTGTTACATAGCTTGAGCATGTTGTTACATAGCGTGATCAGTTGTTACATGGCGTGATCATGTTGTTACATAGCGTACTCAGTTTGTTACATAGCGTGATCATGTTGTTACATAGCGTGCTCAGGTTGTTACATAGCATGATCATGTTGTTACATAGCGTGATCAGTTGTTACATAGCTTGATCGTTTTGTTACATAGCGTGGTCATGTTGTTACATAGCGTGATCATGTTGTTACATAGCGTGATCATGTTGTTACATGGCGTGATCATGTTGTTACATGGCGTGATCATGTTGTTACATAGCGTGATCATGTTGTTACATAGCGTGAACATGTTGTTACCTAGCGTGATCGTGTTGTTACATAACGTGATGAGTCTGTTACATAGCGTAATGCATGTTGTACAGGTCTATACAGATCACCAAACTTTAATTCAGGAGGTAAAATTTCGTCGAAATGTAGATGACAGGGGCGCGTCACGATGTTGAACGACCCGAAATCTGGAAATGTTAGGGACAACCCGTTGTGTGGATGACTAGTGTTTCCAGAGAGCATCCTTTTCCAGTAATGTTCCCAGAGAGCATCCTTTTTTCCATGCTCGCACTCGCCATGTTCTGGTTACGTGTCGTTGTAACGTAATGTTACGCTGTTAGGATGGTTTAGTATACATGACAGGCAAAAGGCTGGGTCCGTGCCCTTGAAGATTTGAACCTGAGGTCTGTCCCATTCAACCTGACGTCTACAGGCTCCGTGAACAATAGTTGTCTAGATGACTAATGTTTCAAGAGAGTATCCTTTCTCCCTGCTATGCATTGATCGCAATTCCCTCCGTCGTCCTCATCCTGGATATATACATAGGTGCGTGTTATGAATTCATTCATTCGCTTTTAATTCCTTCGAGCGTTAGCATTCACGTATTCATTTAATTTCTTTTAGTTTTAGCATGAGCTACTGCCCGAGAAAATCTGTGCAACTGACGAATGAGAAACTCGATTTTTCATACATTACACATGGAGGAAAACGCGTTATTAGATGCTGTGTATGCGGGCGGATTTTTAAGAATCGTTCTTTGTCAAGATTTAAGTTTCATAGAGCAACATGTTATACTGAATCGACTCTCTCACCTGCACTTGAAGATCCGAAGATGTATAGAGGGGAATGTTATACCGTATCAAGCCTCTGTCCTTCACTGGAGACTACTGTTGGTGAAAAATCTGGATACATCGGAAGTTGCGAGAATATGAAATCTTCATATGATGATGATTCAGTGATATCAACGCTTGAAAATCCGAATAGACTAGTAAATATATTGAGGTTACTAATTGCGTCGAGGGATGCTGGTAATAATAGACACACACAAGAGATTGAGGAAATTATAAGTAAGCTGAAAGCATCTAAAGTTATAGCATGACAGGATCGAGAAATTGTGTTAATCAATTACTGCCATGGTTAACAGGAGCTTTGAAATATCAAAAAACTTGTACTTATAAAATACATCATTCAGACATTGTTGAGATGTTTAGTTTTTTTACTGATAATGCAGGTCTCTTTCTGCGTGATGTATATGATTATATAACTGAGTGTTTAGAATGTCTAGACTATCACCTTTGCCTTTAGGAAATATGTATGGTTTTTTGTAAAGGAATGTAATAGGATAATGTTTATAAAAAATAAATGTTGTCTGCATTACTTTTTGTAAAGTGATATGTTTTTTTACATGTATTCAGTTAAACTGATTTTTAAAAATTGGTTTACATGAATGTTGTTTATCTTCTTTTTTCTAACCTAGAATTGTATTCATTTGCAATTTATTTCCATGTCTCTTCCTTACGCTTAGCAGAGCTATCAGTCATTTTATTTTCAACACTAATTTGTGTTCCAAAACAATGTCGGTCATATATCTTTCTCTTCTTTCTTAAAATTTGCTGCCTGAGTCTTTTTATTACTTTCGTCCTTCTCCATTTTGCAATTTCTTTATGTATCAGAGACGAATGAAAGTTGAATGGCATTAGCAATTGTGAATTGATGCAATACAATTGCAGTGATCTGAGATTAGTGAATAATGAATAACGTTTATTTCTCAATACTCGATACATAATTAAGTTATATACTTTTAGACTATAATAATATTTGAAAATATTAGGCTATTTACACTATAAATTCACTTCTTTGTTGTTTGCCTATACTAATCTATGGTCTCAGTACATACAACTCCTGGTTTTCTATGTATCGATGACCCTCTGTCTACTTGTTTATGTTTCATTATATATACCTTTATTTTTTTTTAATGTGCCATATGTATGATTTCCTGTGTTACGTCTTGTTACGTGGTTACGTTAGATGATAGACAATGAGAAGATCCAGAACAAACAAGGTGGGAATGGGTTAGGACGTATACTTCACTGTAAACCGATATACTGTTTGTCCCTCTCCGTCTCGCGCACTACTGTTTAACAAATATAAAGTTTGTAAGGTTTAGAAATTAAGTATATAAAAGTGTTGTAAGGCTGGATGAGAAAAGTTTTATAATCGAATTACTCTCTATATTACAGTATAAACCTACATTCCTCCTCCTTCAATCTCTGTCTATCCTTGTATCTCTCCCGTTTTCCATATTTCTCCCATATAAACGTATACTCTAATCCTCAAACCATGTCTAGACTAGCACCTCTCCTCGTATACCCTACCGCTCTCATATAAATGCATTTTCCTTCTTGAAGACTCTCTCAACCTAGCACCTACCTTCGTTTTCCCTATATTTTCCCATATAGACGTATACTCTCTCATTCAGACCTTCCCGACTAGCCTAGCACTTCTCCTCATATTGCCCTACCTCTCTCATATAAGATACATTCCCTCATTCAACACCGTCTAGCCTAGCATCGACCCTCGTATTCCCTATCTCTCGCATATAAACGCCTACTCCTTCATTCAAAACTCCTATCCTAATACCTCTCCTCGGTTTGCTATATCGCTCATATTCTACCCTTCAAGTCCTGTTTAGTATAGCATCTTTCCTTGTGTTCCCTATCTCTCTCGTATAAAGCATATCCCTCCCTCCTTTAGCATCTGACTAGCCTAGCATCAGCCCTGGTATTCCCTATCTCTCCACTATAAATACTTCTATCTAGAGACCTAATGTTTCAGGAGAGCATCCTTTCCCCTATAAAAGTTTATTTGGTGTCTTTATCTTAATTAGTTTAGGAGTTATTAAATTTATAATTAAATTACATTTTATCGGTATTCGAACCCTGGACACCAGAACCAATATTATTTACAATATTAGTTTGATATGTTTAAGGGTGCTGTATGCATTTACAGCATCAATCTAAGTGATATATTCTAGAGTGTAGAGAAAAATAAGTAAGTGATTGAAAGATCGGGATTCGAAGTAAGGACAGCTGATTGAAAATTATATACAGTATTAATTGCCCCTCATAGGAGCTATCAATCATGCTTTGGTCAATTCCTCTACCTCTCTTAGTTTCTGAGATAATGACGATTTAAACATTAGGCTCGAACCCGGAACGTCAGGTATCTAATTACACATCCACAAGATACTACCTAGTAACATAAATGCAATAAAGTTTATTTGGCGTCTTTATCTTAATTAGTTTAGGAGTTATTAAATTTATAATTAAATTACATTTTATCGGTATTCGAACCCTGGACACCAGAAACAAAATTATTTACAATGTTAGTTTGATATGTTTAAAGGTGTTGTATACATTTACAGCATCAATCTAAGTGATATATTCTAGAGTATAGAAAAAATAAGTAAGTGATTGAAAGATCGGGATTCGAAGTAAGGATAACTGATTGAAAATTATATACAGTATTAATTGCCCATCATAGGAGCTATCAATCATGCTTTGGTCAACTCCTCTACCTCTCTTAGTTTCTGAGATAATGACGATTTAAAATTAGGCTCGAACCCAGAACTTCAGGTATCTAATTACACATCCACAAGATACTACCTAATAACATAAACGCAATAAGGTTTATTTGGTGTCTTTATCTTAATTAGTTTAGGAGTTATTAAATTTATAATTAAATTACATTTTATCGGTATTCGAACCCTGGACACCAGAAACAAAATTATTTTACAATATTAGTTTGATATGTTTAAAGGTGCTGTATACAGTTACAGCATCAATCTAAGTGATATATTCTAGAGTATAGAGAAAAAATAAGTAAGTGATTGAAAGATCGGGCTTCGAAGTAAGGACAACTGATTGAAAATTATATACAGTATTAATTGCCCATCATAGGAGCTATCAATCATGCTTTGGTCAACTCCTCTACCTCTCTTAGTTTCTGAGATAATGACGATTTAAAATTAGGCTCGAACCCAGAACGTCTGGTATCTAATTACACCTCCACAAGATACTAGCTAATAACATAAAGGCAATAAAGTTTATTTGGCATCTTTATCTTAATTAGTTTAGAAGTTATTAAATTTATAATTAAATTACATTTTATCGGTATTCGAACCCTGGACATCAGAAACAAAATTATTTACAATATTAGTTTGATATGTTTAAAGGTGCTGTATACAGTTACAGCATCAATCTAAGTGATATATTCTAGAGTATAGAGAAAAATAAGTAAGTGATTGAAGGATCGGGATTCGAAGTAAGGACAACTGATTGAAAATTATATACAGTATTAATTACACCTCATAGGAGCTATCAATCATGCTTTGGTTCACTCGTCTACCTCTCTTAGTTTCTGAGATAATGACGATTTAAAATTAGGATCGAACCCAGAACGTTAGGTATCTAATTACACATCCACAAGATAGTACCTAATAACATAAAGACAATAAAGTTTATTTGGCGTCTTTATCTTAATTAGTTTAGAAGTTATTACATTTATAATTAAATTACATTTTATCGGTATTCGAACCCTGGACACCAGAAACAAAATTATTTACAATATTAGTTTTATATGTTTAAAGGTTGTGTATGCAGTTACAGCATCAATCTAAGTGACATATTCTAGAGTATAGAGAAAAAATAAGTAAGTGATTGAGAGATCGGGATTCGAAATAAGGACAACTGATTAAAAATTATATACAGTATTATTTACCCATCATAGGAGCTATCAATCATGCTTTGGTCAATTCCTCTACCTCTCTTAGTTTCTGAGATAATGACGATTTAAGCATCAGGCTCGAACCCAGAACGTCAGGTATCTAATTACATCTCCACAAGATACTACCTAATAACATAAAGGCAATAAAGTTTATTTGACGTCTTTATCTTAATTAGTTTAGGAGTTATTAAATTTATAATTAAATTACATTTTATCGGTATTCGAACCCTGGACACCATGTACCCAAATATACATTCACAAGAAACTATCTAATGACATTAATGTAATAAACTTTATTTGATGTCTTTATCGTAATTAGTCTCTGAGTTATTAGAAGCTGAATTTGTAATTCGAACCCGGCCATCCTGGTCAACTTGGAATTCATTGGAGGAGCTGCTGCTTTTTATATCATTTCCATCGCTAAAATCTAAAGTGTTGAGTGTTGGGCATAGCACTTAGGAAAACAATTACTGACATTGTTCGCTAATGGGGTGAAAGCGTCTCAGCTAATAGAGGTCACCGTTACCGCCAGGCGGAAGTATGTCGTTCGCTAATGTATGTAAACAGATCCAGAATGTAAACTTAAAAGCCTATTAATGTGTTGAAAGCGTCTAACATGTTCAGCTAATGGACAAGCGCTTTACCCAGATAGAAGAAGGCTGCAGTGTTTCATTACATGACAGACTGTTACCGTGAGCAGACTACTTATACTCAAGCTCCAGTCAACAATTCATTAATCAAAAAACTTAATTGCTCGAGGATGCAATCTGCAGACCTTAGTAATCATAAAAAAAATGTTTGACGAACATTACCTAATTAATTTGCCGAGGGGCGGCAGGACTCGAGAAAACAATTCCATCAAGTCATGACGCCACAGTAGAACGCATGGGGGAGGGGGTAGAACCTGTTAGCACAGATACTGCCGGCATTAGGTGAGCACACAAAGCGAGAGGGGGCGGGGCCTAACGACACGAGACCTGGCGGCATGTGAGCACACAAAGGGAGGGGGCGGGGCTAGCGGCATAGATCAAAGAAGCTTATCAGATTTCGGCAAATCCTTTGTTTCAGAATCGGCATTCTTATTCTACTGCAGTGTCATTTTTTTTCGTAATCAGAGCACGCCTATTTCTCCTTTTTACCACCACCCGAGATCGACGCTTTCTTTACCAAGGATAAGTCCATGCTCCCACCTAGTTTTAAAGAAAATTACTGCAGCTAGCCGAGGATAAAATGCAGAGAACCAGCACACTGCGAACATCTGGAGACAACATAGAGGATGCAGCAAGGTAAGCCGTGAGCAACGGACATCAATAAGAACCACGACTTCGGGCAGGAGGTGACTGCCACAAACTGGCGCCCAAAGTGGGGCTCGAAGGGACGGCCAACTCGAAGGGAAGACCAACTCAAAGGGAGGACTAGGGAACAAAGCATAGAGGAAGAATCTTCAGAGGAAAGGGGCACAGCAGAACAAAATTACAACGCGAACTTCTAGTCTACCTACGTGGGACCACAAAACAGCTGAGAACATCGCTTCTAGGAATTCACCAGGATTCGAACTCGGGACGCATCAATTAACATAGGAGAAAGTACAGGTTAGAACATTTATACAAAAACAAAAGGCATGCAGAGTAGTTATACTAGTCGCGGGCATCCTTTCCCCAACCGGCTTCAAAGCGAACGGAAAGCTTTGAAGCCTGACCATAAACCCATCAGTAAACGATTAGTAGGGTCTTCCCATCCCTTAAACACAACACGTGGTCCTTTCTCCAGCTCCACCAAAGCAAAGCGTTGTTAAGATTTTATGGTGCTTGCGGTTAGGGAGGGTAGGGAACAAGTGTTTGGCTACTGCACAAAGGTCGCCGCTTGGGGATCAGAAGGCTGCGATGACCATACTCAGTTTTGCGAACACATGTTATTGAGAGGGGGTAAAGTCATTACTAGGGAGGTAGAACTTGCTAACGGAACCATGAGTAGGTCAAGGGAAGATTTGGAGGAACTGAATGGGGAAGCCATTGTCAGCATAGCACCAGATGGAGGAAATATGAGGGAAGCAGAGGTAGAAGTTAGACTGGAAGGGCAACTACCGATTGAGCAGGTCATTGACCCAGGTCAGAACCAGCTGATGATACTCCTCCAACACTTGAGCACAAAGATAGACGAACGAAGTCAGAGGTTAGAGGCGAAATTAAATGAGCAGAGGCAAAACTTAGAAAGAATCATAGGTGAGCAGAGTAAAAACTTAGAAAAATTAAGTGAACAAAATAAGAATTTAGAAGGGAAATTAAATGAGCAGACTAAGAACTTAGAAAGAAAACTGAGTGTACAGAATAAGAATTTAGAAGGGAAATTAAGTGAGCAAAGTAAGGACTTAGAAAGAAACTTAAGTGAGCATAGTAAGAACTTAGAAAGAAAACTGAGTGAACATAATAAGAATTTAGAAGGGAAATTAAGTGAGCAAAGTAAGGACTTAGAAAGAAACTTAAGTGAGCAGAGTAAGGACTTAGAAAGAAAACTGAGTGACCAGAATAAGAATTTAGAAGGGAAATTAAATGAGCAGAGTAAGGACTTAGAAAGAAACTTAAGTGCAAAAAATAAGAATTTAGAGGGGAAATTAGTTGAGCTGATGAAGGGGAAGTTAATGGAAACACTTGAAGGGGAATTACCACAGACACTAGAAACTAAAAATCCGAAAACACTAACGGAAGAAGAGATGTTTAAGAAAGCTTTTGAAAGAATGTCGAAGAAGGCGCAGAAAAGGAAGAAAAAATTCAAACAAAAGAAGCGAAAACACCGGTTGATCGAACTGGGAGACTTAGTATTGGTACGGGACAAGAGAAAGTCTTGCATTCTGAACAAAAGGTATCATAGAATGGAAAATTTATTTAAAGGTCCATACCGGGTGATTAACATTTTTGGCTCGGATACATTTGAGTTACAAGAAATAAAGAATTCAAAGATCGTAGGGAGATATCATAAACAGTTGCTCAAACCGTACAAACGCTTAGAGAATGAGAAGGGTGAAGAATGTAATGCCAATAATCAGGTTAGTTCTACTCGAAATGAGGTAGCAACCCTATGAACAAGTAGTAAAGGTAATACACCCGATAAATAAGGATGTAAGTAAATAAATAAATACATAATAATTATTATGTACCAGTATGTATGTAAATCGATTTAATTTTTAGAACTTAATTTGGATATTAGCGTATTTGTATGCGTTACAAGTTATTTGCATGAGTGAAAGTGTATTGTTGAACAGAATGCCTCTCTGAAAACCTGTTTTTGAAAGGAGAGGGTGAACAACCACAACAAAGCGTAAGAGGAAAATGACCCTAATGTAAACACAGTCGGATTGTCAGAACCCTTGTGAAGGAACAGGTATAGCGAAGGGTTCTCTGTAAACGAAACAAACAAACAAAGATGTATACTCAGAGGAAGTATTCTAGAAAAGAAAATTGTATCAAGTGCTAAAAAAATTTATTCTTTTCCAGAACAGGGCAATTTGAAACGGCAACTCTAGGCCGAGCCCGAGAACTGTAATTATAGATAATTTTATTAATTAATTTTTTATTGATGTTAAATCATACTATGTACATATCTTTTTCTTATACTGCTTGTATAGTTTAAGAAGGGTGATTTTACGTTATGTATGTATTTAGGTTACTAATATTAGAAGAGTTATACATTGTTTAATGTAAATAATTTAAGCGTAATGTTAAAATACTGTCCACGACGAAATGTTTTAGCTACAGGAACAGTGTCTTCGAAGGCAGAAAATCTAGTTTTACGATGTCTCTCTGGTCGCAGGGCCATTGTTCATACAGCGAGGGTGTAAAGTCTTTGTCCTTTTATACGATAATTCGCCGTGACCAAGTGAGAGAGACAGCTAGTTTAACGGTAAATTTAGGAAAAGCCGCGATTTATGTTAAACTTGGACCAATGAGATCCCTGTAAGTTTATACGAAATAGTGAGACGCGTCGAGTGGCGCTAAAAATGGACCAATAGGAAAGGAAGCAGCCCCAGAAGCCTGCGACTATAAATGGATCTGTTAGGAACAAGTTCGAGGCATTGCATTTTGACATTTTGTCATGTGTGGGTCATTTGTCATGTAGTCAGGGAACATTTTGCAAAACTACAGGCAGGGAGAGATGCTGCAGGATGTTTGAGATATATCGCGCCCAAAGGTGAATGAAGACAGTTTTCGAAACACACCTAAGAATCGCTACTCGTAAGGAGATAATAAGCATATTTAAACTTCGCGTCATATCCGCGCGTGTTTTAACAGCGGTGGACAGTATTTTAACGGCGGCAATATCAGTGTTGTGTACTACGTGGAGTAGTTAAGTAAATGAAAATTGCAGTGTCATTTTTTTCGTAATCAGAGCACGTCTATTTCTCCTTTTTACCACCACCCGAGATCGACGCTTTCTTTACCAAGGATAAGTCTATGCTCCCACCTAGTTTTAAAGAAAATTACTGCAGCTAGCCGAGGATAAAACGCAGAGAATCAGCACACTGCGAACATCTGGAGACAACATAGAGGATGCAGCAAGGTAAGCCGTGAGCAACGGGCATCAATAAGAACCACGACTTCGGGCAGGAGGTGACTGCTACAAACTAGAGGGTTGCCAATCGCATTATTAAAGAGAAATCCGTTATTACTATACTTTAAAAATCTGGTTGACAGATACCACATGACTTTTGAAAAGAAAGAAAGAAAGAAAGAAAGAAAGAAAGAAAGAAAGAAAAAAGGTAAGAAAGAAAGAAAGAAAGGAAAAGGAAGTTCACTTCTACGTCATGATAATTTTTGTGACGTCAAGCATCAATGACAAATTTTCCTTGCTAGAAATGGAAAGCTGGTAAAATACCTGATTATATTTCATACTAAACGTTTAGTTTGTTAATAATGATGTTTTTCAAACAATATTTAAATGATGGTTGCGTAAATTGCAGTGCTTTTAAAACAAACATATGGGCGCCGGAGTAGCGCAGTGGTTTCGTTTCCGGCTCTCGTACTAAGGATCCGGGATCCGATTTCCGGTTCTGGGGTGGCGATTTTACGTGGTTCGAAGTCCATGGTAAAAACTGTAGGTCCTCTCATTCCACCGCCACCCTCATCACCTACCATCGGTGGCAACGATTCCGTCCGCTGGGTACCACCACCTCAGAAATGGGACCAATCGTTGCTTGGTGGAATGAGGTATCCCCGAAGGTCGTAGGCTATATGGGGAGAGTTAGAAATCTCGAAAACATTTGTGAACCAAACTTAACTGTGATTGAAACTTCTCAAAATATTACCCTTTTTTGGACTTCAAAATTTAAAAATTTCAGATTTCAAAAAAAAAAGAAGTGCTTTATTATGACTTAAGATTTATGTAATTACCCTCGTTAGAGTGCAGGATTGGAGAAGCAAATAATCATAATGCGTTTTGCCTGTAGTCAGTTGAATCAATGCTTTGCTTCATAGCACACAGATATATTTGAAATTTGATTGATATTTCATTTAATGGTCCCGTATGGTTTACCGGTTATAATATTATACAAAATTTACTGAGAATTTAGAGAACTTCGTAGCCTATTCGCAGGCAATTTAAAACAAACATTTTATTGGTTATATAAATTTCTTAAACATATGATATTTTAATAGAAATCAGAGTCATTTTTATATTTTAGGAAAATGGGAAATAAGTAACATTTTTCATGTAAAGGGTAATTTGGGAGTATTTTCTTGAAAATCTTCGTGTCACATCCTTGGAAGATGCTAAACACACACGCACACACACTTTTCTAAACTACTTTCTGTTTTAGATTCAAGGGACCTCAAAACGTGTAATTTCTGTGAAATCTCGATATCGCTTTTCACTTTCTGTACAACGTACTTAGAATAAGTAATTCGATGTCAAGATTTTGCCGAATATACATGTTTTGAGAACCATGAGCACCATAAAGAATTTTAGAAAATGTTGCGCACGTGTCTGTTTGTGAACAGCATAACCAAAAGTCCGATAAATACCATACTTGGTATTTAATTTCAGTATCTTCCACAAATGCGACACGAAGATTTTCAAAAGAATCTCCCCACCCCAAACCACCCTTTACTTGGAAAATTTTTCCACATTTTTTACTGTCTCAAAAGTTACGTTAACGGTTTTGATTAAAATGCCACACATTTAAAGTTAATTACATGGCAAATAAAATGCATATCTTGAATTTTCTGGGAATAGCCTGTGAGGTCCTCTTCATTTGGAAAGAATTTTGTGTAATTTGTATTATAACTGGTAAACCATAAAAGATAGACAAAAAACGCACTGCACAAAAAACGTAGATCTGATTAAAACATACAATTTATTTGAAATAACTTCTTGTGGAATTAGCCATTTCCGAGATATCCATTATTACTGGTTTGAATAAGGTATTTTTAGTGTTGTCGCTATCCAGATGTTTCTCGTGATATTATGGAAAGAATGTGGCATTTCTAGACCAGCATATAGCGATTAGTTTTTAAATTTTTATAGATTCGGTTTTCTCTATTCCTCTTGCACCTTCAACGAAACGTGTAACGAGTGTTATGAAATACAAAGATAAATAGGCTTTCTAAGAATATTTTGTATAAGTTATATAAAAATAAACGTGAGTAGGTAGAAAAAGTCATATAAATGCAACATATCAGATTTTTTATGGAGTGCAATATTTTCTTTACCTTCAGCTTCATAAGTAGCTGCTAGAGAAGGAAAAATGATCTTTCAACATTTTTGTATGTGTGCTCTGGCTTCACACTTCAAATTTCTTAAATATCTGGGTGCTCATTAAAATTATATGCATATATCTTTTTTTCTTTTGTCTAAAAGAACACAGCTTTGAAAAGGTTGAATCAGAATGAAATTCTGAATCAGAAAAATTCAATGTCAAAGCCGAATATTAAACGCGGATTATCCGGTTTTTCTAACCAATTGAGCTACGTGACTTAACGCAACTTAATGTGAAAGTCTAATACATTGTATTAAGTGGAGCTATTTAGGGTCAACTTAAGGTGACTTAACGCTACGTAACTTAAGAGTTTGGCAATGCCAAATGTTTCCTCCACGTTACGTTAAGTTTGATATCACTGGTAATTAGAATCAATCGACGTGAAGCAGTAGCATGAAGCAACGAAACCAGCTACCAATCGAGAATCATTCTCGTTACGTTAAGTGTATCCTAATTAGACCTTAGTTTAGCAGCATTTCGTAACTTCACTTACGTCCCGTCGCGTTACGTAAAGTTCATCGTAATCCCTGCATAGATTCCCAACCGACGCCCATTTTTCCAGTAAAGCACAAGGAGATCGCAAATTAATTTTGAGTTGGCATACCTCAATGGTGACTTAGAATGTCGCAAGTACTTTAAGTCCCGGACTTCATAGTTTAACCAACTATTAGGTCCGCCAATGGTAATTAATGTTCTTTCACACAAGCCTTATGTAAGAATGGTTGAAAGGGTAGAATCAGTCCGAAGAATTCAATGTGTAAGGGAATAAACCACACAGCCACACACACACATATATGTATTTAGGCATATAAATCAATAACAAACAAGAATTGTACATAATAATATAATTCATCAAGAAAAATCTTAGAATATTTAGCAGTCAAGAGATGTAAAAAGCAGATTGTAACTTAGAAAAGTAAGGGACGGGCGAGCTAGCTAATTCCAGGTAAAAGTAATTCTAGGTAGAAGTACACCTCCTTTCACCAAGCTAATGTGCACGGAACTTGAAGGAATAACAAGAAATAGAAAGAGACAGATACAGAAATGAAAGAGACAGAGATATTGAATTTGCTTCCCGCTGCGTCACTGGGACGCGTGTGCGAAAAGTTTTGGAGCAGAATATTTTTATGCATAATAAGGCAACGGGGTCTGAGGACCAATTAGAAATGTCATTACATTTTAAGGCGTGAAGGTGAGTGTCACTAGGTTTGGGTATAAAAGGGGGAAGCAGCCCCCAGATTTTCACTCTCTTATAGAATCTTTTCGACATTCAGTGATACTCTGTGGACAACGGATGCATGTGTGTGCATATGGGTGGGGAAGCGTGTGCAGTTAGATTAGCTCCTAATTTATTATTATGGTGGGAATTGTTACAGATGGGAAAAGCTAGCCGTCCACAAGTGTTTTATTGATAATAAATCACATTTTAAGGGAAATGCAGTGTATTTTAATTTGCCTCACCTACGAAAACCCTGAGACCAGTGAAATTAGTTAGATTAGGTAGTTTATTAGGAATGGAGAAATAATTCAGCCGCTGAGCAGAGGTAGCCGGAGACCAGAACACTGCAGCAGAGGGCATTAACCAAGAGGACCAACGTTTTCCCGCTACAAATGTCATAGCCGGGATTTGAACCAGGATCTTCTGGTCGGTTGGGAATTTAAATGCGTACTGGATGTTGCCATGGTAGCTCAGTTAGAGCAATTGGACGGAAACTGGAATATCTGTGGTTCAAATCCCGGCTGTGGCATTGAATTTTTCGTCTGATTCTATCTTTCCAACGTTGTCCTACACACGGCTGGCGTGAAAGAACAATTAATTAGCAAACGCAGCTTTTGTTTGTTGATTTACTGTCACTAACTCCTTGCTAAGCCAGGTATATTAACTGCAATAATTTAATGGCAAACATTCGCCAGGCCACGTCCTAGCGTTGCGGCATTGCGGTAAAGGAAGCGATGCGTTTGTCTATTCAGGGCTCAGACATTGCATTTCCATACTATAATGCAGTTGCATTAAGAGACAGCCGCACAAACAATAGCGAACCCGCTGAATGGAGGGCTCTACAAGTAAATTCCATGATATACGTCAAGCTTCACCCGTGGAATATCCATTCCAAGGGCGTTATCAAATCATGCTATCTCGATTATCATCTGGACCCATGAAGCTGATGCATTCTTAGGTCTTCAACAATGTCTGGCTGTACAGAGGCCATGATGAATGCTTTTAGCTACTCCCTAGAAAGTCCTGGTGTGTTACATTCACATGACTTTTCTACTCACTGCTGTTGTTTTACTTTCCCCACTACTTCTTACCTATAGGAAGTAGTAGAGAAGTATGTGGTGCCTTCCACCCAAAATTGCGATCGAGATTTCACCAGAAATGCACGTTTTGAGGTTCACTGAATCGAAAAAGCATTTTAAGAAAAAGGTCCGGGTCTGCATTTTGTGTGTGTGTGTGTGTGTGAGCAGCATAACTCAAAAACGTAAGTGGATTAAATGCCAAATTTAATTTCGGTTAAATACCAAACGTAATTGTATTTAAGTTCATTATCTTGTAAGGATGCGACAATTCCTTTAAAAGCATCCCCTAATCCCAAACTGCCCGTTATATAGATAAATACTCGATTATTTTTATTTAGTAAACATGACTATACATTAGGAACAAAATACTGCATTTTAAAGATTTTTCAAGATATAAAATGTATATCTTAAGTTTTATGCAAAGAGCCTGAGTAATCCATTTCATTTGGAAGGAGTTTTATATAACCTTAAATATCTGGTAAACGTTAAGCTACAGGTGAAAACGCACTACAAAAAACAGTAGATGCCTTTAAAATATACAATTTACTTTAAATACCTTTTATTTTGTGAGATATGTCATTTCCAAGATATCCGTTATTGATTGTTCGAATTGTTCAATACTTTGTCCTTTTCAACTCCTGTCGGTTTTCAGTTGTTTCTCGCGATTATGGAAACAGTATAGAATTTTAAGGGCCAGGATATAGCGTCCAGTTCTTAAACATTTGACTATTGCTGTTCCCTTTGAATCTATAACGAATGTGTAATGTAACTATTTCTACAAAAGCTTATCTCAATTATAATTACTAAGCTTTAGTAAGAATAGTTTGCATTGCCACTAATAAACGACAGAGGGTAGAGAAAGTCATGTGAATGTAAAACATCAGATTATTTTTACTGTTATTTATATACGCCGTCAAGAAGCAAATGGGCTGGCCCCATAGTTCAGTCGGTAAGAGCATCTGCCTGCTGTGCGAAGTGTCCCGGATTTGATTCCCGGCTGGCGGTGGGAATTTTTCTCTAGCCCAGATTATTCCCTATCCTCCCCAGAGGCTGGAAGTATGTATGAGAATGTGAATGTGTGTGTGTGTGTGTGATCTAATGATTAAAAACCCAAAAAGTGCAAGAAACCCAACGACAAGAGAATACGTGTCAACACCATTGCCAATAGGCTATAAGTTTCAAAGGAATTGCCGATAAGACCAATGTAGTTAAAAGCGTGGAGCTAAAAAAAAGGAAACCAATAGTACCGATTACACAAAAAGCACCCTGAAAAGACAACATTTCATGTATTAATAAATCCTTCATTTAAATTTTGCTTAACACCCTAGAAGAAGCAGTTTTATTATTGGTTTTCAAAACATCAAATTACACGTTAGTTGCACAAAGGAAAGGAGCAAGAGGGGATGATATTGGAGAGGGTGGGAGCAACTGAAATGGGACGGAGGGGTAGAAAGAGTGTGTAAAAGAAGGGGATGGAGGAGCGAGAGAGAGAAATTGACGTGAGAGAGACAGTAAAAAGTGAGAGAGGAGAGAGAGGAGAGAGAGATAGAAGAGAAAATCTCTGCACATAACGAGCAACGCGAGGAGAGCTGCGGCTTCTGCTAGTTACTAATAAAAATTGACTTGTGAATGAGCAGCTGGACAATGTTCCTGCATATAGCATCTAATAAGCACAATGTTACCTTACCTGAAACACTTTTAAGGTTAACGCTCATCACAGTCAACGTAAAGTAGATACAATGGCTTTTCAATGAATTTGGCTGCTGAAACTCCTTTCCTATTATTATTATTATTATTATTATTATTATTATTATTATTATTATTATTATTATTATTATTATTATTATTATTATTATTATTTCTATATTTTCTGGAACCAAACATATTGAAATGTGTATGAGAGGCTAGTCAGTCTCAGTAGCTAATAATATATCGATTCATATGCGTTAAGAAAATAGAGCAATTGGTGTTGTTTCTTTATTACTTTACAATTCCAAGTGAAATATGAATTTTTCTGCTGACATTAATAGATATTATCCTTTTAATAATATAGGAATTATCTGTGTTAAGAGTTTGAATTATTGCTCAGAGGTGACATTAATGCATCTAGTTTGCTTATGAGTGTGTTTACATTATTGTCAGCATTGTTTCTGAGTGACTTCAGCATATGTTATGTTCCAGAACTCTGTTTGCATATACAGTAGTTAATGACCTGGAGGGGCGCGTTACTACTAACATGTTGGTTTAATGTTGGCTTCCAATACTTTGAAGTTTCAAATGAACTGGGTAATTTTTGTAGTTTGCCGTATGGTGCCCCTTGTAGTTCAAAAAATAGGTGGTGTCTACGTGGGCTTAGTGCATGCAGATGTTAAATGACATCACATTTCACACATCGAGATTGCTTATGGCTATAGTTTTTGCTGTGCCCATACTCTTGACAATTACTGCACTAAATGTAGCTACGTTACGGTTTAGAACGTCCAACGTTCACAAAGCATAGTGTAATCTTGTGTTGAGAGATTAGATTTCAGATCAAGAAAGGAGATTTGCAACTTTCGTCTTCATTTTGTGACAGAGTGATGCACAAAGATAATTTGAATTGATTCACATCTAGAGAAGTTAGTTCGTTCATTACCATTTTCATAGGTTGCAGTACACTCGAAAACTACGCTCATTTTCATTCGATATGTTTGCTACGGAGCTTTATTTGTCTCAAAGTAGCCTATAGTTTTTCTGTTGCTTTTTAATGTATTAAAACAGAATTTAACTTCACGATTTTCTATTGTGATGTGTTTAAAAACTCCAATATTTTCTGTTTTGAGAGCATTGGTCTCATTGACTTGTCTGCAGGAGCTGGCTGCTGACTTTTGTGTTACTCTTTCTTTTAGATTTGATAGAGGAGCAACGGGTTTGTATTTGCAAATGGTGTTATATTTGCTGGTTCTATCCCTTTTCATTTTATTGCGTTGGTGCTCTGTTCATCTGTTTCATAATGGACTGGGTTTAATAACAGTGACGAATTTGAGTTAAAAACACAAAGTAAACTGATTTCTTTTGATAAGCACAGAAAAGGCAAGCACTTATAACAGCAAACAACTTAAAATACATCAATACTATATGAATCTGAGATCTGAATTCATTTACCACCAGTGCAGTTCTGCTAACATAGCACAAAAGACCTCCTCTGTAATGCCACTGACCACTTAGAAGTGCCAGTACTTACTGAAACAGCAGCAAACAAAACACTGTTGCTATGAATACGGAAATAAACAAATGGAAGCTCATACCTTCCTTTGTTTTTTTTTGTGTACGGCTTTCCATGAATGTTTGGTTTCAAAATGAGTGATACTTGTGAGTGACATGTGCGAGTGAAACAAAGCTCAATACTACTTGAATTACTGAAGGAAACTATAATTGTAAGTAATTAATATATTACATTAATATCCACCTAAAAGCAACGTGTCTCGAAATAACCTTAGATAGCAATAATTTCTAGAGGCAGAAATGAGTTCTGTAATATATGTTACTTGCATGCAATGTCATATTGTACACTTCCTTGTACAATGGTTTAGTATGTCTGCCTAGTAATCCAAAGGACTCGAGTTCGGCTTTTTCGAGATAGTTGTCTAGGTAACTAGCATATCGGTGTTCTTTATCCAGCAAGGTATTCATTAACAACATCATCATTATTGCGTTTATTGTCTCTTTAGTCCTGAAATGTTATTCATAGCGTTAAACTATCAAAACAGAATAGTGGCACAGAAGTAGAAGTAGATGGCAGAGAAAGTAAAAGGAAAGACACAATTTGTCGAAAAAGTAGTTAATAGAAATCATGTTAAAAGTAAGACTCAATTTGCTTATAACTTGTACATATTATTAACGTATCAGCAGATTTATTTTGCAATATACTAGTAATCAAACATATTTAAATACAGCGTGATGTTCAAATAGATTCATACGCCAGCGATAAAATATGAAATGCACGCTCGTCTTAATTACAGGATCTACCGTTGTGTTGCGCTCTCTCGGACAATCAAGCCAGCGCTGTACGCAAACCTAGCTCTGCTGCTACGCATTGTTTTTTTCCCCGTGATTTGATTTTTACGAGTGGAAAATCTGATGATCTACAGACATAACACGCTAAAAAAAGACAATGAGTGAATAACATGCTCATATTGAATTTGCTCTCTGAAGGGCACAAGTTTACATGGCAGTCGTGGCCGAGTGGTTAAGGCGTCTGACTAGAAATCAGATTCCCTCTGGGAGCGTAGGTTCGAGTCCTACCGACTGCGGAATTTTTTATGACATTTGTAACTCATCAAATTGCGTTGTAGAGGTCATTATTTGAAGAAAACTGCGTAAGAACCGTGCTCTGTGTTATTTAAATAGTTATTTTGAAATGAACGACAAAACAGAAAGCCACTACGAAATGAATATAGAGCTACCTACATTTTTATTAGTATATCTTAGGCACGTTAAATATAGAGACTGTGAGAGTCTTTATTTTGTTTATAACGCTTCGAAACGAAGTATGCATTGCAGGTCTTATCAGCCGAAAAGATAGTGCTCTGCAAGTATCGTGTATTATTTTATTTAAAGAATTGTTTTGAAACAATATAAACGAATAAAGAAAATAAAACATGACTACGATTTAATAGCATGAAACCTACTACATTTAAGAAAGTTTAGTGTGTGTTGGATATCTCAATTAATGGAATGTTAAAACGAAGACTGACCAAAGCCTGTTATAAATGTACTCGCACACCTTTCGATTAATACTTAGGCTGACCATTTAGCTTTCAGAATATGTAACCTTCAGATGACATTGACTCACATTTAATAGACTATACTATTGTATTTATGTAACTCTATGAAAGACAATAAAAGTATTCATAAACTTTTTACTATATAGTCGAGATCGATATATAGTTCAAAGGATGATTGATATACTGTTGTTGGACCACCAAAAGAAGCCGAGAGGGGTCTGAAGTGCAAGAGGGGCTTGAACTGTTTACTCACGAAATGGATTTGTTTACAATAAAAACTATACTATTGCATACTATACTATTTTACGAAATGTATTTATGAATTACCCATGCTGCCAGATTTAATACTTGCATGTAACTGCTGTGATAGGTATTACCCATTATTTGGCTCTCGATACTAACAGCATTACAGTATATGGTATATACTTGTATTCTTTTTCTTTCTTTCTTTCTTTTTTATTCTTTACATATGGCTGCAGTTCGAAAGAAAGGACAAACTATTCTCGTGAAGCAGTGGGTGAGCTATCTGACAACACTGTATTTTATATTATACTAGTATGCATAAACATGATGGAGAGGGTAGAAAACGTTTGCGTAGCACATTCCTCTCGCTCGCCTTTTCTGGTGACCTATCTGCACCTACTTCTTCCACCCGGCATGTATTGATCACATTACATGCGGTTAAAATTTTATTTAAACTATTAAAATTACAAATTTCACCAGAAGATTCCTTTAAAACAGCATTCGAGTATTAAAAACCTTGATATTATGGTTTATGACCATAGCGGGTAGTTATCACTAACTGTTGGCTTATGAGGGAAGCAGAACATAACAGCTATAGAGCTTACAATATATGAGAGGTTAACTAAAGTACGACTTTGACATTTTTCTACCAAGTAGAAGGGTAAGTCACAAGAATCTCGTGATAATCGGGTTGTTAGCTTCCATTCATAACTGGCAGCTCCCCCGTAAATGCGCAGCTGTTACATGTACTGGGAAGGTTAGTTATATTGCATCTGTTACTTTGCCGCCCTGTTTTTGTATTCCCAAGTGTTCAAAAATGTGCACGCCAAACATTCACCAACTGACGCACTGATTAGAATATTAATTATATTGTATGAATCATATTATATATTGATTATATTACAATTTATATTAGATTAGTTATAGTATATTAATTAGGCTATTTATATGAGCATTTAAGTATTATTATTAGGTTATTATTCATTATTAGCTCTTACCTCTGCACTTAACTGGAAATTTGAATTGTTTTTGCAATTTGGTGCAAGCGTTGTCTGTCTGTGAGGGGTTTTATTTTTAGAGAAAGATCTGTGTAGAAGAAAACCATGGAATTTAATTGTTTGGTTTAAGTAAGTGATCCGAAATTATAGATATTATAACGAGGTACAGTAAATTGCAACGTTTAATAATATACGCGTGTTATATAAATTAAGTCCATGGTATGGTTCAGTGCTTAATTAACACATAAGGTGCATACAGGTTATAGGTTATATAAGTAACCAGCGATTATGACTGAGAAGAAAGGTGTTAACCAAACATTTGCACCGAAGAAAAGAGTATTACAGAGCAGTATATATGATATGACCGTGACTCATAATACTAGCAGAACACCGAGTTAGTGCGTCTTTTGTAAATAGGCTCTCTATGATTGCTCTGGTTATATATCTAGTTACTCAAGTTAGAACGTTGACCGCCCTGACATGCGGCATCATTCATCTTTATTTTGTAGTAACCTGAGTTATGCTGCTTCTCCTATAACACTTGCTACCAAGTGGATTTTGTAAAATGTAAGGGACACGGACGGTCATTTATACCTTTTTACGTAGAACCAACCGAAGAAGTTATTTATAGTAATACAAGAGGGTTACAGACAGAATTTATTTTGACAGAATCTACAACTCAAGCTGGGTTTATTTACACTTTTGCTGGAATAAAATGATAAAAAGCAAACCATTTGCGGATAAAACTGTTTATTTAAAATTATTATAAGGAACGGACTTACAGTTTAGTATTCCCAATACAGGAGTTTAATGCCTGCTAAACATCATAATGATCAAGGACGAAATTTTGCAATAACCCAGTTGGTCAGACTAAGGAAAAAAAAAAGTTCACGTTGCATTCACATGATTTTCTTGCACATCTATCTTGTAAATCATTCATACAAAACTTGTTTATTTTCTTCTACCATCTACCTATAGTAGGCAAGAGGAAGTATCCCCACCACACACAAAAAAATTAGAAAAAAAACTCCACGTAATTGTGCGTGTCTCTGTCTCTCTCAGTTTTGAATATCATAGGTAACTCAAAAACAAAAACTAGTTAAAATATAAAACTTGGTATTTAAATTCTGCATCTTCCAAGGATGCGACATGAAGATTTTAAAGCAAATATCTCCACCCCAAACTACCCTTTAGCTGGAAACATGTTTTGTACTTTTTACTTTCTCAGAAACGGCTTTAACAATTTTGATTACAATGCCACACGTTGATTATGTTGACATGAGAAATCAACTGTATATCTTGAATTTTCTGTGAATATTCT
Source organism: Deroplatys truncata (assembly GCA_030765065.1). Taxonomy (NCBI): domain Eukaryota; kingdom Metazoa; phylum Arthropoda; class Insecta; order Mantodea; family Mantidae; genus Deroplatys; species Deroplatys truncata. Next base: position 150,209,289 of record CM060984.1, on the reverse strand, counting down.
TAAACTTCCCTTTAGTTAGCTGAATTTTGTATAACTTTGCATAATAGTTATCTTAACCGATAGACGAAAATTTACTTTAGAAAAAATGTAGAGCTCAGTTGTGTCAAACTTTTTCATAGAGTTAGCCGTTTTCGAAATATTCCATGTTGCAAGTTTAGATCCTTTTTTCACCTGATAGACTTTCTGAGAAGTCTGTTATTTTTCCCTTTCCCCCCCCCCTCTCTCTCTTTCATCGCAAAAGCTTGTTACCACCAGGAAGCATTTTAATGCTATTTCCGAATGTTGAAACCTTCCTGTCTAATTTGAAATACTTCCTAGGTAAAAATATATCGTGAGTAATGTAGCGAGGACGAAAGAATAACTATTTATATGAATATTAGTATAATACATGTATAATGAATACCTACGTGTAAATTTGTCATTAATAGAGAAAGTCGAGTGAAGAATCACTTGTTTCTGTTAATCATGATAAATGGTGGAAGAAGTGGTTTCAATACACATTTTGTAGCAGTTAAGGAAGAGCATATAGGAGGCTGATAAGACAGTGAACTATTTTATATTTTCCTGCCTTGATATTGTTATATACCGGGGTAAGGCCAAAAGATTTCCAGCTAGATATTAAATTTAGTTACTCCAGCATAAACACTGGGAGACGTAACTGCAGAGGCAACGAGAGGATCAGGATCTTATCCGCACATTTTAGAGCAGGCGTGGGATAATTACCACAAACATATACGGGTTTTTACATTAAACACATTACCTGTGGTTTATTAAACATTAATCTTGGTGCCTTTACATCGTTCACAAAGGATTAAAGAACAGACATTGGAGGGAGATGTTACACACACGAGGTCACATTCATACATGCTTCCATGCCACACATCAGACTTGAAGAGACTCACTAGCTACTACTGACGTCACGCTAAACACACAAAGAAAAGAAAGCTTGCTTTCCCCCTTCCTCTCTCCACCTCTGGCCAGGAGGTGGGGAGAGATGCCCCGTCGGACGAAATTCAAAGCCCCACCAAAATAATTAGTTCAACAATGTCATCGCTACAGAGCAATAATGTGTCCGACGTGACAATGCACACACATATACGCTATAATATCACATACTTTTTGCAGAATTCGGTGAACACAAAAATACGGTACTTGTATTGCTTAAAATACTGTGGAATTCAAACGAACAACAGTGAATATCGGCAATGGCTAATCCTACGAATAAGGTTTTTGACATAAATTGTACATTTTGGCAAGCTTCGTATTTTCTCTGGAGCTGGTTTTTGTCTATCCCTTATGATTTCCCAGATCTATAAAATCTCATGTGAATGAAGAGGACTTCTCGGGCTGTTCACAAAAAATAAAAAATTGTTTGTCATATTAATATTTCAAATATATTTGTTTTGTCTGAGTCAAATTAGTAATTTGGTATCTATCCGACTTTTCATTTTGAGTTATGCTGATTTTACAGATCGACATGCAAAACTTGCATCCGCGTGGTTCTTTATAAAAAATGTAATTTTTCAGACCAAGCGCGTATTTTCTTTGAAATCCCTATATGGAATTTTTGGGTAGAATGCATTATGGAAAGTAAAAGTAATTCTTCTCGAGGATATAAAATGAAAGCGGTAAGATTTAAAATGATTAAACTGTCTGGATAGATAGCTGTGACTGATCCAAAATTTAAAGCATTTTCATCTCCGATTGGTCTATTGCTACTGAGTAAAATAGTGTGATATTGGATAAATGTTTGCTTAGTCACCCCAACGCTACAGTTAATGAAAAATATTATAAATAAATAATTTGCCAACATTATTTATCGACGGGATAGCTGAAGCGGCAACGCCTGTGACCCGCATTCGGGAGGTCCCGAGTTCGATCCCCGGCGACCATCCACTCTGACCCGTAGTTTTCGTGGTTTCCCCGGCGTTGACAGGCGAATGCTGGGATGGTTTCTTCTCTAACAACGGTTTCCTTTCCGTCATTTCCCTTTTATTTCATTTCTTTCTCATCTTCCACGTATGGCTCCGGGTCTCGTGATTTAAGGCGGTGTCGGGCAGATGGCGTGAATGCATGCTTACTGGAGAGAATATTCCCCATGGAAATCAGGGGCTGCTCGAATGGTGGGACGTTCATCCTCCTCTCTCGGCGGCTCCAGCAGTAGGACGGCTCTGCGAGTTTAGAAACGTTAGGAACTTACGTGCATCTCTGTGGCCTGTCTGCCTACGGCCTGTAGCATCCTTCACTTCAACCCTTCCTCCTAGGGTGTAATTTGACTGTTTCTTTAAATATTATATATTTTTGTTGGCCTCGGCTGCGTCAGTATTATTGTTAGAGACATGGAAGTCTTGGCAGGGCGTGATGCGACAAGAATGTAGGTTTACACAGATTTTAAGTTTTAATTCACTCCTTTTATTAATCCTTGACACAAATTAAATAGCACTTCACTGAATCGAGAGCTGTGGGATTCTTTTATTAAATACTTGCACTTTTTAATACGTATACTAATTTCGTCTCATACTAATACGTAATTAATTTCTCGAGGACACATCTTGCATCTGATTAGTAAAACTGTTTGCAGGCAACTGAATTGATTTCAACCGTCTAAACTTGTAAATTTCTGTATTTCAAGTCTGTGATTGGCTAATCTTACTCCAATAGAATACCTGCATTTAACTAAAGCTTTTTCTGGTTGTTGATTGTCTATTTTGAAACTGTCTCAAAATTTAAATTATTGTTACTCCAAGAATCACAAGTAGTAGTGTTAAACTTTCTTACTCATTATTGACTCAAGGTTACCTCATTGTTACCTCTTTGTTAGCAAATTTTGACCTATTTATCAACCTCCTACATTATTAAATTACGTAATGCATTCACATAACATTATTGAAAATGTTTACAATAATATAAGCATATGCAATAACTGTTACATACATTTTACAAATTATTACATACACATATTGCTTCAAGGCGGGCTGTTATTGAATTTACATGTTATATAATTTGACTGAAATCATTTAAGTGTTAAAAACACTGACTCAATCCACCATTTTACTTTCTGTATTGCTTACTTAAAATGGAAGAAGTGGTGCATTCGGCATAAAAATTTAATATTGCGATTTCAGACATTACTGCAAAAATTATAGCAATATATCATTATTATAATACCCGAAAATTGTTGCGATTTTCCCTGAACCCTCCAAAAAGTATTAAGAAAAATATTTTTGTGTTTAAGAATGACAGTTTTTAAGCGTGAAGGTGTTTGTTGGGATTTTACGACCTAAAATAAAACGTGCGATGTAGAATATTTTTCGTAATTTTTAATTCTCTCAAGAATGCTTCCAGCAAGCCATGCGGGTCTGACAACTTTTTCCATAGCATTAATCGTTTCTGAAATACTTGCTGTTTTACGTTTAAACCTTCCTACGTTAGTAAATGAAGTATAACTGTAGGTGCAACAATAAATGGGTGGAATTTAAAAAATCGATTTAAATGTTAAAACGTTTAATGTTAGTAATATTTTATTTTGGGGGACTTGAAGGGCATTAAAAGCAATGATTCCTATACGTGAAGTTTACTTTGGAGTACCACCAATCTAGCTTGCTCCAAAATATACGATATTTTCCGTAGGTGCTCAGTAGTTATAAAAACGGCCTTATGATTAGAGACACGCAAAATATGCAATTTTGTATTCTAAACCAAGTTTCATATCATTATTGGAAAAACTGTTTTACATTTCGCAACATGTAGAATTCAATACACACCATAACAAATTTCATAGTTCATAATATTTTAATGAAGTCGTCATATTTTTATAATATTTGCGATTTTTCGCTTCTAAAATAATTTCCATTAGCAATAAACCGGGCCTTGCAGATATTCTATTAGGGCAGTTTTCTGTGAAACACATTTAGGAAGCCGAACTCACTCACTCTTTCCGGAAAACGCGTCTAGAAAAACCCGCACCACCCTTTCCAACAAATCAGGGACAGTTGAGAAAATTTAGCATTTCCTCTATATGAGCCACGTGCAAAATCAAACACCATCTATTCTTGAAGAGTTTTTATTTTCGCGGACCGGTGCTTTTAGTGGCATATTGTAATTTGAATTAAGCAAGGACAAAGTAATAACTTGTTTATGTTTGTTTCTAGGTTTAAGGGTTTAACAATGATTAAAATCTATATACATCATGTAATTTGTTGTATTTCAATTGGCATTTTATTATTATTAAATATGGACAAAACTCTACTAAGCGTATTCTTTTTACTTTCTCTACTACATATAGTAAGTAGGGGAAGTATTGTCTTACACCCAAAAATTCGATACCGAGATTTCACCGGAAATATATGTTTTGAGACACCCTGAGTCCAAAAAAAGCATTTTTGGAAACATGTTCGTGTGTGTGTCTGTCTGTGTGTCTGTGAACAGCATAACTCAGAAACGAACAGTCGGATTAACACCAAACTTGGTATTTATGTTCAGTATCTTGCAGAGATGCGACACGAAGGTTTTCAAGAAAATCCCCTCACCCCAGATTACCCTTTACATGGAACATTTTTCGAAAATTTTAATTTTCTCAAAAATGGCTCTAACAATTTTGATTAAAATATCATATGTTTAAGATATTTTCATGACAAATAAAATGTATATCTTGAATTTTCTAGGAATGTCTCCAAAAGTATTCTTCATTGTGAACGACTTTTGCATAACTGGTAAACCATAAGAGATAGACAAAATTTTACTACACAAAAAATGTAGATCGCGTTAAAATACACAGTATATGTCATATACATTTTTTTGTTGAGTGAACCATTTTCGAGATATTGCTTATTATTCCCTTAAATTTTCCAATACTTATACTTTTTCTCAAATTCGTTATTCATTTTTTATGTCCTGAGAATGCAAAGAGAATGGAATACTTCACATAGCAACCAGCTCTTAAAATATTTGACTATCGCTTAAAGCCTAGCAATTCCCCTTGCATCTACAAGAAAATTAGCAATAAGATTAACATCTCGATATCTCGATTAACATGAAGCATATGGAGAATAAGCGTTTGTAAAAATAGTTTTTACAAGAGTAGAGAAAGTTATGTGAGTGTAACACATCAGCTTTTTTTAAAAAACTAATGAAGTAAATCTGCTGCACATCCTTAAAGTATAAGATATATTGCCTTTAAAATAGGTATATATTGCATAATAATTTGGAATGCTTTTCTTCATATTATCATAGTTTGTAAAACATTTTCTCGTATTTTCCCAGCCTCTAGTGATGATATAACTGGTATTGTTTCTGCATCTGCCTAACTGAAATCTAGATACGCACTTATTGTGATAGAAAAATAACTTTTTGAATGAACAGAGTAAAACATAGCGGATACCTATGTACTAGTAATGGGCTGAGAATGTTAGTTCATTCTCCTGCATCACACTTGTGTTGGACATGTTTAAAATTTAAAAGCAGTCACTGTACGCGGACCTTTTATTTGTGTGCGATTCACATTTTGGCCCGAACTGTAAATCCATTTCAATTCTCCAGGTGTCAATTCGTGAAGTCTCCCAAAGGGCGGCAATCAGAATCTTCGTGCAGAGAAATTCCCTGCGGATCAGCGTCTAGAGAAACTCCCTCCCCCCTTCTTTAGGAAATCTCCATTCGCTCTTTATGCTGCTTCTTTGATTCTTTCTATACAGTACTTTCTTCCCTACTCATAGCTCTTAAATACCCCCTGTTTGTGACTTTGTCATTCCTTCTTTACACAGATTTCTCATTTCCTTCCAAGCTTTTCTCTTATTATTATTATTATTATTATTATTATTATTATTATTATTATTATTATTATTATTATTATTATCGTTTAACGATATGTATTGTTCTTTTACTTCTGTCTTTATGTGCCTTCTTTCTTATATCCGTGCCTCTCAATTCATTGTTTCACCGCCGAAATTGTATTGTGATTCTTTTTGCTATCAGTTTACTTATTTTCCTTTTCGTCGTTTCCCTCTTATCAATGCCTCATTATTTCCTCAACTTTTCAGAAGTTCTTTTCCGTCTAAAATGTTTTCTTTATGCGTAATAATACTCTATGGGGAGCAAATAAGCCATTTTGCAACATTAAGCTCGATCTGAAACATAAACATCGCAATTGTGTCAGAAATACATGTTTCGAGGTGGTCTAAATATGAAGTTTAATATTTAACGAACATTTCTCTTTGGGTTATGCTGTTCCCTCTCTCTCTCTCTCTCTCTCACACACACACACACACACACACACACACACACACACACACACACACACTGACACACACGCTTCAAACCCGATGGATTTTTTCGAGCGTAAAAATCCTTAGCATGGCTTCCTTCGGAAGGGAAGTAAAGCCGGTGGTCCCGTGACGTAGATTTACGGCACGTAAAATAATCTCAAGCCTGATAAAGAGGGCTTTGAGCAAAATTACCGGTCTTTCATATCCAATATAGAATGGGACGCTAAGGACCACAACAGTTAAAGAGCGTCCACAAACTAAAAAAAAAAAAAAAAAAACATATCTACACGCGCGCGCTGACCTTCCTTTAAAATACTTTTTTACTTCCTCTCTACTGCTTACCTATAGTAAATAGAAGTATTGTATTCCACACATAAATTCAATACAGAGTTTGCCGTAAATACATGTTTGGAGATCCCTGATTTAAAAAAGCATTTGTGTGTGTGGGTATGTGTGTCTATGAGCTGCATAACTCAAAAACAAAAACCTGGTTAAATACCAAACTTGGTATTTAATTTCAGCGTCCTCCAAGGAAGGGACAGGAGCATTTTCAAGAAAATTTCCCCTCCACAAATTACCCTTCAAATGAAAATAATTGGATTATTTTTGATTTTCTTAAAAGTGGCTCTAACGATTTTGATTAAAATGCCTACAGTATGTTTAAATGAAATGTATATCTTGAATTTTCTGGAAATGGCCTGTGAGGTTGTCTTCATTCTGAAATGAATTTTCTATAACTTATATACCGTAACAGATATGCAAAAACGCATTTCACAAATATATAGATATCGTTAAATCACACAATTTATGTCATTTTATTTTTTTTGTGGAGTTAACCATTTCCCAGATATTCTTTATTATGGTTTTGAATTGTCAAATACTTATACTTTTAAACTGCAAATTCGCTATTGGTTTTTTAGTTTCTCTACTACGTATCTGTACGTATCAAGAAGGGGAAATGAGGGAAACGTCTTAAAAATAGGTACAGAAACTGTAATATCGTTTGTTCTCTGAGCATATTAAACATTAGAAACGTCTCTCCTTTAATTTGTTTATTAGAAATTTTTAAAATGAGGATGCATATTTTCTCGACTCGCTGTAGATATATTGGGACAGTTCATGCTTAGCACTTGCAGGTTCCTAAAATAGCACCTTATGCTGCATTTAATTTTGTAGTGTACAGAACGTAACACATGAAGGGCTCAGTAATCAGTTTTCTTTATTCATGAACATACAAGCGGTGTCTTTCTTCTTCTTGCACACATTAGTTTAGCTATAAATATTGCAACTTGTCGATAAGTCTTCGGTACTCTTGGAACGGAACGAAGAATGACGACTTAATGTGATGGAACTGTGTCAGGCAAACAGCAACGGACAAAAGAATATTTTGTTCTTACGGTTACGCGTAAATAGTAAGTATAGCGGTCGCAGCATAACTTAAGTTACTAAAAAACATAGCTGATATTGTAACACCCCACGGGGATGGTTACCCCCGCAGTAGGTGATTACACAGGGAGGTTGGTAGCTCAGAGGTAGGGGGGATGCGTTGGTACCGGGGTGGTAGGCAGGCCAGGGTGGCGTTCTAGGATAAGGGGTATTTAAATGAAGCACAGGGGATGCATTGACCCAATAGATTATACTGTTGCTTTAAGTGTGCGTACATTCAGTTTGGGGTGAAGCCCCGGCAAGTCAATAGAACTTAGATGAGGCGCATGCTTACCTGGTTAACTGGTGGCGAGTCTGACAAATGATCTGACGACTCTTTGATAACTGACTGGCAATTCTCTGGCAACTCTCTGATAACTCTCTCGTGGCAACTCTCGCGATAACTGCTCTCGATAACGGCCTGGCAATTCTCGCGACCGAGTCAAAACCCTGTAGTATAAATACATACAGAAGCGCTGACTCGGCGTTGTGCAGCGTGGACGTGTTCTGTTAACCTGAATTCCACACTTGCGCTGGTTAACGAAATATGTTGCAATTCTCAATGCTCAACCTGGTCCGCTACAATATCGCATGTCAGGGTGGTCAACGTTCTAACTTGAGTCACTAGTATATAACCAGAGAAATCACTAGTCAACCTGTTTATAAAAGACGCACTATTTCAATCTTCTGCTACTATCATGAGTCATTTTTATATCATATATACTGCTCTGTAATACACTTTTCTTCTGTGTAAATATTTGGTCCTCACCTTCCTTTTCCGCCGTAAGCAAGCAATTTGTTGATCCTCCCCAAAAGTCATACAATACATTTGGTGTCGATGATATGGGACAGGTCAACAGTAACATTAAATTCATTGTTATTTATAATACAATACAATTCATATGTATATAATAGATTCTATGATCAAATAGAATCAGTAGTCAACAATTATCAATTTAAAATTATACTAAAATAATATTTAAAATAAGCCATAAACAGTGACATAATTCCATAAATATTCACATGCATGTTTACAGATTATAATTGAGCTATGACTTATACATAAGATTTTTACTTAACTATGGTAGAAGCACTGTATACTCAAATAATAATTAATCTAATTCTGTTGTAAAAAAAATCTGTATTTGAATAAAAGCAGTGGTCAAGTAAAAAAGCCAGAAGTTTAGTTTTAAATTCCGGAAATTTCTCTATTGTTTTAATTTATCAGGAAGTTTGTTATATAATTTGGTACCTGAATGTACTACTCCATATTGTAATAATTTTATATTAGTTTTCATTATATGAACGTTTGTTTTATCTCTAGTATTATAGTTGTGAATTTGCTTATTAGTTAAAATGATGTTAAATTAATTAAAAAATTAGTTATAAACTAATCGCTGATTACCTATAACCTATAACCTGGATACACCTTAGGTGTTAAATTAAGCATTGAACCGTGCTATTGATTTAATTTATATAACATGCACATATTTTATAACTTTACAAATTATTTTACTGAAAGGGTTTAAAGAACGACTTATAGTTGCGCTTTAATATAACTTACGTATTTAGGTAAGCGAAACATTTACATGTCTTTTCTTTTTCTATGCAGATTTCTTCCTGTAAAATTAAAACCGCACACAAACAGAGAATACTTAGACAAAAATTGAAAAAATAAATCAAATTTCTAGTTAACTGCAAAGGTAAGACCTAATAATTAGTAATAACCTAATATCTAAAAAAATTAATAATTAAATCTTTAAATGCTGGTATAATTAGTCTAATTAATATAAGTAAACTAATTAATAAAATATTGTTACATGCTGGGGTGAGGGCCAAAAATGTTCACAGCAAATTACTAAATTTTGATCATCCCAACACGCACATGGAGGAAGCGTAACTCAGAAACGCAAGAGGACCACACCTTGGTATCTACATTCCGATGAAGGCGTGTGGTTTTTAAACAAAATACACAAATTTCACATCATACACATTACCTGTGATTTATTGATAAAGCTTCCTGTTAGCTTTACATTATACACAGGAGGGATAACGGATTAAGGGGAGATGCCACGCTGTCGAGGACTCGCCACACGCGACCCACTCCTTATACTCTTACTCAACAAGTGACGCTCACACATAAAGAAGTAACGCTGTTGACCAGCACAACAGATTATTTAAAAAATCAGGTATTTATCATATTTCATGTCAAACTGCCAGGGTTCATATATTGGTAGAACAAAAGAAACTTAAAAATACGTATAAGTAAACATCAGAGAAATATAAAATTAAAACAAATAGATAAATCAGCAGTTGCCAACCATTTTTGGAGTAGTAACCATGAAATAGAACAAGAGATAAAATTATTAAAACCTATGCAGATTCCTTCACAACTGGAAATTTGGGAAAAGATTTTCATTCATCTTAACATCAAGAATATTTTGAATTTTGAAATACCGCCTACAGACTACTTGATGCAGCTTATCCAATCAAATTACAAGAGAGAAGAAAGAAGACATGAGTTCCCAACGTTCACAACAGATGGCAGCAAACTCAAGACCACTAGAGCACAACTTTTCCCAGCAGTGGGCAGAAAAATCAGCTACTGAATTATTTCTTGGGGGTCAGGGGAGTGAATGAGAAGTCAGTCGACTTGGGATAAAGATGAGGGAAACATGTCTCTCGAAAGATAACACCAAGCGCCGATGTGATGAGAATTAATATGTAACGATTCTCTTTAATTTATAATATGAGAACATAACAATTAACAATACTTCTGTCCATTATAATCTAAGTAACGTCACCTTTCTCCCTCTCCAACCCTGGCTAGGCACGCTAGCCAGAGCTGGCGGCATACCAGAGATTCCAATAGAACCTACTCTCTCTGGCGTGGTCAGCGCCGAAGGAGAAGGTTCGTTCAACCGAAAGAAATAATAAATCACCCAAAACAACACTGTCGACAATGCGACGCAATAATGTGTCTGGTATGACAATACCTACTAATACGCCACAATATTAATATGATTAACACAATACAATACTATAATAAATATAATATAACTTAATAATGTAATCAGTGCGTCCGCTAGTAACTAAATGGTCGGTGTGCAACGTTTGAGCACCTGCGAATATAAAAACCAGGCGCCAACGTAACTAAGCTTCCCAATACATACATGTATTTGCGGAGGAGTTGCCGGTTATGAAAGGAACCTAACAACCCGAATATCAGCAGATTCTTGTGACTTATCTCATAATGTCAAAAAATGTCAAAGTCTCACTGTAGTAATCTCTCGTATATTTGAACTCTCTATAGACGCAACTTATTTTGAAATCAGTATTTCTTTGGAACTGGAACATCTCTAAACTGCGAAATGGTAAATGGTAGAGAAAATGGTCGGAGGTTTTTAAAAACATTTTGCATCATTGGATCATATTTTCAAGTTTCTATTTCTAAACTAAAACTAAAATAAATCTAGTTACAAGCTTGCGAAAGCCATTTTATTGCTTGGTTAGAAAAGAGCAACATCAAACGCACTGTGAGCTCAGTAAAACAAGGAAAAAGCGCTCTCCGCTGTGACAGGTCTGTTCGAAAGCATATTTTTATTACCTCGAGCACTAATCGACATTTGAACGATGTCTGCATTCGACATTCGCCAGTTTTTCCAAAGCCCCTGATTTATATACAAGCCAAGGTTCTGGGTTTCCTTTTTTTCTCTTCCCGGAACAGATAAAACTACTGCAATGTTATTTTTTCCCCAGTTACATCCTAGAATAACATGGATTATTGGCTGCGTTGCAGGCGTAGCGGGGCGTGGCGGGGGATGAAAGGAAGAGTTCAGCATCATCCACATCATCAACTAATTAACACGTGATCTCTATAGCCTCAGTCGAAATTTTACATTTTTTGAATTTTGCTCTTCCTACCGCATCACTGTTACCGATAGTCATTCTTTAATTATTGGTTTAAAATATTAATTGCAAACCGCCAAAACTTGTCTTTACAATGGAATTAATTGTTATTCCACACAAGCTGTGTGTTGGACAAGGTTGGAAAGGTAGAATCAGACGACCCGAAAATTTAATGCCATAACCGGGATGTGAGCCACGGATCTCCCGGTCTCTGTCCGTTTGCTTTAACCACTGAGCTACCATGGCAACTTGCCGGTACGACTTTAAATTCCACAACTGATCCGTATTTTTCCCGGTAAATCACAAGGAACTCTCAAATTGTATTTAGATGACATACTCTAATGGCGACTTACAATGCTTTAAGTACTTTAAGACCCAGGCTTCATAGTTTCAACCACTATTAGGCCAATTAATGGAATTAATTGTTCTTCCACACAAGCCATGTGTTGCACAAGTTTGGAAAGGTAGGACGAGACGACTGAAATCAGACGACTAGCTCAGTGGTTAGAAGCAACCTGACGGAAACCAGGAGATCCTTGGTTCAAATCCCGGCTATGACATTGAATTTTTCAGTCGTCTGATTCTACCTCTCCAACCTTGTCGTTACAAGTTTACAATATCTAATTCAGAGGAAATCCTAAATAAAGGCGCTTTATTGTTTTCCATTTTCAGTTATATGGGATTCAAAATAAAATAATACTATACTATTCATATTCATTTTATGCTAATCTAGAAGTGGTTTTAGACGGAGCCGTGGCCGAGTGGTTAGACCGCTCGCCTCCCACCGAGTTCAATCCCAGGGACCTGCATGTGGGATTTGTGGTGGACGAAGCGGCGTCTGGGCGGGTTTTCTCCGGGTTCTCCGGTTTCCCCCGCCATTCATTCCACCAACTGCTCCATCATCACCTTTCCTTTCATCCATTTCACTAACATTTCGTTTCATCTACTTCCTTCATCCTATACCAGGCATCGGGCTGATCACCCATCCTGGATGCTCTGTCTGATCCATGAGTATCTGCTCCTCGACGGGCCTCTGACCCCAGGCACCCGCTTGTAAGTCCCGGGGGGTGTAAGTCCTACATAAGAGGAGGGTAAACAGATAATGAATGAATGAATGAATAGAAGTGGTTTTAAATTACGTAATACAGACATGGCTACACGCAAGATGCAAAATAACCTTCAACTGTTTGTAACTTAAGTGGTTTTATTTGTTCTGAGTTAGGTGACAAAACAGGAGAATCGCCTAATTTTAATAAACTCATATACGACGAGAAAAGTATAAAAACCCGTGAACATTCAAACACGCAACAATGAGTATTTTGGAAACGTCTAATGCTAAAAATTTCTTATTAGTGTAAATTTTATATTTTAATAAGCTCTACATTTTTCCTGTGGTAAGATTTCGTGTATTTATTATGGTTTCGCAGTTTATTAAAATTCAGTGAGAATGAAAAGGTCTTCCCACAATTTTCACAGATAATTCAAGATATGCCTTTTATATGTCATCTCAGTATATCAAATATAGATATGAACCCAGCGAGATGGCGCCACGGTAACATTTGGAACTCGCATTTGGAGGCCCCGTTTTCGATCCCCGGCGACCGTCCACTCTGCTCCATGAGTTTTTCTTGGTTTTCCCGCGTCGGCAGCCAAATACTGGGATGTTCATCTTCTACGACGACTCTCCTGTCCCTCATTCCCTGTACCACTCATTATCCTTGTCATCTGTTTCAGGGTTGTAGGACCAGGCGACGGTGTTCGGAGGGTTGCGGCTGGGCGGTGGATGTGCGCTTTGTAGACGTTTCTTTCCTGACGTGGTCCAGGGATCGCTCGTTGGATACCCGCCTCTGAGTGCTTTCAAGCAGACGCTCCTTCGCTGAACCTGGAGGCTTGGGGCCCAATGGGTGGTCTCGGGCGACATTGGAGACTTTCAGTTGGAAATTCTTATGAACCCCGGAGGCTTGGGGCCCAATGGGTGGGCTCGGGCGACGTTGGAGACTTTCAGTTGAAAACATTAGGGACCCTGTCCGTGCTAGCACCGGTCATCATCCGGATCTCACCCCTCACCCCTCTCTCCAGGGGTCATGGTAGAAGAACAAGGGGCCGAATGGCCTGCGTGCGATGCTCTACCCCGGTTTCGGGGGCCCCTTCCGTTCGTCCATACGTTTACCTTTTACCTTTATAACAAATATATGAGACAGAAATCAATGGCGTTAGAGCCAATTCTGAGAAAATAAAACATAAGGAACGTTTTTGCATATAAAGGCTTATTTGGGGCACAACCATAATACTATATTGTGGTTATTTATTACACAAAAACAGAGTTTGAGAAGTACGCTCTGTCTGCTACATTACGGAGGCTGCCTTGTTTGAACAGCAACGGTGGAGTATTGTAGCTATATTTTGTTGCACTTACGGCTACGAAAGAGTTACTGATTCGGGTGAAAATCCAAACTTTCGGCTGACAATTGCTCTACCGAGTATGCATATCATAAGCATCTGCAATGCTGTCTGTATTATGGTTATTTTCACATTTAGTGATGCATAACATGAAAGGGAACATACCACACACACACACACACACACACACATGCAGATTATGAGACTTACGCGCTCCAAGGTTGATTGAAGAGCGCATCAATAGTGTTAATGTTGAGATTACTCGTTAAATTTAGTGATACAAAAACACTTATGCCCCAGGTGAGGATAGAACTTACGACGTTATGATTATGAGGATTACGCGCTGCCAAATGCGCTACCAAGGCTGGTTGAACAGCACACCAATAGTGTTAGTGTTAAGGTTACTGGTTACATTTAATGATACAAAACACTTCTGCCTCGGTTGAGGCTCTAACTCACGACCTTAACAATATGAGACTTACGCGCTGCCAACTGCGCTACGGAGCCTGGTTGAAAAACGCATCAATAGTGTTAGTGTTGAGGTTACTCGTTACATTTAGTAATACAAAAACACTTTCGCCCCGGGTGAGGGTCGAACTCACGACCTTAAGATTATGAGACGTACGTGTTGCCAACTGCGCTACCGAGGATGGTTGAACAACGCACCAATAGTATAGTGTTGATGTTACTGTTACATTTAGTGGTTCAGAAATACTCCTGCCCCGGGTGAGGATTGAACTCACGGCCTTAAGATTATGAGACTTACGCGCTACCATCTGCGCTAACGAGGCTGGTTGAAGAACACACCAATAATGTTAGTGCTGAGGTTACTGGTTACATTTAGTGATACAAAAACACTTCAGCCCGGATGAGGATCGAACTCACGAATTTAAGAGTATGGGACTTACGCGTTTTGAACTGCGCTACCTAGGCTGGTTGAAGATCCCACCAATAGTGTTAGTGTTGAGGTTACACGTTACATTGAGTGATACAAATACACTTCTGCCCCGGGTGAGGATCAAACTCAAGACATTACTATTTTTATGAGACTTTCGCGCTGCCAACTGCTCTACCGAGGCTGGTTGAATAACGCACCAGTAGTGTTAGTGTTAAGGTTACTCGTTACATTTAGTGATTCGTAAATATTCCTGCCCCGGGTAAGGATGGAAGACACAACCTTAAGATTATGAGGCTAACGCGCTGCCAACTGCGCTACCGAGGCTGGTTGAAGGACACACCAATAGTATTAGTGATGAGGTTAGTCGTTACATTTAGTGATTCTAAAATGCTTCTGCCCCGGGTAAGGATCGCACTCACGACCTTAAGATTATGAGACGCGCTGCCAACTGTGCTACCGAGGTTGGTTAAAGAACGCACCAATAGTGTTAGTGTTGAGGTTACTCGATACATTTAGTGATACAAAAACACTTCTGGCCCGGGTAAGGATGAAACTCACGATCTTAAGATTATGAAATTTTACGCGCTGCCCACTGTGCTACCGAGGCTGGTTAAAGAAGGCACCAATAGTGTTAGTGTTGAGGTCACTCTTTACATTTACTAATACAAAAACACTTCTGCCTCGGGTGAGGATCCAACTCACGACCTTAAAATTATGAGACTTACGCGCTGCGAACTGCGCTATCGAGTCTGGTTGAAGAGCTCACCAATAGTGTTAGTGTTGCGGTTACTCGTTACATTTAGTGATAGAAAAGCGCTTCTGCCCCGGGTGAGGATCGAACTCACGACCTTAAGATTATGAGACTTAACGTGCTGCCAACTGCGCCATCGAGGCTTGTTTCAAGCCACACCAATAGTGTTAGTGTTGAGTTTACTCGTTACATTTAGTGATACAAAAACACTTCTGCCCCGGGTGAGGATCGAACTCACGACCTTAAGATTATGAGACTTACGCGCTGCCAACTGCGCCATCGAGGCTTGTTTCAAACCAGACCAATAGTGTTAGTGTTGAGGTTACTCGTTACATTTAGTAATTTAAAAACACTTCTGCCCCGAGTTCGGATCGAACTCTCCTTAGGATTATGAGACTTACGCGCTGCCAACTGCGGTATCGAGGCTGCTTGAAGACTACACCAATAGTGTTAGTGTTGAGATTACTCATTATATTTAGTGATTCAAAAACACTTTTGCCTCGGGTGAGAATGGAACTGAGGACCTTATTGTTATGAGACTTTCGCGCTGCCCACTTCGCTACCGAGGCTGGTTGAAGAACGTACCAATAGTGTTAGTGTTGGGGTTACTCGTTACATTTAGTGATTCAAAAAACACTCCTGTCTCGGGTAAGGATAGAACTCACGACCTTAACATTACGCGACTTACGCGCTAACAATTGTGCTACCGAGCCTGGTTGTGAACGTGCCAATAGTATTAATGGTGAGGTTACTCGTTTGATTTAGGGATACAAATACACTGATGCTCCGGATTAGTAAGAAACTGCCAACTTTAAATTCCGACTGACGTGATGCCAACTGCGCTACCGAATGTGGTTGCAGTTTTCACCAATAATATTATACTTTTAGGGATACCAAAACCTTATTGCTGGAGTGGGGATGTAACTCATGACTTTTAATTATGAATTAGGGGTTCCAACTGCGCTAAGGAGGCTTGTTTTAGTTTGCTCCAAGAGTATTAGTTTTATGTTTATTCGTACGTTTAGGTATAGATAAACCCTTTAAACGTTAAACGCTTGGTTCTTTACATTGATAACCAAAAAAGAGGAAAGGGCTAACGTACCATGCTTGCACGGATTTCTCTGCTTGATTTCAATTGCAGATAATCCTTTATACACGGTTTGTTATAAAAATTGATTTTCCCATTCACCCTGCGTTACTCACAGTAGCTTGTTAAGTTAATAGTCCTAAATGAAGCAATTTGAATTTAACTTGTTCGCATATGATAATTCAGTTTTGCTTGCTGATGAATCAACGTAGTAAACTATCCTTTATAGCTTTTTAGTAATGTTGCAGATAGCTACTACACGACATTTCTATCTTGGAAATCTTGAGGGGTGAGGAGGTAACAACGAATATTTCGAAAAGTGCCAATGTTAAAAAAAGTTACTTGACACAAGCTATTATTTAATGAGTTCTGCATATTTTATGTACAATTAATGGTAATTCATGAATATAGAAAGAAGAGAACTTCTAAGGCTATTCACAAAAAAATTCAAGGTGTACCTTTAATTAATAATGAAGGCATCTTTAGCATAGTAAAAATCCTTCTAACCAGTTTTGATAGAATAAAATATAACGAATTTGTTTTCGATGTAAAGCGGGTAACTGTTTTATTGTTGTCATTTTTACAAATTAAGTAATGATTTATATTTCATACTTAACTTCCTTTTTGAATTAATGTTATATGCAATATATGCATTTTTAAGTCTGCTTATTAAGGTGGGGGATTGTAGGTGTTGTAACACCTGCAAATCAATTGGCGTTCCCAGTGCAGAGAGAGAGAGAGAGAGAGAGAGAGAGAGAGAGAAATATTACGTATTTGTAGATCTTCTCTTGCTGCTCGAAGTTGACTGCGCAGGCTTTCGACGCTGTGGAGGGCAACATAATAATGCAGAATGCCTACAGTGCCTTTAAGCAACCCGAGACTCCTGACATTTTACTCTAAGCGGAGAAGAGGGAGAGCTGCGTTTCCACGCTGTATTAGAGCATGTGTCAGATGTTTAGCAGCTCTACGAATAGCAAACAGCTCGCTAAATTAAATTGAGGTTTATTTATGGACGCTCTTTAACTGGTATGATTCTTAGCGCCCCTTCTGTATTGGTTGTGAAAGAGTTCGCTGCGACGTGACGCTATTGAGCAGCAGTAAACCTCGCCAATATGGCATCGTGTTAACCCTCAAAGTTCAGCTTGTAGGCGAAGGAAAAGGATGGTGGTAGCACTCACTGGCTAGAGCAACAGCGGAGAGAAATTTGCCATGGAAACATATCCTTCCAAGAAGTGTCAGAAGTATCATGTTATTTAAATCTATCGTAGAGGGAGCCACACCTGAGCAAAGCGGTTTATAATGTTTCAAGTCTCGAACTATAGTAAGTGCGGCATAATCGTTTGGGTTTTACAAAGGTGAAAAATGATGCAGTTGCGAAACAACCCAGTTCCAGACCGGTCGTGCTGTTGGTCAGACAACAGAGCGATGACGTAGAGCAAGGGTGGCGAAAACGACTTCCTTCCGCGAGTCACCAATTATGCAACACGCACTGCGTCACTCAGCAGCACGTGAAAATCAAACGGACGGTTGCAGAGAGGGAACGTGCGCCTGCGAGTCAAAATGTCTCGCGAGTCACGTTTTCGCCACCTCTGACGTAGAGTATCTATCCTACCGCAACTGTTGCACATGGGTGTCTTCACAATGTCGTATTGACTTTTTGTCCTCCGTAGGCACATCATTGACGACAAAATATGTACTAGTACTCCAATCCATAGGTATATTTCTAGAATGGATGTTCCAGCACATCTGGCACTAATGTATGTTGGGGATTTGATGCACCACATGAATAGATGTTTGCAGCTTCTGTAAGAAAAATTTGTATACCGTCTATGTCAATCCTTTAGGTTGTTGCGTTAGGGCATCTATATTAATACCATCTTAAGCGTTGATTGCTGTCCTGATGTTACATTTTATGGGATAATATGCCTTAATCGGAATGCAAGTACTTTCATTACAATTTTTCTAGTCAGTATTCAACAGTATTATCAGTATATAGTCCCAGACGTGCATAGGAGGTCGCTTCTTTGGAATAATACTGCAATGCCATTTCCAAACGCAGGACAATGTGTTGATCCAAGGAGGATCTCATTAACCAATTTGACAATTTTCTCTTTGCTGATACTCCATCATCTTGTAGAACAATATGATATACCGTCTGCTCCTGGACAGGAATGAATGCTACCGAAAGTAGTGATGTTAAGTATCTCTTGCGGAATATATCTTCTTCAAGGAAATCTGTCCACCATGGTTATGCTGTTCTCAACATATTGTAAAAGTTCTTCTTTGGCATAATTGTGTAGTTCATTAATCCGGTGTCAGCACGAATGTATGGGCTACTATCATCACTCTTTTCTTTAACGGTTTGAAATTGGGAATATTTCTCCTATGCAATGACTAAATTATGACATCGTGAACGAGTCATAATTCCCGCCAAAATTTGGTTGTGTATTCCCTCGATTTTTTGCTTCACAGCTTGAGTGCGATTAGACACGCCTTGCCCAATCTGCCGTCTAGCAAGAAGACCCACTAATGTTTCCTGGTAAAAGTAAAAGTCCAAGGTGTATCGTCGTTCAATGGCCCTCTCACGATTATTGTTATTGAAAAATATCGTTATACAAGGATTAAATATACGACGTCATTTTTCCAACACCGTCATTGGGGAGCGGCGAACTTTATGCCGAAGACAGTTTGGTGAAGTCAGCTACGAAATGCGACTCAGAAACTAAATGTAGTTTCATAGCGTAGTGGTTGCTAAAAGCCACAGGTAAAACACACACAGAGTGGGTCAGGTATTGCTGGCGTTATCTCAGTGCTTGGTTTGATGGATCACATTTGTCAGACATATTCATGTCTACAGTACTGGGTAGCACAGATGACCCTGTAGGCAATGATACACCTTTCTTTACTACTTCTGTGTGACTATTAACTGCGTTCGGTGCGGATAATAGTTTCTCCTGTATTGGTGCAGATGCATCATCACGCATCTAACTCAGTAGCTTTAACAGGACAATCAGGGTCTACATCACTAATGCCGTTAGGATAGTCATTTGACAAATGTACTATTTCTTGACATTCTTCTACCGCCCGAGAGCTAACCTGACTTCCTACTACATCATTGAGTAAAACTTCTTGCTTGCTCGAGACAGAAATAGGCAGATTGGATTTTTAAATGGACATATGAGCGGAAATGAGTAGCTTCTCCACATACAAGACAAGCTTGCGGTTGTTCTAGATATGCCACGTCAGCTTGAAACCCATGTATCAATAATGTGGATGGAATTTTCTTTCTTAATTCCATTGATACAGTATGAACACCAGACTTGACGGGGTACTTATAACCTGTAATCTATTTTTCTGCTCGAATATCTAGCACTTTTCTATACTGATACAATTTTTGTTCCAGAAATGGGTGAGTGATCTCAGGTACTAGATTGAAAATTCTGACATTCACGGAATCTCTGTAAGTATATTTCATAATGTGCTACCGATATAAATTTGATGAAAACTGGCTTTTCTCTAGATGGAAAGCTGTAGTGTATCTATCTCATCAGGTGGTATTTTCATTTAGTCGTGAATCTAGTCATGCACTTCCATCATGCTGGGACGACGTTCACCTGCTATTTAGCCTTTGCACTATATTCATGTAAGAAGTTTTGTCTTGTGCAACTATAGACTCAAAATTACAGCCTAGTTGATGTTACTCTTTTCAAAACAACCCAAAATTCACAATTTTGTGACTATAAGTAAATATCAATAGCCTGATTAGGCTGGGGAGATTTTCGTGAAGAACTCTGCCTGCAATGCTTATATAAACAGTGTGTGGCTCGAATATGAAAGTTCATATCCGAAGTTTCATTTTTGAGTTTTTTTCTGACAGACGACAAAGAGACATTACATATACGTGCGCGCGGAACATTTTCTAAAATGATTTTCTTTGGTTTAGTGGATATCAAAACGTGTGTTTTCGGTGACATCTCGTTATCGTATAGGTGTTTCAGTGGAATAGAATATTTCCTCTACCTACTATACATAGGTGGTAGAGAAAGTAAAAATATACCCAGCATTATAATAATATATCAAACTTTGAACTGGTTTGATGCACTAAACCAGTCAAAAGTTGCTGATTCCTTAAATGTTAATTTTATCGAAATGTCGTAAGAAATGCTGTGAAAAATGTTTTAATGTTAATATTTGTAACGTAATAATTTTGACAAAACTCAATAATAAGTGGTATTCTTACATTTTCTGACTTCATGCCTCGTTATATTCGCCTCCTTTGGGAGAGCAATTAATGTCTCTAATTGAGACATGTTTATGCTGTCGCAGTAATCGGCTAGTGTTATCTTATTTTCTGGGCGCCTGTTATTGTTTTATTATTTTAAAATTTGGTTTCTTTGTCCTCCGGCTAGCTATTATTACTCAGTCGAGCAAATATCTCTGAGCAGGGCGTGTAATCGGAAAGGAGTTGTTACTAAATGATAACACTGATAAAAGAATTTATTTTCACACTTTTATTGCCGTCACACCTAATTAATGGTTCACATCTTTAATCTTTATACACGCCTGACTGAAACTGTTATATTTCCGAATGTAATTACTGTCGTATTAGTTGCCACGTACTTCACATTTTGTAACTAACTTTACGACGAGAGATTCTTCCAAACTGTATGACGTGCACCTCGCGAATAACTTTTCAAGATTGCATGACGTGTACCTCGAGAAAGACTCTTCAAGACTGCGTGTAACTTGCTTATGGCTCGAGAATTTATACTCCTTCACCTCGAAATGCCTAAACATTATAATAGAGCTACTATTGGTTACCAAATCGCGCCAACATTAGCGTGTTTTGTCAGCCAATCACAATTACTAGCACATATGCTCTAGGGAAGATATTCCCTCCATTTCTAAAGAAAGGCACGCTACCCTGACGTCATTTGTTTTTCTCTTCTTAGTGATAAACAACTCACACCATCGGTTCATTGTTACCCATTTCTATTGTCAGTTTCAGTGAGGCCGTGTAAACTTATTTCCTAACAATGCTTATGGCTAACAAACATCTAAAATCGTTGTTATACAATAATGTTAATTTACACTACAATCACTCTGGCATTCACAGGGTTATGATATAAAATACTGCCTCATATGCCCCACTAGAAACATAATTATAAATATTTACAACCTTTTTTGGGAAATTTTATAATTGGGTTTTTAGTCTCCTGAATCTTGTAACACACGGTATTTATCACTTGCACGTAACACTGCACACGCATTTTACACACGTTATACACCTTGCCTTTTTCTGGCCACTATTCACTGGCTCGGGTCTAATGTGTTTATATACCTGAATCTGACCTTACAAGTTTTCTTTCATACAGCAAATACTGTACCCTGAACTATTTAGGTCATTATTACAAAATGGTTATACTTTCTTAGGTTATTGACATAAAAATTTATACACTCAAGCGTTTTACCCTGGTTCATTTTGTAATTATTGAACATATTTACAAAAAATATTCATCCACTATACCAATATATTTACATCTCTTAATTCTAAGACATAATTTCAGATTATCTGTGTGCTATATAAATTTTTGGCTTTAATTATCCTTACCATTTCTTATTGTTTTGTACTTTATATTCACAATACTCTTTGAATTATACCTACATACTTTTACTTTCATATGACATTAAATTATCTTTTTTTTATTTTTTACTTTCTCTACTACGTATAGTAAGTAGGGGAAGTATTGCATTCCACCCAAAAATTCGATACCGAGATTTCACCGGAAATACATGTTTTGAGACCTCCTGAATCCAAAAAAAGCATTTTTGGAAACATGTCCGTGTGTGTGTCTGTGTGTGTGTCTGTGTGTCTGTGTGTGTGTCTGTGAACAGCATAACTCAAAAACGAACAGTCGGATAAACACCAAACTTGGTATTTAGGTTCAGTATCTTCCAGAGATGCGACACGAAGGTTTTCAAGAAAATCCCCCCACCCCAGACTACCCTTTACATGGAACATTTTTCGAAAATTTTAATTTTCTCAAAAATGGCTGTAACGATTTTGATTAAAATAACATATGTTTAAGATAATGTCATGAGAAATGAAATGTATATCTCGAATTTTCTGGGAATGTCTCCAAAAGTATTCTTCATTGTGAACGACTTTTGCATAACTGGTAAACCATAAGAGATAGACAAAATTTTACTACACAAAAAATGTAGATCGCGTTAAAATACACAACTTATGTCATATACATTTCTTTTGTTGAGTGAACCGTTTTCGAGATATTGCTTGTTATTTCCTTAAATTTTCCAATACTTATACCTTTTCTCAAATTCGTTATTAATTTTTTTATATCCTGGACATGCAAAGAGAATGGAATGCGCCACATAGCAACCAGCGTTAAAATATTTGACTATCGCTTAAAAGCTAGCATATTCCCCTTGCATCTACAAGAAAATTACCAATAAGATTGACATCTCGATATCTCGATTAATATGAAGCATATGGAGAATAGGCGTTTGTAAAAATAGATTGTACAAGAGTAGAGAAAGTCATGTGAGTGTAACACATCAGATTTTTTTGTTTAACAACCATCATTTTCAATACTTACAGTGTCTTTTTAATTTGAAAGTACTCTGACAGGTCTGCAATAAACTGTACTGGATTGGAGTTTTCATTAAATTTTGGAAGTGGCAAGTCACTTAAGATATATTTATAGTTTTGCATGTCGCTTATTCCCAAATTTAAATTATCCACTGTTACTTGTGCACTCTGAGTTTCGGCGTGGGCTATGGATGAAGTCGCCGCGTCACTCACATTATTAGTCACACTTGAGGAAATACCTCTATCACTATTCTGTGCATCAGATACATTAACATCACATATATTGACCCTTGAACTTAATTCTAACCTATTTACAGACTTTGCAGATTTTCTATTGTCTGTTCCAATTTTCTATTGTTTTCATTTTGAACCGTTTGGTGCTTGTTAATTTCAGAAGTTAGTTTTTGATTCAAATCTATAGACAAAACTTTAACTTCTTTGGACAACTTATTTCTTTGTGTTTCCGATTCCTTCTGAATTTCAGATATCTCCCCTCTGAAATTAACTTGCGCCTCAATTAAATCTGCATTCGTAGCCTCCATCATCTCTCTTAGGTCACTTGAAATGCTATTCATTTGGCTTCCTAACTCTGTACATTTTACATCAACATGTTCAATTTTAGTATTAACCTCACTTTTTTGGTTAGATATTTCTCTGCTCATATCTGACATTTTCTTTGAAAATTTTCCTATCTCACTTGCTATTATTTCCTGATTTTGATTTCTCATTCTTGGCATACTACTATCTAGCTTCATAAATTTCTTTTCAATTTCTTCCCTGTTTTGATCTAATTTTTGCTCTAATTTCTCATTACTCTGAGTTAGTTTTTGTTCTAAGCTCCCACCAATATCTTCCATGTCTTGATTTAATTTTTGTTCTAATTTCTCATAACTCTTACCAATATATTCCCTTAATTCCCTAGTACTCTTACCAATATCTTCCATGTGTTGATTTAATTTCCTATTATTTTATAATTGGTCTGTAATACTCTCATTTAATGTTTTATCTAAATTTCTCAATATTTCCATCATCATACCAGCATCAAAATTAACGTTTCCTGCTCCATTTACATCCCTTTGTTGAACCTTCATTTTCACCACCCGTTACAGTTACTTCACCCCTGTTTGGTACAATACTCTGACCCACAGGTCTAATATATCTATCTCTGTCGTCGACTACCTGCCCTGAAATGTTTACAACAATCCCAGATGTTTGACTTGACTGACCTGCTATTCCGATTTTCTTCACTGATATTTCCTCCCTCAAAACCTACATTGTTTGAGCTATTTTCCATGACCTGCATTGAATTACGGCCAACTGTTACATTATCCCCTTCCATAATTATTTCTTCAGTATTATTAGTAGACTTTGTTTTCTTAAACCTTCCGCTTCTCAACACCATTTAATCTCTCACAATTTTTATTTTGTTTTAGGATACACATAAAATTTACAATTTTCTAACCTTTTATGATGCTATATGATGAGTGATGACCTCGTTTTGATGTCCAGTTTCGTGCCCCTCTCTCCTAGATGAATATGTCGCCTCTGCGTTGTAATACGATGGATCTACGTCGTCTCACTGTCTTGGTGTCGAATTCCCTTGTTGTCTTCTGTTCTCGTAGTCGCTGATGTCCTCTCATCCGCGTCTTTGGTTGTTTCTGGAATCTGCGTCTTGTAATTAATTGCACTGCTCCATTCGCCCCCACGTTCTGGTTATCTCGCCCCTTCCTGGTTATCTCGCCCTACGTTCTGGGAGCCATTTGTCGCGGTAATCGGCTCGTGTTATCTTATTTGATGGGCGCCTGTTATTGTTTTATTATTTTAAAACTTGGTTTCTTTGTCCTCCGGCTAGCTATTATTACTCAGTCGAGCAAATATCTCTGAGCAGGGCGTGTAAAAGGAAAGGAGTTTTTACTAAAAGATAACACTGATAAAAGAATTTATTTTCACACCTTTATTGCCGTCACACTTAATTAATGGTTCACATCTTTAATCTTTATACACGCCTGACTGAAATGTTATATTTCCGAATGTTATTACTGTCGTATTAGTTGCCGCGTACTTCACATTTTGTAACTAACTTTACGACGAGAGATTCTTCCAAACTGTATGACGTGTAATAACTTTTCAAGACTGCATGACGTGTACCTCGAGAAAGGCTCTTCAAGCCTGCGTGAAACTTGCTTATAGCTGGAGAATTTATACTCCTTCACCTCGAAATGCCTAAACATTATAATAGAGCTACTATTGGTTACCAAATCGCGCCAACATTAGGGTGTTTTGTCAGCCAATCACAATTACTAGCACATATGCTCTATGGAAGATATTCCCTCCATTTCTAAAGAAAGGCACGCTACCCTGACGTCATTTGTTTTTCTCTTCTTAGTGATAAACAAATCAACCCATCGGTTCATTGTTACCCACTTCTATTGTCAGTTTCAGTGAGGCCGTGTAAACTTATTTCCTAACAATGCTTATGGCTAACAAACATCTAAAATCATTGTCATAGAATAATGTTAATTTACACTACAATCACTCTGGCATTCACAGCTTATGATATAAAATACTGCCTCATAGCACAAAGTTGTTCATAGGAATTAGTTGAGACATCCTCGAATGATAACGTAACATATTCTCATGTGCACATAAGGCATCTTAATGCAATGTTTAAACCCAGCTCTGCCCGTTTGCATGCATTAACATAGCTTACTTACCCAAAGGAAAAACAAATTAGCAGAAAAGCCTTAAGTGTTACTTTCACGTGACTTTCTCTAGCCACGATCGTTTATTTCTATGTAGCTACTACTAGCTATTCTTGGTACAGCTTATTCTTCTACTTCAGTTTATCAAAATAAACGGTTGCAGAAATGGTTTAATTACACCTTTTGTAGTAGGTACAAGGTGAATAGAAGAGTCTGAAGGCATTAGTCAGATGTAAATAAAACTAATTGTACTTGCGGTTGTTGAAATTTCATACTCTATCCATAACAAACAACTGAATAATGACTACACTTCAGATCATGACAAGGTATTCAACAACTAAAACCAATGCACTGCCACTGCTTACGCCTTTAATTATTATTATATTGTGGAAGGAATACTCAGAAAGGCCACAAAGGGTAGGATCGAAAATGTCAACTTACTGACAAGAGACTGGCCCATTTAATGTTTAATAATATTATATTTTGAAGTATTAATAGAATACTGGATCCTGATAAAGCAAATACAAATATATCTTGCAGTATTTTGGTTCACAATTCGTAATTGAAAGTCTGCTTCTATGTTTGAGTGTTCCACATGTAACCACGACACTCGCAATTGAATTTCAGGTGAAGAATCGGATGAGCTGGTAAATCCTCGATGGTTTTGGATAACACTGAAATGACATATTATATCCTTTAAATATAAGCCTAATCCCCGCTTGTGGACAATACATGAAACTATTAAAAGAAGTACGGAAGGGAACACAGATATGTGAGGGATCAGAATGACCAAAGCACAAGTTATTTGCCCTAGCAAAATGGGCTACATGTCTATAAAAAACTCACCCCTTTTAGTTGCAGTGGCCGCGCACAGGTGAAAACTCGGAACCAAGTCATTTAAGCGGCCAGTCGAACCAGCCAGCTAACCTCGGCTCGGGACAATCCTCACCAGCCAAAACAAAACAAAAGGCTGACAGATAGCGCCCCACCCAAGCACAGAGATTTCACCTGCAATACACGCGAATATAAAGATTACGAGAACCACTAAAGAAAATCGGCACACCAATAAGAATGAATATCTCGGAAATGGCTGATGCCACAGAAGAAATATTTCAACTAATTATATGTTACAAAGAGATTTACATATTTTTGTAGTAGCTTTTTGTCTGTCTCTTATGGTTTACCAGTTATACAAAATTATACCAAGATTATTTAAGAATGAAGAGGGGTTTGGGGCTATTCGCAGAAAAATCAATTTAGTAATCTTGTAAATATGATTAACTTATGGAATTTTAATCAAAATCGTTACAGGCATTTTTTGATAAAATTAAAAATAACGGAAAACTCTTCATTTAAGGGTAGTTTTTAGTTGGGGGATATTTTTGAAAATCTTCATCATGTATCATGTTGTGGTAACTTATATAGGAAGTTTAGTATTTATCCTACTTTTCGTTTTTGAGCTATACTGTTGACACATAGACAGACACAAGCACATATGGAATTTTTCTAAAATGCCTTTTTGGATTTATGGTCTCAGGAATGTAATTCTGGTGAATCTCGGTATCGAATTTGTGGTTAGAATAGCTTAAATATCTTCTCTATTTCTATTACGTGGTAGAAAAAGAAGAATTGTTTCTCTTGGATTCAGGGAGTCTGAAAACGTGTACTTCCGGTTAAATTTCGATATCGATATTTTTGGGGTGGAATCAACATTTCTCTACTTACATAATAGGTATGCAATAGAGAAAATAAAAATATATTTGAAATAAATTTCGTATCTAAAAGAGATCTGCATCTTTTGTGTAGTAATGCGTTGTCTGTCTTTAGTGGTTTGATAGTTATACAAGGTTATAGAAAATTCCTTCAAAATGAAGAGGACTTCACAGGTTATTCGCGGAAAAGTAAACCTACCACACATTTTATTAATCATATAAACATCTTAGCCAGAAACGCTAGAGACATTTTTTGATAAAATTAAAGATGCAGAAATATTCTCCGTGTAAAGGGTAGTTTGGGTTGGGAGAATTTTGTTGAAAACCTTCGCATCGCATGTCTGGAAGAAGCTAAACTTAAATACGAAGTTTGGTACTTATCCTACTTTTCGTTTTTGAGTTTTCAGACACGCACACACACACACACGTGGTCTAGGAGTACCATGCTAGCCCAAGGTCGCAGATTCAAACCCGATGGACGGCGATGAACTTTTTCGGACATAAAAACCCATGGATGGCTTCCTTCGGAAGGGAAGTAAAGCCGGTGGTCCCGTGTCGTAGATTTACGGCACGTAAAAGAACCTCAAGCCTGATAAAGACGCCTCTGAGCAAAATTTCCAGTCTTTCACGCCCAAGAATGGGGCGCTAAGAACTATAGCAGTTAAAGAGCGTCCATAAACAAATAAACACACACACACTCGCTTGCAAATATTTTTCTAAAATGCTTTGTTCTGTTCTTTTCTTTTTATTCATGGAACCTGGTAATATGTATTTTCGTAAAATCTCACTGACACATTTGGCCGAGGTCGTTAAGAGATACATTCGTGAATGGGATATCTGCGGTTCAAATTAATGGCAAATTCCGGAAAAGTACCCTAAACGTAGGCCTGGAACGTTTACTTTACAAATCACTTATCATCAGTGTCCACAGCCTGTGGTGCCGTGTGCATTAAAAACGGACGTTAAACACTAACAAAAAATCTGATGTGTTACACTCATATGACTTTCTCTACTCTTGTACAAACTATTTTTATAAACGCTTATTCTCCATATGCTTCATGTTAATCGAGATATCGAGATGTCAATCTTATTGCTAATTTTCTTGTAGATGCAAGGGGAAATGGTAGGCTTTAAGCGATAGTAAAATATTTTAAGCGCTGGTTGCTATGTGGAGTATTCCATTCTCTTTGCATTACCAGGACAAAAAAAGTGAATAACAAATTTGAGAAAAACCACAAGTATTGGAAAATTTAAGGGAATAAAAAGCAATATCTCGAAAATGTTTCACTCAACAAAAAATGTATATGACATAAATTGTGTATTTTAACGAGATCTACATTTTTTGTGTAGTAAAATTTTGTCTATCTCTTATGGTTTACCAGTTATGCAAAAGTCGTTCACAATGAAGAATACTTTTGGAGACATTCCCAGAAAATTCGAGATATACATTTCATTTGTCATGAAAATATCTTAAACATATGATATTTTAATCAAAATTGTTAGAGCCATTTTTGAGAAAATTTAAATTTTTGAAAAATGTTCCATGTAAAGGCTAGTCTGGGGTTGGGGGATTTTCTTGAAAACCTTCGTGTCGTATCTCTGGAAGATGCTGAACCTAAATACCAAGTTTGGTGTTTATCCGACTGTTCGTTTCTGAGCTATGCTGTTCACAGACACACAGACATGTTTCCAAAAATGCTTTTTTTTTGGATTCAATGGGTTTCAAAACATATATTTTAGGTGAAATCTTGGTATCGAATTTTTGGGTGGAATACAATACTTCCCCTACTTAGTATACGTAGTAGAGAAACTAAAAATCCAGTAAAATCTCAATATTGAATTTTTGGTGTAATGCAATACTTACTCTTCTTACTACACGTCGAGACTAAAAACAAAAATTTGTTTAATGTTGTATTACACGTATAGATTTCTTTGATCGGTTTAAATTCCATTAGAACTCTCAGCGTGAACACCATGTATGTCTCTTGTAAGTGACCAAAACCTGTTGTGTGAAGATATACGATGCAGGAAGAGTGCAGGAAGATAGACGACAACGCCGAACTCTCGAAACACAATCCGATTACATCAATTGTGAGCCTCTCCAACTGAGGGAAGAGGGAGAAATGAAGACCCTTGAGGACCGTTTTGAAAGGAACACTCTTCTCTCTTTACACAATAATAAGGGAGAAGACGGAAAAGAGGAAAGTACTCACAGAATATCCCCAGATCCAGAAGCGGATGAAGTTAGAAATGCAGTTACGCCGTTTCATTGTATTTCTCTACACTATTGCTTTCGCTATCTTGCCTCAAGTGGTATAGTGAAAGTGCACTCTGCAAATGTTAGAGCTGAGGTCTGAAGACTCTGTAAGCTGATTGCATTGCAAATGTTATAAATGCTTGGCGCAGAATACTGATATTCACTCGTAACCACCTAAAGTTATGAGCTTTTACTTTCTCAAGCACTTTATAAAGATAATAGCGGAAACTCTCCAGAAAAATAAAAAAGCGTGAATTTTTATTAGACAAGGGTTGGCAAAGTTTTACTACTTGTTTTAGCGAATGAGGTGGTGCATACGAAAGCGCGTGTGACTCGCATTCGGGAGGTCGTGGATTCGATTCCCGCTGCCGACCTTTTTTCGGGCACCCCTGTGTCGCTAGGCGAATGCTGGGGAGGTTAATTACATCCCCCGAATTTCCTCTCCCTCCATTTAACTTCCTTTCTCATTTGACTTCACTTTTCATCTGATGGTATTTCAGGGTTGCAAGTGTTGGCGGGAGTCTCGGCGTTGTTTGGCAGAGGAAAAGGATGCTCTCTGTAACACTTCTTCCCCCAGAATGGGGGCAGTTTCTGAGTTCCAGGCCCCCAATGGGATTCGCAAGCCTGCAGGGGGAGGGGAGCCAGTTGTACCAGCTGCCACCGGGGAGTTTCAACTTTGAAAATGTAGGGACCCCGCCCTCTGCTCTGTCGTACCTCCTGATCCGGCCGCGCACTGTTTCCTCTCACCTCATCCCTCTCTCCCGGGGCGGCCCGTTAGGGGCCTAAACACAAAAGATCTCCTTAAGTGGAGGTGCTAAGTGCAATCCTCCGCTCCTGGTCATACGTCATACTATTTATTTTTAGCCGTCCACTGAGTACCTGGAAACAAATTTAAGCATTCTGGTTTGTTACATTCGCATGACTTTCTATAACCACTGTTCTACAAACTATTCTTACAAAGGTTTATTCTTCCACCTGTTTCATGCTGATAGATAAACATTTGCATAAATGGAATTAATTGTTCTTCCACACAAGCCGCGTGTTGGGCAAGTGGAAAGGTAGAATCAAACGACTGAAAATTTTCAGTGCATAAATGGTTTACGCATTTCTTGTAGGCATTAGGGGTATATAGCAGGCTTGAGCGATAGTCAAATCTTTTAAAAACTGGACAATGTGATGGCGTTCTGTTTGCATGGCCACGAGAAAGAAACGACTAGCAACTTACCAAATGAAAGAAACATATGTTGCATTCACATGACTTTCTTAACTCACTCTTCTACAAACTATTCTTACAAAACTTATCCCTCGATCTACTTATTGCTAATCTAGATAAACTTTCATTACACATTTTACATTTCGTTATACGTATAAGAAGGCTAAAGCGATGGTCATATATTTTTTTTGGCAGGTCGCTATGCATGGTTTTAAAATTCTATGCTCTTTTCATGACCACAAGAAAAAATGGATAGCACTAACTACATGAAAAAAGTATAAGCATTTGAAAATTCAAACCAATAACAAAGAATATCTCGGAAATGGTTAATTGTGTGTTTTAAGAAGATCTATCTTTTTCTTGTACAGTAAGATTTTGTATGTCTCTTATGGTTTACCAACTTTACAAAAGCCAATCAGAATGAAGAGGACTTCACAACTATTCCCAGAAAATTCAAGATATGCCTACATTTTATTTGTCATGCAAATGTCTTAAACACATGGTATTTTAATAAAAATCGTTAAAGCCAGGTTTGAGAAAATGAAAATTTTCGAAATATTTTCGACATATAGGTAGTTTGAGGTGGAGAATTTTATTAAAATTGTTCTTGTCTTTGTAAGATGCCGAGCTTAAATGCCCAGTTTGGTATTTATTATACGAGGGAAAATGAAATAAGACAATTTCTGCAAACGTTTATATCGATTAACACGAAGTAGACAGAAGAATAAGCTTGTGTAAAATAGTTTGTTGAAGAATGGGTAGAAAAGACATGTGAATGTAACACATCATACTTTTTTCCTTACATATATCGCCTATAACATCTAAGGTCTCATAGGCTACTAAAACCAACTTAAACTGTTACACAGATTATGAATTAGTTAAGGTGTTATAACTTGCCCCTGATTCTGAATTGTATTCTTCATAATAAAACACACCTTTAAGACCTATGATTGACATAATGGCTTCCTTGAGTTTACTCAGATTCTATATAATATGTACTATAGATAAATAGCAACGATTCTAAATTAAATCGTTTAAAGGTGTAACATTTATTTGTGAAAAATAAGTATTGCCATAGCTTATTGCTTTCGTCGGCTTTGGCTTTGTGTAACATTGCTTGCAGTTATACTATTTATTTTAAAATGTCTATGAAATGAGTTTTCCTGGAGGTGAGACCTATCTAATTCGATTTCTTAACCTCCAAAACCCTATTCTAATGAATTTCTTCAAACTCCATTCAGTAATTTTTGAGAACATAATATTAATGATATATAATATTAACCAATTTAATACTAATGGATACGTTAAAGTGGATATGGGCGAGCCGCGTGTCACATTCATGAGGGAGGGCCATGGAGGAGTACGGTGACGTAATGTATCTTTCTTACTTTCTCTACTACGTATAGTAAGTAGGGGAAGTATTGTATTCCACCCAAAAATTCGATACCGAGATTCCACCGGAAATACATGTTTTGAGCCCCTGAATCCAAAAAAAGCATTTTTAGAAACATGTCCGTGTGTGTGTCTGTGAACAGCATAACTCAGAAATGAACAGTCGGATAAACACCAAACTTGGTATTTAGGTTCAGTATTTTCCAGAGATGGGACACGAAGGTTTTCAAGAAAATCCCTCCACCCCAGACTACCATTTACATGTAACATTTTTCGAAAATATTAATTTTCTCAAACATTGCTCTAACGATTTTGATTAAAATATCATATGTTTAAGATATTTTCATGACAAATGAAATGTATATCTCGAATTTTCTGGAAATGTCTCCAAAATTATTCTTCATTGCGACTTTTGCATAACTGGTAAACCATAAGAGATAGACAAAATTTTACTACACAAAAAATGTAGATAGCGTTAAAATACACAATTTATGTCATATACATTTTTTTGTTGAGTGAACCATTTTCGAGATATTGCTTGTTATTCCCTTAAATTTTCCAATACTTATACTTTTTCTCAAATTCGTTATTCATTTGTTTTTGTCCTGGTAATGCAAAGAGAATGGAATACTCCACATAGCAACCAGCTCTTAAAATATTTGACTATCGCTTAAAGCCTACCATTTCCCCTTGCATCTACAAGAAAATTAGCAATAAGATTAACATCTCGATATCTCGATTAACATGAAGCATATGGGGAATAAGCGTTTGTAAACATAGTTTGTACAAGAGTAGAGAAAGTCATGTGAGTGTAACACATCAGATTTTTTATTAACACCCCTGTATTGGAGCAGCGGCGTAATGCTGATTCTTAGTTTTGAAAGCTGGAAATGAAAGGTATGCGTTAAATGACAAAACAAAATTAAGTTCTTTGTTTATTAATCATTATATTATTATTATTATTATTACAGTAAGGTTTTGAAACTCAAAATATCTCATACTTCTAATCAAATTGAAGAAATAAATATAATACCGCTTACAAACTTCCACGAAAAATGAACAAAAATACCCAACACAGTTTTTACAGTATGCTATATATTGAAGCGGCTCTGTGTACCACAAAACATGAAAGAACTCATTCTTCTCTAAATGTCCGACCAACTCTTGTGAAATGATTCTCATAAATGCGTACAGCAATGCTCCATCCCTGGATTAGAAGACAGCTTGTGCGTTGTAAACAGCAAACGAGAAGGGGTGGGGTGGAGGTCTCTTGATACGCGGTGACACATGGGTTCAAGTATGCCCATACCTGCGTTACAATATTCATATAACAAGTGATTTTTATATTCTTGTTGCTTTATTATAACATTTACGACACGTTAAACAAAACTCAACTGTTTGCTTATCGTGTTAGTTTTTGTTATCAATAAATCTATACAAAAAGCAAGAACCGCAAATTCTTAACACTTTTATGAATATGGTGGTTCAACGTGATAAACTTAGGATATAATAACGAATGTTTTGAAAACACTAATGCTACAAAAACTTATTTTGACACAAATTATGTATTTTAATGAGCTCTACCATTCTCCTGCAATTTGTTTCTGTTTGTCATATGTTTTACAGATTATTGTAAATTAGTTATTGTAAATCGTTGAGAATGAAGAAGGCTTCATAGGCTATTCACAGAATGTTCAAGATATATTATGTTTTATTAGTCATGCAGATACCTTAAACACGTGGCATTTTAATCAAAATCATTAGAGTCATTTTTGTGAAAATAGAGATAACATTTCCGTATAAAGGGTGTTTTGGTTTAAGGAACTCTCTTGAATATCTCTGTATGCATCCATGCTGAATTTGATTTCCGAGTTTGTGGCCCACATTCGGGAGGTCTCGGGGTCGATCCCCGTCGACCGTCCACTCTGGTCCATGGGTTTTTTTGTGGTTTCCCCGGGTTGCCAGGCGAATTCTGGGGTGGTTCATCTTCTACCACACTCTCTTTCCTCTCATTTCCTGTACCCATCATCTTCTTGTCATCTGTTTCAGGGTTGTAGGACCAGGCGACGGTGTTCGGCGGGTTGTGGCTACGCCTGTCGGTATCCGGATCTGGTCACCCCTGGGTCTCTTCCCTCACACTTTCCTCCCAGGAGTCACGTTGGAAGCACAATGGGCCGACTGGTCTGCGTGCGGTGCTCTGCCCCGGTTCCGGGGCCCCTCTGTGATACACACCTTAAGCTTTACCTTTGCCTGTTTACACACACACGTATACACACAAGGAAATTTTTCTAAAAATGCTTTTATTTATTTATTTTATTGGCTTCAGGAGATCTCTAAAAGTGGAATATCTAAATTGCTATTTGTTTTCCTTATATTGCCCTCTATTAAACGTGCCTATTGTACCAGTATTGTGATTCTTTTTCAAAGCAAAGTATTTCAAAAATCTGTTATCCAAATAGCGCTTTTACCCACTGTGATATAAAATAACACACGTAAAGATTTGAATACCGCGTGCCTAAGGTAAGATACAATGAATAAAGGAGTGGTGATATTGATGTTTACACAGCATACATCATCGACTGTTTTCGCATCACTACGTGAATCAAAACAAGGAACGAAATCAGCCAGTCTCTTACATTATGCAAGGGTTGGGATAAAATAAGGCAGCCTGAGGACTTGTTAGATGGATCGCTTCTTCCTTTTATGAATGTGTTAGAAGGAAAGTTTGTAGACGTTCCGGCCTTGGGCGAGAGTTGCGGTGGAAATGGAAAAAGTGGATCGGAGAAATACGGCAAATATGCTGGCGAGGTGCAGACATTGTTATTGTCACCCTCAGCATCACAAGTGACCAATAGATCCCGCGGGAACACACTTTCTCTGGTAGAAAAAAATAAAGGTCCAGAGGAACATATTTTCCCTTTGAAGAAAACCCAGTAGAGCAGCATTTCTCAAACTTTTTTTTATCCGTGAATAAATCCAGAATAAAACGATAGAACCTAGCGAACCACAGCACAGTAGTTCCAACAGAATCAAACATCAGTGAAAGTTCCATATTTTTCTGCAGCATTGAGTATGCTGATGTGAATGCCAGGGCATTCAATATATATATAGTAATGTTAATGATAATAATAATAATATTAATAATCATAATAATCTTCTTTTCCTCTTCCACAAGGTAGCCTATCGACCTGTATT
Organism: Deroplatys truncata; assembly: GCA_030765065.1. Classification (NCBI taxonomy): domain Eukaryota; kingdom Metazoa; phylum Arthropoda; class Insecta; order Mantodea; family Mantidae; genus Deroplatys; species Deroplatys truncata. The sequence continues at coordinate 150,173,478 of CM060984.1, read as the reverse complement.
GTCCTCAATATAAACATATATCATTACATATTGTTCTTGGTATTCCTACTTGGCAGTATTCTTCGGGTATATAATTTAATACAATTTAATTTTTATTACATCAAATTAAATTAATAATAATCTATATAACCGAACTTACAGTGGAAAATGTGCCCTGCTGCGCTGTGTAACCTATGTAAGGTGAATCATCTGTCCTTAGATGTCTTTCTCGATTTAAGTATCGTGTTAGTCTGCAAATTTGGCTTAGGGCCGTTTTCGTCGTGGATATACAACCCATTCAGTATTTAAACAGACGAAAGCTCCACACACAGTGACAAAGCGCTTTAAGGGACATAAGAAACCTAGGGGAGTCAGTCACTTCTGCTACAGCTACACCAGTTTTCTAGCTAATTTGTAAACTTTTTACTATACAGTGCACAGGAAGATAGCAGAGAAATACTGAGGGGAGGGAAATATATTGAGGCATATTCCTTGTATCTTCTGAATTGTTTATTGATAGTTTTACTAATCGTATTACTTTATTTATCACATACATAAATAATTAAATTGAATTTAGGTTTAGAGTAAAAACACTTAAATTAAATTAAGGAACGAGAAGACCCTATAGAATTTAATATATATAATAATTAATTAAGTTTAAATAAATGATTTTATTTTTATTATGAAGTAATATCAATAAAACTATTTACTGCATAATTAAATCAATAAAATTCATTAAGAAGATTACATTACACACATTTACATAGTAGGTAAAGAAGGTATTGCATTCCACCAAAAAATTCCATACCGAGATTTCATCGGAAATACATATTTTGAGAACCCTGGATCCCAAAGAAGCATTTTTACAAAAAGATCCATGTGTGTGTCTGTGAACAGCATAACTCAGAAATGCAATGCGGTATGCATACCAAACTTGTTATTTAAGTTCAGAGGCTTCCAAAGTTCCGACATTAAGATTTTCAGGAAAATCCCCCCTCCCCAAACTATGCTTTCCATGGAAACTTTTTCGAAATTTTTTATTTTTTCAAAAATTACTCTAGCAATTTTAATTAAAATACCACATATTTAATATATTTACATAACAAATAAAATGTATGTCCTGAATTTTCTGGGAATAGTCTATGAAATCCCCTTCATTCGAAAGGAATTTTGTATAATCTTGTATAACTGGTAAACCTTAAGCGATAGACAAAAAGTTACTACACACAAAATGTAGATCTCTTTAAAACACACAGTTTATTTCCAATAAGCTTTATTCGGGCATAAGCCATTTCCGAGATATCCGTTATTAAAAGTTCAAATTGTTCAATACTTGATTATTTTCAAGTCCCGTCGATATTCAGTTTATATCTAGCTATGTGGAAAGAGTGTGGAATTCTAAGGCCAGCATATAGGTTCCAGTTTTCTTAAAAATCTGACTATCATGGTTCCCTTTGTGTCTGTAATGAAATGTGTAATGTAACTATTCTGCAAAAGTTTAGCTTATTAAAAGAAGTAGATAGAAAAATAAGCTTTCACAAGAAGCTTTGTATACCCAGTAATAAACGATAAACGGCAGACAAATTCATATGAATGTAACACATCAATGTTTTTATTTAAAAATGCTTACTTCATTGTTATAAGCAAATACTTTTTAACGTTTTAGGCATAAAATAGTTTAATTAGATAAGATTGTTATTCTTTGATAAAAAGTCTAATGACTGACTTCCTCTGCCATTATAACCTCACATAATCCTTTAAATACTATAGTATAATGCGTTACTGACGATAATTTTTTTGCTAAAAGTATTCTCAAATTAATCAATATGGCCTAATTGCACGCATGATACGGAAAACCAACACAATTAAACGAGTGGATGCCGAGTCACCAGTCCTCCGTGGACTAGTGGTACCGTGCTAGCCTCTAGTTCCCAAGGTTGTGAGTTCAAACCCGGCGGAGGGCATGGATTTTTTCGGGCGTAAAAACCCTTAGCATGGCTTCCTTCGGAAGGGAAGCAAAGCCGGTGGTCCCGTGTCGTAGATTTACGACACGTAAAAGAACCTCAAGCCTGATAAAGAGGCCTCTGCGCAAAATTACCCGTCTTTCACGTCCAATATAGAATGGAACGCTAAGGACCATAGTAGTTAAAGAGCGTCCATAAATAGAAAAAAAAGACCACATCGAGTACACCAGAGCTGACGAAAACGGGACTCGCGAGTCATTTAGACTCGTAGGCGCCGTTTCCTCTCTGTCACTGTCCCTTTGTTTTTCACATGCTGCTGAGTGATACTGTGCGTGTTGCATATTTGGTGACTCGTTATCGCCACCCTTGGAGTATACAACTGACATCTGATGTCCGATGCGCGATGTCTAAGCTGTAATCTTAGACGAAATGTCTGGGAAGATCAAAGAGAGGGGTCACAGCAAACCACGCCTCATGGCCCGGTGTCTTTTATACCGACCATGAAAGCTTACGCTCCTTAATAAAACACAGCTTTTGTTACTAACGAACAAATGTAAGATAAAAACAAGAATTATGTAAGGTACTTTACACATGCCACATGAGAGTTTAAGAAAACTTAAAACAATGTAACAACAACATTTTCCAAAACGATTAATGCTACAGACAAATTATTTGAAATAAACTGTATATTTCAACGAGTTCTAGATTTCTTGTGTAGTGAGATTTTGTTTATATCCGTATCTTAAGCTTTATCTATTATGCAAAATTATAGGAAATTGATTCAAAAGGACTTTATAGGCTATACTTAGAAAATTCAAGACACGTAATTCACTAACCATGCAAATATCTTAAAACTATAGCGTTTTAATTAAAACGGTTACCTACTCAGTTTATTAATAAGTGCAATTTGAGGTGGGGGATTTTTCTTAACCGTATAAACAGTGTCTGACTCAAATATGAAATTTATCATTTATCCGAATTTTCATTTTTACTTTCTCTACCACATGCATAGTAGGTAGAGAAGGTATCGCATTCCACCCAAAAATTCGATACCGAGATTTCACCGAAAATATTGTTTTGTGGCACTTTGAATCCGAAAAATACATTTTTAGAAACATGTCCGTGTGTATATGTGTATGTAATGTCTGTGTGTATCTGTGAATACATAATTCAAAAACGAAAATTAGGATAAATACCAAACTTGGTGTTTAGATTCAGTACCTTCCAAAGATGCGACATAATTTTCAAAGTAATCCCCACACCAAACTACCCTTTACATGTAAAATTTTTCGAAATTTTTTATTTTCTAAAAATGGCTCTAACGGTTTTGATTAAATACCATATATTAAAGATTGTATGACAAACAAAATGTATATCTTGAATTTTCTGTAATAGCTTGTGGTCGTCTTTAATTTTATATAATCTTGTATAACTGGGAAACGTTAAGCAATAACGAAAATGTACTTCAAAAAAAATGTAATCTCTTTAAGCACGTAATTTATTACAAATAACATGTTTTGTGGCATCAGGCATTGCCGAGGTATCCGTTATTAATGGTTCGAACTGTTGAATACTTAGTCATTCTTTTACAGCCCTGTCAATTTCCAGATGTTTCTCGCGACGTCATGAAAGGAGTACGGAATTTTAAGACCAGTGTATAGCGTCCAGTTCTTAAACATTTCACTATTGCTGTTCTCTTTGTATTATAATGTAGCTATTTCTGGAAAGTTTTGTCTGGACTAAATTGAGATAGATAGTAAAATAAACTGTCTTAAGAAAATTTGTTTACGCATTAATAAGCGCCAGAGGGCAGAGAAAGTCATGTGAATGTAACACATCAGACTTTTTTTAGTTATGCTGTTAACAGCTAGACAGACAGATACACACACACACACAAACAAACAGATATCGCACGGACCTGTTTCTAAATTTTGTTTTCGTTCAGTGGATCTCAAAACATGTTTTTCAGGTGAAAACTCGAATTTTTTGCTGGAATACAATACTAAACTTGGACTAAGGTAAGTGACAGAGAAAGGAAACATGTGATCAGTAAAAATGTTATTGTAAAATATGTAATTTTCCCCCCTCCCCTGAAAGAAATTTTTTGGGGTATTTGGATTCACTAGACTCCACCCTCCGTCTTTTCCTTACGAAACCAGGGATTTCGGGACAGATTCTTTGAGGAGAATCCTTGGAGAAGTAAAGCTGTAGATGACTTGAACCAACTGTTGTCGTGTTCCTGTGAGTGTGCGTGTGTGTAGGGTAGAAATGCGAACACACCCTGCAGTTGGGGTAGGAAGGAACTGTGTAAACAACAATTCATCATGCACGGGAACAAATTATGTATGAACCATTCTCGCACCCTCTAGTGTCCTTTTTAAGCGCGGAAGGGGCGAATCCCAAGGGGCTTCTTTAAAATATACGAGTGAAAAAAGAAAGAGGAGTAAAATGGACAGAGTGGTAGGTAAAAGTTTTATGGAAGGGGGGAGAATATGGCTGAAGTTCTCTTTATGGACTGTTTTAAAACGTCTTTGGAGACCAACGTGATAAGGAAGTTGAATATGCTCATTGATTTGTTCCTCAGTTTTTTCTGCTCTTTTGGCTTTACTTACGACTTTTCAGCACTTCTGCTTGTACTGTTGCATTTGTTTTTAATAATTTTAAGTTTATTGCATTCTATTCTCTTGACTTCTAATTTATTTGATGTTTCAATAAATATTTTGAGCTTAATCATTGAAAAGCATAGACAAATACTTTCTTCGTGACCTGTGCATCATTATTACTTTCTCTACCACGTACCTGGTAGAGAAGGTATTGCATTCCACTCAAAAATATCTATATTGAGATTTCACCGGAAAGGCATATTTTGAGGCTCACTGAATCCTAAAAAGGTCCACGTGAATGTACGTGACTGTGTATGTCCGTGAGCAGCATAACCCAGAAAGGAAATATCTACTAAACTTGACATTTAAGTTCAGCACCTTTCAAAGATGGACACAAAGGCTTTCAAGAAAACTCCCAAAATCCCAAACTACTGAATGTTTTTCGAAATTTTGGGTTTTCTCACAAATCACTCTAACGATTTTGATTAAAATAGCATATGTTTAAGATATTTATATGATAAATAAAATTATATCTTGAATTTTCTGTTAAGTCCACTTCATTCTGAGTGATATTTGTGTAACCGGTAAACCGTAAGAGTAGACAAAATCTTACTACACAAAAAACTGTATATCTCGTTAAAGCATACAATTTATGTCAAATAATGTTTTGTAAAGTTAACTATTTTCGAGATGTTCCCTGTTATTGAGTTTTCAAATCCTTATATCTTTCGCTATTAGTTGTTTCTTCTAGTCATGCATAGAGCATAGAATTTCAAAGCCATCACATAGCAACATGCTCTTTAAATATCCGACTGTCGCTTTACCTACTATCATGTTTATACCTGGAACAAAAAGAGTAAATGTGAGCTGAAAGTTATCTGGATTAACAAGAAGTAGACGGAATAATAAGCTTTTGTAAGAATAGTTTCTAGAAGCGTATTTTAAGAATGTAACCTATCAGATTTTTACTTACTCTACTGCCTACCTGTAGTAAACAGAGGAGTACTGTATTGCACCCAAATATTAGCGGAAATACATGTTTCGAGACCTCTGAATCAAAAAAGGAAAATATTTTTAGAAAAAGGTCTGCGTGTGTCTAACAACATTACTGAATATAACACAAAACAGCATAACTGAATATAACACATCTTTTTTATTTACTTTGTTTACTCATTACCTCAGTTAGATGTATTTTGCATTAGGTAAAAGCATTCAGTGTTTAGATTTCATGTGAACAATCAAAAGCAATTGCGTTTCAGCTGGGATGATTTCTAAATAATTGCGAATACGGTGCAACAATCTCATTTCGATAAGAGTTCAACTACGATTGGTTCAAAGTGATAGGACTGTGAATTATATTGCTCAATATTAAATGCCCTGCCCAGTAAGTAAATATCCAACGATATACGTATTGCCATTTTTATGGAGGTTTAAAAATTCCATTTCTCCAGAAGACAGGAGTTTTCTGGTTGATGAATTGTTAAGCCTGCAGTTCTCCAAGGCAGTGAAATGTTTGCTGTTAAGAAAATCCTACAGCCATCAGAAAAGATAATATGTATTTGCAGGAAGCAATGTGTGGAGAACAGGGCGGGTGGGTTAATATATCCCGCAGCTTCTGACGGGTCACCATTGAAGTATGTGGTTTAGTGTTGAGGACTCCTTCAGTGTTTACCAATTCGGGTCGTTTCTCTTGAATACTTTCATTCACTCCAACTGAGGACAGTATTTTTGGGAACTAACGGCCTCACCAGGGGAAAACAATTCATAACAAAGAATTCCGTTGCAGTTCCAGCGAATGTACATTCGGTCAATTTAAAACCGGGCGACGTCTGAGAGACGAATTACGAATCGCGTACTTGCGTGAGTCCTCGGGACAGCACAATACTGCGTATATTCTTATAGTAGTTATGATGGGGAACACAACTATAATCACAAACGTTTTCCGAGAAAATAATTCATATACGATATTTCAAACAGACAGATGTTTCAGAGCGCATCAACATTAAATATTTGTAACCAAAACACACTTGATTGACTTATGGTTCTCAAGTGGAGTATGCCTAACATTCATTACAATCCACGCTTACTACAGCGCTCTTAGCTCATTGTTAGATTGTTAGCTTACTGTTCCTGTGGTTGCAAATTAAAATATCTGAGGAGTTACTCAACGTTCTTTTAAATATACGAGTAAAAATAAATATAGCAGGTTTTCTTTATTTTTATCCTTAATGTAATTTTTGCTTTATTATTTTGACTCCCTGACTGACGAAACTAAAAGGAAGCGGACACATGATTTATTACAGTCCTACATTTCTGGCACACAATAAAAATATAACTTCTAAAATAGAAAACAGGATCCTTAACTTTATATTTCAAAAGAAGAAATAAAAATAAAAGGAAACAAAAACGTCATATACACAATATCTACTCCAATATCCTTCTGCATTTTGACGACGAATGGACGGTGTCACTTTTTGACGTCGTCTCCAATATCTGCTGTTGATTCTGCTTTCGGCCGCTACATTGGTTGGCTATGTGTCTTTCTCTTAGGATATGCGTGGGCGGGTGTAAAAGGATAGCACCAGTTTAAATTTACTGAGAAATTTAATGCGATCTACACTTGAGTCACTGAAGCAATTTGCCGACCGTTTGAAGATAAATAATGACAATGAGTAAGAATCGTAACACTCGAAATTGTAGCAACTGAATTGTTATACCTGCTAACTTATGCAGTATCAATTTTACGGTTTGAAACAACCGTTTCTGCACTAAAAGAAACTAGAAGCATAAGTTGCCGTGATTCGTAAAACGCTTACCGGTAAGACACCTCGCGGTTATCGATAAGTAACTGATAATCCAGAGCGGTCTTAAGCGCTACGAACTGCCGATCACCGTCAAAGACTATAAGCCCCTAAGGCTGTACACGAAAGAAAAGAAAGATGCTAATTTCAACAACACAAGTTCTTTTATTAACTTAAGTCCCGCCTACTTTAGAACTCCCCCGCCAACATTTCTATGTTAAACGTTGCCAAATCTTACGCATCTGAAACACAACTTTTACTCTTTGATTACCGAATTCTAAGAATTCTTTCTCTTTTTCATTTTTCCGAACTGGCCTATGCGCCTATTCACACGTCTCATATTTCTTAACGCCTTGAATTATAGCTACCTGAACCTTGAGCTAATGGATTTCTTGTTGGTTTAAGTTTTCCGCAATGCTTAATTGCCTTAGCTGCTCTACACTTTAACTAATTACTTATCCTGAAGCCGTAATCTGCCTGTTACTGACTTTCTTATTCAGTTACAAAGTTATAACCCATTCTTCTTCTATAAAGCTTTGATTTAATATATGAAAATTATTTATTGCAATTATTTTTCTGTCGTACTACGATTTCTTTATTTAGTTATTTATACTATCTGTCAATAATTACGGTATCAATTTATAACTTTCCTAAGTTTGTTGTCCATGGAGTTCACTATTCGTGTGAAATAATTTCGTTTTCTGGCAACTACCTCCCACGATGTCAGGTGCAATGGTTCCGCTGTTTGACTGAGTTAGGGAACCCCGGCCAAACGAAAAGGGAAGCCCTAACGAGTGCCGTAGGGGAAAACAAAAGGAAACCAGAACTCTCAAAAATATACTACTATTGATAAGTTTGTTTTTGGGTACTTTAATGATAATAATAAACAAACATTAATAACCAGAACCGTAAAGCAACCATAAAAGAATAACTGTAAAACAAAAATGGCTTAAAGAGTAAAGCAACCAAAACCAATTGAGCAGAGCAGTAAAGGCAAGTTTTAAATACAGCAAAATTAAGTAAATCCAAAAATTCAACAAACCAAATCAATTTAGAAAGTTTATAAAACAAGGCCACTATAAACATCAGACCAAAAAATTTAATTATGTTTAGCTAGTCAAAGACTAGCTAAGAATGTTGAACAAGACCGAAACAGACTTTAATGAAATTCAGGAAACCGAGAGCTTCAAAGTCCAGCTAAGCTAGATGTAGATAGCTTTACAACCCAACCGTTTTCAGTTACAAAGTTCAGCATAAATGGGTTCAGCATAACTGGGTTTTAACTGCAATTACTGCTCTCATAATTTACACAACAGAATATCTGTAATTTTGAATTAACTATGCATTTTCAAAGTGCCCAAAATATGTAAAGCTCTACTCACAAATTTCTACTTATATTGCTTCTTGCCCTCCTTTTATCAAACTATGCAATTTCAGACGACAAATGCCAAAAGCTTTTCTCACAAATTTCACACTACTGATGCTTTTTACCTTCATGAATCAAAATATGCATTTTCAAATTGCACAACTGTGTAAAGCTCTTATCACAAATTTTAAACTAACTATACACTGAAAATCACGTACTGAAAATATAACTCAACTGGAAAAGAAACAAAACACACTAAACCTATGAACAACTCCAAGAGCCAGTCACTTTACGAACTCTTATTTTCAAACACACATAACGTTTTCCGCCCCAAAATTCACTCACCATTACCAGGACATAAAACTGATAATAAAGCCTACCTTTACATAAGGTCGATCCACCGAAAATCACAAAGACGTTCCTTAAAAATTCATTACAAAAACTTCCACAATCCGCATCAGTAGTTACCGGGCAGAGAGCTATCCCTGCAATGCGGACAGAAATCCACCACTCAGCGCGTACGGCCAAAGCACATGCCACGTCAGCAACCCACAGAGGAAAAAAAAAAAGAGAGCACCAAAGAGAGCGTTAAGCAAAGGGGACAAGCAACGTAAAGTGACTGGCTGGATGTATAATACAGATACAAAACATAAAAAGAACACATAACAGCACAATAGCCCCCCCCCAATCTGCGAGCTTGCGAGAAGAAAAAAAATAACCATTTATAGGAACTCGAGGAAAGGGAACAATAAGTAGCCAAAAGGGGAAACAACTAGGAAAACAGAAGGAACATGCTACACTGTAAGTAGACGAAGAAGGTAACTCCACACATACAGTCCGCAAACTTCAGTAGCTGACACTGAACACACAAGGAGAAGACCATAATTGAGGCAAGCAAACCCCAACAGTATATATCCCACGACGTAGCAACCGGGCAGCCATCCAAGGTGATGATAAAAGCTTAAGTATATAACTCCCAGGAACAGTCATAGGTGAAAAGTTGCATCATGATTTTGGCAGCAACATTCAGCGGACACGCCGCTAACCAGGAGAATAGATTTTTCTTTACTAATAACGCCGACACTGCAGACGGTTAACGCTAAGGCAGAAACTGAAGCGGGCCAAAACATGTATAAAGTTGTCAGGATCCGGAAGAGGAGGCACAGGCTTCAGTATATTAAACCACCAAATAGCGTCCGACGGTGAAATTCCCACGTAGGACCACCCGGCTGGACACACCACGAGAGCAGAAGACACTTGCACAGCAGTCAGCACATCGCAACTCAGAAGGTCCAGAACGTATCCCCACAGAGTAGCACGAGGAAGGAAAAAGGGATGGTAGCCGAGAAGGATAAGAATCTGAAACATAATAAAACAAAGCAGCAGAGGGGGCTCACAAAGCAAAATATAAACTTACATATACAAACTAAATGATCGTCAATCAATTATAATGTTATACACATATAAATATTGAATTTCACAATAAACCATGTGCATTTTTAAATTAGACAAGTATAGCATTACAATTATAGAACAAGAATTAAACATGGTATGCAATGAAACAGCTATGAGACATAATGCACTATATAACAACTATGTACAACAAAATAATAATTCACTTGCCCCGACCCCACACAAACTATAACTGGGGAGAGGCAGGTGAACAGAGGATACCGGCAAGGCATTACCGGTGTGGAAGCATGAACATTTTCCCAATAAGATCAATTTAATTAAGCTGACACCCACTGAAATTAAGTGACCTTAAAAATATATATAATTATAATTTAAAATATTACCCCCAAAAATTAAATAAAAAACAAAGGATATTAAATTCGAGCCAAATTTATAGAAACACAAAAGGTCACTCAAAATAACAGGATCAACAGCAAAGGTAGGCTCTGCGCAACAGCTAAATACCCCAGCAAGGGCGAATGGAAATGAGGCAAAACTTTCAGAATTAGATAACCATACATGTTACCATATTTATCTTGCACACTGACTTGAAAAGGAAATCACAAATTCCTCCAAAATATTCAGGAACTCGCAAGTGACTGACTCTTGAATAGCCCTAGCACACGGACATAACCATACATTTTACGGGCAAACAGTAAAAGTTGGCAAGTATGCAATAGTGATATTCTCATGTGTCAAAGATCTGAAGACAAATCACTGGAGTTCTATATGCTAACATCCGAAAAGATACCATTACTGTAGGAGGAAAGGAAAGTATAATTGGGAGCTTTCATGAATATGGAAGGGATAAGAAAGGATGATTGGGAGAGGAATGGGACAGGATTTATCCCGGTTAAGGGAATGGGACAAATCAAGAGCTCGCATGGGGCAGGATCGCTAATTCCTGAAAGTGAGTCACCCATCATCAGGACAATGCCAAGTGACTCACTTGCTACCCCGAGTTATACAATTTAAGCTGAGACAGGTGAGCGCGGCACCTGCAGGAAGAAGACAATTCTTGCAAAAGAACAGACACCCCCTTATAAATTCTGAGAATCTTAAACGGGCCAAGATAGCGAGGAGCTAACTTCGCGGTGCGGCGATCACCTCCTCATCCGTTGCTGTAGCTTACCTTGATGCTTCTCCCGTTGCTTCCAGAAGTTCTCAGCGTGTTGGTTCTTCAATTTATCCTCGGCTAGCTGCAGTAATTTTCCTTAAATTATATGGGAGCATGGACTTATCCTCGGTAAAGGAAAACGTAGATCTCGGGTGGTGATATAGGAAGACATAGACTTGCTTGGTTATGAAAAGATGACACTGCCGTTTCTTTTTATTTAATTAACACTCGTAGTATACAAAACTGGTATTGCCGCTGTAAAATACTGTCCACCGCTGTTAAACTATGGCGTGGATATGGCACGAAATATAACTATTCTTATTGTCGCTTTCAGAGTAGCGGATCTTAGGTGTGTTGCTAAAACTACTTTGATTCCCTGTTTTGGCGCGATATCTCACACATCCTGCAGCATCTCTCCCTGACCACACATTACGAAAACTCTCGAATAAATTGCAATACTAAGCTGACATTACAAAGCTGACTTGATTCCCTTCTTGGCGCGATATCTCACGCATCCTGCAGCATCTCTCCCTGACCACACATTACCAAAACTGTCCCGAAATTTCCCCCAAACAGATCCATTTATAGTCTCAGGCTCCTGAGGCTGCTTCCTTTCCTATTGGTACATTTTTAGCGCGACTCGACGCGTCTAACTATTTCGAATAAACTTCCAGGGATTTCATTGGTCCAATTTTAATATAAATCGCGGCTTTTCCTACATTTACCGTTAAGGTTGTCTGTCTCACTCACTTGGTCACGGCGAATTATCAAATAATGGGACAAAGGCTCTACACCCTCGCTGTAGGAATAATAGCACGGCGACCGGAGAGAGGTAATAAAACTAGGTTTTCTGCCTTCGAAAGCACTATTCCTGTAGCTAAAACATTCCACCGTGGACAGTATTTTAACATAGCGCTTAAATTATTCACATTAAACCATTTATAACTCTACTAATATTAATAACCTAGATAGATACATAACGTTAAATCACCCTTCTTAAAATATACAAGCAGTATGAGAAAAAGATATTTACATAATACGATTTAACATCACTAAAAGTTAATTAATAAGTTATCTAGAATTACTGTTCTCGGGCCCGGCCTAGAGTTGCCGTTTCAAATTGCCCTGTTCTGGAAAAGAATAAATTTTTCAGCACTTGATACAATTTTCTTTTCCAGAATAATTCCTCTGATTATGGCCTTTGTAGGTTTGTTTTGTTGACAGAGACCCTTCGCTATACCTGTTTCTTCACAAGGGTTCTGCCACACCAGTGGTGTTCATATTTGGGTCATTCACTCCACATTTGTTATGGTTGATCCCCTCTCACCATTTAAAAACAGGTTTCCGAGAGACATTCTTACACAATACATTTCGCGCACACGAATAACTTGTGGTGGAGAGAAATACGCTAATACCTAAATTAAGTTCTAAAATTAAATCTATTTACATACATATTGATACATAATTATTATGCATTTATTTATTTCTTTACCTCCTTATTTATCGGGTGTATTACCTTTACTATTTGTTCATAGGGTTGCTACCTCATTTCGAGTAAAACTAACCTGACCATTTTCATTACATTCTTCACCCTTCTCATTCTCTAAACATTTGTACGGTTTGAGCAACTGTTTATGGTATCTCCCTACGATCTTGGAATTCTTTATTTCTTGTAACTCAAATGTATCCGAGCCAAAAATGTTAATCACCCGGTATGGACCTTTAAATAAATTTTCCATTCTATGATACCTTTTGTTCAGAATGCTAGACTTTTTCTTGTCCCGTACCAATACTAAGTCTCCCAATTTGATCAGCCAGTGTTTTCGTTTCTTTTTCTTAAACTTTTCTTTTCTTTTCTGCGCCTTATTGGCCATTCTTTCAAAAGCTTTCTTAAACATCTCTTCTTCCGTTAGTGTTTTCGGATCTTTAGCTTCTAGTGTCTGTGGTAATTCCCCTTCAAGTGTTTCCATTAATTTCCCCTTCATCAGCTCGATGGGCTTATAACCGGTAGTAGGGCTCACACTTTCATTTAAAATACTTTCGATGCGCTGATAGTGATTTGCCCAATCACTGTGTTTTTTATTGGCCAAAATTCTCAAATAAACCGAAATGTCCCGTATTATTCTTTCGCAGGGATTGCTTTGTGGGTGGTATTTTGAGCAATGATACAACGTGATTTCGTTTTCTTTTAAGGTGTCTACAAATTTTCTGCTGGTAAATATTGAAGCATTATCACATAAAATTGCCTTCATCTTTCCAAATTGTGGAACATACGACTTCATTATCTTCCTTAGGCATGTTTCACTTGTAATCTTCCTGACTGGGTAAATTTTCACAAATTTTGAAAATACATCTATTAACACTACTATATACCTAAATCCAAATCTACTACAAGGCATCTCACCATGACAGTCCAAGGTCACTAACATGCCAGGTTTTTCTCTTAGTATGGAGTTTGTCTCGTATTCGTATTGTATATTCAGTGGCTTTGCTTTTTGACATTGTAAGCATGTCGAAATTATTCTCCTTACTTTATGGTGTAATTTTGGAATATACAGATTTTCTTGGATCATTAAAGCGGTGCGTTCTGAGCCAGAATGTGCTAGAGCTTGATGGAACGTGTTTATGAGTTCATTCTCCATGTTCTTAGGTATATACGTCTTCCATTTCTGTATTTCACTGCCATGTAGTTTATACAACACGCCCCCTTTTACCCCTATGTTTCCCTTGATATTTTCATCTATTTCTGGGGCCTTTTTTATTAATTTATTTAACTTCTCATCTCGTCGCTGCTGGTCCCCTATTCCTTTTAATTCCTTTATCAAACTTTTACTCAAGGGTATTTCAATACTCATCAAGGTTACTTCATTTTTAGGGCGTTCTATTCTCTCCGGTATTTCACTGTTGTTATGTAACCTAGACAGCAAATCGCTAAAGACATTTGTTTTTCCTGGAATGTGTTTCACCTCAACATCATACGAAAGAATCTCATGGATGTATCTAGATAATTTAGTACTCGTAAGCCGACAACGTTTCATAAATGAAAGACTCACATGATCTGTGTATATAATAACCTTCTGTAGATATATATATGATCTAAATTTCTGTAGTGCGTAATACACAGCACAGATCTCTAATTCGGTGACCGAAGCATTTTTCTCTATTTGACTTAAACCTCTTGAAGCGGTACTTATCACGTGCAGTTGATTTTCCTCATCTGATTGGGCTAGGACACACCCATATCCGTGACCTGAAGCATCCACGTAAATTACATATGGTAGGTTGTCCTTGGGTCTCTCTAGTAGAATTGATTTCGCAAATAGTTCTTTTATCTTTTCAAAAGCTTTCTGGTGTACCTCGTCCCATTTCCATCGCACTTTCTTTTTAAGTAATTCGCGCAAAGGTGCTATTTCTGCGGCGTACCTCAGGATAAATTTGCTTTGATAATTTAGCACTCCAAGAAACGACCTAACCTGCTTAACACTCTTGGGCGCTGGTATTCTTCTCACAGCCGCTACTCTTTCTTCGTTTGGCTTCATTCCTCTATCATTAATTACATAACCTAGAAATTCCACCTCGCGGATGCAAAATTTGGATTTATTAATGTTCACCGTCATACCGTTTTCTCTCAGCTTTCTAAGCACATAATCCACATGTTTAATATGCTCATCAAAATTTTCATCAACTATTAGAAAATCGTCGATATATTGGATCAAAAATTCGTCGGCTGAGTCGCCAAATATTTTATCGATGGCTCTTAATAGTCCACTACATGACGTAAGCATACCAAAAGGCATTCTCGAAAATTCGAACTGTTTCCCAAAAAATAAAAAAGAAGTATACTTTCTAACATCCTCGTGAAGCTCAATCTGCCAGTATGACGCAGTTAAATCAATGGTGGAGAAATACTTGCCTTTGGTTATTTTTGACAGCAATTTATCTACACTTTCGCTCCGAAATCTGTCTGGTTGAGTATGTTTATTTATCTTTCGACCATCTATCGTCATCCTAAGTTCGCCATTGCGTTTCGTCACCCAACATAATGGACTGCTGTATGGAGAATTTGATTTTTGTATTATTTGGTCTCTCAACATTTTATCGATCACTTGTTTGGCTCTCTCCCTTAATGCAATCGGAATATCCCGATACTTGTGTGTGAAGGGTGCAATATCTTGTACCTTAAAACTGTGTTTGTATGCTTTGCACTTGCCTGGGACGTCCGAAAATACCGCTTTGTTTTCTTGTAACATTCGCCTTAATAGATGCCTTTGTGTCTCTGTGAGGTTCTCGGCAAGGGTCACTTTCTCTTCCACTTCTTCTACCTGGCTGGCGGTATCTTGGAATTCTTTCTTTCGGGCGTAACCATAATCTTTCTCATTGTGCTCCGTATACCCGTGGTAAAACCTGTCAGCGAACGCATGCATCTCATCGGTTTCTTCCCCTTGTACTATAGCAATTAATTTCTCACTCCTACCTGTTTGTACTAATTGTACGAAAAATCTTTCTTCGGCGATATCTTCTTCTCCTTGGGTTTTGTTATAAGTATCCTGCTTCATACCCTCTACAAAAGGGATTTCTAATAGATTTCTGTTCTTCTCTATTTTCAAAACTTTATCAGCAAAATCAACCCTAGCTCTTAATTCAAACAAAACGTCACACCCAATCAAAATGTCACAAATCAAATTATTGATTACCAGAAAAATAAACTCAAATTTGTCTTCTCCTATTTTTATGTTCAACATTACTTGCATTTTTATTCGGGTAACCTCTTTGTTAACTGCTACCCGGCATACCGTGTTCCTTATGGGTAATGTCATTAGCTTAATTCCTTTATTTACCAGGTTCTGATATAACCTCAGGCTGCATACACTCACATTGGCTCCAGAGTCTATTAAAGCGTTATATTCTTCATCCAACAATACTACTTTTATGCTAGGGGAATCTGTCAGATCCTTTTCCGAGTGATTTTGAATAGTAGTTATCAGTTCTCCCAGTATAAAGTCATTTTTGAGCCCTGTTTCACATTTTCTGTTTATTTGAGAATTTTGCGCGCTTAGAATCCGCTCCGAGCTCTTGATTGGATCCTGTCTTAGTTTTCCGGGTTATCGACACTATTTGGTGCTCCGCTAGTCTCTTCCACATTTCCCTCTCTCTGAATTTGCCTATAGTTTCCTCTGCTTCCTCTAAAATGTCCCCGGGAAGGTCTCTCTCTCCTTTCGTTTCTTTCTGGGTAATTTTCGTCATACCTCTCTCCTATATCGCTTTCCCCTCGGTCAGAAAAATAATGTTCCCTGGATCTGTTTTCATTGTTTCTGCCTCTCCTATAGTTAAAACGGCCCCTGTATCTTGGTCTGGTTTGTATAGCATTTATGTGATATTGGTTATCACCTTCCCTCCTGAAACGGTTATTTTGACAGTTCCTGTTCCCGGATTGAGGCACGTCGTTCCAGTATCTCTCTCTGGGGTTATAGTTCCCTCTCGCGTTTCCTCTCCAATTCGCATTCCTTGAATTATCCGGTAATGGTCGAACTGTATAGTTTTGTACGTGGTTCCTACTACTTGTCTCGAATGATGATACCAACTCAATCAATTCGGGAATAGAATTTGGCTTCGCAATGAGTAGGTAATGGTGTATACGTTCTGGATAATGTGGTACAATCATATTAATGAAATCCCTCTCACTTATGGGTGGCTCGATTAGTCTACTACTCTGTGCTTTAGTTAGCAAATAATCTACCATGCTTAGGTTTCCGCGTTCATCGTACTTGCCATTAACTAGGATAGATCTCACCTGGTTCTGAGTATTAGTACTCCAATACTTATTCAAAAATGCCCTTCTGAAATATTCAAAATTATTATTCTCTCCCAAAGTCAATCTTACCCATTGGAGAACCCTTTGACGTAAACCTTTACGAACGATTAACATCTTTAGCTCGTCCGGAATCTGCTTCAAACGGAAATACTCCTCAAGGTCATTTAGGTATTGTTTAGGATTATCAGCCGAATTTTCCTCGAAAGTAGGTACCCCTATCTCATTTAATAAATGGTAGTTTGCATTACTTGCATGGTTAGATGTACATTGGTGCCCTGAATTGAAATTATATGGGTCGGCAGCTGGACTTTGGCCTCCATTTGCCTCCCTAAAAGTGGTGCTAGTTTCACTGGGTGAGCTATCATCACTCTGTCTCACACTTATCCCTAGTCTACCAATAGAGCGTTTTAACTCCTTTACACAATTTTCATGCTCTTCCACCCTCTTCACAATTTCATGATGATTTGAGAGCTGTTCAGTCATTTTTGACGAAAGTTCATTCATCTTTCCCTGATCCTTTTCTAACACTATTCTAAATTCTTTGAACTCCCTTTGAATGTTAGATTCTAAGGTACTTTGTTTTTTTTCTAAAGAAACATTTACAGCTCTTAAGTCATCATCCAATTGTTCCTTTATGGCTAAGCTGGTAACACTTAATTCTGTTTCTACATCCTTCCTTAGTTTTTCTACATCGTTTCTTAGACATAGTTGTCCTGCCTGAATTTCTTGCACTACCTTCCCTTGCTTACTGAATTTAGAGTCCAACTGACTTTGTAATCGGGCGACCTGTTCACCTAAATATTCCCTCATCTCCTGAGCTAATTCCCCTCTCATCTTCCTGTTTTCCTCTCTGACATATTCGCCTATCTGTACACTCTGCTCATTTAATTTCCCTTCTAAATTCTTACTTTGTTCACTTAATTTTTCTAAGTTTTTACTTTGCTCACCTAATTTCCCCTCTAAATTCTTATTTTGTTCACTTGACTCCTTACTCAACTCATTTAATTTCCCTTCTAAATTTTTACTTTGTTCACTCAAATTTTTATTTTGTTCACTCAAATGTTGAAGCAATATTAGCAGCTGGTTTTGACCTGCGTCAATGACCTGCTCAATCGGTGATTGCCTTTCTATCCTAACTTCTACTTCTGCTGCACCCATATTTTCTCCATCTGTTGTTATGCTGACAATAGCCTCCCCATTCAGTTCTTCCAAATCTTCCCTTGACCTACTCATGGTTCCGTTAGCAAGTTCTACCTCCCTAGTAATGACTTTACCCCCTCTCAATAACATGTGTTCACAAAACTGAGTCACTACTCTGCATGCCTTTTTGTTTGTTTTTGAATAAATGTTCTAACCTGTACTTTTTTCAATGTTAACTGATGCGTTCCGGGTTCGAATCCTGGTGAAGCTCTAGAAGCGATGCTCTCAGCTGTTTTGTTGTCCCACGTAGGTAGACTAGAAGTTCGCGTTGTAATTTTGTTCTGCTGTGCCCCTTTCCTCTGAAGATTCTTCGTCTGTTCGTTGTTTCCTAGTCCTCCGTTTGTGTCGTTCTTCCTTTCGAGCCCCACGTTGGGCGCCAGTTTGCGGCGATCACCTCCTCATCCGTTGCTGTAGCTTACCTTGATGCTTCTCCCGTTGCTTCCAGAAGTTCTCAGCGTGTTGGTTCTTCAATTTATCCTCGGCTAGCTGCAGTAATTTTCCTTAAATTATATGGGAGCATGGACTTATCCTCGGTAAAGGAAAACGTAGATCTCGGGTGGTGATATAGGAAGACATAGACTTGCTTGGTTATGAAAAGATGACACTGCCGTTTCTTTTTATTTAATTAACACTCGTAGTATACAAAACTGGTATTGCCGCTGTAAAATACTGTCCACCGCTGTTAAACTATGGCGTGGATATGGCACGAAATATAACTATTCTTATTGTCGCTTTCAGAGTAGCGGATCTTAGGTGTGTTGCTAAAACTACTTTGATTCCCTGTTTTGGCGCGATATCTCACACATCCTGCAGCATCTCTCCCTGACCACACATTACGAAAACTCTCGAATAAATTGCAATACTAAGCTGACATTACAAAGCTGACTTGATTCCCTTCTTGGCGCGATATCTCACGCATCCTGCAGCATCTCTCCCTGACCACACATTACCAAAACTGTCCCGAAATTTCCCCCAAACAGATCCATTTATAGTCTCAGGCTCCTGAGGCTGCTTCCTTTCCTATTGGTACATTTTTAGCGCGACTCGACGCGTCTAACTATTTCGAATAAACTTCCAGGGATTTCATTGGTCCAATTTTAATATAAATCGCGGCTTTTCCTACATTTACCGTTAAGGTTGTCTGTCTCACTCACTTGGTCACGGCGAATTATCAAATAATGGGACAAAGGCTCTACACCCTCGCTGTAGGAATAATAGCACGGCGACCGGAGAGAGGTAATAAAACTAGGTTTTCTGCCTTCGAAAGCACTATTCCTGTAGCTAAAACATTCCACCGTGGACAGTATTTTAACATAGCGCTTAAATTATTCACATTAAACCATTTATAACTCTACTAATATTAATAACCTAGATAGATACATAACGTTAAATCACCCTTCTTAAAATATACAAGCAGTATGAGAAAAAGATATTTACATAATACGATTTAACATCACTAAAAGTTAATTAATAAGTTATCTAGAATTACTGTTCTCGGGCCCGGCCTAGAGTTGCCGTTTCAGCGGCAAACGCATCTGCTTTCGAGGACTGAGGATAGTTACGGCACATAACAACATCTCCCACTTTGAATGGGGAGGGACGACGGGACGCATCGTATCGCTGCTTTCTCATAGAGTGGCCTCTACGCAGATTATTCAAGGCAGCCTTCCAATTAGTACGAATGGTATGCGGAGAATTGTCAGCCGGTAATAAATCATTTAACGCCCACAAATTAGCCAAAGGAGACGCAGGTTGGTAGGCAAATAACAATGAAAACGGCGTCGTCTTATGAACCTCATGTCTCGCAGAATTGAAAGCAAACTGAAGTTGCTTCAAATATTTATCCCAGCAATTGTGCTGCTGGTGATGATAAGCAATTAAAGCGGACTTAAGGTTACGGTTGACCCGTTCCGCTAATGAGGGGTTAGGGTAATAAGGGGTAGTAGTAAAATGCGTAACACCCCAATCAAAACAAAAGGAACGAAAGAGACGCGACTTAAATTGCGAACCGTTGTCAGAGACCAGATATTGAGGAGCACCAAAAGATCCAAATATTGTTCCAAGTTCCCGAATAGCAAGGCGAGCAGTAGCAGCACTCAGAGGTGAAATCCATACGAACTTTGAGAAAGCATCAGTAAGCACCAATGCAAAAATATTTCCCTGAATAGAACGAGGGAACGGTCCGATAAAATCTACAAATAGTTTTTCCATGGGCGCGGAGGGAACCTCCGAAGCCAAATATCCCCAATTTGTAGCCTGCGCGGGTTTGGACAATGCGCAAATGCGGCAAGACTTAACATGCTTTCTTACATCGAAATCCATGCCCCGCCACATAAACTGTTCACGAATTCGATTTCTGGTTTTGGCAATGCCTAAATGACCCCCGAAAGGAGAATCGTGAAAATAACTGAGAATCATGGGAATAGCTGCCTTCGGAACTATGACTTTATAACGCCGATCAAAACTAGCTCTTCCCATCAAAACACCCTCATGAATCTTATAATCCTGCAGTGAAACTCCTGATTTAATTTGCTGAATAATTGAAGCCAACCCAGAATCGGTAAGTTGAAGTTCCGGTATACTGACAAACATTTCAGGAAATGCCGAAAATGAGAAGCTCTCAATCTGAGTATCCGCAGGAGCATCCAAAGTCTCGAAATAAACACACTCCTCAGTAGGTTCGGAAAATACCCGGGTAAGAGCATCCGCAATACAATTTTCTGAACCTCTGATAAAGGAAGGAGTAAACTTAAAGGCACCTATCCGGACACCCCAACGCGCAAGACGACCTGTCTTCCTTGGGACAGCTAACGCCCACGTTAAAGCCTGGTTATCGCACTCTAAAAAGAAATGCACATGTTCTAAGTACACCCTATACTTCTCCAATCCAAAAAGCACCGCTAAGGTTTCTAATTCATATGTAGAAAATTTACGTTCTTCAGGAGATAAAGTACGCGAACTATAATAAATGGGACGACGACCTTCAGGAAATTCCTGCAACAAAACAGCCGCTAGCGCGCTAGCACTAGCATCCGTCTGTAAAATAAAGGGCATAGCAAAATCTGGAAAAGCCAAGACAGGAGGGTTTGAAATAGCCTCTTTTAGATCAACAAATGCCGCTTCCTGCTCCTCGGCCCACGCAAAAGTAACCCCTTTCCTACGTAAGCAATTAAGAGGTTCCGCCCGAGTAGAAAAATTTGAAATAAATTTAGAGAAGAAGTTAACCATTCCCAAAAATCGAGCCACCTCACGCTTATTCTTGGGTGCCGGAAAATTTCTAATAGCCTTAGTGCGATCTGGGTCTATGGTAATACCAGAAGGGGAAACCAAATGGCCCAAAAATGATATTTGAGAGGTAGCAAAATGAACTTTAGACTG
The DNA here is from genome assembly GCA_030765065.1 of Deroplatys truncata. Lineage (NCBI taxonomy): Eukaryota > Metazoa > Arthropoda > Insecta > Mantodea > Mantidae > Deroplatys > Deroplatys truncata. The sequence goes on along the minus strand of CM060984.1, from coordinate 150,151,806 downwards.
CTTAACTGATAACCCGGCGCTCTGTAGGCGACGAAAGACCTCATGTAAATGAACAAGATGTGAGTCAAAATCCTCGGAATATACTACAAGATCATCTAAGTAATGGTACAAATATTTAAATTTTATGTCCGAAAACAAATTATCCAGCAAACGAGTGAGGACTTGCGCGCCCGTAGCCAAACCAAATGGGACCCTATTGAATTCATAAAGGCGCCAGGGGGTAGCGAAAGCTGTTAGATGCTTGGAATGTTCAGCCAAAGGAATCTGATGATAAGCATTGTTCAAATCCAGGGTCGTAAAAACGCGAGCCTTCGAAAAATGATGAGCAGCTGTATGCAAATCGGGCAAAGGGGTACTTTCAATAAGGATTCTTTTGTTCAAGAGACGATAATCTATGACCGGTCTAAAATCCTGATCTCCCTTCGGTACTAGAAATATGGGGCTGCTGTAATTTGAAGTAGATGGTCTAATAACCCCTTGGTCAAGCAACTTCTGTATTTTCTCTTTAATATAGCCATCTTCGGTGGTGTGAGCTTATATGGAGATAACTTGACCGGAGTAGAATCAGTTAACTGAATTTCATATTGAGTCAAATGAGTGACCCCTAAAACATCTGTAAACAATGAATCAAATTCCCCAACTAAATGCTCTATTTGCTTTGCCTGTTCAGGGGACAAATGAGACAGAGAAGAAGTTGCGCAATTTTGGGTTACCAAATTAATATCTCCCAAAGTTAAAGGGGGCCGAGATGGTTTAAAATCCCTCACAAAGTCCAACTTTATCCGGGGAGCAAAATGAAAAGCGATCTGCCTAGTGGAAAAATCAATAGCCATCCCAGTCCTTGACATAAAATCGGCACCTAGGACACATGCATAAGGAAGCTTGGGAACGACAAAAAAACTATGTTTCCACGTAAAACGTGGGAAACGTATAGTACATGATACCTTTTGGGTAACTTGAAAGGCCTGACCATTGACCATCAAACAAACCAACTGACACGTGGTTGCACGCGACATAATACATGGTAAATTTAACCTAAGCCAATCAAGCTGAATCAAAGAGACAGAACTTCCGGAATCTAATAACGCCAATAAAGGCAACTTCTCAAGAGAAACTTGAACTAAGGGTTTACCCGAAAACGGATAACCACAAATACGCCGAGACAAACAAATGGTCGACTTAACCTTCTGGCGTCATAAAGGTCGAAACTGTCGCCCCTGATTAGAAACACGAAGAAAACCCCGATTCACGGTCCTCCTATTGGGACAATTTCGTCGAACATGGCCTTCCTGACCACACTGAAAGCATTTAATAGTGGCCCGACGACCAGAAACCAGAACAATGGCCGAAGAAGGAGCTGATACAGTGGTATTAGGAGTTGCTAATGAGCCCGGAGGCTCTGACAGACGCAGCCTATCAACAAGCATAACTTCATTGAGTTTAGGTACCAATGCTTCCAACTGCTGCAAATTTGACGGCCGAGGTCCTAAAACCAAAGCCGACCTGACGACTGGATTGAGTCCTGATAAAATGACATCACAAATTTCCGCTTCCGTATCAGGGAGCACCAACACTAAAGCAATTTCCTTAACCCGAACCATATATTCTGTAAACGGTTCCGTTAGACCCTGAGGACGAAAATATACGTCTTGCATTATCCTCGTGCATTCCCTACGTGGAATGAACATGTCTAATAGGGCCAAATGAAAGCGAGTCACAGGCTCGGCCAAACCAGCACACCGCATTAAGAGGTCCAAAACTATCCCAGACACCTTGACAGATAATAATTCTATCACTTGAGCCGTGGGTACCAAATAACGCTTAGCCATTAGCGTCAATCGAACAAGAAAATAGAGAAACTGTAAAGCCGATGGTACATCAACAATGTCGTTTAACTGAAAGCCCTCCACGAATTGTTGGAGGGGATGAGCGAGTCTAAGTGGCCGAAACGCAGATACCGCAATCGCAGGCTGAACCACATCCGACAATCCTTGATTATACAAGGGAGACGCCCCAGTGTCATTCTGTGTAGTCCCAAAATCTTCCTCCACCTTATGGGCTAATTCCTTAAACTGATCCTTTAACTTTTGCAACGCTATACAAGACTGCAAAGTAGGGAATCTCTGTAAGACATAATCTAAATAGAACAAGTAATGCCGAATTCTAACTTGCCACCGGAGCAACTGTGCCTTAGAGGGAGAATCCTCGCGCCCAAAATCCATTAAATTATCCTGAATCTCTGCTAAGGCCAACGAGCAAGTGGACTCACACTTAGTCACTATCACGTGATCAATAGAAACAGTAATTATTGGAGCATCCTTAATTTGTCGAAAAACATCCAACATAATAGCCACTTCAGTTGTCATAGAACATTGACCTCCACGTACAACCAACTCTACCCACAATTCACCTTTCCGTAATCTGTCCACATTACTAACCGATACCGCCATCTTGATACTACGGATATGGTACAAGTAAGAAAATGAGATCCGGAGAATACAGAGCAAACAACAAACCCAAAAATATTCCCTAACCAACACAGACAAATCAATTAACCACGCTCTGCTACCAGTAATTTGCAATGGTTCCGCTGTTTGACTGAGTTAGGGAACCCCGGCTAAACGAAAAGGGAAGCCCTAACGAGTGCCGTAGGGGAAAACAAAAGGAAACCAGAACTCTCAAAAATATACTACTATTGATAAGTTTGTTTTTGGGTACTTTAATGATAATAATAAACAAACATTAATAACCAGAACCGTAAAGCAACCATAAAAGAATAACTGTAAAACAAAAATGGCTTAAAGAGTAAAGCAACCAAAACCAATTGAGCAGAGCAGTAAAGGCAAGTTTTAAATACAGCAAAATTAAGTAAATCCAAAAATTCAACAAACCAAATCAATTTAGAAAGTTTATAAAACAAGGCCACTATAAACATCAGACCAAAAAATTTAATTATGTTTAGCTAGTCAAAGACTAGCTAAGAATGTTGAACAAGACCGAAACAGACTTTAATGAAATTCAGGAAACCGAGAGCTTCAAAGTCCAGCTAAGCTAGATGTAGATAGCTTTACAACCCAACCGTTTTCAGTTACAAAGTTCAGCATAAATGGGTTCAGCATAACTGGGTTTTAACTGCAATTACTGCTCTCATAATTTACACAACAGAATATCTGTAATTTTGAATTAACTATGCATTTTCAAAGTGCCCAAAATATGTAAAGCTCTACTCACAAATTTCTACTTATATTGCTTCTTGCCCTCCTTTTATCAAACTATGCAATTTCAGACGACAAATGCCAAAAGCTTTTCTCACAAATTTCACACTACTGATGCTTTTTACCTTCATGAATCAAAATATGCATTTTCAAATTGCACAACTGTGTAAAGCTCTTATCACAAATTTTAAACTAACTATACACTGAAAATCACGTACTGAAAATATAACTCAACTGGAAAAGAAACAAAACACACTAAACCTATGAACAACTCCAAGAGCCAGTCACTTTACGAACTCTTATTTTCAAACACACATAACGTTTTCCGCCCCAAAATTCACTCACCATTACCAGGACATAAAACTGATAATAAAGCCTACCTTTACATAAGGTCGATCCACCGAAAATCACAAAGACGTTCCTTAAAAATTCATTACAAAAACTTCCACAATCCGCATCAGTAGTTACCGGGCAGAGAGCTATCCCTGCAATGCGGACAGAAATCCACCACTCAGCGCGTACGGCCAAAGCACATGCCACGTCAGCAACCCACAGAGGAAAAAAAAAAGAGAGCACCAAAGAGAGCGTTAAGCAAAGGGGACAAGCAACGTAAAGTGACTGGCTGGATGTATAATACAGATACAAAACATAAAAATAACACATAACAGCACACAGGAGAAGGTAAAAAAAAAGAAAGAAAAAAAAAAGACAAAATCCACTAAGTAGAATCGAACTCGGGCTGCTTGCGTAAAAGTTAAGTAGCTTTATCACGTTCCACGCTAGCTACCGTGAAGGCAGCCCAAAGCAGTGGCTTGTGATGTATTATAGTGCACACAGAAGTTTATGTAGTGAACCACGCGCTCGCTTGAGTGGACTTTGAAAAAATTTAACTGCTCAAGAGACCTGCCACTTTTAGTTTGACCGAGTATACAGAAGTTATTTCTGGGACGAAGACTTGGTTTAGGAACTGAGAGAGGTGGTTCTGTTTTTTGTGCCTTTCATCCCCCGTCATCAGGCGTTTTATTAAATAATAATTTTTATTGCGTTGCGTTTCTATAATGAAACGTAGATGAGAACGCACTGATTAAATTGTTACTGATTTCTTAATGAGCCAATGTATCACAAAGACTTAGGTAACCAACTTCTTTAAGTGCCTTGCCACTCTATAAGAGCTATATTCCATTGATGCGCCATCTTCCGAGCTGCTATCTGTAGATTATTGAAATTGCATTCTTTGATCTTTCCATATCTGCAAGCATAGGTACCGGATATGAGGGATGAAAATCCGGGAGAAAGTGATGAAAAGAGACCTAAAGGGCTGACCAGATCAGGACGATGATATGCGCTAGCAAGCACGGGGTCCCTAACGACTTCAACATGACAACAATCCTGACGACGGCTAGCCCTGTCTTAGCCAGCCGCAATCTATAGGTCCCGGAACAGACGAGACAGCTCCCAGGAATATTTAAAATCGGTTCCTTCTTTTTGAATAACCCTGTATTTAATTTAACTTCTAGGTATAGGATACACAACGGAAGGGACACTTCGCGCACTGTGGCTTTTATAGATCTATTGTGGCTAACAATCCCCAGGAGGAAGGGATGAAGTGAAGGAATCACAAAAGGCTACAGGCCGTAGGCAGACCGGCCACAGAGACGTGCGGAAGTCCCTAACAGCTCCTGACTCGAAGATCCGTCCCACTGCTGGAGCTGCCTAGAGAGGGCAATGAACGATCCGTCGACAAAGCAGCCCTCTCTTTGGGAGTACTCTTTTTTGAATAAACATTCGTGCCATCTGCCCGGCACTGCCATACGCTACGAAACCTAGAAGCACACCTGGAACATGAGAAGGAAGCAGAATAAACGGGAAATGATGGAAAGGAAATCGTGACATAAGAAACCACCGCATTCGCCTACCGACCAGGGAAAACCACGAAGGTCAGAGTGCGGTTGACGGGACATCCTGGATACGAGCCTCGCAGGTTACCGTAAATACGCTTTTTATTTTAAAACATTGCATGAATGTAGATTTTATAAAAATATCGCAGGTTGATCGCGTGGGCCCGAAATGTCATGTTTTCAAGGGCACCGTTTATATGATTTCACAAACTAAAACTATACTGATGCTATCTTTAAAAGTAAATAAAAACTTAAGAAATCTTATAGATTTACAAAATATCTTCTCACAAAACGTAACGATAAAGTCATTAGATATATTACATCAAATTTAAGAGTAGCTTATTTGGAGAGAGTAATAACTTAGGATTTTTGGGAATGTTTCCTAAAACGTCCAATAAATACCAGAATGTAGAAGGCAGAATGTTACGAGTCTGTCTCTGTGATCTGGTGGTTTGCATGTTAACTAATAAATCCGTAGGCTCTGAGTTCGATTTCCTGCTATAGTATGGGTTTTTGAGGGGGGGCAGTATTATCCTATTCTACCTAGTGTCTGAAAGTATGAGCGAGAGTGTAAATGTGTTTCTGAATTTAATATTTATAAATAAAACCCAAGTAAACAAATGCAAAGATTAACACAGTAGTTAACGAGATAATATCATTGCTGATGATTGCTCGAAAGACAAAGCTACCGATATGGCCTTAGGTGTTAAAGGCGGCATATAAATGGAACCCTCTACGCCCCCAAAATAGTTACGAACGCATCTAAAATGTAAAGTATGTGTAAATTTACGATCTGGTTCGGTTCTTTAAGTAAGCAGTGAAAAAAATGTGTGTCGATAGCTTAATCAATGAGGGCATTATTATTATTATTATTATTATTATTATTATTATTATTATTGTTGTCATCATCCAACTTGAGACTTTTATGGTTTCATAATGCAAAGCAAATCTCTGCGTGAAGTAATGCCTGTCCTTCCGTAAAGGCATTATTTAGATTAACTAAAGACGAGGACATCTGAAGAAGATCTCACGGGGCTTAGTCTCCATGTCCAGGCGGGAAAGAGGATGAAGCACTGGATTTCTATTACAGTATGAGCACACAGGAGTAATGAGTTATGGAAAGAGATGCATTACTCTTCAGAAATTAAACTCGAAGCTTGTTGGAATGTGCATTCTTTTCTTGCCTGAATCTCACACATCCCAGCTTTATTCTCAATTCTTTGCTGTTAATATAATGTACAGGATGTACCAATAAAATGTACCTGATTTAAAACATGCATAACTTCCAAACAGTTGAAGATTGATGTATCATAATGGTACAGAGTTACAAAAGAAAGATAGGAGAATGCTTTTTAATGGAAGTAACTGCTTTTGAAACCTGTCCCAAAATTTTGGACTATGAAGCGGCTGTTCGATTATTTCTACTGGTGGATTTGAATCCCAAAACCTCACATTCTGGTGATTCGTTAGTCCATTAAGATAGAAATGAGATTAGTCTGTAAACCACACATTGTTCACCAATTCATCATTAATCTTCTATTCTTTGGTTAAAACTGTTGCATACTTCAACACGTTCACGTTTTTGTTGAACTATTAGTGACTGCTTCACTTGCAGTTTATGCGGGAACAGTTTGAGCTCTTGTTTCAAAATCCTCCTGATGGACGTCGGACTAGCCTCAGTTCTCTTGCACGTCTTCGGTGCCCTTTTTTGAACTCTGATTGACTCACAACCGTACAGCTGCAATGTTTTCTTTCGTCCTCACCGATCTCGGTCTACCTGAATTTTCTTTATTCAAATTAAGAACAGTCCCTTGTTCACTAAATTTCTTTACAATACGCAGTATTGTCTTTGGATATAGTGCTACTTGACAGCTAAATTCACTACGATATCAACTTTGTATCTGTACCACTGATTTTGTTTCCAAATAAAATGTAGCAATTTTAATTCTCAGCCGTGGTGAAAATCATAATGAACGTTTCTTCCAAGCTTGCACAACGATTACCTAAGGCAGAAGAAAAACGTGTTACAACTTAGCGAAATATCAAACATTAAAAAGAGGGAGATTTTATTGGCGCACACGGTATATTTGCGTTGTTTCCTTTTGATTAACGTATGAAGGTTTTCATTAATAACATGAATGCAGAAATGTATAAGGAAGAGGAAAGTATTTAATTTTGTTGAATGCTTATAGGCGCTTAAGATATCGACCACCAAACCGCCTTTGTTTATGTGGCAACCTCTTCCTTCCTTTTTGTATATCTTTTTTTTGATTTGAGCAAATCGAGGATTGCAAGGAAGAAGATAATAGTATAAGCCCTAGGAACTTTTGAAATTAGTCATTAAGTTGTACGCGTTGGATTTTACATTATTTAAAATACAATAGTTCAATGTACTAAATAGAACAATGTAGCAGAGGAGATTAGGTGCGGAGAAGGATCTCGGCACGGAAGCACTGTTGAACCGGGGGGAAGGGGTGAAGAGAAGAAAACAGAGGGCGAAGAGATCCGCAATATTTATATTTTAAATATATTTTTAAAAATGGCACTGCATTTACCATTTTATACTGTGAATTCTGTATCACTTCACAGGAAAAAGCCATAACACCATCACACTTTGGAGTAGAGAGGTAAAGTTTAGCTCAGTCTTTTATTTTAATTTATTTATTTTCGCTTATCTGTACGTGACATATTCCGACATACATATTATAGAACAATACAATATACAGAACAATGTGAATACAATGATACAAAGCAACAACTTCATTAGAGTGCAGATCTGCATAATAAAAAATTAGCTCAACATAATACAACAGACAACATTTTACAAAATAAATCTTATACAGTTGTACAGTCACAGGGGTTTAGACAATGGTGTGGAATGAAGGAATTTAAGATGGCTCGGATAGGTTTCAGGTTATTGAATACTGTTGGAAAGAGTTGTTATGTTATACTGTTTTCTTTTTTCCTCGTAAGCTGAACATTCTGTGAAGATGTGCTTGATGGTTAAGGTTTGATGACTATGTTGACATTCAGGTGGCGGTTTCTTGGATAAAATGGCAGCATGTGTGTGTCTTTTGTGGCCAATGCGAAGTCACGGCGTCTTAAATTTATTAGTATAGTGGGAGATGCAAACTTAGTAGATGCTGTATCATGTAATTTGGTTTTGCCATTACTAAGCCATCTGCTGGTTCAGTTACGTTTTATTTTATTTTTCATATGAGATATGACATCCTGGTAGGTGGTAGTTATATTAGGGTCATTTTGGGGGATGTTTGGTGGCTTCTCGCACTGCGAAGTCTGCTTCTTGGTTGTCTTTAATACCTAAATGGGAAGGTATCCATGCAATTGTGGTTTGTTTTCCTCTTCTATTAATATGGTGAAATAGCTGTCGTATTTCCTGGACTAAAGCGTTGCATGAATATATGTCTTAGCTCTACAAAGTTTTGCTCTACAAATTGGTACTGTTAAGTACGACAGCATCTGTTTGCTCAATAATCTCACAGAAAACTCATAAATTATTACTTTCTCTAGGTACCTACTAGGCAGAGGAAGTTCTGAACCAAAAAATTTGATATATAGATTTCACCAGAAATGCATGCTTTGAGGCCTTTGAATAAAAGCATGTTTATAAAAGGCCCATGTGTGCGTGCGTGTGTGTGCCAGAACAGCATAACCCAGAAAAGAAATGTTGGATAAATAATAAACTTGGTGTTTAAGTTCAATACCTTCCAAATGTGACACGAACATTTTCAAGAAAATACCCCACTCCAAACCTACGTAGAAGGTTTTTAGTTATTTTTGGTTTTTTCAAAAATAGCTACAATGATTTTGATTAAAACACCATATGCAGGTCACTTTAAAACAATTTATTTCAAATAAGCTTTTTGTGGCATCAGCCCTTTCTATGATATCCGTTGATATGGTCTAAATATTTCAATTCTTTCGGTCTCCTGTATGCCATTGTAGTAATGTAGCCATCTCATCTCGATTAACATGAAGTAGATAGAAAAATGTCTGTTGCAAGAATAATTTGTAGAAGCTATCTAAAAATAAACAATAGTGGATAGAGAAAGTCACGTGAAGTAATATCTCTTAGTTTTATTGAAAACATCTGAAAAGAAAGAAACATAAATATCCCAATAAGTAAATATCTGATTTAAAACTATAGCTAATCTTATTCTTCTAAAATAAACAATTTACTATTTTACTTCAAAATATGTGTAGACAAGCAGTCTAAAAACGTCTATCAATATTTAGTACGATTATTAAACCTTTATACAGGGTGGACCATTTAAGTTGAGATTGTACAATATCTCCAAAACTAAGCGTTGTAGAAAGAAATGTTATTAATAAAGGTTGCTTGATATTTACGGAAAGTAAATGCCATTAGTCGTGTTTTATTTGGAGCACATTGCTATGGTCATTTTAGGATTAATTTAATTGTTTTAAGTGGGAACCTAACTTCTTTATGTTGTTTTCTCACTCCTCATAACAAATAAACAACATTGGTCATTGAGGGTCAAGTTACGTTTCGTAATTGGGAACCAACATTTTTTATTTTGTTTCCTTATTCCTCATCGCAAAATAAACATCTTTTTACAAACCAGTTTCTAATGAGTAAACGACATACAAAATGTAGGTTCCCGTCTAAAGAAATTAAATTTATCTTAAATGACCATCATAACGTCCTGCAAATAAAGCACGTCTAATGGTATTTACCGTCCACCTTTTAATATCAAGTAACTTTTATTAAAATATTTCTTTCTACAACGCTTAGTTTTGGAGATATTGTACAGTCCCAACTTAAATGGTCCACCCTGTATAATATTTAAAACATTGGAAATTAATTAGTATCTTAAAATTAAATTTTGCTCAGAAGATTTAACCATTAGAAACGTGCAATAATTTTAAACTAACTTCAAAATTTCACAGTTTGAGAAATTAAATCCCAGGGCCTCTTAAGCACAATTATTATTGAATAGGTAATTATAAAATTTGAATATTTGCCTCCCTATTCTTAACTTGATTAGTCCTCTCAAAATTTCATCATTTAGTTAGTAATGTATATACAAAATAAATACAATAATTTAAAACTACATCAGGTGGAAAGTAGGTTTTTATTACGCACTGAACGGTATTAAAAGATAATACTTAAAGTCGTCTAATTTTCATAGTATCTTATAAATTGCCCATGTCTAATTCTTTGATGATAAATATCCACAACAGTGTTAAGTTCCAGTTAAGTGTAAATAAAATGAATTGCACTCCAGTAGAAACTGAAGAGCTATCAAGTCCCTGGCTATTTGTTTAATGTACAAACACCAAGAATATTTTACTGTTGAAGCAAAACGTGATGTCCTGTTGTACCGTATGTATCATGCTTTCCTATAGATTTTAAATATAAATTTTATCAGTAAAATAATTAGTAGCAAATAATATGTTATTGGTGTTGAAAATTAAATTATATGTGTACAGCTTTTGAATTAATCCATTCTTTCAGCAGCACTCGAAAGATATTACGGCATTACATCATGGTAATGTCATAGAAGTTGCTATTATTTATTATTTACTTTAGATCATTTTGACAAATGAAATCCTATCACCATACAAGTTAACAGATATCACAATAACAATGACAATAACGACTTACAGATAAACATGCAAAATTACTGAAAAAGATAAACATAATACGGTTGCATGCATTAATTACAGATATACTATTAAACAATAAAATAAGATTAAATATAAATTTATAGAATCTCTTATATTTAAGCATACAAATTTGTTTTCGTAACATAGTCATAATGTGTTTGATATCAAATGAGGATTATTAAGATCTTATAATACCTATAATGAAGATGTATTGCAGTGTTGACTGCAACATGCCAAACTCACATTAAGATGTACAACATTAGCTTGCTGTTTGAATTCTGCTGATCATGTTGTGAAAATGTGATAAGCTTTTAATGTCAAGAATTACTCACCACTGTCTCTCACGTAATAAATACTGGGCAGGGAACAACATACTTACACTTAAATGAGTATGTAATTTAAATTGTAGTTTTTCTTTCATTGCTTATAGTTGTGCATATTTGAAAATTAAGGTTTGCCTCAAAGTATTCAGTGAAATGGACGGACAGTTTTAAGTGAGGTTTTTTGTTTTGTTTGAAAGTTTAACATCCTTTAACCGGATGGTTATATCGGACGGTGAATGGACGAAGTGGTTGAAATGATGCTAAAATGGGTCCGGGTTCCCTAGAGTTTAGTTATCTGACATTAATCTTCCCAGGATAAGGGAAAATCCAGGAAAAAACCCTATCAAGGTAACTTGATCTAACTGAGATTCGAACTCAGGACCTCTTGAACGTGAGATAGACTCGCTACCCCGGCATTACATAAGCGGGAAAGTGCGTTTTATTACACAAAAAATAATAGGTAATTACATTAAGTATTGCTTCAGTTATTACTATCTCTACTACATATAATAAGGGGAACTATTGTATTCCATCCCAAAATTTTCGATCTCGGGATTTCCCCGGTAATATATGTTTTAAAGCCTCAAAAGAGCATTTTTAGAAAAAGGTACCTGTGTGTATGTCTATGAACAGAATGACTCAAAAACGAAAAGTCGAATAAATACCAAACTTTTAATTTAAGCTCAGTATTTTCCAAAGATGGACACGAAGATTTTCAACAAAATCCCCTCATCCCAACTACCCTATACATGGAACATTTCTCAAAACTTTTTGTTTTCTAAATAATGGTTCTGATTAAAATACCATACATTAAAGGTATTTACATGACAAATAAAACGTATATCTTGAATTTTCTGGGAATGCCTTTGAAGTCCTCTTCATTTGGAAGGACTTTTTTATAATGTTGAATAACTGTTAAACATTAAGCGATAGACGAAAAGTACTTCACAAAAGATATAACTCTCTTTAAAGCACACAGTTTATTTCAAATAAGCTTTTTGTGGCATTAGCCATTTCTGATACATCCGTTATTAATGGTTCGAATTGTCATTACTTGGACATTCTGTAGAGTCCTGTCAGCATTCAGTTGTTTCTCGCGATGGCATGGAAAGAGAATGGAATTTTAAGGCCATCATATAGCGTCCAGTTCTTAAACATTTGAATCTTTTGTATTTATAAAGATACAAGTTTCCTTTTAACTATAAAGAAATTTGTGATGCAACTATTTCTGCAAATGTTTATCTCGATTAAAACGAAATAGAAAAATAAGCTTATATAAGAATAGTTTGTATACTCATTAATAGAGGTAGAGGGTAGAAAAGTCATGTGAATATAATCACACGATATAATTTTTTTCTTTATAAACCTGTGTGTTTTTCAGTTACGGAATACATTTAGCTTATTAAATAAAGCATACCGCAGGCATAATATAGAAAGGTCATGATAATATCAAACATTATACAATATTTCTAATGTGTAAGTGCATTATTATTATTATGGATCTGGACTACGATTAATTATTGCAGTGGAGCTACATCATATACAGCATTTAACCAATAAATTATGTTTTTTAACGTAATGTTAAAGGATGTACAAGAGCAGATGAGACAAGAAAACAATAGGAGAGGAACTAAATATTTATAATATATTTTAATTGGAGATAAAATTAAAGCATATAAAAGAAAGTGGACGGAGCATATAATGAGAATGAACAATGAAAGAATACCAAAAAGAGCCTTCCTATATAACCCAAGAGGTATGAGAGATGTCGGCCGACCCCGAAGAAGATGGACTCCAAAAATAACTTCGCCGTAATGGGCTGCATAGCCTATAGCCTGAGGAAGAAAAAGAAGAAGAAAAAGAAGAATTGTTAATGACACCAATGAATTACAAGGATATAAAATTACTACTAATTTTAAAATGACCCACTTTACTGCGTTGTATTCTCACGGAATCAGAAATACATTTATTACAATTTTCGGATAATTTAGATACTTCTACAATGATAACAGGTACCTACACACGTCATTAATCTTACATGTAGATATATAACGATAATACTAAAAATCTTTGAGTCTAAGAAATTACATTTGCAGTCTTTTCCCACCATAACAGATAAAACATTGCAGCAAAATCATAACTTAATTACTAAATCCTTCATTTAAGATTTTCTGTGTATTAAATTTGGTCCAAAGCATGTGCAAAATTTAATGTATATAGGGAAAAAGGAAGAAAATATTGTAGAAATTTACTTAAGTTTTGCAATTTTCCTGTCAAGCCCCTTTAAATATAAAAATGTCGTTCATTGTAGCGTCGTCTATTTTAATAAAAATCAAGCTGAATCAATTACACTCTCACATCCTTCTTAAAAGTGTTTCTTGTTTTATAAACATTCCCAGAAGATGGTTAAGGCAATCGAGTTCGTTGTGACAGCGTAGTTATGATTAGATTTTAATTAGTGTTGTTATTTTTTAACAATATATTTATTTTAACCTTTATATAATTTCTTACAGTTTTGAAATAGTCTAATTAAGTCATATTAGAGTTTCGATTTAACTTTAAGTAGGTAATTTTACTCTTAACTTGGCCACTCGTAAATATATGAATTAAATCAACTCTAAATTATTACAAAGCGCTATCCTCAGCCACAGTTGGATTCAAAGATAGTGCCGAAATTTTATCGGAATAATAATGTCAGTTTTGTTTTTCAGGCCAATAACTACACAACTTTGTATTCGACCACAAACTTCCCATCTGAAGTGAATACACCTCATATATTGACAAGCATGATAGTATGTGTTCTACCAAGTGGAATGATTTTATGAATTGGGTTTGAGCGTTCTAATTATTCGCATAACGATCGAATTGTGTTCAAAAATTCTGAAAAAAGGGAGTGGTACACCCGTTTCCATTTATGCCGTCACTGCAGATTCGTGAGACATTTTATCAACCTTCCCGGCGGGCGCATACTTAACAGGGAGGGATGTGTCTGGAAGGTTCAGCCTTTATTGTTTGAACAAGCAGTGGCGTGTGTTAACTGTAGCTCACTCGATGTATGGGGATATTTCTTTAAATTTATTAGGGAAAATTGGCCTATTTAACAGAATAGTGGGGAATATGAATAGTAATATTATTTCTTATATTTATTTATTTATTAGAGCTGCTTATACTTTATAATTATATCAAATCCTGGTAAGATTAAAATGTAAACTTCAGGATGGCCAAAAAACACCAAAATAGATGTTGAGAGAGAATTGGATCTAGGTGCACCGGGGAAGAATTGTGGGTATGTGGGAAGCCAATTTGCCATTTTACCATATTATTAGAGCAATTCCGTGCAAATGCTGTCGTGATTATTAAAATAATGTCTAGTAAATGTGTCCTCTTTTAGAGTAAAATGTATAATTTACTTCAGTTTTACATTATATTTACATGTATTAAAAATACTATTTCACGGAGAAATTGTACAAAAAGGTATTTTATTTAGTTGTATATTTAGACTGGACAGATGATTACAATAGTGTCTAGTAAATGTGTCCTCTGTGAGGGCAAAAGGTAAAATGTATTTCAGTTTTACATTATGTTACTGTTAAAAACATTTTTTTCGTGGAGAAATTGTGCAAAACAGGGTTTTATTTAGCTATATATTTAAACATGGTTATTTTAAGTGATGACTAGTAAAGCTATTGCTCAAAGTTACATACTCATATGTGAGTAATCTAGAACTGTGCATGTAAAACAGGACGACACTGCACGCGCGTAAAGGTAAACAGATACACGCATCTCCTGCTTGCTATACATTTTCCACCTGTGAAGGCCAGTAGAATGTCGCCTGATGCTGCTGTGACGGCATATATGGAAGCGAGTGTATCATAAACCTGAAAGAAGGGAGACCGCCTGTCGTCCAGGATACCACGGCAGTAATACTTTAGATAATAAATGCTCATGTTAATATGTAGCTGTTCCTACGTGGTAGGCCCCACTAAGTTGATGATGACGGACCGTTGGGAGATGATGGATGCTGTATTACTTACCTGTAGGTCGTCTTGATGCCGGTACTCTTGTGATATATAATGAGTTCTCGTAGGCTGGAATCTGATGATCGTATATCTATATTCTCGTGTGCGTTAGTATGTTGTAATTTTTATTATTATTATTACTATTATTATTATTATTATTATTTTATAGTTGTGCCACGACTGCTGTATTTGTGTCGGAGAGCAATTGTGTCTTGTCAGGGTTAGGTATAGAGAATGTTAAAATATTTTGCATACGGCCTTCCTGCTCGAAGTCTAACAAGCTTCTGTTAGCGTTCCCTTCAACCGTTTTCTTAGCTTACGTATTTGAATTATAGGCATGTATCCATCCAATAACAGCATGTTACACATACGCACACACACACACATATATATATGTTTACAGGCTTCCATTGTCTTAACTATGAACCCAAGGTTCGTTACTTCATTTCTCGTAATTTTTATTATTGGTTGTATAGCTAACAATGGCCTTTCCCTGTCATATTATATGCTATATGTTATAACGTTATATACTTGTTCTCTACCACGTGTACATTATGAATAAATGTGTTTTTAACATCTTCTTAATTATTATACGTACAATATTAGCAAAGACACGTAAAAACTTAGAACAAAATATTAAAGAAACACATTATTAATGTGTTGATGCTGAGAAGCTTGAATTAGATATCTTATTACATCTTTCTTCAAATACAATAAAGTTAAATCAAGTGACACATATAAGAACTATTACAGGAATAAACAATAAACTTCCTTAGATTATATGCTACATTTCTATAAATTCAAAGGAAGTGGTTGTTCTACATTGTACAAAGGTACTATTCATGGAAAGTGTTTTATTTTACTGCTAACGTTTAATTTTAAAATAATAAAATATAGGAACAATGTATTCCACATATTGTATTCTAAGGCGTACTTAGATGTACTAGAGGAGAAACGTGTACCGAAAGCAGTAGTAGGAATAAGTAGGTACTTAGTTTGTTCTTTTCTGGAGCTCGGTGAGAATGGCCAGGTGTCTGGCGCCGCATTATCATGGAATTATGAATTCATCAGAGATCTGGGGTCGCCATGTTGCGAGTTAGTTAAGCCAAATGCACTTAGCATTTTAATTTCAGCTAGCTTTTCGTTGAATTTTTTTTATGCCTCACCCTTCCATTTCTTGCGTTATCAAGAAGTTGTACCAAGATGCAGGAGGGATTATGTAAAATTTAATCTGCCGTGGAAACTGAGCATGTGCGGTAATCCGGGGTGATAAATAACGATTTGTATAAGGAAAGCCCACCCTTCCGTTGACCCAGGAGGTAAGTGTACTCTGGAGGTTTTAAAGTTCTGTATCGGTAATTCATATGAACTAAAATAATGCTGAATTGTAAATGGTTTTGGTCATGTAACGCTTACAAAAAAGTTTATATGTTGCATTCATATGACTTTCTCTACTCACTCTTCGATTAACGTTTTTTACAAAGTCTTGTTCTATCTACTTCTTGTTAACGAGATAATTTTTCGTATTACATCTACACGGTCGCTGTGAGCATAAGAAGAATACAGTAGATAAAGCGATGGCCAGACTTTTAAAAATCGTGTCGGTGTGTAATGGCTTTGAAATTACATGTTCCATGCATGACCACGATAAAAAACGAAGTGCCACTTGCCACTTGAAAGAGTCTTATGAGTATTTGAAATTTCAAAACAGTAAGAAAGAATATCTCCGAAATGGTTACTGCCATATAAATTTTTATTTGACATAAATGTATGCTTTAATGAGATTTACACTTTTTGTGCAGTAAGCTTTTGTAAGATTTCTATCTCTCACAGTTTACCAATTGGACGAAAGTAATTCAGAATGAAGCGGACTACAGAAGCTATTCCCAGGTAATTCAAGATATACCTACATTTTATTTGTCATGCACATGTTCTAAATATATGGTATTTTAATCGAAATCGTTAGAGTCATTCTGAAAAAATAAAAATAACAAGAATTACCCATGCAAAGGGTAGTTTAGGGTGAGGGATTTTTTTGAAAATCATCTTCTCGTATGCTCGAAGATGCTAAACTTAAATACCAAGTCTGGCACTTCAAGAACTTTTCGTTTTTGAGTATGTTATTCACAGACAAGCAGATACACACACATACACACACCACTAGCGAGCTTGTGGATCATTTTCTAAAAATATTTTTTTTGGATATAGGGAACATAAAACGTATGAATTCTGGGTGATGAGGAAAAAAGATTGTTGTCATGTTCAGGCTGCAAAAGTGAAATTTGTACGAACAGTTAAAGATTGCACTAAATTGGACAGGATCCCTAATGAAGTAATTAGGCAAGAATATTTTTGCAGTGAAGGATAAACTAGAAGAGCAAAATCAAAAATGGAAAGGAAGGACGAAAGAAGGATTCCAAAGATAGCCTTATAATACAAACCTATAGGAAAGAGGGACATAGGAAGGCCAGTTAAAAGATGGAATTGAGGCCGGAACAGGTCGATAGGCCTAATCCTTGAAAGGCAGGAGAAGAGAAGAAGAAAAACGTATATTTCCTGTGAAATTTCGTTATCAATTTTTTTGGTGGAATACAATACTTCCTCTTTACACTAGTAGGTAGCAGAGATTATAAAAAGCGTAAGCAAGGAGAGATAAGAGGAAACGTACTTTCCACAATAAATAAGGAACTTAAATTGCGCCCCTATCACAAAGCAAGACAGTAATAGTGAAATTAAAACCTAAAAAAATTAAATACAAGGAATTATGCTTAAAAACCGCGGCAGCAACATATATCTAGGAGGCCCACTTGAAAAGCTCTCGGAATGATTCACAGATTACAGCAACATTTCCGAAGCAGCTCTTGTTTTCAAAACCGGCCACTTTCATGGAAACATTTGGACAATAACATAGATATTGTTCAAGAATGTAGTAGACATAGTGCAGACGTGTGTACACGGAAACATGATAATAATGGAATGTCGTGCAGTTATTAAGTATTTTGTAAGGAAGGGCAAGAGTGCAACAGAAATTCTTACCAATATGACAAACAATGTAGGGAATCCTGCACCAAAATTTTAAACCACTTTAAAGTGGACCCGCGGAGCTTAAGTGAGGCCGTAAAACTTGGAAAATAACCCACATCCGCCAAGACAACAGAAATCATCAGTAAAGTACACATGGTTTTGCTCGATCTCCGAAGGAAGGTGTCTGAAATTTCTCAAGGTCTTCCAAGGATGCGACACGAAGATTTTCAAGAAAATATCTTCAACCCAAACTACTCTTTACATGGAAACTTTTTTGTTATTTTTTATTTTCTCGAAAATATCTCTAGCGATTTTTATTAAAATGGCATATATTTAAGATATCCCCATGAGAAATAAAATGTAGGTATATTTTGAATTTTCTGGAAATAGTCTGTGAAGTCTGAAGGCCTTTTGTATAATTGGTAAACTGTAAGAGATAGACAAAATGTTACTGCAGAAAAAATGCAGGTCTTGTTAAAGCACAAAATTTGTGTCAAATAAGACATTTTTAGCGACGTTAAACATTCCTGAGATATTCTTATTGGTTTGTATTTTGAAATACTTACATTTTTTGCAACTGGCAGGTTCCTATTCGTGTTTTCTTCGACGATATATACAAAGAGCAAAGAATTTTAATGACAACTCATAGCAGTACTATTTTTAAAAATCTGAATTTCACTTTGACCTACTGCACTCTTCTTATACCTGAAAGGAAAATATCTGTAAATGTGTAATGGGGTTTTTTAATATAGAGTTAACTGAAAAATACAATGCCACCGCCGGGATTGTTGTTACATTGGAACGACGAAAGCGCGGAAACCTGAGAGGTAATTCGCGCATCCGTGGCTCCTTGGGATCGCGGTTCGATTTGTTCTAGCGCGTCCCTGCAAGCATTGACGGTGTGTGTCAGTTCCTCCCTTAATTTGTTAATTTCATCATTTTTTACCGATTAATAGTTTAAATTCTTCATGAAGTTTATTTAAAATTAAGTTTCAGAGGATTCTCCCGCTCTCCGTACGTTACTCTATCCATTGAGCTACTGTGACGGCATGCCAGTGGGACATTGAATTCCCCAATTGGCTCACGTTGTTTCCCAGATAGACCGCTAAGGCATCTCACTAGAGATGACAATCTCAACGACGACCTGCCATCACAAGTACTTTGTTACTGGGTGCTTATGGTTTTCTCCCGCACGGAGAGCGGGAGAACCGTATTCAAATCCCGACTGTAGCATTGAATTTTTCAGTTGAATCTACATTAAAAACTTGCCAAGACCAGGTTAAGGTCTCTAAAAAGTACAATTAATTTCAATTAATTATATACATAATAATTCAAAATGTGTAATGAAAGTTTATCTCAACTAATACGAAGTAGATAGAACAATTCGCTTTCGTAAGAATAGCTGTTTAACAGTGAGTAAAATATCATTATTTCTTTTCGTGACCTAATATTATTTGATAATAAATACCTAAGGAATACATTCTTAAAAGTAACACCTAGGTATAGGCCAGATAAAAGGAAAAGAGCACAGTTAGAAATAAATATCACTTTTCTGATACACTATGATGCTGTACACATACTAAATTACATCCTTGATCATTCGGCGTCTATTAGTACTGTTAATTTAGCCTATTACCTTGTTCTCTTGAGTCATTTAAATAATACCAACTTAACTTATATAATACTTCTGATAGAGCGTTTTGGCTACTAGCCTTCAAAGTGGTAACACATTTCGATTGAAAACGGGAAAACAGAAAAAAGTAAGTTATTTGCCCTTTTAGTTTTTATACTTCCTACCTACAGTAAGCAGAGGAGGTACTGTATTACTCAAAAAATCAATATCTAGATTTCACTAGAAATACATACCGGAAAAAGGTATCTTTGCGTGTGCCTGGGACAGCATAACTCAAAAAGGAAAATGCATTTAGTTACAGCCATCTTTTAAGGATGCAACACCAAAGGTTTCGAGAAAAAATTTCCTTTCCAAACTAACCCTTACAAGGAGAATTTTTTCGTTATTTTTTATTTTCTCAAAAATGACTCTAACGATTTTGATTAAAAACTGCATAATTAAGATATCTGCATGCTTATAATAAAATGCGCAACTTGAATTTTGTGTGAATAGTTATGTAGACCACTACATACCGAATGACTTTTCTATACTTTTGTATAACCCTGAAATCTTAAGAGATAATTAAAGGTTACAACAGATAAATATAGAGCTCACTAAAATATTAAAATTGTGTCAAATAAACATTTTGAACGTTAACGGTTTTCTAAATATTCCAAGTTGTATGTTTAGAATTTCACCTTTTGTTTTCTTTCCATCGCATAAGGTCTGTTCCGGTACCACGACTAAACATTTGAATGATGGCCAGTTTTAGAAATTCCTTGTACAGTTTTGTCAGCTGTAACTTTAGTCTTTGTTGCTTATCTACTTGTTGTATTCTTTACTTAATGGATGAAAATTCCAACCCTACTTTAACTCTAAAATCTATTGGCCATCAATGATGTTGAGGTTACGAATATTCTGTTTCTGCATGTTTTATGTAACAGAGTTCTTATTGGTTAATTTGAAGTTTTCCTAAGCTAAATATCTCACGAGTGCTATCATATACTTTTAGCTGTAGCATTTGATTCTATTGTAAATTGTCGGTTGGGTATGATTTCCTGTACGGTATATCGGGGCGAATGCCGAGGTCTAGAATGTTTCATTGTGGAATGCGCATGGGTGTTGCGGCAGTATCGCCTCCTATCAGAAGTTGTTCTGGTTCGTGATGCCCGTAGCTCGCGGCTTACCTTTCTGCAGCCTCCGCGTAGACTTCGGATGTTCGACGTGGGCTGACTCTCTGCATCTCTATCCACGGCTAGCTGTAGTAATTACTAAAATATGTAAGAGCAGGGTCTTTTCCTCGGTAAAGGAAACGTAGATCTCGGGTGTGGTAACGGAGAAAAATAGACGTGCTTCAGTTACAAAAGAACGACACCACTGTTTTCTTCATTTTATTACTTCTAGTAATTCACAACACTGATATTGTCGCCGTTAAAACACTGTCCACTGTTGAAACACGGCGCTGATATGACGCGAAGCTTATATATTTAATAAACCTCTTGACTCGTAGGGATTCTTATGTGAGTAGCGAACCCTGTCTTAATTCACTAACTTTTGGCGCAACATCTCTTAATTATCGGGCAGCATCCTTCTCCGCCTGTAGTTTCGAAGTCACTCCTCGATCTTTGGTCTTAGCAGATCTATTTATGGTCGCGGGCTTCTTAGGCTGCTTAATTTCCTATTGGTGCATTTTTCGCGCCACTCAACGCGTCTCACTATTTCATATCGATTTACTTGGATCTCATTGCTCCTATTCCACCCCCTCTTGTGCAATTTTAACATGAAATCGCGGCCTTTCCTAATTTTACCATTAAGCTTGTTGTCTCACTCACTCCAGTCACGGCGAATTACCGTACTACGCCCTCGCTGTACGAACAATACGTTTGCTGCCAGAGAGACATGTAAAACTCACTTGTTTCCTTCGGAGACACGTTTCCTGCATCTAAAATATCTCGTCGTGGACAGTATTATAACATAGCGCTTAAATTATTTACATTAAAGAATTTGTTACTCCTCTAATATTAGTAACCTAAATACAAACATATCATTAAATCACCCTTCTTAAAGGTAGTGAAAAGAAAAATAGTTGTACATAGCATAATTTAATTTGACTAAAAAGAATTACCCAAATTATTAATAATTACATAGCTCGGACTCGGCCTAGAGTTGCCGTTTCAGTGCACTTACAAGGTAACGCTCATGCTAAACGGAGGTCATTAGGTGCAGAATAAGTCCAGACACACAGCAGTATACACACTTGTTCGGGGTGAGATGATTGTTTTTCCACGGTCAGGGGAGCGGCGGGTTCGGCTGGTACTAAAGGCGGTAACTATGCATATAATTAGACTGTGATATATATTCACTCTCCACAGATGTGTATGTAATAAACACGTGTTGAGGTGAGGCTTAATTTGTGTTCTTTCCTAAGCCAACTTTAGATCCGTTCCTAAATACTTCTCGGCCCTATTCATGGAACACACCCCTGAGTGCTTATGTTCTTTCGAAGGGCATTACAAAGTGTACCGTACGGCATCGGTTCATACCCTGGGGTTGTTACAAGTTTGATAAAGGTGCGATATCTATAAATGGGTACGGTACATAATGATATATTTGAATTTGTCATGAGTCAACTAAGTCCTGTAAGTATTCACATAGGATTTTTACTTCTCTTCTGCTTATTTATAGGTAGCAGAGGATCGTATTCCACCAAAATTTGATATCTAGATTTCACCGGAAATACCTACATATTTTGAGACCCCCTGAATAAAAAAAAAACAATTTTTAGAAAAAGATCGCTGTGTGTGTCTGTATGTGTTTTGTGCCTGTGAACAACATAACTCCAAAAAATCGGTTAAGTACCAAACTTTGGATTTCAATTCAGTATGTTCCAGGGATGCGACATGAACACTTACAAGAAAAGCCCTCACTACAAACCACACTTTACATGGAACAATTTTTGTTATTTTTTATTTTCTCAAAAATGATTCTAACGATTTTGAATAAGATGGCACGTGTTTAAGATATGACAGCATGTATATCTTGAATTTTCTGCGTATAACTTGCGAAGTCCTCTTCACTGAATGCATTTTTTTATAACTTGTAAACCGTAAGAGATAGGCATAGTTACTGCACAAGACATGTAGATCCCGTTAAAACTGCAGTTTATGTCATTTACATTGTTTGTGGTATTAAAAATTTCAGAGATATTTTTTATTATTGATCATAATTGTGAAGCACTTTTGTTTTTCCATGTGTTAAGTCGCTGTTCGTTCTTTTTCTCGTGGTCATGCAAAGAGAATGGAATCTTAAAATCCATCACATAGTGACAGGCGTTTAAAACGTTCGACTATGGCTTAAGTCTACCGTGTTCCCCTTGTACCTACAACGAAATATCATCATAATCATCGTCATCATCAACCTTCAAGATGAGTCATATGCCTATTTCGGCTTAGAAGGGATCTTCCCAGCGTCTGCGTGGTCTTCAAACATCTCTAGTACCTATTGGTTTGCGCTGCAAGGCCTGTTTTGTCAGTTTTTCCTCTGGCATTCGAGAGATATCAGCTACGTACTTCAAAAATTTAATTTCGGCCGTTTTATTTATTAATTTTTCATTTATATTCTTGGCCCAGATCTTGGCTTCATAAGATATAATAGGCACCGTCATAGTTTTATAAAATTTTAATATCGTGTCTCTTTTTGCTTTGTTTTTCAATGCTCATTTTATAGTGCCACAATTTATATAGTTTTTGTTTTCCAGCTCTTTTATATTTATATGAGATATCACATCCAAGGTAGTTAAAATATTTAATTTGTTAATTTGGTTCATGTTTTGAAATATGTTCCATATGGTTGGATATTTACCAATAAAGGCCATCACTTTTGTTTTCTCTGCTGAAATAATTAAATTATACTTTCACCTCTAAGAAATATGTGAAAAAATCTGCCTCTTGATTAACATGAAGTGAGTAGAAGAATAAACTTTGTAAGAATAGTTTGTAGTACAATGGGTAGAGAAAGTAATGTGAATGTAACACATCCAATTTTTTGAAAACAAAAACGTCATGAGCAATTGGCCCCTTCAATTAAATATTTCATTATATAAATCTTCATTATAAGGACTTTAAGCATTTTGGCTCCGACGCGCCTTGGCTCGACTGCACCTCTGCAAGAATTCCATATCTGGTGGTTTTGGTGGTTTAAAGCTCCTGGCATTAGAGATGCCGGTTGGTGCTCTGAACCACCATTCAGCAGATGATAGTTGTTGGACCAGCAGGATAGGAAACCCAGGCAGAAGACAGGAACTGCGGATAACCGCAAGCGCACGGGAACTCGGTCACCAGGAGCGGTGGTGTTCTCCATTTCCTCTGCAATTATTGCGCCATTTTGTCAAGAAGTTTAGTGTCACCAGAGTGAGGGAAAAAGGTGCTGTGGTTAGTCCCCCGCTTTGCATATTCATTGTAGCGGTTAGTGCAGCCCAATGCAAAGTGCTTAATGCGATCTCTCATCCTCTTTACCCACCAGGGAGTGTGCCACGGAGATTGGACTTTAAAAGTTGATTTCCCCATTAAACAGGCTTTGTTCTTAAGTTGGACCGAAATGACGGCACTGAATTCTCTCTGTTATTAAACTTGAGGCCGCCACGGCTTTGTTCACTGCCGTTTCGATAGTAGTTGTAAAACAAAATTAGACTAACCTAATCTTATCATATTCTCACTATAAATTTTTCACATGTCAACCACCAATAATGAGAGGGAATAAGTAAATAAACTTCGTTTTCATCAAGGTGCTTAGAGCGTCAAATGGTAATGAGCTGTTAAGCATTTTTAAGTTCTCTCAACTTTGCCAGAGCCGGTGTAACATTCTATGCAAAAACAAATGTCTTGAAGTAAATAATAATAATAATAATAATAATAATAATAATAATAATAATAATAATAATAATAATAATAATAATAATAATAATAATTTAAAACTTCGTCTTTCTGCATAAAACAGCATAGATCAAAAATAAAAAGTGGTGTATATACATATATAGGATAGGCCATTTAAGTTGAGACTGTACAATATCTCTAAAACTAATCTTTGTAAAAAGAAACGTCTTGAATAAAAGTTGCTTGATATTATGGGGCAAAGTTAATTGTGTTTTGTTTGGAGGACGTTGTGATGATTGTAGATTCCCATTTAAAAATATTAATTTGACCCTTAAATGACTATCTAGGTGATCAATTAAGAAAGCTCAAAAAGAGATATATGTGGTGAAATAACAGGATTGTTCTGAGTGAAAGATGAAAACACGCGAAGTCACACAATAAGAATGTTCAACATTTCGGGTATACCCATTTATTAGGAGATTTTGCTTCTGTTTCTTCGGATTACCCTCCTCTTTGTAGCACTTACACCCGCAAGAACCTACAAGCCAAAGCCTTGGATTGTAGACTGTCGAGGAGCAGCAAATTCTGAATAATAGCATATGCAGGATGGGTGATCAGCCCAATACCTGGTATGGCATGGCGGTGAAGAGGAAGAAAATGAAATATAGTAATGAAAGGGATGATAGGAAAATTCGCGGATCAAATTATCCAACCCAACCTCCTCCTAGCGACCGAGGAAAACACGAAAAAACCTTCGGTCAGATTGCTCGACCCCGGGGGTTTGAACCCGGGATCCGCTTCAGCCTCCGGCTCGGTTCATTGGTGGATTAAAAGGCAAAAAAAGTAAAAAAAGAAAAAATCAAACAAAAACAAGACAAGGAGCAAAAACTGAAAACACACTTGACGGTCTTTGTACTGGTTTTGTGATGTGTTCTTAATCTTTTAATCTCCCGATGAAGGTATAAACTCCAAATATCGAACATCTTTATTGTGTTACTTTAAGGTTTTTATCTTTCACTCAGAATGGTCTTATTATTTTAGCATATACATATATACATCACTTTTCCGGAAGCTTCATCTTCCTAATTAACCTTTAATCAGAAATAGATGGGTTTTTTTAATTTCTCAAGCAGATCTAAAGTTTTCTGATTTTGACGAAAACGCCATAAATATGAAGAATAACGTGGATACTTCAGAATTTTCTCCAAAATGTGTATTAGGTTATATTTATTCCCTTAAAATTTCTGTCCGGAAATGTTTAAAATATATACAAAAACGTACTCATACGAAAAATGCAGATTTCCTGAAAAACACAAGAGCAGCGTCATACGTATTGACGAGTAATTCATTATCTCCTATTCTGCGTTCGAAGTTTGCAACAATCAAGTAAAGTAATGACCTTAATCAGTCAACATTTGCCACTCGTTGCCGACAGTAGCAGAACAAAAATTCTGATGTGTTACACTCACAGGACTTTCCCTACTCTTGTACAAACTATTTTTACAAACTCTTATTCTCTATATGCTTCATGTTAATCGAGATATCGAGATGTCGATTTTATTAGTAATTTTCTTGTAGATGCAAGGGGAATATGGTAGGTTTTAAGCGATAGTCAAATATTTTAACGCTGGTTGCTATGTGGCGCATTCCATTCTCTTTGTATGTCCAGGACATAAAAAAAATGAATAACTAATTTGAAAAAGTATAAGTATTGGAAAATATAAGGGAATAACAAGCAATATCTCGAAAACGGTTCACCCAACAAAAGAAATGTATATGACATCAATTGCGTATTTTAACGCGATCTACATTTTTCGTGCAGTAAAATTTTTTCTATCTCTTATGGTTTACCAGTTATGCCAAAGTCGTTCACAATGAAGAATACTTTTGGAGACATTCCCAGAAAATTCGAGATATACATTACATTTCTCATGACAATATCTTAAACATATGATATTTTAATCAAAATCGTATAGCCATTTTTGAGAAAATTAAAATTTTCGAAAAATGTTCCATGTAAAGGGTATCTGGGGTGGGGTGATTTTCTTGAAAACCTTCGTGTCGCATCTCTGGAAGATACTGAATCTAAATACCAAGTTTGGTGTTTATCCGACTGTTCGTTTCTGAGTTATGCTGTTCACAGACACAGACACACAGACACACACACGGACATGTTTCCAAGAATGCTTTTTTGGATTCAGGGGGTCTCAAAAGATGTATTTCCGGTGAAATCTCGGTATCGAAGTTTTGGGTGGAATACAATACTTCCCCTACTTATTATACGTTGTAGAGAAAGTAAAAAATAGCAGTCGTGGTTAGAAAGCGCACTAAAACTGACTTTTCACGATTAGAGTAGCTTTCTTTTGTGAAAATTCAAATAGTTCCCCCTAAAAATACCATCGGACGTCAAGAAAAGCATTGGTAATGCTTAATTGCCTTAGGCAATTATACAAAGACGGATTTCTACAAGAGGTCATAGTCAAATGTTACAGAACTGAACGCTATAAGCTGGCCTTAAAATTCCATGTCATCGCGAGACACAATGTTGAGCGAAGGTCTACCAGGACAAGAGCCGAGCCCAAGTCCCCCTTCTTACCCGGGGTCCAGCGCCAACCAAGTGGCTCCCCAAACCACTGAAAATCGACAAACTTTAAAAGAATGACTAAGTATTGGACAATTCGATCGATTAGTGGAGGATATCTCGGAAATGGCTAATGCCACAGAAAAAGTATTTGAAATAAATTGTGTGTTTTAAAGAGATCTACGTTTTTTTTGTAATATGTTTTCGTCTATCGCTTAACGCATAACAGTTATACAAGATTATTCCAAATTCCTTACGAATGAGGAGGATTTCACAGGCTATTCCCAGAAAATTCAAGATATACCTTTTATTTGCCATGTAAATGTTTTTAGAATATGGTATATTGATAAAAATCGTTAGTGCCATTTTGAGAAAATAAAAAAGTTCGAAAAACCTTCCGTGTAAAGGATAGGTTAGGGTGAGGGGATTTTCTTGAAAGTCTTTGTGTCGCATCTTTGGAAGGTATTGAACTTAAATACCAAGTTTGGTGTTTATCCAACTTTTCGTTTTGGAGTTATGCTATTTACAGACACACACACAGACACACACACACATACACACAGGCATAGGCACACACACACACACACACACGCGCGCGCGCGGACATTTTTCTAAAGATGCTTTTTTTGGATTCAAAGGGCTTCAAAACATATATTTCCGATGAAATTTTTGGGTGGACTGCGATACCTTATACTATATATGTGGTAGAGAATGTAAAAATCGGGTTAGGCTGGGTTAGAGCGTTACAGTATTCTCCTGATACGTTACTTTACTATTTTGGGTCGCTTGGAAGATGAAATAGCACTTGCGAAGTTAAAAATTCCCAACAAGACATCCCAGCACCAGTAGGGTGGTCATTGCTCTTCACATGAAAAAGTCACTACTGACAGCGTCAGGTCCTTCCCAGAAGATCCGATTTCAAACTCCGAGGTGACCGACGAACCTGGGTAAAGAATTTTTTGCGGTTTTTCCCTGGTCACCAGGCAGGATTATTCCATTATTCCCTCGCATTGCAATTTAACGCTTCATCTTTCAGTGTTGAATGGCCAGGAGTGTGTGGGGGGTATGCAGCTGATGCGCTGAGGAGGGAACTTTTTCTAGTTGGTTCTTCAATACCCCCTGTAGTTGTCCTTGTGGATAGGATTAAGAGACTAGCTGTCGGAATGCACTATCTGGAGACGTTAAGAATCCTGCTGCGCAGTTCTTCCACCATCAGACCCCTTGGCTATGACTATGACTAATTTGGAAGCGGGTTCCGTTAAGTGCCTCAGCCTAAACACTTTTGTGCGCTTCCTCTTTTCTCAACTAAGGATCAATATCTACATTTTTAGTTAGCTGTAGTATTTGTCTCACTAGATTAGCTCCTGCTTCTAGTTGAGCGGTGCCTCCAAAAATCTGGTATCTCTTTCCGTTCGATGGTTTTGCATTCTAGTAAAATATATTTCGTCTTTGCATTGGTTCGTAAACACAAGCGCTAAACAGGTTCTATTTGGTATAGTCCCATTGTCCTCAGATGTTATCTAAAGTTTCCATTCCCAATAATAAAGCTCATAATTCTTATAAGTGAAGGCTTATTTAGACGAAGAGGGAAGATATTTAATTTTTTGCAAGGATATTATATGCCTTTAGGCTTATTTGAGGGAATTATTTTCTTTTGAGTTTCTTTCTAAAGGCTCTGTTCCAATAAAAGGGAGAAATACTCCTTTCTTTGCTCTTTCTTAGCTAGGACGTCGGCCTTTTCATTCCTTGCAATACCCGTGTGTCCAGATACCCACCACAATTCTGCAGTGTTTTGGGGGGAGAGATTTTATAAGTGTTTGTGACATTCTCATACCAGTTGCGATTTGAGGTAATTGAACCTAAATGTTTTAAGTGCATCTGGCTATCAGTATTTATAAGGATATATTTCCCTGCGATTCTTTTTTCATGAGACCCTTTGGTACTCCTTTCCTCATATCCCTAAGCGCAATAGGTCTGGACTTGGGGCTGTAGATACTTCTGAAGCCCTACTTCGTTTCCCTGTGCCATAAGTGGGAAAAGGGAAAACATCCTAACAAATGCTCTTAATATGAATAAAAATTGTCCTTATATGCAATTTATGCAGAGTAAACCTTTCATGGTGTTAAACTACTTTTTAAATATTTACTGCTGTGCATTTAAAATTCCCCTTAGGTAATAGCACGTGACGGCTACATGTGATCTAAAAATGTTCAAAACTTCACACTCATTGTATTTTCTATAGTTGGATTTTAATACTCTGAAATGTCGATATTTTAAGAACACTGCACCTTCTGAGCATTTAAGCAGTAAGTTTTGTTCCTTATGAGATAGAAATTAACTAATATGATTACGTATTGTAATCTATGTTAAAATTATAGCCAAACAATCATTGCACTACAATCTAAACATATGGATGTCTCTTCATGCTTTTCCTTTTGGGTTTAGAACACTTTGATAGACACATTAGGAATGCTAAATAAAATACCTTATACATTCAGATGACTTTCGTTATCCAATAACCTTTATTTTTCTATTTCTTCTATAAACTAATGTTAGGAAAGTTTGTTATTCTATATTTCATGTTAATCGAGATGACCTTTTACAGAAGGAGTTTCATTACACGTTCTGTTGTAGGTACAAGAGGTATACAGGAGGCTATAGCCAAATGTTTAAAATGCTAGTTGTTATATGACGACTTTTAAATTTCACTATTTGCATGGCATCGCAAAAAACAAAATAATGGTGACTTAATACTTTAGAAAGTATGATAAAAGTAATGGAGAATTCAAACTAATTGCAACGAATACCTCGGAAATGGTCAGTGACACAAAACAAATTTATTTGACAGAATTGTTTTACAAGATTTACATTTTTCATGGAATAAGTTTTGTACTAGAATTCTTTTAAGAATGAGGAAGAGGATTTCACAGGCTATTCCCAATACATTCAAAATGTACATTTTATTAGTCATCAAATATCTTAAATATGTGGTGTTTTAATCGAAATCGTTGGAGCCATTTTTGAGAAAATAAAGAAATAACGAAACATTGCTCATTTAAAGCGTATTTTGGGGTCGGAGACTTCTTGAAAAACTTCTTGCTGTATCCTTATGAAATGTTGAACTTAAATACTAAGTATACAGAGGATCTCAAAGCACGTAATTTCTGTGAAATATTGATTTCAAATTTTTAAATAGAATACAGCATTTTCTCTACCTACTATGGGCAGATGGTAGAGAAAATAAACCTTCTAACGCAATTCTTTGTGCAATCATTTTAAAACCGCAAATTCAACATAACAAATGTTCCGTAATGTGCAATTTTGCGTCATTGTGAAGTATTATGCTGTTTCAGAATGAACTATTTCAGCATATTTTTTTTCTACGGTTTTGTAAACCAGGAAGTAAGGAAAATAGTTACTGAAACAAAATATGCAATTTTCCGTAATTTTTTTCAGTTTAGAAAGAAGTAAGTTTCGGCATAGAGTGAAACCAAAGAGTTTAAACTCCCATGGATGTATTTATTATGGTTGAAATGAGACATATAGAAAATTTACATTTTGTACCTGGAATCTGTAAAATCTTGTGATGCTCTAAGGGCGGCGTGCACCAACCTAGAGTAAGCACTACTTTCGTAGTACACTACTATTCAAGTCAACACTCGGCGACTTCCTTACGAGTAAACTACTTCCGAAGCATTTTGCTCCTTTCAGATACTCCCAGATTAAATTACCGCGGAAGTAAATGTCGGAGAGCACCGTCATGTAGTGTGTTACTACGGAATTAAATAGAGCACAAATATAGGTTAGAATTTGCTCTTGCGACCTGGATGGAGTAACTAACCTGTCGATTGAACTAGAATACCGTATCGTATTTGGAGGAAGATATTTTGACGTGTTCATGTATTACTTAGATTATAATGATGATCTCGGTGAAGAAAACAGCGATTACTTAAGTTACGTTGATGATCTCGACGAAGAAAACGGGAATGCTATAGTGGTATGCAAGAACCACATGATGCTTATATATACATATATATATATATATGTATATATATATTTACAACAAAACTCAGACAGGAATACAGCTCTAATAACGCAAACTGCAATTATTGTTATGCGTCCTACGAGTGTTTCGTAGCGTGACATTTAACACTGTATTAAATGATATTTAGGACGGAATTAACGCTACATAACTTAAGAGTTTGGCAATGTCAAACTTTCCCTTCCTATTACGTCAGGTTTGATGTCACATGATAATTAGAACAATCGTCGTGAAGCACTAGCGTGAAGTAATAAAAGAACCATCAAGTGCATACCAATTAGATCTTTATTTTACATTACGGCATTTCTTAACTTCGTGTCACGTTAAGTGCATGCCAATTATACCAGCATTTCCATGTCACGTTAAGTAAAGTTCATCGTAATCCCGGTATTACAGGCGATCTTATAAATAAACATTCACCATGCGTCTGCTGGTCGTGTATTTCGCCGCGTTGTTAGAGCACTTTTGAGGTTATGAGCAAGGTACTTATCTGCACATACAAATATACGTGAGTGTTCAGAAAATAAAAGGCAATTCTTCTTCACTTTTGTAGATTTCCCACACATTGTGGGTGGAATTGACTGCACGCATGTTATTATTTTGTGCCCAACCATGAATATGGTGAACTTTTCTAAATCGGAAAGGGTACTTCTCTATCAACACGCAAGTGATCTTCGATGCAAAATGAAGATTAGAAACATTGTTTACAGAATTTTAAGCTGTTCTTCAGTACATTTCCCGTCGCTCGAAGCATTTAACTTGTCCGTCACGACTTTATAGCATCTTTATAACACTTCTTTTTACACTCATATTGTTTAAATGAATTTTCTTTACTTCTAACAACAAACATTTATCTCTTTCGCTGACGTTTCCCCCGCTTTTTCCTATCGCACGTAACCTTATCCATAATCGCGTCAAGTAAATCGCGCAAGTAAAACAATACCTCCGGGAGTAATGAGCTCTTACTTCTGTAGTAGTAACTAAAAGATCAAATTGTAATTGAGCTCTCCAACGTTACTTCCGGAGTAAATTACTCCCGTAGTAACCTACTTCCTTAGTACGGACTTCTTTAGTAAACGTTACTTCCGAAGCAATTTACTCCAACATGCACGCTGCCCTAAAGGTTAACACGCGGTGGCCTTTGTTTCTCGGAAGCCTCCCAGGTATTAACTTCACAATTTCTTTGCTTTCACTGCTGAAGTGACACGATCATTGATGTGACGTGAAGCTTCAGAGAATAAACAAAGCGATGCTGAAGTTTCACATTGTAACAATGAGCGTGTTACTTCAGTAAATGAAAGCAACGAAACCATTTCATTTCATGCGGAGATAACAGCACCTGAAAGGCTTTTGAGAAGCAAAAACAAGCCGCATGTTAACCTTCAGAGCAGCAGAATTAATGTAAAATATCCAGAAGGTATAGGTGGCCAAATGATGGTATAACATTAGTCATTCCTCCCTTTTTCTCGTCGAAATTAAAGTCAACACGGCTCATTACAGAAGCCGTTGGATTAATTGATACTTCCAGTATTTTGTTCCCGGAGGTCTAGTAAATTATGACATCTCTATCGAAGGTTCCTGACTTTCAGAAGAAGAATATTAGTTAAGTAGTGTTATAACCAACTGAGTTTGTTTCAGGCAACGATAAAGTTAAAATCGTATTTGAACGCAGGTTGACAACAGTTGAATGTTGAAAGTTGTAAAGATTATTTTGTTGTATCAACGAAATTCTAATTTGGATTGTTCTGTGTACCAGAAAAATTTGTTCATTTATTTACAGGTCGATAATGTTATGCAATATGATAGGTACGTTTAGATTTGAATATAGAGCTTTATCCAACACAAGCTACATACAAGCATACGTACACACACGCTCACTTGAAACCCTCATAACCTCTTAGCGCGGAGTTTGAAGCCTCGTTATTTGTTGTAGCGAAACGGTTCAAGTGTTCTCCAAACTGTGGCACTACAACAACGCTTTTTGTTCCCCTCCCCCTCATGGCTCGTTAATTGGAGTTCACACTTGTTGAAATTATTCGCAAGTTATCACCAACTGCTGTTTTCAAGCACGATTATATTTAGTTCTTGCAGAACTCATTTACGCGCGGTAATGAGTTTTGACAAGGCATTTCACTTTCACTACCAACTTGTTTTTGTTGCATATCACGCCACGGAAAGAAGTGTAAACACCGCCGTTTAAAAGCCACGCAGAGCAGGCGTATACTTTACATGTGATTTCCTGGATTTGCAGTTTCAGAAAAATGGGAAACTACGATTATTTTCTCTAGAAATCAGGGCATGCCAACAGGTGGATTAAATCCTTTTAATCTCTTTCGTTTTTCCCGGTTTGTTCGTTTGTTCATCTCAAAAACAAATTATTTTCTCTTTCAGTTCCGTTCCTCTTACTGACAATGGTTGTTTATTTTCTACTTTTGTTTATTCATCTAAAAGGGATGCAGCTGAGGTGGAAGGTAACGGAACCGAATTAAAAACTTACAGCCGAGATGGGCATACCTGAATTGTAAAAGAAACACTTTCCCCTCCCTTCATCAGCTTGCTTTGTTCATGGTGTGGAATACAGGGCATGTAAACGCTTTGAAGACATTATAGTACATCCATAACGAGTATGCTCAGCCCTGACATATGACTATTTTCAGTACAGACAACATTCAAATTTTATAAATGCTATTAGAGAAGTTTAAAAGTAGACTTGTAGAAATGATGTCTTGTAAGCCTGTTGTGACATACCCAGTTCAACGAAAAATAATCAATTATACTCTTTAAAGTAAGATTTGTAGCTGATTGTTAATGGCATAGTTTGCTAAACTAATTAAATTTCGTATTACTAATCGCTACCTCTTTGGGGAAGTTCTTGAAAGTTTTCTTTGTTCAAGTTGTTTCTTAGTCGCACTTTGGGACCAGCACGTTCTAGGTGAGTCATTAATGTGCTATAGGTTTCGGATTTTGGAATTTGGTTACACTCCGCAACCAGCATGCATCAGATGCTGAAAGTTCAGCAGGCCCAAATGTCTTTGCTTATGGTAAGGAAATGGTATGGCTTACATCGGCGATTACACGATAACTCTGATAAGAAAGTGCTGGAGTCAATTTTCCTTGACTGCAGATTCTTTAGGTGAGTCATGCATCATTCCACTGGCTTTTATATCGAAATGAAAACATGCAAACTAAAGGTAAAGGGGCAGACGAGGATGTCGTGTGAATTATGACTGAAACGGACGGATGCAAGGCCTCACATGGTTTCTCCACTATCCTGGTTTGGCCACTTGTTATCAGCATTTACATTTATTTCCTTTACGGTCCAAAATCGATGAAAACACCTATGAGTACAGTTACGTGTTTTTTTTGCTCTACTCTTAGCGTATGCTTCCCAGTTAGAAAGTTGACTATGCAACTAAGGCCAACTGTCGTCTTCATCTTCACTTCATGCCATAGGCAGTCAAGCGCCTGTTTCGGCTTCAAAGTCCTCCAGACATCATTTCCTGGGTCTGCCCGCAGATCTCCTTCCTTTGGGATTATATTTCATTATTTGTTTTGTGAGTTTTGTGTCAGACATTCTTTCAACGTGTTCCTTACACTGCTTTTTAAGATCCTTTAATCTATTATTGATATTAAAATGTCATTTATTCCAAATCCTCTATTATTTTAAATACGAGTAATGCTACAGTCACGTTATTCGCAAAGTTATTCGCTGAATATTCACTAATTTTGGGTCCTTAAACTTTTCTTGAGGACGTTAAATGACAAAGTGTATGAAACTACTGCAAACGTTAAGATGTACCGAAATTCGTGAAGAAATTCCTACATACATATCTCACTGCACGTGTAATGTTTAATTTTCTAGGCAGATGCTATAGGTATGGAAAATGAAGCCTAACTACCGACAGTCATTCATCTGACCTTCCGCGGTCCGTCAAATAGAGCATACGGTTGAAGGTAGATTACAGATTACTTTTATGAAATATAGAACACCTGTTCCAAAACGTATGGCATACAAAAATGTAGGACTGGGTAAATAGAAAATCCAAGTAAAAAATCCACCTAGACACATACAGAATAGGCCTACGCATATTTTATACTTTCATAAAATATTCGAACTGACTGAAACAATCGCAAATAACACCATCAACCAACTTCATATTCGTTAGTTGCACTTCTCGGAGAATCTGATCTTATGCAAAACACCAGCCTTGTTTGACGTGATATTCTTCACAACTGAGACGTTTAACACTTGTCACCTCAACATTACCGCTTACAGAGTAGGCTAATAAATTGTACTCTGTATTCACTCTTAGGTTGATCCGCGTCAAAACAAACCCCAGGTGGCCAGTGCACCGCTATAATGCATCCCTCTGCCATTCGCACTAGAAATACTGTCACACTTTCAGACCATGTGGCGAGTACAAGCGGCACGTAGTGCAAAAAAGAACAGAGTCCTTATTTCGACAACTGAAAGGTGATTAGCATATTCTGTTAAGGGTTAAAGGCGATAAGATTGATAGTTGCAACAAAATAAACTTTGCACATATAATAATAGTTAATTCTAAAATAAATGAGCGAAAAATAAAGTAACAGGTATGCGATAACCTAATTTATTCGCTCTCTGGAAGCGGCACCTTATTAACTGTTGGCGGCTCATTTTAAAAAAGAAATTGTGCACTATTACACGAATTGCATTTTTCTTAAAATCACTACATTCTTGCATCGCTTATTTCATATGCTTTCTTTTTTTTCCAGGTGTAGCTACTTTTCTCGTTTCACATTTTTCTGCACAAGCACTGTTTATACTTGTACTCGAGACACCGGTGAACTCAGAAGTTAATTTCACCATTTATTTCGCGGAAAGTGTTGGATATTTCTCACATTACCTATAATAAACATTCAACACTATTGTTTTTTCACCACTACTCAATGCTAATGCTTTACGTAATTCGACGAAAACACAACAGCAAATTCACCGTCCACCATGATACTAAACACAACTGCTGGTTTTTGGCTGTAAACAATATTCTGCGCCTACCCGGATGTCAGGTGACTCATACGAATTGCACCATGGGACATGTAGCTCTGTTTTACGGTATATCAGCATTAAATAAAATCCTAGGTATTTGTATAGAATATTATACTATTTAAGGATAAATTCATTCTAAAATTCAGAGATTAGCATGGGACTACATTCCTGGGCGCATTGCTACCATGCTGCTCCACGGTGCACTGACCACGTGGGTTTGTTTTGCCGCGGATCAACCTAAGAGTGAATATGGCGTAGTTTCTTTTATCTGTATACTGTGTAGATATCAAAGAAAGAAAACTCTCATTAACGCAGTGTGTAAAGATAAAGGCAAACATGTACGAAGGGGGCCCCGAAACCCGGGCAGAGCACCGCAAGTAGGCCACAACGGCCCTATTTGCTCCTTCTACCGTGGTCCTTGGGAGGGAAGGATGGGGGAGAGACGCGTAGGGCGACCAAATCCGGATACCGACGGGCGCAAGCAACTTTTTCGGACTGTTTACACTGTTCTTGTCTGTTATTATGGACTGGGACAAGACTGGGAACTGCCTCTCAATGATACCTCATCTTCTTCGCTGATTAGCAGGTGGAGTAGAACGAAGGTCGCTCACGTTGATGCGCCAGCTCCCCACTGGTTGTGTTTACTTGGATTTGCCCCGTTGAGCTCTGCAATTGTTTTAGCGCACGGAGGGATGTCTGCAAACGTGAAATACGGCGCGGTTGGGCCACCTGGAATATACTTAGTAGTTACATATGTTGGTCATTCCATCTTCTTCGAGGTCTGTCAAGATCCCTTGTTCCCTGTGGTTTGTACAACAAGGCTAGCTTTGGGAGTCTACAAGGTAGCATTCTTATCACACGGTGCTTCCACTGTTTCTGATAGTTGCATATACCCATATACATGTATATATTTCACAAAATTTGAATCAAATATATTGATTTCTCACTCTGTCTCTTCTTGTCTTACCAAACATAGATAGCATAAAGCACATTTGTGTTGCTTCTAAGCGTCGTTTATCTTGACTCCTTAAAGTCCATGTTTCGCTTCCGTATTTCAGAGCAGTTTTGGATACAACATTATATAGTCTTTGTTTTATTTATGTCCTCATGTTCTTACCAAACTATTTTTGATACACCCACTTAGCTTGTATTTAGTCATATTGGTTTCTAAGTCAACGTTCACCTTCTCTGCACTAATCTTACATCACAAATAATTAAATTATGACATCTGTTCAATTATACTATCATCTACCACTATGTTTATTACTTGTTTCTGATATTTTCCATGGGTGGCCATAGCTTTAGCTTTCATGGTTAATATTTTAATATCATATTCTTTCGCTGTTATATTCAGGACTGCTAAACAATTAAGCGATTTAAATAGCCTTTCATTCTTTTTAGCAAATGCATCATGATGAAGTATAAAGCCAATAACAATTTTCTTTGTGTTCTCTCAGCAAATACAACAGAGTTGTTATTGATCTTTGGAAATACCTACATACAACGCTAATGGGATTCTACTTCATAATGCAAAGAATGCTATTTGTTTTACGATGAATGCATTAAGAATAACAAGCCTACATTTTAAAACCCAGAACTGCAACGACTAGAGATGCAATTTATTTGTTAATACAGTAAAATGGAAAAGAAAGGTACTCAGTTTTTGTGAGCATTGCTCTGTCATGTCTATATTACAAACCTAAAATAATAGGGATATATCTATCAGGCTTCAAAGAAGATTAAAGTAGGCTAAAAGTTAAAATGTTATATTCAGTACCTTCTGTGATGTTAATGCCAAAAATTTTAACTATTTATTTATTATATTATCTCGAAAAGGCCCTGCAGATTTTACGATATCTCTTTTATTACCTGTATGTAAATTTGTTTTGATAAACTCACGACTTTCTCTAAGCATCGGACATTCAAATATGAAGGGTTGCAAGCCAAAGGCGACTAGGAAGAAGGAAGAGATTTGGAGAGATAGCAGGATAAAGGAAAAATGGAATTAACATTTAGTATGTATTGCCTAACCAATGTCATAGAGTGCAGCACATTACATGTTTATTGTAATTTACAATAGATAGATCATTGTCTTGAAAACTGATTAAGATGATATATATTTTTGAGGGATAGTTATCTTTGTCTTGAAATCTTCACGTATTATAAAATTCATATAAAAATTTATTCTTCCAGCCATGTTGTGTTATTTGCGATAGATTTCTACCTAGATATGATTTGAAATTAAAAAATAAATGCTTAGTTACATAAATTGCTAAAACAGCATTCAAATGCTTAATCTTGCTACCGATTTCTTGCGATAGAAAGAAAAAAGAAAAATCATAAATATTCAAGCATGTTCGTCATTTGCAACATGAAATACTTCGAAAGCAGTTAACGCTACGAAAATAACATGTGACATAAATTATGTATCGGAATCAGCTCTACATTGCTCTCTTTCTCAGTTACACAAAATTATATAACTTTCAGTCGGAAGAGGACTGCACAAGCTTTCGCGAAAATTTCAAGATATGTATTTAACTTGTTACAATAATATCTAAAATATGATCTATTTTAATAAAAATCTTAGAGCCATTTCTGAAAAAATGAAACATAAGGATGGCAGCTTGGAGTGAGGAAATTTTCTTCAAAATCTTTGCCTGGCATGGCTAAACACTGTCTGTCTCAAGTATGAAATTTGGCATTTATCAGATTTTTTTCAGTTATGTTGTTAACATACCAAACATACAGGCAGGCTCTAGTTCCCGAGGTCACGGTTCAAGCCCGGTGGAGGGCGGTGGATTTTTTCGGCTGTAAAAATTCCTAGCATGGCTTCCTTCGGAAGGGAGGTAAAGTCGGTGGTGCCTCGTCGTAGATTTACGGCACGTAAAAGAATCTCAAGCCTGATAAAGAGGCCTATGAGCAAAATGTCCGATCTTTCACGTCCAATATACAATGTGACTCTAAGAACCATAGTAGTTAAAGAGCGTCCATAAATAAAACTCAGTTTGTATACACCAGACATTGGTACCCACGTCGTTTTCCTAATGATGGTTTAGTGGTCCTCAACATGTATATTACCGGTGAAATATTCATATTGAATTTTTAGTGGAGTACAATACTTCCTCTATCTACTATAGGTAATCGAGCAGGATGGATCAAAGAAAGATGTATTTAGATTTCCATCAGTTAAAAGTATAGTAATTGCTCCTGCAAGAACAGGTAGAGATAATAATAAAACGATAGCGCTAATTCCTACTGATCAAACGAATAAGGGTACCTGAGTTTGATTTATATAAATTGGTAACGTACGTGGCCCGCATTCGAGGGGTCGAGGGTTCGATTCTCATGGCAGACCTTCCTGACTCTTAGGGCTTTTTCGGAGGTTTCTACGGGTTGCCAGGCGACTGATGGGAAGGATAATTACATCCCCCGAATTTCCTGTCCCTTC
Source organism: Deroplatys truncata (assembly GCA_030765065.1). Taxonomy (NCBI): domain Eukaryota; kingdom Metazoa; phylum Arthropoda; class Insecta; order Mantodea; family Mantidae; genus Deroplatys; species Deroplatys truncata. The sequence goes on along the minus strand of CM060984.1, from coordinate 150,112,092 downwards.
ATTTCATCTCCATTCTCATTTCACTCACCTTGCATCTGCTTGGTTTATTTCAGGATTGCAAGTGTCGGTGGGGGATCTCGGCGTGTGCATGATAAGGGAAAAGGATGCTCTGAGGAAACCTTCGTTCCCCGACTACAATGGGTCCCGGGATCGCGGGCCCCAGGAGATTTGTAAGCACACAGGGGAGAGGGGATCCGGCTGCATTCAGCCCGGGGAGTTTCAATCTGTAAACGGTAGGGACCCTGCCCTCTGCTTATCGTGCCTCCTGGTCCGACCGCCCTCTGTCTTCTCTCACCTCATGCTTTCTTCCGGGGGCGCAGGGTGTAAAGACAAAACAGAAAATTGCAGAATAAAAATGAAATAAAGCATTTAAAATGATGTTGAATAAGTAAAAACAAACATAACTTATGGTTACTGTAAGGATCATTATATCAAAGTAGTCTTTGTGCATACGGATAGAAAAAGTGAAGAAGATGAAATGGAAAGCAGCATAACAATTACAACATTTAGGCTCATTTTTACCGAAGTTCGATAGACATTTTGCTATAGATTGACAGTCTCTGTTTTGTAAAGGCGGATCGTTCTAGAGTTGGTGAAGTGATAATGAACACAGGCGCGTCGTAAAGAATTTTAATTAATTTACTTTTGTTTATGGCACCATCACAATAGAATTCCTTGCTTTAGAGATGAGGTATACAAAGAGTTAAAATACTTCAACATCGAATTAAGGGGACAAGGTAGTCTGAAGTAGTAAAAAATCACATTTTTTGTTTTAGGCACTAATAAAATCTCTATTATTTGCAGTTTCAGAAAACATATCCTTTTGGGGGGTTAACAGGTTTTTAAAACATTTAAATACAATTTAAATACTAGCCTGCATCCCTTTAAAGCTGTCATGTAACACCTTTTTAGAACATTTTTGTATCTTTCAACAACTAACATCTATATCATACTCACCGAGCAGTTCAGCCATTAACAAAGGAGACCAGGACCAAGAAAGGCAATCAGAAAAGCTGAAGCAATCCAGGAATGAAGGTGCAGATGATTATGACCCTGGAATGTACTGAAGTGTGTCAGAATTTTAATGTTTAAACTTTAAAGTCAGTTTTCTCAAAACAAAATTTTTGGATACTTATATACCTTTTTCTCAGAAAGTATGAGAGATACAGAGCTGAAAATTTAAGTACGTGTATACAACACAGTTAAACTTTCTGAACGACAATTATAATTTTATAATGTATATTAGTTATATTAAGAAAGCAGCAACATGCCAGTTTTGCATATTTTTACTTTTTTGACTTTGCAAATTATTTTCTTCAATTTATAGTGCAATTATATACATAACTAAATAATTGAGGTTTAGAAGATAGCTGATTATACTAAGAACAAGCATGAAAAGGTGTGATTCTGTATTGCAAGTAGTTTCAGAGAAAAAGGTACATGAATTCACATGTTTTAAGGGTAAATTTTATTATTTTTCTGCTGAAGGAAATACTTTTTACGGATTCGACTACATAAAATATCAATGCAACAAATACTTGAAATAATTGTCATGACTTATACAATAATTCATAAAAATTTAAGGAAAAACCATTGAAAACTTTAAGAGCAGTAGTAATTTCCATATGTTCAACTACCTTGTCCCCTTAAAAGAATCAGCACACGGAAATAGAGCAAGTATGGGTATTTGAAAAGCTATTTCAGAACTTAAAGAGTTGTAAATTTTGAAGCATTTGCGATAAGGAAGAAATAAAAGCATATGATTGTTGACAAACCAGCGAGAGGATTCTGCGGTAACGTGTGAGCTCGCATTCGGGAGGTCTCGAGTTCGATTTCCATCGACCGCCCACTTTGACTTTGGGTTTTTCGTGGTTTCTCTGGCCGGTAGGCGAATGCCGGGATGGTTCTCATCTACCACAATTTCCTTTCCATCATTTCTCTTTCATTGCTTTCCCTTCTCATCTTTCAGGTGTGCTTCTAGGTTTCGTGGCATATGGTGGTGCCGGACATATGGCGCGGATGCTTGCCAAAGGAAATAGTACTTCCTGTGGACCTTAAGGGCTGCTTTGTCGATGAGTCGTTCACTGACCTCTCTAGACAGCTCAACAGTGGGGCGGATTTTAGAGCCTGGTTTGTTAGGGACTTACAGGCGTCGCTGTGGCCTGTCTGCATACGACCTTGTAGCCTCCTGTGGTCCGTTCACTTCATCCTTTCTCCTGGGGAGTGATAGCCACAATAGATATATGTAGGTTGCGGTGTGCAAGGTATCCCCCTCCGTTGTATAACCTATACCTAGTTTGATAACATTTTATTTGTCTGTGACGCTATGCGTAACGATATTCAGCCGGAATTTTGGATTTTCCCAGTTTCTTGTTGGAGGAAATATTCGATACTAACGTTATTAGGTAAGCCACCGAAACACAATGTTCAATGTCATCCAGTAACCGAAAGCCGTATTGGTTGAGATATATACAATTTGAAGGTCAGGCTGGTGGAATTTGTGTACTGATGACATGACTGCCGACTGTTATTGCAGGGCTAAGGTTTACAAACTTTAATTACACTGAAAATTTGATGAAATACGATCACACGGCTTTCTCTATTCATTTTTAGTTATTTTCAAAGCTATTCCACAAAACCTTTCCTAAAAAAGTTGTTTTTACCTCCACTATCACTTATTTGAAGTACTAGAGGAAATTACAGTATTCCGCACAAAATAAGCAGACTTCACAGGAAAAACACATTTGAGACACTCTGAATAAACAAATCTGATGTGCTACACTCACATAACTTTCTCTACTCTTGTAAAAACTATTTTTACAAACTCTTATTTTATTTGTCATGAAAACATCTTAAACTTATGATATTTTAATCAAAATCGTTAGAGCCATTTTTGAGAAAATTAAAATTTTCGGAAAATGTTCCATGTAAAGGGTATACTGGGGTGAGAGGATTTTCTTGAAAACCGCCGTGTCGCATCTCTGGAAGATACTGAACCTAAATACCAAGTTTGGTGTTTATCCGACTGTTCGTTTCTGAGTTATGCTGTTCACAGACACACACACACACACAGACACACACACACGGAGATGCTGCCAAAAATCCTTTTTTGGATTCTGGGGGTCTCAAAACATGTATTTCCGGTGAAATCTCGGTATGAAATTTTTGGGTGGAATACGATACTTCCCCTACTTACTATACGTAGTAGAGAAAGTAAAAAAAGATATTGTTAGAAATGTCCGCGCAAGCGTGTATAAACAACATAACTAAACATGAAATGTCGGGTAGATGCCAAACTTGGCATTTAGGTTCAGCATATTGCAAGGATGCAACACAACGATTTTCAAGAAGATTTTACCCTTTGTATGAACAGTTTTTCTGTTACTTTTTATTTTCTCAAAACTGACTCATACGTTAAACATATTTGTATGGCAGATGCAACGTACATCTTAAATGTTATGCAAAACGCCTATGAAATCTATTTTATTCTGTAAGAACTGTATGTACTTTTAATATAACTGGCAAAGGAATCGTGAGAGATAGACAGAAACTTACTATACAGAAAATGTAGAGCGCATTAAAGCACGCAATTTATGTCAATCAAATTTTCTTGTGGAATTAATTATTTCCGAGTATTCGTTATTACTGGATTGAATTTTTAAATACTTCATACTTTTTTGAAGTGCTAATTCTAAATCTGTTTACTTTTCGTAGTCACACAAACCGCGGGATTTCAAAACCTGCAAATAGCAACCCAATGTTTCAAGATATCGGAAAGGTAGAATCAGGTGACTGAAAAATTCAATGCCATAGGCGGGATTTGAACCACGGATCTCCCGGTCTCCGTCCGGCTATGGTATTGAATTTTTCAGTCACCTGATTCTACCTTTCCAACCCTGTCCAACACACGGCTTGTGTGAAAGAACAATTAATTTCAAGATATCGCTTCAGTCTCCAATATATCTCTCTTATCTGTAATAAAACGTGCAATGAAACTATTTCTGTAAAAATTAACATGAAGCAAATAGAAGAGTATGCTTTGGTAAGAATAGTTTGTAAAATATAGAAAGTCATGTGAATATAACAGATACGAGCTTTTTTTTGCTATATGCTTCCTGCTAAGCGTAATAATACGCTGGCCGGTATTGTTTCAATGCAAGTTTCAATTTCAACGTTTCAAAGCGTTCTATTGTAGGTACACGAGATCATACAGAAGGCTAAGCCAATTAGAAAAAAATTCAGATGTGTTACACTCACATGACTTTCTCTACTCTTGTACAAACTATTTTTGCAAACGCTTATTCTCCATATGCTTCATGTTAATCGAGATATCGCGATGTTAATCTTATTGCTAATTTTCTTGTAGATGCAAGGGGAATTGGTAGGTTTTAAGCGATAGTCAAATATTTTAAGAGCTGGTTGCTATGTGGAGTATTCCTTTCTCTTTGCGTTACCAGGACAAAAAAAATGAATAACGAATTCCCATTTGAGAAAAAGTATAAGTATTGGAAAATTTAAGGGAATAACAAGCAATATCTCGAAAATGGTTCACTCAACAAAAAATGTATACGACATAAATTGTGTATTTAAACGTGATCTACACTTTTTGTGTAGTAAAATGTTGTCCATGTCTTATGGTTTACCAGCTATGTAAAAGTCGTTCACAATGAAGAATACTTTTGGAGACATTCCCAGAAAATTCAAGATATACATTTTATCTGTCATGAAAATATCTTAAACATATGTTATTTTAATCTAAATCGTTAGAGACATTTTTGAGAAAATTAAAATTTTCGAAAAATGTTCCATGTAAAGGGTAATTTGGGGTGTGGGGATTTTCTTGAAAACCTTCGCGTCGCATATCTGGAAGATACTGAACCTAAATACTAAGTTTGGTGTTTATCCGACTGTTCGTTTCTGAGTTATGCTGTTCACAGACACACACACCCATACACAGACACACACATGGACATGTTTCCAAAAATGCTTTTATTTGGATTCAGGGGGCCTCAAAACATGTATTTCCGGTGAAATCTCAGTATCGAATTTTTGGGTGGAATACAATACTTCCCCTACTTACTATACGTAGTAGAGAAAGTAAAAAAATAAGAAAAGAAAGGTTCAGATATCCTTATCTTAGTGTTGCGTATTGTCTGCAGGGGCTGCTGGAAAATTAAGAGTGTAAATAACACTTCAAAATATTAGAAAATTCAAACAAGGAACCGGAAGAGTCTCGCAAATTTCTGAAGTTGCCAACAGGTTATCAGACAGAAATTTCATATTCTAAACACTTCTACTTTTACTCTGTAGGGAGTTTTTAACTATCATTTAAGGTTTACCAGTTAAATAGAATTTAATGAAGATTAATATCAATTATGATATCACAGGTAAACATTTCATTTCTTGAATATTACGTATCACAAATGACCTCCATTTGTGTGATCCTTCAATGTATATTGTCAAATGACTATTGCAAGATTTTAACGGGAATATCTTATTTTATCCGTGAATATTTTATTTAGGATCTGCTAGGCTTTTTGGATGATTAGAATAAACTTTGCTCTTCAAATACTTACAGAGAAGTCTGAGGATCTTGGAGGCCATACAATGCTTCTATTTTAAGATAACTTGACATTCAAAGAGCCAAAACAGAGCTACGATGGAAAAGTGTAAGTCTGTGTCGTATCACCACCTTACTGGAAACATTTTGATTCCCCCCTTGTAAACCTTAAAGACAATTCTTGCACAGATAGTGCTGTTCTAGTGAAAATGCTACAAAAATTGTTTGAAGGCTGGCAGTTGGTCTTGCAGAAATGGAGGTCATTTGGGGCACATGATTTTGAACAAATGTAAGGGTTGTTGTATTGCATAAAAGGATATTATTGATATTAATCTCATATTTTTGTTAATTTACATAAATAATATAATTAATTTGGAAAGAATCAGATTAAAAAACTCAATGCCATAGTCGAGATTTGAATCACGGATCTTTGGTTATTGGTGCGACCGTTCTGGCCAAATGCGCTACGATGGCAACATGAGAATACGGCACTAAATTCCCCAAATGACACATTTTTATCCGTAAACCACAAGGCGCTGTTAAATTTATTTTTCACATAGTATATCCCACTGCGACTTACAATATCGTAAGTTACGTCCCGAGTTAACCACTGTTAGGTTAATCAATGATATTAATTAATATCGTCCTCCGTGGTATAGTGGTTACCATGGTAGCCTCTAGCTCCCGAGGTCGTAGGTTCAAACCCGGCGGAGGATGATGGATTTTTTTCGGGCGTAGAAATCCTTAGCATGGCTTCCTTTGGAAGGGAAGTAAAGCTGGTAGTCCCGTGTCGTAGATTTACGGCACGTAAAAGAACCTCAAGCCTGATAAAGAGGCCTCTGAGCAAAATTACCGGTCTTTCACGCCCAATATAGAATGGGACGCTAAAGATCGTAGTAGTTAAAGAGCGTCCATAAATAAAACTCAATTTAGTTTAATGATAATTAATGCTTACTACACAGTTGTAAAGATTTTATTTATTTGAATCACCTGTACATACTAAATTAAAATGACTATTTACTTTTTATGCTACGCATAGTAAGTAGGGGAACAACTGCATTCCATCAAAAAATTCGATACCGAGATTTCATCAGAAATACAGGTTTTGAGGCTCTTTGAATAAAAAAAGCACTTTGAGGAATAGGTCGCGCACGCATGTGTGTGTCTGTGAACAACATAACTCAAAAGCGAAATCTTGGATAAATACCAAACTTGGTGTTTAAACTCTGTTTCTTATAACCTTGCCCCCGCACACTTGTATTCTTTCGTACTGCGTTTCCTTTCCCTTTCCCTGGTCGGCTGATTTTGTCACCTTTGAATGGTGACAAACCGTTTTGTAGTAAAGGATAGGCGATAAAAGCGATATAAGCACGATCATGATAGATGCACGCGCTTTCGTCATTATGAGAGGCAGGTTTAAACCGAAGGCTGCATTAACTCTGTTACGTTATATTATATTTGCTTTATACGGTTATGGAAATGGAAATTTGACAATTATCTTCGAATACATTAATGTAAATGATCATGATAAATAAGGAATCGCAATTTTGTATTGCATAACGATCTATTCCACGAAAGGAGCCAATGATAGGTGACAAGTGCACATGACCGTTAACAGATTTAGGGCAAAGTTGTACGGAACAGACCTTAGATTCAGCACATTCCAAAGATGCGAGACGAAGATTTTCACGAACATCCCTCACCCAAACTACCCTTTACATGGAACAGTTTTCGAAATTTTTTATTTTCTGAAAAATAGCCCTAACGATTTTGATATAAATAGCACAAATTAAAGATATTTACACGAAAACTAAAATATATATAGAATTTTTTGGGAATAGCTTGTGAAGTCCTTTTTATTTGGAAAACTTTTGTATAATGTGTAACTGATAAACTTGAGCGATAGACAAAAACGTACACTATGATTGTTTCGATCTGACCCTGCAGAAACGCTAACGAGGAGAAGGTTAGAGAGGGGAGGAGAGAAAAGACTGACAGTATTCTCCTAGTGCAGTGTAACAGGAATGCTTAAGGCACGTTTCGGCTGTTCTCCTACAACTAACCAAAAAGCCCTCCCGGGAGATAATGGACTTGCCCAGCTACTGCGCATCCAGCTGAGTAGGGCCAGGAGGAAAAAAATTGTACAGCACTATGTAGATTTCCTTAAAACACATACTTTATTTCAAATAACGTTTTTTATCGTATCAGCCATTTATGAGATATTCGTTATTAATGGTCCGAATTGTTAAATACGTATCTATTCTTTTAAAGCCCTGTTGATTTTCAGTTGTTTCTCGGGATATCATGGAAAGTATATAACATTTTAAGGCCAGCATACAGCGTTCAGTTCTAAAGCATTTGACTAACACTCCCTTTATATCTATAATGAAATGTGTAATGCAGCTATTTCCGGAAAGGTTTATCTGGATTAAAATGAAGTAGATAGGAAAATAAACTTTCTAAGAATAGTTTGTATGCCCACTAATAAGCGATAGAGGCTAGAGAAAGTCGTGTGAATGTAACACATCAGATTTTTAGTTCAGGTGTATCTTTAACCTTACAATTAGATTGATTTTGTTTTTCGCGAAATGCAATACCGGGTTATTCAAAAAGAAGGAACAGATTTTCAATATCCATTTTTAATGAACGACAATAGATAGCGACACATACGACACATCATTGAAAAGAGGAAAGTTCAAAGTTGTAAGCCCCACCTATTAGTTCCATTCAGTGTCTATAGCGGAGCTGTGTTTGTTTACGAGAAAATGGCGACGCCACAGGAAAAGTCGTTTTGTGTGCTGCATTATGCAAAAAAGGAATCCATTGTTTCATTGCAGCGTGCATTTCTTGTAAGTTAAACAACGCGCTGCCTCGTCATAAAAAAATTATAATTGATACAATAAATTCGTAGAAGATGAATGCGTATGCAAACGGAAAAGCACTGGTCGTCCTTGCATAACAAATGGTGCTCATTTTGAACACATAAAATAAAATTTTGAACTTTCTTCTATTCAGTGATGTATCGCATGTGTTGCCATCTATTGTCGTTCATTAGAAATAAATATATAAAGTTTGTTCCTTCCTTTTGAATAACCCTGTACTTTCCGGATATAAAAGAAGTGAGCCAGTTTACTCCCACTGCCAACTTCCGCCTCCCCCTTGCTCCGTCTATCACAAATGAGAGAAAAGAGCATAGGGATAGTAAAACTGCAAAATAACCTTTTGTTAAATATTAGCATTTCAGGATGTTTAATTATCCCCCGAGAACATATCCAAGGACGAGCAATAAAACTAATGAAGCCTGGTAGAAGTAAACATTTTGGTAGGTATATGCTGCATCAACAGAGATTTTAATCCAGCGTCCATCATGCTAGCTGATTTGCTTCCTTTGAGAATACTCTGTTTGTTTGAAGTGAGCCTGTAGCTATTTGATTTAACAGCTAATCCAGGTTGACGTATAACAGATAATAATCTGTCTAGATTTGTGTGATTTCTCGAGGGTACAGAGTTTCAGTTTAACGTGTAAAGAGCACTGCCTGGTAGGTAAGGAACAGTTGAGAGCACCTCAAACTTCTTATATCTAAAACAATAATATAGTAAATGTATCATTACATTTCAGGTGCGTTCGCAACATCTTGTGCCTGGTATTTAGCATAAAGTTTAGGAAAAACCTTAAAAATTCGATGTGTTGCATTCCAATGACGTTTTCTACTCGCTTTTCGACTATATTCTTACAAGCTTATTCTGTTATCTACTTCTTTTTTTATTTATGGACGCTCTTTAACTGCTGTGGTCCCTAGCCTCCCATTCTGTATTGGCAGTGAAAGTCCGGTAATTTTGCTCAGAGGCCGCTTTATCAGGCTTGAGGTTCTTTTACGTGCCGTAAATCTACGACACGGGACCACCGGCTTTACTTCTCTTCCGAAGGAAGCCACGATAAGGATGTTTACGCCCGTAAAAATCCATCATCCTCCGCAGGGTTTGAACCCACGACCTAGTGAACTAGAGGCTACACCACGGAGGACGACTATCTACTTCTTGTTAATAAGGATAAACTTTCATTACACATTTACACAGGTGTTTAAATAGAAGGAAACCTACAGTAAATAAAACGATAGTCAATTTTTTAAAAATTCTGATTGTGTTACACTCACATGAGTTTCTCTACTCTTGTACAAACTATTGTTCAAACGCTTATTCTCCATCTACTTCATGTTAATCGAGATAAACATTTACAGAAACTACCTTTTTGCTAATTTCCTTGTAGGTGCAAGGGGAATATGGTAGTTTTAAGCGATAGTAAAATTTTTTAAGAGTTGGTTGTTATGTGGAATATTCCATTCTATTTGCATGTACACGGAAAAAAAAGAATAACGAATTCCATTTGAGAAAAATTATTGGAAAACTCAAACAAATAAGAAGGAATATCTCGGAAATGGTTCACTGGACAAAAGATGTATATGACATAAATTATGTGTTTCAACGAGATCTGCATTTTTTGTGTAGTAAAATTTTGTATATCTGTTACGGTTTACCAGTTATGGAAAAGTTATTCAGAATGAAGAGGACTTTTGCAGACATTCTCATAAAATTCAAGATATAAGTTTAATTTGTGATGAAAATATTTTAAATATATGGCATCTTAATCAAATTCGTTAGAGCCATTTTTGAGAAAATCAAAAATTTCGAATAATGTTCCATGTAAAAGGTAGTCTGGGGTGGGGAATTTTCTTGAAAAACTTCGTGTCACATCTACGAAAGATGCTGAACCTAATTACTAAGTTTGGTATTTATCCGACTTTTAGTTTTTGAGTTATGCTGTTCACAGGCACAAAACCATACAGACACACAGACACACACAAGGACCTTTTTCTAAAAAAAAATTGTTTTTGGACTCAGGGAGCCTCAAAACATGTATTTCTGGTAAAATCTCGGTATCGATATTTTGGGTGGAATGCAATATTTGCCCTACTTACTATACGTAGTAGAGAAACTAAAAGGGGTGTCGCTATGTGATGAATTCATCCTCTTTGCATGATCACGAAAAAATACTAATAGCGGCTTTCCACTTGAGAAAAGTATGAGTATCTGAAAATTCAAACCAATAACAAAGAATATCTCGGAAATGGTTAACGCCACAAGGCATTTTATTTGACATCAAATGTGTGCTTTAACGAAATATACATTTTTCTGTTTACTAAGATTTTGTTTATCTCTTACAAAGCCATTCAGCATAAAGAGAACTTCATAGGCTATTAGCAAAATATTCAAGATATACATTTTATTTGTCACGCAAATATCTTAAGCATATGGTATATTATTCAAAATTATTAGAGCTATTTTTGAGAAAATAAAAATTAAAGAAGAATTTTCCATGTAAAGGGTTGAGGAGAGTTTTTTGAAAATCTTCGTGTTGAACTTGGAAGACGCTGAACTTAAATATTAAATTTGGTATTTAACCGATTACGTTTTTGAGTTATGCTGTACCTACCTACCTACCTGCCTGCCTGCCTGTTTCTAACTATGCCTCGTTTGATTTAGAAGGCCTCAAAATATGTATTTCCGTTGAAATCTCGACATCGAATTTTAATGGAATACAGTGCTGCAGGAAATGGGAGAGAAAGTAAAAGTTTTTGGCCCACTCCTCATAAATGTTAAATTTCTATGGATTTTAGGAAATTATACCTATGAATTAATATTAGATTTGTTAATATTCCTTATTTAATATCTTAATTGTTCTCTTCTCATTTAAATATCAACACATTGATATCTCGTTACATTACATGCACCTTACAAGTAGCTATAGAAATGGGGCTTACCGTTATGTTGTAAGTTAGGTTTTGTAAATCTACGAGGTTCCCCAAGGTTTTATTTACTTTTAGTGTTAGCTCCTGTGTGGTTTTAACTTGTGAATGTATTTTAAGAGGCACCCAGAAAAACCTTGTATTTTCGGGTGCATACCGATGGAGCTGAAATGTTTTAAAATGTCTTCGTATTTATGCTTTTGTTTGTTTGTTTTGTTTTTGACCATGGTTAAGTGAATTGTCATACACGTATTTTGCTTGAAATAGATTACAATTTAAGAGAAGCTTATATGGAGAGCTTGTATGATTTTTGGAACTTTTCCCTACATATTCCATTAAACACCAGAATACACGATACAAAATGTGCGCACCTGACATATAACTCTATGTGTACATTTAAAATCTTGTTTACTATTAATTCAGTAGGAAAGTGAACTGTTAGGATGCTTGCTGTGATGCTGCACAGGTGGCGTTAGTTGATTAGTCGCTTTCCTGTACCATCTATAGGGTTATTCAAAAAGAAGGAACACACTTTAAATGTTTATTTCTAATGAGCGACAATAGATGGTGACACATGCGATACATAACTGAATATAGAAAAGTTCAAGGTTTTATTTTATGTGTTCAAAATGAGCACCATTTGTTATGCGAGGACGACCAGTGCTTTTCCGTTTGCATGCACAACCATCTACGAATTTATTGTATCAATTGCAAATTTTTTATGACGAGGCGGCACGTTGTTGAACTTACAACGAAATGCACGCTGCAATGAAACAATGGATTCACTCTTTGCATTACAGCACACAAAACGACTTTTCCTGTGGCGTCGCCATTTTCTAGTAAACAAACACAGTACCGCTGTAGGCACTGAATGGAACTAATGAGTGGGGCTTAAAACTTTGAACTTTCCTCTATCTAGGTATGTATCGTATGTGTCGCTATCTATTGTCGTTTATTAAAAATGAATATTTAAAATCTATTCCTTCTTTTTGAATAACCCTGTATTATTTATGGTACTTTGGGTTGTGGTATTGAGTATCCAATCCTGTGTTTACCTGGTGAGTAAAAAAAAAAAACTAAGAAAAATACCGAGTCAGATTAGTTGGAACACAGTATTTAATCCCGCCACTTCCCATATAGGTATGAGTCATCTCATTTGTTGTCTTAAGTATGTTGTGTCGTGTAAACACATTTAGTTATCTATGATATAATGTTAAAACTGCACTTTTAACACGTGTAGTCATATCTTCTAGTTTTAGACAGCTCTGAATATTAAATTATAAAGCATCAGCTGTAATTTGTGTGGAAAGAGCAGTTTATATATGGACATGCAGATTGGTGAGCTCTAATATGTTGTTGCTTGGCCTTCGTTGTTGTTTGACCTTCATACCACCAGTGCTGACAACATGATCCTTATACAATCATAACATTCTATAATATATAGAATACTGTGGCAAAAATAAATTAAAAGAGTAAGTGTAACAATAATTGTATAATATACATATATTTCGTTACATTTGATGCAATAGTGATGTTGCTTGTGCAGTTGTTACAGTTTGTAATATTAATTCCTTGTGCAGAAGAAGTAGCATTGGTATTATAATTGATAACCTCATTGATTGCACTGTTTGGATTGGAAACAATTGAATTCACCGGAAGAATCCATTTCGGAGTCACTCAAATAGTCCGCCATTACATTAATGGATACAAGGCTTTCCTTAGTATACATATGGTTTCCATCGCAGGTGATAATTGAAGAAGGTTTGTTGCTGCTACGTATGGAATGCCAGTTTGAAGATGTAGTATATTTCGACTGTTGGGGAGCCGAACTTGAAGTAGTTGCAACGGACGTATGGTAAAAAGTTTCCGGTAGCCTTCGACCGAAATGTACTTTCCCGTGGTCTTTGCCCTAAGTTTAAAAATATTAACTTTTTAATTTTTTACTGTTTCTTTAAACATAGTTTATGTTTGCCTCGGCTGCGTCAGAATTTATTTTTAGAGACATGAATGTCTTAGCAGGGAGTGGTGCGACTGAAGAACACAGATTACACAGATTATAATTTTACTTCACTCCATTTCAGTAATGCTTGACACGATTTAAATAACACTTCACTGATATAGAGAGCTGTGAGATTCTTTTGTTAATTACTTGCACTTTTTAACACGTAAACTATTTTCGTCTCACACTGAAAACGTATTAAATTTCTCGAGGACGCATCTCCCGTCCAGTTAGGAACATTGTCTACAAGCAACTGACTTCTGAATCTGTAAAGTTTGCTCCATTTTAGTTTCTGATTGGCTAATCCTAGTCCAACAGAATACCTTCATTTAACTAAAGCTTTTTCTGGTTGTTGATTAGCTATTTTATAAACTGTCTCATAAATTACATTATTGCTTCCAAGAATCACAAGTAGTATTATTAAACTTTCAAATTCATTATTGCCTCAAGGTTACCTCATAGTTACCTCATTGTTAGCAACTTTTAACCTATTATTCTCACAGCTCTTACGTTATTAAATTACGTAATGCATTCACATAACATTATTGAACATGTATACAATAATATAAACATATACATTGACTGTAATATACACCTTTTATATATTGTTACATACATACATTGCTTTAAGGGCTGTTATTGAATTTATATATTATATAATTAGACTGAAATCATTTAAGTGCTAAGATGCTGCCTCATATTTGGAGTGTTATAACAATTTTATTCCACTGAGTGTTATAATCCTCAATTTATAGTATTAGAGGCTTGTGGTAAAATGTCTGTTTTTAGTACCAGCTGTCCAAAAATATGTTTATGGGTTCTAAGCAGAATATTATTGGTTTTAGAATTATTTAAAATTGGAAGCGAGTTTTGAAAGACTTGCGGGTCCTCACAATGCCATCCAACTTCGCACTCCCTGTTGAAGGATTTAGCCCACATGTCCCTTCCCGTTACTTTTATACTCTCTGGTCTAAGTGGCAGCAGTGTTTTGTCTCCAGCCGGGCAGAAGGTGGCGATGTTTGTACACACGGGGGTGCCCTATGTGTATCATGTTATCGCACTTCAGAAAGAGACAAATCACCACCCCATTTAAACACGCTGGCGTTGCACATAAAGAATTGACACCTAGAAGCGGCTGGCTCTTCAGGCTGCCGTCACTAATTCGAATGTGCCCTGTGCCATTTAAAATTAATTTCCTTTCTCCCTCCTATTTCCCTTAGGAGCAGTCATTGACGGATGGACTACTCTCTGTCATATTTCTAAGGAGTATAGAGCATGTCTCTTGAAGCAGTATGCCTGTCAGCAGGTGGTTCTGCTACCTTTCATATACCTTAGGGGTTCTCAGCCTTTCCCAGTGGCGTACTACTATATTTAATTCGAGATACTACATACACAATAATCAAACCTACCGAATAAAAGATCCGTTTTAACGTACTGTATAAATACTGTAAAATTAATTTTTCGATGACAGTGTTTCTTTATATCTATTTCACGCTCATGCTATCATCCGTGGGAAGTTGAAATGGTGCTGCACCTAGCAACCAGCTATTAAGATATATGTCGATGCTTAAAGTGGGCTTGCAATTACAAAACAAGGGGAACATAGTACGCCTTAAGCGATAGTCAAATATTTTTTGAACTGGTCACTATGTGTAAAGTGTAATTCTCTTTGTATGTCAAAAGATCGTTTTTGCAAATGTTGATCTCAATATGAAATAGATGGAGAATAAGAGTTTGTAAAAATAGTTTGTACAAGAGTAGAGAAAGTCATGTGAGTGTAACACATCAGATTTTTTAAACTTCTTCCCAATGATAGTTACAAAGAAGGAAATTAGAATCCCAACACATGAATTCGTTTCCAAGAAAACATATGTCAATCAACATAAATTTGGTGACTGTAGTAGTATCTACTAGGGCGGGAAGTAAAATGCACTCTAGAACTTAATGTTCACTCGGTCAATTTAAAACTGGCCGGCGTCTGAGAGACGGAGCTCGAAACGGGTACTTCCGTGAGGCTCGGGACTATCAGGCCTTGCTCACAAGACTGGGTATATTCTTGTAGTAGTTATAATGGAGAACAGAACTATAATTACAAAAGTCTTCCGGAAAAATAATTCATATATGAGATTTCAAACAGACAGATGTTTCAGAGCGTTTCAAAACTAAATATTTGTAGCCAAAATACACTTTACTGGTTTATGGCTCTCGAGTGGAGTAAGTCTAAAGCTTGTCACAACGGCACGCTTACTGTAGCATTCTTAGCTCAGAGGTAGAGAGTTAGCTTACTGTTCCTGAGGTTGTAAGTTTAAATCTATGTGGAGCTATTCAACTTCGTTTTCCCCCTTTTGTTTTAATACATGAGTAAAAGTAATATGTTTTCTACATTTTTTACTTTCTCTACTACGTATAGTAAGTAGGGGAAGTATTGTATTCCACCCAAGAATTCGATACCGAGATATATGTTTTGAGACCCCCTGAATCCAAAAAAAGCATTTTTGGAAACATGTCTGTGTGTCTGTCTGTGAACAGCATAACTCAAACGAACAGTCGGATAAACACCAAACTTGGTATTTAGGTTCAGTATCTTCCAGAGATGCGACACGAAGGTTTTAAAGAAAATTCCCCCACCTCATATTACCCTTTACATGGAACATTTTTCGAAAATTTTAATTTTCTCAGAAATGGCTCTAACGATTTTGATTTAAATATCATATATTTAAGACACTTTTATGACAAATAAAATGTATATCTTGAATTTAATGGGAATGTCTCCAAAGGCATTCTTCATTGTGAACGACTTTTGCATAACTGGTAAACCATAAGAGACAGACAAAATTTTACTACACAAAAAATTTAGAATGCCTTAAAATACACAATTTATGTCATATACATTTTTTTATTGAGTGAACCATTTTCGAGATATTGCTTGTTATTCCCTTAAATTTTCCAATACTTATACTTTTTCTCAAATGAGAATTCGTTATTCTTTTTTTTATGTCCTGGATATTCAAAGAGAATGGAATTCTCCACATAGCAACCAGCTCTTAAAATATTTGACTACCGCTTAAGGTCTACCATATTCCCCTTGCACCTAAACGAAAATGAGCAATAAGATTAACATCTCGATTAACATGAAGCATATGCAGAATAAGCGTTTCTAAAAACAGTTTGTACAAGAGTAGAGAAAGTCATATGAGTGTAACACATAAGATTTTTTTATCTACATGGCGTTTAGTTAGTAGTCCATCATACCGCTAGATAGCAACAATTGCGTTAATTTATTGGTCTGGAGGAAGTTACATACTCAGTAAATTTAATTTTAGAAATACACCAATTTCACCGTTATTGTAAGTAAAATTAAGTAACGCAAGCAACATTAATTAACTATATTACAGTAAAACGAGTTGTAAAAAATAAAACATAACAGTCTACTACGAAGAATCGACCTCAGCTGCTTGTGCAGAAGTTAAGTCATTTAGACACTGTTCCGCGCCAAGCACGGTGTACAGATAACCCGAATTAGTGCCTTGTAGCTTATATTATATACTTAACGAAAACAGCGCACAGAAGTTGACGGTTGAAAACCGCGCGCTCATTCGGACTTAGAAAAAATTGTTCAAGAGTTCGACCTCATTTAGATTGATCGAGTGTGCATTCTTTTAATAATTAGTAGCAACACACCACAGTGAATGACACACTTCGAACAGAATAATATGTTATTTCAAACATTAACTAATATTTTTAGAACTGGTCGCTATATGTAAAATGTACTTCTCTTTGCATGTCAAAAGATCGTTTCTGCATATGTTTATCTCGATTAATATGAAATAGATGGAGAATAAGAGCTTGTAAAAATAATTTGTACAAGCGTAGAGAACGTCATGTGAGTATAACACATCAGATTTTTTAACAACGCGAGGATAAGCTTGTTTTAAGTCTCCAGTTAATTAAAATTAAATATTAACATTAGTCCAATTAAAAAAACTCTGATGTGTTACACTCACATAACTTTCTCTACTCTTGTACAAACTATTTTTACAAACGCTATTCTCCATCTACTTCATGTAAATCGAGATAAACATTTGCAGACTCTATCTTATTGCTAATTTTCTTGTACATGTAAGGGGAATATATATTTACAAGGGCAATTTGGAAATACAGTAGCTTTTAAGCACATACATATCTCTTAATAGCTGGTTGCTAGGTGCAGCACCATTCCCTTTGCCACAGATTAATACTCTTTGCATATCCAGGTCAAAAAAATCTGATATGTTACACTCACATGACTTTCTCTACTCTTGTACAAACTATTTTTACAAACGCTTATTGTCCATCTACTTCATGTTAATCGAGATAAACATTTGCAGAGTCTATCTTATTGCTAATTTTCTTGTAGATGTAAGGGATAATATATTTACAAGGGCAATTTGGAAATACAGTAGCCTTTAAGCACATACATATCTCTTAATAGCTGGTTGCTAGGTGCAGCACCAGTCCCTTTCCCACAGATTAATACTCTTTGCATATCCAAGACAAAAAAATGAATAACGAATTCCCATTTTAAAAAATAAGTATTGAAAAATTTAAGGGAATAACAATCAATATCTCGAAAATGGTTCACTCAACAAAAAAAAATGTAATGACATAAATTGTGTATTTTAACGCGATCTACATTTTTTGTGTATTAAACTTTTGTCTATCTATTATGGTTTACCAGTTATGCAAAAGTCGTTCACAATGAAGAATACTTTTGGAGACATTCCCAGAAAATTCGAGATATACATTACATTTCTCATGAAAATATCTTAAACATATGATATTTTAATCAAAGTTGTTAGAGCCATTTTTGAGAAAATTAAAATTTTCGAAAAATGTTCCATGTAAAGGGTGGTCTGGGGTGGGGAATTTTCTTGAAAACCTTCGTGTCGCATCTCTGGAAGATGCTGAACCTAAATATCAAGTTTGGTGTTTATCCGACTGTTCGTTCCTGAGTTATGCTGTTCACAGACACACAGACACACACACACACACACACACACACGGACATGTTTCCAAAAATGCTTTATTGGATTCAGGGGGTCTCAAAACATGTATTTCCGGTGAAATCTCGGTATCGAATTTTTGGGTGGAATACAATACTTCCCCTACTTACTATACGTAGTAAAATAGTTTGTACAAAAGTAGAGAAGGTCATGTGAGTGTAACTCATCAGAAATTTTTTATTTTCTCGAAAATGGCTGTAATAATTTCCATTAGAATATATTACTATATTTGAGGCATTTCTATGACAAATGCAGTAAATATCTTAATTTTTTTGTGACCAGCCTATGAATTTCATACAAAACTCGGGAAACATAACAAACAATATGTCAGTGAAGTGCAGGTCTGATAATATGCATTCCACGCCAAATAAAATTTTCATGGTGCCAACCATTATCGTAGGTATTCATTCGCATTACAAAAAATGCACCTTGGTATTATAAAGCTAATGGCTATTTTAGTAAGATTATTAGTTTATGATTAAGTGGAGTTTCATTGAAATACAGATTAAATTATTATTTTATATACTTAAATGTTATGGAATGATATTTTTTTAGGGTTCTATGTGATTTATACCATTAATTTGTATAAAAGGGTTAGAAAGCTACCATTTTAAGCAGTTTACTTGGAAATTTTAAGTGACGTTTTTTCATTAACTCATTCAGAAAACGAATCGTATAATGACTAAGCGTATTTTCCTATATTTTCAATAGTTGCCCATTTTACTACCCTCCTACTTACGCGCAGCAAGATGTATATTACTGATATCAGCTGAGTAGTATCTTCGGAGACCTTAATGTTTTTGGTGGTAATGACGCCTAAAGTAGTTTTCATTTAGGAAGGTCGAAGGACGTGTAGAAACAGTTAGATGACTCAATGCTCCCCGCTTTCCTCTCTTCCTTACACTCTACATTCAACCTTGCGCGCGCGAATTTATAATCTATTGTTTATAATATACATTATCTCTAAAACGTATTCGTCTCCACTTTAAAATATTATAGCAGCCAAATTAAGGGAGAGAAAAATGTACCTTTTAACATGCAGAAAGAACTAACAATATTACAGTTTACGTATTCTGGTGCTTTCAAAAGTTTTTCATTTTATTATTTTACAAATTTTTTGAAAATTGCATAGATTTTAATCGCTTTTTATGGAATGTTTTTAATAGTATATTGGTATATAAGGGTGACAATTTACAAAAGAATCGAGGTAAAGTTTGAAAATGTGAGACGAAGCCGTGTCTTTTTCATTTACAAGATTCTCTTATACATACACCTAAATTGAAATTCCATACTCTGTTCATGACATCGCGAGAAAACAACTGAATAGCAACAGGATTTTGAAAATTACAGAGCCAGAAGTCCAACCAACAATAACTATATCTCGGAAATTACTGATAGCACAGAAAGTTATTTGAAATAAACTGTGTGTTTTAAAAAGATCTATATTTTTTATTTAGCAGGTTCTCTAAATGTTTGCTAATTACACAAGGTTATACAAAATCTCTTACGAATGGAGTGAACTTCACAGGTTATTACCAGAAAATTCAAGATATATTGTTTATTTTTCATGTAAATATCTTAAGTATATGGTATTTTAATAAAAATTGTCACAGTAATTTTTGAGAAAATAAAAAGTTAAAAAAAATGTTCCATATAAAGGGTAGATTTAGGTAAGTGGATTTTCTTGAAAATCTTGCTGTCGCATCCTTGCATCCTTGGAGGATGTGGAACTTAAATTCCACTCACACAGGTCTTTTCTAGAAAAGTTTGTTTTCTTCTGGTTTCAAAGAATCTCAAAACGTGCATATCCGGTGAAATTCCGGTATCCAATTTTGATAGGTCATTCCTTACTTATTACAGATAAGTGGTAGAGAAAGTAAAACGTTTATATTTTTTTGATTCATGGGGTCTCAAAACATGTATTTCTGATGAAATCTCGACATTTAATTTTTTGGGCGGAATACTTTCTCTTACGTACAATACGTAGTTGGTAGATAAAGTAAAATGTGAATTTTCATGGCATTATTTAATTGAAAACATATAAATAAATATGTATCATGGGTTCTCCTACCAGGGTCCGAGATTCGATTCCTGGCTCTGGGGTGGCGAGTTTAGGCCGGTGTTATCCATGCTTTCTTCCGAATTGTTCATGTGAGTATCCCCAAGGGCCAACGTGGTTCGGAGTCCACGGTAAAAGTTGTAGGTCTTATCATTCCAACACCATCCTCATCACCACGATACCATTGGAGGTAACGGATTCCCCCACTGGATACTTCGACCTCACAAATGGGTTCAATCATCGCTTGGTTGAATGAGATATCCCCCGAAGGACAGAGGCCTTATGGGGAGCCTTAGAAACGACGACGAACCAATATTGTTACATGCTGGGTAGAGGCCTAAAGGTTCACATGAAAAATTAAATTAATTTTTAGTGTCCAGCTCATACATTGAGGAAACATATACTCACTTGGCTGCGGAGGACCGAAACGTGGTGTGAAGGTTAAGAGGAAAGCGTTGGTTTTCAGTGTACAAATTCCATAACACAAATCTACTTACACATTCCTAGATGTCCAACGATCCAAAAGCCGGCTTGCACGCGCGATCCGCTTCTCTCGGAATACTCAGAAAGACAGACGCTATCCCCACCAATCGTGACTAGCACAACTGACTGACTTAATGACAATGGAAAACGACAATATGTCTGGTAATGACAATATAACCCCGAAATTATTAATACGCTACACCTACTACTAAAATTAGTAGTCCCCGCCGAAGAAAAAAGAATATACAAAAATACAAATGAAATTGACATATGAATCCTGATTAATTCCCCGATTAAAAAAATTATACCCTAAAAGAATTGAAATTGTACAATAAATTAGTTGTAGACCACCAGAGACCCCCCCGCCGTGCACAAAATCTCTTCTAACACTGGAAGTCCGGTGCACAAGGAATGTAATATATATCAAAGAATGGCGAAGAAGACTTCTCATTGTTTGTAGCAGATCTGGAGTTCCTACATTAATAAATATGAAAGGTGAGGGGAGATGTCCACCGATCCAAAAGCCGGCTTGCACGCGCGATCCGCTTCTCTCGGAATACTCAGCAAGACAGATGCGATCCCCACCATTCGTGATTAGCAAAACAGACTGAGACGAAAACAGCAATATGTCTGGTAATGACAATGAAACCCACAAATTATTAATAGGCCGCAATATGTATCATGCTTATCTGAAAATTGAACTTTTCTATGAATAATTTCTCTCTAGGATTGTTTCCAACATAAAGGAGAATCTCGATCAATAATAGTTTATTTACGACACGTCAGCTGTTGTCTTTGTCGTTTCAAAAGACTGGAATGAATTGTGATTTCTATTTTACCGCAGTAGACGACTTAAAACCCTTTTGCCATTAATCTAACCTCATTTTTAAATACTTCCTACGCACAACCAGTCTCACGGTACTGCACGTTTCTTCGCAAATAGAGCTTTAGCTCATTTTTACCGGCAGTTGTTGGAGTGGACGTCGGCTTGCGAACGCCATGCGTTACGTTTCCCGCCTCATAAAATATGAGTAATGCATCCCTTGAGTCGTTATACACCCGCACAAGTTAGCTCCCTCTGCAAGAGTAAACTTACATTTTTTATTTACACCCAGTCAGTGATTTTTTTGCTTCAGACCGTAGAAATAACGATAGCATAAAAACCGCAGATCAAAGAATTTAGCATCAGCGTGGAGTGGAATACCAAAGTAAGTTTCATTTATATCTATTTACGGACGAGCCTAGAAATAAAATATCAGAGTGTACCAATCGTGATAAATAAGAAATATATGAAGAAAATACTGCAGTATCCTAAGATTATGAGACTAACGCACTGGCAACTGTCTTTGAGTCTGTGTGTAGTGTACAGCAACATGGGGTACAAGAAGAACCTCAGATGGGAGTCGAACTCGCGGCCTTAAGATTGTAAAAACTACTCGCTGCCTAGGCTGTCTACCGTGCGACTTTATATTGTGGTAACTTGTTGCATTTAGTGATGCAAAAAACTACTGCCTCAGGTGAAGATCGAACTTACAACTTCATGATTATACTGTTGTGGTTAATTCTTAAATTTAGAACATTAATTAGAAGGCATATTTCATTCATCACATTAGTTTATCTGTCATCAGGAATAATTATAAACACCGACAGCCCCACCATCCTAATGTCAATGGTTATCGCGTTACAGCGTCTCCCTCAATACACTTGTGACGTCACCAGATCACCCTGCTGCTGAGAAATACTATAAAACAGGTATGTATCATTACCAGGCACTTAAATGACAAATAAGGAATTTAACATGACATGAATTTAACTAGAGGAAATCATAGCACAGAGTAGAGCTAAAAACTAACCAATCACTTCTCATGACCCATTTAATAGTAGATGATAAGCATCAGTCCGGCATCTGTTTGAACTACCCAAGGGGATTCCGAAGAACTGCACCATTCTGACAGTGATTCCCAGACACTTAATGTTAAATTTAAAAAGTTGAGTTTTATTTATGGACGCTATTTAACTGCTTTGGTTCTTAGCGTCCCATTCTATATTGGGCGTGAAAGACCGGCAATTTTGCCCAGAGGGCTCTTTATCAGGCTTGAGGTTCTTTTACGTGCCGTACATCTACGACCCGGGACCACCGGATTTACTTACCTTCCGAAGGAAGCCATGCTAAGGGTTTTACGCCCGAAAAATCCATCGCCTTCCGCCGGATTTGAACCCGCGACCTTGGGAACTAGAGGTTAGCACGGTACCACTAGTATACGGTGCACGACAATGTGGACAGTGATGAATGTGCTGGTTCTATATATTGGTATAACTGCAATGAATGTATACCTATGAATAATGATGAGGGAAATGTATGTATTTTGCTCTTCCACACTAACATGTGTATAGAACAAGGCTGGACAGCTAGAATCAGAAGACTGAAAAATTCAATGCCATTGCCGGAATTTGAACTACGGATCTCCCGGCTTCCGTCCGGTTGCTCTAACCAATGAGCCGGTTCAAATCTGGTTCAAATCCCGGCTAAGGCATTTCATTTTCCAGTCCTCTGATTCTACCTTTGATATCTTGTCCTACACACATGTCAGTTTGGAAGAACAATTAATTCATTAATTGACCTGATAGAGGCTAAACTAATGAAGTCTGGGACTTAAAACACTTACGTCATTGCAAGTCGCCATTTTGGTATGTAATCTCAATACAATTTGAGATCTCCTTGTGATTTACCAGAAAAAAAATGCAAGTTGTCCTATCGGCATGTTGCCATGGTAGCTCAGTGGTTAGAGCAACGGGACGGAAATCGGAAGATCCGTAGTTCAAATCCCCGCTATAGCATTGAATTTTTCAGTCCTCTAATTCTTCTTTCCAGGAAAATGTATGTCTCTCGAACTATCAAAAACATGGGATCAGGTCTGAGTACTTTTTCTTCTAAAGTTTTAATTTTTTTATTAGACCTTTAGACAAAATTCCATACGTCGATTTCAAGTACAACTTCTCGATGCTGAGCTTTTAACAGATAGCTTTCACTTTTATCTCTGACAGAGAGACATAGAAGAGAAAAGTGAGATAAAATCGCCTCTCACCAGCACCTCTTTGAACAAGTTAAAAATCAATAATTTTGCGGGAATTTAAATCCATGACAGAATAGGCTGCATGTCCTGAGCAGAAACTGTTCTATGTTGTTTATATTTGGTAGCTTCAGTGTTACAAAAACGCTACTGCTCCAGGTGAGAAATGAACACACAACCTAACGTTATGATACTCGTCTGTGTCGCCCTGGTAAGTGGACCACTCCTGCTGTGACCGTCTGTTGTTGTCTGGGTGATGATCTCAGGGATGATACAAAAGATGCAAGGCTAAAGTCGTCAGTAGTTCTAAATGTTGTGTATGTGAAAGTTTTTACCATAATTTCTGGGTATAGTTCAGCAATAAGGTAATTTAACCTCCTCATATGTAGGACTTACACCCCCCAGGACTTACAAGCGGGCACCTGAGGTCAAGGCCCGTCGAGGAGCAGACACTCATGGATCAGACAGAATATCCAGGATGGGGGATCAGCCCGATGCCTGGTATGGGAGGAAGGAAGTAGATGAAACGAAATGATGGTGAAATGGATGAAAGGAAAGGTGATGATAGAGCAGTTGGTGGAATGAATGGCGGGGGAAACCGGGGAACCCGGAGAAAATCCGCTCAGACCACCACAAATCCCACATGCGGGTCCCTGGGATTGAACCCGGGCCGCCTCGGTGAGAGGCGAGCGGTCTATTTTAGTTTTATATTTTGATTTAAATATTGACGTATTGTGTGTCACTGTGACCACTCGCTAGCTATTGATGAGCTAAACCTGATAAAACTACCTAGTTACCATATTATATCAGTTGGTTATTGTAGATCTAAGGATAAACATGGTGACTCAGCTATTTTTGTTACAGATAAAATGGTGGTCAACAAAACGATTCCATGTTACAAAGTTAGCCTTGAATTCGACCTTTGAAATCTGTATTAGTTTTATTGATTCTTTTAACCTGATATGTATAACAATCAACAGGGCAACTGAAAACAATTATGCTTGTATGGATGATCTTTATAATCGGTTTTATGAATTATGAAGTATAATATGTATAATTTCAAAATTAATTTCAAAATAATCTTAGCTGGTAACTTTAATATCGGTTTTATTGCTCACATAAATAAGGTTCAAGGTTTTGTTCATATGCTTGACAGTTTTGGCTTAAAACTGACTATTAAAGAACCCACTAGGACTAGGAAAAGTAGTAATCCTGGAACTTGTTTAGACAATGTTATAGTTTGTAAACAAAGTGATAAAACCTTTTCTAGTGTGTTTTATAAACCTTTATCTGATCATAATGCCATTTTAACTCTGTGCAGTATTGAAACTTAAGAAAATCAAAAGTCAATAACAAAGATACTTTAAATCTAGCAAGAGAATGTAACATTTTTATTCAATACTACTTTATTTGTATATTATAAAGCAAACCTCTGTTGAATTATGCACTACATGGAATGTTTACAAGATCAATCACTTCTTTAGAATATTTTTAGACTTTGTGAATAAATCCTTCCATTAACTTATTTTAAACGAAAACATCACACCAGGATATTAACTAAATGGTATAATAATGAGCATATGAATTTAAAACATAAATATTTATATTATTATGACTTGTTTGTCTTTTTCGCCAATTTACTGAGTTTAAAAATAAATATAAAGAACTAAGGAAAAAATGCGGGAAAGATCTTAACGCTACTAGATATAACTATTATTCAGAGATAATTAATACCAGTAGTACTAAATCTAAACTATTTCTTCACTTGTATCCAAATTCCTTAATGATGACTGAAATTGTAAAAGATTATCCACACATACTGGGGCAGACGATTCTAATTCATCTGTTGTTAGTAAGGTTGAAAAAACTGTTTCCAACTTATCTATTAATAGCAATGAGGCTTTGAGTTACTTACAATTACCAAATTACGGGTGAGCATCAAACTTCGGACCTTAAGATTATGAGACTTAGGCGCTGCCGACTGCGGCACCGAGGCACTGTGTACAGTGCAGAAACAGTACTATGTTGTGTTTTGTGTTACCTTACGGCTTACAAAAACACTACTGCTCCGGGTGAGGATCGCACTCACGACCTTAAGATTATGAGACTAACGCGCTGCCAACTGCGCCACCGAGGCACAAGGTACAGTGCAGAAACAGTGCTATGTTGTGTTTTGTGTTACCTTAAGGGTTACAAAAAAACTACTGCCCCGGATGAGGATCGAACTCACGACCTTAAGATTATGAGACTTACGCGCTGCCAACTGCGCCACCGAGGCACTCCGTACAGTGCAGAAACAGTGCTATGTTGTGTTATGTGTTACCTTAAGGGTACAAAAGCACTACTGCCCCGGGTGAGGACTGAAATCAGGACCTTAACATAATGAGACTTACGCCCTACCAACTGCGCTACCGAGGCACCGGGTACAGTGCAGAAACAGTGCTATGTTGTGTTTTGTATTACCTTAAGGGTTACAAAAACACTACTGCCCCGTGTGAGAACCGAACTCACGACCTTAAGGATTATGAGACTTACGCGCTGCCAACTGCGCCACCGATGCTCTGCGTACAGTGCAGAAACAGTGCTATGTTGTGTTTTGTGTTACCTTAAGGGTTACAAAAACAATACTGCCCCGGGTCAGGATTGAACTCACGACCTTATGATTATGAGACTTACGCGTTGCCAACTGCGCAACCGAGGCACTGCATACAGTGCAGAAACAGTGCTATGTTGTGTTTTGTGTTACCTTAAGGCTTACAAAAACACTACTGCCCCGGGTGAGGATCGAACTCACGACCTTAAGATTTTGAGACTTACGCGCTGCCAACAGCACCACCAAGGCACTGGGTACATTGCAGAAAAAGTGCTGTGTTGTGTTTTGTGTAACCTTAAGGGTTACAAAAACAAAACTGCCCCGGGTGAGGATGGAACTCACGACCTTAAGATTTTGAGACTTACGCGATGCCAACTGAGCCACCGAGGCACTGCGTACAGTGCAGAAACAGTGTTATGTTGTGTTTTGTGTTACCTTAAGGGTTACAAAAGTACTACTGCCCCGGGTGAGGACCGAACTCATGAACTTACAATAATGAGACTTACGCCCTACCACCTGCGCTACCGAGGCACTGAGTACAATGCAGAAACAGTGCAATGTTGTGTTTTGTGTTACCTTAAGGATTACGAAAACAAAACTGCCCCGGGTGTGGATCGAACTCACGACCTTAAGATTATGAGACTTACGCGGTGCCAACTGCGCCAGCGAAGCACCGCATACAGTGCAGAAACAGTGCTATGTTGTGTTTTGTGTTACCTTAAGTGTTACAAAAACACTGCTGCCCCGGGTCAGTATTGAACTCATGACTTAAAGATTATGAGACTTATGCCCTACCAGCTGCGCTACCGAGGTACTGAATACGATGCAGAAACAGTGCTAATGTCGGTTTTGTGTTACCTTAGGGTTACAAAAACAGTACTGCCCCGGATGAGGATCGAACTCACGACCTTAAGATTATGAGACTTACGCGCTACAACTGCGCCACCGAGGCACTGGGAACGCATCAGAAACAGTGTTATGTTGTGCTTTGTGTTAGCTTAAGGGTTACAAAAACACTGCTGCCCCGGGTCAGTATCGAAATCATGACTTTAAGAATATGAGATTTATGCCCTACCAGCTGCGCTACCGAGGTACTGAGTATAATGCAGAAACAGTGCTATGTTGGGTTTTGTGTTACATTAAGGGTAACAAAAGCACTACTGCCCCGGGTGAGGATCGAAATCATGACCTTAAGATTATGATTCTTACGCGCTGCCAACTGCGCCACCGAGGCACTGGGTATAGTGCAGAAACAGTGTTATGTTGTGTTTTGTGTTACCTTAAGGATTACAAAAACACCACTGTCCCTGGTGAGGATTGAACTCACGACCTTAAGATCATGACATTTACGCTCTGACAACTGCGCCAGGGAGCACTGCATACAGTGCAGAAACAGTGCTATTTTGTGTTTTGTGTTACCTTAAGGGTTACAAAAACACTGCTGCCCCGGGTGAGGATCGAACTCACGACCTTAAGATTATGAGACTTACGCCCTACCAACTGCGCTACCGAGGAACCGGGTACAATGCAGAAAAAGTGCAATGTTGTGTTTTGTGTTACCATAAGGATTACAAAAACACCAGTGCTCCGGGTGAGGATCGAACTCACGACCTTAAGATTATGAGACCTACGCGCTTCAAACTGCGCCAGCGAGCACTGCAAACAGTACAGAAACAGTGATATGTTGTGTTCTGTGTTACCTTAAGGGTTACAAAAACACTGCTGCCCCGGGTCAGTATTGAACTCATAACTTTACGATTATGAGACTTATGCCCTACCAGCTGCAAAACCGAGGTACTGAATACAATGCAGAAACAGTGCAATGTTGGGTTTTGTGTTACCTTAGGGTTACAAAAACACTACTGCCCCGGGTGAGGATCGCCCTCACGACCTTAAGATTATGAGACTTACGCGCTGCCAACTGCGCCACCGAAGCACTGCGTATAGTGCAGAAACAGTGTTATGTTGTGTTTTGTTTTACGTTAAGGGTTACAAAAACACTACTGCCCCGGTGAGCATCGAACTCACGACCTTAAGATTATAAGACTTAGGCGCTGCCGACTGCGGCACCGAGGCACTGGATACATTACAGAAACAGTGCAATGTTGTGTTTTGTGTTACCTTAGTGGTTACAAAAACATTACTGCCCCGGGTGAAGATCGAACTCACGACCTTAAGATTATGAGACTAACGCGCTGCCAACTGCGCCACCGAGGCAATGCGTGTAGTTCAGAAACAGTGCTATGTTGTGTTTTGTGTTATCTTAAGGGTTACAAAAACACTACTGCCCCGTGTGAGGATCGAACACTCGACCTTAACATTATGAGACTTACGCGCTGCCACCTGCGCCACCGAGGCACTGCGTACAGTGCAGAAACATGTTATGTTGTGTTTTGTGTTACCTTAAGGGTTACAAAACACTACTGCCCCGGTGAGCATCGAACTCACGACCTTAAGATTATGAGACTTAGGCGCTGCCGACCGCGGCACCCAGGCACAGGGTACATTGAAAAAAGAGTGCAATGTTGTGTTTTGTGTTACCTTAAGGGTTACAAAAACACTACTGCCCCGGGTGAGGATCGAACACTCGACCTTATCATTATGAGACTTACGCGCTGCCAACTGCGCCACCGATGCACTGCGTACAGTGCAGAAACAGTGCTATGTTGTGTTTTGTGTTATCTTAAGGGTTACAAAAACACTACTGCCCCGGGTGAGGATCGAACTCTCGACCTGAAGATTACGAGACTTACGCGCTGCCAACTGCGCCACCGAGGCTCTGCGTACAGTGCAGAAACAGTGCTATGTTGTGTTTTGTGTTACCTTAAGCGTTACAAAAACATTGCTGCCCCGGGGCAGTATTGAACTCATGACTTAAAAATTATGAGACTTATACCCTACAAGCTGCGCTACCGAGGTACTGAATACAATGCAGAAACAGTTCTATGTTGGATTTTGTGTTACCTTAGGGTTAAAAAAACACTCTTGCCCCGGGTAAGGATCGCACTCACGACCTGATGATTATGAGACTTACGCGCTTACAACTGCGCCACCGAGGCACTGGGTACACATCAGAAACAGTGTTATGTTGTGTTTTGTGTTACCTTAAGGGTAAAAAAAAAAGCACTACTGCACCGGGTGAGGATCGAAATCACGACCTTAAGATTATGATTCTTACGCGCTGCCAACTGCGCCACCGAGGCACTGCGTATAGTGCAGAAAAAGTGTTATGTTGTGTTTTGTGTTACCTTAAGGGTTACAAAAACACTACTGCCCCGGGTGAGGATCGAACTCACGACCTTAAGATTATGAGACTTACGCGCTGCCGACTGCGACACCGAGGCACTGGGTACATCTCAGAAACAGTCCTATGTTGTGTTTTGTGTTACCTTAAGGGTTACAAAAGCTATACTGCCCCGGGTGAGGATCGAACTCACGACCTTAAGATTATGAGATTTACGCGCTTCCAACTGCGTCACCGAGGCACCGGGGACATTGCAGAAACAGTGCTATGTTGTGTTTTGTGTTACCTTAAGGGTACAAAAACATTACTGCTCCGGGTGAGGATCGAAATCACGACCTTAAGATTATGAGACTTACGCGCTGCCAACTGCGCCACCGAGGCACCGGTTACATTGCAGAAACAGTGCTATGTTGTGTTACCTTAAGGGTTAAAAAAACAGTACTGCCATGGGTGAGGATCGAACTCAAGACCTTAAGATTATGAGACTTACGCGCTACCAACTGCGACAGGGAGCACTTCATACAGTGCAGAAACAGTGCTATGTTGTGTTTTGTGTTACATAAGGATTACAAAAACACTGCTGCCCCGGGTCAGTATTGAACTCAAGACTTTAAGATTATGAGACTTATGCCCTACCAGCTGCAAAACCGAGGTACTAAATACAATGCTGAAACAGTGCTATGTTGGGTTTTGTGTTGTCTTAGGGTTACAAAAACACTACTGACACGAGTGAGGATCGCACTCACGAGCTTAAGATTATGAGACTTACGCGCTGCCAACTGCGCCACCGAGGCACCGGGGACATTGCAGAAACAGTGCTATGTTGTGTTTTGTGTTCCCTTAAGGGTTACAAAAACACTACTGCCCCGGGTGTGGATCGAACTCACGACCTTAAGATTATGAGACTTACACGCTGCTGACTGCGCCACCGAGGCACTGGGTACATTGCAGAAACAGTGCTATGTTGTGTTTTGTGTTACCTTAAGTGTTACAAAAACACTGCTGCCCCGGGTCAGTATTGAACTCATGACTTAAAGATTATGAGACTTATGCCCTACCAGCTGCGCTACCGAGGTACTGAATACGATGCAGAAACAGTGCTATGTTCGGTTTTGTGTTACCTTAGGGTTACAAAAACAGTACTGCCCCGGATGAGGATTGAACTCACGACCTTAAGATTATGAGACTTACGCGCTACAACTGCGCCACCGAGGCACTGGGAACACATCAGAAACAGTGTTATGTTGTGCTTTGTGTTAGCTTAAGGGTTACAAAAACACTGCTGCCCCGGGTCAGTATCGAAATCATGACTTTAAGAATATGAGATTTATGCCCTACCAGCTGCGCTACCGAGGTACTGAGTATAATGCAGAAACAGTGCTATGTTGGGTTTTGTGTTACATTAAGGGTAACAAAAGCACTACTGCCCCGGGTGAGGATCGAAATCATGACCTTAAGATTATGATTCTTACGCGCTGCCAACTGCGCCACTGAGGCACTGGGTATAGTGCAGAAACAGTGTTATGTTGTGTTTTGTGTTACCTTAAGGATTACAAAAACACCACTGTCCCTGGTGAGGATTGAACTCACGACCTTAAGATCATGACATTTACGCTCTGACAACTGCGCCAGGGAGCACTGCATACAGTGCAGAAACAGTGCTATTTTGTGTTTTGTGTTACCTTAAGGGTTACAAAAACACTGCTGCCCCGGGTGAGGATCGAACTCACGACCTTAAGATTATGAGACTTACGCCCTACCAACTGCGCTACCGAGGAACCGGGTACAATGCAGAAAAAGTGCAATGTTGTGTTTTGTGTTACCATAAGGATTACAAAAACACCAGTGCTCCGGGTGAGGATCGAACTCACGACCTTAAGATTATGAGACCTACGCGCTTCAAACTGCGCCAGCGAGCACTGCAAACAGTACAGAAACAGTGATATGTTGTGTTCTGTGTTACCTTAAGGGTTACAAAAACACTGCTGCCCCGGGTCAGTATTGAACTCATAACTTTACGATTATGAGACTTATGCCCTACCAGCTGCAAAACCGAGGTACTGAATACAATGCAGAAACAGT
This sequence comes from Deroplatys truncata, assembly GCA_030765065.1. NCBI lineage: Eukaryota > Metazoa > Arthropoda > Insecta > Mantodea > Mantidae > Deroplatys > Deroplatys truncata. The sequence continues at coordinate 150,080,155 of CM060984.1, read as the reverse complement.
GCAATGTTGGGTTTTGTGTTACCTTAGGGTTACAAAAACACTACTGCCCCGGGTGAGGATCGCCCTCACGACCTTAAGATTATGAGACTTACGCGCTGTCAACTGCGCCACCGAAGCACTGCGTATAGTGCAGAAACAGTGTTATGTTGTGTTTTGTTTTACGTTAAGGGTTACAAAAACACTACTGCCCCGGTGAGCATCGAACTCACGACCTTAAGATTATAAGACTTAGGCGCTGCCGACTGCGGCACCGAGGCACTGGATACATTACAGAAACAGTGCAATGTTGTGTTTTGTGTTACCTTAGTGGTTACAAAAACATTACTGCCCCGGGTGAAGATCGAACTCACGACCTTAAGATTATGAGACTAACGCGCTGCCAACTGCGCCACCGAGGCAATGCGTACAGTTCAGAAACAGTGCTATGTTGTGTTTTGTGTTATCTTAAGGGTTACAAAAACACTACTGCCCCGTGTGAGGATCGAACACTCGACCTTAACATTATGAGACTTACGCGCTGCCACCTGCGCCACCGAGGCACTGCGTACAGTGCAGAAACATGTTATGTTGTGTTTTGTGTTACCTTAAGGGTTACAAAACACTACTGCCCCGGTGAGCATCGAACTCACGACCTTAAGATTATGAGACTTAGGCGCTGCCGACCGCGGCACCCAGGCACAGGGTACATTGAAAAAAGAGTGCAATGTTGTGTTTTGTGTTACCTTAAGGGTTACAAAAACACTACTGCCCCGGGTGAGGATCGAACACTCGACCTTATCATTATGAGACTTACGCGCTGCCAACTGCGCCACCGATGCACTGCGTACAGTGCAGAAACAGTGCTATGTTGTGTTTTGTGTTATCTTAAGGGTTACAAAAACACTACTGCCCCGGGTGAGGATCGAACTCTCGACCTTAAGATTACGAGACTTACGCGCTGCCAACTGCGCCACCGAGGCTCTGCGTACAGTGCAGAAACAGTGCTATGTTGTGTTTTGTGTTACCTTAAGCGTTACAAAAACATTGCTGCCCCGGGTGAGGATCGAACTCACGACCTTATGCTTATGAGACTTACGCGTTGCCAACTGCGCCACCGAGGCACTGCGTACAGTGCAGAAACAGTGCTATGTTGTGTTTTGTGTTACCTTAAGGGTTACAAAAACATTTCTGCCCCGGGGCAGTATTGAACTCATGACTTAAAAATTATGAGACTTATACCCTACAAGCTGCGCTACCGAGGTACTGAATACAATGCAGAAACAGTTCTATGTTGGATTTTGTGTTACCTTAGGGTTAAAAAAACACTCTTGCCCCGGGTAAGGATCGCACTCACGACCTGATGATTATGAGACTTACGCGCTTACAACTGCGCCACCGAGGCACTGGGTACACATCAGAAACAGTGTTATGTTGTGTTTTGTGTTACCTTAAGGGTAAAAAAAAAAGCACTACTGCACCGGGTGAGGATCGAAATCACGACCTTAAGATTATGATTCTTACGCGCTGCCAACTGCGCCACCGAGGCACTGCGTATAGTGCAGAAAAAGTGTTATGTTGTGTTTTGTGTTACCTTAAGGGTTACAAAAACACTACTGCCCCGGGTGAGGATCGAACTCACGACCTTAAGATTATGAGACTTACGCGCTGCCGACTGCGACACCGAGGCACTGGGTACATCTCAGAAACAGTCCTATGTTGTGTTTTGTGTTACCTTAAGGGTTACAAAAGCTATACTGCCCCGGGTGAGGATCGAACTCACGACCTTAAGATTATGAGATTTACGCGCTTCCAACTGCGTCACCGAGGCACCGGGGACATTGCAGAAACAGTGCTATGTTGTGTTTTGTGTTACCTTAAGGGTACAAAAACATTACTGCCCCGGGTGAGGATCGAAATCACGACCTTAAGATTATGAGACTTACGCGCTGCCAACTGCGCCACCGAGGCACCGGTTACATTGCAGAAACAGTGCTATGTTGTGTTACCTTAAGGGTTAAAAAAACAGTACTGCCATGGGTGAGGATCGAACTCAAGACCTTAAGATTATGAGACTTACGCGCTACCAACTGCGACAGGGAGCACTTCATACAGTGCAGAAACAGTGCTATGTTGTGTTTTGTGTTACATAAGGATTACAAAAACACTGCTGCCCCGGGTCAGTATTGAACTCAAGACTTTAAGATTATGAGACTTATGCCCTACCAGCTGCAAAACCGAGGTACTAAATACAATGCTGAAACAGTGCTATGTTGGGTTTTGTGTTACCTTAGGGTTACAAAAACACTACTGACACGAGTGAGGATCGCACTCACGAGCTTAAGATTATGAGACTTACGCGCTGCCAACTGCGCCACCGAGGCACCGGGGACATTGCAGAAACAGTGCTATGTTGTGTTTTGTGTTCCCTTAAGGGTTACAAAAACACTACTGCCCCGGGTGTGGATCGAACTCACGACCTTAAGATTATGAGACTTACACGCTGCTGACTGCGCCACCGAGGCACTGGGTACATTGCAGAAACAGTGCTATGTTGTGTTTTGTGTTACCTTAAGGGTTACAAAGACATTACTGCCCCGAGTGAGGATCGAACTCACGACCTTAGGATTATGAGACTTACGCGCTGCCAATTGCACCACCGAGGCACTGCGTACAGTGCAGAAACAGTGCTATGTTGTGTTTTGTGTTACGTTAAGGGTGACAAAAACACTACTGCCCCGGGTGAGGCTCCAAATCACGACCTTAGAATTATGAGACTTACGCGCTGCCAACTGCGCCACCGAGGCAGTGCTTATAGCGCAGAAACAGTGTTGTTTTGTGTTACCTTAAGGGTTACAAAAGCTATACTGCCCCGGGTGAGGATCGAACTCACGACCTTAAGATTATGAGATTTACGCGCTTCCAACTGCGTCACCGAGGCACCGGGGACATTGCAGAAACAGTGCTATGTTGTGTTTTGTGTTACCTTAAGGGTACAAAAACATTACTGCCCCGGGTGAGGACCAAACTCACGACCTTAAGATTATGAGACTTACGCGCTGCCAACTGCGCCACCGAGGCACCGGTTACATTGCAGAAACAGTGCTATGTTGTGTTACCTTAAGGGTTACAAAAACAGTACTGCCATGGGTGAGGATCGAACTCACGACCTTATCCTTATGAGACTTAGGCGTTGCCAACTGCGCCACCGAGGCACTGCGTACAGTGCAGAAACAGTGCTATGTTGTGTTTTGTGTTACCTTAAGGGTTACAAAAACATTGCTGCCCCGGGGCAGTATTGAACTCATGACTTAAAAATTATGAGACTTACACCCTACAAGCTGCGCTACCGAGGTACTGAATACAATGCAGAAACAGTGCTATGTTGGATTTTGTGTTACCTTAGGGTTAAAAAAACACTCTTGCCCCGGGTAAGGATCGCACTCACGACCTGATGATTATGAGACTTACGCGCTGACAACTGCGCCACCGAGGCACAGGGTACACATCAGAAACAGTGTTATGTTGTGTTTTGTGTTACCTTAAGGGTAAAAAAAAGCACTACTGCACCGGGTGAGGATCGAAATCACGACCTTAAGATTATGATTCTTACGCGCTGCCAACTGCGCCACCGAGGCACTGCATATAGTGCAGAAAAAGTGTTATGTTGTGTTTTGTGTTACCTTAAGGGTTACAAAAACACTACTGCCCCGGGTGAGGATCGAACTTACGACCTTAAGATAATGAGACTTACGCGCTGCCGACTGCGACACCGAGGCACTGGGTACATCTCAGAAACAGTGTTATGTTGTGTTTTGTGTTACCTTAAGGGTAACAAAAGCACTACTCCCCGGGTGAGAATCGAAATCACGACCTTAAGATTATGATTCTTACGCGCTGCCAACTGCGCCAGCGAAGCAGTGCGTAGAGTGCAAAAACAGTGCTATGTTGTGTTTTGTTTTACCTTAAGGGTTACAAAAACACTACTGCCCCGGGTGAGGATCGAACTCACGACCTTAAGATTATGAGACTTACGCGCTGCCAACTGCGCCACCGAGGCACTGGGCGCATTGCAGAAACAGTGCTATGTTGTGTTTTGTGTTACCTTAACGATTACAAAAACACTACTGCCCCGGGTGAGGATCAAACTCACGACCTTAAGATTATGAGACTTACGCGCTGCCAACTGCGCCACCGAGGCACCGGCTACATTGCAGAAACAGTGCTATGTTGTGTTACCTTAAGGGTTACAAAAACAGTACTGCCATGGGTGAGGATCGAACTCAAGACCTTAAAATTATGAGCCTTACGCGCTACCAACTGCGACAGGGAGCACTTCATACAGTGCAGAAACAGTGTTATGTTATGTTTTGTGTTACATAAGGATTACAAAAACACTGCTGCCCCGGGTCAGTATTGAACTCAAGACTTTAAGATTATGAGACTTATGCCCTACCAGCTGCAAAACCGAGGTACTAAATACAATGCTGAAACAGTGCTATGTTGGGTTTTGTGTTACCTTAGGGTTACAAAAACACTACTGACACGACTGAGGATCGCACTCACGAGCTTAAGATTATGAGACTTACGCGCTGCCAACTGCGCCACCGAGGCACCGGGGACATTGCAGAAACAGTGCTATGTTGTGTTTTGTGTTCCCTTAAGGGTTACAAAAACACTACTGCCCCGGGTTAGGATCGAACTCACGACCTTAAGATTATGAGACTTACGCGCTGCTGACTGCGCCACCGAGGCAGTGCCTATAGCGCAGAAACAGTGTTGTTTTGTGTTACCTTAAGGGTTACAAAAGCTATACTGCCCCGGGTGAGGATCGAACTCACGACCTTAAAATTATGAGATTTACGCGCTTCCAACTGCGTCACCGAGGCACCGGGGACATTGCAGAAACAGTGCTATGTTGTGTTTTGTGTTACCTTAAGGGTACAAAAACATTACTGCCCCGGGTGAGGACCAAACTCACGACCTTAAGATTATGAGACTTACGCGATGCCAACTGCGCCACCGAGGCACTGGGTACATTGCAGAAACAGTGCTATGTTGTGTTTTGTGTTACCTTAAGGGTTACAAAGACATTACTGCCCCGAGTGAGGATCGAACTCACGACCTTAGGATTATGAGACTTACGCGCTGCCAATTGCACCACCGAGGCACTGCGTACAGTGCAGAAACTGTGCTATGTTGTGTTTTGTGTTATCTTAAGGGTTACAAAAACGCTACTGCCCCGGGTGAGGATCGAACTCACGACCTTAAGATTATGAGACACACGCGCTGCCAATTGCGCCACCGAGGCACCGGTTACATTGCAGAAACAGTGCTATGTTGTGTTTTGTGTTACGTTAAGGGTGACAAAAACACTACTGCCCCGGGTGAGGCTCCAACTCACGACCTTAGAATTATGAGACTTACGCGCTGCCAACTGCGCCACCGAGGCAGTGCCTATAGCGCAGAAACAGTGTTGTTTTGTGTTACCTTAAGGGTTACAAAAGCTATACTGCCCCGGGTGAGGATCGAACTCACGACCTTAAAATTATGAGATTTACGCGCTTCCAACTGCGTCACCGAGGCACCGGGGACATTGCAGAAACAGTGCTATGTTGTGTTTTGTGTTACCTTAAGGGTACAAAAACATTACTGCCCCGGGTGAGGACCAAACTCACGACCTTAAGATTATGAGACTTACGCGATGCCAACTGCGCCACCGAGGCACCGGTTACATTGCAGAAACAGTGCTATGTTGTGTTACCTTAAGGGTTACAAAAACAGTACTGCCATGGGTGAGGATGGAACTCAAGACATTAAGATTATGAGACTTACGCGCTACCAACTGCGACAGGGAGCACTTCATACAGTGCAGAAACAGTGCTATGTTGTGTTTTGTGTTACATAAGGATTACAAAAACACTGCTGCCCCGGGTCAGTATTGAACTCAAGACTTTAAGATTATGAGACTTATGCCCTACCAGCTGCAAAACCGAGGTACTGAATACAATGCTGAAAGAGTACTATGTTGGGTTTTGTGTTACCTTAGGGTTACAAAAACACTACTGCCCCGGGTGAGGATCGCACTCACGAGCTTAAGATTATGAGACTTACGCGCTGCCAACTGCGCCACCGAAGCACTGCGTATAGTGCAGAAACAGTGTTATGTTGTGTTTTGTTTTACGTTAAGGGTTACAAAAACACTACTGCCCCGGTGAGCATCGAACTCACGACCTTAAGATTATGAGACTTACGCGCTGCCAACTGCGCCGCCGAGGCACTGCGTACAGTTCAGAAACAGTGCTATGTTGTGTTTTGTGTTATCTTAAGGGTTACAAAAACACTACTGCCCCGGGTGAGGATCGAACACTCGACCTTAACATTATGAGACTTACGCGCTGCCAACTGCGCCACCGAGGCACTGCGTACAGTGCAGAAACAGTGTTATGTTGTGTTTTGTGTTACCTTAAGGTTTACAAAAACACTACTGCCCCGGTGAGCATCGAACTCACGACCTTAAGATTATGAGACTTAGGCGCTGCCGACCGCGGCACCGAGGCACAGGGTACATTGAAAAAAGAGTGCAATGTTGTGTTTTGTGTTACCTTAAGGGTTACAAAAACACTACTGCCCCGGGTGAGGATCGAACACTCGACCTTATCATTATGAGACTTACGCGCTGCCAACTGCGCCACCGATGCACTGCGTACAGTGCAGAAACAGTGCTATGTTGTGTTTTGTATTATCTTAAGGGTTACAAAAACAGTACTGCCCCGGGTGAGGATCGAACTCTCGACCTTAAGATTATGAGACTTACGAGCTGCCAACTGCGCCACCGAGGCTCCGCGTACAGTGCAGAAACAGTGCTATGTTGTGTTTTGTGTTACCTTAAGCGTTACAAAAACATTGCTGCCCCGGTTGAGGATCGAACTCACGACCTTATGCTTATGAGACTTACGCGTTGCCAACTGCGCAAATGAGGCACTGCGTACAATGCAGAAACAGTGCTATGTTGTGTTTTGTGTTACCTTAAGGGTTACAAAAACATTGCTGCCCCGGGGCAGTATTGAACTCATGACTTAAAAATTGAGACTTATACCCTACAAGCTGCGCTACCGAGGTACTGAATATAATGCAGAAACAGTGCTATGTTGGGTTTTGTGTTACCTTAGGGTTAAAAAAACATTCTTGCCCCGGGTAAGGATCGCAGTCACGACCTTATGATTATGAGACTTACGCGCTGCCAACTGCGCCACCGAGGCACTGGGTACACATCAGAAACAGTGTTATTTTGTGTTTTGTGTTACCTTAAGGGTAAAAAAAAGCACTACTGCCCCGGGTGAGGATCGAAATCACGACCTTAAGATTATGATTCTTACGCGCTGCCAACTGCGCCACCGAGGCACTGCATATAGTGCAGAAAAAGTGTTATGTTGTGTTTTGTGTTACCTTAAGGGTTACAAAAACACTACTGCCCCGGGTGAGGATCGAACTTACGACCTTAAGATAATGAGACTTACGCGCTGCCGACTGCGACACCGAGGCACTGGGTACATCTCAGAAACAGTGTTATGTTGTGTTTTGTGTTACCTTAAGGGTAACAAAAGCACTACTCCCCGGGTGAGAATCGAAATCACGACCTTAAGATTATGATTCTTACGCGCTGCCAACTGCGCCAGCGAAGCAGTGCGTAGAGTGCAAAAACAGTGCTATGTTGTGTTTTGTTTTACCTTAAGGGTTACAAAAACACTACTGCCCCGGGTGAGGATCGAACTCACGACCTTAAGATTATGAGACTTACGCGCTGCCAACTGCGCCACCGAGGCACTGGGCGCATTGCAGAAACAGTGCTATGTTGTGTTTTGTGTTACCTTAACGATTACAAAAACACTACTGCCCCGGGTGAGGATCAAACTCACGACCTTAAGATTATGAGACTTACGCGCTGCCAACTGCGCCACCGAGGCACCGGCTACATTGCAGAAACAGTGCTATGTTGTGTTACCTTAAGGGTTACAAAAACAGTACTGCCATGGGTGAGGATCGAACTCAAGACCTTAAAATTATGAGCCTTACGCGCTACCAACTGCGACAGGGAGCACTTCATACAGTGCAGAAACAGTGTTATGTTATGTTTTGTGTTACATAAGGATTACAAAAACACTGCTGCCCCGGGTCAGTATTGAACTCAAGACTTTAAGATTATGAGACTTATGCCCTACCAGCTGCAAAACCGAGGTACTAAATACAATGCTGAAACAGTGCTATGTTGGGTTTTGTGTTACCTTAGGGTTACAAAAACACTACTGACACGACTGAGGATCGCACTCACGAGCTTAAGATTATGAGACTTACGCGCTGCCAACTGCGCCACCGAGGCACCGGGGACATTGCAGAAACAGTGCTATGTTGTGTTTTGTGTTCCCTTAAGGGTTACAAAAACACTACTGCCCCGGGTTAGGATCGAACTCACGACCTTAAGATTATGAGACTTACGCGCTGCTGACTGCGCCACCGAGGCAGTGCCTATAGCGCAGAAACAGTGTTGTTTTGTGTTACCTTAAGGGTTACAAAAGCTATACTGCCCCGGGTGAGGATCGAACTCACGACCTTAAAATTATGAGATTTACGCGCTTCCAACTGCGTCACCGAGGCACCGGGGACATTGCAGAAACAGTGCTATGTTGTGTTTTGTGTTACCTTAAGGGTACAAAAACATTACTGCCCCGGGTGAGGACCAAACTCACGACCTTAAGATTATGAGACTTACGCGATGCCAACTGCGCCACCGAGGCACTGGGTACATTGCAGAAACAGTGCTATGTTGTGTTTTGTGTTACCTTAAGGGTTACAAAGACATTACTGCCCCGAGTGAGGATCGAACTCACGACCTTAGGATTATGAGACTTACGCGCTGCCAATTGCACCACCGAGGCACTGCGTACAGTGCAGAAACTGTGCTATGTTGTGTTTTGTGTTATCTTAAGGGTTACAAAAACGCTACTGCCCCGGGTGAGGATCGAACTCACGACCTTAAGATTATGAGACACACGCGCTGCCAATTGCGCCACCGAGGCACCGGTTACATTGCAGAAACAGTGCTATGTTGTGTTTTGTGTTACGTTAAGGGTGACAAAAACACTACTGCCCCGGGTGAGGCTCCAACTCACGACCTTAGAATTATGAGACTTACGCGCTGCCAACTGCGCCACCGAGGCAGTGCCTATAGCGCAGAAACAGTGTTGTTTTGTGTTACCTTAAGGGTTACAAAAGCTATACTGCCCCGGGTGAGGATCGAACTCACGACCTTAAAATTATGAGATTTACGCGCTTCCAACTGCGTCACCGAGGCACCGGGGACATTGCAGAAACAGTGCTATGTTGTGTTTTGTGTTACCTTAAGGGTACAAAAACATTACTGCCCCGGGTGAGGACCAAACTCACGACCTTAAGATTATGAGACTTACGCGATGCCAACTGCGCCACCGAGGCACCGGTTACATTGCAGAAACAGTGCTATGTTGTGTTACCTTAAGGGTTACAAAAACAGTACTGCCATGGGTGAGGATGGAACTCAAGACATTAAGATTATGAGACTTACGCGCTACCAACTGCGACAGGGAGCACTTCATACAGTGCAGAAACAGTGCTATGTTGTGTTTTGTGTTACATAAGGATTACAAAAACACTGCTGCCCCGGGTCAGTATTGAACTCAAGACTTTAAGATTATGAGACTTATGCCCTACCAGCTGCAAAACCGAGGTACTGAATACAATGCTGAAAGAGTACTATGTTGGGTTTTGTGTTACCTTAGGGTTACAAAAACACTACTGCCCCGGGTGAGGATCGCACTCACGAGCTTAAGATTATGAGACTTACGCGCTGCCAACTGCGCCACCGAAGCACTGCGTATAGTGCAGAAACAGTGTTATGTTGTGTTTTGTTTTACGTTAAGGGTTACAAAAACACTACTGCCCCGGTGAGCATCGAACTCACGACCTTAAGATTATGAGACTTACGCGCTGCCAACTGCGCCGCCGAGGCACTGCGTACAGTTCAGAAACAGTGCTATGTTGTGTTTTGTGTTATCTTAAGGGTTACAAAAACACTACTGCCCCGGGTGAGGATCGAACACTCGACCTTAACATTATGAGACTTACGCGCTGCCAACTGCGCCACCGAGGCACTGCGTACAGTGCAGAAACAGTGTTATGTTGTGTTTTGTGTTACCTTAAGGTTTACAAAAACACTACTGCCCCGGTGAGCATCGAACTCACGACCTTAAGATTATGAGACTTAGGCGCTGCCGACCGCGGCACCGAGGCACAGGGTACATTGAAAAAAGAGTGCAATGTTGTGTTTTGTGTTACCTTAAGGGTTACAAAAACACTACTGCCCCGGGTGAGGATCGAACACTCGACCTTATCATTATGAGACTTACGCGCTGCCAACTGCGCCACCGATGCACTGCGTACAGTGCAGAAACAGTGCTATGTTGTGTTTTGTATTATCTTAAGGGTTACAAAAACAGTACTGCCCCGGGTGAGGATCGAACTCTCGACCTTAAGATTATGAGACTTACGAGCTGCCAACTGCGCCACCGAGGCTCCGCGTACAGTGCAGAAACAGTGCTATGTTGTGTTTTGTGTTACCTTAAGCGTTACAAAAACATTGCTGCCCCGGTTGAGGATCGAACTCACGACCTTATGCTTATGAGACTTACGCGTTGCCAACTGCGCAAATGAGGCACTGCGTACAATGCAGAAACAGTGCTATGTTGTGTTTTGTGTTACCTTAAGGGTTACAAAAACATTGCTGCCCCGGGGCAGTATTGAACTCATGACTTAAAAATTGAGACTTATACCCTACAAGCTGCGCTACCGAGGTACTGAATATAATGCAGAAACAGTGCTATGTTGGGTTTTGTGTTACCTTAGGGTTAAAAAAACATTCTTGCCCCGGGTAAGGATCGCAGTCACGACCTTATGATTATGAGACTTACGCGCTGCCAACTGCGCCACCGAGGCACTGGGTACACATCAGAAACAGTGTTATTTTGTGTTTTGTGTTACCTTAAGGGTAAAAAAAAGCACTACTGCCCCGGGTGAGGATCGAAATCACGACCTTAAGATTATGATTCTTACGCGCTGCCAACTGCGCCACCGAGGCACTGCGTATAGTGCAGAAAAAGTGTTATGTTGTGTTTTGTGTTACCTTAAGGGTTACAAAAACACTACTGCCCGGGTGAGGATTGAACTCACGACCTTAAGATTATGAGACTTACGCGCTGCCAACTGCGCCACCGAGGCACTGGGTGCATTGCAGAAACAGTGCTATGTTGTGTTTTGTGTTACCTTAAGGGTTACAAAAACACTACTGCCTCGGGTGAGGATCGAACTCTTGACCTTAAGATTATGAGACTTACGCGCTGCCAACTGCGCCACCGTGGCACCGGTTACATTGCAGAAACAGTGCAATGTTGTGTTACCTTAAGGGTTACAAAAACAGTACTGCCATGGGTGAGGATCGAACTCAAGACCTTAAGATTATGAGACTTACGCGCTACCAACTACGACAGGGAGCACTTCATACAGTGCAGAAACAGTGCTATGTTGTGTTTTGTGTTACATAAGGATTACAAAAACACTGCTGCCCCGGGTCAGTATTGAACTCAAAACTTTAAGATTATGAGACTTATGCCCTACCAGCTGCAAAACCGAGGTACTGAATACAATGCTGAAACAGTGCTATGTTGGGTTTTGTATTACCTTAGGGTTACAAAAACACTACTGCCCCGGGTGAGGATCGCACTCACGAGCTTAAGATTATGAGACTTACGCGCTGCCAACTGCGCCACCGAGGCACCGGGGACATTGCAGAAACAGTGCTATGTTGTGTTTTGTGTTACCTTAAGGGTTACAAAAACACTACTGCCCCGGGTTAGGATCGAACTCACGACCTTAAGATTATGACAATTATGCGCTGCCGACTGCGCCACCAAGGCACCGGGTACATTTCAGAAACAGTGTTATGATGTGTTTTGTGTTACCTTAAGGGTAACAAAAGCACTACTTCCCCGGGTGAGGATCGAAATCACGACCTTAAGATTATGAGACTTACGCGCTGCCGACTGCGACACCGAGGCACCGGGTACATTTCAGAAACAGTGTTATGATGTGTTTTGTGTTACCTTAAGGGTAACAAAAGCACTACTGCCCCGGGTGAGGATCGAAATCACGACCTTAAGATTATGATTCTTACGCGCTGACAACTGCGCCAAAGAGGCACTGCGTACAGTGCAAAAACAGTCTATGTTGTGCTTTGTTTTACCTTAAGGGTTACAAAAACACTACTGCCCCGGGTGAGGATCGAACTCACGACTTTTAGATTATGAGACTTACGCGCTGCCAACTGCGCCACCGAGGCACTGTGTGCATTGCAGAAACAGTGCTATGTTGTGTTTTATGTTCCCTTAAGGGTTACAAAAACACTACTGCCCCGGGTGAGGATCGAACTGACGACCTTAAGATTATGAGACTTAGGCGCTGCCGACTGCGGCACCGTGTACATTGCAGAAACAGTGCTATGTTGTGTTTTGTGTTACCTTAAGGGTTACAAAAACACTACTGCCCCGGGTGAGGATCGAACTCAGGACCTTAAGATTATGAGAGTTACGCGCTGCCAACTGCGCCACCGAGGCACCGGGTACCTTGCAGAAACAGTGTTATGTTGCGTTTTGTTACCTTAACGGTTACAAACACACTGCTGCCCCGGGTCAGTACCGAACTCATGACTAAGATTATGAGACTTACGCGCTGCCAATTGCGCCACCGAGGCAATGGGTACTTTGCAGAAACAGTGCTATATTGTGTTTTGTGTTACCTTAAGGGTTACAAAAACACTGCTGCCGCGGGTGAGGATCGAACTCACGACCTTAAAATTATGATACTTACGCGCTGCCAACTGCGCCACCGAGTTACTGGGTACATTGCAGAAACAGTGCTATGTTGTGTTTTGTGTTACCTCAAGGGTTACAAAAAAACTACTGCCCCGGGTGAGCATGCAACTCACGACCTTAGAATTATGAGACTTACGTGCTGCCAACTGCGCAACCGAGGCACAGCGTATAGCGCAGAAACAGTGTTATGTTGTGTTTTCTGTTACCTTAAGGGTTACAAAAACACTACTGCCCCGGGTGAGGATCGAACTCACTACCTTAAGATTATGAGACTTACGCGCTGCTGACTGCGCCACCGAGACACTGGGTACACTGCAGAAACAGTGCTATGTTGTGTTTTGTGTTACCTTATGGGTTACAAAGACATTACTGCCCCGAGTGAGGATCGAACTCACGACCTTAGGATTATGAGACTTACGCGCTGCCAATTGCACCACCGAGGCACTGCGTACAGTGCAGAAACAGTGCTATGTTGTGTTTTGTGTTATCTTAAGGGTTACAAAAACACTACTGCCCCGGGTGAGGATCGAACTCACCACCTTAAGATTATGAGACTTACGCGCTGCCAACTGCGCCACCGAGGCACCGCTTACATAGCAGAAACAGTGCTATGTTGTGTTTTGTGTTACGTTAAGTGTGACAAAAACACTACTGCCCCGGGTGAGGATCAAACTCACGACCTTAAGATTATGAGACTTACGCGCTGCCAACTGCGCCACCGAGGCACCGGCTACATTGCAGAAACAGTGCTATGTTGTGTTACCTTAAGGGTTACAAAAACAGTACTGCCATGGGTGAGGATCGAACTCAAGACCTTAAAATTATGAGCCTTACGCGCTACCAACTGCGACAGGGAGCACTTCATACAGTGCAGAAACAGTGTTATGTTATGTTTTGTGTTACATAAGGATTACAAAAACACTGCTGCCCCGGGTCAGTATTGAACTCAAGACTTTAAGATTATGAGACTTATGCCCTACCAGCTGCAAAACCGAGGTACTAAATACAATGCTGAAACAGTGCTATGTTGGGTTTTGTGTTACCTTAGGGTTACAAAAACACTACTGACACGACTGAGGATCGCACTCACGAGCTTAAGATTATGAGACTTACGCGCTGCCAACTGCGCCACCGAGGCACCGGGGACATTGCAGAAACAGTGCTATGTTGTGTTTTGTGTTCCCTTAAGGGTTACAAAAACACTACTGCCCCGGGTTAGGATCGAACTCACGACCTTAAGATTATGAGACTTACGCGCTGCTGACTGCGCCACCGAGGCAGTGCCTATAGCGCAGAAACAGTGTTGTTTTGTGTTACCTTAAGGGTTACAAAAGCTATACTGCCCCGGGTGAGGATCGAACTCACGACCTTAAAATTATGAGATTTACGCGCTTCCAACTGCGTCACCGAGGCACCGGGGACATTGCAGAAACAGTGCTATGTTGTGTTTTGTGTTACCTTAAGGGTACAAAAACATTACTGCCCCGGGTGAGGACCAAACTCACGACCTTAAGATTATGAGACTTACGCGATGCCAACTGCGCCACCGAGGCACTGGGTACATTGCAGAAACAGTGCTATGTTGTGTTTTGTGTTACCTTAAGGGTTACAAAGACATTACTGCCCCGAGTGAGGATCGAACTCACGACCTTAGGATTATGAGACTTACGCGCTGCCAATTGCACCACCGAGGCACTGCGTACAGTGCAGAAACTGTGCTATGTTGTGTTTTGTGTTATCTTAAGGGTTACAAAAACGCTACTGCCCCGGGTGAGGATCGAACTCACGACCTTAAGATTATGAGACACACGCGCTGCCAATTGCGCCACCGAGGCACCGGTTACATTGCAGAAACAGTGCTATGTTGTGTTTTGTGTTACGTTAAGGGTGACAAAAACACTACTGCCCCGGGTGAGGCTCCAACTCACGACCTTAGAATTATGAGACTTACGCGCTGCCAACTGCGCCACCGAGGCAGTGCCTATAGCGCAGAAACAGTGTTGTTTTGTGTTACCTTAAGGGTTACAAAAGCTATACTGCCCCGGGTGAGGATCGAACTCACGACCTTAAAATTATGAGATTTACGCGCTTCCAACTGCGTCACCGAGGCACCGGGGACATTGCAGAAACAGTGCTATGTTGTGTTTTGTGTTACCTTAAGGGTACAAAAACATTACTGCCCCGGGTGAGGACCAAACTCACGACCTTAAGATTATGAGACTTACGCGATGCCAACTGCGCCACCGAGGCACCGGTTACATTGCAGAAACAGTGCTATGTTGTGTTACCTTAAGGGTTACAAAAACAGTACTGCCATGGGTGAGGATGGAACTCAAGACATTAAGATTATGAGACTTACGCGCTACCAACTGCGACAGGGAGCACTTCATACAGTGCAGAAACAGTGCTATGTTGTGTTTTGTGTTACATAAGGATTACAAAAACACTGCTGCCCCGGGTCAGTATTGAACTCAAGACTTTAAGATTATGAGACTTATGCCCTACCAGCTGCAAAACCGAGGTACTGAATACAATGCTGAAAGAGTACTATGTTGGGTTTTGTGTTACCTTAGGGTTACAAAAACACTACTGCCCCGGGTGAGGATCGCACTCACGAGCTTAAGATTATGAGACTTATGCGCTGCCAACTGCGCCACCGAAGCACTGCGTATAGTGCAGAAACAGTGTTATGTTGTGTTTTGTTTTACGTTAAGGGTTACAAAAACACTACTGCCCCGGTGAGCATCGAACTCACGACCTTAAGATTATGAGACTTACGCGCTGCCAACTGCGCCGCCGAGGCACTGCGTACAGTTCAGAAACAGTGCTATGTTGTGTTTTGTGTTATCTTAAGGGTTACAAAAACACTACTGCCCCGGGTGAGGATCGAACACTCGACCTTAACATTATGAGACTTACGCGCTGCCAACTGCGCCACCGAGGCACTGCGTACAGTGCAGAAACAGTGTTATGTTGTGTTTTGTGTTACCTTAAGGTTTACAAAAACACTACTGCCCCGGTGAGCATCGAACTCACGACCTTAAGATTATGAGACTTAGGCGCTGCCGACCGCGGCACCGAGGCACAGGGTACATTGAAAAAAGAGTGCAATGTTGTGTTTTGTGTTACCTTAAGGGTTACAAAAACACTACTGCCCCGGGTGAGGATCGAACACTCGACCTTATCATTATGAGACTTACGCGCTGCCAACTGCGCCACCGATGCACTGCGTACAGTGCAGAAACAGTGCTATGTTGTGTTTTGTATTATCTTAAGGGTTACAAAAACAGTACTGCCCCGGGTGAGGATCGAACTCTCGACCTTAAGATTATGAGACTTACGAGCTGCCAACTGCGCCACCGAGGCTCCGCGTACAGTGCAGAAACAGTGCTATGTTGTGTTTTGTGTTACCTTAAGCGTTACAAAAACATTGCTGCCCCGGTTGAGGATCGAACTCACGACCTTATGCTTATGAGACTTACGCGTTGCCAACTGCGCAAATGAGGCACTGCGTACAATGCAGAAACAGTGCTATGTTGTGTTTTGTGTTACCTTAAGGGTTACAAAAACATTGCTGCCCCGGGGCAGTATTGAACTCATGACTTAAAAATTGAGACTTATACCCTACAAGCTGCGCTACCGAGGTACTGAATATAATGCAGAAACAGTGCTATGTTGGGTTTTGTGTTACCTTAGGGTTAAAAAAACATTCTTGCCCCGGGTAAGGATCGCAGTCACGACCTTATGATTATGAGACTTACGCGCTGCCAACTGCGCCACCGAGGCACTGGGTACACATCAGAAACAGTGTTATTTTGTGTTTTGTGTTACCTTAAGGGTAAAAAAAAGCACTACTGCCCCGGGTGAGGATCGAAATCACGACCTTAAGATTATGATTCTTACGCGCTGCCAACTGCGCCACCGAGGCACTGCGTATAGTGCAGAAAAAGTGTTATGTTGTGTTTTGTGTTACCTTAAGGGTTACAAAAACACTACTGCCCGGGTGAGGATTGAACTCACGACCTTAAGATTATGAGACTTACGCGCTGCCAACTGCGCCACCGAGGCACTGGGTGCATTGCAGAAACAGTGCTATGTTGTGTTTTGTGTTACCTTAAGGGTTACAAAAACACTACTGCCTCGGGTGAGGATCGAACTCTTGACCTTAAGATTATGAGACTTACGCGCTGCCAACTGCGCCACCGTGGCACCGGTTACATTGCAGAAACAGTGCAATGTTGTGTTACCTTAAGGGTTACAAAAACAGTACTGCCATGGGTGAGGATCGAACTCAAGACCTTAAGATTATGAGACTTACGCGCTACCAACTACGACAGGGAGCACTTCATACAGTGCAGAAACAGTGCTATGTTGTGTTTTGTGTTACATAAGGATTACAAAAACACTGCTGCCCCGGGTCAGTATTGAACTCAAAACTTTAAGATTATGAGACTTATGCCCTACCAGCTGCAAAACCGAGGTACTGAATACAATGCTGAAACAGTGCTATGTTGGGTTTTGTATTACCTTAGGGTTACAAAAACACTACTGCCCCGGGTGAGGATCGCACTCACGAGCTTAAGATTATGAGACTTACGCGCTGCCAACTGCGCCACCGAGGCACCGGGGACATTGCAGAAACAGTGCTATGTTGTGTTTTGTGTTACCTTAAGGGTTACAAAAACACTACTGCCCCGGGTTAGGATCGAACTCACGACCTTAAGATTATGACAATTATGCGCTGCCGACTGCGCCACCAAGGCACCGGGTACATTTCAGAAACAGTGTTATGATGTGTTTTGTGTTACCTTAAGGGTAACAAAAGCACTACTTCCCCGGGTGAGGATCGAAATCACGACCTTAAGATTATGAGACTTACGCGCTGCCGACTGCGACACCGAGGCACCGGGTACATTTCAGAAACAGTGTTATGATGTGTTTTGTGTTACCTTAAGGGTAACAAAAGCACTACTGCCCCGGGTGAGGATCGAAATCACGACCTTAAGATTATGATTCTTACGCGCTGACAACTGCGCCAAAGAGGCACTGCGTACAGTGCAAAAACAGTCTATGTTGTGCTTTGTTTTACCTTAAGGGTTACAAAAACACTACTGCCCCGGGTGAGGATCGAACTCACGACTTTTAGATTATGAGACTTACGCGCTGCCAACTGCGCCACCGAGGCACTGTGTGCATTGCAGAAACAGTGCTATGTTGTGTTTTATGTTCCCTTAAGGGTTACAAAAACACTACTGCCCCGGGTGAGGATCGAACTGACGACCTTAAGATTATGAGACTTAGGCGCTGCCGACTGCGGCACCGTGTACATTGCAGAAACAGTGCTATGTTGTGTTTTGTGTTACCTTAAGGGTTACAAAAACACTACTGCCCCGGGTGAGGATCGAACTCAGGACCTTAAGATTATGAGAGTTACGCGCTGCCAACTGCGCCACCGAGGCACCGGGTACCTTGCAGAAACAGTGTTATGTTGCGTTTTGTTACCTTAACGGTTACAAACACACTGCTGCCCCGGGTCAGTACCGAACTCATGACTAAGATTATGAGACTTACGCGCTGCCAATTGCGCCACCGAGGCAATGGGTACTTTGCAGAAACAGTGCTATATTGTGTTTTGTGTTACCTTAAGGGTTACAAAAACACTGCTGCCGCGGGTGAGGATCGAACTCACGACCTTAAAATTATGATACTTACGCGCTGCCAACTGCGCCACCGAGTTACTGGGTACATTGCAGAAACAGTGCTATGTTGTGTTTTGTGTTACCTCAAGGGTTACAAAAAAACTACTGCCCCGGGTGAGCATGCAACTCACGACCTTAGAATTATGAGACTTACGTGCTGCCAACTGCGCAACCGAGGCACAGCGTATAGCGCAGAAACAGTGTTATGTTGTGTTTTCTGTTACCTTAAGGGTTACAAAAACACTACTGCCCCGGGTGAGGATCGAACTCACTACCTTAAGATTATGAGACTTACGCGCTGCTGACTGCGCCACCGAGACACTGGGTACACTGCAGAAACAGTGCTATGTTGTGTTTTGTGTTACCTTATGGGTTACAAAGACATTACTGCCCCGAGTGAGGATCGAACTCACGACCTTAGGATTATGAGACTTACGCGCTGCCAATTGCACCACCGAGGCACTGCGTACAGTGCAGAAACAGTGCTATGTTGTGTTTTGTGTTATCTTAAGGGTTACAAAAACACTACTGCCCCGGGTGAGGATCGAACTCACCACCTTAAGATTATGAGACTTACGCGCTGCCAACTGCGCCACCGAGGCACCGCTTACATAGCAGAAACAGTGCTATGTTGTGTTTTGTGTTACGTTAAGTGTGACAAAAACACTACTGCCCCGGGTGAGGATCCAGCTCACGACCTTAGAATTATGAGACTTCCGCGCTGCCAACTGCGCCACCGAGGCAGTGCCTATAGCGCAGAAACAGTGTTGTTTTGTGTTACCTTAAGGGTTACAAAAGCTATACTGCCCCGGGTGAGGATCGAACTCACGACCTAAAGATTATGAGACTTACGCGCTGCCAACTGCGCCACCGAGGCACCGGTTACATTGCAGAAACAGTGCTATGTTGTGTTACCTTAAGGGTTACAAAAACAGTACTGCCATGGGTGAGGATCGGACTCAACACCTTAAGATTATGAGACTTACGCGCTACCAACTGCGACAGGGAGCGCTTCATACAGTGCAGAAACAGTGCTATGTTGTGTTTTGTGTTACATAGGGATTACAAAAACACTGCTGCCCCGGGTCAGTATTGAACTCAAGACTTTAAGATTATGAGACTTATGCCCTACCAGCTGCAAAACCGAGGTACTGAATACAATGCTGAAAGAGTGCTATGTTGGGTTTTGTGTTACCTTAGGGTTACAAAAACACTACTGCCCCGGGTGAGGATCGCACTCACGAGCTTAAGATTATGAGACTTACGCGCTGCCAACTGCGCCACCGAGGCACCGGGGACATTGCAGAAACAGTGCTATGTTGTGTTTTGTGTTACCTTAAGGGTTACAAAAACACTACTGCCCCGGGTTAGGATCGAACTCACGACCTTAAGATTATGACAATTATGCGCTGCCGACTGCGCCACCAAGGCACCGGGTACATTTCAGAAACAGTGTTATGATGTGTTTTGTGTTACCTTAAGGGTAACAAAAGCACTACTTCCCCGGGTGAGGATCGAAATCACGACCTTAAGATTATGAGACTTACGCGCTGCCGACTGCGACACCGAGGCACCGGGTACATTTCAGAAACAGTGTTATGATGTGTTTTGTGTTACCTTAAGGGTAACAAAAGCACTACTGCCCCGGGTGAGGATCGAAATCACGACCTTAAGATTATGATTCTTACGCGCTGACAACTGCGCCAAAGAGGCACTGCGTACAGTGCAAAAACAGTCTATGTTGTGCTTTGTTTTACCTTAAGGGTTACAAAAACACTACTGCCCCGGGTGAGGATCGAACTCACGACTTTTAGATTATGAGACTTACGCGCTGCCAACTGCGCCACCGAGGCACTGTGTGCATTGCAGAAACAGTGCTATGTTGTGTTTTATGTTCCCTTAAGGGTTACAAAAACACTACTGCCCCGGGTGAGGATCGAACTGACGACCTTAAGATTATGAGACTTAGGCGCTGCCGACTGCGGCACCGTGTACATTGCAGAAACAGTGCTATGTTGTGTTTTGTGTTACCTTAAGGGTTACAAAAACACTACTGCCCCGGGTGAGGATCGAACTCAGGACCTTAAGATTATGAGAGTTACGCGCTGCCAACTGCGCCACCGAGGCACCGGGTACCTTGCAGAAACAGTGTTATGTTGCGTTTTGTTACCTTAACGGTTACAAACACACTGCTGCCCCGGGTCAGTACCGAACTCATGACTAAGATTATGAGACTTACGCGCTGCCAATTGCGCCACCGAGGCAATGGGTACTTTGCAGAAACAGTGCTATATTGTGTTTTGTGTTACCTTAAGGGTTACAAAAACACTGCTGCCGCGGGTGAGGATCGAACTCACGACCTTAAAATTATGATACTTACGCGCTGCCAACTGCGCCACCGAGTTACTGGGTACATTGCAGAAACAGTGCTATGTTGTGTTTTGTGTTACCTCAAGGGTTACAAAAAAACTACTGCCCCGGGTGAGCATGCAACTCACGACCTTAGAATTATGAGACTTACGTGCTGCCAACTGCGCAACCGAGGCACAGCGTATAGCGCAGAAACAGTGTTATGTTGTGTTTTCTGTTACCTTAAGGGTTACAAAAACACTACTGCCCCGGGTGAGGATCGAACTCACTACCTTAAGATTATGAGACTTACGCGCTGCTGACTGCGCCACCGAGACACTGGGTACACTGCAGAAACAGTGCTATGTTGTGTTTTGTGTTACCTTATGGGTTACAAAGACATTACTGCCCCGAGTGAGGATCGAACTCACGACCTTAGGATTATGAGACTTACGCGCTGCCAATTGCACCACCGAGGCACTGCGTACAGTGCAGAAACAGTGCTATGTTGTGTTTTGTGTTATCTTAAGGGTTACAAAAACACTACTGCCCCGGGTGAGGATCGAACTCACCACCTTAAGATTATGAGACTTACGCGCTGCCAACTGCGCCACCGAGGCACCGCTTACATAGCAGAAACAGTGCTATGTTGTGTTTTGTGTTACG
Source organism: Deroplatys truncata (assembly GCA_030765065.1). Lineage (NCBI taxonomy): Eukaryota > Metazoa > Arthropoda > Insecta > Mantodea > Mantidae > Deroplatys > Deroplatys truncata. The sequence goes on along the minus strand of CM060984.1, from coordinate 150,058,506 downwards.
TTAAGTGTGACAAAAACACTACTGCCCCGGGTGAGGATCCAGCTCACGACCTTAGAATTATGAGACTTCCGCGCTGCCAACTGCGCCACCGAGGCAGTGCCTATAGCGCAGAAACAGTGTTGTTTTGTGTTACCTTAAGGGTTACAAAAGCTATACTGCCCCGGGTGAGGATCGAACTCACGACCTAAAGATTATGAGACTTACGCGCTGCCAACTGCGCCACCGAGGCACCGGTTACATTGCAGAAACAGTGCTATGTTGTGTTACCTTAAGGGTTACAAAAACAGTACTGCCATGGGTGAGGATCGGACTCAACACCTTAAGATTATGAGACTTACGCGCTACCAACTGCGACAGGGAGCGCTTCATACAGTGCAGAAACAGTGCTATGTTGTGTTTTGTGTTACATAGGGATTACAAAAACACTGCTGCCCCGGGTCAGTATTGAACTCAAGACTTTAAGATTATGAGACTTATGCCCTACCAGCTGCAAAACCGAGGTACTGAATACAATGCTGAAAGAGTGCTATGTTGGGTTTTGTGTTACCTTAGGGTTACAAAAACACTACTGCCCCGGGTGAGGATCGCACTCACGAGCTTAAGATTATGAGACTTACGCGCTGCCAACTGCGCCACCGAAGCACTGCGTATAGTGCAGAAACAGTGTTATGTTGTGTTTTGTTTTACGTTAAGGGTTACAAAAACTCTACTGCCCCGGTGAGCATCGAACTCACGACCTTAAGATTATAAGACTTAGGCGCTGCCGACTGCGGCACCGAGGCACTGGATACATTACAGAAACAGTGCAATGTTGTGTTTTGTGTTACCTTAGTGGTTACAAAAACATTACTGCCCCGGGTGAGGATCGAACTCACGACCTTAAGATTATGAGACTTACGCGCTGCCAACTGCGCCACCGAGGCACTGCGTACAGTTCAGAAACAGTGCTATGTTGTGTTTTGTGTTATCATAAGGGTTACAAAAACACTACTGCCCCGGGTGAGGATCGAACACTCGACCTTAACATTATGAGACTTACGCGCTGCCAACTGCGCCACCGAGGCACTGCGTACAGTGCAGAAACAGTGTTATGTTGTGTTTTGTGTTACCTTAAGGGTTACAAAAACACTACTGCCCCGGTGAGCATCGAACTCAGGACCTTAAGATTATGAGACTTAGGCGCTGCCGACCGCGGCACCGAGGCACAGGGTACATTGAAAAAAGAGTGCAATGTTGTGTTTTGTGTTACCTTAAGGGTTACAAAAACACTACTGCCCCGGGTGAGGATCGAACACTCGACTTTATCATTATGAGACTTACGCGCTGCTTAGCTGAAGGATTACAAAAACACTACTTCCCCGGTTGAGGATTGAACTCACGACGTTAATATTATGAGACTTACGCGCTGCCAATTGCGCCACCGAGGCACTGCGTACAGTGCAGAAAAAGTGCAATGTTGTGCTTTGTGTTACCATAAGGATTACAAAAACACCAGCGCCCCGGGTGAGGATCGAACTCACGACCTTAAGATTATGAGACTTACGCGCTGACAACTGCGCCAGGGAGCACTGCATACGGTGCAGAAACAGTGCTATGCTGTGTTTTGTGTTACCTTAAGGGTTACAAAAACACTACTGCCCCGTATCAGTATTGAACTCATGACTTTAAGATTATGAGACTTATGCCCTACCAGCTGCAAAACCGAGGTACTGAATACAATGCAGAAACAGTGCTATGCTGGGTTTTGTGTTACCTTAGGTTTACAAAAACACTACTGCCCCGGGTGAGGATCGCACTCACGAGCTTAAGATTATGAGACTTACGCGCTGCGAACTGCGCCACCGAGGAACTGGGTACATTTCAGAAACAGTGTTATGTTGTGTTTTGTGTTACCTTAAGGGTAACAAAAGCACTACTGCCCCGGGTGAGAATCGAAATCACGACCTTAAGATTATGATTCTTACGCGCTGCAAACTGCGCCAAAGAGGCACTGCGTACAGTGCAAAAACAGTGCTATGTTGTGGTTTGTGTTACCTTAAGGGTTACAAAAACACTACTGCCCCGGGTGAGGATCGAACTCACGACCTTAAGATTATGAGACTTACGCGCTGCCAACTGCGCCACCGAGGCACTGGGTGCTTTGCAGAAACAGTGCTATGTTGTGTTTTGTGTTACCTTAAGGGTTATAAAAACACTGCTGCCCCGGGTCAGTATCGAACTCACAACCTTAAGATTATGAGACTTACGCGCTGCCGACTGCGCCACCGAGGCACTGGGTACGTTGCAGAAACAGTGCTATGTTGTGTTTTGTGTTACCTTAAAGGCTACATAAATACTAGTGCCCCGTGTGAGGATCGAACTCACGACCTTAAAATTATGAGACTTACTCGCTGCCAACTGCGCCACCGAGGCACTGAGTACAGTGCAGAAACAGTGCTATGTTGTGTTTTGTGTTATCTTAAGGGTTACAAAAACACTACTGCCCCGGGGAGCATCGAACTCACGACCTTAAGATTATGAGACTTACGCGCTGCCAACTGCGCCACCGAGGCACCGGATACATTGCAGAAACAGTGCTATGTTGTGTTTTGTGTTACGTTAAGGGTTACAAAAACACTACTGCCCCGGGTAAGGATCCAACTCACGACCTTAGAATTATGAGACTTACGCGCTGCCAACTGCGCCACCGAGGCACTGCCTATAACGCAGAAACAGTGTTGTTTTGTGGTTTGTGTTACCTTGAGGGTTACAAAAACACTACTGCCCCCGGTGAGGATCGAACTCACGACTTTAAGATTATGAGACTTACGCGCTGCCAACTGCGCCACCGAGGCACCGCGTACATTGCAGAAACAGTGCTATGTTGTGTTACCTTAAGGATTACAAAAACAGTACTGCCATGGGTGAGGATCGAACTCACGACCTTAAAATTATGAGATATACGCGCTACCAACTGCACCACAGAGGCACTGGGTACAATGCAGAAACAGTGCTATGTTGTGTTGTTGTGTATGTTATGTTTTGTGTTAGCTTAAGGATTACAAAAACACTACCTTCCCGGTTGAGGATTGAACTCACGACGTTAATATTATGAGACTTACGCGCTGCCAACTGCGCGACCGAGGCCCTGGGTACAATGCAGAAACAGTGCTATGTTGTGTTGTTGTGTATGTTATGTTTTGTGTTAGCTGAAGGATTACAAAAACACTACTTCCCCGGTTGAGGATTGAACTCACGCCGTTAATATTATGAGACTTACGCGCTGCCAATTGCGCCACCGAGGCACTGCGTACAGTGCAGAAAAAGTGCAATGTTGTGTTTTGTGTTACCATAAGGATTACAAAAACACCAGTGCCCCGGGTGAGGATCGAACTCACGACCTTAAGATTATGAGACTTACGCGCTGACAACTGCGCCAGGGAGCACTGCATACGGTGTAGAAACAGTGCTATGTTGTGTTTTGTGTTATCTTAAGGGTTACAATAACACTACTACCCCGGGTGAGGATCGAACTCACGACCTTAAAATTATGAGACTTACGCGCTGCCAACTGCGCCACCGAGACACCGGATACATTGCAGAAACAGTGCTATGTTGTGTTTTGTGTTACGTTAAGGGTTACAAAAAACACTACTGCCCCGTGTGAGAATACAACTCACGACCTTAGAATTATGAGACTTACGCACTGCCAACTGCGCCACCGAGGCACTGCCTATAGCGCAGAAACAGTGTTGTATTGTGTTACCTTATGGGTTACAAAAACACTACTGCCCCGGGTGCGGATCGAACTCATGACCTTAAGATTATGAGACTTACGCGCTGCCGACTGCGCCACCGGGTACAATGCAGAAACAGTGCTATGTTGTGTTTTGTGTTATGTTAAGGGTTACAAAAACACTACTGCCCCGGCTGAGGATCGAACTCACGACCTTAAAATTATGAGACTTACGCGCTGCCAACCGCGCCACCGAGGCACCGGGTACATTGCAGAAACAGTGCTATGTTGTGTTTTGTGTTACCTTAAGGGTTACAAAAATACATGTGTCCGGTGATGATCGAATTTACGACGTTTAGATTCACCCTGCTGTCAACTGCGCTACCGTGTCAATGTGTGTAGAGTATAAACAGTGCTATGTTTTGTTTTGTGTTAGCTTAAGGGTTACAAAAACAGTATGGACCCAGGTAAGGATCGAAGTCACGACCTTAAGATTATTAGACTTGCAGGCTTCCAAATGCGCCACCAAAACAGTGGCAGTTTCTTACAGTGCAGAAACAGTGCTATATTGTGTTACCATGAGGGTTACAAAAAACACTGCAATTCGAAAGGAGAATCTAATTCACGACCTTGAGATTATTAGACTTACGCGCTGCCAACTGTACTACCGAAGCAATATGTGCTGAGTAGAAACATTGTCATGTCGTGTTTGGGTTTTATCTTCAGAGTTACAGAAGCACTCCTACTGCGGGTGTAAAACGCTCACAAATTCTTAAGATTATGAGACGCAATTCCAGCTGCTATGTATAGGAAATAGAAACAGCACTATGTTGTGCTTATTTTCTATCTGCTGCTATACAAATCCCTACAATGTGAGGATCCAACCTGCGATTTGTTATTGGAGTCAGTCACTGCCATGTGTTGTGTTAGAGTTGGTTTTACGTTACATTGTTGCGATTCCTGCTTACAATTTTTGGTGTGAAATCCGCTGTGTGTATGTTATTGATGGAATGATTTAATCCGGATTGAAAATAATATGTGATGTGTCGCATTAAAGTGGCAAATTTTTGTATACATATAGTGGCTCTCTTATTCCGAAATTAGCATGGCTTTATGTTTGTGTTTGGGTTTTATTTGTTCATCTTTCTCTAAGCTGAGAGATGAAAAAGAAAACTATTACTTACTGTGTTAAGGGCTTAGCAAAGTGTTTTACAAAACCAATAAATTTCATGATTGATCCATATGGTCATTACGATATTTGTACAAACCTGATACTATAACCATATGACCAATTTGAATTCTTAGAAAGTTTTCCTCCGAAATCTATTATCTAATGTTTCTATTGTATTTTTTGCTGGAAAGCTACACTAGTAGAACAGTGTATTATGCAAATTGGCTATAATGACAGTAATTAAGATACGGGTTTCATAATTTTGAAGCGAGTATCTTAATTGCCATTATAATCAATTTGCATACGACTGTTTTTGGTAGACCACACTATAATTTCAAAACTATGAGTATTTACATAAATATCCTGCCTTGTTAATTTTATGTAATTAAATGCTGAATCTATGGAGGCACTGATGGTAGGATCTTGAGCGTGTTTGCGAGTAGTGCAACAGATGGCAGCGATGTGGAGTCCACGCTGTATTTATTGATGTTTTGCAGGTAACGTGGAAGCAACTCATACTGAAGTAAGGAAATGAACTCAGATTATTAGAATATTAAAATTACAATCAACAAAACGTATTTGTTTTACATACACGTATTTCATTATTTAGACTGCTGTTTTGTAGGTGTTAAAAGCTATGGCCGAGCTGCGCGCGCCGCCGAGTAGTATTATGAGTCGCTGAATATTTATGAATGCCATAACAGTTCATATAATTAGTGTATTATAGTGTGGTCGACCAAAAGATTTATTTGTGTCCACTCTGCTATGTCTTTGATACGCTCCTTGTTTTCAATAGCAAAACTATAATAAAAATCTCTTGTTAACATAACCGTTCTAAAGATATTAAAGCCAGTCTCCCAGTTAGTTGTTTCTTATTTTATTTTTTACATCCTTACCCGGGTAGAAGATATTGGACGGCCTGATGTAGGATTAGTAGGATTACTCTGATATTTGCTTGGAAACAATAATATATGAAAGCAACTCAAAAACCGCAGCATTGGACCATGAATGAATATTTAAACATTGTCCCTTATATTTGCAAGTTGTTTATTTTCCTAATAACTGGATTGTCTGACGCGTAATATACGAGTATACGAGCTTTTATAAAATAAGCATTTGAATTACCCTAAGTTCGGGGAAATGTATTCTTTCCACAACGGCGTAAAACTTTCAAAGAGAAAAGGAAGAGAAAATTAGTGGCTCTAATCCTGGTTCTCTGTATTACAGATAGATTAGATAACAATCATCTAGAAACACAGCTGTCCTGTTGTTTCATTTATTGGGTAGAATAAATTATAAGTTCCTTACATACCTTTTAAGCAGTGTCAAGTCAATTGCATGCTATGTGAGTCAAGGAGCAAGTCTCTTCTTGCTCTCGGCTCTCTGCAAGTAGCTCACTGAGCAAATGAGGCAAGAGGGAAGGCAAATATACCTTTACTTATGGACTAGCGAGGTAAAGGAAAAGTTTATTGTACTTTATACAAAGAGCGCCAAAGAAAATCTCACTGCACCTCGCGTCTAAGTCACATTATTTATCGTTGTACGTGGCCTTGCTAAGCCATGTCCATTTCATTGTTTGCTTTAGGCCACGGTGCAAGGATGCTCCACTCCTGCTAAATAGTTACACCAATAACCATAACAAAGGTTACAAAATGTCGTAGAAACGAAATATATGTTTACGCTCTCGATCGCATTGGTTAAAAGAGAAAGAGGTAGAGTGATGCATTCAGTTTGTCATACAGACCTCTTATCGTGATAGGTAGCCCATACCTTATCGGTTAGTGCAGAACACGCCTTTGAAAGGGTTAAAAGCTAAAGTGAAAACTTGATGAGCGCTCAGGTTAGCGAAATGTAGAATGTGTAGTATAAGAAGATTTTCAGGGGGTGCAAATTAAAGTTTGAATGGTATTCATTAAATACATAGAAAGGCAACACTTTATAACAAAACATAATCAGAACTGAATTCTCACAGTGATATCAATGCTTGTTGCGGCATAGAAGCAAACATAACTAAATAATAAATAAATAAATTAGTATGTTTTCCCTCTAATTCAAAGTATAATGGGTTAATATACCTTTACTAACATATTGCTTTTCATAGGAATACAACAGGTTTATATAGAAAAGTATAACCCAATTGTATTGCCATAATATGTATGTCATATTCGTTAAACCATATACATATACATATTTATCTCTAATTTCTAAACCTGGTCAGTCAATTGTAACAAACGGCTAATTTGCATTTAGTAAATAAATATCATCATCTGCGGATGTTTTATGGGGGCTGCCCACTTTCTGACGAGTATTTAGACCGTCTTCCCCACTTTCCTGGAATATTTTTATCCAGTAATTTAATATAAAAGACTTTTATGCACTGCCGTTGCAATTTCTGTAACAGTGTGACCAGCCTCCTACATACCCACGATACGTCCACGAATAATTTCGCTAGTATACGGCATACAGTGCATGCTTTGGTTTCAATAACACCAGAAAAAGCAAAGGCATCAACCACCCCTCTTTTCCCTCTTATTGCTGTGTTATCAAGCCGAGACGCTCTGCGATAGGTAAGGTGAAGGATATGCCTTAAATGACCCCAGAAAACGATACAAAATCCGCCGAAGATTTTCTTGGCGCTCTGTGTACCTACACAAAGCTTGGCTTACCCTTCTCTTCCGTCTTCATCCCCTGCATACGAATCCCTCAACAGTGTTACGTCACACTACTATGAAACGCTAAAGCATTTGTTTTATTGCATGCGACGTGTAATAAGCCCACCGTTATAAATAGTTTTTTTTGTATATTGCGTTTCTAAGGGGAGGATCACCTTTAGGAATTCTTTATCGTCTTTTTTAATTTCTCCACTGCGAACCTAGTAGGTAGATAGAGGAAGTGCTGCAACCCATCCAAAGTTTCAATATCGAGATATCACAGGGATTACATGTTTTAGACCCCCTGAATCCAAGAAAAGCATTTTTACAAAATAAAGTACCTTGTGTGTGCTTGTGTGACTGTGAACAACATAGCCCAATAACAAAAGGTCGGATAAATATCAAACTTCGTGTTTAAATTCTGTGTTTATCAAAATAAACAGGAATATTTTCGAGAAAATCCCCATTCCAAACTACTCGTTGCATGCAAAATGTTTCGTTATTTCTTATATTTGCAAACATGCCTCTAACGGTTCTGTTTGAAATAACATAGGTTTAAGATACTTACATAACAAATAAAATGTATATATTGAAATTCCTGGAAACAGCCTGTGAAATGCTATTCATTCGCAAGGAATTTTGTATCATTTTGTACAACTGGTAAACCATAAAAAACAAAAAAATTACTACACAAAATGTATAATTTCTATGAAACACGCAGTTTATTTCAAATAACTTTATTTTTTTGTGCTATTAGCCTTTTACGAGATATCCATTTTTATGAGTTTCAATTTTTCAACGCTTTTCTCATTTTTTGAAGAGCTGTCACCATTCAATTGTTTCTCGATATCATGGACCGTGTAGAATTCTAAAGTCAACATATAGCGCCCCATTTTTAAACATTTGACTCACTCTTCAGTTCCCTCTCTCTTGTGTCTACCTACATGGGAATGTATAATGAAACTATTTTTGCAAGCGTTTATTTTAATTGACATGCAGTAGATGGGAAAGTAAGTCTGTGAGAAGAGATTTTAGAAGCTATATACAAATAAACGATAGTAAATAGAGAAAGACAAGTGAATGTAGAAGATTAGATACAGTACGCAATCAACTGCGAGTGATCACCCCTTGACATCAAAGGGATGTGAGTTATTCTATGGACTACACCTTGTACAGGTGTTATTTATGGACGCTCTTTAACTGCTGTGGTGCTTAGGGTCCCATTCTGCATTGGGCGTGAAAGACCTGAAATGTTGCTCAGATGCCTCTTTATCAGGCTTGAGGTTCTTTTACGTGCCGTAAATCTACGACACGGGACCACCGGCTTTACTTCCCTTCCGAAGGAAGCCATGCCTAAGGGTTTTCACTCCGAAAAAATCCATCCGATCCGACGGGTTTGAATACACGACCTCAGGAACTAGAGGCTAGCATGGAACCCCTAGACCACGGAGGACAGGTGGTGGTAGTCTCTAGTCTTGTGAGACTGTAGATTGCAACTTATGATGGGTAGGATAGGATAGGATAGGACTAGAAGCGGAGGGGGACTTAGCTCCTTGACCTACGCAGATCTTTTGTGCTTGTGTCCCTGACGGGGCTCCCACGGGAGGAAGGGATAAAGTGAGAGGAGATAGAGGGCGGTCGGACTAGGGGGCACAACAGGAGAGGGAAGGTTCCCTACCATTTAGAGATTTGAACTCCCCTGGTGGTGGCTGGTGCAGCCGGCCCCCCTCGCCGTGTGGATTATACAACCCTTGCGGGGGACCGGAACCCGGAGACCGCTCGCAGTCCGGGGGACGAGGGTTTTCTCAGAGAATCCTTTTCCACTGCCATGCGCACGCCGAGATCTCCCGCCAACACTTGCAGCCCTGAAAGAAATCAAGCAGATGAAAGAGAATGGAGATGAAATGGAGGGACAGGAAATTCGGAGGATGTAATAATCCTTCCCAGCATTCGCCAGGCGGCCATAACCCCTGGGATAGGAAGTTCGGCCATGGGAATCGAACCCACGACCTCCCGAATGCGGTCCACAGACGTTACCTCTTGAGCCATTCGGGAATTTCGGGTTCAAACCCACCGACCGACCACTTTCACCGAAGTTTTTTTTCCCGATTTTCCTCAGTCGCTAGGCGAATGCTGTTTTGGATACAGAGCATGAAAAACTTGAAGACAGGACTGGCTTGGAAATGGTAACGAGGGGTCAAGTAAGAAGTTCCACTGTCTAACACCTTATTGATCACATTTACCAACCTAGATATTCCACAGGAACAACATATATTATAACCATATATAACTATGTATAAGGAAACGAAATTCTAATTTAAAATATAAGAAACAAGAAGCAGCCGGTGGAAGCCGGGAAAAACAGAAAACAATGTTATTTTATAGCTTTGGCTTTGTTAAACACAAAGAAAGGCAAATCACCAACACATAAGCCTTAGGAAGATACAGAATTACTCAACCAGGCATATAATCTACTGACCCTTAATGTGCAGTCAAGATAACTGAACAAGTACTAAAATCACAGTATATAATCTGTGTCATTCAAATGTCATTAGCTTGAGTGGTAATTTTCATCTAAGGTAATCTCGGCAATTAGTACAGCAAAGTAAATAGTGAAGTTGCTAACTATAGCGAAAATATGAAATTATGCAGCCAGCAATGCAATCTCAATAGGTTTAGTGTACAGTGGAAGTCACTGAATGGCTGGTTTTAGTACCAAAATCACAAATATACAATTTGTGTAACTTAAACCTCATTTACTCGAATGGTAACTTTTCATGCAAGTTAACCTTACTAAAAATAAAACAAACTAATTGGTGCAGTTGCTAAGACTTGAACAAGTATGAAATTGTACGACTAGCACTATAATTTCAATGACCTTTTATGCAAGTTAAACAGTACTGAAAGTAAAGCAATGTACTAGTACTCGTAAGTTGCTAACCGTAGTAAAAATATGAAATTGTGCAATTAGTAATGCAACATAAATAACTTTAGTATAAAGAGAAAGTAACTTAATGCCTGATTTTAGTACCAAAATCTCAATACCGGGTGAGTCTTCTCAACCTGCGGATTGAGAAGTTATGCAGTCCTGGCGTTGTACAGGCTTTGCCGTAAACACTGTCCACTGCATCGCGTCGTATCAATTTCGGTGAAATGACTGCTTTGCACCGCTGTGCTACAGTGTGTGCGTTGGCCTTCAGTGATGAAGGTCCCTCCTTCAAATGCTGCCACTTGAAGGTACTTTTTATGTTTAGTAAATTTAATGAGAACTGATAGTTTGGCATGGAGATGTCGTTTCACTTAATTAGTTTAATTATGGGAATTTGGCAAAAACACAAATTTTTACTTCTTAGAATACGCAAAACCAATTTCTAGTCCTTCTGAAAGAAATCATGATTTGCTAGAACGTTCTCAAAATATGAACAGAAATGAATAAGAAAACTCATTTGCTCGCAGGTGTGATTTGAACTTCCAACCTTCACCCGTGACTTTCCAGTAGGTTTACCATTCTGCTACAAGAGCATGTTAGTAGCGAGCACCACCGTAGCCCTAATCAGTGGGGTAGTAATGCGGTGTCAGCACCTGCATTTACCAATCCCAGGATGAGTAGACTCGCGCGATATATATACACTGGTGTGCAAAACCTAAGGACGAAAGTAATCTTCGCATGCTGTGACATTGCCAAGTAACATAGCTCAATGAAACTTGAATCATATATAGAAGGAACTGCTACGGTGTGCTACAGTAGGCAACTAAACGAAATATACAATGAGACGAACAGAAATGCCACTTTTATTCATAGACCATAAGCTACACTAAAGTCAATACGACATATCATGGCTCTCTAGATTTAGAGAAACAGATACATGGTGCATAAAATGGTGTATGATCACCAAGGTCATCAATGCATGCTCTGCATCGTGCTCCCATGCTGGCCACAAGGTTAGTAAGCGGCTCTTGTGGTAGGGCGTTCCATCTCTCCACTAGCGCTATTGACAACTGTTGGATGGTCGTTAGTGCATGTGTATGTGCTGCAATGCGTCTCCGCAAGGTATCCCACACGTGTTCGATGGGATTTAAATCGGGGGAACAGGCAGGCTAGTCCATTCGCCGAATATCCTCTCGTTCCAAGAGATCATCCACCTGCGCTGTTCGATGCGGTCGCGCATTGTCATCCATAAAAAAGAAGTCAGGGCTGACTGCACCTCTGAAAAGACGCACATGGGGAAGGAGTACAGTATCGCAATAACATTGACCAGTGAGCGTACCGTGTTCAAAGATTTGGAGGTCGGTGCGCCCATGCAACATTATGCCTCCCTAAACCATAACATCCCGACCACCAAAACGATCATGTTCAAGGATGTTCCTGGGTTCATTATGTGTTCCCACCTCTCGCCAGATGAGGGTACGTCGAGAATCACCACTTAGACTGAATCTGCTCTCATCCGAGAAGAGCACGCGACCCCATTCCTCGTTGGTCCAATTTTGATGTTCTTGGGACCATCGCAAATGGTGCCGCCGATGTGCGGATGTCTATGGAACACAACGTACTGGCCGTCGGGCACAGAGATCACCTCTGTGTAGTCGCCATTCCACTGTGCATCGTGAGATTGCGTGCCTAGTTGCCCTGTTAAATGTGGTTACAATTGTACCCGCTGTTTGGCGTGGATCCCTTCTTGCCTGTTGCACAATGTAGCGGTCATCTGCTGCTGTAGTTGAGCGTGGTCGACCACCACCTCCCCTTGGGACAGCGATGCCTGTGGTTTGGAAGGTTCCCCATGCACGCGAAACAATGCTGTGAGCAATTCCAAACTCCTGAGCAACACTCGTCACACGTCGCTCTTCTTCCAGGTTCCCGATGATTCTTCCCCGTGTGAAGTCATCCAAATGGTGTCATGTTGCAATGAAGAACACCACTACAGTGCACCGTAACACACCGCCTTGTCCGGTTTCGTCAACTGCCCCGTGTTGCGGAACTAGACCCATTTGGCACTATAGGCTAGCTACACTCACGCCATATGACGTCCATCTTTCTGTGTACGTGTGAGAGACCTCTGGCAACATGCTACCGCACCTTTATATACTTCCACCAAGTAGTTCATTTGTTATGTTACTTTATCCATCTTGTCCTTAGGTTTTGCACAGCAGTGTGTGTGTTGTGTGTGTGTGTGTGTGTGTGTGTGTGTGTGTGTGTGTAGTACTCCGCCTTAACTCCTTCGCTCGAAACTATAATGGAGTATTGTAGCAGCTTTTCATGCAAAATAAGCTTGGAAAAAGCAAGCAAAGTAATTTACTAACTACAATAAAGTACTCCGGCTGCAAATTACTTACACCTGACTCAATTCCCACTACTTACAATCCTAAAACATAAACCACACAATATGGTGCAAACATTAAGCCTCATAAAAAATTAAGCAAAAGCATGTAAAAAATCAAAGCAACCAAAACTAATATGATGACTGGATTTAGGTAAATCCTGCAAAGAATTCTGAGAAGGCAGTCCCGCACTCCCAGACACTCGCTCTAATACATATCCCTTAAAAATATACCTGCAGATCACGTATGTCCCCAAGAAACATAAATAGAAAAACCCAAGAAATATATTTGTCAACCCAAAGGTCACATGGAAGCACAAGATCCTCTCAAAGAACCTCAGAGCTTTACAAAACCAAGCTGGCTCGACTCACCGTAAGACAATAGGTACCCCATCACTGTCCGCACGAGCACATTCAAAAACACCCTTCCTCACACCCAGGCAACTCCATGATCCAGAAGCCAGCTCGCTCAACCCGACACCGTCGAAGTTGCTCAAACCGCCTCCAGAGTCATGACAAACCCTTACTGACTTAAAGCAATTAACATAGAAAAATGAAAGTATAACAAGCGAGGACAACGGACTGGCACAATTTTATCTGCGAATTTTCCTATAATACCTTTTCTACATTTCATTTCCTTCTTCTTTACCACCATATCAGGCAATGGGCTGATCACCCATCCTGGATATGCAATGGTCCAAAGGGTCCTCGGTAGGCTACTGACAAAAAAAAATAATTGAGTTTCATTTACGGTCGCTCTTTAACTGCTGCGGTCCTTAGCGTCCCGTTCTATATTGAACGTGAAAGACCGGTAATTTTGATCAGAGGCCTCTTTATCAGGCTTGAGGTTCTTTTACGTGCCGTAAATCTACGACACGGGACCACCGGCTGTACTTCCCTTCCGAAAAAAGCCATATTAAGGATTTTTACGCCTGAAACAATCCATCGCCCTCCGTCGGGTTTGAACCCGCGATCTCGGGAACTAGAGGCTAGCATGACACACTTAGACCACGAGGACGACTACTGACACAAGGCATTGGCTTGTAAGTCCTTGGGGCTGTGAGTCCTACAAAGAGGTGTGTAATCCGTTAAAGAAGAAGAAGAACATATACTAATAGCTATATTAATGAGGATTTTCATAAATATAGTAAGTTTGAACGCTTGTATATACAAATGTAGTTGAAAGAGAACCTCTATTTATGCATGTGAACCGAACAATAATATCGTTAACATTAAACAAATAAGTTACCAATGCAAATCATAATGTTACAAGCATATCTGATTGTCTTTATTTGGCTGCATCTTGTGTACGTTTCCTATCATCATATCCAATCATCATTAAAAACTCAATTCTCTCACTTTTATGTAAACATTACATTGTGTTGATTTGTGTTAATTTGTGCAAATAAATGCACTACCATAACGTTTGTTGTATAAAACATTTGATAGATTGTACAATCATAGACAAACATTTGAGAATGTATACAAAAAGCCTGATGTGTTACACTCACATGACTTTCTCTACTCTTATACAAACTATTTTTACAAACGCTTATTCTCCATATGCTTCATGTTAATCGAGATATCGAGATGTTAATTTTATTGCTAATTTTCTTGTAGATGCAAGGGGAATTGGTAGGCTTTAAGCTATAGTCAAATATTTTAAGAGCTCGTAGCTGTGTGGAGTATTCCATTTTCTTTGCATTACCAGGACAAAAAATTGAATAACGAATTTGAGAAAAAGTATATGTATTGGAAAATTTAAGGGAAAACAAGAAATATCTCGAAAATGGTTCACTCAACAAAAAGATGTATATGACATAAATTGTGTATTTTAACGCTATCTACATTTTTTGTGTAGTAAAATTTTGTCTATCTCTTATGGTTTACCAGTTATGCAAAAGTCGTTCACAATGAAGAATACTTTTGGAGACATTCCCAGAAAATTCGAGATATACATTTCATTTGTCATGAAAATATCTTAAACATACGACATTTTAATCAAAATCGTTGAGCCATTTTTGAGAAAATTAAAATTTTCGAAAAATGTTGCATGTAAAGGGTAGTCTGGGGTGGGGGTATTTTCTTGAAAACCTTCGTGTCGCATCTCTGGAAGATACTGGACCTAAATACCAAGTTTGGTGTTTATCCGACTGTTCGTTTTTGAGTTATGCTGTTCACAGACACACACACACAGACACACACACGGACATGTTTCCAAAAATGCTTTTTTTGGATTCAGGGGGTCTCAAAACATGTATTTCCGGTGAAATCTCGGTATCGAAATTTTGGGTGGAATACAATACTTCCCCTACTTACTATAGGTAGTAGAGAAAGTAAAAATGAATAACGAATTCCCATTTGAGAAAATAGGTATTGAAAATTTAAGGGAATAACAAGCAATATATCAAAAATGGTCCACTCTATAAAAATGTATATTATATAAATTGTGTATTTTTAACGCGATCTACATTTTGTGTGTAGTAAAATCTTGTCTATCTCTTATGGTTTACCAGTTATGCAAAAGTCGTTCACAATGAAGAATACTTTTGGAGACATTCCCAGAAAATTCAAGATATACATTTTATTTGTCATGAAAATATTTTCAACATATGATATATTAATCAAAATCGTTAGAGCCATTTTTGAGAAAATTAAAATTTTCGAAAAATGTTGCATGTAAAGGGTAATCTGGGGTGGGAGTATTTTCTTGAAAACCTTCGTGTCGCATCTCTGGAAGATACTGAACCTAAATACCAAGTTTGGTGTTTATCCGACTGTTCGTTTCTGAGTTATGCTGTTCACAGACACACACACACACAGACACACATACACGGACATGTTTTCAAAAATGCTTTTTTTGGATTCAGGGGGTCTCAAAACATGCATTTCCGGTGAAATTTCGGTATCGAATTTTTGGGTGGAATACAGTACTTCCCCTACTTACTATACGTAGTAGAGAAAGTAAAAAAGTTAAGCAACAAATACTTTTATAGTAATGAAATTTTTTTTCAAATATCTACGATATTTATTAGTATCATTGCATTTTAAAGAGCTTCTATTGCCATTCAATGCAGCAGCACAATCCAGCATGAATTAGTTTTTTACGAGGAAAAAGAAACGAACAAGAAAGAAAACTGCAATGTATATGGCATTGAGAAGCATGGGCACTATATGCTAATGCCAGGACGGCGGCCGGGAAGAGCTTATTATGCATATGTTTGATATAATAACAGAACTCTTGTCTACGTGTGACATTTGTCTTGTTTTTGTCCACTCCTTGGCTTCTGTTTCCCTCGCCAAATGCAGAGTAATTAGCAACGAGCACCCTCTCTGGTTTAAAATTCTCTTTCCTCGTACAACCATTCAAGTCTCCCTGTTCATTTGTTTTGTTTTTAATGTTAAAAATGTTTGTTTTTCGAGTTAAGCCCGCCGAGTTTTAATCTGTCGGAGAGAGCTGCCTGTGTTTCTTCTGCTAAAGGGCGAAAAGACCACCGCTTTTGTTCGGCTTGTCCGTAAAATTTCGCCCCCGCCCCCGTTTTTCTGCTAAAAAGGCAGGTTCATCCACTATCTTGAGAGCATTACATTGCTCGTGTGTTTGTCTTCTCTCGGAACAGCTTAACAGAAGTTATCCTAGTGAATCTGCTAAATTTGAGAGGCCAAGTTTTCATGAAAGATACTTACACATACGACAGTTGGAATAACGGTCCATTTTATTAAATAATACTAGGATTATCATAAAAAGTTTATTGATGCCGAGCGCTTTGTCAACATAAAACAAAGACAGGCGGGATGGTCAGTGATGTCATCTGACCTAGTGGGTCGTCCTGCGTGGTGTAGTGGTTACCATGCCAGCCTCTAGTTCCCGGGGAAGGGCCATGGGTTTATTCGGGCGTAAAAATCCTTAGCATGGCTCCCTTCCGAAGGGAAGTAAAGCCGGTGGTTCCGTATCGTGGATTTACGGCACGTAAAAGAACCTCAAGCCTGATAAAGGGACCTCTGAGCAAAATTACCGGTCTTTCACGCCCAATATAGAATGGGACGCTGAGGGTCACAGCAGTTAAAGAGCGTCCATAAATAAAACTCAATTTAATTTTCGACCGAGCGGTGTAAATACTTAGCCTATCCCGGATAAGGGAAAGGGAACATTAAAACAAATTTTGCTACTGTGTTGCATTCACACGATCTTCCCTACTCGCTCTACTCATTCTTCTGCCTAGCATTTGTTAATAAACATAAACTTTGATACCAGATTTATACATTTTGTTTTAGGTATAAGAAGAAAACAGTAGGCTAAAGGGCTATAATTAATTTCAGAATTTTTATTTCATAGTTACAGAAATCATATATCACATTAAAACAAATAATTGAAACAAAGATAAAATTGTGAATCTGATGTTTGATGGAAATGTATGCATTATAATCTTCTTTATGGTCAGTTCTTTTAGACTTTCTTTAGACTTTTAGAAAGCGAATCGCTATGTGGCTTTATAATTCCATGCTCCTTGTATGACCACGAAACAAGAGAGAAAAAAATGAAAATGTTTGGTATTTGACCAAGTTTCCATTTTTGAGTTATGCTGTTCACACACACACACACATACACACACACACACACACACACACAAGGAGTTTTTTCTAATACAGTCTTTTTATTTTTTTTGTTTGTTTTTGGATTCAGGGAGTCTCAAAACTGTATTTTCACGGAAATTCGGTATCGAATTTTTGGGTGGAATGCATACTTCCTCTGCTTACTACAGGTAAGTAATAGAAAAACTACTTAGGCAAATTTGGTGCTTAATACAAACAGATAAGAAGAAAAATATCGAAGAAAATTCATGTATGTTGTTTGGTGAGTTCCATCTTATTTGCAAACGGAAAATGGCGATCAAAAGGATGTTTTAGAAATGGCTGAGCGTTCTGCAATTGCTGAGAAGAAAAAATATCCAAATAAACAATGTTATTTGTTTCATTTTTACGTTCTCTACCACGCACCTTGTAGGTAGAGAAGGTATTGCATTCCACCCAAAAAATTCGATACCTATATTTTACCGAAATAAATATTTTGAGGCCCCCTGAATCCAAATAAAGCATTTCTGGAAAATGTCCGCGCGCGCGCGCGTGTGTTTCGTGTGTCTTATGAACAGTATAACTCAAAATCGAGAAGTCGGATAAATACAAAACTTGATATTTAGGTTCAGTATCTTTCAGAATGCGACACGAAAATTTTCAAGAAAATTCCCCCACCCCAACTACCTATCACATGGAACATTTTTAAAATTATTTTCTAAAACATGGCTCTAACGATTTTGTTAAATTATTATTAAAATTCTTAAAACAAATCGGGACGCTTCGCCCGACATTCCGGCGGGCTTCTTCCGAGGACTTCTATCACCACAATGTTTATTATTCAGTAACCGGTCTGTATTCAAAGCAGGGACAGTACCTCCCCTGTTTCTGGTTAAATGACGGCCAATCATTGGCTGCCGGATCTGGAAATTGACAATTAGAGTGGGTGTATTTTTGTAGTTTTGTATGCAGTTTTTTCAATGCCGGTTTAACCAAGCTTTATGTAAAGGAGTTAATTCTTCTTCTTTTTTATTGACATTATTATGATGTTTAAACATTTCTATAGCCTGGCATGATAGTATTTTGTTGAGCAATTCTGTCTCGTGAAATTTAATATCGTGACCTTGTAACAGTGCGTGTATCTACGGCGGAAGGTCGTCTTATGAAGCCTCATTAGCACAGTTGGCAGCGCGTAAGTCTCATGATCTTAGGGTAGTGAGTTCGATCCTCACCCGACGCTTTGTGTATTTGTAACACTAAATGCAACAAATAACCACAACATAGTACAGACGGCTCAAAATGTTTTTCGTTTCATCAGTAGCGGGGCAAGCTGGGTGTCTTATCGAGAGGTTGTGCCAGGTATCTTAGCTCATATCTGCTCTACAAGCAAGGATAATGTAACAAGCTAAAGAAAATATCATTCTAACACATTTCCCTTAGAATTGGCTGTAAGAATGTAATAACTGTGAAAAGAAAACAGCAATGACATTATAACACAGCGACATAAGCAGTATACAAACTAATTTTTAGGAGTTAGAGACATCATATCATTGTATAACAAGCAAGTGTTAAAACAAAATGGTTTGGTTTTCAATATTTACTGCTTTCTCTACAATTATCAAGTAACATATGTTCTTTATTTTGATAATATCCTTATGAAGTATCGTTTTTTCGTGCATCGTGACAACGATTTAGGCCAGAAATTATTTAAAGTTTCAGTCTATGTTACACTTTTCCCTATTTGGTTACATGCAAGATGCCGTAATGACAAACAACCGTTTATCTATTCCACAACTCATCTGTTACTGTCTCTACTATTTACCTATAATAAGTAGGGAAAGTGTTGTATTCCACTCAAAAATTAAAAAACGAGATTCATCGGAAATACACCTTTTGAGACCAAAGAAATCATTTTTACTTTTCCTACTACGCAATTACAGTAAGCAGAGGAAGTATTGTATTCCACCCAAAAGTTAAATAACAAGATTCACCGAAAATACACGTTTTGAGCCCCATTGAAGCCAAAGAAAGCATTTTTGCTTTCCCTACCACGCACTTACAGTAAGTGGAGGAATTATTGTATTCTACCCAAAAATTTAATAACGGGATTTACCGGAAATGCACGCTTTGAGACCCCCTGAATCCAAAGAAAGCATTATTATCTTCTCTACTACGTAGTTACACGAGGTAGAGAAAGTATTGTATTCCACCCAAAAATTCAATAAAGAGATTCACCGGAAATACGCGTTTTGAGACCCTCTGAATCCAATGAAAGCATTTTTACTTTCTCTACTACGTAGTTACAGTAAGTAGAGCAAGTATTGTGTTCCACCAAAAAATTTAATAAGATATTCAACGGAAATACACGTTTTGAGAACCCTTAATCCAAAGTTTACTTTCTCTACTACGTAGCTACAGAACGTAGAGAAAGTATTGTGTTCCATCTGAAAATTCAATGTAATTTCACAAGAAATCACGTTTGTGACCCCTGAATCCAATGAATTTATTTTTATAAAATGGTTCAAGTGTGTGTGTGTGTGTGTGTGTGTGTATCAACGAATAGCATAACTCAAAAGCAAAAGGTTGGTTAAAAACCGAACTTGGTGTTTAAGTTCAACTTCTTCCAAGAATGCGGCACTGAGATTTTAAAGAAAACCTCCATTCCAAATTACCCTTTACGTTGGATATTTTTCGAAAGTTTTTATTCTTTCAAAAATGACTCTAAGGATTTTGATCAAAACACACATGTTTAAGGTATTTTCATGATAAATAGAAAGTATATCTTTTATTTTCTAGGAATAGTCTGTGAATTAGTCTTTATTGCCAATGACTTTTGATAATAAGTAAATCGTAAGAGAGAGACAAAATCTTACCGCACTACAACTGTAAATCTTGTTAAAGCACATAGTTTATATCAAATAACATTTTTATTTTATGTCAAATAACTTTTATATTTTACCTATTCTGAAATTTTCTTTGTTATTAGTTTGAATTTTCAAATACTTTATACTTCTCCCAACTGAAAATAGCTATTTTCTTTCTTTATTTCTTTCTTTTCTTCCTTCCTTCCTTCCTTCCTTCTTTCTTTCTTTCTTTCTTTCTTTCTTTCTTTCTCGTGTTCATACAAAGAGAACAGAATTTCAAAGCTATCACGTCTGTGGCTCACATTCTGGAGGTCGTGGGTTGGATTCCTCTGTCCGACCTTCCTGATCCATAGGTTTTTTGGGGGGTTTTCCCTGGTCTCCAGGCGAGTGTTGGGAATGATTCTCATATCCCCGAATTTCCGAACCATTTAGTCTCCATTCTAATTTCACTTCATCTTTCATCCGTTGGTCTCTTTCAGGGTTGGAAGTGTCGGCGATGGAGTTTCGGTGCAGTGTGACAGGGGAAAAGGATGCTTTTTGTGACTTTCTCCGTCCCTCAGCTTTCGGCTGACTGTCGGGAGTATCCTAACTTCCTCTGGACACTCTCTGTGCTGGGTGGGGTCCCCGGTCTGCCTGTCCGTCTGACGGAGCTCTATCTGAAAACTTAGGGGCTCCCATTCCTGTGCCGTTTTTCTGGTTCCGGACGTCCGATGTCTTGTCTCGCCTCACCCTTCCTCCCAGAGACGCCCCCTTGTGGGGTGTAGGCACAATATCCACTATGTAGATTAGTGCCGAGTCCCCTCCGTAGCCAACCAATCCAAAGCTATCACGTAGCGATCAGCTTTGAGGGATTTGGCTATCGCCTTAGCTTAAATGTTCTGGTTATAGCTACAACGAATTGTAAAAATAAGTGATGAAGATTTATCGGTATTAACATGACATAGATGCAGAATAAGCTTTGTAACAAAAGTGAGTAGAGAAAGTCATGTGAATACAACACGTCATATTTTAGGGCAAAAGCTCCATATGCCTGCGTCTCTGTGAACAACATAAATCCAAAGCGAAAAGTCGGTTAAATACCAAACTTGATATTTAAGTTCAGCATCTTTCAAAGATGTGACAAGGATTTTCAAGAAAATCTCCTCATCCTGAATAACCCTTTACATGGAAAATTTTTCCAAATTTATTGTCTTAAAAATGGCTCTAATGATTTTGATTAAAATACTCTCTGTTTAAAATATTTTCATGACAAACGAAATATATATTTTGAACTGACTGAGAAGAGCCTATAAAGTCTTCTTCATTCTGAATGACTTTTGTATAATTGGTAAACTCGAAAAGATTAGACAAAGTTTTGTTACACAAGAAATGCAAACCCCGTTAAAGCACGCAGTTTGTTATACATATATTTTATGAGATAATCTAATTCCCAGATATTTTTTATTATTGGTTTGAATATTTTTTGTAACTCAGAAGTCGTTATTCGTTTCGCTTTTGTCGCGGTCATACAAACAGCATGGGATTACAAAGCAACACGTAGTGACATGCTTTTCGAAAATGTGACTATCGCTTTATCTACGTATACTACAACGAAAGGCGTAAATGTGAATTTTTTGTTTTGATGTTAATTAAAGTCCTTTAACCGGGTAGGCCATTACGGACGGTGAGTGAACGAAATAATTAAAATGATGCTCAAATGAGCCCGAAGTCCCTAGAAATTAGAATATAAAATTCATCTTCTCAAGATAAGAGGAAACCCTGGAAAAAGCTTTACCCAGGTAGTTCACTTTAACCGAGATACTAACTCGGGACCTCTTGAATGTGAGGCAGACCCCCACACCACGCAGATGAGCTAGATGAGCAGATTTGCAAGTTTATCTGGATTATAAGAAGTAGACAGAAAAATGAGATTTAGAAAAAAGAATTTGTAGAATGGTGAAAAGAGAAAGTTATGTGAATACAACACATTAGTTTGCTCAATTTAAAATAATAATTAAATCTACATTTAAATATAATTCTTCCTAATCATAATTCTCGTGATAATGCAAAGAGCGCAGAGTTTCAAAGACACCACATAAAAATCTGACTATCGTTTGAGCTACTGCATTCTTCTTATCTTACAATGAAGTCTGTAATGACAGTTCATTTCAATTAACAAGAAGACTCTTTCACTCAAGCCGTGTGTAGGACAAGGTTGGAAAGATAGAATCAGATTGAAAAATTCAATGTCATAGCCGAGGTTTGAACTACGATCTTCCAGTTTACGTCTAAATGGCGCCGCGGTAACGCCCGCGACTCACATACGAGAGATCCCTAGTTCGCTTCCCGGCTACCGCCCAATCTAACCCACGGGTTTTTTCTCGAGAGTTTTCCCGGGTCGTCAGGCGAATGCTGATATGATTTCTCTCAGCCCCCGAATATCGTACCATTCCTCATTTCATTTATCCTTAACCCCGTTAGGTCTGTTTCAGGATTGGAAGTGTTGGTGATGGTATTCCGGTGCGACATGGTAACAGAAAAAGGATGCTTTCTGTGGAACCTTATCCGTCTCTCGGTCTTTGGCTGGTTGCCAGGGTATAAGGACCGCTTCTTGGGGGGCGTTGACCCCTCTGTTTGGGTTGGGGTCCTCGGTTTGTCTGCCCAACTGTCAGGGCGTCTCAATCTGAAAAGTTTAGGAACCTTGTCATTGCTGTGCCGTCACTCCTGGTTCCGACCGCTCGGTGTCTCTCACCTCGTCCCTCCCTCCCGGGAGCGCCCCCTCGAGGGGCACAAGCACAATATCCTCATTCACTGGATCGGGATCGAGTCCCCTCCGTTACACATTCCATTCCATTCCAGATCAGAGAAGAGAACTATTTTAAAAATTCAGAACGTGAATCATAATACAAAGTAATTTTTTGGAGGGGAGCATCTTCAGATTTGTAACTTGAAAGCAATTTAGTTTTCAGAATAGAGTGCTTTCAAATGAACCAATTGCAACAAAAGCACATCAACCTATCTGCATTAACAATTCCGGTCACTATTTTGAAAATTTAGCATATATGATCGTAACCGAATAAAACAGCTATATAGAAACTGCATATTTTGCACTAAACGTTGTTTCCTCGTATCTATTAACATTTTCTCCTTTTGCATACAATACCTAAATAGGTGTTTTTACTCTACGTCCACTATACGACTGGCACGGCTTTTCTTCCTTTCTCTTGTGAGTGTGTACGTAAGGGGAATTATGTTTCAAATAAAACAATCTTTATTCGTTTTTCAGTAACAAACGCAAAATATATCTCATTTTGAGGAAAATTTAATGTTGTACTTAATTGTTCACAAACTGCTTCAATAGTTTGACATTAATATTACTTTTGCTAACATATTTTTAAAACATTACTTGAATATTATCAGAACTGATAGTGCCAACTGTATGAAACTACACACTTATCGTTAAACGTTGTGATCAATATCTATGACAAAAAGCAAAACGAACGTATATTCAATGTAATAAATACCCTCGGAATACGCGTAGAACGTTCTATTGGCGATAATTACGAAACTTTTATTATTAATATTGTTATTTATTACTAGCAACAAACGTTAAAAACAAGATATACACTATGCGAACCTTGTTTCTCAAGAAAATTACTGAATCTTAAACTTGTGTAGCACCCGCATAAAGAGTGTAATATTTGACTTTTAAATAATATATTGTGCAAAGGAAATGTTAATTTATTTCGCTTGAATAGTTCTAGTAAAGAGAAAATTATGTTGCTTAGTCTTCTTTCCTCTTAAGAGTCAGGTTGCTCAATTATACCAGCATACAAGGAAGTAAATGTGACCTTTGAGACGATCCGGCACTTGTTGTCTATAGCTAGGCATGACTAGTAGAGAAGAAATTTCTTCCCCTTCTTCCTCTACACCCGTTTGACCCCTCGGAAAACATTTGAAGCCCACTGTATGTACTTACTGCAGTCCGGCATACGGAGCCTAGGTAGAGCAGTTATCAGCGCCTGAGTCTCACAAAATTAAAGTCGTGACTTCGATCCTCAACCGGGGCAATCAGGGCTATTCTGTAACTTCGTTGTTAAGAAGACGAATAGAATCATTTGTTAAGCTTGAAGAACTGATCTTAACAAAAGTGCCGCTATTTGGAATTGTGTAACTTGTTTGTTATCGCGACATTTGTTGTCTTGCGGTTTGTTAGCTCACTGGAGTGACTAATCGAAAATTACTACGCTCTGCGACAGCGTTTTGTTTTCACACTGCCGTCAACGCCGTAATACTGACTACCGAGTCTTTTGTTACTTTTCCTTGCCAAGATGGAGACAAAGCGTGCTGTGAAAACATCACACGAAAAATATAAAATATATAAGTTTTTTAAACTACAACCTATTGCTTAGAATAGCATGACAAACATTTTCTTGTGACATCAACTAATTAGGTTTTTTATGAGGAAAACTCACCAAGCTATTGAACAGCTGTGGTGGTGGCCCTCTAACATGGGTTTAGTTTTAGGTTAGGAATTACAGACAAAACAATTAGCAACGCGGTTTCGTATTGTTTCGATGCAAGTTTCACTACCTAATTCATATCAACCTGCAATTATTGTTTAATTTTCTTTATGGTTTTTTGGCTTCTAATTATAATTTTTAAAGATGCCAGTGGTGATGCAGATTTTTCTGAAATTTTATTATATACCATCAAGCATAAGTAGGTACATATTCTTTCATTCATGATTTGGGAATGCTCAGCTTTAGTTCAGTTCTGTGGACGTGTACTTGCATCCTAATCTTTGAATGAAAATTATTATTTGTATCTAATAATATAATTATTCTTTTAGGTAGGTATTCCTTAAGCGGAAGGTCGTAGTAAAAAGAAAGGTTAGTTTTACTAGTTGTGCTATCTGGATGTTTTATTTTATATTATTTTTCATACGCAAATTTACGACGTATAAAGTATGATTTTATAACTCAACTGACTTATGTTCTTCCTCTTCCAGCAGCAACAGTATGAATTCAATTTCTGTGCTTACAAGAAAACGGTAATTAGTTTTAGCAGATGGAACATTATCTTAAGATAATACTGAGAACGAAAACATATCGCTGTACTATTCTGTAGCTCTCAAACGTGTTCATTTCTTAACCTTAACCTAAAATGAGGCAAATCAACTCGTGAACCATGCAAATAAACACAAGATTTGCCTTGTTCCAATCTAAAATTCTCAAATAAATAACTGTGAGTTGTTATTACTATACCAGATTACATAACATTTATTTCCTATTAAAATTCATCTCTAAAAACTTATGTTGGCGCGACAATGCAATCACACGGAACATTACTTACTCAAGCATAAACCGTAACATTTATTCATTCATTCATTATCTGTTTATCCTCCTCTTATGTAGGACTTACACCCCCCAGGACTTACAAGCGGGTGCCTGGGGTCAGAGGCCCGTCGAGGAGCAGACACTCATAGATCAGACAGAACATCCAGGATGGGTGATCACCCCGTTGCCTGGAATGGGATGAAGGAAGTAGATGAAGCGAAATGTTGGTGAAATGGATGAAAGGAAAGGTGATGATGGAGCAGTTGGTGGAATGAATGGCGGGGGAAACCGGAGAACCCGGAGAAAACCCGCCCAGACGCCGCTTTGTCCACCACAAATCCCACATGCAGGTCCCTGGGATTGAACCCGGTCCGCCTCGGTGGGAGGCGAGCGGTCTAACCACTCGGCCACGGCGCCGCCATTTCACATTTATATGTTTGCTAAAATGAATAAATAAACATTTGTTAATTAAAATAACAAGCTTCAGTTGCGCTTTTCCTCTTACAGCAGCATTAAAACCATCTCTATGCAAATCTGTTGTGTAACAAACACGTTAGCATGAGGATCTCGGGGTTTGTCGCATTCAACAAAAAATCTTGTTTCATAACAAAATGTTGTTGTGATACGAAGTCACAGACTGGGACTAATTGGTTAGCGGCCTTAACTAAAACTTATCAAACCGTTACAGAATTGCCCTGATTGTTTTTTTGCACCACTAAATGCAACAAACAACAAAATAGCCCCTACTGTTGAAGCTTCGTATATAGAAGTTCGGTAGAGCAGTTGGCCTACTGCTGAACTGTGTTCTTGTATCACTACGTGAAACAAATAAGCACAACATAGCACCTACTGCTGTAGTGCTGTGACACTGCCTCGGTAGCGCAGTTGGCAGCGCGTAAGCCTCATAATTTTAAGGTCGTGAGTTCCATCCTCACCCGGGGCACTTCGTTTTTGTATCACTACGTGCAACAAATAAGCACAACATAGCACCTACTGCTGAAGTTCTATGTACACTGCCTCGGTAGCGCAGTTGGCAGCGCGTAAGTCTCATAATCTTAAGGTCGTGAGTTCGATTCTCACCCGGGGCACTGTGCTTTTGTATCACTACTTGCAGCAAAAAAGCACAACATAGCACCTACTGCTGCAGCGCTATGTATACTGCCTCGGTAGCGCAGTTGGTAGCCCGTAAGTCTCTTAATCTTAAAGTCGTGAGTTCGATCCTCACCCGGGGCTGTTCGTTTTTGTATCACTACGTGCAACAAATAAGCACAACATAGCACCTACTGCTGAAATGCTACAACCACTGCCTAGGTAGCGCAGTTGGCAGCGCGTAAGTCTCATAATCTTAAGGTCGTGAGTTCGATTCTCACCCGGGGCACTGTGCTTTTATATCACTACTTGCAGCAAATAAGCACAACATAGCACCTACTGCTGCAGCGCTATGTATACTGCCTCGGTAGCGCAGTTGGCAGCGCGTAAGTCTCATAATCTTAAGGTCGTGAGTTCGATCCTCACCCGGGGCACTTCGTTTTTGTATCACTACGTGCAGCATATAACCACAACATAGCACCTACTGCTGGAGTGCTGTGTATACTGCCTCGGTAGCGCAGTTGGCAGCGCGTAAGTCTCATAATCTTAAGGTCGTGAGTTCGATCCTCACCCGGGGCACTTCGTTTTTGTATCACTACGTGCAGCATATAACCACAACATAGCACCTACTGCTGTAGTGCTGTGACACTGCCTCGGTAGCGCAGATGGCAGCACGTAAGTCTCATAATCTTAAGGTCGTCAGTTCGATCCTCACCCGGGGCACTTCGTTTTTGTATCACTACGTGCAGCATATAACCACAACATAGCACCTACTGCTGGAGTGCTGTGTATACTGCCTCGGTAACGCAGATGGCAGCGCGTAAGTCTCATAATCTTAAGGTCGTGAGTTCGATCCTCACCCGGAGCACTTCGTTTTTGTATCACTACGTGCAACAAACAAGCACAACATAGCACCTACTGCTGCAGCGCTATGTACACTGTCTCGGTAGCGCAGTTGGCAGCGCGTGAGTCTCATAATTTTAAGGTCTTCAGTTCGATTCTCACCCGCGGCACTGTGTTTTTGTATCACTACGTGCAGCATATAACCACAACATAGCACCTACTGCTGGAGTGCTGTGTATACTGCCTCGGTAGCGCAGATGGCAGCGCGTAAGTCTCATAATCTTAAGGTCGTGAGTTCGATCCTCACCCAGGGCACTTCATTTTTTTGTATCACTACGTGCAGCATATAACCACAACATAGCACCTACTGCTGGAGTGCTGTGTATACTGCCTCGGTAGCGCAGATGGCAGCGCGTAAGTCTCATAATCTTAAGGTCGTGAGTTCGATCCTCACCCGGGGCACTTCGTTTTTGTATCACTACGTGCAGCATATAACCACAACATAGCACCTACTGCTGGAGTGCTGTGTATACTGCCTCGGTAGCGCAGATGGCAGCGCGTAAGTCTCATAATCTTAAGGTCGTGAGTTCGATCCTCACCCGGGGCTCTTCGTTTTTGTATCACTACGTGCAACAAATAAGCACAACATAGCACCTACTGCTGAAATGCTACAACCACTGCCTCGGTAGCGCAGTTGGCAGCGCGTAAGTCTCATAATCTTAAGGTCGTGAGTTCGATTCTCACCCGGGGCACTGTGCTTTTGTATCACTACTTGCAGCAAATAAGCACAACATAGCACCTACTGCTGCAGCGCTATGTATACTGCCTCGGTAGCGCAGTTGGCAGCGCGTAAGTCTCATAATCTTAAGGTCGTGAGTTCGATCCTCACCCGGGGCACTTCGTTTTTGTATCACTACGTGCAGCATATAACCACAACATAGCACCTACTGCTGGAGTGCTGTGTATACTGCCTCGGTAGCGCAGTTGGCAGCGCGTAAGTCTCATAATCTTAAGGTCGTCAGTTCGATCCTCACCCGGGGCACTTCGTTTTTGTATCACTACGTGCAGCATATAACCACAACATAGCACCTACTGCTGGAGTGCTGTGACACTGCCTCGGTAACGCAGATGGCAGCGCGTAAGTCTCATAATCTTAAGGTCGTCAGTTCGATCCTCACCCGGGGCACTTCGTTTTTGTATCACTACGTGCAGCATATAACCACAACATAGCACCTACTGCTGGAGTGCTGTGTATACTGCCTCGGTAACGCAAATGGCAGCGCGTAAGTCTCATAATCTTAAGGTCGTGAGTTCGATCCTCACCCGGAGCACTTCGTTTTTGTATCACTACGTGCAACAAATAAGCACAACATAGCACCTACTGCTGCAGCGCTATGTACACTGTCTCGGTAGCGCAGTTGGCAGCGCGTGAGTCTCATAATTTTAAGGTCTTCAGTTCGATTCTCACCCGCGGCACTGTGTTTTTTTATCACTACGTGCAGCATATAACCACAACATAGCTCCTACTGCTGTAGTGCTGTGACACTGCCTCGGTAGCGCAGATGGCAGCGCGTAAGTCTCATAATCTTAAGGTCGTGAGTTCGATCCTCACCCGGGGCACTTCATTTTTTTGTATCACTACGTGCAGCATATAACCACAACATAGCACCTACTGCTGGAGTGCTGTGTATACTGCCTCGGTAGCGCAGATGGCAGCGCGTAAGTCTCATAATCTTAAGGTCGTGAGTTCGATTCTCACCCGGTGCACGGTGTTTTTGTATCACTACTTGCAGCAAATAAGCACAACATAGCACCTACTGCTGCAGCGCTATGTATACTGCCTCGGTAGCGCAGTTGGTAGCCCGTAAGTCTCTTAATCTTAAAGTCGTGAGTTGGATCCTCACCCGGGGCACTTCGTTTTTGTATCACTACGTGCAACAAATAAGCACAACATAGCACCTACTGCTGAAATGCTACAACCATTGCCTCGGTAGCGCAGTTGGCAGCGCGTAAGTCTCATAATCTTAAGGTCGTGAGTTCGATTCTCACCCGGGGCACTGTGTTTTTGTATCACTACGTGCCGCAAATAACCACAACATAGCACCTACTGCTGAACTGCTATATACACTGTCTCGGCAGCGCGTATGTCTCATAATCTTTAGGTCATGAAGTCGATCCTCACCCGGGGCACTGTGTTTCTGGATCACTATGTGCAACAAATAGGTATAACATAGCACCTACTGCTGAACTGCTATATACACTGCCTCGGCAGCGCAGTTGGCAGCGCGTAAGTCTCATAATTTTAAGGTCTTGAGTGCGATCCTCACCCGAGGCACTGTGTTTTTGTATCCGGCATGCAACAAATAACCACAACATATCACCTACTGGTGAACTCTTGTACTCTGCCTCGGTAGCGCAGTTGGCAGCACGTAAGTCCCATTAATCTCAAGTTCATGAGTTCGATCCTCACCCGGGGTACTGTGTTTTTGTATCAATACATCCAACAAGCACCATAACACATCAGCTACTGGTGAACTGTTATACACTGCCTCGGTAGCGCAATTGGCAGCGCGTTAGTGTCATAATCTTAAGGTCGTGAGTTCGAACTTCACCCGGGGCACTGTGGTTTCTATCACTACGTGTAACAAATAGCCACAACATAGCACCTTCTACTTAAGTGCTCTGTACACTGCCTCGTAAGCGCAGTTGGTAGCGCGTAAATGCAAAAAAAAGGCCACAATGTAGTACTTTCTGCGGTGTCTGAGGGATCATAACTTCGGTAGCGCGGTTGGTAGCATGTATGTTTTATAATCTTAAGGTGATGAATTCGTTTCTCATCCTCGGCATTGTGCTTTTGTATAACTAAATGCAACAAATAACAGAACATTGTATTTACTGCTGGGATAAGGTAAATAAAGCTTTGGTAGGGCAGTTGGCAGCGCCTTTGTGCACTACTTTTCAGCTAAAACTCATAAATGTTAATTTAAAATAACCATACGTTTTCCAACAATGCAAGTCGAGGAATTTTAAGAGCCACTTAGATTTATTTTAAATATTTTTGTTATAAAAGGTTTATATTCTTAAATTACTATTAATACATGTGTTGGTTGAAAATATAAGTTGACTTAGCATCTCTATAATAGATCCCTTTCTTACTTTTTTGCTTATTTTTCCATATATGGTATTCTTATAACCTATATAATTCTGATTCCTTTTGGAGTAATAGTTGAATATTTTCGTACTTTTACGTTTACTTGCCTTATAGTTAACTATACTACAGGAATTAAGGCATTCTATATCGAAAATCCGCTGGAAAAATATCTGCATGTATGTGTATTTGTGTGTGTGTGTGTGTACGCGCGCGCGCGTGTGTGTCCTAAAAAAGTTTAACTCAAAAACGAAATGTCGAGTAAATGTCTAGCTTACCTAATATTTTATATGAATATCTTCCAAGGATGTGACATGGGGAGTTTTAGAATCTCCCCCAAACCTAACTACCCAATAAATCGAAAGGGTTCTAGATTAGTTTCTGAAAATTGATGCTAACAAATTTGATTAAAATATCAAATGTTTAAGATATTTGTAAGACAAATAAAATTGTGCATGTTTAATTTTCTGAGAACAGTTTCTGAAGTCCTTTTCATTCCGAATGAATTTTGTATAGTTTTGTGTAACTGATAAACCAAAAGGGATTCAAAAGCCTGCTGCAGTAAAATGCAGATTTCCTTAAAATACGTACTTAATGTGTAATACTTTCTTTGTGGCATTAGTTATTTCATAGATATTTATTGTTATTGGTCTGAATATTAAAACAGTTTACAATTTTTTGAATGCCAAGTAGCCATTCAATTTTTCTCGAGATGTCACGCAGAAGTGGTAGGTGATTCAAAGCCAGTTTTCTTAAATATTTTACTATCGCTTCAGCTCCATTATCACTCTAATAAGTGTCTACAATGAAATGTGTAATGAAAACCTTTCTGAAATTGTTTATTTGGATTTACGTAAAGCAGGTACAAAATTAAGCGTTTTAAGGAAAAGTTTATAGGGGATATATAAAAGTAAACGATAGTGGGTAGAGAAAGACCTGTGAATGTAATATACTAGAATTTTTACTTTTCCTACCGCTACCTAGTGTTTAGAGGAAGTATTGTTTTCAACCTAAAAGTATGATGAACATACTGAGGGTTTCACGGCCGGCGTCATGACTAATAATTGAATTACCGCTATCCGGGCTTGTAGGCCGTGGCCTAGAAGGCATCGTGGATACCGACGTTTCGCCAAGTACAGCGCTTGGTATCTTCAGGATGAAGTGATTCAGTGTCTGCGGTGGTCGGAGCTTGGTCATTTTTTTTTAATTCTTCCAGGGCCTGTAGGTTTGTCTTGTATACTTTGTTTTAAGTTACCCCAGAGATATAAATCGTAGGGGGTTAGGTCGGGGGACCGAGGGGGCCACAAATCTCTGCTAATAATTCTGTCCTCAAACACACTTTCAATTTTTCTCATTATCATATTGGCCGTGCAAGCTGTTGCAGAGTCTTGTTGAAAAAAGGAAAAATCACGCTCTCTGGCTGTAAATTCTCTAAAACAAGGGGCTTCAACTGCTGACTGGAAAAGAATTGGCGAGTAATTGTAAGTATTGTAAGATTGTAAGTTGGTAGGTAAAGCCTTTAAAAGTACTTTTAAAAATTTGTATGTTTGCCTTTCTATGATGACGGTAGACGACAATGAGCGCCGAAGACGCGGACAGGAAAAACACCGCGAAGGCGGTTCGTAGTTTTTTGGCTCTCCCTGTATTAGCCTATCCCCTACTCTTTCCAAAGACGAGGCTATTGCGAGTTAGTCTAGTTGAGTTTGTAGAAAGCTTCACTAGAAAGCTACTTCAAGAATACTATTTTGAGATAACACTAGCCTATCTCACAATCATTCATATGCGAAAGCTGCTACAGATTAGCTCATTTGAGTTTATAATAGCCTATGCCATTGCATATCCCTCAATTTTTCCAACAAACAGATGTTTACCAATTAGCTATTTAAGATTATATTAAGTAATCCCTCACTTTTACAACAGATCATTCTGCTGTAAGCTACTGCATCTCAGATTATGATAACTATCCCTCATATTTTCATGTTAGCTCCTACAACTTCATTCATCTGAGTTTGTATATACCTCCGTTTTTCAGCAAATAAAGCAGCTGCAAGTTAGTCTGGTTGAGATTACATTAGCCTAACTCTCATTTTTTTCAAAATAGAATGCTGCTACAAGTTAGCATTGGATTGGATTGGGAAGTGGAGGGGATTCGGCACCGATCCAGTGAATCCAGATATTGTACCTACGCCCCCACGAGGGGCGCCCCGGGAGGAAGGATGGGGTGAAGACACGTTAGGATAGTTCAGATTATATTACACTAACATTCAGTTTTTTCAAAAGAGAAAGCTACTACAAGTTATTCGTCCTTCATGGTGTAGTGGTTACTATGTTTCCGAGTCGCGGGTTCAAGCCGGGCATGGGGCGATGAATTTTTTTCGGGTAAAAACTTCTCTTCGGAAGGGAAGTAAAGCCAGTGGTCCCATGTCGTAGATTTATGGCACGTAAAAGAAACTCAAGCGTGATACAGAGGCCTCTGAGCAAAATTTCCAGTCTTTTATGCTCAATATACAACGAGACGCTAAGGACCACAGCAGTTAAAGAGCGTCCATAAATAAAACTATTTTTAATTTAATTTTGCTACAAATTACCATAGTTAAGATTAATTAGCATATCTCTCAGTTTTTCAAAAGATAAATCTATAGAAGTTAGCCTACTTGAGATTATATTAGCATATCTCCCAATTTTTCAAAAGAGAAATCTATGAAATTAGCATAGTTGAGATTATATTAGCATATCTCTCAGTTTTTCAAAAGAGAAATCTATGAAAGTAGCATACTTAAGATTATATTAGCATACCTGCCAATTTTTCAAAAGAGAAATCTATGAAGGTTAGCATAGTTGAGATTATATTAGCATATCTCTCAGTTTTTCTAAAGAGAAGGCTAATGGAAGTTAAATCTAATTGAGATTATATTAGTATATCTCAGAATTTTCAAAAGAGAAACCTATGAAAGTTAGCCTACTTGAGATTATATTAGCATATCACCCAAGTTTTCAAGCGAGAAAGGTATGGAAGTTAGCATAGTTGAGATTATATTAGCCTATCTCCCAATTTTTCAAAAAAAAAGGAATGTATAAAAGTTGGCATAGTTGAAAATGTATGTCTATCTCCCAGTTCTTCAAAGAGAAATTTGCTTTAAATTGTCATAATTGGGATTATGTTAACTAACTTGTTCTAGAGATAAATCTACAGCCTTTCCATCACTTTTTTGAAATTCTACGAAAGTACATAGTACAATATATATTATATAAGATATAAACGTACATGCTCTTTGAAATATAGAAACGTTTACGATGTGTTACATTCACCTGATTTTCTCTACCCATTATTCTATTTTTTTATATTTAATCTTCATGCTAATCGAAAGAAGCATTTGTAGAAATAGCTTCATTACAATGTTGCTATTTTTGCAGTAGAGATACCGGTTTTTGAAGGGGATGCTATCTGCTAGCTTTGAAATTCCACACTATTCGTAGGACATTACAATTTAATAAAAGAATGTTGACGTAGGACTTAATATATGCATGGTTGCAACATTCAAACTAAGTGAAACGGATATGTCTAAAATAATTAATTGTAAAAAAAAATTGAAAAATTGTGTATTTAGCAGTAGGATTTTCGTCTAGCAAGCTTTCGTTTCGTTTGTATCTTATGGTTTACCAGTATTGCAGAAGTATATAAAATTCATTCGGAATGAAAAGCATTTCACAGAGTTTTTTGAAGAAAGTTCAAGATGCATGTTTTATTACTAACGCAAATATCACACAATAATGGTACCTATTTTAAACAAAATCGTTAGAGCCATTTTTGAGTAAATAAAAATAGACAACTTTCCATGTAAAGGGGTGTTTGGAGCGTGCAAATTTTCTTAAAAATCTTTGTATCGTATCTTTTGAAGATGCTGAACTTATACGTGAAGTTTGGTATCTATGCGGCATTTCGTTTTTGAGTTATGCTTTTTACACACACATGCGCAATGACTCAAGAATGCTTTTCTAAAGATGTATATCTTCGGTGAAATCTCGATTTCGAATTTTTGGGTGGAAAACTATACTTCCTCTACCTAACGTAGATATGCGGTGGAGAAATTAAAAAGTATTTATACATCAACAAACTGTCAATATGAGCATGATGCTACATACAAAGTAAAATTTAAGTAAAGAACTAACTGAATAAATAAATAATTTCTGGAATTAATTGTTTTTCCACACAAGCTGGGTGTTGTACAGGGTTGGAAAGGTGGAATCAGGCGACTGAAAAATTCAATGCCATAGCTGGGTTTTGAACCATGGATCTCGCATTTTCCGTCCGGTTGCTTTAACCACTGAGCTACCAGAGCAACATAGCGGTACGATATAAAATTCAACAAGCGATTCGCATTTATCCCGGTAAACCACAAGGAGATCTCAAATTGTATTGAGATGTCATACTGGTTAGAGCAACCGGGCGGAGACCGGGAGATCCGCGGTTCAAATTCCAGCTATAGCATTGAATTTTTCAGTCGTCTGATTCCACCTTTCCAACTCTGTCCAACCCACGCTTGTGTGGAAGAACAATTAATTCCATTATTGACAATAGTGGTCGAAACTACGAAGCCCGGGACTTAAAAGTAGTTACAATATTGTAAGTCGCCATTATGGTATGTCATCTCAATACAATTTGAGATCTCCTTGCGGTTTACCGTGATAAATGTGAATCAGTTGTGGAATTTAATGTCATAGGGACATGTTGCCTTGGCAGCTCAGTGGTTAGAGCAGGCGGACAAAGACCTGGATATCCGTGGTTCAAATCTCGGCTATGGCATTGAATTCTTCAGTCGTCTGATTCTTTCTTTCTAAATAATTTCTGCTTCCAAAATTTTCATGTAAGGTGTTGAAAAGAATTAATTTTAAGAACAGATCAACAGTACTTCTCCCCTTAGTAGTTTTTTGTTTTCAGCTGTGTTATCTTATCAAAAAGTAATAAAACAAACGAAACTAATAGTGAAATTCATGTTGTTTACGCGAGGAGTAAATATATTTACGTAGTGAAGTTCAAAATCACACGAAAAATTACAAAATCCAGAAAGTAAAAAGAGAAATTTGAAGAAATGTATTTAGGTATATATTTAAAATAATGTATTGTTTGAAAATGCCAGAAAAATATATAAAAGTTTATATTAAAATACGCATAATCGATAACATCCCTACTAAGTTGTATCTGCCTTCTGTATATACGCACGCCTCCAGGGTGGGCGCAAAAAACAGTGGTTTTTACAAATCAGACGTTTTTCGTATCTAGTAGTCATTGTCATTCCTACCCGTAATATTTGGTTTTAGAATTTGTCGTCCTGCTCTCAATTCCGTTTCTCTCAAGTCAAGCAGTGACGAAAGTTTTGTGTAAGTTTGTGTTTAATCGATTTTCGAAGAATCAGACGTTCTTTGTTCCGTGTACAGGCATGTAAGCGAGTTCTCATTTGGATTGCTACTTAATGAAGCAGAAGTAAAGGACTTATCCGGTATGTGCCTAATGAAGCAAGGAACCGGAGTAAACCCAGTGCTGTCAATCCAAAGAAAAAGCCGTGGCGAACAGCGGAAAAGACAAGGGATGTGAAAAAGATAAGAAGAATTATATAACTGTCAGAAGTTTTGTTGAGAAATGTTTGCTTCCAGCTCTTCCTTGGGGAACTGAAAAGAACATCAAATTGTTATTAAGAGGGAGAGAGAGTGTGGCTCCATCCCTTAAGTTCTTTTCCAGTCTTGTGCAATCCGAGCACTGATACAGACATTTTTATAGCCAACCTTCAAAATATACCCCTAAGCAGTGTCATTACTGAATTACTTGGGCTTTAATTGAAGACTGCGCCACAAATTTGTATGAAAATTATAGTGCAAAAGCCTAGGGATATTATTGCATCATAATTTTTTCAAAAATTCTGAACTTATCAGCAAGAGGGTGAGGCAGTATTTTTAACACTTAAATAATTTTAGTCTAATTATATAATATGTAAATTCAATAACAGCCCGCCTTGAAGCAATATGTGTATGTAATAATTTGTAAAATGTATGTAACAGTCATTGCATATGCTTGTATTATTGTATCCATCTGTAATAATGTTATGTGAATATATTACGTAATTTATTAATTAGGAGCTGTAAGAAATAGGTCAAAAGTTGCTAACAATGAGGTAACCTTGAGGCAATAATGAATTTGAAAGTTTAACAATACTACTTGTGATTCTTGGGAGCAATAATGTAATTTTAGTGACAGTTTATAAAATAGCCAATCAACAACCAGGACAACCTTTAGTTAAATGAAGGTATTCTATTGGATTAGGAATAGCCAATCAGAGACATGAAATACAGAAATTTAAGGGTTTAGACGGTTGAAATCAATTCAGTTGCCTGCAAACAGTGTTCCTAACCGGACGCGAGACAAGTCCTCAAGAAATAATACATATTCTTGTGAGACGAAAATAGTTTACGTATTAAAAAGTGCAAGTATTTAATAAAAACATCTCACAACTATCTCTCTATCAGTTAAGTGTTATTTAAATTGTGTCAAGGATTAATAAATGTAGTGAAGTCAAATTATAATTTGTGTAAGCCTACATTCTTCAGTTGCACCACAACTCTGCTAAGAGAAACGTGTCTCTAACAAAAATACTGACGCAGCCGAGGCAAACATAAATATTTAATACTTAAAGAAACAGTCAAATTACAAAGTTAATATTTCTAAAAATTGGGGCAAAGGTGACCGGAAATTGTTTAGTGTACGTGCGGTTGCAACTACTACAAGTTCGGCTCCCCAACAGTTGAAATACGAGACAACTCCTTCTAAAATACCCCTTTTTCAAATTGGCGCCCATACGTGGGGCAAACAACGTAAAGACAAACCTTCTCAAGGGTTCATACATGAAGATTGTTTAGTTAAAAGGTTACACATGTTTCAGCCTCTCATGTATCGAGTGCATTTCAATGGCTTAATTAGTCCACATATTTCATTTACTGTATCTACAGAAATGAGCTATTAATTATGATATTAATAAAAATGAAATATTATTGGTGGAAGGGACATAAATGTCATTCATTTAGGATGTGATTCTATGTAGAAAGACGAATGAAATGATGATTACACCAGTCTAGCCTGTGAA
Source organism: Deroplatys truncata (assembly GCA_030765065.1). Lineage (NCBI taxonomy): Eukaryota > Metazoa > Arthropoda > Insecta > Mantodea > Mantidae > Deroplatys > Deroplatys truncata. The sequence continues at coordinate 150,020,690 of CM060984.1, read as the reverse complement.
CACCTTTCGTCGCATTATAATTCACATATGAAACAATTAAGGCAAACCTTATTAGAACTAAATCTAATGCATAACTTTCCCCTGAAAATGTTTCGCCGCCATTTAGTGTTTTTGTTTTGGACAAATTGTAATATACGCTGAACTTACAAGATGGCAACAGCGGGTGAATAACTGACCACACACACTCCAAATGTCTGTGGTTATCTTTTGCCCAATCTCTATTGATTGAAACACTACATTTTTTTCTTGTATTGGATATTTAAATAAAACAAGATATTGTAACTGTTAGTAATAAATGTTCAATAAACTCATTTAGCTAATACGATTCATTGCATTTTCTTAAATCGATAAATAAAAGTAGACATTTTACTCCATTTGCTTTACGTAACTGTCTCAAAATAACCTTGAGTTTATTTACCGAATAGTTACACAGTACGACATCTATTCGGTTTTTACATTAATGTGTGCCTAATGCTATTTTCAAGCTTAAACGTGTGTGTTTCGGTTTTAGTAGCTTTCTTTAAACATTCCGCATGAAAATAAATAGCAGAACCGTCTCGGGAGTTAAACATCACAAACAAAGTAAACATCATTACTAAAATGCAGCAAACAATTTCCCAGCGGTATTGGAAAAAGAGCGCGCATTAAACGGTGGGTCTGACCTTATCCGCCAAGAGCGACTTTACCTACAGATGTCGCCCTGCTGCTGCCAAATATTTGTGTTACAAATAGTTCTACAAACCTATGGAAGGTAGAAAAGATGTGTTCATAAACGTTTTCAATGCTCTCATAGACATATATCTTTACTTTAATGCATAGCATCTATACCCCTTCCACCTGGCATAGTTCCACTGCAAAGAGAAAAGTTTTAGCAAACCTGTCTTGTAATTGCAATGCAAAGCTTTCTGTCAGTCATGTGCTGGTTTTAAGTGCACCGGTAGGTTATGCTTAGTAGTGGTTAGTTCAAAATTGAAAGTATGATTCAGGTGGTAGTGGTGCAAATATAAAAATGGTTTAACAGCATCTTCACCATATACATAGGGTATAAAATATTGCTATAGCATCCCAAGGAGAGATGATTGTAGGTAAACAAACAGTACTTCGCATCAAGCAGTAGATGGAGGATTATTAGCTAAAAGTGATTTACAGTGGTATCGTATCAACTATTACGTGATGTACAGCAGTCCTTCAGCATATCTGCAGCCAACGGCATTATTTACGATGTTATTCTGTTTAGTAGTTTCACACTCTACAATATTCATTTATCGTCAAGTAGGAATGGACAATGACGGCCTTGTACACAAATACATAACATAGTACACCAAGATGCTTCTAATCTACAGAAGCTGAAAGAATGAAAGAGAAGCTTGTCCGCTCTATCAACGACGTTACCCCAACAGACATCACACATCCCACACCATGTTTCCAAGATTAAGGCGTTTAATTGAAATAGGCAGCTTAATAAACACCCGTGTGGAGGTTCGCGACTCGCCGTACATCAGTGTTTTAACTCTTTCCAAGAGTTCTTTCAACATCACATAACCAGACGATGCACAAAATATGTCGAAGTTGGCGGCAGCCATTTTGAGCACCTACAGTGGTTGCTTAACCTGTTAACATTTACTCACAGTAATTAAGTTTTCTTTCTCACTTCTTTCCTTTTGTGATCTGGCTGCTTAGGTCCTCCTCCATATTTCATAGACATTAGTAAAGAAATCCTTTCTGGACAACAGATTTATTAAAAAATATGATCACATGGTACTCACCATCAACCTTGTAACATATATTTATACCACTCGCTTTTGAAGTTTTAAGGGTAGATATAAATGTACGAGTATTTCACAATTGTCAATGTGTAAACTCTATCCCTAATTGTAAGACAAAATGGAAAAATTAGATTTTTAAAGATTTTGAAGTTAATTTCATAAGTTTCTTTCTTAAGCTGAAATAGCAGCATAGAAAAGTGGTGTTTTCAGGGGAGTACGGTGTTTCCGACCGAAGCGAAACTGAGGCTTGAATATCGAAAGAGTCCTGAAAAAACAACCACTTTCCTGCAGTTACGTACAATATTTTGATTCATACTATGTCGAAATACTTTATATATTGAAGTAGGTTGTTGTTTCACCTATGGAAAGCCAATTTGAAGAAGGAGTTGTATTGTAGTTCAACTGTTGGGGAGCCGAACTTGAAGTAGTTGCAACCGCACGTATGGTACCCGATAGCCTTCGTCCCGAATTTAAAAATATTAACTTTGTAATTTGACTGTTTCTTTAAATATTACATATTTATGTTTGCCTCGGCTGCGTCAGTATTATTGTTAGAGACATGGATTTCTTTGCAAGGTGTGGTGCGGCTGAAGAATGTAGGCTTACACAGATTATAATTTTTACTTCACTACATTTATTAATCCTTGACACAATTTAAATAACACTTCACTGATATAGAGAGCTGAGAGATTCTTTTATTAAATACTTGCACTTTTTTAACACGTAAACTATTTTTCGTCTCACACTGAATACATATTAAATTTCGCGAGGACGCATCTCGCGTCCGGTTAGGAACACTGTCTACAACCAACGCGTCCAGTTATGAGCGCTGTCTACAAGCGACTGAACTGATTTCTACCGCCTAAATTTGTACAATTTGCCCTATTTCAGTTTCTGATTGGCTAATCCTAGTCCAATGGAATACCTTCATTTAACTAAAGCTTTTTCTGGTTGTTGATTGGCTATTTTATAAACTGTCACAAAAATTGCATTATTGCTTCCAAGAATCACCAGTAGTATTATTACTTTCTAATTCATTATTGTCTCAAGAGTACCTCATTGTTACCTCATTGTTAGCAACTTTTGACCTATTTCTCACAGCTCCTACATTATTAAATTACGTAATACATTCACATGACATTATTGAAAATGTATACAACAATATAAACATATACAATGACTGTTACATACATTTTACAAATTATTACATACACATATTGCTTTAAGGCGGGCTGTTATTAAAGTTACATATTATATAATTAGACTGAAATTATTTAAGTGTTAAAAATACTGCCTCAATATTAGTTAAATATTGTACTGCATATAATTGGACAAGGACGCAGTCATATGTTTCACTTAATTTGTTTATTAAATAGTTGAAGGGAATACTAAAAGGTTGGCGATGGAGTACGCAAAGTAAGTGTACGGAAAAGTTCAAATTTTTTATACTGGTTTGGAGACGGAAAATCACAAAATTTCGGAGAGTATGAAACAAATGTATATTAAAATATCCTACTTATAAATCATATAACAATAATGTTTCTTATTTTCCAATTTAAGGCTTGTTTATGTATTAGAATACAAAGGATATAAAAATAATCATAGAAAGATTTTGGCGTATGAGCCTATCCGGCAGATAGTGCGTCATTTGTCACATACCATTTAGTTTATTTATAGTGACTGTATGGACTGAACCCGCTGCCTTAGACAACTTTGCATGCTCTTCTTGGGAAATTAATACAAATGGCTTGGCAGCAAGTGAAAGGCGAATGGACGACTTAAGAAAAAGGACTGCCCTTTAACACTTGGGCGTGTGGATCCCTCATTAATCACGTGACAAATGTCAGCCCGTCTTTTAGCATTTCCTTAGCGGTGAACGCAAGAAGACAAGTTCTATAAGAGCCATTAAAAGGGGAAGGGGCATGTTTTCAATAAGTGGGAGTTCTGCTGCATACTAATGGAACTTGGCCGCGTTTACAAATCAGAGCTGAAGAGCACAACATACCGTACCTTTGAATGGAAGTGTTGAGCGAAATAAACCCGCCCAAGTTTGCATTAGAAACGGAAAAACTATACGAAAAGCTTTTTAAAAGTTGGCAGAAACTTATTTCCTACTTAAGGTAGAATAATACTTATATGTATAGTTCTTTTTAAACAAAAGTAGTTTCATTCAAATATTGTTTACTAGGTATATGGTGTAAACTTTCGTATCGGTGCTGTGTACAATAAAATAATTTTAGTGCTTATGCCATATCTTAAGGATTAATAAAATTAAAATTCAATATTTAGAGAGAGTTTCATCTCTCTTTACAAACCAGTTTCTTGAAATATTTAATTATTATTGAATTATTAAATATTATTTAGTGAACATTTCAATACTTATATAATAATACATATATTTAACAATATATGTATTATTATATACCGGATGAGTCTCCTCAGCCTGCAGATTGAGAAGTTATACAGTCCCGGCGTTGTATAGGCTATGCCGTAAACACTGTCCACTGCATCGCGTCGTACCAATTTCGGCAAAATGACTACTTTGCACCGCTGTGCGCGTAGTGACTTACACTCGTAGTGCAACAGTGTGCGCGTTGGCCTCCAATGGTGAAGGTCCCAGTTCAAATACTACCACTTGTAGGTACTTTTTGTGCTTTGTAAATTTAACGAGAACTGATAGTTTGGCTTGGAAGCGTCGTTTCGCTTAATTAGTTTAATTATGTGAATTTCATTAAAACATAAATTGTTACTTGTTAGAATATGCCTTAGGGAACATCATAAATAAATGCACATAACATTGTAATTATAACTTACATATATAAGGCATCATTAAATAATATTTTACTATTTAGAGCTATTCTTTCATACAGAAGAAAGCCAATAAGTTGTTCTGAGAGTTAGCAAAATGCAATACGTACATACAAACTAGATAACGTTTGCAAGCCCATATTATGATCGTTGCGAACCTCCCTGGTTCCCAAAGTAGTGCATTTAACAGGACTATGATATCATGCCGGACAATCACACAGATAAACCCTTACAATTTACCCGTTTCCTCCATGTGTTTGTAATAGGTGTACGAACCACCATGCAGACGGATGTAAGATCTCAGTCTAACCATCATCGCCAGCCTAACCCGACGCAATAAGACCGGTGTGATGTCACGGCAAGCTAAGATGATGCGTTGCCTGAGCTGTTGAGGGGTCATTGGCCACTCCTGGTCCCCGATATCTTTAAGATAACCTCATAATAAGAAATCTAATGGGGACAGATCTGGTGAACGTGCTGGTCCCTTATTGGTCCATGCCGTGCGATCCATCGCTCAGGGTAGGTAGCATCGAGATAAGCCGTTACACTACGGGACGAATGAGCTGGCGCCCCAGCATGTTGGTACCACTAATTAGTCGGTTCTCAGCGGCACTTCATTCAGTAGAGTAGGAAGCTGGTGTTGTAGGAAGTGGATATAGTGATTCCCAGTGAGTTGGCCATCATAAAAATATGGGCCTATCAGATGATCGCCAAATATACCAGTCCAAACGTTGAAACCCCATTGGACTTTTAACGCCACCTCTCGCATCCAATGTGAGTTTACAGTGCTCCAGTAATGCATGTTGTAGCGATTAACATGGTCTGTGTTGTGGAAACCTGCTTCGTCTGTAAATAATACAGTTGTCAAAAATGTGGATCTTGTTCATTTTGTCGTATGATCTAGCTAGCGAACGCCACTCTCCGTTCATGGCCCGGCTACAGTAGTTCCTGGTGTATTGAAGTTGACGATGGGTGAAACTTTACATGCTGTAGTATTATCCACGCGGAAGATTGGCTAATATTGAAACGCCTGTACTACAATGCGGATGCTGAATGACATAGTCAGTCACACGATCCGTCGTTGCTTGGTCACAAACAGGGTCATCTCTTCATAGATGTGGTGTCTTGTGCACTGTTCCTGATTCCAGAAGGCGGTTCGCAACTTGCAAAAACGTGTTCTCTGCGGAAACCTCTGTTGGTGTAGACGACGTGCTCCCTTTGCATTCTGCTGCGCTTCCCCGTATACTAACAGCATGTCCAGATACTCTCTGTTTGAAAACTTGTTCCATAGTGAGCTCGAACGGCTGTGACTTCGTATTTATAGGTAAATCCACTTTCTAGTCATTCGGAAAGAAATGATGATTTTCTGGAACGTTCTCGAAACACGAACAGAAATGAATAAAAAACTCACTTATTCACAGGCGAGGTTTAAACTTCGTACGTTCACCATTATTAGCCGGTATGCTAACCATTGCGCTAAAAGAGCACGTCAAAAATAAGCACCACCGTAGCCCTAATCCTCGGGCTGGTGAATGCGGTGTCGGCACCATTTCGCATCGTCTGTAAAATGCTGAGTTGCCTAGGATGATCCACAGGATAAGACTCACGTGATATGTAACTGCTTTTGGAAAGATAAAATCAGACTGAAAAATTAAATGCAATAGCCGGGATTTGAAGCACCGGTCTTCGTTTTCTATGTGTTGCTCCGACTAAGCTGTCATGGCAATTTGCCGGTACGACTTTAAATTCCCCAGCTGACTCGTATTTCTTCCGGTAAACCCCAAGCTGTTCTCAAATTCATTTTGAGATAACATAACTCATAAGTTCATAAGCATTTTATATCTGGGCTTCATAATTAATCACTATTAGAGCAATCAATAACGTAGTCCGTGGTTCAAATTCGGCTATGGCATTGAATTCTTTAGTCTGATTTTATCTTTGCAATCTACGACTAAGGGCTGGTTTCACAATTCAGGCTTAAGTCGAACCTTTACTAAGCTACGGACGCAGCTTAAACAAAACTGAAGCTTTGGTTAAAGCTTTGCGAGTTTCACAGTAGGGCAACCACGTTTGGCTTTACTGAACCTCGGAACTTTGGCCTCGGAACTTTAAAGTTGGTAACGCTTGCGCATGCGCATCGTGCTAATTCCCATCATTTGTTTTTGGCGGCGCTGTTCCTGAAAGTAAGGTTTTATAGGTTATTAAGATACACATATTAAAATGACCGAAAAATCAGAGCCAAAACGTACTGCTAACTTCACTTCTCAAGAAGTTAGCATTCTGTTAGAAATTGTAAAGCAGTATAAACACATAATAGAGTGCAAGCAGTCTCATAAGGTACTGTGGAGCAGGAAGAACCAAACGTGGGGGAAAATTGCGGAGTTATTCAATGCAAAGAGCGGAATAATATATAGAGATGCTACCGTGTTGAAGAAGAACTATGACAATTTGAAGAAAGTTACAAAAAAGAAATACGCCGACGAGAAATGTGCTATTCGGGGTACAGGTGGAGGTCCGGCTGTGCCATTGTTAATTACGCCAATCGACGAGGAAACAAAGGAATTAATCGGTGTCCAAATTGATGGATGTGAAACAATTTTCACAACCCTGCATGCTGTAGATTTTCAGACGCCTGAAAAATCGCCAGCTCCAATTAGCATGCTTCCACTTGCATATAACCTCAACGTCAAAAGAAGCATCGCTTCTGACGAGAGGGCTTTGTTGCTGAAATATAAAGTAATAATACCTTATGAGCGATAAAGTATATTATAAAGGTGTAAGGATAAATTTAATATTAAGTTTTACTTACCAGTCTGTTTTATGTTTAATTGCATCATCAATAATCTCTAGTACCATAATCGCATATTGTTTACTTAACCGAAACCTCTCGTAGAATTCTCGGTCATTCCATATGTGGAAATGATTTGGACACATTCTAAACACTTTAGGCCGTCTTCTGTTGTGGATATGGTTTAAAATAATTTTCATTTACTCGTCACTAAAATCATCGTCCTCAGATAACATGGCGACTCCTCAACTTAAACCGCAGTTCAGTACGGTTTAAGTCGAGCCCCGTATAATCTTGGCTTATCGCTTGAACTACCACTGTAAAACTCAGCTGTAGCTTAACTCTCCGGTTAAGCCCGATTCGAAGTTTAAGCTTATACTGTGAAACCGGGCCTAAGAATAACAATAATTAATTATTACAATAGTATGATAATTAATTATTATACATTTATAATTAATTGTTCTTTCACACATGCGTGTAGAGGTTAAGGTTGCAAAGATGGAATCAGACTGAAAAGTGAAAGAACAATGATTGACCTAATAGTGTTTAACTATGAAGCCCGGGCTTAAAGTACTTACGAGATTGAGAGTTGACATTGTGGTATACTAGGTATCTCAAAGTGAATTTGAATACGCCTTGTGATTTAGGGGGAAAATGAGTCAGCTGGGGAATTTAATGTGATGCCGGTAAATTGCCATAGTAGTTCAGTTGTTTAGAACAGCGGCGCGGTAAGTCGAAAACCCGTGGTTAAAATCCCGGCTATGCCCCTGATTTTTCAGTCTTATTCCACCTTTCCAATTATACTTTCGTTTTAATGATTAGCATTGTGATCACAGTATCAGTCTGGTTCTAAGAAGCCAGCTGCATTTCTCTCTGCTTTGTTTTTATGTATGAAATTAGGACCGTCTTTTCAAAACTTTATAATCTGAATGACTACTTACGTTTTATAAAAAGGAATTCAAATTTATATATTGATGAAAGTTAAAAAAAGAGTGTTATTGTAAATTATCAGACTGCTGTATCTTGTTATTTGCATTATGTTTAAACAAACATTTGTTTATGAGCAGGATAGGCATTATCAAGTCGTTGGTTTCAAGTTAGCTACACTCAAACCATCATCACTATATAGAACGCACACAGCAGCAACCATGAGTCACTGACGGCAAGTCTCTCGTGATTGGTGTGCACACGCCAGACTGCACGAGGGATGGGGTCGTTTGTAACCTACGACATCACAGCGTCAAGTTTAGTAACAGTTCAACCTAATTTCCTTTCGTCCTGGCTTTAATGCTTGGGAACTGCTATGCCTGGTTATGAGTGTTACACTTTTAAAACGCTGCATTCAGCTTCCAAAGAAAATATTTAAATCTAACAAAATCGGCAGCTCTGCCTGCAACTTTTGCGTTAATAACGGAGAAACTTTTCTCGCTCTGATCTATCACTTGTCTTCGCCCTCTACCACATTCTCTTCGTTTACTCTTCCATTCTTAGTGTTTTCTACTGTCTCTTCTTCTCCACCTCTCCCCTTCTCTCCCTTTCTTTCCCCTTTATCTCTGTGCAATGGGCATACATTATACTGCAAGGTTTTGAAAATCTTGATAAACCTGCTTTTTATAGTGTGCTAAAAATTAAACGTAAGTATAATACTAATACCACCCGAAATTTTCCTGCTACTTATGATTGTTTCTGATTAATATAGGGAATAGTTAATCAAAAAAGACAAGAAAAGATACATAATTATAGTGATGTGTACAAAATAACAGCAGCGAAAATATTCATCCTATCGAATATTTGTAAATAACAAAATTCGTTGGAAACAAACTTATGTCATACAAGCTTTTTTACAATAAAAGTGGTATATTTAAGTTTTGTGACTTGATATCCATCTTCCCCCGTTTGGGGAAAATAATTCAGATTGGATTTAGGCTATTCTATATGCTGGACCTAAGTGCATTATTTGTACATGTGTTTATTATAATCAGTTCAGTGATTATTGAGAGAAAACGCAATATACGCCACAAAATAAACATTTTAAGAATTCCATTATACGCATTATCAGTTTTTTCCACCAGCTAAAAATTGGAACAAAAAATCCATTAGGAAGTTATTGTTCACACGTGTTATCGTTAAATACCGAAATGCGTCAAAATGAGTTTTAGCTATTGAAAACTACATAGTGTCAGCTAAAGTTAATTTGAATTAGTTATAACCAGTTTTAGTTGCTTCGTTTAATTAGTTTTGGGTTCATTGTGAGAATTAAGCGATTTCAGACATTAAACATTTTTAAAATTAAATCTTGAAGGGCTGCTTGGCTTGAAAACTATGCGTTTAATTCATATACTTTTAATAAATCTTACAGTAAATTTCAAAATCTCTGAAATATTTTTTGTAAACTTCTACATTTTACAATTATGTATCAAGTTGCGCCGTGTGTTCTGTGTAATGTTGCAATCTGTTTACGTACCTTGATGATTAATCGGCTGTTCTCTCTTAATCTCTCTCTGTCTCTTCGTGTCTCCGTTCGTGGCGGATAATCTCGTAGATGAAGATGCTACAATTATGGAGCGATGCCTCGGCTGTTAGGTAAAGCTGTGAGAGGTAATGGAGATCCAGAGTCGTCATAACACAAGAGTTATGTTTACTAAATAATTACTCCATAAGTTTCAGTTAAATAGACGTAAATTTACTGAGTCCCGTTCTATTAACAGTTTGACACACTTGCAAAATTATGAGATGTGGATTAACACTTGTAACAATTTGATTTGCTATCAGGGAAAATCTTCCATACTTCTGAATATTATAAAGGATTTCCATTCTGTCAAATGGGCTTATATAGTATTACAACTTATCTCACTTATTTAATCTTGAATTTTCTTATTGGCTGCTTGTCGCCGCGCTTTCCAAATTCTGAAGACTTGGAGCGCTACTTACTTAAATCTTACTCGCCGAGTCAAAGTCACATGACTTTACAGAATACAAAAATATCCCGTTTACTTATTTTTGGACGAAAAACCCAGCTTAAGTCTTTCTTGCGCTTACAGAATACATATGTTGTATAGAAGGTCTGCTGCAACTTTCTCCTAACTACAGCACTGAGTAGTAAACATCTTATCGTGGTGGAAATATCCCTTAAGAATTTTATTTTGCATTATATATATACTTCTCTCTTACTAACAGATAAATACATAAATAATTACTAAAACATTATCAATGACATTGTAAGAAAATGACAATAGATAACATGAGTAATAAGTAATATCGTTGCAAAATACGGAGTAATAGTAGATTTTATTTAAGTATATTCTAACTAGGGTTTCAGTGTTCCACATATATTTACGAATTCTTTGCAAACGTTCACTGATTCTTCAATGCACTATGAAAAGATAACATTTAAAACAATGCAGGGTGTAACAATAAGCTGGGGCAAAACATTTCTCAATGTAAAAGGAGAAAATATGTTACATGGACATGGATCCGGAAATGCTTTATTTCCATGTTAGAACACATTTTTTATAAATCTGCATAATACATTAATCATGAAAAAAATACACAAACAGAACGTACCAGCATATCACATGAAATCCTTTCATACATGAAATGTTAATGTGCCCTCCGTTAGCACTGATATGCGCATCAGTCCGCCGTCGCATTGAATCCCGGATGCGCTGATGTATCCCTGGAGAATTACGTGTTATTTCGCAGCCTTCCACAACATGGGCACGAGGACTCTTAGCAATGAAGGAGTCGCACGTCAATTTGACTTTCGCTCTAATGGAATACAAAATACTGGTGGCGAATCTAAGAATTACAACTTAATCAGACGTAACCAAGAGGTTCTTCAGTTGTATGAGGCACATTCAGATCTCACACATACAACTTCATCGAATGCGTCATTTTCGGCGTTGCTTAAGTTTCACTGCAAAAACGACAAACACTGTACATAGCTAAATTGCTTTACTTCTGATTAGTAATGTAGGATTAGGATTACTCTACGGAGGGTGCACTTAGCACTTCGACACACAGGGATCTTTTGTGCATACTCTCTCGGGAGGAATAGAGCAGATGAGGAACCGCAGGTAACGCATGGGCTGCATGACCGGCTGACGCAGGCGACAGAGAGCGCAGAGGTCCCTAACAGTTGCAGACTTGGCCATCCAGCTGGAAAGCGCTTAAGGCAGCCCTTCAAAGCCACCTTCACAGGCTCCTCTCCAGCGGAGACCGGGGAAAGCTCGACCCAGCAGCGGAGACTCGAGCGGCCTACATCTGTCGGGCCGAGAAGAGGTTACAACATGCAAGCCATCTGCACCAGTCCGCAGTCCTTCGACACACAGCCCCGGAGCCAACCTGTAACGTGAAAGGGGAAGATGAAATGAGAGGGAATGAGGGATAGAGAAGTTCGGGGGAATCAATGACTTTCCCAGCATTCGCCTAGGGGAAACCCTCGAAAAAACCCATGGGTCAGGAAGGTTGGCAGTGGAAATCGAACCCACGACCTCCCGAATGCGGACCACATACGCTACCGCCTGAGCCATCCCGCTCGGTGATTTGTAATATAACGCTTTTAAAGATTTTGGATCCCCGTAAGTCATACTTAATTTTGTTGTGTGCGCTTATTAATGCATTTTATATGTTTAGTAACTTTATCACCACTATCGCCGCTGCCGCCACCACCACCAACCTTCCGTGTTCCACAGAAGATAACGAATATTCTACTTAGTTGACACTTGAATGGTTAATTTTCGTTTAATTTATTAAATGATTACTTTGCAGTGTATACATAATATGCAAGCTCTAAGCTTCAGTCAAGTGTTGTGTAGTCTGATTTAATATCAGTTCTGCTCATAACGAACAGGGTTTATATCTCATGATAATATACAGGGAGAGAGAGAGGCAGAGAGATGAGGGTAGAGATTATTATGCTGTTTATAAATCTTCTTCTTCTTCCCCTTCTTTCCTAAATTGCTTTGTGTTTTAAGCCTGGAAGAAGGTTTATAGGTAATTATCATCAAATACTGATGATAATTATTCTTTTGAAAGGTTATATAGCCATTGCTTAAGATTGTCATTTTCATTAATTGAATCAGATAGAAGTACTTATTTCCAATAATTTCAATCCTCATACTACTGGTTTATTACTACGAACAATCGATAAATTTTGATTAGAGGAAAATTAGAATTATACGCAAAATTTATTAATATGGAAGAAACTGACAGCTATTTTGAAGAAAGTTGGTGTGGACTGTAAAGTGAAAAGTCTCTCCTTATAGAGTAGAAATAGGAAAGGAGTAAATAAACAGGATGAGGCGTACAAAAAGTTCGCCATAACTCTATCCAACATATACTTGGAGAATTTGGGGAGCAATTGTAGAGCAAGAGAGGAGGAAGAAGAATAAAGTGCGTAATATTTGCCTGTGATATTATACCTTTTAGAATAGGAAAAGGTCCCGGGGAACTTACTAAAATTCAACATTGTGGCAGTAGTGAGGAGTATGGATGAAGAAAAATATAAGCAAAACCAAAACTATGGTTATCCAAAGAAAAACAAAGAAGATGCATTTGATAATTTGAAGAGTGGTAGTGTACCAAAGCAGACAGATTTAGATACTTCGAATTCACCTACTAAGATTTTGTAAAGAAAAGTAATAGATATTGTAACAACCTATGACTGCCTCCACAGTCCAGCTCTAAGTACAATAGCCTCTAGATAGAGATACTGGACTCAATTCCCGACTGGAGGTAATTTTTTAAAAATTAAGTTTATTTTACATCCTTTAACTATGTGTAAAAACTCTGTATAAGCGCGCAAAAATTTCAAAGTTCAACAACCAAACATTAAAAGAAAGACTAAAATATATAATGTAAAACAATTTAGTATCAGTGTTTACAGTTTCCAAAGTAAAAACTATCGGTAGAACATTTGAGTTTAATTATACACAAACAACATTGTGTATAATTAACGTAAGAAATAAGGAAGAGAATACGCGGAGTGTAACATTGTATTGCAAGGAATCGGGTTATTTACGCTCAGGTCCTACAGAGAAGCGGTATTTCAGAGTAGAGGCTACTCGCTAAGGGCGAAAAGAGAGTACTTAGAGGAAAACATAGCTACAATGATTCTCTTCGGAATTAACCCAAAATGTTTATTTTATCTGCAATTGGTCCTAAAGTCTTAGTCTAGCCATTAAAACAAATGCACATATCGTAAGAATTTTGGCTGGTCTGAATGTTTGGAAAATGAATATTTCTCGACCCCGACGACAGGAGCGGGTGCAACAGGGCGACTGAAAAAAAAATGCTGCGAGACTGTGACATACTTGGGGGTAGCTTATATTGCTTTTAGGTGCTGACTGCAAACACATCAGCATTCTACTATTACCGATTCCCGAGCTACTCTGGTTTCAACACTTTGTTCTATATTGCATCACTTCCCCATCGCTGGTTCAAGTTTTCGAGGAGAATCGTTAGAGTATAGTGCGAAAATATTGACTTGTGTAAAGTGAGAAGTATAATTGAAATTATTTGAAAAATACAGCATAATGGGAGAAGTATGAAGGTATAAATGATGAAAAAGAAGAAATAAATATTTTTAGAAATTTTGTCGATGGAAGTGCAGATCAGGAAGAGGTAAAATATATTGAAATATTGAATGAGAAGGAATCACTTGCTAGGAGATTCATTGAAATGTGTGGTAAAGGAGAAATTCGAGGCAGAAATATTTTTTCAAATAATAGAAAGTATTAAGATAAATGATTCATACTCGGAGACGAAGAGAAATAGAGGGAAAAGGTGTTTACATTGAAGAACCTGCCCCAAATGCATAACTTTCATATGCAAGCTTAGTATTTGTGCGAGTTATAATATTTTTTTTCTACGAATGGGTGTAATAATGACAGGCATGATTACAAGTTTTCATAGGTATATCGAAAATTACACAATATTTTCAAGCAGCCTATAATTCGATTAATTATCTCAAAAAGTATAAGGAGAAGAAACACTCCCTTAAATAGTGCACTCTTGCGCAAAAGGACGGATGGCGTTCTCTTTATTTTTGAAAAGAAAGCTAGCTGTGCCGCAGAAAAAAAACATGGTGACTTCCCCCCTCTTGTTCTCGTCCATTAATGCTAATGATGTCTTTTACTTTTCCGGGGGCTACACAAAAACAAGGTACCGACTACCGTCGTTTCAACTCCCCATTATTCTAGTTGTTAGTCCCAACAGAAGCGCTCCTTGTGGCGGGGCAACACCCTAATCCCATTCCACATTATTGCTTTTGTTATTTCCCGCTCCAAGATTTAAACGAAAATAATTTGCAGCCGACTGCTTAAGGTTCAGATACAAGGCCGTTAAAATCCTGCGTGCGCAAAAACAATTTGTTCATACACGTTCACGTCAGCCGGAAACTCTTACGTTAACGTAAGAATAAGCGTAACGTTAATGCAAGTATTACACACAAGTAAAATTATCGCAAACACAACGTAAATACAAGTTCTTGTGTTTATTATTCTAACCTTGGTACTGGCTATTTTAAGCCGTCTCTTTTAATGTATTAGCTGTTTGGTACAAGAAAGTGCGTTAGCATGGCAATATTATGAAAGGCAAGGGCTATCTGGTCTAGGGGAATGCAATAGACACTCTAGTATGGTTCCCTGGCCACACTGGGTGATTGAAAATGAAAATACAGACAGACTGGCTAAAACATTTTTCTTTTTTTGGGGAGGGGACAGGAAGAAAGGTATAAGGAAAAACATGAATAGATAGGTAATTGGAAGGAAAAAGGAAGAGGAATAGAAAGGATTTAATGCTGTTGTGGCGCTATTTATTTTGGGCATAATGGTGAAATGGTGGCTGGTACCGCTAAAGCAAACCCGCTGTTTGTGAGTGATTAATAAGATGTGGCGGAGTTCTCCGCAGTGGTGATTAGGTATCTGCCATGGCCGAAGCCCTGACAGGGACCTATGAACGTTGGTGTCATAACAGGTTATTGAGACTCCGTACCCGGGCCTGTTACATCCGAGCATTGGGTGTGTAGTCAGAGTGTTCTGGACAGTGTTGTCGTGTGTGGTGGTGCGGTGGTTCTCTTGGAGGTGACGTAGTACAGGGCTGGAGAGTCCTAATCACTCTGTTCGCTTGGTCTGCGATCCTATCACGTAGGTAATCGTTTCCCAATCGAATGGTGGTGCGGTTGGTTGAATCCATATCTCTGATGGTGAAGTTGTTACTACCCCACGTATGGGAAATATGTTTCTTGGAGTGTTCGACCCACGTACGGTGCAAAGTTTCCGGTGGCCTTCGCCCCACGTCTACTTTATGTGTAATAACTATTTTTTTAAATTTTATTTATTTAAATATTATATATGTATGCCTCGGCTGCGTCAGTAGTAATTTGCAGAAACATGTATCTCTTAGCAGGACTTGGTGCGGCTAAAGAATGAAGGCTTATACAAATTATAATTTTTTTACCTCACTCCTTTTATTAATTCTTCACACGATTAAATACAGTATCCTACTGTAGAGTTGTGAGATTTTTATATTAATTGCACTTTTTAACACGTAAACTTTATATTATTCTCGCCATAATATCTTTTCATGTCTCACACTGAATACATATCTGCTTGCTCGGGAACGCTGCTTAGTAGCGCCTGCCGTCTACCGCCTAAATTCGTATATTTCCACTATTTTAATTTCTGATTGGCTAATTCTACTCCAATAGAATATTTTTATTTAAGTTTTAGCCTTTCTAGTTGTTGATTGGCTATTTATAAACTGTTTTATATATTACATTATTGTTCCAAGAATTATTAGTAGCCTTTATTAAACTTTCCAATTCATTATTGCCTCAACGTTACCTCATTGTTAGCAACTTTCGGCTCCTACTTTATAATTCTGTTTGCTACGGAAGGTATCTGTCTTTTATTCTCACAGCTCCTACATTGTTAAATTACATAATACATTCGCATAACATTATTATACATGTACATAATAATATAAACATAATATGACTGTTACATACATTTTTATATTGTATTATACACATATTGTTTTAAGGCGGGCTGTTATTATATTTTATATTATATAATTAGACTGATATCATTTAAGTGTTAAAAATACTGCCTCAATGGTTTTCGCTTGCTGTGTTTATGATGGAGGTGAGCTGCGTCGTGAACTGCTCCTCTAGAGCGGTGAGACGCCTGGCTAAGTTCAGCAACTCGGCGTGAAGATCCTGAATCGCTTCAAGGATGCTGGTTGTTGCTGGTTGTGTTCTGTTCAAGTAGACTGTTGGTGTTTGTCAACTGGTGTTCTAGTTGAGAGATGTCGATCTGCGGTATGTAGCTCTGCGGTGTTGTGACGATGCGGTCGTTCGGCGATGTTCTACTGGGTAAAGGGGCAGACGGCCTGGCCGGTGAAGTGTCCCTTCCCCCGCAGGAGGCGCAGAAGCGGCCCCATTTATAGGACCATAACCTTTCTTGGGTTTTATCAAATTAATGGCAAGGGTACATCTATTACACTGGATTCAAAGACAACATAGATTGTACTGAATACATATCCAGAAACAATGACATGGAAAGATAATGATGCAATAGCCATGTTTTAGAAGAAGTCCTTAAATTAAGTGGGAAGCAGATTAGGCTCATGGTGGTTCTGATGACTTGTCATGGTAATTTTAAGAAACACCTGCAGACAATAGGCTCCTAGAAGACCCAATATACAGGATGTATGCTGTAGAGGAGAAAACGGCCTCGCACTTGATATTCCAATGTGAAGCACTGGAAGTGAATAGATATAATCAATTTGGAACTGTTGATCCAAATGAGATTGTATCTAGTGGAAGCCTAATCTATGGACTCCTGAGACTCATTAGAGTTTAGGATGGTGATGACTAGAAGAAACAGGGAGGAAACCGTACAATAAAACTAAGGTTTCGGTACGGGCAGGTGGGGTATAGTGCTCCTGTTTATCTCTCTGTTAAGTGTCTAATCTAATCTAAACAGATCTATCAATTGATTACATCCTTAGATTCATGGTGAAGGTGGAAAACGGCACTTATTTTATGTGTAACTGTAAAAGGTCGGATGAGGTTGTCTATATCCTTTTGTTAGATTTTCTATGCAACCTTAAAAAGACGGCAAGGTACCTTTTCACAACTTTAGAAACTTTAAGTTTAAAAACCTAGTATGCTTTTCTGAAAGCTAAGTAAGCAAGGGAATCATAAAAGAGAAATCTTACTCAGACTACCGATAGGCAGCCTCTTATGGGAAAAAAGACAGAAGTCAGCACTTTTACTTTTTCTGTCACATATAGAAAATAGTGGAAGTATTATATTTCACCCAACATTTCTTTGTCAAGATTTCATCACATATACTTACTTTTAGTTTCATGAATCCAAAAATATAATGTTTAGAAAATGGGTCCTGTGTGTACGCCTGTGAACAGCATAAAAATGAAATGTTGGGTAAATAGGAAAATTGTTAATTAAGTTCATAATTTAACAAGGGTACAATAAAAGTTTTTAAGAAAATCCCCAATCTAAATTATTCTTTACATGAACCACTTATCATTCTTTTTTATTTTCTCAAAAATGGCTTTCACGATTTTATTGAAATAACATATATTTAAGATTTTTTTAAAAATGTAAGATACCTTGAATTTTCTGTGAATATGCTGTAAAATCCTCTTCATCTGGATGCATACTGTACACGTTTATATAACTGGTAGAATATAACAGATAGATAAAAAACTTAGTACACAGAAAGTAAATCTCGTTAAATCAGACAATTTATGATAACTACACACGTTATGACATTAAAAGTTGCCATTGTTTTGTATTTTAAATGCTAAGTCTCCATTCGACTCGTGATCGTATAAAGATTGGAATTCAAAGTCAGCATGCAGCCTCCCGCCTGCAGCCTCCTATTATCCTCCTTGTAACTACAAAGAAATGCACAATACGTCGCTTACTAGGGTCAGTATGAAGTAGATAGAACAATAAGCAATTGTAAGAACACTTTTAAGAGGGGTGGTAGAAGAAGTCATGTGAATATAACACAAACTATTTTAAACGTAGACAGAGTTTTAAGATCACACAGTGATCACAGTGGCGCATGTGTAAATAGCTCTCAGTTTGTTAAAATAAGACATTTAAAAGAAGTTAATCGCATTTCTATTACTAGCCTGTCCACATGGGAACACCTATACTTCTGCTCCAGAAAGTAGAAGTTACGATGGGACCTAAAACCTGCATTGTTGATGACGAGCGGGACATTTTCAGCCTCCGCTTGCGAAAGCCAGGCGGAGGCAAAAAGGTGTAAAGCCTCCTCAAGGACAAACCTAGAGAAAGAATCTGATGTAGCACATTCACATGCCTTTCTCTACCCATTTTTACAAAGGCTTATTCTTCTGCCTATTTAATGTTAATCGAGATAAACGTTTGTAGAAATGGCTTTATTACATATTTCCTTATAAGTACACGGAAATAGGGGAATACAGTATGCTAAAACGAATAACGAATTTCCAATCGAGAAAAACTATAAGTACTGGAAAATTCAAACAAATAACAAGGAATATTTCGGAAATGGTTCACTCGACATAAAAGTATGTGACATAAATTGTGTGTTTTAACGAGATCTGATTTACGGTTACATCTACATCTCTTACGGTTTAATAATTATGCAAAAGTCATTCAGAATGAAGAGGAATTTTGGGGATATTCTCAGAAAATTCAAGATATACATTTAATTTTCCTTGAAAATATCTTGAATGTTTGATATTGTAATCAATATCGTTAGAGCTATTTTTGAGAAAATAAAAATGTTCGAAAAATGTTCCATGTAAAGGGTAGTCTAGGATGGGGGGATTTTTAGAAAATCTTCGTGTCACATCCTTGGAAGATGCTAAACTCAAATACCAAGTTTGGTATTTATCCAACTTCTCGTTTATGAGTTATACTGTTCACAGACAGACACACGGGCACATGTACGGACATGTTTCAGAAATGCTTTATTTAGAATCAGGGTACCTCAAAACACGTATTTATGGTGAAATCTCGGTTTGCAATTTTTGGATGGAATGCAATACTTCCCCTGCTTACTACGTACATAGTAGATAAAGTAAAACAAATGAATAGATTAAAAACACAATTTCTGGTTCAAATGGTTTAAGTACTACGTGATCTTAAAATCCCCTGTCACTCTTAAGAACATTGAGCGTGTAACAAAACGTACCAAACCAGCTAACTAACTGTAAGATGGCTCAAAGGGTTTCATGCATAAAACCACATACACTTTTCTGGATCAACAGATTTGTCTTCTGGTAGGCTTGTCAGTCTATTTACTAGGCAATATTTATAATGTAAATTACACGATTAGGCGGAAAGGAAACGATACTCATATTTTGTATACATTTTAGAAGAAATATCAGCATTATATGCTGAATGGTTCGGAATCGCTGAGTACTAGATATAAGTGTCTTGCAGTGCCCACCTATCTGGTGTGGGAGTAACGTGTTTACCTCACGCTCAAGAGGTCTTGAGCTCGAATTTCGGTTAGAGTGACTTACCCGGATAAAGATTTTTTTCCAGGGTTTTCCCTTATCTAAGTCTATGCTATAGGTATCCCGGGTTCGTTTGAGCGTCATTTCACCCATTTCATTCATTCACCTTCCGATATGATCTACCAGGTTAAAGGGCGTTAAACTTAAAAAGGTCTCGAATGTGAGACTGGAATCCCAGATAGAACCTCATGCGCCTTACTCTATATGCCACCAACAGCGCATGAATGTTGAGAGTGGAAACTAAAATCTTCGACAGTGGCTGACATTCGATAAACGACTTTGAAGTGAGTGAATTCGGATTTCTGATAAAGCAAGTCCTTGCAGTATGGGCTGTTATATAGAAGGACCAAAGTTTTCATTTGTTAGTTTAAATATCACGGCAGCAAAACTAATATAATCTACATAGATAATGCATCAACGGGAAATTTATTCGAGAAAAGAGTAAACAACTGAACGGATTTTTATGATCAAGCTGTCAAATTAAAGAGGTTGTCATGTGGATTGCTATAATTTTTAATATTTTAGAAGCGTGGCCAATGAAGGGCAGGAATCGCCCTTAAAGTATTAACCATGACCCTAACGAGCGAGATTGCTCTGCAGTAATGTGTGAGGCTCACATTTAGATTGCGTGTTCCATTCTCCTTGGGCCGGTCACTCTGACCTTGGGGATTTTTATGGTGGATTCTATAGTGCCGCAAGTTTTTCTGTCATTTATTTCGTTATCATGATTCAGGTTCGAAGGTTCAGGCGAGTGGACGGCAGGCAAGGTTGTGATAGTCGATGTGTGACTCCCTAAGAGAGACCTCTCCTTGGTAAGCCGGTGTCAGGACGTAATATCTGGAGACATTAAAGTAAATGTACGACGAACGCAGGAGTTCCCGAAACCGCGGCAGAACACCACAAGTAGACCACAACGGCCTTTTTCGCTTCTACCGTGACCCCTGAGAGGGAGGGATGAGGAGAGAGACCCGAAGGTGACAGATCCGGATGACGACGGGAGAAAGCTTAACGGAGTCCCTAACATTTCCATATCGACGTCACCCGGGTCCACACACAAGCCATGAAAACCCCCGCGGTCCCCCCACATGACCCACTCGGAGAATAGACCTAACTAAGCAGCCCCGCAACGACGCTAGAAAGAAAATCCTTACAGAAGGCACAGTCACCGTCCAGCCGCAACCCCCAAACACCTTCGACTGGTGCTACAATCCCGAAGCAGATGATAAAGAAGATGATGGGTACAGGAAATGAGGGACAAGAGAGTCGTGATAGAAGAAAAACCACCCCAGAATTCGGCTTCCGATCCGTGGAAACCGTGAAAATCCCATGGGTCAAGGTGGAAGGTCGTCGGTGATCGAACCGGGTCCTTCCGAATGCGAGTCTCGCATGTAACTGCGGTGCCACCTCGCTCTTTCCTGAAGGCATTAAGGACCCAGCTTGTGTCCAAGTATGCCTCCCTGAATCTGTCGCCCTCTGTGTCCTTCACTTCACATCTTCCGGAGGCTTTCTGAAGCACAGTAGGCCTTCATGTGCGCTAAGTGTCGAAATCCTCCACCGCTTCCTGGTAATCATAACCAGCATGACCTTTGTCTTTGGTTTACTTCTTGGTATCATGGCTTTCTCTACGGCCTTCTTGGCATTAAAATCACGGGATTATTTATCATGACCTTCGGCATTTTTCATAGAATCACAGTTCTTTTATTAAAATAAATAAAATTTGCCAGTTACGGTTTTAAACGGTTTTAATGCCAAATAAACATTGGGGTCTCACTGGAGGACGAGAACAAAACACTGATCGAAGTCGAAGTCGAATGAGAACAATCAGTAACTATAAAATCAACATTCCAGGCGTTGGCAATGGCAAGATCTTTGATGGCTAAAGATGCAGCATTAGGTGTGTCTGGCGTTGCTTCAAACCGTGGTCCTGTGAGTTTAAAATCCGGTAATGTGGCAATTTACTATGTACTGCTACGCCACCAGATACTCCTTTCTGTCCCTTCTTGCTCTTGCTTAATACTGTATAAAAGGAGAGGATAATACATGCCAGGGTCTGTAAAACCTTTAACGGCCACATATACGAGTCCATAGTGTTACATATTCTGAATAAATCTTGCCGTATCTTAATGTAGAAAAGATTTAAAGTTCATCGAATGTCTTGTAGCACTAAAGCAAACGAACAACACACTTACACGTTGGTTAAAGAGTTTTGGACAACATGCCTGAATAAATTTAACTACCAAATAGAAAGCGGGTAAAGAGTAAATGTGAACTAACCAGATGAACTCTTATAAGAACCAAATTTAACAATGTAACATGAAAACCAATGCCCTTTACTTTCGGCGTAAGACATGCGGTTGAATAAAAAATACATCCGGAAGAGGAGAGCTCTGAAATAAACCCGGAAAGGCGCTCACGGGAATATTAAGACAGAATAATGGCCAAATGTCATGATTAGACATGATTAGAACTTCCACGAAAAGAAAATCAAAAGACGTAACACTCACCACAAGACAAGACGAGCTATACTACTCAGTAATTAGCCTAACACAACTCCCTGACTCAGAACTCAAACACACAGATCCAGGCGTAAGGAGTTATAGTATGCTACAACTTCAAAAAGCTGCCCCATCATATTTTCAGTAGCTTATGTAGTACAAAATTTCACTTTTTGGGCAATATGGAAAAAATTTTGGACACATATGTTTTGTCATTCTTAAAAAAACACTCTTTTCCTTATTTTCAACTCATTTGCAGAATACATCTGTGTAATACCGTTAATACAGCTAGGTAGTGATCAATATAGCAATCCAGAAATTCATATGATAACAAAACTAAACTACGCTTTCCTCGGTTCCATATAAAGCTTTATTTCTTAGGATTCCTTCCACTATTAGTTGAGAATACCTCCGATAGAAAGCACTCCCACAAAGATACGAGGGCGCTCGGTTTGACCGTATTCCTATTTTTGCACACTTTCTGACGTCTCTAAAGCTATACACGGTGCTCCCGAATCTCCGTCCACTTCTTGAATTTAAAACTCGTAGCTTCTCACGTTGCGCCGGTGATGTTGGTTTTATGTTGTAGGGGTTTCAGAGATGGCACAAATTTTAATGTTACGAGTTGTGCCTCTGTACATGTGTTACGTAAAGCACAGTATGTACTACATGTATAAAACTCTGCGGACAGAAGTCAGATCCGAATTCGGAACCTCTTCGTTAAAATCCTATCTCCCTAATCACTACTGCAGACAACGTAGCTGTGGAAATATAGTTACTACCTAACAGATAATCTTCAAATGTCTGATTCATGGCTACAGAATTATTATTACTATTATTATATTTGATTAGGCCTTTTATGTATGACTGTGAAATACGGGTATCTGCATCTAACTTTCAAATAAAAGGAGTTCAAACTATAAAGAATCGGGCACTTCGAGTTATAGTGGACGCGGCTTGGTACGTCCACAATGACAACTTGCATTGGGTCTAAACGTACCCATTGTGGAATCAACATTATATTACTGTTACATTGTCTGTTCAGTGACGTTTTAGCTCATGGAGTGGGGCGGCTTATCTCTCAGATAAAGCTTTAGCTGGTGAGAGGGGTACACAGTATGTTGAACTACTGCCGCACGTGACGCATATAAAGGAAAACAATCCACATCTTTCACTATCGCGCGTCTTTACCCCTAACTTTCCAAGTAAACACTACTTCCTTCCACTAGCTTCCACTAGCCTTCCACTCATACCTACTTGGAAGGGCTCCCCATCCACGTCTCTGACAGACAACATGTCTTTACCATCATTGGAGGACCATCCAAACAATCTGCTCAACATTATTCCAGCTCAACATCCATCACCCCGGAATCTAAGAAGACAAAAAGAAGAGAGACATCCCGACCTTATTGATAGGTTGATGACAATGCCTAATTTTTCCCTGTAAACTTGGGGATAACCATAGGGCTTCTACCACAAAGCATGTTACTCTGTGTAGCTACACAACTGCGTTCTTCATGAACACAATTATTATTGTATAATAAAATTATCTGCATTAATAGAATAATAATAGTTATAATATTAAAAATATACAGTATTAAAATATATTAGTATACAATAATAAAATATATAACATATAACTGCAATGCATCATGGAGTGTTATATTAGTAATCATATTATAAACATTGTTATACTATACGAAGTATACAAATAATAGTACACAGACAGTATGTCGTTTAGATCGATGTAACAATCAAAGTTAGGTTAGGTTATACAACGAAGCTGAACACCTAGCGCACTGCAACCTACATAGATGCATATGTTGTGGCTAACATCGCCCCCCACGAGGAAGGGATGAAATGAAGGAATCACAGGAGACTGCAGGCCGCGACAGACAGCCACAGAGACACGCGGGAGTTCCTAACATTTTAAGGCTTGAAGTCCCGTCCTACTACTGGAACTGCCTAGAGAGGGCAATGAACAACCCATCAAACAAGCAGGTCTCTAGTGTCCACGGAGGGCACTATTTCCTTTGAGCAAGCAACTACGCCATCTGTCCGGCACCACCATACGCCACGAAACCTAGAAGCACGCCTGAAAGTTGAAAAGGAAATGGAATGAAAGAGAAATGATGGAAAGAAAATCTGGGGAGGTAAGAAACAGTCCCAGCTCTCGCAGCAGCTCAGGAAAACCACGAAAAACCCAAGGTATGGGCAGTCAACACAATTGAACCGGGACCTCCCGAATGCGAGCCTCACACTTTACCGTGGAGCCACCTCGCTCGGTAACAAAGTTAAATGTTACTTATCTCGTACGCAGTGACAGCGTTGGCAATACTATGGCGCTTTTAAATGAAATAACTGAAGCAGAGGCAAGTAGTGCTACGTAATGTAATTATAAAACAGTAGAGATGTTTTATCTTCCTTGATATCGTCATTTGGATTTCCTATTCGAACAAAGCGAACAAAGATTCGGGAACATCGTGTATTAGTTCATCCTTGGTAGAGACTGAGCTTAGTTACTCGATCTGACTCTTGCCAATGCAGAACATATTCATTAGTTACTTTTTTATGCCTTTTTAGCCTCTCTATTAGCGATTTTTCTCTTCGTTATTTCTCCGTACAGGAATTCAATACTTTAAATTCGACTTCATGTTCAGCCCTCCAGCGTACCTTTGCTTTTGTTTCTAATAACTGCGGAGTCATGGCATCATGACAGTCCTCCCCTAAAGAAGTTCATGGACCTACCGATTCAGTAGTTGGCCTTGTTTATCCAGACAAACATTTAGTTACCTTCCTTAACTGGAGAATACAACAAATTTAATGAACCTTTCCTCCTTTGCCATAGCAGCACAGAAAGGGGGAAAAAGAAAAGCATATAAAAAGACCCAGAGGAGGGAAACTTTTCATTAAAGGGGTATAACAATGTCTCCATTCCTTTGTCTTTGAATGATCTGTCCTCGCATACATCACTCCCGTCATTAGTCTTTAGGCTTTGCCGACGGAGATGTATAAATAACCTCTTGACGATATTCCGCGTCTTGTTGCACAAAATATTCACCCTCTCATATTTTTATACTCTTTGAACGGGTTAATTAAAGAAAGAAACTGTACAAGTGCGAATAAAGGCTTGATAATTATCACCTCTTCACCCTAGCGTTGTACTGTCAGGGAGGAAAACAAAATTCTGATGAGAAACAGTCACATAAATCTCTCTGTACGTTACTGCTTCATAAGGATTTACATACAATCGGATTTGTCTGATTGTTGACTACAATAAGTAGGTATAAAGAACTATTTTAACAGATATTTCGTACTTAGTTATATTCAGGAGGCTGAGATTACACTCGTTTCTTCATAAAAGCAAATTGTATGTCTTTTCACAAATATTCTTGGCGTATTATGAAGAACTCGCATACTCGCATAGAACTCGTATAATGAAAAAGTTATAGTACACCTTCTATCGCGATTCTTAAGAAAATGACTGTTTTATATCATCTATTGGAATCTTTAAAACTCAGTAAATAGTGAAGGATAAAATAATACGTTATAAGCAGGCATAGGAATTTCTAAACATTAAAGCCAGGGCGGAAGGAAACAAAGTTGAACTGTTACTGGACCGTACGTGGGGACGTCGCAGGTAACAAACTATGACTCATCCTTCGTACACTCAGATCGGTATCTACCTGCCTGTCAGTGACCCTTGGCCGTTGTTGTTTGGCATTCTTTGTAGTGATAATGGTTTGAAGGCGGCGCCGTGCCCGAGTGGTTAGACCGCTCGCCCCTCACCGAGGCGGCCCGGGTTCAATCCGCATGTGGGATTTGTGGTGGAACAAAGCGGCGTCTGGGCGGGTTTTCTCCGGGTTCTCCGGTTTCCCCCGCCATTCATTCCAACTGCTCCATTATCACCTTTCATTTCATCCATTTCACCATCATTTCGTTTCATCTACTTCCTTCCTCCCATACCAGGCATCGGGCTGATCACCCATCCTGGATATTCTGTCTGATCCATGAGTGTCTGCTCCTCGACGGGCCTCTGACCTCAGGCACCCGCCTGTCAGTCCTGGGGGGTGCAAGTCCTACATACGAGGAGGTTAAACAGAGAAAGAAGAAAATGGTTTGAGTTAGACAACTTAAGAATTCATATGCTTGGTTATAAGCAGCTTTTAAGGTTCACAAATAAATACAGCAAGTTTTATTTTTGCATCAGAAAAAGCGTACTTACTTAATGTATTTAATTTTCAGAGCTTAATGTGAAGATTATAAGAATATATTTATTCTAATTTTATAAATAATACCAATGCTGCATAACAGCTTTGACAAGTAGAGATTTAGAGACGTAAAATATTAATTTTTCCGAAACTTTTCGGGACATATTATTGCCATACTATTGTATTCAGTACGCTAGAATAAAATGTAATATAAAGTCACGCATGGATTTAAATTTAGGTATCTGCTCAGCTGCAGTACTGAGATGGGTTAAGTAGTTAATAACTTCAAAACAATTGCACAACCACGGCACATACACACACCGGAATCCTGACATACCCAGAGACCTTCTTAATACGATAGGGGGAAACAAATTTATTAGTATTACATTAAATGAAATTCTCTACCCATTCTTCTACAAGATATTCATACTAAACCTTATTCCTCTGCCCACTTCTGGCTACTGGAGAAAGCGTTTGCAGAAATGGTTTCATTACACGTTTCGTTTAAAAATGTGGGTGGCTATTTGATTGTTTTGAAATTCCAGTCTTTTCACGACCACCAGAAAAAAAATTAATAGCGCTTAGCACTTGATAAATACATACGTATTTAAAATTTCAAACTGATATCAAAGAATATATCGTAAATATTTACTACCACAAAATATTTGACAAACTGTGCGCAGTAATATTTTTCTGATTTTTACGGTTTACCAGTTATAAAAATTGATTCAGAGTTAAGATCACTTCATGGGCAGTTCTCACAAACTTAAAGTATGTATAGTTTATTTATCTTGCAAATATATTAAACATATGATATTTTAATCAAAATAATTAGTAATTTTTTGAGAAAATCAGAAACAACAAAACATTTTCCAGATAAAGGGTAGTTTGGGGTTGAGGGTATTTTCTTGAAAATATTCGATTCACATTTTTGTATATTGTTGAACTTAATACCAATTTTGGTATCTTTCCGAGACTCGTTTTTGAGTTATGCCGTTCATAGATACATACTCACAGCCCATTTTATAAAAGTGCGTTTTTTGAATTTAGGGAGTCTCGAATGGTATGTTTTCAATGTTTTTGGTAGAAAGCAGTACTTACTATAGGTAAGTAGCAGAGAAAGTAACAAAACGAAGTCAATCCAACCGAGAAATGAAACAAGATCTTTTGCTCAAAAGGAGAAATAAATATAAACAAGGAATCATATCTTCCATAAGAGGTACTCTTTTGGGAAGGGAGTATCTAATTTATATTTTTATTTTGAGGGCTTGTGAAGGCAGTTAGAAGTTGAATGTAGAACTTAAGAAAAGCATTACTTCAATATAAGCCGTTAGTCTTTACAATGAGCTGAAAAAGTATCAGTGCCTTCATTTTAGAAGTATCATTTTACGGCAAAGAAGAAACTTTAGTGCTAAATTTTTCTTTGGCTAAGAGTTTAGAGGAATAAAGCTGTTGATTGTACATGAATTATGGAAAAAGGTAAAGGTATGGACATAGCGAGGGGTCCCCAATTGGGGCAGAGCTCTATAACTGGGCCACAACAGCCCTTTTTGCTCCTACCTAGTCCTCTGGGAGGGATGGATGAGGGGAGAGACCGAAGGGTGACCAGATTCGGATGACGACGGGCGCAAGCAAACAAGGGATCCCTAACGTTTCGAGATCGAAAGCATTCGACGCTGCCGGGCTCACCCATAAGCCACCAAACCCCCGACTGTTTCCTGGGTGAGACCACTAGAAGGAGGGACCTAGTCGAACAATGCCACAATGACACCAGGGAAGAAACTTCTACAGAGCGCACAGCCACCGCACAGCCGCAACCCGCCGAACACCGTCGCCTGGTCCTAAAACCCTGAAACAGATGACAAAGAAGATGGTGGTTTAGGAAATGAGGGGCAGGAGAGTCGTGGTAGAAGATGAACCATCCCAGCATTCGCCTACTGAACCGGAGAAACCATGAAAAATCCATGGGTCTGGGTGGGCAGTCGCCGGGGATCGAATCTTGCACTCCCGAACGCAAGTCGCACACGTCACCGCAGCACCACCTCACTTGGTAATCATGGGAAATATTTTGTCACTTTTAACTTTCAAAGCAGTATATTAAAGAGGGGGAAAAACAAAGCATTTGTTAAGAGATTTTCGTAAAACGTATGCTTGTAATGTTAATTCTGGTTTACATTATGATATCGGTAACTACTTTAAATTGGATTTGAATATGAAATATGATTCATTTTTCCCCTCTCAGTGTGAAATTTCTTATTACACATTGGAGATTTATCGTCTTTCGTTAAACAGAAACAGTTTAAACCATGAGTTTCAAGTAAAAGCTTTTAACAAGAAGCTATTTTACTCACTCACTTTTGAGGGGGTGCCTTTCAACCTAGAGGGTCCGAGTTCGAAGCATAGTTGTGGAGAGTTTCCTGAATAGGGATTTTTTTTGTCCGGTGTTTTCCCTTCATAACAAATTGTCGGATAGCTCTCAGCTTAGTGGACTCCGGGGTCGTTTGAGAGTCATTGCACACATTTCATTTACCATTCCTTTAGACCTGCTTTATTAAGAGGGGCGTTAAACTAATGACATTTTAAAGAAAAAAGCTTACAATGATACATAAATTCAATTCACATTGTTACCAGTTATGTAAAATAACAAACAAATTGAACATAAAAAAGCTTAATAAGGTATGTAAAACTTTTTGGGATAATAATTCATATACGTATAATTAATTGTTTTTATACGGTAATAGAAATGTCTCTTCTATCAAACGATTTATTATGTCTATTATAAACTTCTGTTTTCAACTTAGTTAAACAATATAAAGAAATTGTATAATAGATTAACTATAATTAATGTACTATAAAATAAATTTTCTGTAATTATATGTGCTTCAATTTTCAAATTTACCACCTCTAATTATGGAAAACGTTTAATTGCAGATGAAATGCTGAACGCTTTTTTTACTTTCTCTACTACGTATAGTAAGTAGGGGAAGTATAGCATTCCACCCAAAAATTCGATACCGAGATTTCACCGGAAATACATGTTTTGAGACCTCCTGAATCCAAAAAAAGCATTTTTGGAAACATGTCCGTGTGTGTGTCTGTGTGTGTGTGTGTGTGTGTGTCTGTGTGTGTGTGTCTGTGAACAGCATAACTCAAAA
This sequence comes from Deroplatys truncata, assembly GCA_030765065.1. Lineage (NCBI taxonomy): Eukaryota > Metazoa > Arthropoda > Insecta > Mantodea > Mantidae > Deroplatys > Deroplatys truncata. The sequence continues at coordinate 149,990,921 of CM060984.1, read as the reverse complement.
ACGAACAGTCGGATAAGCACCAAACTTGGTATTTAGGTTCAGTATCTTCCAGAGATGCGACACGAAGGTTTTCAAGAAATTCCCCCTACTCCAGACTACCCTTTACATGGAAGATTTTTCGAAAATTTTAATTTTCTCAAAAATGGCTCTAACGATTTTGATTAAAATATCATATGTTTAAGATAATGTTATGAGAAATGAAATGTATATCTCGAATTTTCTGGGAATGTCTCCAAAAGTATTCTTCATTGTGAACGACTTTTGCATAACTGGTATAACCATAAGAGATAGACAAAATTTTACTACACAAAAAATGTAGATCGCGTTAAAATACACAACTTATGTCCTATACATTTCTTTTGTTGAGTGAACCGTTTTCGAGATATTGCTTGTTATTTCCTTAAATTTTCCAATACTTATACTTTTTCTCAAATTCGTTATTCATTTTTTTATGTCCTGGACATGCAAAGAGATTGGAATGCGTCACATAGCAACCAGCGTTAAAATATTTGACTATCGCTTAAAAGCTACCATATTTCCCTTGCATCTACAAGAAAATTAGCAATAAGATTGACATCTCGATATCTCGATTAACATGAAGCATATAGAGAATAGGAGTTTGTAAAATTAGATTGTACAAGAGTAGAGAAAGTCATGTGAGTGTAACACATCAGATTTTGTTATATATTTTCATAAAATTTTAAAGCCTTATTATCTGAAGCTCTCCTGAAAATCACCAATAAATAAGCTAAACGCTGAGACACACAGAACATTTTGAAATTCTGAAATACTGAAAAATTGGCATGGAGTTTTTAACACTGTGCTTTATAATATGTTATGGGTTCATTTATATTGTAGCATGGATATTTAAAATGGCCGATATTAAGAAATGAACAGTGCGAAGTGTGAGAATAATAAAACTATTCCGTTTATTCTTATCATTTAGATTTTATTCTGCATTTGACTTTTTTTGGTGTGCTTTTAGTCAGCTTAAAACTGATTCATCTAAAATATCTATATTCATAAACGTCAATGTATGTATGTATGTATGTATGTATGTATGTATGTATGTATGTATGTATGTATGTATGTATGTATGTATGTATGTATGTATGTATGTATTATGTGTGTGTGCTGTCTGTATTAATGTACGTATTATGTAATCCAAGCATTTGACAGAACAAAATTGATTTATGTGGTAAAATTGCTACAAAATAAAACAAATTGACTTCAAAATAATAACTATTATTAACGAGCTAAAAACAAATAGCTATACAAGAATAAAAATACCTGGAAAATTAACAGAAAAAGTTCTCGTATCAGTAGGTATAAGGCAAAGACTTATCTATGTCCAATTATACTGGACGATATCATAAGAGAAACAAAGCAAGTTATTAGTAGTTTTAAACTGGGGAACAAGGAGATAAAATACTATATTATGCGGTCATGTTCTGATATTACCAGAAAATTAGAATAACTTACAAAAGTTGCTATATGAATTTGATATAACCACCAAAGAATATAATATGCAAATACTAAAAGAACTAAGTCGCTCACAGTATGAAAAGAATGTTAAATGTAAACGAACAATAAGCACTAAGAATAAGAGCAAGTAACGAATTTTAATTACTTTGGTGTTAATATTACTAGCAAAAAGGATTTAATTGCAGAAGTGAAATAACAGCTAAGAAAGTCGTCGATGATATCAGGAGCATTAAAAGACATTATTTGGAGAAATAAATATATGAGCAAAGAGAGCAAAACCAGAATATATAAAACTTGTGTCAGACCAGTGATGAATATGCAGCGGAAACAAGAGCCAACCGACACAAAGAAAGCAGAACAACTTGTTAGAACGAATAAAATGAAAATACTCAGATCAATAAAAGGGTATATAGTGTATGATAAAACTACTAATGAAGCAATAAGGAGCATATGTAGAATTACAGACATTATGAGATAGATAAAACGAAGAAGAAAAGAATGGAGGATCATGTTAACTGAACTCATGAAGCTCGGCCCCCGAAGCTTGCAGTGAACTTCAAACCAAACATCACAACCAGTCGGAAGATCGCCAACTAGATGGTGAAAGGAGTTCAGTACTAGTTAAATAAGGCAGTTGAATCAAACAGGGCATATTCCTAAATCAAGAAGAACAAGAAGGTGATGAAGATGGTCTATTTATTATTTTAGGGGTGGTATAACAGAAATGTCTACAACGGTAAAGGGGGTGAGAAATATTCTGCATTTTCAGTTAAAGGTAAATAAAAGTATTTAGAAAAATGATGTTTAGCTAAAGCCCTCAAAGCCCCGGGGAACGCCTGATATTTCTGATAGTATGTTATGAATCAAAACATTGGTTTGTGCGCTCTAAGATTTGAAATAGAAATCAGAATCCGATTTCGCAAATTCAATATAGAGTGTGAAACTTGATTCATGTTTGTTATAGGGCAAAAGCAGTGAATCACCGCTTCAGTGGTTGTGACATCACCGTGCAATATGAGAAGGTGTTTTGCTGTAATTGTTATTTGCAACACGTATGGAAGTAGGTGGTTTGTTACGTTGTTTGCACCACGTATGGAAAGTTAGTTTGAAGTTGATGTATTGTATTTCAACTGTTGGGGAGCCGAACTTGTAGTAGTTGCAACAGCACGTATAGTAATCAGTTTCCGGTAGCCTTCGCCCCAAGTTAAAAAAAATTAACTTTGTAATTTGATTGTTTCTTTAAGTATTAAATATTTATGTTTGCCTCGGCTGCGTCAGTATTATTGTTAGAGACATGGAAGTCTTGGCAGGGCGTGATGCGACAAGAATGTAGGCTTACACAGATTTTAAGTTTTAATTCACTTCTTTTTATTAATCCTTGACACAAATTAAATAGCACTTCACTGATATCGAGAGCTGTGAGATTCTTTTATTTAATACTTGCACTTTTTAATACGTAAACTATTTTCGTCTCACACGCATACGTATTATATTTCTCGAGGACGCATCATGCATCCGGTTACAAACACTGTCCGCAGGCAACTGACTTCTGAATTTGTAAATGTTTCTCCTTTTCAGTTTCTGATTGGCTAATCCTAGTCCAATAGAATACTTTCATTTAACTAGCTTTTTCTGGTTGTTGATTGGCTATTTTGTAAACTGTCACTAAAATTACATTATTGTTACTCCAAGAATCACAAGTAGTACTGTTAAACTTTCTTACTCATTATTGACTCAAGGTTACCTCATTATTACCTCATTGTTAGCAACTTTTAACTTATTATTCTCACAGCTCCTACGTTATTAAATTACGTAATGCATTCACATAACATTATTACACATGGATACAATAATATAAGCATATGCAATGACTGTTACATACATTTTACAAATTATTACATACACATATTGCTTCAAGGCGGGCTGTTATTGAATTTACATAATATATAATTTGACTGAAATAATTTCAATGTTAAAAATACTGCCTCAAATATGAAGTAGTATTGTTTTCATTGCCAATTACATTGTATGCTATTTTAAAATGTAATTATTTATGTTTGATGAATTTTCTATAGAAGTTTCTTAACGAGATCAGATATATGTTCATTCCAAGTTAATTTTGCTCAAGAGTTAATCTAACATATTTCACTAACACTGTCTCATTATCAAATTTTATTGCATAATTGGTAGTATTTTCTTTATAGGAAATGTCACTAGTTTCGATTTGTTTGAATTCATTTTCACTCTCCAGTTTTTGCACCACTCTTCAACTTTATCTGTGTAAGTTTGTAGTTATTCAGTTGTTGTGACATCTGGACCTTTACTACGTATAGCTGCTTCGTCTGCAAACTGTGAAATTAGCAGGTTTTCATATTTTGGAAAATCAGAGTTAAAGATCAGATGTAGGAATGGAGCGAGTAATCCACCTTGAGGGACTCCTGCTTGTAGTTTCTAAGGTGGAGATAGTGCATCATTGCATTTTACAGAGAACGTTCTTTCAAACAGATAAGATTTAATTAGTAAGAATATAGTATATTTAACAGATGGTTTTATTTTGTGCAAGAGCCCAGCTTACCATGCCTTATCGAATGCTTTATCTGTGTTCAAGAACTGCATTTTTACCATTATCTTTAAAAAGGCTGATCTGCTTCTCACCAATGAGACCTGTATGGATATATGGTTGTTCAATCTGGAGCTCTGTATACAAAACTTAAGTCAACAGAATACAAACTAAACAGAATTGCGTCCTTCGCCTAATAGCGAATGCACTTTGGTAAATTCTCAATTCAACACTTCATAAAGATCTTCCTACGTCAACGTCCTCCAGTCCTGATACACACGCCTCATTACTTCCTTCAGTGAACATGAAAATAAAACACTAACACAGATACCTCAGCACATGCCACAGGAGCGAGCACGAAAAAGACTGATACGAAAACGACACATAGACCTAATATGAAATTTCATCTCACACTACGTCCCTACTAAGGAAAGTCGTTGCGCTGCAACCTCATACATGTTTGGGATTCCTTGTGAATAATTGTATATATATATATATATATATATATGAGTAAAACTAAGAATACTGCAATGTATAAAAGGTTTTCAATAAGCTGAAAAAAGGATGTTTATTTGCAGCTACACAGCAATGCTCGGAGTGACGAGATTCTCTTTTCCTTTCTCAGGACGTGACTTGCAGAAAAGAAAGTGGTGAATTATTGTAAATAAATACATGATGATACTTTAAAATAAAGAAAGTTGAAGCTTGTTACACTACATCACTAAAATGTTCTTACTTGAACGCGTTTCGGGAGACGGTTTGCTCCCATCTTCAGCATGTTTTCAACTGATTTTGCTGGTTATTGTCTGGGGAATGTGTGTGGCTAGTGGTGACATGACGACGCTTTATCCAAGTTTATTGTATTTTACACTCGGAATTTATGTATGTGCAAAAGAATTAGAATGTGTAAGCATATTTTGCAACGATGCTACTCGTGTATTAAAATTCATTTGTGTCTCTTTAGAATTAATTGCTTTCACAGTACATACTATAGTCCTATACAATTAAATAATTTGGAATGAATCGATTCAAAATTCCACTAAGGATGGCATATACTTGCTTCGATTCTAATCCTCATCCGTGGATAGTCGTCCTCCGTGGTCTAAGGGTACCATGCTAGCCTCTGGTTCCCGAAGTCGCGGGTTCAAACCCGACGGAGCACGAGGGATTCTTCGGGCGCAAAAATCTTTAGCATGGTTTCCTTCGGAAGGGAAGGAAAGCCGGTGTCGTAGATTTACGGCATGTAAAAGAACCTCAAGTCTAATATGGAGGCCTCTAAGCAAAATTTCCGGTCTTTTACGCCCAATATAGAATGGGTCGCTAAGGACCACAGCAGTTAAAGAGAGTCCATAAGTAAAACTCAATTTAATTTTTTCTATTCTAATGAACATATCTCGTTTCCAACAATGCGTTTTCTTACACGAAGTTTTCATAACTAAGTAAAATTTTCCTGCGGACGACAATGTATGTATGAAGCGATTTGTTTAGTTTAAAATCTATTTGAGCCTAAATATTGTGGCGTATGCACAGATATTAGGATACACTCTCTCTGGGCACCGAGGTTAGAGACGGCAGTTTGTCTGTGAGTAGGGGTAAGTCAGGGGAACTAAGTATTAGAGAGGGGATGGCGTCAGTGACGCTTGTGTGTTAGCGTTGTTTAGAGAGTCAGTGGGCAACCTGCAAGTAGAAAAGTCGTTGAACTGCCATCTCCGTGCAAAGGCAAGCATGGCGTCCTCGCCCGGCAGACACATGGGGTAAGCAATCCATTTTTATATAATAAATAACCATCCATCTATTCTCTTTTTATATTAATTATGATAGTGTAGAGTTCCTTTTTTCCTTCCAAGCCATGTAGCGTCCCTTTTTGCCAGTAATTAATAATATTTTTGGTTCTTTCTTTAGCTGCGTCCCTCGTCGTAGCCTCGCATGTGAAGTTCTTGTTTGATTTGCCCGTGCCTCTTGTAAGCGAGTAGCTCCCATCTGTTTATGTAAAATAATTTAAAGAGAGGCATACGACAATATTTTGTGTACAGTATTTGCTATAAGTTACTGTGGTTGCTATGTGTAATTTATGATGCTTGTGGTTTTATTAGAATATTAATAAAATCCTTATTTAGGCAGATGGTCATGATAATGCGATTATAAACTGTTGTAGGTCATTGTAATCTATGTACACATGCACATAGTATCAACCATCTTTGCACGATTAATGTACAATGCATGATACTCAAAACAAGTACTCTTTGAACATATGTAATAAATGCATAACAAATTACGACACTAGTACTAATTATCTTTAAATATTCCTAATGTGCATTCGTTAATCTTTCGTAAAATTAAAGTATAATAAGCAGCATTGCTTTGCTCTTGGTGTAATTTATGTATATAAATAAAATTACTGTTTCAAATACCAGCAACTCGGGTCACTCACATGCGATAAACGGCATTAGATCAGAAAGTATTTTGAATTAAAATCGACTTAACTTTTATTGTGGACTGTTCCTTTAAGGTCAGTGTCCGTAGAGGAACATGAAAACACTAAGAGTTGCGAAACATACCTGGGAGAGAAGCACTCATGTGATATGAAGTGGCAGCATCACTTAGGGAACACACTGAAGTGTTTTGTGCTGTCTTGCACAATAAATATCGCTAGCCACTCTCTTCCTTCTACCATCCCCTTTTCTGAGAGCCTGGGAGACATGCCACACAGCAATGATGACAGCTTTTGCTCTGGAAACTTCCGGCTTGAATCACAATGTTATGGCAAAGAATCCATGAGATTTTGCGAAAAATCATTGAAACTAAAACTTGCTGAAAATACCTGGTTTGTTTATAAATGAAAAACTGAAGAAAGAAAATTTAATAGAAACAGTTGGAATTTGCTGTAAAATTATACACATATGACTAACTGAATTAAGAAAAACAATACGAAAACTCTTGATTTAATGCAATTAGCTTACAGTAAAACTATAACGTACAGTGAGAAACAAATATAAAGTGCTAACAATTCCATACCAAGGCACAATTTCAGGAATAAAAGAAGAGATCTACAAACTATCATTACAAAAGTTTATTACACGGGTATACGTGTTTTTAGAAAAAAGATCTGTGTGTATGGTGTCTGTGGATAAGTCGGATAAATATCAAACTTGGTATTTCAGTTGAATGTCCTCTAAAGATGCGACAGAAAGATTTTGAAGAAAATCCCTTTACCCAAAACACTACTTTACATGGAATATTTGTCGATATATTTTGTTTTTCTCAAAAATGGCTATAACGGTTTTGATTAAAATAGCATATATTCAGGTATTTTGGGGCCGCTCGCCTCCCACCGAGGCGGCCCGGATTCAATCCCAGGGACCTGCATGTGGGATTTGTGGTGGACGAAACGGCGTCTGGGCGGGTTTTCTCCGGGTTCTCCGGTTTCCCCCGCCATTCTTTCCACCAACTGCTCCATCATCACCTTTCCTTTCATCCATTTCACTAACATTTCGTTTCATCTACTTCCTTTATCCCATACCAGGCATCGGGCTGATCACCCATCCTAGCTGCTCTGTCTGATCCATGAGTGTCTGCTCCTCAACGGGCCTCTGACCCCAGGCACCCGCTTGTAAGTCCTGGGGGTATAAGTCCTACATAAGAGGAGGGTAAACAGATAATGAATGAATTGAATATTCAGGTATTTACATGAAAAACAAAACGTATGTCTTTAATTTTTTGGAAATAGTACGTGAAGTCGCCTTCATTCGGATTTTTTTTTATCATTTTGAACAGTCGGTAAAGTTAGAAGATAGACAAATTCGTACTACACAAAAATGTAGATCTGTTTAAATCACACAAAGTATTTCTAATAACTTTCTCTGTGACATAAACCATTTGTAGATATCCGTTAGTATTGGTTTAAAAATTGTATTACTTATTAAATAATAATACTATTCAGTTGTTTTTCTCGATGCCATGGGAAGAGTGTATGAAGTTTTAGGACGAGCATATAATGACTCGTATTTAAACCCTGAGTAGGGATGCGGATTCCCCCATCGCCCTCGTATTTACAACGAAATATGTAATATAAGTGTTTCTCCAAAGCTTTATTTGGATAACATGAATTAGACATAAGAATATGCTTTTCGTAAGAGTATTTTGTTGGAAGCATATGCTAAAAATAAACGCTTTTTGTTCTCATGTGGTCCTGTTTTTCCATGTTAAAGTGCATAATAATAGTGCTGGAGGAAGTTGATACATCTAAATTCCCGACGTTTACTGTATTCCTAAAAAGAAACAATGTGGGATATATGACAAAAAACAAAAAAAGCAATATTATCGTTTGTATAAGTAAAGCTAGTACAATTAGTTTATAGCTTTATAAAATTATTTCATTGTTTGCTTCTGTGACGAACTTGTATGAGCACGGTATTCATCTCCACAATGACTCTGTTATACATTTACAACAAAGTTTAACAATAAGTTTATTTCGAAACTAGTGATTTCCATGCATGTGTGCCGAAAATGGAATATTATATACACTGCCGTTTGTGAAAATTGCAACACCAAGAAAGAATTTCCCGAAGAACTCCAAACTTGATGGAAGTGTAGAAGAGTGTGCAAGCATTAAGTGATTAGGTTTGCAGAGAGATGGGGTACACATAGGACGAGCAGAGCCCTTTCGTGTCGGTCTGACAAGGTCAGTGTTGTGTCCAGTGTAGTTAGCGCAGAGCTGTAAACAAGGTGGAAACAATAAAGAGTGCCAGTATGCCTCGTCGACGTCAAAGGGAGCCATATCGGCATGTGAGTGAGTTCGAACGGGGCAGAATGATCGGTCTCCGGGAAGCGGGTTTGCCATACCGTGCATTTCGGCTTGTACTGGGCTTGCTGTTACGACACTGATACGTCTGTGGAAGCAATGGATAGATGAAGATCGTACGCAGCGAAGAGCGGGTACCGGACCACGGAACATGACCACAGCACGGGATGACCGTCATCTTGTTCGCATGGCCATAACGGACCGTACAGCTTCATCCACAGTGTTGGCTCGATGCTGGAGCACTACAAAAGGCGTGAACTGGTCTGCAACAACGGTTCGTCGCCGTCTGCTGCAGGTTGAACTGGTTGCATATATGCTATTACGTCGACTTCCATTGTCCAGAAACTACAAGCTCCTACATATATATATATATATATATATATATGTATGTATGTAGCATCCTTGACGTATTTATTTGTTTCCTATTATTTCCACTCAAATCAGCTGAAGTGCATTATTTGGATTGTGGCTATAATTTAGTTTTGAGTCCAGTAGTGATATGATTTATATTTATAAAATAAGGAAGTGAAAATTATAAATGCTTCTCCCGTAATTGTGAATTTAGAAACACCAAGAGTAAAAAGGTTAAATTTTGTAGCTTGGCAAACAGTTGTTAAATAATTTAGAAAAGCCAAAAATGTTACTCTTGGTGGTTTACGCCAAATCTCGCCATCAGAACCAGAACACAAGTCTGGATGTTAGCTACTCGGTCCTTGGCCGAAGAGTGCCTCTGGTGCCTACCCAGGAGTTGCTGGAGTTGTCCACGAGCGCGATGGGTGCTGGCGTCAGTGGCGTGAAGCAAACCAGCCAATGGTAACTCTGCACGACGCTTTAAGTTGTGAAATGATGAATTACGTCATGCATGACGACATCTTTCTCGAAGCTTCGGGTGTTAACTGTTTCTCTCGATGACTCACGTCATCATCTCCGAAGCATTGAACCGTTCTTGAGCTGATTGCATAAGCCATGACCAAGGGGAAGGGGAAAAGGCATACCTTTAAGAAAGATATCAACAAATAAGAACCTAACTTTGTCAAAGATGCATTGCAATTTCCTTTATCACCTCTTAAAAAGAAGCCCTTTACAATAACTTTTAGGTCGTTGCTAGTATAAGGTTCAGAGAAATGGCATAGTGTTATTATCGCAAAAAATCTGTAAGGTAGATGGAGGGAAGTTGCCTAATTGGAGAAGATGAGTATTTCTTTGCAGTTAAGGTATGGGGAATACAACGGAGAGGGACACCTTGCGCACTACCAACTACGTGATATCTATTGTATCTACTACCGCCTATGAGGAAGGGATGAAGTGAATGGACCACAGGGAATTGTAGGCTATAGGCAGAAAGTCTGCGAAGACTCGCGGAAGTCTCCTGGTTCGAAGAGCGTCCCACTACTGGAGCTTCCCAGAGAGAGAGAGAGAGAGAGAGAGAGAGAGAGAGTGTGAGTGATGAAGACCCTTCGAAATGGCAAACCTCTAGCGTCTACGGAGAGCACTCTTTCCTTGGAGAAAGTATCTGTGCTATCTCCGGCACCGTCTCACGCCACGAAATTTGGAAACACACATAAAATATGAGATGAAACCAAATGAAAGGGAAATCACGGAAAGGAAATCGTGGTGGTAGAAAAACCACTCTAGCATTGGCCTACCAACCAGGGGGAATCACTAAAAACCCAAGATCAGAGTGTGTGGTCGATGGAAATTGAACCTGGGTCTTCCCGAATGGGAGCCTCACACGTTACGACGGAGCCAACTCGCTCGGTTTCTTTACACAGCATGATAAGTCAGAGCACCATACCCATGGTGACATGCTCACTGGACTAAGGCAGCTGACTCATTTCGCCTCGTGCTCTCCATTAAGAGGAAGAAAAGTTTTGCTGTCTGCTAAAATAAATATAGAAGCATGTTGGTTGTTATTTTAAAGTCAAAGTCACTATATACCTTAGGTTTTCACTCGCACCTAAAGCTTACAAGCGTCTAAAGTTGGCCAAGTGACACAGATTTGCATATAAGGGGTAATTTTTAAAGTTATAAGGTTTGCGGCAGTATCTCCTCCTGTCCGATGTTGTTTTGGTTTGTAATGCCCGTAGCTCGCGGCTTACCTTTCTGCAGCCTCCGCGAAGACTCTGGGCGTTCGAAGTGTGATGATTCTCTGTATATTTTATCATCGGCTAGCTGAAGTTATTACTGAAATATATCAGAGCATGGACTTTTTCTTGGTAAAGGAGAGAAAATAGACGTGCTTTAGTTGCACAAAGACGACACCACTGTTTTCTTTATTAAGTTACTTCGAGTAGTTCACAACACTGATATTGTCGCCGTTAAAACACTGTCCACTGCTGTTGAAACACGGCGATGATGTGACGCGAAATTTATATACTTAACAGATCTCTTTACTCGTAGCGATTCTTATGTGCGTAGCGAAACCTGTCTTAGTCCACTAACTTTTGGCGCGACATCTCTCAAATATCCGGCAGCATCTTTCCCCGCCTGTAGTTTAGAAGTGACCCCTGATTTTGGTCTTAGCAGATCTATTTATAGTTGCAGGCTTCTTGGGCTGCTTAATTTCCTATTGGTGCATTTTTAGCGCCGCTCAACGCGTCTCACTCTTTCATATCTATTTACTGGGATCTCATTGGTCCAATTTTAACACAAATCGCGGCTTTTCCTAATTTTACCGTTAAGCTTGTTGTCTGCCTCACTCCGGTCACGGCGAAAAAGCTCTACACCGTCGCTGTATGAACAATACTCTTGCTACCAGAGAGACATCGTAAAACTCACTTCTTGCCTTCGAAGACACTTTTCCTGCAGCTAAAATATCTCGTTTGGACAGTGTTTTAACATAGCGCTTAAATTATTTACATTAAACACTTTATTACTCCTCTAATATTAGTAACCTAAATACAAACCTATCATTAAATCACTCTTCTTAAGCTACACAGGCAGTAAATAGAAAAAATATCTGTACATAGCATAATTTAATTTCATTAAAAATTAATTACTTAAATTATTAATAATTACATAGTTCGGGTTCGATCTAGAGTTGCCGATTCAGGTATCCTATTTTGCCAAGACTTATAGCCCAAGTGAAAGAACTTGTGTATTGATTGGCCAAGAAGTATAGTTTTGTGTATAAGGATTGATAATAAAGGGCAATAGTAGCTTTAAAAATTCCATGTACAATCTTCTTCTTCACTTCAGGGATTAGGTATTTCTGCCTGTTCCGTTTTCACTTTCCAACTGCTCCCATCTTCTTCTAGGACGCCTTAAATCCCTTCGTCCACTGGAATTGTATCTTCTGATTAATACTGGCATTATATCTTCAATCATTCTATTCATATGTTCTTTCAATTCTGTTTATTTTCTTCTATTTTACCCTATAATTTATATACATCTAATTTCTCTCGAATTCTTTCATTTCATGTTAAATCTCATCTGGTGCATACTTTAACTCTTCTTAAAAACCTCATTTCTGCTGACTGTAGTTTACTTTTGTCTCTTTGCTGTAATATCCAGGACTCACTTCCATACATGAGCATTGGAACTGCCATGATTTTAAAACATTTCAGTTTCGTTTCGTTTCTTATGTTATTATTTCTTGCTATGGTTCCGCATATCTGCTGAAACTTATTTATCTTGTTTTCTAAATCCTTGTTTAAATCAAAGCTTACTCCACAGCCAAAATAATTAAAATTCGAGAGATTTTACAGGCATTTGTTTTTTCAATACATAAGTTTGACCTTACCGGTCACTTTCCTCGATGTACCATTATTTTTGTTGTCTTTGTGGATATGTTTAAATTGTATTCCTTTCCCAATAAATACATTTTATACACGAACGTTGGAGGCTCTCTTGATTGTCCTACATCATCAATGAAGAGAATCACATTTAAATTTTTATTACTATTCAGCTGTAGTCCTTCTCTCCTCTCCTTTTTCCAAATCTTAATCAGACCATTCACGTATACATTAAATAGCAATGGAGAAAGACTACATTCCTGCCTTACTCCTTGATTCACTTTTATTTCTTCTGTTTTTGACGTGTCTATATTTACAATAATTTGTGTGTCTCTAAATATTTTAATTACTTCTACTATATGAGGGGATATCTCGTTTTATCCATTATATGCCATAATATTTCTCTATTCATCAAATCAAATGTTTTTGCAAAGTCTTGCGAATGCTATATGATTTTTAAGTTGACTTCTTGTCTTTTTTCTAAAATTCTCTTTATACTAAAAAGATTATCACTAGTAAATAGTCCTATTCTAAAACTAGATTGTTCCTTTTCTAGAATCGTCTCTGTTTTTGGTTTTAAACAGTTATTAATGATATTAGCATACAGCTTATAAACTAGTTTAATATGCTTATACCCCTATAATTATTAGGGTCATTTTTTGCCGTTTTAAAATATGTGTGTTACTTTAACTACTTTCCATGAATCAGGTACCTTATAACTTATCCAAGACTTGTTTTATAAATACAGGGGTCTTAGTTGGCATATCAAAGCGGAGTATTTCAGTAACTCTATATTTATTCCGTCTGGATCACTGACTTTCCTGTTTTTCATGCTTTTCAAGACTACTTGTAATTCATCAAGTGTAATAAAATCTACTGTTGTGTTGTATCTTGGTAATCTATCTTCTCGTGTATGTTCTTCACTACTGAGTGAAAGGGGATACATTGTACATATATAGGAATTGTACATATGAAAGGGGAACCATACATATAAGTGTACAGTAATACTTTAATTCACTAATATGTTAAAATATTCAACATTTAACATTTGTACAGAGCTGATTGTAAGAAACGGGCGAGCTAGCAGAAATTCCAGGAAAGCATAAAGAGCGTACCTTTCACCAAGCCAACAGGCAGGTAACGGTACGGAGAAATAGAAAGAGACAGATAGAGAAAACAAAGAGACGGAGATATGGAACTGGCTCCACAACGCTACAAGATGGCGCTTAAGCGCACGGATTTGAAGCCATACATTCTCATACATGTTAAGGTAACGCGGTCTGAGGACCAATAGAGAACGTCGTTACGTTTTAAACGCGGAGGTGAGCGTCACTGGCTCCCGTATATAAGGGCAGGCAAGGCCTCAGAGCCCACTCTCTCTCTCTCTCTCTCTCTCTCTCTCTCTCTCTCTCTCTAACTGATCTTCAAGAATTCACGTCGACACGAGGTGCTACAGATGCACATGGGTGCACAAGGGTGGGAATGCGTGTGCAGATAGCTAGGCTCCTGACTTAGTTAAAGTGGTGGGATTATAATAATGGGAAAAGCTAGCCGCGCATAATTATTTCAATTGTGAATAAACTTCGTTTATTAAGGGAAAATTGCAGTGTATTTCTTAAACTTGCCTCACCCTGAGAATTAATTATTAGATATATTTAGGGATGGAATACGCAACAACCGACGAGCACCAATAGCCGAGGAAGAACACTGCAACAGGCAACAGCAACCCAAGGATCGACGATTTCGCGCTACAAATAGCGCACAGCACCTTTTCCCGCTACAAACAGGGCCCAACGATTTCCCGCTACATGAGCAAACGTTGATAATGCTGTATCCAGGTTCCCTTACTTATTATATGTATTCTTGCTGTGTCCTTTTCTGACTGATTAAGATGTCGCATCATTTTATAAACGAAAGTTTGAAATACATGTACATCATGTTCTATATTACATATAAATTACTCCAAGGAGATTTGGTGGGCTTTCCTTATCAACTGCTTAGCATAATTCCGTTTTTCTTTATAAATTATCTCACTTTCTCTACTATTAGTGTGTAAAAATTTCATGTATACTATCTGCTTATCTTTTACTGCTATTTCTGTCTGTTCATTCCCTATTCTTACTCCTCTACGTTTTCTTAGCTTTCCTTTTTTTCCCCTTATTGCTTTGTATGCTGCTTTTGTAACATAGTCTTTCAAGGTTGTTCCATTACTCTTCTATACTTTCTTTTGTAGTTGCTTTTATTGGATATTCTTGTAGTCTATTTTGATAAAGTGTTTTAACACTCTCGTGTTGGAATAAATAAACCTTAAGCACCTCTTCTGGTATTTCTGTTATTTTTTTCTTCCTTTCCACCTAGTCAATAATGAAATGCTTCCCACAACTAGATAATGATCTGAGTAAATTTCACTGCTTCCGTATACAGCAACGGCTTGTACTTGATTCTTTATTTTATCATTTGCCATAATGTAACCCATTGATGATCTTGCTTCCTTGCACTCGATGTGCGGTTTTGAATATATTTTTTCCTGAAGAAGGTGTTCATTGTTTTCAATTGATTATATGCTGCAAATTGTCTCAATTCTTGTCCATTTATGTTGATATGATATTCTCCAAAACTTCCAACTATTCCTTGTATTGGTTGGTTGCGACAGTTGCATTTAAGGCCCCACTAATGGTGACATAGTGTGTTTTGATTACATTTGTTACCACTTTTTGTAATTTGTCATAAAATACTTTAGTATCTTAGTTTCTTCCCTCTTCTGGGGCATAAACGCCAATAA
Organism: Deroplatys truncata; assembly: GCA_030765065.1. Taxonomy (NCBI): domain Eukaryota; kingdom Metazoa; phylum Arthropoda; class Insecta; order Mantodea; family Mantidae; genus Deroplatys; species Deroplatys truncata. The sequence continues at coordinate 149,975,559 of CM060984.1, read as the reverse complement.
CTGTCAAATGTCCTTTCGCAATTTTAAATTTGCATATTAATATTCTGTCATTTACGGCTGTAGCTATTTTGTTTCAATCACATTCAGTACGATATGATTGAAAATAAGGGTTATTTTTGTAAGTTATAAGGTAACCTATACTTTTACTAGGTCTTATAATTCAACAAAATTTGTACTAAGGTTAAACAGTGGAGATTTCTACTTAAGGGCTCGAAAATATTGTAGGTGTAATTTTTGAGTTTTACAATGCAGCCTCTAATTTTGTTGGGCCCTACAGAATACAGGATAAGCCGGACCACTCGTAGCAGTAATTTATTTATCGCATTAAAATGTTCGAGACAAAAGTATTTATAACCAAAGTACATATGAACTTTCACTTTAACTTGGTTTCATATCACCATAACCGGTAATGGGGTCTGTGATATATCATTTTAATATTCAAAATGGAAGTGGGGTCAAATAGTGTAGCATTAGGCAGAACGCTTCAAAACAAACAAATCTCGCAGGAAATCTTCATTCATAAGCATAACAATTTTTTTTTCTGGATAGGCCAAAGTGTGCTGACTTGTATCTCAGAGAGAGAAAACAAGGGTATCGAAGTTTTTTAAAATTTTAGGTAGCTTATCATTTCTGTCAGCCATGTGTACTAAGTGTTGTCAAAAGCGTACTAAAACTACTTGACTACTGCTTCAGCTTACTGAATCCAACTTTTACTATAACGGAATGTGTAATAAAGCATTTCTGCAAACATGAAGTAGAATAAATAGCTTTTGTAAGAATAATTTGTAGAAGAGTGGGTAGATAAAGTCACATGAATGTGTCAATTAACGAGCAAGGTGGCGCCACGGTAACATGTGCAGCTCGTATTCGGGAGTCCTGGGTTCAAACCAGTCGAAGGGTTTTGCGCGTTTTCTCGGTTGCTAGGCGAATGGTGGGTTGGATAATTTGACCCGCGAATTTTCCTACCATTCTTTCATCACTACATTTAATTTCCTTCTTCTTCTTCAACTCCAAAGCAGGCATTGGGCTGATCACCCATCCTGGATGTGCTATGATCAAAGTTTGCTTGCTCCTCCATAGGCTACTGACCCAAGGCATTGGCTTGTGAATCCTGCAAAGAGTTAAAGAAAAAGACGAATGTAACAATCATATTTTAAAAGAAAATTCTGCGCAACACCGTTTTGTGCGTGGCTCTCTGTGAACAGATAACTCAAAAACGGAAAGTCAGATAAATGCCAAACTTCATGCTCAAATTCAGCATCCTTCAAGGATACTACACAAAGAATTTCAAGAAAATCCTTCACACCAACTACCTTTTTTATTTTCTCAAAATGACTTTAACGGTATCGAATACAATGCCATATATTTAAGATATTAGCACCACAAATGATAGGTGCATTATCTTGAATTTATGCAAATTTAGTTATGAAATCCTCTTCATTCGGAATTCGTTTTGTATACTTTGTGTAACTTGTAAACCAACCGTCGGCATGGCTCAGGCGGTAATGTGTGTGGCCCACATCCAGCAGGTCGTAGGTTCAGTTCCCGTGGCCGACTTTCCTCACCCAAGGATTTTTTTCGGGGGTATCTCCGGGTCGCTGGCGAAGGATTATTAAGACCCATGAATTTCTTGTCTCTCATTTCACCTCCATTCTCACTTCATTTCACTTTTCATCTGCCTGGTCTCTTTCAGTATTGTACGTGTCCGCCGGTGGTCTCGGCGTGTGCATGACAGGGAAATGGATGCTCTATGGAAGTCTTCGTCCCCTGGAACGGGTTCGTTTCCGGGTTCCGGGCCCCCAGTGGATGTGTAAGCCCACAGGAGAGAAGCCGGCTGCACCAGTGCCTATCCGGGGAGTTTAAATCTGTAAATGTTAGGGACCTTGCCTGTCGTCCGGCCGCTTTCTATCTCCTCTCCCCTCATCCCTCTCTCCCGAGGGCGCCCCGTCTGGGCATAAGTACAAAAGATTAATGTAGGTCGACGAGCTAAGTCTCCCTCTGCATTGAATCCTAATCCTAACTTGTAAACCATAAGAGACAGACTAAAGCTTACTGTATAGAAGTGTAGATCTTGTTAAAGCCCACAATTTATGACAAATATGTCTTCTTTTTTATTGGTGTACTTCAAAATACTTTATACCTTTTTCAAATGCTAAGTCGCTGTTTTTTTGTCGTCAGGCAAGGAATATGAAATTTCAAAGCCATTACATGCCGACCCACTTTAAAGATTTGACAATTACTTCAGCCTAGTGTATTCCTCTTGTTCCTACAACGAAATATTGTTACATGCTGGGTAGAGGCTTAAAGGTTCACATGAAAAATTAAATTAATTTTTAGTACCCAGCACGTACATTGAGAGAACGTATACTCGCTTGGCTGCGCAGGACCGAAACTTGGTGTAGAGATTAAGAGGAAGTACGGTTTTCAAATACACAATCCATAACAAAATCTACTTACATATTCCTAGATTTATTTCCCAACCGTTTGGGGTTCCTACATTATTAAATATGAAAAGTGAGGGGAGATGTCCACGGATCCAAAAGCCGGCTTGTACGCGCGATCCGCTCCACACATAATACTCAGTAAGACTGATGCTATATCCCCACCACTCGTGGCTGGCAAAAACTCTCCCAGCGAGGAGTGACGTCATCCAAGTCAACAATAACAATATGTCTGGTAATGACAATGTAGAGCAACAATATGTCTGGTAATGACGATATAACCCCCAAATTATTAATACGCCACAATATATAACAAAAACTTGTCTGCAAACATTTATCTCGATTAGCACGAATATAGAAGAATAACTTTTGTAAGAGTAGTTTATGGAAGAGTGGGCAGAGAAAGGCATGTGAATGTAACACACAAGGTTTTTCGAAATAAATCTTTCACTGCGCTGCTTAACTCTCATTTTGTAACAGCAACTATTCATTTTAATGCTTGTGTATAATAGCTTATATTCACATAATTTATAACGTTTTTCGTGACATAGTTATAACAATAAGTAGGAATGGTAAAATAAACTTCTTCAGATAAATTCAAAGCCAACCGTGATGTTACTTATAGTAATTAGAGAATGTACATCCTGCGTCCTCCAACTGTTATATAAAGACTATACAATTAAGTAGTGTTTCACTTATTGTGCAACATTTCCAACTCATCCACCACTTTGTTTCAACCCCTTTTGTCGTTTTCGTTTTTCTTTTCTCCCTGTGGGACGTGCTTTTCCTGGCCGAGCTTGTTACTTCACTAATGCACACATAGGCCGTCCTCTTTTGTGTGGGGGTAAAACAGAACGACACACTTTTACTCAAAAACCTCCTTATATTAATCGCTTCACTTGTTAAGACTCCAAAACCTTACCCTTCTTCTCCCCATTAACAAAATTGCATGCTGCCGTGCAGTGGTAATTGGAGAAGAGACGTTGTTTCCAAGACAACTCGACAGTCTTTTGTTTGTGTATCTTCATTGGGAACAAATGGAGCAGCAAACATGCCGTGTGCTTCAGGGAAGTGTGCCTCTCTTTCAGGACCTGCCGAGAAGTGAGCATTGTTTTCCTGCCTCAAGGCCAAGGAAAACGACAAAAGGGAGATGAAAGGACTATAATGATGATTATTTTGCGGTCCATAGGAGTGGACCTTAGCTCGAGAGCCTTTGCAACGTAAAGCTTTCGCAACTGCTCCGTTTCACAGGACATATAGGTGCATTATCCTCGTTGACACACGGCGAATTGTCAATCTAGGATAATGAAAAAGAATCTGATGTGTTACACTCACATGACTTTCTCTACTCTTGTACAAACTATTTTTACAAACGCTTATTCTCCATCTACTTCATGTTAATCGAGATAAACATATACAGACTCTATCTTATTGCTAATTTTCTTGTAGGTGCAAGGGGAATATATATTTACAAGGGCAATATAGAAATACAGTAGCGTTTAAGCACATACATATCTCTTAATAGCTGGTTGCTAGGTGCAGCACCATTCCCTTTGCCACAGATTAATACTCTTTGCATATCCAAGACAAAAAAATGAATAACGAATTCCCATTTGAGAAAATAGTATTGAAAAATTTAAGGGAATAACAAGCAATATCTCGAAAACGGTTCACTCAACAAAAAAATGTATATGACATAAATTGTGTATTTTAACGCGGTCTACATTTTTTGTGCAGTAAATTTTTGTCTATCTCTTATGGTTTACCAGTTATGCAAAAGCCGTTCACAATGAAGAATACTTTTGGAGACATTCCCAGAAAATTCAAGATACACATTTTATTTGGCATGAAAATATCTTAAACATTTTAATCAAAATCGTTAGAGCCGTTTTTGAGACAATTAAAATTTTCGAAAAATCTTCCATGTGAAGGGTAATCTGGGGTGGGGGGATTTTCTTGAAAACCTTCGTGTCGCATCTCTGGAAGATACTGAACCTAAATACCAAGTTTGGTGTTTATCTGACTGTTCGTTTCTGAGTTATGCTGTTCACAGACAGACAGACACACAGACACACACGGACATGTTTCCAAAAATGCTTTTTTGGGATTCAGGGTGTCTCAAAACATGTATTTCCGGTGAAATCTCGGTATCGAATTTTTGGGTGGAATACAATACTTCCCCTACTTACTATACTATACGTAGTAGAGAATTTCAATGCTTGCAGCTTTTTATTAATTTTTACTTTCTCTATCACATACATAATAGATAGAGAAGCTATTGCATTCCACCCAAAAATTCGATACCGAGATTTCACTGGAAATACACTTCACCCCCAAAAAAACATTTTTTAAAAAAAGGTCTGTGTTTGTGTCTGCCAATAGCATAACTCAAAAACGAAAAGTCGGATAAATACCAAACTTGGTGTTTAGTTTTAGTACCTTCCAAAAATGCAACACAAAAATTACTACTCTATACAAAACTACTCTTTACATTGAGCATTTTTCGAAGGTTTTGGTTTTCTAAATACAGTTCTTACGATTTTCATTGAAATACCATATATTAAAGATATTTACATGACAAATAAAATACATATCTTAAATTTTCTGGGAATAGCTTATGAAGTCCTCTTCAATCGCTAGGAATTTTGTATAACCTTGTATAACTGGTAAACGTTAAGCGATGGACGAAAACGTACTACACAAAAATGCAGATCTCTTTGAAGCACACAATTTATTTTAAAAATACTTTTTATATCTGTTATTAATAACTCAATTTGTTCGATGTTCGCTGATGTTCAGTTGTTTCTCGCGATTGCATGGAAACAGCTTGGAATTAAAAAGCCAGTATATAGCGTGCAGTTGTTAAACACGTAGCACAGCCTTCGATAAAGTATGGCATGACAGTTTAATCCTCAAACTCTATCATATAAGCCTTCCTCAATAGCTACTACCATCTGCAGTTTTCTATCAAAACGCATCTTTGTAGTTCATGTTGGTGGTATTCAATCATCTCGGCGCTTTATTAAAGCAGGAGTTCCACAGGGGTCGATACTCGTTCCGAACTTGTCCAGCATCTACACCTACAATCTTCCTGATTTGGCCCCCACTTCCATAGCTTTATACGCCGACGATACTGCTTTATTCTATTCTCCCCGAGGCTATTCGAACAATTCAAGTTTGTCTTAATCGTCTTGCAGAGGGTTTCACGCTTGGAGAATACTTCTTAACACCGAGAAAATTGAAGCTAAGATTTTTTCCTTAAGACGTATCACTAATCTCTCTGCCCCACATATTCATAATAAACAAATCCTCTGGCTATCTTCTATAACTCCTGTCAAGTATCTTGTAGTAATGTTGGACAGTAAACTCACTTGGCGTGCCCATATCGATCGTTATTTCATTAGCATCCGGAAGACTTTCTAAACTCTATCCACTGTTTCATAAGCATACACCTCTTGGTCTTGAATGGTCTCTTCTACTTTATAAATCTCTTGTTCGAACCATCCTCACATATGCTCCCCAGGTCTAGGGCACTGTTAGGAACACTCACCTCCGCCGTTTACAAGTGCTGCAAAACGGATTCCTTAAGATCACTACTAATGCTCCTCGGTTTATCAGGAACCAGCAGCTACATCAAGAACTCGGCCTCCTCCCTTATTACCGGGTTATACGTAAGGTTGCCTCTGCTGCTTCTCACACTTGCTAAATGTTCCAGGAGCTGCGACGTATAGCATCGGCGTTCGCACCCACCAACCGTACACCTGAAGAGACGATCACCACAGGCTCCCTTACTCAGTGACTCCGATCACTAACTGCACCAATGTTCTCTCTGGGTATCACTTTTAATGACTATGTAACATTTTATCCACATTCAATAGTTAAAAGGAACCACTTTGGTCTTCCTTAAGTGTTAATAATAATTTATTGTATTCTATTATTCACAGAGTTCTGTAAAGCATGTATTCTGATCGATCATAATAAATTAAAAATGTTCTTAAAATGTTGACTATCAGTTCTCTTTGTATCCTAACGAAATGTGTAATGCAGCAAATTGTGAAAAGTTTATCTCGATTAAAATGAATTAGATACAAAAATAAACTTTCGTGAGAATAATTTGTATACCCACTAATAAGCGAAGGGTAGAGAAAGTTATGTGAATGTAACACATCAGGCTTTTAGAAAAAGGTCCCGTGTATGTAAGTGTATGTGTTGAGGCAGTATTTTTAACACTTAAATGATTTCAGTCTAATTATGTAATATATAAATTCAATAACAGCCCACCTTAAAGCAATATGTGTATGTAACAATATATAAAAGTATATGTTACAGTCATTGTATATGTTTATATTATTATGTGCATGTTATATGAATGTATTATGTAATTTAATAATGTAGGAGCTGTGAGATTGTAGGTCAAAACTTGCTAACAATGAGGTAACAATGAGGTAACCTTGAGGCAATAATGAATTGGAAAGTTTAATAATGCTACTAGTAATTCTTGGAGCAACAATAATGTAATTTTTGAGACAGTTTATCAATAGCCAATCAACAACCAGAGAAAGCTTAAGTTAAATAAAAGTATTCTATTGGAGTAGGATTAGCCAATCAGAGACTTGAAATAAGAAAAATTTACAAATTCAGGCGGTAGAATTCAGTTGCTTGTAGACAGCGTTCTTAACCAGACGCTAGACGCGTACGTATCCAGTGTGAGACAAAAATTCAATACGGCGAGAATATTATAAAGATTACGTGTTTAAAACTGCAATTAATAAATAATCTCACAGCTCTCTATATAAGTGAAGTGTTATTTAATCCTGTGAAGGATTAACAAATGGAGTGAAGTAAAAATTATAATTTGTGTAAGCCTACATTCTTTAGCCGTATCACACCCTGTTATGAGAAACATGTTTCTACAAAATTAATACTGACGCAGCCGAGGCAAACATACATATATATAATATTTAAACAAACATTAAAATACAAAGTTGATTCTTAAACATTGGGGCGAAGGCCACCGAAAAGTAAAGTTGGAGCGAAGGCCACCGGAGACTTTGTACCATACGTGTGGCAGTTACTTTATCAATTTTGGCTCCCCTACATTTGAACTACAATTCAACTCCTAAAATACTCCTCCTCCTAAAAATATAAACTTCTTCAGTGTGTTTGTGAACAGCATATTCAAAAACGAAAAGTCGGATGAACACCAAACTTGGTATTTAGTTCAGTATCTTCTAAACATGTGACACGAAGCTTTTCAAGCTCAAATTATCCTTTACATGGAACATTTTTGGAAATTTTTGATTTTCTAAAAAATGGCTGTAACGATTTTGATTAGAATAACATACATTAAAGATACTTACATGAAAAATAAAATGTATATCTTCAATTTTCTGCAAATAGCCTTTGAAGTCCTCTTAATTCCGAAGGAATTTTGTATAATGTTATATAAGTGGTAAACGTTAAGCGATGAATGAAAACGTACTACAAAAGAAATATAGATCTATTTAAAGCACACAGTTTATGTTAAATAACTTTTTTGTGGCATCTGAGATATCCTTTAGTAATGACTCGAACTGTTTAATACTTGGCCATTCTTTTAAAGTCCTGTCGATTTTCAATTGTTTCTCCCGATGGAAAGATGTGTAATTTTAAGGCCAGCGTGTATCCTCCAGTTACAAAAAATGTGACTATCGCTATTCCCTTTGCATCTATAACGAAATGTGTATTGCAGCTATTTACCTAAAGATTTATCCTGATTAAAATGAAGTAGATAGCAAAATAAACTTCCTTAAGAATAATTGGTATACTCACTAATAAGCCATAAGGGTAGAGAAATTCGTGTGAATGTAACACATCAGATTTCTTCTCCTTTCAATTGCATAGCCGCCTATAACTATGTTGTGCGCAATGACTTAAACCGGTGTCATCAAACTTCTGTGGCACAGAAAAGGGCTCTTTTACTCAGCCTGTCCCATGTACGAAGGGAAGGTACTCGTGTCTCTATGTACGGGTGATTCCATGTAGTAAGTTTTCTTCTCCCTGGTGCAGTCATGTTATCGTACCACTAAATATAACAGGGATCCCATGTTCATCGATAGCTTGAAGTATTGCTTTAGTAATGTGCCGACCATTTGCTCTCTGCATAATTTGATTGCATTGTTATAAATGTCCATGGTAGTTCATTTCTCATTCTCCCGTGCGGTGGCGGTCGTGACTCGTTTTGGTTCTGTTCTTGTTGGAGGCGCTACCGTCGCTGACCGGTGGAGTTCAGAATTTAAGGAAGTGAGTTGTGTCAGTGTTTTGATTTTCCATGTAGGCATTCTAACTATGCAGTAGACACTTGACCTTATGCTGACTGTCGTGTGTTTTTTTGTGAGCATTGTCCGGTTTTAGTTTATAGTTCTCTTCGGGAAATGTTTTATTCTTGCTAAAAGTTTTAAATATACTATGAAAATACCTTTTCCCATGAATTTTATGGTTAAATTAGGCCACCTAGGATTCGAGTTTTAACGTATAATATTTCTTATTTATTTAATATTTCGCAAGAAGAATAAAACAATTTATTGACTCAAGAAACAAAAGAGAATAAAAATGGAGCTGCTTGTTTAGCAAGTTCCATATGGCACGGCTTACCATATAAGTAGGTAGAATATGCATATAGTTTACATAATTTGAATTTTATAAAATACATTCCACAAATTTTATACAGATTCATATAAAAAGTAAAAACACACTCACATAGGTGATTAACTGCTCTTGAAAGTGTCTATCAATATATCAGATATACCCAGGCATGTTTCCAAACTCCTTTAACCATTTGAGTGCACTATCATCTTGTGTTAGTACGTCAACACGTCAGATGGACCGTTAAATACTTTGTTCTTCAAGAGGCATCAATATTTATCCAGAAAATGTAATATTTGTAACCTTATGTATAATGCTAATAACGGAAAACACATTGAAGAATATATTAGTCCGTTTAGTATTTTTACGGACCTCTTCTTTCAAAATAACGTTATTAAAATTTATTAAAACTAAAAAGGAGGGCATGGCGGAGCAGTAGATCAAAGTCACTCCTACTGTCAAGAAAAGCTCCTACAGCAATCTCTTTATAGCACTGCGTCTTTTCAATGTTCTATGCAGCATAGCGTAGGGCTGTTCCTGTAGAATCGCTAGGATAGTAGGTAAATTGGATATGTAAATGATACTCCTTTAAACAATGAAGTAGTTGCTGCCCCACGTACGGAGCCAAACTTGCAGTAATTGTAGCCCCACTGTTGGAGAGCCAAACTTGCAGGGGTTTTATTGTTGCTGTTGCACAACGTTTAGGCACCAATTTGAAGCTGTTTCAGACCACGCACGTAATGGATGCCAATTTTAAAGGGGATATGCTTCAAGGAGTGTTCACCCCACGTACGGTACAAAGTTTTCGGTGGCCTTCGCCCCACGTTTACTTTTCCGGTGGCCTTCGTCCTACGTTTAAAAATCAACTTTGTATTTTAATGTTTATTTATATATTATATATGTATACCTCGGCTGCATTATTAGTATTTTTAGAGCACGTATCTCTTAGCAGGACTGGTACGGCTAAAGAATGAAGGCTTACACAAATTATAAATGTTTTGTACTTTGTTTATTAATCCTTCAAACGATTAAATAACACTTCACATATATATCCTACTATAGAGCTGTGAGATTATTGTTATTTGCACTTTTTAACGGGTAAACTTTATGTTATTTTCACCGCAATAAATTTTCATGTCATACACCGAACCCGTACCGAACTGCTCGGGTACGCAATCTTGTTGCGTCTACCGCCTGAATTTGTATATTTCCTCTATTTCAAGTCTATGATTGGCTAACCCTATTCCAATAGAATATTTTTATTCAACTTAAGCTTTTTCTAGTTTTTGATTGATATTTATAAACTGTTTAAATATTATATTATTATTGTTCCAAGAACTATTAGTAGCCTTTATTAAACTTTCTAATTTATTATTGTCTCAAGGTTACCTCATTGTTAGCAACTTTCGGCTTCTACTTTGTAATTCAGTTTGCTACGGAAAGCAGCTTGCTTCTATTCTCACAGCTCCTACATTGTTAAACTACGTAATACATTCACATAACATTATTATACATGTACATAATAGAATAAACATAATACAATGACTGTAACATACGCTTTTATATATTATTATACACATAAGGGGGGCTATTATTAAACTTTTATTATATAATTAGACCAACATCATTTAAGTGTTTAAAATACTGCCTCAACAACAAGTCAATAATATAGGCAACGATAACGATACATTTCTCAATCGTTTTAATAAAAACGGCGAGAGACAGATTGGGCTATAAGCCTTAGCAGCATCATTATTGGTCTCAATTATCTGTGTTCAGGATAATGGAGTATCTCCAAGCGCAAGATGTGCCACAATCGGGATTCTATGTAATTAATTCCGTGGGCAAATAATACAGGTATTTGATCCGACCCTGGCCATTTTTAAGGTTCAAATGATTGGACAGACTTCCAGTTTCAGCTATATTGCACAAAAACAATTGTTGGACAGATTCCAATATTTCCTCTTCTTCTTCTTCTTCTTCTTCTTCTTCTTCTTCTTCTTCTTGACTTCTAGGTATAGCAGTTCCTGTTCAGATTGCTCTCCATAGTTTCTGTATATCCTGTAGCCGGACGATGGTCTCACTTTTGAAGCCGTACCCTTTGCTTCAACTTGTGCTGTTGATTCTGCTGCCGGCTGCTACAGTAGTTTGCTATGAGATCCTTCACTTACGGTATGCGTGGGCGTAGAGAAGCATAACGCCAGTTTAAATTAACTAATAAATGAATATGATCCAATATTTGAGCTATTGAAGCGAGTTGCCGACCGTTTGAAGATAAAGAGTGGAACTGATTATAAATCTCAAAACTATAACAATTGAATTATTATATCTGCTAACTGCTGCAATATCAGCTTTACACTCTGAAATAAAAACACTCTTTGGCGTGAGTCGCTAAAATGCTTACCGTCAAAACCACTCGCGGCTTCCGCTAAGTAACTGATAACCCTTGTCTTGGGCGCTACAAGCTGCCGATCACCGTAAAACACTGTAAGTCTCTAAGGTTGTACACGAAAGAAAAGAAAGACGACAAAAGCTAATTTTAGCAATACGCGCTCTTTTATTACTTAAGCTCCGCTTACCTTATGCCACCAAGGTTCCTTATTACTCGGGGCCAATCTTAAACTCCTACGTATACTGCTGTTACCTTGTTACCACCTCCCGATTCTAAGACTTTCATTCAATTTTCTCTTTTATACAATTTCTGTTTAGGTGACTGTTCAAACGTACTGAACTAAGCCCCAACTGCATTCCAGGAACCTTTGTACTAACATGCTCGTTCCTCAGGATATTACTAATGACTTTGCTTAACATGGTTTGCTAATGACCTTTTTCTCTGGACAAATTTTTTCAACTCAAGCTTGTTACATTACACATTGATTAAATATACAGAAATTATTTATTGCAATTATTTTTCTATCTTACTATTATTTTTTTATTTAATTATTTATATCATCGTCAATAATTAGAGTATCAAAATGCTCCATTACATTCGTTTATTATTCTAAGAAATTTTTAAATCTCTCAAAAACGACTGTAGATGTTTGCCCAATAAAATTTTAATTTTAAATTTATCTGATCCCCTCTATCGGCAACTCTTTCGATTTTCATACAATATTTTACACATTTTTTCTTCTTTATCTCTTATGATTACATACAAACGTTTCATTGACAGCCAATAACCCTAATGTACATAAACACAATACACTCTTTATAATATTTTACTACCCTATTTTTTTTACATAGTTAATTAATCTTCTGAATTTATATAAATTTGCAACACTCTGTTTTCTTTGTATTTGGTTTTAAGTTTGTCTTTGTTTTTGAGTATTTTGGCCGAAGTACTGATTAATAATTTTGCACTGCACTTCACTTTCATTGTTTACTACTTAATACTAAATTTTTACAATTTTTAGCATATGCTACATTTACAGTTTTCAAAACCTGGTGATTCATGTCATGCATATTTATTATAATTATCTATAAAGCACTCAAAAGTTCAATTTATCAAAAGCTGGAGGTATCTGGATCCTGTATGGAGAAATATAGTTGCTTATGCTGTCCCGAGGAAGAAACTTTTTGTATCCCTAAATGTAACAATAAAACTAAAAGATTGCGAGGTTAACAAACCGTGCGCGCTGCCTCGATAGCGCAGTTGGCAGCGCGTAAGTCTCATAATCTTAAGGTCGTGAGTTCGATCCTCACCCGAAGCAGTAACGTTTTCGCAGCCTTAAATGTAACAAGAATATGAAAATATAGTGAAGTTGTACATCTATAAGTACGGCCTCGGTAGCGCAGTTGGCAGCGCGTTAAGTCTCATAATCTTAAGGTCGTGAGTTCGATCCCCACCCGAGGCAGTAACGTTTTCGCAGCCTTAAATGTAACAAGAATATGAAAACATAGTGAAGTTGTACATCTATAAGTACGGCCTCGGTAGCGCAGTTGGTAGCGTGTAAGTCTCATAATCTTAAGGTCGTGAGTTCGATCCTCACCCGAGGCAGTAACGTTTTCGCAGCCTTAAATGTAACAAGAATATGAAAACATAGTGAAGTTGTACATCTATAAGTACAGCCTCGGTAGCGCAGTTGGCAGGGCGTAAATCTCATAATCTTAAGGTCGTGAGTTCGATCCTCACCCCAGGCAGTAATGTTTTCGCAGCCTTAAATGTAACAAGAATATGAAAACATAGTGAAGTTGTACATCTATAAGTACATCCTCGGCAGCGAGTAAATCTCATACTCTAAGGTCGTGAGTTCGATCCTCACCCCAGGCAGTAACGTTTTCGCAGCCTTAAATGTAACAAGAAGATGAAAACATGGTGAAGTTGTTCATCTATAAGTACAGCCTGGGTAGCGCAGTTAGCGACGCATATGTTTCATAATCTTAAGGTCGTGAGTTCGATCCTCACCCCAGACAGTAAAGTTTTCGCAGACTTAATTGTAACAAGAAGATGAAAACATGGTAAAGTTGTTCATCTATAAGTACAGCCTGGGTAGCGCAGTTGGCGACGCATATGTCTCATAATCTTAAGGTCGTGAGTTCGAGCCTCACCCGAGGCAGTAACGTTTTCGCAGCCTTAAATGTAACAAGAATATGAAAACATAGTGAAGTTGTTCATCTACAAGTATAGCCTCGGTAGCGCAGTTGGCAGCGCGTAAGTCTCATAATCTTAAGGTCGTGAGTTCGATACTCACCCCAGGCAGTAATGTTTTCGCAGCCTTAAATGTAACAAGAAGATGAAAAAATGGTGAAGTTGTTCATCTATAAGTACAGCCTCGGTAGCGCAGTTGGCGACGCATATGTCTCGTAGTCTTAAGGTCGTGAGTTCGATCCTCACCCCAGACAGTAAAGTTTTCGCAGGCTTAAATGTAACAAGAAGATGAAAGCATGGTAAAGTTTTTCATCTACAAGTACAGCCTCGGTAGCGCAGTTGGCCACGCGTATGTCTCATAATTTTAAGGTCCTGAATTCGATCCTCACCCGAGACAGTAAAGTTTTCGCAGCCTTAAATGTAACAAGAAGATGAAAGCATGGTAAAGTTGTTCATCTACAAGTACAGCCTCGGTAGCGCAGTTGGCCACGCATATGTCTCATAATTTTAAGGTCCTGAATTCGATTCTCACCCGAGACAGTAAAGTTTTCGCAGCCTTAAATGTAACAAGAAGATGAAAACATGCTGAAGTTGTTCATTTATAAGTACAGTCTCGGTAGCGCAGTTGGCAGTGCGTAAGTCTCATAATCTTAAGGTAATGAGTTCCATTCGAAGCGGTAATGTTTTTGCATCCCTGAATGTAACAAGAAGAACAAAACATGGTGAAGTATATTTTCACGCATAGACTCTGTAACGCAGTTGTCAGCGCGTAAGTCACATAATGTTAGCGTCGTGAGTTCGATGCAGGGCATAAACGTTTTTGCATCCCTAAATGTAAGAATAATGTGAAAACATGGCGAGGTTATTTACCTGCAAGCGCAGCCACGCAAGCCTAGTGGGCGACGCATATGTCTTATTGTCCTAAGGTCGTGTGTTCGGTCTTCCCTCGCGGATTTAAACTTTTTGTATCCCTGAATGTAACAAGAATATGAAATCTGGTGAAGTTGTGCTGTTACTCACACAGTCTCGGTAGCACAGTTGGCAGCGCGTAAAACGTATAATTTTAGGGTCGTGAGTTCGATCCTCACCCGTTGAAGTAACCTCTTTGCATCCCTAAATTTAACAGGAATACGAAAACATGTTGAAGTTGTCAATCGACAAGCAGAGCTTCGGCAGCGCGTAGGTCTCATAATCTTAAGGTCGTGCGTTCGAACGTCACCCGAGGCAGTAAAGGTTTTGCATCCCTAAATGTAAAAGGAATATAAAAATTGGTAAAGTTGTCCATCTGCACACAGAGCTTCGGCAGAGCAGTTGGCAGCACGTAAGTCTCATCATCTTAAGGTAAAGATTTCGATCCTCACCCGAGGCACTAATATTTTTGCATCCCTGAATGTAAAAGAACACTAAAGTATGGTGAAGTTGATCAGTTATACACAAAGCATCGGTAGCGCAGTTGGCAGCGCGTAAGTCTCATAATCTTAAGGTCGTGAGTTCGACTCTCACCCAAGGCAGTAGTGTTTTTGCATCCCTAAATGTAACAAGAAGATGAAAACGTGGTGAAGTTGTACATCTACACGCTGAGTCTCGTTCGCACAGTTGCCAGCGCGGAAGTCTCATAATATTAAGACCGTGAGTTCGATCCTCACACGAAGCAGTAACCTTTTTGCATCCCCGAATGCAACAAAAAAATTAAACTAAAGGATTATGTGCAAAGGAAACTAAAGTGATTATGTTTTCTTTCTGACCCTCTTTAATGTAATTAAATCTTGAGGTAAAATACTTAGTGTAACTCTGTTGGTTAAAATATGGAAATAAAATAAACCTAGAAACTAATAAAATACTATTTTTATTATTATGTATATAAAATTAATTGAAATGAATTATATACATAATAATAAAAAAGAAAAACCTTAAGAAACCCATAACCACCCAGTATCATAGTACTTGCGATGGCAAGTCGCCATTGAGATTATCATCTCTAGTGAGATGCCTTAGTGGTCTATCTGGGAAACAACTTGAGTCAATTGGAGAATTCAGTATCCCACCTGCATGTTGTCACATTAGCTCAGAGGTTAGAGCAACCGCACAATTAATACAGACAGTTCCAGATCGCAGCCCCACTGGTAGAAGGTGTCGAGGATGACCATTAAAACGATGGAACCGAAAGCTATAGTCTCAGCTTCAGCTGATCGAATGAAAAAAAAACAACTAGTACGAATTATAATAAAAGAGAAGAAGAGAATAACAAGAAAGCATTGTGGTAATTTCATTAATAAGTATATGCAATAAATAAAGACAAGGATAGCTGGGAGCATGAGCAATACTCGTATTTATGATAATTTTTCTTACACAGTTGTGTGTAGGACAAGTTTGGAAAGGTAAACGTACGGAGGAACAGAGGGGTCCCCGAAATTGGGGCAGAATGTCCCCTGGGAGGGAGAGATGAGGGGAGAGACCCGTAGGACGACCAGATGCTGACGGGCGTAAGCATTGACAGGTGCCTAACGTTTCCAGATCGAACGCATTCGATGCCCCGGGCCCACTTTGGGGGTCCCTCGAAGGGGCTCCGCTCTAGAGCACTTGGGGGAGAGACCTAACTGAGCATTTCCACAACGACGCCAGGGAAGAAACCTCTACAGAATTCACATCCACCGTCCAACCGCAACCCGCCGAACACCGTCGCCTGGTCCTACAACCCTGAAACAGAGGACAAGGAAGATGATGGGTACAGGAAATGAGGGTCAGGAAAGTCCTAGTAGAAAGTCCTAGCATTCGCCAGCCGACCCGGGGAAACCACGAAAAGCCATGGGTTAGTGTGTGCGGTGGCCGGGAATCGAACCCGGGACCTCCGGATGCGAGTCGCATACGTTACCGCAGCGCTACCGCGAATTGATTGACCTAATAGCTGGTTAAATTATGAAGCCCGGCACTTAAAGTACTTACAACTTTATAAGTTGCCGAATGAATTTGAGATGTCCTTGTGGTTTACCGAGAAAAATGTGAGCCGGTCTGTTGCCCTGGAAGTTCAGTTGGTTAAAACAACCAGAGGGAAACTGGAAAATCCGTTCAAATCCCGACTTGCTGGAAGTTGTTGCTAGTTTTCTTTCGGATCGACAGTTCGTCGTCCGTGAAGGTGGACATGCTCCTCACCAAAATCTATTCAGGCTGGTGTCCCCCAGGGTTCGATCTTAGCTCCACTTCTGTTCAGTATTTACACTTCAGATCTTCCGAACCTCGAGCTTGCAGAAGTGGCGTTATATACGGACGACACAGTTCCTTACTACTCCCATCACGATCTTCTTACTGCTGTTGCTGCTCTGCAGGAGTCCTTGACCTCTCTTATACACTGGTGTTCTTCCTGGCGCATGTCACTGAACCCCCACAAGACAGAGGAAAACATTTTCTCTCTCCGTACCATTTTTTCACCCCCATCCTCGTATATACATAACACCTGTATTCCCCGGTTACCTTCTCCTGTTCCAGTAAAGTATCTTGGAGTGTTATTCGACACCACCCTTATCTGGCGCCCACATATCAATCGTACTGTTAACCTTGCTTCAGCCCGGCTTTCTCAACTCTGTCCGCTACTCAACAAACGTACAATCCTTGCACTTGATTCCTGTCTATTGTTATACCGTTCCCTCATTCACCCTATCCTGACCTATGCTGCTCCTATCTGGGGTGGAGCTTGCAAATCCCACCTACACCGTTGCGTTGGCAGGTAGTTCAGAACAAGGTGCTGCGGCTCGCTACCAATGCTCCCTGGTTCGTGCGCAACCATCAGCTACACTAAGAGCTCGGGCTTCTCACTATACAGCAGCTCATCCGCCAAACCGCATGCCGATTCTTCTTCCGCCTTCAGGAGGTTCCTGGAGCTGTGGAATATCATCTAGGCGACAGAACACGCCGGCCAACGCGCCTTAGAGAACGTCTTCCTGAAGATACTCTACTTAGTTCCACCTCAAGCTCCGAAGACTGCGACCTTTAGTTTCTTAAAGACTGTTCCGTTGTGCAGTTGCATTTATCTGTAAACTATTGTGCTACTTCCTCTTTATAGACACATTGTAGTTTGCCGCAGTAATCTGTTCGTGTTATCTTATTTGCTGGGCGCTGTTATTGTTTTATTATTTTAAGATTTGGTTCTTTGTCCTCCGGCTAGCTATTATTACTCAGTCGAGCAAATATCTCTGAGCAGGGCGTGTAAACGGAAAGGAGTTGTTACTAAAAGATAACACTGACAAAAGAATTTGTTTTCACACTTTTATTGCCGTCACACTTAATTAATAGTTCACATCTTTAATCTATATACACGCCTGACTGAAACTTATATTTCCAAATGTAATTACTGTCGTATTAGTTGCCGCGTACTTCACATTTTGTAACTAACTTTACGACGCGAGAGATTCTTCCAAACTGTATGACGTGTACCTCGTGAATGATTCCTTAGAACTGCGTGCAACATACTTATGGCTCGAAAATATATACTCCTCCTCGAAATGCCTAAACATTACAATAGAGCTGCTATTGGTTACCAAATCGCGCCAACATTAACGTCTATTTTGTAATCCAATCACAATTACAAACACATATGCTCTAGGGAAGATATTCCCTCCATTTCTAAAGAAAGGCACGCTACCCTGACGTCATTAATTGTTTGTCTCCTCTTAGTGATAAACAACTCACCCCCTTGTATCATTGTTACCCACTCTATTGTCAGTTTCAGTGAGGCCGTGTAAACGTATTTCCTAACAATGCTTATGGCTAACAAACATCTAAAATCTTTGTCATACAATAATATTAATTTACACTACAATCACTCTGGCATTCACAGTGTTGTGATATAAAATACTGCGTCAAGTTATGTTCGAGGAGCCTATATTGATGTGGCCAACATCTACACTTTTGTAGCTATTCTTTCCTTTTTATATATTGTTCTCCCAGGTCTGTAAAGCATTGTTGCTCATCGATCTTTGTAAATAATAATAATACAAAAAAGATCCGGACTATGGGTGTGAACTTTTCAGTCTGATTCTACCTTTCCAGACTCGTAATTATATTTGGCTGTATTTCGCAAATTATTCAGAGTGCTACTTTATCCAGAGATGCAAACACTCATCTCCAGTAGACATAAGATATCATAGTGTAGGGAGAAACATAGTAGGAGGACTGAAGTAATACGTCTTTGTTACTACAAACAACAACAATAATAATAGTATGACCGTACAAGGAGAACTTAGCTACGGTCATATTATTATTATTATTATTATTGTTTGTAGTATATATATATATATGTATATATAGCTAACTTTATCACACGTGTGAAATAAACCCCGCCCCCCGCCCATCTCGTGACAATTTGAATATTTCTTGCGTAATCCAATTTTAAGCCGCGTTTTCTGCGTTATAAATTTTTAGGCGTCTGCTAAAAGTTGCAGTGCTCTTTGTAATGATATTTTTGAGTTATTAATAAATACCAAGCTTTGCAAGTAGTCTCCCAAAATATTATCAACTGGAATCTACTAGGTATATGATATTTACCTATGATGCACGTCAACTTTAACTGAGCATGTAAATTCATGTATTACACAAACAAAAAAGGAAAAAAAAGCGCTTAAACATCATGTTCCAAAAAGCTGAAAATCGCATTATAAGGTATATTTTGGGAAGCTTCTTGAAATGGTTTACAAAGATTATAATTTGAAAAAGTTTCTCTAACAAACACCATAAACTCACAATCAAAGGTAAAAATATCAGATCATATTATAAAAAAGTATATTTTTACTTTCTCTAGTACTCTTATAGCATGTAGATAAGTATTGCGTTCCACCCAAATTTGATACCAATATTTCACCGGAAATTAACGTTTTGAGGCTCCCTGAATCTAAAAAAGTCCGTGTGCATGTGTGTGTGCCTGTGTGTGAGAGTGTGTGTATCTGCCTGTCTATCTGTGAACACCGTAACTCAAAAATTAAATCGATTAAATACTAAATTTGGTATTTAAGCCCAGTGTCGTCAAAGGATGGGACACTTAGATGTCAAAAAAAATCCTCCCACCCTAAACTACACTTTATACGGAAAAAGTTCATTATTTTTGGTTCTCTCAAAAACTGGTACAACGATTTTTATTAAAGTGCGTTTGTTTAAGATATTTGCATGACAAATAAAATATATTTCTTGAACTTTATGAGAATAGCCTGTGAAGTATTCTTAATGAGAACTTTTGTATAACTGGTAAACCGCAGTAAAGAGAAAATTTTATTGCAAAAATATATGAAAGAAAACCGAGCGGGATGGCTCAGGCGGAAGTCTGTGGTCCGCATTTGGGACGTCCCGGGTTCAAATTCCATGAGCCGACCAATCCGTCTGAGGTTTTTTCGTGGTTTTCCTCAGCCGCCAAGGTAAATACCGGATTGAATATTTAATACCACGACCCAAAATTACATCTTAAGTCTAAAAAGATAGTAAAATGAAAAATAAGTGGTAATATTATGCTATGCCATCTATCTACAGACAATGTAAACAGTTAAACTGGACGGCCTCCTAATGCCATCTGCACGGCATGAAGCAGGGGTTACAGGGATGAGACCTTGAAGGCTAACTGTCCGCCTTTCTGTGTGAGGGCGGCTGTTAGACTGGACGGCACCCTAATGCCATTTGCACAGCATGAAGCAGGGGTTACAGGAATGAGACCTAGAAGGCTAACTGTCCATCACATATCGTTCTAAGAGATATACACCAACAGATCCGACGCAATATGACCAAGGAGTTAAAGCGACGTAAAGTAAAATAGAATAAAAAAGGGAAAAAAAAGTGTAGATCGCCTTAAAGCATACAATTTATTTTCAATAAAATTTGTTGTGTCGTACTGAAATATTCAGGTTATTGGTTTGGATTTTTAAATACTTGTAATTTTTTCAACTGGTACGTCGCTATTCGTTATTCTCGTGGTTATGCAAAGAACATGGCATTTCAAAGCCTTCATATAGCAATCCGCTTTTTAAGAATCTGACCATCGCTTTAGTTTGCTGTCTCCTTCTTCTAAGTACCCACAAGGAATGTGTAATTTGTAAGGAAAGTTTATTTCGATTAACAAGAAGTAGGTAGAAGAATAAGTAGGAGGAAGTTTGCAGAAGAGTGAGTAGAGAAAGTCATATGAAAGCAAGATATATCAGAATTCACATTTAATGAACTTGATTTACATTTCTGATGATCAGGCTCGTTCTATATGAAGTGAGAATTAAAAATTCGAGGCCTATCAGGTGACGCCTATGAAGCAGTGACAGTTATTGTTTTTCAGCGCCACACTGGACAGGAAAGAGAAGGTGGAGATACATCTCGTTAGTTCTAAGACAGACCGAGTTTCCGAGTGCAAGTGTCGGAGTGTTTAATTGAAGTGGTCTGGGATCTGGTCCAAGGGAGGGGTGCAGCAAAAACCGACAGTTAGTTAATATATAGCACCGTGCAAGGGAATTCAATCTCACCTCATTCGCCCGCCCGCCCGCCATTAGGATCCTAAATCGACTCCACTTAACGAAGGGAAGGTGTGACGAAATCCTGATTGGTGCTTGTGCTGCCTCTAACGAATTAACCGGCAGAAGTAAGGACTTAAGTCTTCGGAACCGCTGTCCGCCACTAATTGCTTCGTGCACTGCTGGCCGAGTTCCCATACAGCTTGATTGTTTCTCCACACTCATCCACAAGACCCTCCTGTGGATAAATGAGTAGAGAACACGGATTGCTTTGGCGTCGTCGGCACCTCTACCATGTTTATCTCTTTTTATTACCTAAATTCCATCAGGGAATCAGGCTCTGTTAATACTTCTGATCAAATTTTAGGAGAAGGAAACAAGATTTACTCATGATCAATAATATACTCGTACAGATGCCAGCTCCCATGAAAAAAAACTCAGTATTCTTTGTTGGTTAGGCACTACAAAACCCAGATTTTTTCTTGTTCTTCTCTACTCCAGAAATTAGGCTGTTAGCCTGTTCCATCCTCTTCCGTATTCTCTGATCCAGTCCGCTGATATATTTCTTTTTCCAATTTTCTTTATTTCTATTATTTTTTCATTCAGTTCAAATGTATTTAAATACTCCCGTATAGTTTCATTTTATTTCTTCGTACTTTGTACATGCTTTCACCTTCCTTACAAGCCGTATTTCAGCAGCCTCTAAACTAACTTTTATCTTTCTGTCTTAATATCCACTGTATATTAGCACTGGAACAACCATTTCTTATAGCATTTCAATGTCTCCGTATCTTATTTTCTAATATTCTATATATTGTTACACGTATGTGTTGGAATTTGTTGATTTTATTTTAAAAATCATTAAGGATGATGAGCTTTAGTATTTCGAAATAAGAAATTTCGCATTTTGATTTTTAGATTTGGCATTTTGTAGCATTTGAAGAAAAATATATAATTTGCATTAATTGTGATAAAAACTTTAAATATGTAACATTAATGTGAAATTAAGTGACATTGTTAAGGGGTTGATAGTGAGATAAAAATTCAAAACTTAAATTTTTAATTTATTTTAAACAAATAAGTTAAAGCAACACAAAGAAAAAAAGGGCAAGTTGATACAGGTTAAAGCACAGCACAAAGCCGCGAACCCTCAAAACTGCAGCAATACGTCAAGGCATCGACTCTACAAGGTGTTGGAATCGTTCTGGAGGGATATGGACCTACGCATCTTGGAGTGCTACCCACAATTATTCTTGTATAGTTGGTGCTGGGATCAGGAAGCGTGCACCAGCATCGACAGCATCCCATAGATGCTCGACTGGATTCTGGAGGGCTCGACGGGTGATTTGGAGGACCAAACTGGTCGTGGTCGATACTTCACTGGAGTGCTCATAAAACCATCTGCGTGACACCAAAGAGCGGTGATATGTTGCATTGTCCTGTTGAAATAGGGCACTCTAGTGCCAGAAAGGAATGCAGATGGTCTGAAAGCATGTCCACATAACGTGCACCGGACAGTGGGGCCTAATTGCTACCATGAGAACACGGCACAAACCATAACTGAGTCACCTCCTGCCTGGACACAACCTTGTTGACACGCAGGATTCATAGCTTCATGGGGCATATGCCACAATCTTAAGCGCCAATCAGCTCGATGCAACTGGAATCGGGATTCATCGGACCATACCACATGCCGCCAGTGTTCCATGGATCATTGCCGATGTTCGTAGGCCCATGCACGTCGTTGAGCTCTGTGTCGAGGTGTCAGCAAAGAACACAAATTGGTCGTCGGCTGTTAAAGCCTATGCGGTGCATGTGCCTCCTTACAGTCCTGATGGAAATGGGTACCCGACTCCCTACATTCAAATGGGCGGTGATATGCCTCACAGTAGCCCTTTCTGCGACCCGTATGGTTCTGCTAGGCGACGTGCTGTCCGTTCGTTAATTACCTGTGGTCTTCCTGTGCAGCGGTTTACGCGTGAGAAAACATTCTCTCTGCGATATTGAACATCCACCATAGACACGGTTGACTCCGGAAACCCGAATTCTCGCGTAATCTCTGATACACTATGGCACATGCGTCGCGCACCGATTATTATCCCACGTTCAAAGTCAGTTAACTCGCGACGTGTTGCCATATTCACTACACACGTGTCTGTAACAGACTGCTCAGATATCGCGTCTACACACGCGTCATACGCCCCATCCAGCCACGACACTCGGGAGTCATACACGGCACATGTTTTAATGGGACAACATTCCCGTGACTTTTGGCCACTCAGTGTAATTAAATTGTGATTACTGAAATGCATTGCAGCATCTATACAGATCTGGGTATTTGAGCTTAACTGGAGACTGCATAATTGGTAACAGCTGGGAATGAAAATATTCGTATCCTTCATCAAAATCACGGATTAAACCCGGCGGAGGGCTATGAATTCTTAGGCTGGCTTCCTTCGGAAGAGAAGTAAAGCCGGTGGTCCCGTGTCATAGATTCACAGCACGCTGATAAAGAGGTCTCTGAGCAAAACTACCGATCTTTCACGCCCAATATAGAATGAAGGACCACAGCAGTTAAAGAGCGTCCATAAATAAAACTCAATTTAAGTTTTTTCACCAAAACTAACAATTTTAAAAATAAAAAAATGTCACCTTTCTTTTAGTTCTGTCAAATATATTGACCATACTCGGCCAGCAGTGTCAGGATTAAAAATCGTAACAACCTCTTGTCCAATTTTGCTCCATGTGACTGTCCAACGTGTTGCACTTAAGCATAAACTCCAGTGAACACGTTTATTCTTTCATTTTTTCATTTTAATATTGATTATTGCATTTTCATTTGAGAGTCCATGAACTGCAACATATCTGTGGGTAACCATCTTCCAGCACACTTTTTAACACCGTGCCTAAAAGTTAGTAACTCTCCCACAACTTATGTGCAAAAAGGTAGAAAGAGCTCTCCAACTGGGTAATCAGTTTACTGTGACTGAGACTCGAGTAACAAATTTAGCCTAACAATATACTTAGAAACATTTACAATGTCATTGTAATTACAGCTGTGATTGTTTTCCCTACAATCATAAATTAATGTTTTAAATAAATTAATTTATTTTAAATGTCATATCGGAATAAGTAAAATTTATTAATTATGTTAATTTCACTGAATAAAGAAAACTACTTCCTTTTTCACATTAACATTCTGCCCTCCAGAACGATGGTCAAGTGTGTCATAAACATTCCAAGAGAGTACAAACTCTACAGCGAAGTTTCCAGAAGAAAGAAAAAAGGGCGGATTTCACATTTATATACCATTTAATATAGTTTTCATATTTTGAGCCAATTTTGCATTTTATCGCATTTTAAATATTAAAAATGGTTTACAGGTGGCGAATAATGAAAATACAAGAGTACAAGCCTTTATTAGTATTTCGTGCTATGCGTATTTGCGGAAAATCTCCATCTCTAATCATTATCAATATTAATACTTATACCACATTTCAAGAAACTGAAGTGTGAAGTTTGTTTTAAGCGCGTTGTATCAATACATATCGGACGGGATATTTGTCATTGTGTGTCATTATTACTGTTTTGTTTGTGGAAATTTTAAATTATGTTCTTTACCAAGTTAGTATAGTTTGTACATTGAACATGAGAAATTACTTAACCTCCTTACCCAGCTATTAATAAAGGTTAATTTATGTGCACACTTATTGTCCTTTCACACTGTCTAGGGTTGTGTGACGTTCTTTAAAGGCCGATTTAGAAGTAGTCGATGCATAGAATGTCACAATTACTTTAAAACATAAATAAATAAACTAGAAAAGTAAAATGCCGCGCCCATTATAGAATGCATTGAAAATAAAGCATTTCCCCAGAGTAATAATTGCTTTGTACTACCAAAGGTTAAAGGAACTGAACAAGAATTTAAAGTAGTTTTAAATAAAAGTAACAATCCATACAACCCCAAAGGTACTGAATATATTAACACTCAAATGTAGTAACAGAGATATATTACAATTGAAACAGATTGCATTTGAATTTGTCCTTCTCACACAACATTTGCTATTTTGAAATAAAATTAAACACGCGATAATATGGTATAAACTTGCTTCCATGAGATTTTAAATGCCGCTCCACACACTACAAGAATTTAGAATTTTACTTATGCCAATAGTATGTGTTATAGATAGTTTAGACAAGGCCAAAAGTTTGTGGAGACAGCCGGTCCCATATACGAAGCTCAATCAATGTCCTTCGTTGCTCGTCGAGAATTAACTGACACACTCTTTTTCCTCTTGACGCATCGCTGGAGGTGTGCACCGTTAAAGTCGGGTGATGATGACGTGAAGACAGCATAAGCGCTACCTATACTGGACACAACCTGGAGAGCGCTGTAGAAACCTGGTGCAGCCGACTTCTGGTGTTAAGCAGGCTGCCGGGTAATAACAAGCAGGGGCCGAAAATTGTAGTTCATGATTGCAGGTACATAAAATAACTACGACCATCTCTGCAAAACAGCCACTCGGCGAAAGAAGAGCCGCAATTGGCTCAATTGGAAACTACAATCAATTTTAAAAGAAATTCAATATCAACCGGGACTCAAACCATGGCTCTTCGGCTTTCTGCATTCGTGTGGGATACATATTTCCTTAATTGATAGCTTAATCAAATTCTGCAGATGTATGCTGATTAAGGACTAAAAAATTTAAATGCATTTTATTCTAATTCTATAAATGTATATAGTGCAGTTTCTGGCTGCCAGAATCCTTTAATCTCACTTATGTAAGTTGTCCTGTATTTCCTCTGCATATTGTAACCAAATACATTACCAGTATGCTGTAATTATACAAACAGAGAAAACTGGTATATTCATATGAAACTTCAAACAATATTTATGATTAACAACTGAGAAGGTTATTTTACTGTTGTTTACACACTATACGACATTTCCAAATTGTTTAACTGTTAGTGGGGGATCTTTGTATTCACAACTTTCGTCCTTTTTCGTTGTGTATTGATGCCAGGATGTCTGCATTATGTGAAAACTCTTGTAGCCCTTTGGGGCCAAAGACAAGTTACAAAAATTAATAGTTTCATCTACTTTTATTATTTAATGTTTACTGGACCATTCCGGTAATTCTTTCGCAGCTAGAAGATATTTATTTACAGGCTTATAGATCGCTTCCAGAACTTCAAAGACTTTGAGGGGGGGGGGAGTTGAAAGGTTAAGGAAATCAGAAACACCACATTTTTCTATATTTAGTTAATGATTTTTTCATCCATTATTATTATTGTCGGTAAAACTACCATACTTAAATTCGATTAATTTTGTAAAAAATGTTAAACCAGGGAAGAAAAATTCATATAATACTAGCTTTAAGAGGAGGTGTGAATACTTAAAGAAGCTCTAACCCGAACATTTTAAAACACTTTCTTAAATAGTAAAACCAGCATGATATGTCAACAAATTACCCCATTTTGTTAATACTGCGCATGCTTGAAAGATACTGCCAACCCAAACATATAAGTGTAATCCGCGAGAATATCGATGTTAGAGGTGGTAAATGTCCGTTTATTGATATGACAGTCATTTGAATCCAATCCATATACACACACAAACCTTAATCTAATCTCGGGTAAATTTCTGTGGCTTCATTGCGGCTCGCTATGGCTTAACGGCTTATGATCGCCACACACTCGTTCTGTATTTCACTCCTATCTTACAGTATTCCTTGCTCAAACTTTGGCGGCCGTTTAGGATGAATTCTATGAATTACGATAGCCACAAAGCCTCACTACTGGCGGAACCGTAAAATCAGGGAAGGCAGTAGTAGTCGGCCACGTTATGAATGCGCTTGGAGGAGGGCGCCACTATTTTTGTTGACAAATAAGGCTAGGGATCCGAGGGGAGAACTTTGAAACCATATACCGAACGATAACGTCTGTGGCACACATTCGGGAGGTCGTGGGTTCGATTCCCGCGGCCGACCTACCTGACCTTTCGGGGTTTCCCCGGGTCGTTACATCCTCCAAATTTCCTGGCCCTCTATTTCATCTACATTCTCATTTTACTTCATTTTTCATCTGCTTGGTTTCTTTCAGAGTCGCAAGTGTCGGCCGGAGGTCTCGGTGTGTGCATGGCAGGGGGAAAGGGTGCTCAGAGTAAACCATTGCTCACCGGATTGCGAGCGATCTCCGGGTCCCGGGACACCCAGGGGAGTGTAAACTCATAGGGGGAAGGGGCTGGTATCCGGTGAGTTCAAATCTGTAATTGGTAAGGACCCTGCTCTCTGCTGCCGTGCCTTCTGGTCCGGCAACCCTCTGTCTTCTCTCACCTATCCCACCCTATCGGGGAGGGCACAAAAGATCTGCTTAGTCCAGGCGCAAATCCCCCTCCGCTTCTAGTCCTATCCTATCCTTGAATCCATATACCATAAGCTGCAAATCTGAAAATCTTGTCTCCCTGCTATTGTTGGAATTAGCACGGCTGAGTTCTGAAACATTCTGTATGTCGGCATGTCTTTTGTAGTTGCTATTGGTATATGGCTGAAGATGTTGAACTTTCTGTTTTTAGTTTCTCTACTACGTACTTAGTGTAAGTAGAGAAGGTATTATATTCCACCCAAAAATTCCACGTGAGATTTCACCGAAAATTCATCTTTTGAGACTCCCTGAAACCCCTCCCCAAGAAGCACATGTATGTTTGTGTGTGTGAACAGCTTAACTAAAAAGCTAAAGTCCTATAAACACCAAACTTGGTTGATTAGGTTTAGGATCTTCCAAAGATGCAATACCAAATGTAAATCCACCCACGGTCCAAACTACCCTTTTACTTGGAAAATTTATGGCTATTTTTTCAAAAAATGCTCCAAAAGTTTTTATTAAAATACCATATGTTTAAGATATTTACATAACAAAGTGTGTATCTTGAATTTTCTGAGAATAGCCTATGAAGTCCTCTTCACTCGGAAGCAATTTTGTGATTTGTGTATAGCCTTAAACTAGAAAAAGTAGACAAAACGTAGATTTATTTAAAAGTACAATTTATTTGGAATATATTTCCCTGCGGCATCACTATTTCCGAGATATTAGTTATTATTGGTTTGAAGGTTCCATAGCTTGTCATTTTCTTAAAGTGCTGTCGGTATTTAGTTGTTTCAGGCAATGTCATATGGAATTTCGAAGCTAGCATATACCGACTAGCTTTTAAACTTCTGATTATCGACTCGGTTTCCTCTCTCCTCCTTGTACCTTCACCAAATGTGCAATGAAAGTATTTCTGCAAAGGTTTATTTCAATTAACATGAAGTAGGTAGAAAAAAAAACCTGATGTGTTACACTCACATGACATTCTCTACTCTTGTAGAAACTATGTTTACAAACGCTTGTTCTCCATATGCTTCATGTTAATCGAGATGTTAATCTTATTGCTAATTTTTTTGTAGATGCAAGGGGAATTGGTAGACTTTAAGCGATAGTCAAATATTTTAAGAGCTGGTTGCTATGTGGAGTATTCCATTCTCTTTGCATCACCAGGACAAAAAAAAATGAATAACGAATTTCCATTTGAGAAAAAGTATAAGTATTGGAAAATTTAAGGGAATAACAAGCAATATCTTGAAAATGGTTCACTCAACAAAAAAATGTATATGACATAAATTGTATTTTAACGCGATCTACATATTTTTGTGTAGTAAAATTTTGTCTATCTCTTGTGGTTTACCAGTTATGCTAAAGTCGTTGACAATGAAGAATACTTTTGGAGAAATTCCCAGAAAACTCGAGATATACATTTCATTTGTCATGAAAATATCTTAAACATATGATATTTTAATAAAAATGGTTTGAGCCATTTTTGAGAAAATTAAAATTTTCGAAAAATGTTCCATGTAAAGGGTAATCTGGGGTGGGGGGGTTTCTTGAAAACTTTCGTGTCGCATCTCTGGAAGATATTGAACCTAAATACCAAGTTTGGTGTTTATCCGACCGTTCGTTTCTGAGTTATGCTGTTCACAGACACACACACACACAGACATGTTTCCAAAAATGTTTTTTTTGGACTCAGGGGGTCTCAAAACATATATTTCCGGTGAAATCTCGGTGTCGAATTTTTGGGTGGAATACAATACTTCCCCTACTTACCATACGTAGTAGGGAAAGTAATAAGCTCCTCATAAGAATTATCTGTGGTAGCTGCATAAAATAAACGATAGTGGGTAGAGAAAAATATGTGATTGTAACATATTATTATTTTTTTTGCCTTGGGATAAAATGGTCTGTGGTGTCTAGAGAAGGCCATTTCCTTCAAATGTTTCACGTTGTGCTAATCAAGTGCATTAATTTGCTGGTAGTGTGAAGGAGACGCTGGGTGACGTCAGACGCTGGCGTACCGCGGTGGGTAATTGAAATGGATGTGGGTATTAAAACGGATGAGCCCCTCTGCTCATTACAAACTTCCTCTCTGGACATCCTATGGGATTAGCAGAGAGGCCTATCATCCATTGCGCTCACTGCTCCAAGGTAAACCTTCTTCAGGGCCAGCACCTTTACAGCTTAGGGTTACTTTAGGGTGCAATCGTTATCGATATTTTTGCGTACATTTAGGGCGACTATAGACATTATCAGAAATGAATACATGAAAGTTTAATAAAATACATCAAAACCAATGCTTTTGTCAAGTGCTTCTAAGAAAGAAAATCTTCTTATCAAAACCTATATTTGTTAACAATTGAAATGCGTAGAAAGGCGACACGTGAATTTTTGCTTTCGGTACTATATGCCTTGTGGATTGAGAGCGTATTGCATTCCATTCAAAAATTCGATACCGAGAATTCACTGGAAATACAAGTTTTGGGGCCCCTGAATACAAAAGAAGAGTTTTAGAAAAAGGTCCGTGTGTGTGTGTCTGTGTACAGCATAACTCAAAAACTAAAAGTCGGATAAACACCAAACTTGGTGTTTAAGTTCAGAAATTTCAAATAAAATGCGTGTCGATACTAAAATCTATGTTGTTACCTTTAGTAACATTCCACTACAACTCGCAATATACAATAAATACGAGAACCGTTTCACGTTTATTTTTATCCCAATAAATGAACACATTAACCGAAATAAATAATTTTGAATAGCAGAGACTTTCCAAAGATGAGGCGCGAATTCCAAAAAATTCCACCACCCCAAACTTCCCTTTAAATGGAAGATTTTTCGAAAATTTTAATTTTATAACAAATGGTTCTAATGATTTTATTAAAACACTACATATTAAATATATTTGCATAACAAATATAATTTACACCTTGAATTTTCTGGAAGTAGCTTTTGAAGTCCTCTTCATTCGTAAAGAATGTTGTATAATCTTGTACAACTGGTTAAGATTAAGCGATAGACGAAAATGTGCTACATAAGAAATGTAGAACTCTTTAAAAAACACAGTTTATTCCAAATTACTTTTTTTTGTGGCATCAGCCATTGCGGAGATATCGTTATATATTAGAATTGCTCAACACTTAGTCATTCTTTTAAAGTTCTGTTTAAATTATTCCTCTCAATGCCACGGAAAGAGTGTGGCATTTTAAGGCTAGCGTTTAGCGTCCAGATATAAAACATTTGGCTATTGCTGTTCGTATTTATAACGAAATGTACAATGTAGCTATTTCCAGAAAGGTTTATCTCCATTAAAATGAAGTAGATAAGAAAACAAACTTTCGTAGGAATAATTTGTGTACTACTAACAAACGATAGAAGGTAGAGAAGGTCATGTAAAAATAACATCTCCGAATTTTATATATACCGGTGTACAAGGCTATTTCCCGAAATTTCAAGATATCCTGTATCTCGTTTGTACCTACAACGAAATGTGTAACGAAACCATTTCCAAAAAAGTTTAGCTCAATTCACACGAAGTTGACAGAACAACAGGGTTTTGTAAGTCTAATTAGTTGGAGATATAAAAATTAACAATTTAGAGATATTAATGTAAATATAACACATAAGAAATGTTATGTAGTTTCTGCAACATATTCCTGAAAATGCATATTTTTACTTTCTCTACTACGTATAGTAAGTAGGGGAAGTATTGTATTACACCCAAAAATTCGATACCGAGATTTCACCGGAAATATATGTTTTGAGACCCGCTGAATCCAAAAAAAGCAGTTTTAGAAACATGTCCGTGTGTGTGTCTGTGTGTTTGTGTCTGTGTGTGTATCTGTCTGTGAACAGCATAACTCATAAACGAACAGTAAGATAAACACCAAACTTGGTATTTAGGTTTAGTATCTTCCAGAGATGCGACACGAAGGTTTTCAAGAAAATTCCTCACTCCATATTACCCTTTACATGGAACATTTTTCGAAAATTTTGATTTTCTCAACAATGGCTATAACCATTTTGATTAAAATATCATATGTTTAAGATACTTTCATGACAAATAAAATGTATATCTTGAATTTTCTAGGAATGTCTTCAAAAGTATTCTTCATTGTAAACGACTTTTGCATAACTGGTAAACCATAAGAGATAGAGAAAATTTTACTACACAAAAAATGTAGATCGCGTTAAAGTACACCATTCATGTCATATACTCTGTTTGTTGAGTGAACCATTTTAGAGATATTGCTTGATTTTCCCTTAAATTTTTCAATACTTATTTTGTCAAATGGGAATTCGTTATTCATTTTTTTTTGTTTTGACTATGCAAAGAGTATTAATCTGTGGCAAAGGGAATGGTGCTGCACATAGCAACCAGCTATTAAGAGATATGCATGTGCTTAAAGACTACTGTATTTCTATATTACCCTTGCAAATACAAAACAAGGGGAACATAGTACGCGTTAAGTGATAGTCAAATATTTTTAAAACTGGTCGCTATGTGTAAAATGTAATACTCTTTGCATGTCAAAAAATCGTTTCTGCAAATGTTTATCTCGATTAATATTAAATAGATGGAGAATAAGAGTTTGTAAAAATAGATTGTACACGAGTAGAGAAAGTCATGTGAGTGTAGCACATCAGATTTTTCTATCTACGTTTTGCTAATCGAGATAAACGTTTACAGAAATTGTTTTATTGCAAATATGTTGTATGCAATAAGCTGAAATGGTAACTCAAATCTCTAAAAAGCAGGGCTATATGCTACCTGTGGAACTCTATACTCTTTCCATGACATCGTGAAAAACAACTGATTGGCGACAGTACTTAAAAAATGAGGTGCCTATTGAACAATTCAAACCAATAACAAAGAATATATTGGAAATGGCTGTTGCCACAAAAACATTATTTGAAGTAAATATTGCATTTTAAAGAGATCTACATTTTTTGTGTGCTAAGATTTTATCTATTTGTTATGGTTTACTAGTCATACAAAATTATAAAACAATCACTCAGTATGAAGAGAATTTCACGGGCAGAAAGTTCGGGCTATATATTTTATTAGTCATGTAAGTATATTAAAAATATGTCATTTCAATAAAAAACGTTAAAGCCATATTTGAAAAAAATAAAAATTAAGGAAAAATTTTCAATTAAGGTAGATATAGACTGCTAAGGTATTTTCTTTAAAAATCTTCTTTTCACATCCTTGGAAGATGAACTTAAACATCTTTGAGTAATGCGTTTTAGCGACACATAAACACAGGGTCTTTTTCTAAAATGCTTTCGTTTTAGCATGGGAATCTCAAAATGTGTATTTCTGGTAAAATATATAAATCGTATGTTTGGTTTGAATGAAGCACTTCCTCTGCTTCTTATAAGTAGTTGCTAGAGAAACTGAAACCTCAAAATTTGGACGAAGAAAGCTATTTTTAGCATAATAATTACGCTAAAATACGTAATTAGCTACAAATCTGTAGAAGATGGTAGTATCATGAAATAACAGAAGAAGGAAGACGAGAAGAAAGAAAAGAAAGAAGTAGTAGAAAGTGATATAGAAGAAACAACCGTGAAGATTTGAAACACATATGTGATTAAACCCTGAGCAAGCTCTTTTTTTCTTTTCTGATCTATTAACGAGTCAGATATTTCTAATGGGTTAAACATTTAATGACATCTCTTTTTCAACTCGAGCAGTTCTCTTAACAACATAAAAGTTCTCCTTCTAATATCTACTTCTTATCTTTTATTTTTCTTACGAGCTATGCAAAGGAAAATCGGGGCTTGAGCGGTTGCTGCACAGAGATGAGGTCATAGTGTAAATCGCCTTAGTAGGTCTGTACCGGAGAGGTCCTCAATCTCCTCGCCGTTAATGGGGTGAGTTCTCGGCCAAGTGCCGCTGTAGGTGACATCCCACAGAGTTGCGTCAGGAACGACCTGACGACGACACTATTTTTTACCTACAGTTCTACTCACCACGTTTTATGTGTTTACATCAGAAATAAAAGCAGGCTTCGTTAAATGTGTTCGACTTCGTCAAAATCCTTGTAACTAGCTGGCTGCCGACTTGCACGGGTAGCATTCTAAACTCAAATAACCAGTTAATTTAATTTACCTCCCCCGCTGTTTATGACATTACTGTGCAATGATCTCTTTATGGTGAATCCTCCTCTAACCATAATTCCGTAGAGAGTCGGCCATTCCTACTCCTGTAACGGATAAAGTATCCTCTTATATTCGCGCAAAAGGATATGAAACATAGGTGGAACGTCCGACTTCCTTATCCTCACCCCGATAGTCTTCATAGTCTATAAATGCCCTTTTGCTAACCAAGCATGCTGGCAACATGTGCGACTCGCATTCGGGAGGTCCCGGATTCAATCCCCGACAACGCTCATTCTGACCCATGGGTTATTCGTGGATTCCCCGGATAGGCGAGTGAATGCTGGGGTTGTTTATTTACTACCACGATTTTTCTGCGCTTCATTTTCTGTTCCCATCATCTTGTCATCTGTTTCAGGGTTGTAGGACCAGGCGACGGTGTTCATCGGGTTGCGGCTGGGTGGTGGATGTGTACTCTGTGAAGGTTTCTTCCCTAGCGTCACTGTGGAACAGCTCTGTTGGGACCCGCCTCCGGGAGCTCTCGGGTGGGCGCCCCTTCGAGGGACCCCAGTGGGTTAGGGGTTGTGGGTGGTCCAAGGTGGCGGGTGTATTTGATCTGGAAATATTAGGGACCCCGTCCATGCTTGCACCGTCGTCATCCGGATCTAGTCGCCTTCATCTCTCTCCCCGATCCCTCCCTCCTAGGAGTTACGGTAGAAGCAAAAAGGGTCGTAGCCTACTTGCGGTGCTCTGTTCCGATTTCGGTGCCCCTCCTTTGTGCTTTGACTGTGCAACAATCATCGATTGGAATGGTGGAGTAACTTGTTAGATAATTAAAGTGGGTGAAATTTTAAACCTTTATATCTTCTCTTTGGTCCCGTAGTTATTTAATAACATAAAAGTTACTCAGATTTCAGATAATAGAGAAACGTTTAACATATATAAAGAAATATAGGTTCTGCACTCTCAAATCAACAAGATAACCTTTTTACTTTCTCTACTACGTATAGTAAGTAGGGGAAGTATTGCATTCCACCCAGAAATTCGATACAGATTTCACCGGAAATACATGTTTTGAGACCCCGTGAATCCAAAAAAAAGCATTTTTGGAAACATGTCCGTGTGTGTGTCTGTGTGTGTGTGTGTGTGTGTGTGTGTGTGTGTGTGTCTGTCTGTGAACAGCATATCTCAGAAACGAACAGTCGGATAAACACCAAACTTGTATTTAGGTTCAGTATCTTCCAGAGCTGTGACACGAAGGTTTTCAAGACAATCCCCCACCCCAGATTACCATTTACATGGAACATTTTTCGAAAATTTTAATTTTCTCAAAAATGGCTCTGACGATTTTGATTAAAATATCACATGTTTAAGATATTTTCATGATAAATGAAATGTATATCTCGATTTTTCTGGGAATGTCTCCAAAAGTATTCTTCATTGTGAACGACTTTTGCATAACTGGTAAACCATTAGAGATAGACAAAATTTTACTGCACAAAAAATGTAGATCGCGTTAAAATACATAATTTATATATATCATTTTTTTGTTGAGTGAACCATTTTCGAGATATTGCTTGTTATTCCCTTAAATTTTACAATACTTACACTTTTTCTCAAATTCGTTATTCAATTTTTTTGTCCTGGTAATGCAAAGAGAATGGAATTCTCCACATAGCAACCAGCTCTTAAAATATTTGACTATCGCTTAAAACCTACCAATTCCCCTTGCATCTACAAGAAAATCACCAATAAGGTTAACATCTCGATTAACATGAAGCATATGGAGAAGAAGCGTTTGTAAAAATAGAGAAAGTAATAGTTTGTACAAGAGTAGAGAAAGTCATATGAGTGTAACACATAAGATTTTTTAAAAATACGTATATCTTCGACCATCGAGATAAATAACCTTCTCATTTGTTATTTGAAAGAATATCGGTTCACTGATTTCTAATGTTAGCAATTTTCTGTCTATATAATTATTTAGCGTACCCTGGCAACAAAGTCGGCTACATTATAAGCACAAAGGAAATAAAGTACAACTTTCTTACATGAGAGTTACTAAGCTATTTTGGCATTGGTATCGCATCTATTTCGTAGTGTTGTAAACAGATTCGATCCTCTTTTGTTTTGCTATTTCTTAATTGCTAAAACGTAAGCATGTATAGGTATATGTTTGGAATATATATTCTCTGGAGTAACAGCTATTTATACTCCATGTCATTCTCAACTAAAAGTCAAGGTCTTCTCCGTAAGGATATTTTTTTATAAATCCAATGTGTTCGTATTCATGTACAAGGGCTTTTTAAAACCTTTTAAATCTTTTAGCAATTTATGAAATGAAAATTGATTGTGTTTTATAGCCCTATGCCCGTCAGAAAGACTTGGGTTCTTCAATGGTGGAATAATTATCGGAATCGGTTGAGGGGTTTTGATATTACCCTACATGCGCACCACATACATACACACATTTTCTCTCGTTATGATATTAATAGAGATTTAGAATTCCCTTATCGAGAATGCCAGAGCTATTGGGCATGTTCGTTTCTTCCCGCCATCAATTAATGTCTTTATTGACATTTCGGTATACAAATGCAAATGCAGGTGCAAATACACACAAATCTATACTAATATTACAAAGAGAGAAAATCGTCTATGGCTCGCATTTCCGGGTTCGATCCCCGGTAACCGCCACTTTGAATAATGGGTTATTTCGGGGGTTTTCCCGGGTGGTTTCTTTCATCTCCCGAATTTTCTGTCTCTCCATTTCACTCCATCAATCATTTCATTCATCCTTCACCGCGTTTGGTCTATTTCAGGGCTGGTTGCCGGGATATAAGGACCGTTCCTGGGGTCGTTGGACCCTGTGTAGGGCAGGGTCTCCAGTCTGCCTGCCCGACAGCCTGTTACTGGAAAATGTAGGTACCTGTCATTGCTGTGCCGACACTCCTACTTCCAGTCGTCCGGTGCTCCCTCCTTCCCGAGGGCGTCTCCTCGTGTGGCGTCGGTACAATATTGGACTCACATGATCGGTGCCGCATCTCTTCCGCTTTCCAATCCAATGTGTGTGTATGTAATGTATGTATGTGTGTATGTAGGGTAATCTTAAATACTACTCAACATATTTTTTCACTATTCTAAAATTCTATTCTTTATGATGGACATGGGCTATGAAGCACCTTATAATTTCAGTTCATAAATTCTTAAATTATTAAACGACTAAAAAGGATTTCCAATACCACGGAGAAAAGAACAATTGCTCTACTCTGTAGAGAAACCGAACCCGAGTCCCTTCGCACGGCAGGTAGTAGCACTTGGTGGACTAATAATAATAATAATAGTAATAATAATACTAACGGAAACATAAGATAATCGGGCTCGGGCCTGTTGGATAGCATATCCTATTCTCGGGCTCGTTTTAGATCGGGCCTCACACACACACACACACACACACACACACACACACACACACACACACATACACACACACACTCACACACACACATAAACACACACAACTATAATTTTTAAATCTGTTAAAGTCATTTTTATGTAATCCTATCGTTTTAAATAGATTTTTATACGGTGAAAATAGTGCATAATTGGCTCTTTATGCCAGTTTTGCTAAAACGGTTGATTACAAACAATGCTGTGTAAGTCTCCTGAAACAAAATGTATTTATGCTCGAGTTGAGATTGTACTTTTGGTACCTAATTAATTACTAATAATTAAATGAATTATGAATATGATTAATAATCCCTGGCAACAATATGTGTATTGCAGGCACTAAATTATGTCTGATAATATCATATGTGTATGTAACTATATATTCATGTAGGTAAATATGATATATTTTAGCGTATAGCTAAAAGCTGGTGGTGGCTGAAAGTTTGTAACAAGTAGTTATTTTAGTACAAGTAGGGCTTGGACTTGGGTAAAAAAACGTACAACGGCCCGTCC
The DNA here is from genome assembly GCA_030765065.1 of Deroplatys truncata. Lineage (NCBI taxonomy): Eukaryota > Metazoa > Arthropoda > Insecta > Mantodea > Mantidae > Deroplatys > Deroplatys truncata. The sequence goes on along the minus strand of CM060984.1, from coordinate 149,938,006 downwards.
TTGAACCTTTATAAGATAAAAGCAGAGGGCAGAATTCTGGAAACTTTCCACAAATTAAATTGAGTTTTATTTATGGACGCTCTTTAACTGCTATGGTCCATTCTATGTTGGGAGTGAAAGACTGGTAATTTTGCTCAGAAGCCTCTTTATCAGGCTTGAGGTTCTTTTACGTGCCGTAAATCTACGATACGGGACCACTGGCTTTACTTCCCTTTTGAAGGAAGCCATGATAAATATCTTTTACACCCGAGAATATCCATCGCCCTCCGCCGGCTTTGAAACTTTCTACAGGCAGGTGGTTTGTGACGCAGATACTAACAGTCAAGATTTTAGAAAGGTAGTCATGTGACTTGCAGTAGCAAATGACAGTATAAGAATCACATTTTGAATGTGTCGAGTAGTAGATAGGCAGCCAATAAGGTTTAAATAACCAGAGTTTAAATATTTTTGAATGCTGGAAGTCAAAGCCAAACACACTGCTTGTCTGATCATCATGATATAAGGACGTATATTGTGATGTGTGAAGAAGTTAGTAGTGTTTGTTACCTTTAATAATGTGATCCACACAGTAATTGTGAAATGTAGAGCAACAAAATACGATTACGGGGATGTAATTTTTATCTGCCTAAGATTTACAGTTAATTCACTAATTTGGAACATATATTTTACGTTTGTAACGATGACTTCAACACCATAAGTAAGTCAGTTTCACCTATACCTTGTACGCGTGATAATTTGGCGACACTCTTAATCTTTGGAAATAATATAAAATAAACCCTCAGAAATTTTTAACATCTTCCATGTGTGTTTTGTTCATAATATACAGAGTGAGCCAATTAAATTGAGACTGTACAATATCTTCAAAACCAGTGTTTCAGAAAGAAATGTCTTTAATAAGAGTTGCTTGATTTTATGGGGGAAAGTAAATGCCATTAGTCGTGTTTTGTTTGGGGGACGTTACGATGGTCATTTTAGGGTAAATTTAATTTTTTAAATGGGAACCCACATTTTGTGAGTTGCTTTCCCATTAGAAAATGGTTTAAAAAAGGGTTTTTATTTTGAGATGAGGAATAAGGAAGCAAAATGAAAAATGTTGGTTCCCAATTACGAAACGTAACTTGGCCTCAAAATACCATCCATGAGTGGTCCAGCCATTCATTGCATTCTTCGTACACAGCCATTCAGAATTTTCGTTGTTATTGCATTGGTTGAAGAACAAGTGCAAAGTGTTTTATACAAATGTTGATTAGTTTTTTTATGAGGATTGAGAAAACAACATTAAAAAGGTAAGTTCCCATATATAAAGTTAAATTGGCCCTAAAATGTTCATCACAACGTCCTCCAAATCAAGCACGACTAATGGCATTTATTTCCTAATGTCAAGCAACTTTTATTCAGGAAATTTCTTTACAATGTTTACTTTTGGAGCTATTGTACAGTCTCAACTTAAATGGCCCACCCTGTATATTGCGTTACCAGCTGCGATTAAGAGATACGTGCTCGACCACATCTATAACCCTAAGCTACGCCGAGGCAAGAGTGAATTCTACAACTACGCAGAACCTGCAATAACTGTAAGTAAATGTGTAACATAAATATCTTCCGTGATAGGAGCCATTATCTGATTACAACCACACACTGGGAATAAACATTTACATAATTACGTGGTGGCCGTCGCAGAGTCCGTTCTATTTTTCTCTTAACCTGCAGAAATTTGAAACCAACAACGCCATTTTGATTCCTTCTGATTTGCGTAGGCAATGCAAATTATGAAATCGTTTCATGAAATAATTGCTTTTGCGGTGTTAATGAAATCTTCATTCATCTTGAGTTGCCAACATAACAATTTTATATAAGCAGACCGGCGGTTTTTGTTGTTAACGCAAAATGTAACGGAGAGAGCCAGCAAGAAGTACATGCACGATTTATGACAAATGACCAGTTTATATCAATAATGTTGTCGGAGATTTTTGCGAAAATTAACGTTTCTGCGAAAATGTTGATTTTTACGATAAAAACGAAAAATGAAAAGTGTATTCGTTTTGAAGATATTGGCTGTAAAAGAATGAAAATTCATTTGGAAAGGTACATTAACCCGAAAATTGGACTACGTTATTAATCTATTTTATGACTTCAGGACCATCCATGACAACCAATAGGATTTTCCTGAACTTCTGGAACATTCCCTTAGAAATACTTTCGTTTTTAAATTTTTGTAATGTTTATTTTTGGTCTTTTCGACTGTTTGGTCTTATCACGACCTCTCATAAGTTTATAACAGGTACATTATTTCAACATTAACACAGAATTTTAATTTTTTACACTTTATCATACAGAATATGTTTAAAAAACGAAGAAACTGTTTTTCGTATCTTATCTGGTGTTTCACGGCACTGGAGAAATCCAAGATACGGGCTGGTTGTCTACATTTGGTGTAAAATGGGTAGTCCTTGAAGTAATTGCTGCAGCAGAAAAATAATTGACCGCGTGGAAACAAAAGAAATAACCTGAGGGAATTGTGATCATAAGCAGTACACGTGATCAACAATCGATAACATGGACTGAAACTTTGTCGCCAGCCAAATTTAAAAAAAAAAACGTCACACCGCAGCTGCGACAATGAGAGCTTGCCTATGACATTAAAATTACCACGAAATTTTCAAGTATTTTCTATCATATTTTAAACTATACATATGACATTTTATATACTTTTCACGAAATGTTTTAAAATTAAACACAAACAAATATGCCTATTGTAAGGGGACATATACCCAATAGAGTAGAATATTGAAATAATAGAAATAGCTTTACTGTAAAATAACTTGTACTTCAGAATGTAATTAATGTGAAAGCAAGCATGTAAGGAAAAGTATAATTAGTAGTTACCAGGCGAGCGAGTAACAGGGGTAAAATCCGCTTGCACATACACGCTGATGCACACAGGATTTAGGCAAAGGCACAGAATGTTAGCTTCGAGATTAGAGTCACACAGAGCTAGTGATCCAATTCTTGGAAAACAAGGAGTTTGGAAAAACAGAAAGAGAAACGAGAGTTGTAAGGTCAGGTGGAGATAGTGGGTTTTACCAGAGAAGTCAAAGGGAAGCATAACTGCTAAAATTGGAACATTTCATTTTCATAGCACGCTAAGTAAGATAATCATGAGAATACTTGTTAGATATAAGGCCGCAAATTTTAGCGTCATAGTAGGAAGGTTATATAAAAGGGGAGGAGGCCCAAGTTATACACTCCTTTTACACACTGATTTTACTCTTACGATGCAAAACATGCGAGTCAGGCGGAATATTGTGTGCGTGTATGTGGGTGAGAAAATATCGTGTGACGCAGTTAAATTGGTTCACATAAAGAATTCATAGTAGCGGGAAGATTACATGTGCAGCTTTTGTATCATTTGTGTTAAGGAAGGGAAAGTTGCTAGCCGCCTCAATGGGCATCATATTTTGAATAAATTAAGCTGTTTAGTTTATTATTTGCCTTCAGCTATGTAAAAACCGGAAAAATATCAAGTTAGCAGCTAGGATAGAATTTTCTCCTTAGCTCTACGACAAGCGTCCGACAGAAAACTTCAAGGAACTTCGGAGATCCGACACATCTACATGAGATAGCACGTGGTACCCACGTGCGAGCACATACCCCGCTACACCCGACTAGAAATAAGTTCTCTCTTATATAATTCCTTCGTCATTTGCTGAATCGATGAATAGTATTGGAAAATACCTAATCTAGAAGTACAATGAACTTTTTTGATATATAAAAATCTCTTCTATTTCGCATTTTATACTCTAGGTAACCATTAAACAAGGACTTGGAAACAGTTACATCACGTGTAGCTGCTGCATATTCGTATCTGCAATGTCCATTAATAAGCTATTTTAAACATCAGATTAGAATATAGTAGTGCTACGACTGCATAAATACAACTCTTGCATAATATTTATTTGTTGTTTAATGCACAGGATAATGCACTTGTAACAAAAATAACTATTCACCAAGTAGATCGTGAAATCGCCCAAAGTCACAACATTCCCTGAACTTTATTTTCCTTACAAGTGAGGTTTTTAGAATTTCTCGGGTAAAATGTGAAACACTTTTACATTGTATCCTACAATATTTAATATCATAGTAATTAGTACTAACAATTCGTGTTTAATAAAAGTACTAATATAAAGGCTTTACTCATAATTGAAACAGTCAAAAGCATGCATAAAGGAATTAATACCAATCAATAAACAATCGACAAATGAAAGCAACTTTTTGTCGTGTTCCAGCTGTTCTACTGGAAAATGCAGGTGCTGATGTATTTGTTTTGAACAGACATAGGTTGGAAGAATGCTTCTATTACTGCATGTTGCAGATTCAGTTGAAACCAAAAAGAATAGTTGCCAGGACGACCAAACGGAGAGAAATGTTATAGAGGCTATTCAAGGCGAACAGGCACAACTATGTGCTTGAAATTTTTTTTTATTTCAAGTTTTTCATTTATTTTTCACATTTCCGTTTATGTGGAAAATAATATTAGTTTGCTTGTTTGATGTAACTAAATGTTTCTTTGCATAAAAATATGCATAGAAGTTTCATTATTATTTTTCAGGACACAAGGCGATCACTAGTTTTTCTCAAGGCAGCTGATGGTAGACGGTGGGACTCTCCTTATAATGTCTAGGTAGGTGTTTTACATACATAAAAATTCTGTGTTGCACTTACATGATTTTCTCTACTCTTTTAAAACTGTTTTTAGAAACGCTTATCCTTTATCTACTTCATTTAATCGAGATAAACATTTGCAGAAATTATCTTAATGCTAATTTTCTTATAGGTGCAGGGAATATGGTAGGCTTTAAGCGATAGTCAAATCTTTTAAGAGCTGGTTGCTATGTGGAGCATTCCATTCCCTTTGCATGTCCAGAACATAAAAAACGAATAACGAATTCCCATTTGAGAAAATGTATAAGTAATGAAAATTCAAACAAATAACAAGGAATATCTAGGAAATGATATTACATATATTGTGTGTTTTAACGAGATTTACATTTTTTGAGTAGTAAAATTTTGTCCAACTCTTACGGTTTACCAGTTATGCGAAAGTCATTCAGAATGAAGAGGACTTTTGGGGACATTCCCAGAAATTTCAAGGTATACATTTCATTTGCCATGAAAATACCTTAAACATATGATACTTTAATCAAAGTCGTTAGAACCATTTTTGGGAAAACCAAAATTTTCGAAAAATGTTCCATGTAAAGGGTAGTCTGGGGTGCAGAAGTTTTCTTGAAAATCTTCGTGTCGCATCCTTGGAAGATACTAAACTCAAATACCAAGTTTAGTATTTATCCGACTTTTCGTTTTTAATTTATGCCGTGCACAGACAGACACACGGTCGTTTCCAAAAATGCTTTATTTGGATTCAGGGCGCCTCTAAACGTGTATTTCTGGTGCAAACTCGATATCGAATTTTTGGGTGGAATGCAATGCTGTACATAGTAGAGAAAGTAGAAATGTATGTATTGGTAGAAGGTAGTAGACATGGTAAATTGCAGTATGGTCATGTTTCACTTGTCATATTCTTTTGAACAAAGTAAAATTATGAAATTTGTCACAGTAAGTAATAATGGCATATTTTAATATAAATGTTGAAAAATACTAATTACAAATCTGAGTGTAATTGGTTGCAACCCGAGGGTTGCATATTGTCGTGGCCTCTCTTAAAATACTAATCAGAAACAGACGGGGGAACACTCGCTTAGCAAAAGGCACCGGTGAATTAAACAAGATCTGCAAATGGCGAGGCTACGACGGGGGAACGCAGCTAAAGAAAGTACAGAAAATATTACTAATCAGAGTAATACCTGGCTTTAAGGGAGAGGAAGGATTCTACGCTACCATAATTAAAACTCGTCAAGAGTGGATGGCTAAGGGTTTAATGAGATAAAGACTAATTACATTACTTACATTCTTTTCCCATTGTCTGTTGACGAGGTCATCGTGCCGGAGCACGAAGAAAGCAGTTCTACGTCTTGCCTATTCGGGGCTTGCTTACTCTCAAACCAACGCTAACTCTTCAAGCGTCACTGATGCTATCCCTTCCCTAAGACTTAGTTCCCCCTGACTTACCCCTACTCACAGACAAACTGCCGTCTCGGATCTCGCTGCCCAGAGAGTCGTGTATCCTATTATCTGTGCATACGTCACATCTCCCCCTGGCCACCGAGATCGACGCCCTCGTCGACACAAGGCAAACAAACACAATAAGAGACATTAAAGTAACAAAAATGACATATAATAAGAAGGGAAAAAAACACATGTGTGATAAACACCCAGACGACGACAATGTTGGTTTTTTTCTGATTTTAGATGGCTGGCTCGAGAATCTTGAGTGCTATCGGATAATATTGTTAGAGCACTTATGCTTGAGCACCCCGCACACGCACACACACCACGCTGCCTCTGTTCACACGCACACTACACTGCACAAGATATTGATGGTCCGCTGGAACTGTTTGTGGGTATATTTATAATGTGCCCACAACGACGATTTGTCCTGGCTGTAGAATTGTTATTACTGCAGGTCTCTGGCGATGACAACGGGGTGGGCAGTCGCTGGCTTGGACTGCCCCCCAACATGGTGGCTCCTCATGCCACGGCAGTGTAGTGGCTGCCCGACAGCTTCCCTGTGGTGTTGCTTGAACTTCTGGTGTGCCACGTGGGGATACTCCTTTATGCTTTCGAGCTCCGCCACAGCAAAATACTACAACAAAACCACCAAACAATAAAAAGGGTGCTCTAACAAGCAATCACACATAAAAAGAACGGTATGTCATGTACAATCAGATATTTGAAAGGTTTGCACTAAAATTCTTTTGACATGGGGCAAAGAAAGAGAAAAAAATAAGTACAAATTGGCATAAGCATGAAATTTTATAGAGAGTTGCCATCCAAAATTTAACTCACAATGCTTCAGAATCAAAATAAAACATTAAAACAGACTCAGAATACATTAACATTATATCAAGAACAGTGACTTTTTCATACAATAAATGACAGAAAAACATAACCTTATTTGGGATCCCAATATTAACTCTTAATAACCAGCTGGTATCACTAACAAAAGAAAATAAGTGCACTTACAAGACAATCACACATGATAATGAAATGAACTCATTCACACTGACCATGGCCCAAATTACACACAACACTCACTTAACTAGCTACTCAAACTACTGTATGCATTACTACAAACTACAAAATACATCCACAATACATCTCCAAACTACACCACGTGACATGCTTTCAACTACTATTGTCATACTCTTGTCACTAATACAATTTCTCGTCTACGTTACTATCTTCTACATCTCATTATTATCATCAACTCAATCATAATCATCATCATCAGTATTTCAATCAGCATCATTACTTCAGTCATTATCATCTTTTTCTCAACTTTCAATTTTCTCTTCAAAAACAAAACATCTTCACTGACGTGTCTCATTTACCATGCTGCAAATTCAAAACATCTAACATAGGCATAACCTTCAAGAAATCACATTAAAATTTCAGGAATGACACAAATAACATGACATTATACTGTTGCATCCACATCCTCCGAATCAAAATTAAGCTGGAAGACAGTTGGTATTAAAATTTGCTATATAAGGTGGTACTAAACTTGTTGCATAAACAGAAAAAAAAATATTCACATTACAATCACTTCCATCCATTTAATCTCTCGTGTGAATACATCACACACGCTATACTGGGCACGTTACAGCAATACCAATAAGCAAAATCTCTGAAATCATCACATCACATCAACTTTCCAGGTACATGTAGCCCTCCTGAAAAATCAACACATTCATACACTTCAACTATCGGGGTTACACTTTGGCACTTCCACCGAAGCTGACATCATCTCATCTCTCACCTTAGCACCGTCGGGGTTACTCTTACGCACATCCACCGAGGCAAATCTCAACTCATATATCTCACATAACCTCACACTACGCCATCGGGGTTACACATTGGCACTCCCACCGAGGCAAATATCACATATATCACATGACCTCAAATACACACATACATACACACACTATTCATGCAACAATTTTCTGCAAATAAAGATCACAGCATCATTATGAATCCCAAAATCACATCAAGTCAAATCAAATCAAATCATATCAAATCGAATGCAACAAAGCAACATCACATCATTACTCAAAACAATACTCTCACATAACATTCCTGAAAATGAAAGCTCAATTAAGCACATAGTACACACGAAACACATTCCTGCAGCATAACACAACAAAGAAATGATTTGCAATCCCCAAAACATAATTTAAAATTTAAGTTACACCCACAATAATAATACACTTTTAATTTAGCAGAGACATTCATAGCACATATTATTCCTGAAAAGCAAAGCTTAATTAAGCATCACAAACTCAGACTTTACAGTCTATAAGGACCCACAGGATCATAGTAAGGGTAAAGGCGTGACACATGAACACTCTGATGTTTGGTACGGGGAGCACGAGGTCGACCAACAAGGTAGGTAACGGGAGTGATCTGTCGGATAATTTCAAAAGGGCCAAAATATCTATGTAGCAACTTTGTACATTTACCTTTCTTCCTAATAGGAGTGAAGACTTTAACTAATTGACCTACATTATAAACCACATCTCTGTGTTTAGCATCAAATGCTTCTTTTTGTTTCACCTGTTGCTTTGTAATGTTAGCAACAGCAACCTCCCATGCCTTCTGAATCTCTTGCAATGTCTGTCTCACAAAAAGGTCATTAGACGTAGCTTGTAGTTAAACCTGGTTAGGTAAAGAAGGTTCTCGACCATATATCAAGAAAAAGGGTGAAAATTTAGTAGACTCTTGAACACTTGAGTTATACGAAAAGATGACATAGGGCAAAATTGAGTCCCAATTCTTCTGATTATTGTCCACAAAATGGCTGAGCATATTTAAGAGGGTTTGGTTAAATCTTTCAGTAGGTCCGTTACAAGCTGGATGATAAGCACTGGTGAAATTGGAAGACACTGATAAAGATCTCAACAATTCTTGTGTCACTTCACTTAAGAAAACTGAGCCACGATCAGATAACAAGGCAGCAGGGGCTCCATGCTTACAGATGATGTTATGCAAAATAAATTTAGCAACTTGAGGGATTGTTGCTGAAGAAAGCGACGCAGACTCGACCCAGCGAGAAGCATACTCGGTCGCAACGACAACATACTTGTGTCCAGAATTTGAGCGTGGGAGAGGCCCAAGCAAATCAATACCCCACCGCTCGCCTACAGATGTAACCGGAATTGGTTGTAATAAGCCTGCTGGTTTCTGATTCTTCGGTCCTTTTCTTGTTTGACAGCTGGGACAAGTTCGTACAAAGTGTTCAATATCTTTCTTCATCCCAATCCAGTAATACCTGGAGTGAATTTTGGCAAATGTTTTTGAGAATCCTAAGTGGCCTGAAAGAGGATCATCGTGACATGAAGAAAAAATTTCATGTTTTAGAGCTTCTGGAATAACCAGCAGATGGAGAGGGCCAGTGGAGCCAGCATTTTTACGATAAAGAACCCCTGATTTGAGCGTATAGTTGGAAACCTGTCTCTGAAGCTTAGCAGGGGCCGACGGAGGATCATGGAGAGCATTAATAAGCTCAAGTGACCCAGTATCTTTCTTCTGGTGGTCAGCAACTTCAACTGATGACAGTAAACATGTGGGAAGTCTTCAAGCTGTTCAAGATCACTTTCTGTAGGTTGTAACACAGGAAATCTCGATAGAGTATCAGCATCATGATGTTTCTTGCCAGATTTATAAGAAATGGTGTAATCAAACTCTTGCAATTTCAAACTCCATCGTGCCAAACGCCCAGTCAAATCTTTCAAATTATTTAAATAACAAAGGGAGTGATGATCAGATACAATATGAACCTTGTAGCCATAAACAAAACTGCGAAAATGGGTAATTCCAAACAGGATGGCCAACAATTCCAACTCAGGAACACTGTAATTACGTTCACATTTAGATAGTGTCCTCGAAGCATAGCCCACTGGTTTCAACACATTATCAATCTTTTGATACAACACTGAGGTAACCCCTAGTCCACTGGCATCAGAGTGTAGTTCGGTATAAGCACCAGGAGTATAGTGAGCTAAGACAGGGGCCGAAACTAATAAGTCCTTCAAATTTTGAAATGCAGTTTGCTGATCAAGATCCCCAAATAAAACTTTGATTCTTTCTAGTCAGCTGGATTAGTGGTTGAGCAATATTAGCATAGTCCTTGATGAATTTCCTGTAAAAATTAAACAATCCCAAAACTTTTCTCACATCTCGAACATTTTTACGACGAGGCAAATTTTGAATGGAAACAACTTTATCAGAATCAGGGGAAATACCATCTTTAGAAACTTCAAAGCCTAAGAGCTTGATCTTTTGCATGGCGAAGAAATATTTTTCTGGTTTGAGTTTAAACTTGTGGTGATCCAGACGTTGAAAAACAGCCTCAAGATTTTGTAACAACTACTCAAAGGTTTTAGCAAAAACAACAATGTCATCCAAATATGCAATAGCCTTTTTAAAATTCAAATCGCCTAACAACTTGTCTGCGATGTAACTGACAAACCTAGGGGCATTTGCCAACCCAAAACTCAAGCGTGTAAATTGATACTGACACTGAAAAGTAACAAAAGAGGTATATTTTTGGCTATCCTCTGCAATAGGTACCTGAAAGTATTCTGACAGCAAATCTAGTGAGACAAACCATTTAGCCTCCTCCAAATAACTTAACAAATCATCTATCAATGGTAGAGGGAAAGAGGAGGTCTCTGTAACAGCATTCAATTTTCTATAGTCGACACAAAATCTCATGGAGCCATCTTTCTTTTTGACAAGTACTACAGGAGAAGCCCAGGAGGACTGCGATTCCTTGATAATTCCAGCATCTTGCATTTCTTTAACTTGCTCAGCAATAATTTCCTTTTGTTTATGAGGAACTCTATATGGTCTTTGCTTAATTGGTTTAGGGTCATTTAACTGATATCAAATTCTGCAACATCAGTAGTACCCAATTCTTGTAATGTTGTGGCAAAAAGATTACTATATTTCAATAATAAAGAATGTAACTCAGCCTTTTGGGTTTCCAGGAGTTTACCATTAACATTAAAATTACAATTTGGAGCTGGCAGAGGAGTAACATCGGATGATAAAACAGTATTACTCTGAACGAGTGCAACATCATAAGCTTTGGCTAAGACTGTATTTGCAAACAATGTTTGTGGAACTGAAGTATTATTGTGCACTGGAATGGTAAGTTCAGAGGCAGAATGACACAACAACGGTGGAATGGAAAGATTCTTCTTTTGCATTATGTTAAGAGCGAGTTCAAACATAACCTCATTGCTAATGGCTGACAAAGGCTTAACTGATATATAGCATGTAGACAGAGGTGAAATTTTAACATCATTCATAACTGCCATTTTAACACCAGAATCTGCACAATCATTATCTTGGAGAGGGTTTACTGCCATATCAACAAAAGGTCCTTGTGTTAGGGTTATTGGTATACTGAACGCATCATTCTTAGAAGATTTCAGAGTTATCAGATTATGTGCATAGTCAATTATAACATCATGGGTCTGCAAAAAGTTATTGCCTAAAATTAAATCATGGTACAAATCTTTCACAACTAGTACATCCTCCTGAAAAAGAACATCATTAATATAGACATCTAACACAGTGTGGTAAGGCGCATCAAGTAACTTGTTTCCTGCAGTGCGGAGCATCATCTCTATAGGTTTTAATGTAGAATGGTCAAGAACATGTACAGCATTCACAATACTCACTGCGCTTCCTATATCGAGCGAGATGGAGAGCTCTGTCTGGGCAATACGACCAGTAACTTGCAAGATCTGGCCTGATAATGCAGACACATCCCGTTGAGGTGTAGCTATGTCCCGTTGAGGTGCAGCCATGCTGGTGGGCGGTGGTGGTGCTGCTACGTCTCGTCGTATGAGGCTCGGCGCCAGTCGTTTTTTGACTGCGGGAAGCGGCTCCGGCAAAAGTGAGCCAGGTGGCCCTGCCTGTTGCATCTATAGCAGGTGACGGGTGGATCCCTCCGGTTGAAGTCAGATGACCGTGGAAGCTGTGAATGCTGTGAAGTTCTCTCCGAAGATGGTAACTGAAACTGGTTAACTCTATTACATAACTGTTCCACACGATCAATCAGCTGATGCATAGGATCGATACGTACGTCCACAAGAGAAGAAGCCTGAGAAGGCTGAGGAGAAGCTGGTAAAGTAACAGCAGGAACAGATGCATTATTAAATAGAACAGAGGGTGGCGTAACCACTGCAGCCTGAGATTGAGCAGACACTAGATGTTCACGGTTCTGCATATAAAACTGTGCTTTGTCCACTCGTCGAATAATTTGTATTACCTCATCAACAGTTTGAGGATTTAATGGCAATAAAGATTGTACATACAGAGGTCTAAGACCTTTAAGCAAGTGTTTAATTTGTTCCAACTGCAACATAGCTGGGTTGACTTGGCCACATAAAGATAGCACGTCATAGATGTAACTAATAACAGGTTCATCATCCAACTGTACCCGCTGTCTGAGTTTCATTTCCAGAATATCACTCTGGTTTATTATCTGAAATGCATTTAGAAATTGTGTAGACAAGAAAACCCAATCATGGTGAGGGTGCCGATGGCGAAAAGTTTGAAACCATGATGCGGCAGTATCTCGTAAATAGCATGGAAAGCATTTCAATTTCATTTCTTCTGACCAGCCATTAGCAGCAGCGACCATTTCAAAATTCTGCAGAAATTCATGCGCCGACAACCTGCTGGAATTCTCAAAGTAAGAGGGGTCAATGACCGGGCGACACACAGCTGACTGCATTGTACTGGCCACGACAGGCGGATTAGGCACCACTGGTAGTATCTGAGTAGCAACAGGCGTACTAATACTGGACATAGATTCTACTTCACTATGCTCGCTAACTGGAGCAATTGCCATATCAGATTTCTGCGTAGTACGTCGCTTAGGCATGATTGCAGCGCAAAAGATAACACAACCAGTAAATAAACAATATGACAAAGCGATACAGATTACACCAAACTAAATACTTATAGCATCACATGAATGTAAGTAGCAAGATCAGAACATAGCCAAATAAAACAGTACCAGAAGTATTACAATTAAGCGCCCACGGCGAAATATCAGACAATTATACCAACATACGGTCTACACAAGCATGACACGCAAGCCACTTGGACACAATACCAAGATTTTTAAACAGAATGAACACATGGAAGAAAAACAAAATGATGTCTTCAGTGAGAAACCTCGAACTGGAAGTTAAAAAAACCACGTCACACCTACTGTGACCACCGCTAACATTATCTCAAAAAGAGCAGAATAGACTTGCAATTTGTACATGACACAAAAAAAATTCCTTCTCTTTTTCCTTTAAAACAAATGTATCTGACCTGATATACACACGCAAATAAACGCACAGAACACATGCTGATGAAGACTGGTTTCACAAGCTAGAATTAGTGCTGAAATGCATGACCACGCGGGAATTACATAACACACGTGCGTACATAAAAGTTAGACGAAAAATGTCCCACAAAAGTATAGTAAAAGTATAGCTGGAAATCACAATCAATAGAATATAAAGTTATAAGTTTCCAGAACCACTGCTAATAAACACAGAAAACAATATTTTCACCTAGATCGCCAACACGTGACGAGCACATTTTGAAAGTTGCAAATATCTCACTCGTTTCACAACTCACCTTTCACAAAAATATATTTCAAAATAACCAGCACGAACCACTTAGCACAGCAATACAATTTAATAGAAATAAAGCCAAAATAAGAGGAAAATGGAGTCAGGAGTTTTAGCGTCACGCCGACAGACAATGGAAAAATGTAAAAATGAACTCAAAATTAAAATTTAGAAACGAGACTTTCAGAAATTATAGCAACAAAATTTAGAATATGGAAATCACAAATTACACCATCAAAATCCTTACCCTTAAGCCAGAAACAAATTTAAATTTTTAGCGACCACGTGGAGGACCATAAACCGTTACATTTCGAGGGAAAAAAATTTTGCACTTAAAAATCTCACAAAAAACCAAACTCTGCCCGGCTCTCTACCAACTGTCGTAGCCTCTCTTAAAATACTAATCAGAAACAGACGGGGGAACACTCGCTTAGTAAAAGGCACCGGTGAATTAAACAAGATCTGCAAATGGCGAGGCTACAACGGGGGTACGCAGCTAAAGAAAGTACAGAAAATATTACTAATCAGAATAATACCTGGCTTTAAGGGAGAGGAAGGATTCTACGCTACCATAATTAAAACTCGTCAAGAGTGGATGGCTAAGGGTTTAATGAGATAAAAACTAATTACATTACTTACATTCTTTTCCCATTGTCTGTTGACGAGGCCATCGTGCCGGAGCACGAAGAAAGCAGTTCTACGTCTTGCCTATTCGGGGCTTGGTTACACTCAAACCAATGCTAACTCTTCAAGCGTCACTGACGCTATCCCTTCCCTAAGACTTAGTTCCCCCTGACTTACCCCTACTCACAGACAAACTGCCGTCTCGGATCTCGGTGCCCAGAGAGTCGTGTATCCTATTATCTGTGCATACGTCACAATATCACGCGAAGATCGCAATGAACTTTTCAACACGTATGTATGTTAGGTACATACTATTTTTATACTAACGTATTGTAATGTAATTCAAGTTTTATTTATATTTTAGTGCGGAAAACTTAAAATATAAATAACTAGAAATTTCAAATCGATTAGTCTTTTACATAATTGTTGCTTTTATTATCATATGTAGCAGGTTAACGCTATGAAGATTTGTTAAAAATATTACTGACATTTATGAAGGGGATAAATATTTTGAAGAGACTCGAGGGATATGTGAACGAATCCTTGGATAAGGTCGAAATCTGCATTAAAATTGATTGGGCGCTCGAAAAAACGCACTAACCGCAATTAAAAAAAAATAGATGCTTAGCTTTCTTGCAAATACTGAAAAATATCCTCTCTGAGTTCGGCTAACCTTAAGAAATCCTGTGTGATGAGATACAAAGCTTGTTATTTTATGCTAGATTATTGAAAACATGGCATTTTTTGTTTTGTAATAGTAAAATTAGGTTCATTTGTCATTTTAGAAAGGACGCATAAGTGACGTGACTGTAAGATTACTATTTTATTCCTATGTATCTAGAATCTATGGGAGATTTGTTTTGCCAAGACTGACATTTCTCTGTTCTGGTAAAATGATCGTTATCCATTTTTGTGAGTACTCATTCAATTATTGGAAAAGATGAATCATCTGATAAAGACAGCAATAACCATGGAGCTTTCACAGCAGTGACGGGATTTAAGGAGCCCATGAAGGATTGTGCACGCACAGTTTGGGAAAAATACTGTTGTTTTAGATCCTATCATTGTTGATAATGTGCCGGGAATGAATTCAATCCAGTAAACTTACTGCAGTATAACTATTCATATTAACAGCAATTGATTTGGAATATTTCAATGCATTGTTAATTTTTTATATTACATTGTGTGACATTTCATTTTTGTGTAACTTATAAAAAAGTGTGGAAAAGTAACGTTGAAAAATATTGGTGCAAGAGCACTTTTCTTCACTAATCTTCAATTGTTTCCCTCCAGTCCCGGAAGACAGGTACTTTCAGCTCTAAAATTAGGTACGAAATTGTCACATTACGAGCGGTAGTATAGCAAATTATTAACGCATATGTAGTTTTTAATTGTTTTAAAACAATATATGTGTAATAATTTGTTTAATTTATATAGTCAGCTTTAACTTCTATAATCATATCGGGGCTTTGATATGAGAAACAACTGATGATGTTGGTGTTTTTACTCGCTAAACGCTAGGTTCTCAATGTTGGTTTTTAATACTGATTGTAACATTTACGCATCCTTTCTTATCGAGCTCAAATAAACCTTTAGCTTGAGGGTATGTTCTGTTAGCTCTCTAGGCAGTTATCTTAATCTTACTCGTTTCGTGAGGGAGTTTTTATGCCCGGAAACACAGTGTAACCGCAGTGAGTGGCCGCAGAGGATGGATGGTGACAGATCGCCTGCTCCTGATGGATGGGTGAAAACCCCGGTGAAAAATCTTAACACGAAGCCGCTCCGCTGCCAGTTTAATCAGCTTCTTGGAAGATTGCACCAGATTTCCTCTTACTCCTCCGTCCTTCTCTTAAATTGGGTCCATCTGGAGAACACGGTTCCGCAATTCTTTTGTTTTAAATCATTCCACTCCAGTGTGCTAGGGGCGCTTTCGGAAACTGCGATAAGAACAGTGGATACTGTTGGTGTCTTTATTCACGCCTCACTATAATCTCATCCCAACTTTCCTTCCAGCTGAAGTACCAAATGTTACGTTTCATTGTAGCCCAGGCGCCTTCCGAAACGGCACAATATGGTTGTCGTATGACTGAAGGAAATTCTCAATAATAAATAAGCTCAATAAGAAACAAAGTTGCGACTTTAAGTTTTTGCAAAAAAATTGTATTTACAATTTTAATTAAATATTACCAATTAACTTTGTAATAGGAATTTTTAACACACAGTATTAGGATCTATCTGGTCCATTGTTAATTAATTGTTCTTTCACACCTACCGTGTGTATGCTAAAGTTGGAAAAGACACGGTTGCTCTAATCATCTGAGATACCATATTAACATGCACGACAATAAATTCTCCAACTGACACATTTGTTCCCGGTAAAGCCCAAGGTGGTCTGAAATTCATTTTGAGTGACGATACCGCAGTGACGACTTACATTATAAGTACTTTAAGTTCCGGGCATAATGGTTAACCATATTGTAAATTAAGTTTTGTAAATGTATGTAAATTAATTTTTCTTTCACACCTCCCGTGTATAGGCTGGAGTTTAAAAGGTAGAATCAAACTGGTCAATTGCTGCTGTAAAACAAAAGCCATTTTTCAGTGTTTCAGAACATCTACAGTGCATTTAAAATAATGTTCTTATTCCTTTGTAAACCTAAACCACACAAAACAACCAGCAACTATGTCATCAACAGGCACATTCAATCAATCAATCAATCAATCAATCAATCAATCAATCAATCAATCAATCAATCAATCAGTTACTCAAAAAATTTTAAACGCATGCTTCTGCCTCTCTCATTAACTGAATTAGAAGATATTATACCTCCTTTTCAGTTTGGATTCAGATCGATCATTCCTGTGTGCAATTATTTATAATATACTTGATCCACACGAAAAATAATCGGTTTGTATAGGTATTTCCCTGGGTTCTGAAAAAGATTTTGACATAATGTGGCATAATGGCTTGCTGTACAAAGGTAAAAATCATACTTTAGATACAAATTACAGAATAGTTAAAGCATGCCTCTCTAATCGCACCTATTCTGTAAAATGTAAATATCCATGTTTAAATAATGTGTAATTAAATCTGCTGTACCTCAGGAAAGTGCTCTTGGACCACTGCTATACTTCATATATACACCTGAGTATTTATGAATATTCAATGAAAGCTCATCTCGATTAACAAGAGGTAGACAGAAAAATAAGATTTTTGTGAGAATATTTGTGGAAGATAGACTACAGAAATGAATATAAATGCAACGCATCGTATCTTTCAGTTATGTTTTTGATGCCCATGCATGCGGACAAGTTTCAAAATGTTTATTTCCGGTAAGATATCTATATACAATTTTTAAGTGGAACACAATATTCTACCGCTGCTGTAAGTAAGCAATAGGGAAAGTAAAATGGAAGCATCTTTATCAGTACTTAATTGTTATTGATTTCCACAAATAGTTTATATTGTATATTAGTGCCAGTTAGTAACATTAAGACAATCCAATACAATGGTAGAAAAATAACACAAATGAACTCTAGAATAAAAAAGAAGTAAAAAGAAGACGGTAAGATATGGATAGGAAAAACTACAGGAGTTTGCATTACAGAGAAGGGTGAAAGGAAACATCTCGGGATTCAGTTGTTAATGCTACATATTTAAAGAGTCGAGGGATGTCGCAAGGAAAAGAAATTCCCGGGATTAGAGTAGCAAGGAGAAACGCTCAAGGAATGATACAATAGTATTGTTTTACATTCAGGTTGGAGGGTGGAAGTGTGACAAAGGTCGAGCCCGATTGGATCAGGCAGGCGTTACGCCATTGATCCCTAACTGCTTCTCAATTTACAACAGAACACACTCCTCTCCTCAATTATTGATCCAGCTTCTTCTCCGTTGCACTGTGAAGAAGTTGATTTATATGTAGATTCACTTCCATTACGTTATTCTAATTTTATGTCTCTTTGATCCTGTCTAGTGAAATGGCAATCTTCACATATAGGTTTTATTCTTATTTTCCTCATGCGAAGTCTTTAAGTTCTTAATACAGGACACAACTTAAAGTAGATGTTTCTGTTCATCTTACAAGTCAAAACGCCATAACACGACTTCTAATCAGTATTAGGAAATACTTCCTAATCAATTAATTATGTTGAATTCAAACCCATTATAGCTGTTTGTCGCTACCAGTTTATACCCGGTGGCCCAACTGCGCCGTATTTCCATATGCAGATATCTTTTCGTGCATTAAAAGAGTTGCAGAACACAATGGAGCATGGGAAAATTCCAAGTAAACTCAGGTCAGTGGGGAACTTGCGCATTAACGTGAGCGATCTGCGTTCAACTCCTCTTGCTTATCAACGAAGACAATGAGCGGATCACGCTCATCGATAGGCAGTTCTCAGACTTGTCCCAGTCCATGATTATAGATAAGAAACGTGTAAACAGACATGAAGTTAAGTATATTTCATTTTTATTTAATATACAATCCAAATAGAAAACATAATTTCATCTTCCAAAATTTAATAATCTTGGAATTCACTTTATTATAAATGATTTAGCTATTTTTGTTGAATAAGAAATTGTTAAATTAAATACTTCTTCAATTGTTATAACATTATTATTGGATTGAATATCTCTTATATTTATAAGCTTTGTTTTATTAATTTCATCTTTAGTAATTTTGTATAGTGAAGATTATATAGTTTGAGATTTTTCATTAAATCGATTTAATGAAAGGTCTCAGGATGTTCTCCGCTTTAGTTACAGAGACCTTATTTTCTAAGGAATAAGCTCATTACTGACAAATAATTAAAATGCTTTATTTCACCAATCAGTATACACGCATAGTTAATTTTTAAACTGTGTTTACGGTGTTCTTGTCCAACATTACGGAATAAGCATTTTGTAGAGTTAAATCAAAACATTATAATGTCGTAACGAAAACTACGCAAACATGAGAGCATGTAGTGTTTGACTGTGATTTGTTCGATTGCTTTGGTAATTATGATAATTAATATCATCATGATCATTACCAATCATCAATATTATTATTCTTATTTCATTATTATCAGTATCATCATCACTTAATGATTCTATTATGCTCACAGAATAGATGTTAACCCGGCGGAGGGCAAAGTATTTTTTCGAGCGTAAAAATCCTTAGCATGGCTTCCTTCGGAAGGGAAGTAAAGCCAGTGGTCCCGTGTCGTAGATTTACGGCACGCAAAACAACCTAAAGCCGGATAAAGAGGCCTCTGAGCAAAATTATCGGTCTTTCACGCCCAGTATGGAATGGGACTCTAAAGACCTCAGCAGTTAAAGAGCGTTTATAAATAAAACTAAATTTATTTCAGAATAGATGTTCGAAATTTTGCCCCTCATAATTGATACAATATTCTCCGTCTCCGTGTATCTGGTAGAGAGTTAGCTCATTGTTCCTGAAGTTGCAAATTTAAATCACTGTGGAGATACCAACTTTTGAAAAAAAGAAAAAAAAAAGAAAACCAAACAAGCAAACTATAATGACGTCATGGGCTGAGATGTGAGGGAGACACGGTTTGACTTGGGCTGATCAGGCAGTGCTACGTAAGCTTATCACTATAGTATTTCACTCCGTACTCTATCAAAATGTCAAATGCGTCTTTATGGATACGAGCGACATGTGTACAAAATTAAAGCTCACCAGTTATGAAGTAAACAGCATATCTGTAGTTCGAATAAAGACCTTGAAATTGCGAGTAAAATAAAATAGCAGTCAGTAGAGTTAAGCAAATCATCGATAACGTTATCGGCATTACTAAAGATATGAACTGCGTACGAAATAGTCTGGTGCTTTAAAGTTTTGATTTAGTCTACTATGCGTATAGTGCGTAACAACAACAATAGTAATAATATCTAAAATAATATTAATAATAGCAGCAATAATAATGCAACGATACTACTACTACTACTACTACTACTACTACTACTACTACTACTACTACTACTACTACTACTACTACTACTACTACTACTACTACTACTACTACTACTACAAATAATCATAGCAAGCCAGCAAATACCAATGAAACAATACGTTTTCTGATGTTAGCATGTTTTTCGTTACGACGCTTTAATGGTTTTATGTAACTCTACAATACGTTTAATCCGTAATGTTAGACAAGATCAGCGTAAACACATGACTTTCTGTATCGTATATTAGTGGGTATACAAACTATTCTTACTAACGCGTATTTTTCTATCTGCTACATTTTAATCCAAATAAACTTTTGCGGGAATAGCTACATTACACATTTCGTTATAGATACTAAGGAAACAGCGATAGGCAAATGTTCAAGAAACGGACGCCATATGCTGCCTTAAAATTCCATACTGTTTCCATGCAATCGCGAGAAACAACTGAATGTTGACAGGACTTTAAGAGAATGAACAGGAAATGAAGAATCCGAACATTTAATAACGGATATTTCAGGCGACTGTCGCCACCAAAAGCTTATTTGAAATAAATTGTGTATTTTAAAGTGATCTAAATTTTCTGTACAGCACGTTTTCGTCTATCGTTTAACATTTATCAGTTAAACAAACTTATGAAAAATTCCTTCCGAATGAAAAGGCCTTAACAGGCTAACCCAGAAATTCAAGATATACGTTTTATACGTCATGTAAATATCTTTAATATGTGATACTTTAATCAAAATCTTTAGAGCTATTTTTTAAAAAATAGAAAAATTCGAAAAGTGTTGCAATAAACGGTAGTTTGGAATGGGGGAATTTTCTTCAAAATCTTCGCGTCGCATCTTTGGAAGCTACTGAACCTAAATACCAAGTTTGGTATTTATCCGACTTTTCGTTTTTTGGGTGGAATACAATGCCTATTCTACCTAATATGTACGTGATAGAGCAAGTAAAAATAGCTAGGGCATATACTGATTGGCCAAATAAATACATTTTAAATATTTGTGAATCTAAACAGTGAGTTTATCCCCCCAAAAATAAAGTCTCTGTCACTGAAGCGGAAACATTCTAAGACCTTTTCGGTCCGTTTACGCTTTTCTCGTTTGTTGTTGTCACGGACTAGGACAAGCCTGGAACTTCCTCTAATGAGTGTGATCCCTCATCGTCTTCGATGATAAGCAAGGGGAGTGATATGAAAGTCGCTCACACTAATGCGCCAGTTCCTCACTGGCCTGTGTTTACTTGGAATTGCGCCGTTGAGTTTTGCAACTCTTTCAACGCACACGTGAAATACGGCGTGAATGGGTCACTTGGTATGATTAACACATCCGTAGTCTTTATCTACAAGATCTCAAACATCATACTCACACAATTTCCTCCATCCATTGCGACTTCACATAATTTTTTATAGTGTTCATATAAAGGTTGATTCACGTTACGTGAACCAAGCAAATTTTGTATCATCGGATTCTATGCACGTTCACTCTTTACTAAAGGCAGGCAAAACCCGTCCTGGTCAGGCTATGGGTTGCCTGCCTAATTTTCTTTTTACTTAACTAAACAGAGTAGCAGTTTTGTTTCTATACAGTATGATGCTAGTTAGTGGGGAAGAGGTTTATCTGCTTGTCTTAGTTTGAGATTCTTCATTACAAATAATGTGTTTATTTAAGATAACATTCCGGAAGTATGGATGAGAGTGTGAAGTGTGTGCGTGTGCGTGTGTGCGTGTGCGTGCGTGTGATCTAGAATGAAAACCCAGAAATACAATGACAACGGTGTACGAGTTAACACCATTGTCGATAGACATTTTCCAAAGGTAAAAGGACAACAATACAACCATTGTCGTTAACGGCAGGGTATAAATGGAAAGAAAAGAATGCTAGTATTATTCTTAGTCATTAAAAACTTCTTTGCTTTCGTAATAAAAAGGTATCAAGCATTACTTCCCATGTAATGTTTCAACTTCGTCAAAATGATATAAAATCAAAGTACTTGAGTAAATGTGCTTGTTCCTTATCAGTTTCTAAACCCTGGCACCGATTTCGACAAAATTTGCCACACATATTTTTTAGAACCAGACTAATAATTCCTCCGGAATAGTATAGCAAAACCAAATCCCAGTGAAGGAGGGTTGGTAAATGTATTTGATGGGAGGTAATGCTGAGTATTTTCAGCACGAATTGGCCTCTTTCTCAATATTTTGATAAATAAAAATATAGATATTACTGCCTTCTTTCTAGGGTGCATTGCAAAATCACCCCTAATAGGAGAATGGAGTTAAAAGGTTCGATAATAGGCACTTTGGATAATTTTCAGTATGAATAGTGTATTTGATATACACAACTAAGGGGGCCTGAAAACATGCATTTTCGGTGAAATATCGATATAGAATTTTGGGTAGAAGCAGCACTTCCTTCACCTTACTAGATACGTGGTAGAGAAAGCAAAAGGTCCTACGAACAAAGCATTTCTTTACATAAATAAATATAATTCCAATATAATAAACGATGATCTTAAGTGTAAGCTAATGTATTTTTTCGAGAAGGTATGAAGATATACGCACACAACTGATAAACAGTTGAAACTAACATTAAGCTGAGTATTTAACTTTATAAACATGGGTACACTAGTGACCCCTTCATCAGGGAAAAGTACACCGAAAGTTTTGTTAAGTCTATTATCTATGTATACCTGCTCATAAAGGCATGAACATTTTTTTCCATACTGGACTTAGTTCTGTTTTGTTAAATATGTATAATCCTCACTTTTCAGTTTCTACTCTCTTTTAGTTTTGATTTATTAATTCTTCTGCAATTAGGAACGGTCAGAAATTCAATTGTAATGAACGAAGCAACCAAACATGCAGCTATATAATCACTTGATATGGACAGCACACTTTACTTAAACTCCAATCAGAGCGGGTTCTGCGAAGGTTAGAAGCCTTAAGGGAATTCAATTTGCACTCTTACACTCTTACCTTGCGAGCGAGCAAGCTAAGTTGTGGTACTTGTTGCGGAGTGGCTAGGGACAAGAAAGCTTGAAGTGAACCTCTCAATCTGCTATCAGGCGTCGGTCTTGCTCGTATTTGTTACTGTTGAGTAACCGAGATGTGAATGAGTTTATTTATTTAAATAACACTACACATAGATCCTTATCAATCGCATAGTCTATGTATGCTGTTACAATACACGGAGTAATACGAAAAGTTTTAAAAAATTAAGTAAAAAAGACAATAAATAGAAGGAAACGAGAAAAATTCCCACTTTAACAAAAGTTAAAAAGAATCTGACGTGTTACACTCACATGGCTTTCGCTACTCTTGTACAAACTATTTTTACAAACGTTTATTCTCCATATGCTTCATGTTAATCGAGATATCGAGATGTTAATCTTATTGCTAATTTTCTTGTAGATGCAAGGGGAATTGGTAGGCTTTAAGCTATAGTCAAATATTTCAAGAGGTGGTTGCTATGTGGAATATTCCATTCTCTTTGCATTACCACGACAAAAAAATGAATAACGAATTTGAGAAAAAGTATAAGTATTGGAAATTTTAAGGGAATAACAAGCAATATTTCGAAAATGGTTCACCCAACAAAAAAATGTATTTGATATAAATTATGTATTTCAACGCGATCTACATTTTTTGAGCAGTAAAACTTTGTCTATCTCTTATGGTTTACCGGTTATGTAAAAGTCGTTCACAATGAAGAATACTTTTGGAGACATTCCCAGAAAATTCGAGATATACATTTCATTTGTCATGAAAATATCTTAAACATATGATATTTTAAAAAAATCGTTAGATCCATTTTTGAGAAAATTAAAATTTTCGAAAAATGTTCCATGTAAAGGGTAATCTGGGGTGGGGGATTTTCTTGAAAACCTTCGTGTCGCATCTCTGGAAGATACTGAACCTAAATACCAAGTTTGGTGTTTATCCGATTGTTTGTTTCTGAGTTATGCTGTTCACAGACACACACACACACACACACACACACACACGGACATGTTTCCAAAAATGCTTTTTTTGGATTCAGGGGGTCTCAAAACATGTATTTTCTGTGAAATCTCGGTATCGAATTTTTGGGTGGAATACAATACTTCCCCATACTTACTATACGTAGTAGAGGAAGTAAAAATCACGCCAAAAAATCAAATATAGCATCTTAAACATAAACAACCCACAGAGCAATGGTAAAGCGTACTCGGATGAATTATTATGCCCTATTGTAGTAATCAAAGCACAGTTAGGAAAGTAAATAAACGCATAACGTGAACAATAAGTGAAAAAATGACATAAAAAGCAAACCACGAACACCAACGTTTAGCTCTTGTTACACCCTCGCTTCCCTAATATCAACCTTCTCAGATCTCAGCATCTCGTCTTAAAGGCAGACTGAAATAACAATTCACATGCCTATTTTGTGTAATGGTCTATAAGATTTTGCGCTAATGACCTAGCAGCTAAGCGCCCTTAAACAAAACAAATATAAGATCTGGGTTGTGCATCATAATGGTGAAAACCGGAACAATGTACCACTTAGCGTTCAGGAATTGCAGGGTACTTTCCTCACCGGCAACGCAGCTCTTGAAGTAACTCCTGCTGCAGAAGCCGATCAGTCATAGTGTTAAATTTCAGCAGGATGTGTAGACACAACAATGCCTTGAATATCCATGCTTTAAAATTACACTTCTTTGAATTCGTCTCATTGTTTACAGATTATATCCTCTTTTTCGCCTTTTCTCACAAAGGTAATCCAAACCGAGAGAAGTAGCGGCCCTCCATGTCCTGCCTATTAGGTTTAATTTTCTGAAGTGAGCCAATATTACAAGATATGTCATTTATGGTCAGTAACTCCTGGTGCAACATATTCGTATTGAAACTTGTGTTCATTTGCTTCACTCACTATTTGTGTTTCAAAGGTTTGTCTCCACTCAGAATTGTTTTCATACTTTTTATACTCCCATTCTCCAGCCGATTTAGAATATTCCACAGAACTGCCCACTATTTTTTCTCTTGTTTTCTTGTGGAAAGTTATGACCTAGAATAACTATCATTGATCTGTCATACATACCTAGAAATGAAAAATGTGTTCATTTTGGGACATACTTCAGGCTCTCATCACAATAGGATTCAAGGCTTCCTGTATGGTGAAAATTATTTATTTGCTAATGTCACTTCAAAATCTTGAATTACTTAAGATAATACGCAAGTCATTATATTATGTGGAATTCTTCATAGGCAGTTTGTGTTTTTAAACTTTCCTTCACTCAACACATCACACCCACTCCTAAGTTTTGGACAGCTGATTTGGAAAGGGGTTTAAGGAGAATAGGCATGGGATCAGTATGGCAAAGAGCTTAAGCAAATGACAAAAACATATGGGAAGTTGTCAAAAGAAGACTAAGAGACATCAACCAACAGGAAATAGAATCGGATTGTAAAATTAAACCTTCTATAAGTCTAGCAAATGAAATAAAATTGTAAAGGGGTAAAGAGACATATATACTTAACTTAGGAAGAAAGGAAAGATCAGGAATGGCATGGTTTAGACTGGGGGACTGGAGGGCACAGAAACTGACTGATGATTCTGGCAGGAGAATCTGCCCATTCTGTGATTTGGATGAGGACTGGGTACATATTTTGGCGGAATGCACTCAGTGGGAGAACCAGCGAACAATTAAACTCAAAGAAAAATTCTTAAGTCCGTCAAGAATGAGATTGGCATGTTGGGATCTACTGACTGACCAGAGGAACTGGCAAAACATGGGCAATTTCTTGACTAAAGTGCGCGAAGCTAGGTCAAATTTGTTGAGTTAGTCAAAGGTAATTTATCTCTATTTCTTTTTTCTTGTTTTTTCTGTTTTGCTTCTTTTTCTGTTGTTTACTTTGTCACCATACCTTGTATCTTAAATATGCATGTACGGTCAATGACCCATGCACTAAATACTTGTGTAATAACTTCAATAATTTGAAACTAATAAAGATACCTTATTTATTTATTTATATATTTATTTATCACATATGCATGACAAATATTGAATAGTGCAAAGAGAACACTTACACATACAAACACAAAAAATAACATTTTCTGAACATACTGACATCTTCTGTTTCATCCTTTTCTCCATTTCCACTAGATTCCCTCATACTCATTCGGTTTACAATCTTCATCACTTACAGATGAAGATTCGCCTTCCTCATTAGTCAAACTTTTGGTTTGCATTAGCACCCTTTACAGCACCAAATGTTTCAGTTCCCAAATCTTACTGTATTTCAGCATCAATTTTGAACTCCAAGTGTAAAGGCTCGGAAATTAGTGTAGTTTTACTTTCTTGCTGAGAATTGCTTACGGAATTATCGACTAGCTGTAGCACTTGCTTTCTTTTAAGACAATTTGAATTTCCTTTTTTAGAAGGCTTTTCTTATAGTCTTAAACAATTCGAAAGCACCACATTATCTTTCAGTCTAGGGCTTTTAAATTTCTCTTTCTTCATTATTCTTATTTTCATAACATCCGACTCATAAAAATCACTTTTTTTGAAATTAATTCTACATACTCTAGCATTTTTGGCTGGCATAAAGTTTTTGCTTTTAATAGCAGCAACCCATTTGTTGTAGAAATTTCGATTCTTATCTGTATCATGCAATAAGTAATAACCAAAATTTCTGTTTACGCCAGAATTATTTGCACAATTATAAACACTATGTGCTTACACCCCATAGAAAGAAAAACTGTCTTACAATCACAACATAACAACAGGAATTAAATGCAACGCAAGGAATACAAGTGACTTTCAGTAGTGTGGCACGATCCTAGAATCATGATGTCACCGTGAGGTGAGCATTAAATACAAAATTGCTTCCAGGAGGAAAACGGGAGGACGCGGTTTTCAACAATGTGCTCAGAATTGTTTATATGTTATAGTTAGAAGTTCTTAAAAACTTTAGTTCAGTCCTCCTTTGTAGAAATTTACCTATCCCTCCATGTCCTCCCTGCTCGACAGTAGCGTCTAGCACGCCCTTAACTCTCCGAGGTGGTGAAGCATCGCAGTAAACATTTTCCCTCCATTATTTGAAACCCTACAGCTTGTCAAGATATGCATCCATGACTCTTCCTCCTAGCAAATGGCACAGATTCTCCTAACATGTTCATTAGTAATTTTTATCATCCCCCCATACTCCCAGCCTAAGCCACGCGAACCCCTGTCTAATGAGTTTGGTACCCGTTTGGTATATTACTCCACACCCTACTTAGATTTTAGTCCAGACTGTACTTACAACGAAACCTTATCTGTGAATTGCGTAATTGTTTTTTGCTTGTCAATGTCACTTAGAAAGAGACGGGGAGAGATTGTTATTATAAACAGAACAAAGCAGTATAGTATAACATTATCAAGATTGTTTATTAGATGAAGATACGGGTTATAGTTTATACATGAGCAACAAAGTATAATAATATTTTACTTCGATACTGTTTATAAAGAGTAAATAAAATTTCTAAATATGGATGAGAATATGATCTGACTTTTAAAGAAAAATAATTAATAGTACTTTCTTACATACATTTTCAGTTTATAATAAATATGTATGCGTAAAGGGATAAACAGAGTGCAAGAAACATGAAGAACTACAAAATGAATAATAAATAATTCATAAGTTATATATGAAACAAACTTTTAGTCTTATGAATCTTAGTTTCCCTTGCGATTATTGTACATATCCTCGGATGTAATTCAACAGTAGGACAAAGATATCGGGTTAAATATGACGGTTTCAGGATAAAAGGGAATATATAGTTAGTGAAAATAAGGCTTAAGCTCTTAGTACTTTTTGTGTTAATGAAAAAAAACCCTCACAAAAACAACTATAAACACTTTGCTATAGAATTATGCGAAAGAAACTTAAACTTAGAACATGTACATTAATTTTTTATGTCACAGTTATTTGAGTTTCGTTTTGTAAACTGTGACTTGTGCCACTTAATCCTGGGGTTGCAAACTTGAGGCAGTATTTTTAACACTTAAATGATTTCAGTCAAATTATATAATATGTAAATTCAATAACAGCCCGCCTTGAAGCAATATGTGTATGTAATAATATGTAAAATGTATGTAACAGTCATTGCATATGCTTATATTATTGTATACATGTTCAGTAATGTCATGTTAATGTATTACGTAATTTAATATTGTAGGAACTGTGAGAATAATAAGTTAAAAGTTGCTAACAATGAGGTAACAATGAGGTAACCTTGAGGCAATAATGAGTTTGAGAGTTTAACAATACTACTTGTGATTCTTGGAAACAATAATGTAATTTTAGTGACAGTTTATAAAATAGCCAGTCAACAATCAGAAAAAGCTTTAGTAAAATGAAGGTATTCTATTGGACTTGGATTAGCCAGTCAGAGACTTGAAATACAGAAGTTTACAAGTTTAGGCACTTGAAATCAGTTCAGTTGCCTGCAAACAGTGTTACTAACCATATGCAAAAAGTGTCCTCAAGACATGTAATATGTATTCGTGTGAGACGAAAAATAAGTTTACGTGCAATTAATTAATTAATTAGGAAATCTCACAGCTCTCTATATCAGTGAAGTGTTATTTAAATTTTATCCAGTATTAATAAAAGAAGGGAAGTAAAATTATAATCTGTGTAAGCCGACGTTCTTAGTCGTACCACAACCCTACCAAGAGAAACATGTCTCTAATAATAATACTGGCGCAGCCGAGGCAAACATAAATATTTAAAACTTAAAGAAACAATCAAATTACAAAGTTAATATTTTTTAAATTTGGGGCAAAGGCCACAGGAAAGTACATTTGGGGGGGGAAGGCTACCGGAAACTGTTTACTATACGTGCGGTTGCAACTACTACAAGTTCGGCTCCCCAGCAGTTAAAATACGATACAACTCCTTCTA
The DNA here is from genome assembly GCA_030765065.1 of Deroplatys truncata. Taxonomy (NCBI): domain Eukaryota; kingdom Metazoa; phylum Arthropoda; class Insecta; order Mantodea; family Mantidae; genus Deroplatys; species Deroplatys truncata. The sequence goes on along the minus strand of CM060984.1, from coordinate 149,908,677 downwards.
AAATACTCCTTTCACAAATTGGCGACCAAAACGTGGGGCTAGTAAATTACTTCTTCAAACTATACCCGTTCTACTCATGACGTCATAGTGAATGCTCTATCGGCCAGAGAGTAAGCAGGTGTGCATATTTGTTAGGGGCTTCTATACACGTCGGATATATAAGCTGACTCGCTGTTCATTACTGCCCACAATCTCCTCCATGAACTTCCTTCCCTGTTATGTCAGCGCTTGTCGGTACTGCAGAGCTTTATTGCGGAACTTGGACCATCTTATGGATGCATAACTCAATGTGTTGGTGCGTAAATTTGCTGCGAGGAGACGGATTATTTCTCTACCTCTCACATAGAGTAAGGAGGGGAAATCACACGGAGTTTTCACCTGAAATATATATTTTGAGGCCCCTGTATAAAAATCACTTTTAGAAAAATGTGCGTGTACATGTTTGAACAAAATAAATAAAAAAAGTGATGTGTTACATTCACATGACTTTCTCTAACCTCTATCATTTATTAATGGGTATAAAATATTATTACGAAAGCTTAGTTTTTTATTTATTTGATTTTAATCGAGATAAACCTATGCATAAATAGCTACGTTACGCATTTAGTTATAAATTACAAAGGGAATAGCGATAGTAAAATGTTTAAGAACTGAACCCTATATGCTGGCCTTACTCTTTCCATGCAATCGCGAGAAACAACATGTCGACAGGACTTGAAAAGAATGACAGCACTGAACAATTCGAACCATTAGTAACGGATATCTCGGAAACGGCTTATGCCACAAAAAGTTATTTGAAGTAAATTGTATATTTTAAACAGATCTAAATTTTTTGTTCAGTAGGTATTCGTCTATCGCTCAACGTTTATTAGTTACACAAAACTATGCAGAGTTCTTTCAGAATGAAGTGGACTTCACAGGTTATTCCCAGGAAATTCAATTTATTTGTCCCATAAATATATTTTATATATGGTATTTTAATCAACATCGTTACAGCTGTTAGTAAGAAAATAAAAATTCTAAAAATGTTCCTGTAAAGCATACTTCGGTGTGGGGGATTTTGAAAGGTACTGAACTTAAATGCCAGGTTTGATATTTCTCCAACACACACACACAGACGCGCGCGTACCATTTTATAAAACTGCTTTTTTGGATTCAGGGGTCTCAAAACATGTATTTGCGGTGAAATCTCGTAATAAAATTTTTGGCTGGAATGAAATACCTTCCCTACCTACTATGTACGTGGTAGAAAGTAATACTAAATCTCGGATAAATACAAAACTTAGTATTTAAGTTCAGCATAGTCCAAGGATACAACATCAAGGTTATCAAGAATTGGTTTAGTTTCATTTATACTTCGCCTTTAACTACAGTGGTCTTATCGGCGGTCGTTCCTTTAGAACATTTTATTACCTTTAGACAATGGTGTTAACTTGTATTCGCTTGTCGGATTTCTGTTAAACTTTGGTGTTTTATTAATTAGATTACACACACATACATAAACATTCACACTTCCAGACTCTGGGGAGGACGGGAAATACGAGGTGTGATCAAAAAGTTTTGGGAATGGCTTCACAACAATGCTGACGCTGAAATTTATGTAATTCTTACCCAGACTGTACATGCAGCGTTCCTTCCCGATAAAAATGAGAGGTCACGTGACATCCTGTTTCCTTATAGTGACGAGGTAGACGCTCTGAAGTGAACACGTGTTTTGCAAGTGCTGCGATTTTTCCGCGTAGCAAAAATGTCAGATTACGAAGTACAAAGAACGAACATCAAATTTTGCTTTAAACTCGATAAAACTGCAACAGAAGCCTATGAAATGTTAAGAACAGCTTATGGAGAGAAAGTTATGGGCAAAAATCAAGCATTTGAGTGGTTTTAGAAATTTAAAAGTGATGTGACATCAGTTAAAGATGCAGATCGTTCGGGGCGACCCTGTTCCAGCAAAACTGATGAAAATATCAATCAGGTGAGGGAAATGGTTTTAAATGATAGGCGCATTACAATAAGAGAACTTTCTGACTCATTAGAACTCTCCTTTAGAAGTGTTCAAAGCTTTTTGAAAGACAATTTGGACATGAGAAGAATTGCCGCCAAGTTCGTGCCCCGCCTGCTTTCAAATGACCAAAAGGAAAACCGTGTGATTGCCTGCACAGATCTTAAAGAACAGCTACAAAATGACCCACAGTTTATAAAGAAAATTATTACTGGTGATGAAACATGGATCTATGGGTACGATCCAGAAACGAAGCAACAATCTTCACAATGGAAGAGTCCTTCATCTTCACGCCCGAAAAAGGCCAGACAAGTTCCATCCAAAGTGGAGTCAATGATTGTGTTTTTTGACATTAAAGGCATTGTACATAAGGAATTTGTGCCAGAGGGTTAAACAGTGAATCAGGTGTTCTACAAAAAAGTGCTGCAAAGATTAAGGGAGAATGTGCGACGCAAACGGCCGGAGAAATGGAGGAGTGGTGACTGGTTCCTGCATCATGACAATGCGACCGCGCACAAAGCCCTTTCTGTTCGCCAATTTTTGGATAAAAATGGGATGAATATGTTTCCCATCCCGCTTATCCTCCATATTTGGCACCAGCGGACTTTTTTCTTTTCCCGCGACTTAAAATGCGACTCCGAGGACACCCTTTTGAGGACATTGATGTCATCCATTGCGAATCGCAGAAGGCTCTGAACATGTTGAAAGAAGAGGACTTCCAGAGGTGCTTCCAGCAGTGACAGAAGCACTGGGACAAGAGTATCAACTCCCAAGGAGACTACTTCGAGGGTGACAGTGCGGATTAGACAAAACAAACTGTTGTGTAGTATTTATGACCCCATTCCAGAAACTTTTTCATCACACCTCGTGATCTTGACTAGAGGAAAATTCCCACCCCAGCCAGGGATCGAACCCGGGACCCTTCGCAAAGCAAGCAGCTACGACTGAGCTACGAGGCCAGCCATCAAGAAATTCCCTTTCACCCAAAGATAGCGTTTAAATGGAACATTTTTCATTATTTTTGGATTTCTCAAAAATCGCTGTAACGATTTTGATTACAACGCCGTATGTTTAAGATATATTCATGACAAATAAAAACATTTTTAATTTTCTGCATATAGTGTATGAAGTCCTCTTCATTCTAAATTGGTTTTGTTTACTTTTATGTAAGTGGTAAACCGTAAGAAATAGACAACTTAATGCAAGTATATACTCGTATATGCTGCTTAAAACACACAGTTAATGCAAAAAAGTATTTTAACGTAATTAAACATTTAGGTTATATTCGTTGTTATTGGTTTGGAATTTAAAATGTTTTTTTATACATTTATTTGTGTTAAGTCACCATTCGTTTGTTACTGGTGGCTTGCAAGGAATATGGAATTTCAAAGCCGGCATATAGCGACCCACTCTTTAAACATTTACCATCGCTTCAGCTCTATATCGCCCCTTTGCATATACAACGAAAGAAATGAAAACATTTCTGCATAAGTTTACCTCGTCTTACATGAAGTAGACAAAAATTTCAAAATCTTGTAAGAATAGTTTGTAAAGAGATGTAAAGTAATCAATATTGAGTAGAGAAAGTCATGTGAATGTAACATTTCAGACTTTTTCAACACGGTTTAGACCTGTTGGCTTGTTCGGACTTCAAAGTGTGTGGGATTGATCCATATATCTCTTCGCTGGACGTCTATGTAGCCTCTTGTTTGTAGGTTTATATGTATAAAGTTTTTAGGGAGACGATTGTCTTCGATTCTTTAAACTTGTTTGTAATACAAGTTCTGATATTGTCTTTTTTCTCATTAAAGTGAATATTTTTAGCTTTTTCCTAACGCCTTCATTTTTATTTCTGTCTATTCTTTGGTAGCCTGCCACCGTCCACACCAATATTAACTCTGCGGGTTCTATTTGTTTGATGTACTTCTTTGTCAAAGTCAGGCATTTGTATAAGAGAGATGGGATAGCTAGTATTTTATAAACTTTTGAAATTGCTTCCTTTATTTGTTTAGCAAAATTCTTTAATTATTCCACGTATGATTGAATCGTTGAATTTTATTTTGTATATAATTTTTTATGTGTTTTATTTTTCATCCTAAATAATTAAACGTTTGTACCCGTTCTATTGTATGGTTTCTCGTTACTTTTGATATTGATGCAGCTTTCCCTTTAAAAGAGAATATTTTTGTTTTAGATGTGGATATAGTTAGAGTGTATTCTTTTATAATTTTATTTAAGTGAAACTAAACTGCTGCAGGGAGTTCCCATGCTATAATTAAAACTTGTTCGTCTGTGAAGAACAGTGTTAATGCGTTAATGTAACACTTCAGATTTTTTAAAAGTATAAACCGTAATTACAAAGCGGAAGATTTTTTTAAAATTCTTGCTCACTTCCTCTGCGTTTGCTATCCCTCCATTCTAGAGCAATGCAAAGGTGAAATTTAGTAAAAATTTTAGATTATTTTGTTTTTTGAATATTTGTTATATTTAAAACTTGTATTTTCATGTATTGTGCTAATGAAGTCCGGGACTTAAAGTACTTATAGCACTGTAAGTCGCCATTGTGGTATGTCATCTCAAAACAATTTGAGATCTCCTTATGGTTTACCCGAAAAATGCGAGTGGGCTGGAGAATTTAATGTTCTATGTGCATGTTGCCATGGTAGCTCAACGGTTAGAGCGGCCGGACGGAAACCGGGAGATCTGTGGTACAAATCCCGGATAGGGCACTGAATTTTCAGTCGTCTGATTCTGCCTTTCTAAAAATTCAATAACATTTACACAATTATTTTAGCTTACCACAATTAAATTAGTAAATGCCTTCACAAAAATTTCTCTATGTTTGTATACTAAGCTCGAATTAGAAATTTGGAAGCAATACGGTAAATTGTGGGACCCAAGGCGCATTTAATATTAACATTTATCAAAAAGTGGTTAATTATTAATAAAAAGCTAAAACCTTAACAGCGGTTTGACATAACTAGTTAAAATTTTGTGTGCATTATATGTTTTACGTTTTGACTATGCAGTAAAGATTTCAAATTAATATGAAAGCAATTGTGAGTTTCATGTATTTTCAAAGATACATTGTCCCAGAAATTTTTACTTTCTCTACTACGTATAGTAAGTAGGGGAAGTATTGTATTCCACCCAAAAATTTGATACCGAGATTTCACTGGAAATATATGTTTTGAGACCCCCAGAATCCAAAAAAGCACTTTTGGAAACATGTCCGTGTGTGTGTGTGTCTGTGAACAGGATAACTCAAAGCGAACAGTCGGATAAACACCAAACTTGGTATTTAGGTTCAGCATCTTCACGAGATGTGACACGAAGGTTTTCAAGAAAATCCCCCCACCCCAGATTACCATTTACATGGAACACTTTTCGAAAATTTTAATTTTCTCAAAAATGGCTCTAACGATTTTGATTAAAATATCATATGTTTAAGATATTTTCATGACAAATAAAATTTATATCTTGAATTTTCTGGGAATGTCTCCAAAAGTATTCTTCAGTGTGAACGACTTTTGCATAACTGGTAAACCATAAGAGATAGAGAAAATTTTACTACACAAAAAATGTAGACCGCGTTAAAATACACAATTCATGTCATATACATTTTTTTTTAGTGAACCATTTTCGAGATATTGCTTGTTATTACCTTAAATTTTTCAATACTTATTTCCTCAAATGGGAATTCGTTATTAATTTTTTTATCTTATATATGCAAAGAGTATTAATCTGTGGCAAAGGGAATGGTGCTGCACCTAGCAACCAGCTCTTAAGAGGTATGTATATGCTTAAAGGCTACTGTATTTCTATATTGCCCTTATAAATATATATTTCCCTTACATCTACAAGAAACTTAGCAATAAGATAGAGTCTGCAAATGTTTATCTCGATTAACATGAAGTAGATGCAGAATAAGCGTTTGTAAAAATAGTTTGTACAAGAGTAGAGTAAGTCATGTGAGTGTAAAACATCAGAATTTTTATCAGACATTCGAAACTATAAAACCAAACAAGTGTTGAGGTTTCTAAGATTGGTATCAGATATTTCTTCAGTGAACGGTACTGGTACATCGGATCTTTAAATGGGGCAAAGATCTCGGAAGAGATGTACTTGCACAGTTTTTGCTCGGAACACAGCATCCCTAAGGGGACGATCAACAGAGATTCGCAACCTCGAGACGCCTTTCTTTACAACGGAGAAGGGCGCATGCTGATCCAAACATTTAGAAGGCGATATCACATCGTTTGCATGGAGCTGCTATCTTTTTGTGTTTCGCTGGAGGCTATACACGCAGCTCTTTTCAACCCTCTCTTCGATACTCTTGGGAGAATCGGCTTTTTCTGTAGCATACGTCCCTAATTAACCTTGGCTCTGCCTCTGATGTACCTACTCGAATATGCTCTCTGGAACGAAAAAATAATGCAACAATGGCCTTCATAGGCAAAGGAGGCTTGATTAATTAGTAAACAAGATGGAAGGGGGATCATAAGCTTATATTTCAGATGCTTTAATTTTGTGGCGAAAACAAGGCCGTTTAAAGATACCCATAGGTAAAATTTCTAAATATTGCAGCTTTTATCTAAATTTTTTCAAATGTTTTTTCACATACTGCTCTACCACAATTATGAGTGCGTTTTAAATTTCATGCAGATATCTTAAATAATTTTTTAGAAAACATGTATTTTACTTCTATTATGCTAATTAATCAGTGTTGCAGACGATGCAGAAATCGTAATTTTGAAAAGAAATCAGAGTACTACACAGTATTTAAGTACTAATATACACAACTGGCATATAAAACTGTTTCACTCTTCTGGTTGTTTCAGAAAAAAATTAAATAATTGTTGTAACAGTTTATCATCGAATTAATTATGTCATATCTTGAGCAATTGAAAACTGTAGCAGAAACAATGTGCCAGGGTTTTACTTTCTCTCTCACCAGAAACACTTGTTTTGAGGCTCCCCTGAATCCAAATACAGCGTTTTTGAAAATATGTCCGTGTGTGTGACTGTAAACATCTTAACTCAAAAACGAAGTCGGACAAATACCAAAATTGGTATTTAATTTCAATATCTTCTAAAGATGCGACACGAACATCTTCAACAAACTCCCTCCACTCCAAACTACCCTTTACTTGGAAGTTTTGTCGAAATTTTTAATTTTCTTAAAACTGGCTCCAACGATTTTGATTAAAATACAATAACAAATAAAACGTCTATTTTGAATTTTCTGGGATTAGCTTGTAAAGTCCTCTTCCTTCGGGAGGAATTGTGTATAATCTTGTATAACAGGAAACGTTAAGCGACAGATGAAAACGTATCACACAGAAACACTCTTTAAACACACAATTTATTTAAAACACATTTTTTGTGGCATAAGCGGTTTCTGAGATATCCGCTATTAAAGGTTCGAATTCATTTCTTGGTCATTCTCTTAAAGTCCTTTCAACATTGACTTGTTTCTCGCGATTGTATGAAATTTTAAGGCCAGCGTATGGCGTCCAGTTCTTAAATATTTCACTATCTCTTTTCCCTTTGTATCTGTTCCTAAATGTGTAATGTAGCTATTTATACAAATGTTTATTTGGAATAAAACGTAGGAGATAGAAAGATAAGCTTGAGTAAGAATAATTTGTATACCCACCAATAAACGATAGAGAGAAGAGAAAGTCATGTGAATGTAGCGCATCAGATTTTTAAGTTCATTCTCTCTGAGTTTCCACTGAAAATTTGAACAAGATTGGTTACAAACTATACAAACTACATCGCGTGGAACATTTTTAATGCACAAAAGTGTAAGGAAAACCTAAATCGTGTAAAAGACATAGAAAGTAAACACAGGCCGTTAGGCCGGGTGTTCTTGGGTGTTTAAATTATCACGTGTTCAACCTTTAAAGGACTCTGAGAGCAAAAGCCATAGTATGTAACTGAAGCTAAAGGCTCTAAGTCTTTTTTACTTTCTCTACTACATATAGTAAGTAGGAGAAGTATTGCATTCCACTCAAAAATTCGATACCGAGATTTCACCAGAAATACATGTTTTGAGGCCTCCTAAATCCAAAAAAAGCATTTTTGGAAACATGTCCGTGTATGTGTCTGTCTGTCTGTGAACAGCATAACTCAGAAACGAACAGTCGGATAAACACCAAACTTCGTATTTAGGTTCAATATCTTCCAGAGATGCGACACGAAGGTTTTCAAAAAATCCTCCCACCCCAGATTACTCTTTACATGGAACATTTTTCGAAAATTTAAATTTTCTCAAAAATGGCTCTAACGATTTTGATTAAAATATCATATGTTTAAGAACTTTCATAACAAATAAAATGTATATCTTGAAGTTTCTGGGAATGTCTCGAAAAGTATTCTTCATTATGAACGACTTTTGCATAACTGGTAAACCATAAGAGATAGACAAAAGTTTACTACATAAAAAATGTAGATCGCGTTAAAATACACAATTTATGTCATATACATTTTTTGTTGTTGAGAGAACCATTTTCGATATATTGCTTGTTATTCCCTTAAATTTTCCAATACTTATACTGTTTCTCAAATGTGAATTCGTTATTCATTTTGTTTTGTCCTGGTAATGCAAAGAGAATGGAATACTGCACATAGCAACCAGCTCTTAAAATATTTGACTATTGCTTAAAGCCTACCAATTCCCCTTGCATCTACAAGAAAATTAGCAGTAAGATTAACATCTCGATTAACATGAAGCATATGGAGAATAAGCGTTTGTAAAGATAGTTTGTACAAGAGTAGAGAAAGTCATGTGAGTGTAACATATAAGATTTTTTGCACATAAAACTAGTTTTTGAATATTTTGACAATCCTGACAAACTTTAGCTATGGCTACCTTTAAATTTAAAGAACAAAACCTCAGTCTTAAACGAATTTATGTGTATAGATTATTATTATTATTATTATTATTATTATTATTATTATTATTATTATTTTAGGAATGTTATGAATAAGCAAAGCCTATTGATGATAATTTTTTTGTTTCACTTATTTTAACCGGGTAGATCATACGGATGTATGAATGGAATGGGTGAAATTATGCTCAAATGAGCTCGGGGTCCTTAGAGCCTACAGGGGGCTTCAGTACCTTTACATTTATTTATTTAAGTGCTAAGTTCATACATGGTTATGGACTGACCTTAACCCCAGTTATTTGGCCAGCCATAACCATTTCAGTATACAATACAAAAGTTAGATGTCCTTTGTCAACTAAAAGTTAATCTAAATTTGAACCATTTCCACTTCATCTTCACTTTCCATAAAGGCTTTCCTAGTTTTGGAATCTGCTTCTGGTCTTCAAAAATCTTGATAAGTGCAATTTCTTTGATTCTCAGTAACATTTCTTACTTATTAGACTTACCCTGAAGTCATTAGTGGCTTTAGATTTAAAGATAATGTGAATTTCATCTTCCCTCTCCCCAAATATAGGGCACATTACAGGGATAACCTATCCCGTCATTCCCCTTAGTTTTCATACCTTTAATCTAAATCACACTAACCATACTGTTTCATTCTTTTTGCAAATTAAAATGTACTTTTTCTTTTCTGGATAATCTTTTAATTCCTTGTAGTAAGTCAGAGCTTTTCTCCCTAACCTGCGCAAATAAAATTTGTCTATCCACGTGTCTCTTTAAATGTTAATATCATATTGCGCACAATAAAAGAAGTTTGTAAATGATAGGTGAACAACAATCAAATGAAAGGTGCTCGCATGGCATTTGAAATGATCATCCATGATTCTGTTGTTGATAAATGAACCTTGTATCTTTGTAACAATGTTATTAATAATAATATTAATGTTAACCAGACATAAATATCTGTATCTAAGTGTACTATGCTAATAACATGTAACGGGACTTTTCGCACAAGCTGTAGTTATTTCGCATTCATCCTTTCAGGATAAGGAAAAACCTTGGGAAAACCTTATCCAGATAACTCACCCTATCCGAGATTCGAACTCGGGCCTCTTGAATATGAGATAGACATGCTGCCCTATACCACGGAAGTAGTACCATTAAAGTTTCAGGATGATTAACTCATATTCTTCTTCTTCTTTTTCCTTTCTTTCTTGCTTCCTAAATCTTCTGAGAAACTCATGCATCTATGTTGTTCTAGAGCTTTTAAATAAAGCCCAAAATTATAACTAGTGTGTATCAGTCACAATCAGAATAAAAACTATTTATTTACAGTTAAAGTATAGCAACAGTTTACCGAGCGGGATGGCTCAGGCGGCAATGTCTGTCGCCCGCTTTCGGGAAGTCCTGGATCGATCCTCGACGACCGCCCATTCTGGCCCATGGATTTTTCGTGGTTTCCGCGGTCGACATGCGAATGCTGGGGTGGTTAATCTGCTACCACGACTCTGCTTCCTCTCAGTTCCTGTACCTCTCATCTTCCTTGTCATCTGGGCGGTGGCTTGCTTTCAGTAAAGGTTTCTCTGGCGTCACTGCGGTATCGCTCAGTTAGGTCTCTCCTCAGAGTGGGCTCCGCCCCGGGGACCCTGGAGGTTTGTGGCTTGTGAGCAGGGACCGGAGGTCGTTAGATGCGTCTATCTGGAAATGTTAGGGACCCTGTCCAAGCTTGCGCCGTCGGTATACACATTTGGTCGTTTTTCGGATCTCTTCCCTCATTCCTCTCTCCCAGGCGTCACGTTGGAAGCAGAAGGGGCCGACTGACCTGCGTCCGGTGCTCTGCCCCGTTTCGGGGTCCCCTCCGTGACACAAGTTCAGAAAAACTTGTTCAACAAATAAGGTGAAATACGCAACTGGGAATATAAGCCAAACAACGGGGAGGAAGAACGTGTTTATTTTCCAGTAAATGTGAAACTCATTTATTCCTTTATTTTTTAAATTACCTCAAATCTACATGCGCTTTAAAATGAAATCACACGAAATTATGGTTTACAAGCGTGAAACGTTATCGCCCAAATTTTTTTCTTACGTGAATATTTTAGGACGCCATTGCACAAACTTGCGTGGCAAAGAGCTGTTTCTGCAGAATTAAGTACTTATTCAGTGCATGATTTAATATGGCTTAATGTATACTTTAGCCTTATACTCCTACCAGCATCACCACCACCACCAACACCACCACCCCCACCACCACCACACGGAACGGTACGTTCTTCAAACTTGGATTTCTGCTACCTAGAATACTGCGGTATATAAAAGCTATTACTTTCTCTACTACGTAGAGTAAGTAGGGGAAGTATTGTATTCCACCCAAAAATTCAATACTGAGATTTCACCGGAAATATATGTTTTGAGTCCCCCTGAATCCAAATAAAGCAATTTTGGAAACATGTCTGTGTGTGTCTGTGAACAGCATAATTCAGAAACGAACATTCGGATAAACACCAAACTTCATATTTAGGTTCAGTATCTTCCAGAGATGTGACGCGAAGGTTTTCAAGAAAATAACCTCACCCCAGATTACCCTTTACATGGAACATTTTTCCAACAGTTTAATTTTCTCTAAAATGGCTCTAACGATTTTGATTGAAATAACGAATGTTTAAGATATTTTCATGACAAATGAAATGTATATCACGAATTTTCTGGGAATGTCTCCAAAAGTATTCCTCATTGTGAATGACTTTTGCATAACTGGTAAACCATAAGAGATAGACAAAATTTTACTGCACAAAAAATGTAGATCGCGTTAAAATACACAATTTATGTCATATACATTTTTTTTTGTTGAGTGAACCATTTTCGAGATATTGCTTGTTATTCTCTTAAATTTTCCACTACTTATTTTCTAAAATGGGAATTCGTTATTAATTGTTGTTACGTATTGGACATGCAAAGAGAATGGAATGCGCTACATAGCAATCAGCTCTTAAAAGATTTGACTATCGCTTAAAACCTACCAATTCCCCTTGCACCTACAAGAAAATTAGCAATAAGATTAACATCTCGATTAACATGAAGCATATTGGGAATGAGCATTTGTAAAATTAGTTTGTACAAGAGTAAAGAAAGTCATGTGAGTGTAACACATCAGATTTTATTTCTTAATATTCCGTCCGCTGTCAGATACATATATTTTAAAAAGCACAACAAACAAATCATTTAAAATTTCTGTTTTAGAGTTCATCGTAATCCTTCATGATTTAGGCAGGGTTGTCTGTTAAAATTTACATATGTACCCCATTTTGCGCTACTTGTCCTTGCTGGGAATTGAGAACTAATAGATTAATATACTCTATTTTTGCTTTCTCTACAACTTATCTATACTAAGTAGGGCAAGTATTGTTTTTCACCCAAAAGTGTGATGAACAGATTTCACCGAAAATACACTTTTGAGGTACCCTGAATCCCAAAAAAGGCACGTTTAGAAAAAATCTATGTGTGTGTGACACAGAAATTTTGTTTGTTTACATCACTTTTCAAAAAAGTCTTTTTATTTATGGAACTTCAAAACGTTTATCTCTGGTGACATTTCGATATGTACCATTTGGTTTGAAAACAATACTTCTGCTATCTACGATAGCTATACGGCAGAGAAAGCAAAAAGAAATAAAGAAAACAAAAAAGAGATTTTATCAAATGATTGGTTTATGTACTTCAGCAGTAACTAAAAACAGGCATAACAGTATGAAAAGATCGTCGACTTTACTTCCCTTCCGAAGGAAGCCATGCTAAGCATTTTTACACCCCCCCAAAAAAACTATGCTCTTCGTCAGGTTTGAACCCGCGACCTCGGGAACTGGAGACTAGTTAGGTAACCCTAGACCACGAAAGACGATACACATTCTCAGCAATGATAACGTACCTATAACTCAAATTTTATGAAAATTGGACTGATTGTTTTTCCCTTGTAGTCTTCAATTGTTCTTTGTATTTACCTGCTAGAGGCCTCTGAGCAAAATTTCCGGTCTTTCACGCAAATCATAGGATGGGACGCTAAGAACCATAGTAGTTAAAGAGCACCCATAAATAAAAAACTCAATGTATTAATGTCAATTCATGAAAAGTTCATTCACAGTACACGTAAAATTGGCTTCAAAGTAGTGTACAATGGAAGATCAATCAAAGTCCCACGGTTGTATGTTAAATGAACCAGAGTCCATGAAATCTTAGAATGTATTCTGTTTTCAATGTTTGTAAACCTGAATTTTAATCGAAAAGGTACGACAATGTGTTAATTTGGGAGGCAATCCAATGTTGTGTTGGAGTGCGTTAATTTGAGAGGCAATCCAGTATTGTGTTGCAGTGTGAAGTTTGATACCGTAAAACATGAATAATGACAATAGTGACGAAAATACTCACGTGGTGATAATGGGATATCCAAAAAGGAAAAAAAAAGCGGTGCAAATATGAAAGAATGACAATTTTGAACTTTAAGGAAGAAAAGTATGTCGACTTTGAACGTTTTTTCCTATAAAATGTGCATGTTGTTTTCGTTGTTAACTATTTTTACAGGACGACACAAATAAGAATGCTGTTACAATAATAAATTATTATACAAAGAGTATTTGTTAGAATTTAATAGTCATAATACTTTCCTTGTGAGAGGTTTCATTTTTGTTTTTGTTTTAAATTTACTTATGAATGAGGAATGTATGCCTTTCATTGTTTTTCTCTTGTAGTCTTTAATTTACTTATAAACTTTTACTGCATAACATAAGGTCAATAAAAGCGAAACATTTTAAAACTTTGACCACGTACCGCGTTATAAGACACCCATTTTGGGGGAGATAATTAAGATGCCGTGTACCATATTTTCCAACTGGGTCCTCCGTTTGTGAAAATTGCAACACCAAGAAAGAATTTCCCGAATAACTCCACACTTGGTGAAAGTGTAGAAAAGTATGCAAGCAATAAGTGATAAGGTTTGCAGAGAGATGGGGTACACTTAGGCCGAGCAGAGACCTCTCGTGTCGATCCGACAAGGTTAGTGTTGCGTCCAGTGTAGTCAGTGCAGAGCTGTCAAACAAGTTGGAAACAATGAAGTGAGTGCCAGTATGCCTCGTCGACGTCAAAGGAAGCCATATCGGCATGTGAGTGAGTTCGAACGGGGCAGAATGATCGGTCTCCGGGAAGCGGGTTTGTCATATCGTGACATTTCTGCTGATACAGGGCTTGCTGCTGCGACAGTGGTGCGTGTGTGGAAGCAGTGGATAGATGAAGGTCGTACGCAGCGAAGAGCGGGTACTGGACCACGTAACATGACCACAGCATGGGATGACCGTCATCTTGTCCGCATGACCATAACGGATTGGACAGCTTCAATCACAGTGTTGGCTCGACGCTGGAGCACTGCAAAGGTGTGAACTTGTCTGTATCAACGGTTCGTCGCCGTCTACTGCAGGTTGGACTGGTTGCATGCATGCCATTACGTCGACTTCCATTGTCCAGAAACCACAAGCTTCTCCGACCGCAATGGGCACGTGAACACCGTCACTGGGGTGCTGAGCGGCAAAATGTAGTCTTTTCGGATGAGTCCCGCTTCAACGTGTCCTACAGTGATGGCCGCATACGTGTCCGGCGGTACCATGGTGAGTGCAACCTGGAGGGCTGCATTGTTGAGCGGCATAGTGGACAAACACAAGGTGTGATGGTTTGGGGCACCATTGGTTACAACAACTGATCTCGCCTCCTACCAATTGAGAGCACTTTGAAACTAACCGACACCTAACGGTGGTTGTAGAGCCTGAGGTACTCCCCCTGCTTCAGGCATCTCCACAGGCCACATTTCAACAGGACAGTGCCCGGTCACATATTGCGAGGAATGTACAAGCCTTTTCGAAGAGCGAAGGGTACCATTGCTTCCCTGGCCTGCACGTTCGCCTGACATGTCGCCCGTCGAACATGTCTGGGATATGGTTGGTCGGAACCTGGAGCGTCACAGTCCTCCAGTAACCAGTATCACGGATTTGTGGGCTCGAATACAAACTGCATGAAGGGAAATCCCTCAGGAACTTATTCAGAACCTTTTTGATTCAATGCCAAGGCGTATAGCAACTCTAATTGCAGTGCATGGAGCCACACCAAATACTGAATATTAGGTCATGTATAGATTTGAAAAGTTTATCACTTGTTACTTGTCATGTACCTAATCTGTGATGTTAAATTCATTGAATTCGTGCGTTTTCACAAACCGCAGGGTATCTTTTGTATAGTTTTCAGCAGTTATAAAATAGCAAAAAACACTTATACACACATTCTTTAAAATATAATTTTGCCTTCAGGTATTTTATCGTACACATTAACGTCTTTATTTATCTAAAGTTTAAAACTATCAGAAACATTTGTTTATAAGCTTACCATATGCATATACAGGATGGACCATTTAAGTTGAGACTGCAATATCTCCAAAACTAAGCGTTGTAGAAAGAAATGTCTTTTATAAAAGTTGCTTGATATTACTGAGGAAAGTAAATGCTATTAGTAGTGTTTTATTTAGTTGAGTCGTGGTGGTAATTTTAGAGTCAATTTAATTTTTGTAAATGGGAACCTATCTTTTTTATGTTGTTTTCTCACTCCTCATAACA
The DNA here is from genome assembly GCA_030765065.1 of Deroplatys truncata. Taxonomy (NCBI): domain Eukaryota; kingdom Metazoa; phylum Arthropoda; class Insecta; order Mantodea; family Mantidae; genus Deroplatys; species Deroplatys truncata. The sequence continues at coordinate 149,893,135 of CM060984.1, read as the reverse complement.
AATTAAACAACATTTGTATAAAGCACTTTGAGGCAATATTTTATATCATAACATACTGTGAATGCCAAAGTGATTGTAGTGTAAATTAATATTATTGTATGTACAGGAGTTTAGATGTTTGTTAGCCATAAGTATTGTTAGGAAATAAGTTTACACGGCCTCACTGAAACTGACAATAAAGTGGGTAACAATAAACCGAGGGGGTGAGTTGTTTATCACTAAGAAGAGATAAACAAATGACGTCAGTGTAGCGTGCCTTTTTTTAGAAATGGGGGGAATATCTTCCCTAGAGCATATATGTTAGTAGTAGTGATTGGCTGACCAAAACAGACGCTAAAGTGTTCGCGATTTGGTAACCAATAGCAGCTCTATTATAACGTTTAGGCAATTTGAGGTGGAGGAGTATATATTCTCGAGCCATAAGCAAGTGTCGTACAGTTCTAAAGAATCTCTTACGAGGTGCACGTCGCAGAATTAGTTACAAAAATGTAAAGTACGCGAAGTAATTGGTGCGCGGCAACTATAACGACTGTAGTTACATTCAGAAATATCACAGTTTCAGTCAGGCGTGTATAAGGATTAAATATGTGAATTATTAATTAAGTGTGACGGCAATAAAATTGTAGAAAATTTTTTTTTATCGGTGTTATCTTTTAGCAACAACTCTTTTCCGTTTACACGCCCTGCTTAGAGATACTTGCTCGACTGAGTTATAATAGCCAGCCGGAGAACAATGAACCCAAATTTAAAATAATAAAACAAGAGGCGTCCATTAAATAAGATAACACGAGCCATGAGAACAGCGACAACTTTACAATTGTTCTAAAACCAACGTAATAAACAACGAAAATTCTGAATGGCTGTGTACGAAGAGCGCAATGAATAGTTGGACTATCTGTTGGTGGTCATTTGAGGGTCAAGTTACGTTTCGTAATTGGGAACTAACATTTTTTATTTTGTTTGCTTATTCCTCATCACACAATAAACAACTTTTATTAGGCATTTTCTAATGAGAAAACAACACACAAATGTAGGTTCCCATTTAAAAAATTAAATTGACCCTAAAATGACCATCACAACGTCCTCAAATAAAACACGACTGATGACGTTTACTTTCCCTCCATAATATAAAGAAACTTTTATGCAAGACATTTCTTTCTACAACGCTTAGTTTTGGAGATATTGTACAGTGTAAATTTAGATGATCCACTCTGTAGTTAGCTGATATCCACCATCATTAGTGCTTTCGGATAAACATGTGTATGTAAATAATTATTGCTAAGCACTTCCTTCAGTAAACGCCATAGAAACTGAAATTCATTAACGTTCACTTCTAATGTTTGAACAGTAAAATGAGTTTAACATTCAGGTCACAAAGTGATAAGGTGGGCGGAAAAATAATTAATTAAAGACCTTAAAAAGGAAACGTAAGCTCTCAAGTATTCCCCACGTGGCTTCTGCTATTTAATATTTCATTCCATTTTCATTTTTCGCTTACCCCAGGCTTTTCTTCCATCTTCTTGTTCCTGCACGTTAATTGCGGAAAAGTCTTTGCGTTTTATCACATGATTATTTGTTTTTAATGTCTTGGCATAAATTAGCGTGGAATGTCTGGAGGGAGAGAGAGACTCTCATTTTCTCCTTTTCCTTAAGAAAGTAATTGCTCTGAGATTACGAGGACATTTTAATGACCCAGAAGGTACATTACGGAGCTTCGTGCAGCAAGGGCTCCGGTACTGTCTTGGAAAACTTCTTGGTCCGTAGGGCTGAATACTTTCATACTGTTAATGGGGTTTTGATTATGAGAAATGTTCGAGTCAATACACAAACCGAAACAGGAACATTTTAGCATGCATTATCTATACACTAATACAAAAAAACAGAGAAAACATGTGTGTGTGTGCGCGCGCGAGCGCTTGTGTATTGGGTAATGTCGGAAAAGCGGGAGCATATTTTAAGGGGACGAGGGGGTCCTGCACCCCGAAATTTCTTCTTTCCTCGCACAACAGCAGTCAAGATAATTTGATTAGAAGTGACAATCGCAAACATTTTACCTAAAATCAGTCCCAGTTGGAAGTATTTGTTTAGAAAGAGAATCTATTCAAAAAAGAGAAATTTCCTTAAGGGGACAAGGTACTCTGAAATGGTAAAAAATCACAGTTTTTGTTTTAGGCACTAATAAAATCTCTATTATTTCCAGTTTCAGAAAATATAATTTTTGGGGGTTAAGAGGTTTTTAAGACATTTAAATACCATTTAAATCCTAGTCTGCAATCCATTAAAGCTGTCATGCAACGCCCGTTTTTAGAACACTTTTGTATCTTTCAACAACGAACGAGTATATCATGCCCAGCGAGCAGTTCAGGAATCAACAAAAGAGGCCAGGGCCAAGAGAAGGCAATCAAAAAAGCTGAAGCAGTCCAGTAATGAAGGTGCAGATGATTATTATCCTGGAATGACTGAAGTATGTGTCAGAATTTTAATGTTCAAACTTTAAATTCAAAACAACATTTTTGGATACTTATGTACCTTTTTCTCAGAAAGTATGAGAGGTAGAGAGCTAAAATTTTCAGTATATGTATACAACACGTAGTTAAACTTTCTAAATCACAATAATTATTTTATAATGTATGTTAGTGATATTAAGAAAGCAATAACGTTGCAAACTTTCCTCATTTTTACTTTTTTGACTTTGCAAAATTTTTTCAATTTCTATTGAACTGATATACATAACTAAATAATTGAGGTTCAGAAGATAGTTGATTATACTAAGAATAAGCATGCAAAGGTATAATTCTGTATTGCAGGTAGTGCCAGAGGAAAAGGTACATGAATTCAGATGTTTTAAGAGTAAATTTTATTATATTTCTGCTGAATGAAATAACTGTTATGAACTACATAAGCTATCATTGCAAACAACCACTTTAAATAATTGTCATCATTTATAGAATAATTGATAAAATTTTCAGGAAAAAACCATTGAGAGCTTTAAGAGCAGTGGTAATTTAACACACTTTAGGTGTAATTTTCATGTGTTCAGACTACCTTGTCCACGTAAGACAATTTGACAACATGCGAAGCTTTAAATATTAAGTAAACGTTTAGTTTAAACACTATTTCTTTTATTGCTCATTTAAACATATACAACTATGTGTCAGTTATATTTTCTTTCATTAAAAATTTTGCTGAGAATATACGAAACAACTGCCTTAGTAGTCAAGCAGCACTTGACATTGCGAACTAGTTGCTAATGTAGTAAGCAATTCGCAACGGCATCGGAAACACCGCGCATTCTGAGGATAAGCTCACCTACAAGAAAAACTGCACTGTTGCAAAATGTCTCTGCATTTCAAAGCGATTTTCGACAACTCTGCGAAAGATAGGAAAAAAGTGTTTATAGATTTTTTCATTGACTCAATCAAGTCTATCTTTGTTTTAAAGGATGACATTTTTATCCCTTTTACCCGGTATAAAGGAGACATTTCGCAACACGATATAGCCTGTATGTTCTCTCTCTCTCTCTCTGTATGTATGTATGTATATATATATATATATATATATCTTCTTGACTGTTAATAAAATAAATGGACGGCATATTTCAGAACCTAATGCACTGTTAGCGGATATAATATGATAGATGAGACTACTCGCATCTCTGCCTACTGCAGTTAAGGTGGGAGTTACTGAAGAGAAGCACGGTGAGAGAAAACAGTTAGGAGGAAAGGAGGCATGTTAACAATTCCAAAAATTATCGTATCTTATACACATAAACATGAATTGTATAGATGTTGGTTATGATGGATAGAAAAATATATGTCTCAAAGACACACTAAGGTTGTATAGTGGGGCGTCCTCCGTGGTGTAGTGGTTACCATGCTAGCCTCTAGTTCCCGAGGTCGCGGTTCAAACTTGGAGGAGGGTGGTGGATTTTTTCGGGCGTAAAAATCCTTAGCATGGCTTCCTTCGGAAGGGAATTAAAGCCGGCACGTAAAAGAACCTTAAGCCTGATAAAGAGGCCTCTGGGTCTTTTACGCCCAATATAGAATGGGACGCTAAGAACCACAGCAGTTAAAGAGCGTCCACAAATAAATCTCAATTTAATTTAATTGTTGTATAGTGGAATATTATTTAATGAACTTCTTCCATGCAGGATACTTGAAATTTAATTTTGAAAAAAAAAAGAAAAAAGAAAAGAAACAACTCTATCGAAGTTATAAATCTTAAAATTGGTGTTCCATGTCAGATTTAATTCCTAAATAACTATCAGAATCCTGAATACGAATTATATTCATCATATTTCACAGACATCTTAATCAGATACGTCATTTGATGCTTTGGGCTATCTGGAATCATTTAGTGTAATCATTCCACTTAATACGTATCTGGACGAGAGAAAATATCTTAGCACCTTTTCGAGCTCTTATCGGCCTTTGCCGACCTCGAAGAGAAACGACCCTATCTTTTTTCAGCAAGTGACGGAAACCAGCGAAGTCGAGTTGGAATATCGATAGCTATCGATACATCAGGGGTCAACGAGGAAAAGAAAAAAGGAACAGGGAAGTTGGTCCAATAGATTTCACCACATCTCTTTCCCTCTCACTGTGAGCTTAGAGACAGTTTCACTTCAACCTCTTGATTAAATCCACTAAAAGCGAGGTTAAAATTGAATTACTTCCTATTTAACACAAGGGTTAATAGGATAGTGCGATACGGACGGCAGTTTTTACCTTGTTTGCATAGTAACATGCGATAAAACTAAAATAAAATAAAAATTACAGAATGTTTTATCACAAAATGTAGCAGTTCCTCCTTGGTATGCCCCCACTACGTTGATGATGATGATGATGATGATGATGGATGGATGCTGTGTTACATACCTGTAGGTCGTCTTGATGCCCGTACTCTTGTGATGTATCTCGACGTTCTCGTAGACCGGAATCTGATGATCGTATTTCTGTGTTCTTGTGTGTGTTAGTATGTTGTAATTATTATTTTATAATTATGCCACGGCTGCTGTATTTGTGTCGGAGAGCACTTGTGTCTTGTCAGGGTTAGGTATGGAGGAAGTTAAAATATTTTGCATACACGTATTCTGTTAATTATTTCACTTGTATTTTAGATAAACCACATGTAAATATTCACAATTCACTATCACCTTTGTTATGTTAAAATATGTATAACTGATAGACTTTAAATACGTAGTTTTATCGTCGTGTTCAGAGACGAGCTTATACATTACCTTCCTGCTCGAACACTGACAAGCTTCTGTTAGCGTTCCCTTCAACCGTTTTCTTAACGTACGTATTTGAATTATAGGCATGTATCAGTGTACCTGATTGGTGTTACTATCCAATAATATCCAATAACAGTTTATGTTACATATAGGTATATATACGACTTCCATCGTCTTAATTATGAATCCAAGGTTCGTTACATGCTTACGTAGATGCTGCCGAATTTTTCGTAATTTTATATTACTGGTTATATAGCTAACAGTTGCCTTTCCCTCTTATATTATATTTTATATGTTATACCGTTATATACTTATTCTCTACCATATGTACATTATGAATATATGTTTTTACCATCCTCTTAATTATTATAGGTACAATATTAGCAAAGAAAATACGTAACACATAATATTTAGAACAAAAAATATTAAAGAAAAAAATTATTAATGTGTAGATGATACTGAGAAGCTGTGAATTAGATATCTTATTACATTAATAACTTATCGTATTAGTTTGTCCATGGCCATTACTGTATGTTGCAGCAACTTCAAGATCAAATCCACTAAAAGCGAGGTTAAAATTGAATTACTTCCTATTTAACACAGCATGCAATAAGACTAGAGAAGTGCGGCAGTTTTTACCTTGTTTGTATGGTAACATGTGATAAAACTAAAATAAAATAAAAAGTACACGATGTTTTATCCCAATTAATACAAAATTTCCTTAAGACGTTCTCTTATCACCCTGGTTCCCCAAGTTCTCAGTTGGGTCCATTATTTATAAGTTCTGCAGTTCTGACGCGCTCGCGCCCGGCATGAACACCGGAAGCGCTATAGGCAGATAACCCGAATCTTCTGGAAGTTTCATTTCCCCCGCCTCTAGAACATGCATCCAGATAATTCTAGAATGTTCAGTGGAAGATTCTATTGCTATATAAACGAGAGAAGTCAGTTGAGTCGGTCAGTGAGTAAGCAAGCGATTTGGTGAACGAGTTTCGGCTGCGACATCAAGTGCGGTTCTCCGAGCGAGGCGGTGACGACTGCTGTGACGTGCAGTGAGTGCTACTGTAGAGCGAGAGATTGTAGAAGTCCTCTGTTTGACTCCCCAGAGAGTGAGCGTCCGGAAGAGGAGGCTGCGTCACGAAGAAAGTGAAGTGAAGAGGAAATTGAACTAGTTCACATTATGTGAACTAAGTGAAGTTCCAGATCAAAACAGTGCCAATGAGAACTAAGAAAAGTGCCAGTTGAAAAACTGGACAAAGTCACAGTATTATGTAGCATGACAAAATAGGTAATATTACGATCTGTGTACTACCATTTTAGTATTGTTCCTGTGGTATTATTCTTGAGGTGCGCCTTGCAAGTGCTAAGGCCTTTAACATTATCAGACTCTCGATGCAATCTCCTGTATCTATAATTACTAATGTGTAACTAACAGAATGTATCCAGTACGGGCTATTTGAAGCAGTATTACTATTAAAAAATTACATTTTGTACAAATTATCGATTAAAAGAATTTAAAAAGTTACATTCCCATGGCTTTCTCTACTTACTGTCGTTTATTTGTATATCTCTTCTGCTTACACATTTCGTTGTAGGTATAAAGGAATACAGGAGGCTGAAGTTTTAGTTAATGTATAATAAACCGCTATAAGGTGGTTATAAAATTCCATTATCTTTACATATATTGCGAAACAACCGATGAATGGTGTCATAGCACTTAAAATGTTTTGTAAAGTCAAAATAATAGCAACAAATATCTCGGAAACAGTTAATGCCAGACTTACTCATCTGACATAATTGTGTTTTTAACGAGATCTACATATTTTGTGGGGTAGATTTATGATTTGCCAATTATGCAAAGTTATACCGAACTCAGTCACATATAAGGGACTTCGCAGGAAATTCAGAGAAAGTGATTACTCTTTAACTCAAATACTTTCATCCTGAAAATGATATATCACAATAAACTATTATTTAGAAAATAAAGAAAAACACTTTGAAAATTTGTTGTCTAACAAATATTTATGTATTTCTGAAATAATTAAACGGAGGCGATTATTTAACCTTTTGTGTAAGAAACGTAAATCAAATATGTTTAATAAATTAGCTGAACAACTTTGTATTCTCCGGCCATATGGTGTTAGATATTAAAGGAATCATATGAGTGGAAACAAAATGAAATCAAAATAAATATATTTCCGGTTGTTATAGGTGTGTTTATTTATTCAAGCTATTTTTATTATTTTGTTGCTTCTTTATCAATGTAAGTATTGCCGTATATATCACCAAAATTAATTGTAATAATTGCTGAAATCTTTGTATGGAATACGTTGAAGTTTTTTGTCTGAACCTCATTTCTGTAAAAATAGTAGGTCCGTAGTACCCTTCGTTTCAAAAGTGTTTGCAGTGCCAGTCTTGGGTGATTTACCGGGTATATCCAAGGGTGTTCAACATTTCAGTAAATATAATAACAAGATTATGTGGCACGCTTATGCAAGTTTGCAAAATAAAGTAGGTTGACAAAAGTTTCCAATTACAAAAGTTTGAGCATGAAAATGCAAAACAAAAGAAGTAGCAGTGTTTTTGAAAGTAATCAAGTGACTTCACATCTTTCCCGCGGCACCTTCAGTGTTGTAAGGGTGCTCAAGCCTATCAGCATAACCTTATTATAAACTCATGATTAAAAACAGTCTCACTTCTTCAGGGCAGGTAGAAAGGCGTATAACAGATTATTAACGAAAAGAATGAAAAGTTTTCTTCTTTAATAAACCAGATGGCAATGAATATAAATTTCAATAGACAAAAAAGAAAGAAAAAAGGGTAAAAAATCTTACTTGGACTTCTTTTTATTTTAAGCAATAATGAAAAATTTCTCCCTTCTCTCTCTTTCTCTCCCCTGCAAAAGCCCACGTTCAATTTAAAATGGTAAGAAGGGCCAGCGATGATTTCATTTTGAGTTTTTTAACTTTAATGAGTATTTTTCCTGGTGCATATTCTTCTACTTTTCATCATCCTTCTTCTCGTAAAAAATTCATCTCCCTCAAAACTTTATTCTTAACTCATCGCGAGGAAGCTGCTGCAACTTGTTTCCTCCCCTTCTTTTCCAATTTTTCCAGCGTGGCAGACAATGGTTTATCGCTGACGCCCTAGCCTTCAATTAACTGTCATTCACTGGAACGATAAGAGTTCAAACCTTTGGTAGCCAAATTTAATTAATACTCGCCTATCCTCTGACGCATAAGAAAAACAAAGATTTCATCTGTGTCCACCAGCTCTATCTGTGTAACATATCTGTTGATAAGCGCTAATTAATTTCTCTAGGATTACGTAAGGTAGAGGAAGTAAAACATTCGGCCCAAAAAGTTAAATAACAAGATTTCACTGGAAATGTGCATACAGAGGCTCCCTAAATAAATGAAAGCAATTTAGAAGAGGATCCGTGTGAAGTAAAGAACAAAATACTATCCTGCCATGCTCTCCTATGAAGTAAATAGTTTGAGAAACGACAGTTGAGTTACTTTTTGGAGGTTCTCTAAGCAAATTAGCTTAATTTGTTATCAGTTTTGAGCAAATCTATCCAAATCTTGTTTAATTCCGTTTACGCAACAGTTCATGAGTTATTCCATTCGCGAGGACAGACGGACACTGGCGTTATTAGAGGCAATAGTAAATTCTTATGTTTAATAGGCTCACGAGTTTCTTTGCCCATTATCACTTCATTGGTAAACCCTATATTATTCATATAAACTCTCTGCGTTTTTAAGTTAATTACGATACCTGTCGAGGAATATCTTCAAATTAGGCAATACGGACTTGTTTATTATCACCGTTATCAACAGTGAAATGAGTGTTATAGAGATTGATTTTTATTTATAATCAATATATGTGAGAAAAAAATGAAAGAAAGGAGCCCTGTATTTAGTGATATGTTACAAGACGGCCCTCCAAAGTGGACTTCAGCATACAACAAGGAATGCTTCGAAAATGCTAATGCTATGAAAAAACGTAGTTGGCACAAGATGAATATATCAGTTAGCAATGAGAATGAAGAAGACTTCACAGATATATAGGGAGCATTATAGATGTTCATTTTCATTTGCATTGCAATATCTCAAGTATACAAAAGTTTTATCGAAATTTTTGTACTTATTTTAGAGAAAACACACATTTTTCCATGTAAAGGATTGTTTGAACATAGGGAACGGTGTCTACGGTGTCGGATTTATATATGTGAGTTGGTACTTAACCTATTTTTCATTTGTGGGTTATGTTTTATACTGAAAGAGCAGATAATCAAATGCAAGACTCACCGACAAACACTTACAGGCATTTTATGCTAGTTTTTATTTGGTTAATCTCAAAACCATATTCTTGATAAAATTTCTATATAATTCTTTTAGATCCAATGCAATGCTTTCTTTACCGTAAGCGCTTAAAGACTAATAAGTAAAATAAGCACATCGCCATCCAATAGAACGTAGATACCGATTCTGTAAGCCGTGGTCTAATATGCGAATTTTACCTGGCAATTTTTGGAACATCCTTAGTTTTCACAATGCTTTCGTGATCCCAGTACTTCTTACTTTAAACTTAACAAAGTGTGCTCTAAGATAGTAAACGTCAAGTAGTGTTTTTGACGAGGAGCGCGGGACTTCACCCGGGGGCTAACTAGGGATTATCTTTTTACTGAGTGAGCCCAGCAACTCACGCAGCGGCTTCAGAGTCATGTTGTGTATGCTCTTTATAAGCAACCAGTACAGTACCGTAGTTTTTACCGGATTGTTTCATAAAGAGTATCCACTACTGCCTGTGTTCTTTATTTTAATATAATGTTTCTTTCGCTCCGTGTAATTTCACACTATCCCATGAAAAGTTCACATCAGAAAAAAGACACATAGTCAAAACCGAGTTATGTCTAGAGATATGTAAGTGTTTTCACTGTAATTTGCTGCTGTTGATGAGCAAAGATAAATTTAGGTGACTTGTTCTTATATTTAGAGAAACTGATTCCTTAAAGGGGGACGAAACACAAAAATGAATATTTCTTTAACCACGCTAGGTTGTTTGTCGTTAGGAATAAATAACAAAGCACGCAGTTTCACCATTTCAAGGTGAATGGTTATCGGGTTACGGCCCGTTGTCGAGTTGACGCGTGACATCATAAGAGCCACACTGCACCCAGACAAGACGTGCGCAGCAGAGGTGATTTAAGTGAATAACAAGTTTACGTGTTAATTTCACTACAAGTTCCTAACTTCTCTGAATAACCAAAATCAGATCTAATACTAGCCAATCACTTTTCGTAATCCAGTTAATACCTATCAGGTGATAAGTTTACGTGTTAATTTCACTAGAAGTTCCTAACTTCTCTGAGTAGCAAAGATCAGAGCTAATGCTAGCCAATCACTTTTCATAATCCAGTTAATACCTATCAGGTGATAAGTCTACGTGTTAATTTCACTAGAAGTTCCTAACTTCTATGAGTAACAAAGATCAGAGCTAATGCTAGCCAATCACTTTTCATAATCCAGTTAATACCTATCAGGTGATAAGTCTACGTGTTAATTTCACTAGAAGTTCCTAACTTCTCTGAGTAACAAAGATCAGAGCTAAAGTTAGCCAATCACTTTTTCATAATCCAGTTAATACCTATTAGGTGATAAGTTTACATATTAATTTCACTACAAGTTCCTAACTTCTCTGAATAACCAAGATCAGAGCTAAAGCTAGCCAATCCCTTTTTCATAATCCAGTTAATACCTACTAGGTGATACGTTTACGTGTTAATTTCACTAGAAGTTCCTAACTTCTTTGAATAACCAAAATCAGAGCTAAAGCTGGCCAATCATTTTCTCTTAATCCAGTTAATACCTACCAGTTGAATACGTTTATGTATTAATTTCACCACAAGTTCCTAATTTCTCTGAATAACAAAGATCAGAGCTAAAGTTAGCCAATCACTTTTTCATAATCCAGTTAATACCTACCAGATGATAAGTTTACGTGTTAATTTCACTAGAAGTTCCTAACTGCTCTGAATAACAAAGATCAGGGCTAAAGTTAGCCAATCACTTTTTCATAATCCAGTTAATACCTACTAGGTGATAAGTTTACGTGTTAATTTCACTAGAAGTTCCTAACTTCTTTGAATAACCAAAATCAGAGCTAAAGCTGGCCAATCATTTTCTCGTAATCCAGTTAATACCTACCAGTTGAATACGTTTATGTGTTAATATCACCACAAGTTCCTAACTTCTCTGAATAACAAAGATCAGAGCTAAAGCTAGCCAATCACTTTTTCATAATCCAGTTAATAGCTAGCAGGTGATACCTTTGCGTGTTAATTTCACTACAAGTTCCTAACTTCTTTGAATAACCAAAATCAGAGCTAAAGCTGGCCAATCATTTTCTCGTAATCCAGTTAATACCTACCAGTTGAATACGTTTATGTGTTAATTTCACCACAAGTTCCTTACTTCTCTGAATAACAAAGATCAGAGCTAAAGCTAGCCAATCACTTTTTCATAATCCAGTTAATAGCTAGCAGGTGATACCTTTGCGTGTTAATTTCACTACAAGTTCCTAACTTCTTTGAATAACCAAAATCAGAGCTAAAGCTAGCCAATCACTTTTTGTAATCCAGTTAATACTTACCAGATGATAAGTTTACGTGTTAATTTCACTAGAAGTTCCTAACTTCTCTGAATAAGAAACATCGGAGCTAAAGCTAGCCAATCACTTTTCGTAATCCAGTTAATACCTACCAGGTGATAAACAGTTGTCCAAAAATATACTTGAAAATGAGTAAACGTAGTAGCCAACCTTATTAGTTGAACCAAAAAAGAGCGATTTTGAAGATTTACACCATTCTGACAGCGATTCCGAGACCGTTTGTGTGAACACCGAAACCCGTGCTGGTTATATCCATTGGTGTAAGTGTAAGGAATGTACACCTACGAATAATGATGAGGAAAGTGGGTGTTTCTCGGACTATGAAAACACAATCTTGGCGATGAGTGATTTTGTATCATAAAGCATTCTAATTTTCGCAAATTAGTTATAGATCACGAAGTTTTGAATATTGTGAGGCATGACTTAGCGTTAAAAACAGAAGGTTGAGCTAAAGAGAAATGAATTACCGCCAACTATCCTGCTAACATGACCTGCTCCTGCTACAAACAACTTACAGCGTGGATTAATTCATGGATGCTATTGAACACATAGGAAGATTTCTCATAATATCTTATGTAGTGGTTAGTATTAGAAATGCCTTTCCAGAATCCTGCGAAGTATATGTAGGCTTCAAACTTCACTAATAAAAACACAAATTAAAATAGTAAGTATTGAATTCATCCATTATTATTATTATTATTATTATTATTATTATTATTAATTTTATTATTATTAAATTAAATCTGTATAGCGTGTCTGTGACCAACCTTCTTGTGTTGACTGAAAACGTGAGAAGCGCTTCTTCAATCGTAGTAACTCTAATGGAGGTCGAAGCGTGGGAGCTATAGTAGTGACAGATCAATTGCTGCGTCCGGTAATGGATCCACACAATATGCAAGCAGATACTTTTTTATTTTATGCATTATTAGCAGTTTTCATTCTTCCTTAGATTCCTCATATTTATTTTTCATGATCCAAGATTCAGATGTTTTGGAGTACTGGGTTTTGAGACCAGTATTTTTTTATTTACATTGAAATTATGATCTAGCGCTCTTATTATGGATCTAAGTTGAAGGCCATTATGTGAAAATATATTCTTTTCGGACCATATCTGAGACTAAGACTGTGATAACTTTTTAAAATGCCTGTATGTATAGAATGTCGAATATGAGCCAAATCTTTTAAGGTGCTATCCAAGATAATTTTCTGCAAAGCATGATAGGCGTTTGATTCATCTTTATTCCATAATTTATTTCTTTGGTCTTCTTCCAACAATTCGTCATGCTCACAAGATTTCCATTAAGAGTTTTCTAGACATGTATGTTCATTTTTATAGGATAAAGAAATGATATGAATTTTCCAATTAATATGGTACCGTTCTCATTGCAGTTTTAATCAGCCTACCATAAATAGGTATTTATACTGGATGTCCATGCCATCAGCCCTGGGTAATGTTTTTCTACAATTTAAATGTGTTTCATTAGGCTTTTATACAAATGCCATGCGTCAAATTCGTGTTCAATTTGAGGCAGTATTTTTAACACTTAAATGATTTCAGTCCAATGATACAATATGTATAATTCAATAACAGCCCGCCATAAAGCAATATGTGAATAAAATAATATATAAAACTTATGTAACAAGATATAAAAAGTGTATATTACAGTCATTGTATAGGTTTATATTATTGTATACATGTGTAATAATGTTATGTGAATGTATTTCGTAATTTAATAATGTAGGAGCTGTGAGAATAACAGGTTAAAAGTTGCTAACAATGAGATAACAATGAGGTAACCTTGAGGCAATAATGAATTTGAAAGTTTAATAACGCTACTTGTGATTCTTGTAAGCAATAATGTAATTTTTGTGACAGTTTATAAAATAGCCAATCAACAACCAAAAAACGCTTTAGTTAAATGAAGGTATTCTATTGGACATGGATTAGCCAATCAGAAACTAAAATGAAGCCAAATTTACAAATTCAGAAGTCAGTTGCTTGTAGACAGTGTTCCTAACCGGACACGAGATGCGTCCTCGAGAAATTTAATACGTATTTTGTGTGAGACAAAAAATAGTTTACGTGTTAAAAAGTGCAAGTAAATATAAAAAAAAAATCTCACAGCTCTCTCTCTCTTTCTCTCTCTATACATCGGTGAAGTGTTATTTAAATCGTGTCAAGCATTAATAAAAGGAGTGAAGTAAAATTATAATCTGTGTAATCCTACATTCTTCAGTCGCACCACTCCCTGCTAAGACATTCACGTCTCTAAAAATAAATACTGGCGCAGCCGAGGCAAACATAAATATAATATTTAAAGAAACAGTCAAATTACAAAGTTAATACTTTTAAACTTGAGGCAAAGGCCACCGGAAAGTACATTTGGGGCGAAGGCTACCGGAAACTTTTTACCATACGTGCGGTTGCAACTACTTCAAGTTCGGCTCCCCAACAGTCGAAATATAATACAACTTCTTCAAATTGACACCCAACGTGGGGCAAATAACAATACAACAAAATAACTTCTTCAAACTTTCGGATACTGAGGTTTTAACAGGTATCTCACCTCTGTGTCTGTCAAAGAGAAAAACTTTAACTCTACACATTTCCGTCATTATGGTTAGTCATTATTTTGTCACTAGCAGCCTTTTACAAATCGCCTTTCACCATACCTCTTTGAACAAGTTCAAGATCAATAATTTTGCGGAAATTTAAATGCTTGGCTGAAAATCCTGGGAGTCGTACTGCCCATCCCCTGCCAACCATATAGGTATTCAATTTTTTTTTTCTTGAACTCAAAATGCTTGCAACTGGTGCTGCCATGTTTCGAATGGATTTATCGAATGTACGCCTTGAAAACATTGCCAAATCCTGTGATTTGCAGAAGGACTTAAAACTGCTGAAACAATATACAAGATGATAATAATAATAATAAAGAACTTACTATTAAAGCATTTCCTTCCGGTTTCTTTACTGATAAACTTTGTGAGTTTCAAGTGAATGTATTACCGCGGTAACACACTGTTTTAAATATAGCATTGTCCTTTTAATGTAATGAGATATATTTTTTATTTCATTTCTACATAAAATACATATATTGAAAAATAAAAGTAGAGATATCCAAGCAAAAATGAAATATTCCTTGTAGCTTCATTTCCATGTATGGTGAAAGTCTTTTCTTCTTTTTCACGCTATCACATGTATCAGAACCTGAAGTATCAGGTTCGTAGAAACTTTAATTCAGCCTATCCTGATCTCCCTCATCATTGCTTGTTTCGTAGATATTTTCAGGTTGCAACAATATATACGTATTTCCTTGTGATTTCAGTACCTAGATCACATTTGTACTTCTGAATTCTTGGTTTTTTCATCACCTTCCATTCTGAATTTTTTTTCACTACTTTTATCACCATCGCCTTCGTTATATCAGTCTTATTGCAAGTAACACTATCGCATAGTTGAGAAACTATATTTTAGAATTTCTAGCCACATATGTGTTCTTTGTCGTTTGCTCCGTTGAAGGTGGTGAAGGATCAATATTCTTACTGCAACTTGATATTTGGAAATTCTCTTCATTTTTTCCTTGTAGTAGCTCCAGGTTTTAATAAAGGCCCTCTGAAATTTTCATCTAGTATAAGCTGATTTTTTAATAACTATGTCTGTTTATAATCTGCGTCCTTAAAATAATATTACGTTGTTTGTATAATACCAAATTGACTCAGTAGCAACATCACCAAAACACCACCACAAAGTACACTACTCTTGAACTTAAATACCAACAAGAACAATTTTTGAAAATGTATTACTGCACGTGCAGCAATGATTGACTTGTGATCTCCCAACTGCTCCAGTGAACGGCTGGCTCTGATGACGTATAAGGTGTTTATTATTCGCTTGCTCAGCGGTAACGGTGTGGTGGAGTAAGAAAATGATGTTACCACTGCATTTTCCAGGTCATATCCTTATTTAGGAAGAAACACAATTTTTGTACTAGAATTCGTCCTTAAAAAAAGAAAAGAATGAAAGTGAGGCAGTTTTAAAACGCTCTCCAATAATTTAGGTCGTCTGTTACAGGAAGTAAGCGTTTTAAAAGGATCAGCCCATGAAGCAACAAAAGATGCCTACAGGATGAGTGTAGCGCAGAAATTACAGCCACGTGTGCATATAAATAGGCACTTTCTGTAATTGTGTAAGTTCGCAAAAGGCAATACATTACATTATCTATTAGAGGGTGTAGAAATTTATGTGAATGTATCACATCAGATTTTTTTTGGATAATGTTTAACGCCTGCTTTTGCTACATACAGGTGATACATGACATTGAATAATTTGGGAAGGAGGCGTTCCAAGGCCTAAGTTTAGAGTAACCCCCGCCATATTCAGATATGAGCCCTGAGAAAAACCTGGAAGAAACCTCAGTCAAGGAGGATGTTCTGGTAGAATTTGAAAATCAGAATTCCCGTTCACCAATCCGCACCTTAACGACGTCGGCTGCCGTGTCGGTACCTGTCTGTAATGTTCCAATAGACTTATTAATAATAATCATAATAAAATTATAAGCAACAGCTTTTTTTACTTTCTCTACTACGTATAGTAAGTAGGGGAAGTATTGCGTTCCACCCAAAAATTCGATACCGAGATTTCACCGGAAATACATGTTTTGAGACCTCCTGAATCCAAAAAAAGCATTTTTGGAAACATGTCCGTGTGTGTGTGTGTCTGTGTGTCTGTGAACAGCATAACTCAAAAACGAACAGTCGGATAAGCACCAAACTTGGTATTTAGGTTCAGTATCTTCCAGAGATGCGACATGAAGGTTTTCAAGAAAATCCCCCACCCCAGACTACCCTTTACATCGAAGATTTTTCGAAAATTTTAGTTTTCCCAAAAATGGTTGTAACGATTTTGATGAAAATATCATATGTTTAAGATGATGTCATGAAAAATGAAATGTATATCTCGAATTTTCTGGGAATGTCTCCAAAAGTATTCTTCATTGTGAACGACTTTTGCATAACTGGTAAACCATAAGAGATAGACAAAATTTTACTACACAAAAAATGTAGATCGGGTTAAAATACACAACTTATGTCATATACATTTCTTTTGTTGAGTGAACCGTTTTCGAGATATTTCTTGTTATTTCCTTAAATTTTCCAATATTTATACTTTTTCTCAAATTCGTTATTCATTTTTTTTGTCTTGGACATGCAAAGTGAATGGAATGCGCCACATAGCAACCAGCGTTAAAATATTTGACTATCGCTTAAAAGCTACCATATTTCCCTTGCATCTACAAGAAAATTACCAATAAGATTGACATTTCGATATCTCGATTAACATGAAGCATATGGAGAATAGGCGTTTGTAAAATTAGATTGTACAAGAGTAGAGAAAGTCATGTGAGTGTAACACATCAGATTTTTTTTAACACCGAGTTATGATCTCCCAATATGCCATCAGTCGTTTCCTTTGGTTGAGTTGTGCATGACAATATTCACTGGATGTATTTATTTCGATCACAAACCTTTCAGGAAATGTGCAGTACGGACAACAAGCTGAAGCGCATTTTTGGATCGGAATAATGTGACTGTGATGTACTTCCAGTCTAACATGATTCTCTTACAAACTACCCATATTTTGTGCACCAAATATTCTCTTCAGAATAAATCAATATATTTAACCCAACCATTTAACCCAGCTAATCTCGCTAGAAAACGAACGTGTATAAAATTTAATAATGTGTAAACTGAGTGAGATGGCTCCGCGGCAACGTGCGAGGCTCACATTCGGGAGGCCCCGAGTTCGATTCCCGTCGAGCCGACCGCAATGACTCTAGAGTTTGTCGTGGTTTTCCCGGGTCGATAGGCGAATGCTGGGTGGTTTCTCTTCTACCACAAATTTTCTGTTCCCAACATTGCCTTTCATCTATTTCAAGGTTGAAGGACCAGGCAATGGCGTTCGTTTTGTTGCGGCAGGACGGCCAATTATGCGCTTTCGAAGGTTTCTCCCTGGCGTTTGGTTGGTCCGTTACATCTCCTTCTGGGGTGCGATCTCGGACTACAGGGATCCCCAGGTGGCATGGAGCTAAGGCATGGCTAGACGGCGCCAGGATGTGCTCCATCTGGAATCGTTAGACACCACGTCGTCCGGATCTTGTCGCCCCTATCCCTCCCTCCCAGAGGTCACATTGCAAGCATAAAGGTACTGTGTCCTACCTGCGGCGCTGTGCTCCAGTTTCTAGAGGCTTTCCGTTTGTCTGCTATCACTCCTAATGCTGTGTAAAGTTTATCATAAGGTGATTTGCATTTCGTAAAACTAAAACCCGCGAATATGCGGTGTTGTTTCAATAGGCAAGGCACTTCTTACATGTTTTCCTTTCACTTCTTCCCTTCATCTAATTTTTAAAATTTCTATTGATGAGATAAAGCTTTAAGCAAAAGTTTCTTTCAAGGAAATAGCTAGAAATAGAAAAAGCTATTACACATCCAGAGCCTTTGGTGTGGCCACTTTTGGAAATACGAGGTGTGATTAAAAAGTTTCCGGAATGGCTCCACAACAATGCTGACGCTGAGATTTCTTTAAAAATGAGAGGTCTCGTGACTTCCTGTGACCATGCAGTGACGAGGTAGACGCTCTGAAGTGAACACGTGTTTTGCACGTGCTGCGATTTTTCCGCGTAGCAAAAATTTCAGATTACGAAGAACAAAGAACGAACATCAAATTTTGCTTTAAACTCGGTAAAACTGCAACAGAAGCCTATGAGATGTTAAAAAAAGCTTATGGGGAGGAAGTTGTGGACAAAACTCAAGTATTTGAGTGGTTTTCGAAATTTAAAGGTGGTGTGACATCAGTTACAGATGCAGATCGTTCGGGGCGACCCTGTTCCAGCAAAACTGATGAAAATATCAATCAGGTGTATTAAATGATAGGCGCATTACAATAAGAGAACATTCTGACTCATTAGGACTCTCCTTTGGAAGTGTTCAAAGCATTTTGAAAGACAATTTGGACATGAGAAGAATTGCCGCCAAATTCTGCCCCGCCAGCTTTCAAATGACCAAAAGGTAAGCCGTGTGATTGCCTGCACAGATCTTAAAGAACAGCCACAAAATGACCCACAGTTTATGGAGAAAATTGTTACTGCTGATAAAACATTGATTTATAGATACGATCCAGAAACGAAGCAACAATCTTCCCAATAGAAGAGTCCTTCATCCCCACGCCCGCAAAAGGCCAGACAAGTTCGATCCAAAGTGAAGTCAATGATAATTGTGTTTTTCGACATTAAAGGCATTGTACATAAGGAATTTGTGTCACAGATTCAAACAGTTAATCAAGTGTTCTACAAACAAGTGCTGCAAAGATTAAGGAAGAATGTGCGACGCAAACGGCCGGAGAAATGGAGGAGTGGTGACTGGTTTCTGCATTATGACAATGCGCCCGCGCACAAAGCCCTTTCTGCTCGCCAATTTTTGGATAAAAATAGGATGAATACTGTTCCCCATACCGCTTATTCTCCAGATTTGGCACCAGCGGGCTTTTTTCTTTTTCCGCGACTTAAAATGCGGCTCCGAGGACATTGATGTCATCCGTCGCGAATCCCAGAAGGCTCTGAACATGTTGAAAGAAGAGGACTTCCAGAGGTGCTTCCAGCAGTGGCAGAAGCGCTGGGACAAGTGTATCAACTCCCAAGGAGGCTTCCAGGGTGACAGTGCAGATTAGACAAAACAAACTGTTGTGTAGTATTTATGACGCCATTTCGGAAACTTTTTGATCACACCTCGTATATTCTCCAACAGCATGAAACTCCGCTTTTCGTCGTAGGTCAATTGGTGCAATATATATCTTAGAGCACTGAAATAAAAAAATTAAAAACCTCAAATTTGTCAATCTCTATTTCTGTTAGCTAATTTTCTAAGGCTTGTAACCTCCTGCAAAGATGAAAGTATTGTCCAAAATAATTCATAAACAGTCTTCGTGAAACAAAAGCATATGGTGCAGGACAACGACCGGCATACTACCAAGGTTTACAGTATGATTAATAAGAGTATATTTACTAGATGATGTGTCTGTGAGTGACCTAACTTTGGATAACATCAAGGCGGACATAATATTTGTAGTCTGATAGTTATCAGTATATTCAAGAGATGGTGCGTCTGAGTGTGACCTAACACTGCATAACATCTAGGCTGACAATATACTTGTAGTATGATAGTTATGCGTTTATTCACCAGATGGTGCGGCTGAGTGGCGAACTTTGTATAACATCAAGGCAGATAGGATTCTTGCAGTATAGCAGTTATCTAGTATATTCACTAGATGGTGCATCTGAGTATCTAACTTTACATAACATCAAGGTAAACATAATCGTTGTAGTATGATAGTTATGAGTATATTCAGAAGATGCTGCGTCTGAGCATGACCTAAAGCTGTATAACATCAAGTCGGACAATATCCCTGTAGTATGATAGTTATCAATAGGCTTCGGACACGGTTGCTGTTTCGTTGCACTTTAACTAGAAAACAGTTACGTGCGCACAGTGTTTCACTGAGACGTACCCCTCCCCTCACTCTAAGCAAGCGATCAGTGTATATTCAGCCTGTTCTGAAGTTAGGAAGTCCGGCCGTTGTTAGCTGACAAAACATGCCGAAAACAATCAGTAAGAAGAGTGCCTTACTTGTAAATGAATATGGACGCGAGTATTTAGATGTAAGCGGGAAAAACACATTTTGTAAAGTATGCCAGATTGAAATCCAAGAAGAGAGAAGGGTTTTTATTGCAAGACAAGGTAAATCTAAAGAACACTTACAAAATAATACATTGCTTCCTAGAAATGAGGTGGTGAGGCTATATTATCTACATCAGAAACCACGAACTCATGTAGCCAAACCGAAGCTTACAGGAATTCGTCTGACATGATGGTAAGCACAAATATCCCGTTTAGTAAGCTGCAAAATATTGCTTTTAAAACGTTTCTTGAGAAATTTATAGCAACGAAATTTCCTTTTGAGTCTACTTTACGCAAATTTGATTTCTCTTTGTCATAGATGGCAATACCAGAGTTCTTGAAAGTTGTCGATAATTTGACACAACACTTTACAGAAGTAGGTAAACGTTTTGCTGCTGAAATAGCACAGCAGAAACTGAAGATTGTTTTAGATAAAAAGCTAGGATATGCAATTAGTTTCCTTATTAGGCATTAATAATAATATTCTATTATAATTATATTCTAAATAATGAAAATGCATGCGTTTCCTAGAGGTGCGTGGCGTTCGTCAGTTTCGCTTTGCACTAGTAACATCATGTGATGCGGAACGGAGCTTTTCAAGATATAAACTTTTTGAGTTTGAGAAGGTTTTGCTTTTGATACATTCAGAAAATATATTGTAATTCATTGTAATAGTTGTCCAGGCTTGCAAATCACACATGAAACTGATTATTTCATCTGCCATAGTTCAGATTTAAAATTTTGTTCATCTTATTTATAATTTTTAATAAAAACCTAAGTATACTATAGAATTGTATAATTACTTCTGTAGCCACCTATACCTATAGCGTACACAGTACTCAGCACAGCACTAACTCAGTAACGCATGAGACTACTGCATCTCCCCTCGCTTGTAAATAAAGCAGCAGTGTAATAGAAGTTAACTTAATCTAGTCATGTTCGAAGCCTAATTATCAATAAATTCACTAGAAGTGCATCAGAGAGTGACCTAACTTTGCATAACATAAAGGTATTCATAATCCTTGTAGTATGATAGTTATCAGCAGAGACCGGAAGTTTAGGCATTATAAATAATTAAAATAGGCAGGCAAAACGGCATTATAAATACTAAAACAAGCAATAAAAGTCAATTAGAAAAACCCATTTATTTAATAGATTACACTATTCAATAACTTGATCGTCATATTTTAAAGAACTTCAAAGTTTTAAACAAAATGCTAGTATTGTAATTACACAAAAATGAAATAATTTTTAAAAAAGCCTGTGTATTGCAATGCCATATTCGTGGCACATGACAACTAAATACTTTTTTAAGTTCTCTTGGGTCATGTTGAGTCTCCTGTCAGATAACACACTTTTCATACGAGAAAATGACCTCTCAACATCGACAGAGGATATTGGAGCAAATCTAAAACATAGCATCATTGTAGGATCCATTTCAGCTGCAACTGAATTATCACCTTGTAGAATTTTTGAAATGTTTCTTAGTTTATCCAGATCACAATTTTTCGATAACACTGTTTTACACTTTTCGCTAACTAATGATTACTGTTTCCCTGGTACACTGTCAAGTCTTTGCACTGCTTCATCCACAATTTTCACTGACTTCGTTAAAGGTTGTCCTCTTTCTTGAAGCAGATCACTTGTGGCAGGAACCCAAACTCGGCCGCAATGAAAGTTAAATCCTTTTTCACTTCCGAAGAGTTGAGAAGTTTCTTGGCTGCTACAATTGAAGATGCTTCATCCTCCAGAGCGTTCACCACCTGTCATACTCTGGAAATTTGAAGCGTAGTAAAGTGCTGCTGCGATCCATGTCCGCCATCTCGTTATGATAGGTTGGGGGGTGGGAGCGGGCAGAGGTAATCTCATCATCAGATTGTTTTATTTATGGACGCTCTTTAACTACTATGGTCCTTAGCGTCCCATTCTATATTCGGCGTGAAAGACAGGTAATTTTGCTCAGAGGCCTCTTTATCAGGCTTGAGGTTCTTTTACGTGCCGTAAATCTAGGACACGGGACCACCGGCTTTACTTACCTCCCAAAGGAAGCCATGCTAAGGATTTTTACGCCTGTTTGAAACCGAGATCTTGGGAACTAGAGGCCAGCACGGTACCACTAATCCACGGTAGGACGACGCAGAGAGGTACATCTGGTGCAATGGATTTAAATGTCAGGATTCTTGATGGGGCTTTCACAAAGATCTTCATAATACTGGAAATTAATTTGTCAACATCCGGAAAAAAAGCATCGTACATCTTGTGACACCCTGTGAAAGCCATGTGATATGCACGTCACGTGAAGCATGTTTGGAAATAGCACTTTTAACGCTATTCCAGCCTTTTTAATATATGGTGCAACGTCACTGACGTTGACGTTGTCGTATTGAATCTCTTCAGGCCACAGCAACTTTACTGAACTGGTGAATAACTGCGCGATGGTTTGAATTGCTAACTTTCTCAAGACACTCTGTTGTAATGGTTTTATTGATTCGTCTTCTGTAAGATCTAATGATCCAATAACAGCATTGGCAATGAAATGACTCATGATACCAGTTGACTCGTCGATTGAAATCCAGATCTTCTTATTTTTCATCTTATCTTTAATGATTTTCATAGTGTCATCGTAACATTTTTGCAAACTTGACTCGCTAGGTACAGTTTGGTTAGTATACTTCTCCAAAAAAATGTAGGATTCTGTAATTTTCACAAAGGGATTCCGGCACTGAGGAAAACTTTACATAAATTGAATGCAAACTGGGATTTTCGACTCGATGTTTCAATTACTGTTGGAAGCAAAGAAATCATCTTCCCAGTAGGCTTGGAAATTGCATTTTTGTGTTTGATTGTGCCGATATGCTGTGATAATACTTCTTTTCGTAGTTCAGTGACTGCTCGCATATTTTGTATGCGAGTACTTCACCGTCGGATCCAAAAGTATTAACGCAACTTTGTAATTTATTGCGTAAAGAAACACCAAATTTCGGTATCTTGCTGTTAGCTACAACAATGTCGCAATGAAAATTGAAAGAAAAACAAAGTTAGATCCGCAGTCAATATTGCCTTTTCAAATAAACAATAGCGGTAATTCAAGCGCTTTCTGTTATCTATACATTTATTTGCGCGGCAACACTCATTGTTGCAAAGAAAATAATGAACTGAATGAAGGTCGCCTATGTTGTCTGCAACTTAAAGACAATAATATACATTCGGTGAGTTAACTTTAATTGTCACGGACTAACGGTTATTGAAATAAAGTGTATCTGAAGGAAATGTTTAATAATTAATAAATGATAGATAAATAACAAAATAAAGGGAACAAAAAGCATTTATTTCGTAAAATAGGCCTTTATATTTAAAAGGCGGAAAAAGGTTACATAAAACTGTGGCATTTCAATCACAAATGTATAATTCTTAAAGATTAACTTTCAAATTGAAGATAGATTTGACATATTTAAAAAGGCATTCTGCCTAAGTTCCGGTCTCTGATTATCAGTATATTCATGCGATGGTGCGTAAGTGAACGACCGTTGTATAACATCAAGGATGATATAATTCCTGTAGTATGAAATTTATCAGTATACACACTAGATGGTGTGTCAGTATGTAGCCAATTTTATATATATCAATACGAAAGACTCTTTGTAGCATGATGGTTATTTATGAGTATATTCACTAGATGGTCCGAGTGAGAGTGACCCAACCTTGCATAACACCAACGCGAACACAAGCCTTGTAATATGATAGTTATCAGTATATTCACTACATGGTGCGTGTGAGAGTGACCTAACCTTACATAGCACTAACGCGAACAGAAGCCTTGTAGTATGATAGTTATCAGTATATTCACTAGATGGTGCGTCTGAGAGTGATCTAACCTTGCATAACATCAAAGCGAATAGAATCCTTGTAGTATGATAGTTATCAGTATATTCACTAGATGGTGCGTGTGAGAGTGACCTAACCTTA
The DNA here is from genome assembly GCA_030765065.1 of Deroplatys truncata. NCBI lineage: Eukaryota > Metazoa > Arthropoda > Insecta > Mantodea > Mantidae > Deroplatys > Deroplatys truncata. The sequence goes on along the minus strand of CM060984.1, from coordinate 149,868,531 downwards.
CATTGCACTAACGCGAACAGAAGCCTTGTAGTATGATAGTTATCAGTATATTCACTACATGGTGCGTGTGAGAGTGACCTAACCTTACATAGCACTAACGCGAACAGAAGCCTTGTAGTATGATAGTTATCAGTATATTCACTAGATGGTGCGTCTGAGAGTGATCTAACCTTGCATAACATCAAAGCGAATAGAATCCTTGTAGTATGATAGTTATCAGTATATTCACTAGATGGTGCGTGTGAGAGTGACCTAACCTTGCATAACACCAAAGCGAATAGAATGTAGTATGATAGTTATCAGTATATTCACTAGATGGTGCGTGTGAGAGTGACCTAACCTTGCATAACATCAAAGGGAATAGAATCCTTGTAGTATGATAGTTATCAGTATATTCACTAGATGGTGCGTGTGAGAGTGATCTAACCTTGCATAACATCAAAGCGAATTGAATCCTTGTAGTATGATAGTTATCAGTATATTCACTAGATGGTGCGTGTGACAGTGACCTAACCTTGCATAACATCAAAGCGAATAGAATCCTTGTAGTATGATAGTTATCAGTATATTCACTACATGGTGCGTGTGAGAGTGACCTAACCTTACATAGCACTAACGCGAACAGAAGCCTTGTAGTATGATAGTTATCAGTATATTCACTAGATGGTGCGTCTGAGAGTGATCTAAACTTGCATAACATCAAAGCGAATAGAATCCTTGTAGTATGATGGTTATCAGTATATTCACTAGATGGTGCGTGTGAGAGTGATCTAACCTTGCATAACATCAAGGTGAACAGAAACCTTCTAATGTGATAGTTATAAGCATATTCACTAGATAGTGCTGTGAGAGTGACCCAACCTTGCATAACACCAACGCGAACATAAGCCTTGTAATATGATAGTTGTCAGTATATTCACTAGATGGTGCGTGTGAGAGTGACCTAACCTTGCATAACACCAAAGCGAATCGAATCCTTGTAGTATGATAGTTATCAGTATATTCACTAGATGGTGCGTCTGAGAGTGACCTAACCTTGCATAACACCAAAGCGAATAGAATCCTTGTAGTATGATAGTTATAAGTATATTCACTAGATGGTGCGTCTAAGAGTGATCTAACCTTGTATAACATCAAGGCGAATAGAATCCTTGTAGTATGATAGTTATCAGTATATTCACTAGATGGTGCGTCTGAGAGTGATCTAACCTTGCATAACATCAAGGCGAATAGAATCCTTGTAGTATGATAGTTATCAGTATATTCACTAGATGGTGCGTCTGAGAGTGATCTAACCTTGCATAACACCAAAGCGAATAGAATCCTTGTAGTATGATAGTTATCAGTATATTCACTAGATGGTGCGTCTGAGAGTGATCTAAACTTGCATAACATCAAAGCGAATAGAATCCTTGTAGTATGATAGTTATCAGTATATTCACTAGATGGTGCGTCTGAGAGTGATCTAACCTTGCATAACATCAAGGTGAACAGAAACCTTCTAATGTGATAGTTATAAGCATATTCACTAGATAGTGCTGTGAGAGTGACCCAACCTTGCATAACACCAACGCGAACACAAGCCTTGTAATATGATAGTTATCAGTATATTCACCAGATGGTGCGTCTGAGAGTGACCCAACCTTGCATAACACCAACGCGAACACAAGCCTTGTAATATGATAGTTATCAGTATATTCACTAGATGGTGCGTGTGAGAGTGACCCAACCTTGCATAACACCAACGCGAACACAAGCCTTGTAATATGATAGTTATCAGTATATTCACTAGATGGTGCGTGTGAGAGTGACCCAACCTTGCATAACACCAACGCGAACACAAGCCTTGTAATATGATAGTTATCAGTATATTCACTAAATGGTGCGTGTGAGAGTGACCTAACCTTGCATAACACCAAAGCGAATAGAATCCTTGTAGTATGGTAGTTATCAGTATATTCACTAGATGGTGCGTGTGAGAGTGACCTAACCTTGCATAACATCAAGGCGAATAGAAGCCTTGTAATATGATAGTTATCAGTATATTCACTAGATGGTGCGTGTGAGAGTGACCCAACCTTGCATAACACCAACGCGAACACAAGCCTTGTAATATGATAGTTATCAGTATATTCACTAGATGGTGCGTGTGAGTGTGACCTAACCTTGCATAACACCAAAGCGAATAGAATCCTTGTAGTATGGTAGTTATCAGTATATTCACTAGATGGTGCGTGTGAGAGTGACCTAACCTTGCATAACATCAAGGCGAATAGAAGCCTTGTAATATGATAGTTATCAGTATATTCACTAGATGGTGCGTGTGAGAGTGACCCAACCTTGCATAACACCAACGCGAACACAAGCCTTGTAATATGATAGTTATCAGTATATTCACTAGATGGTGCGTGTGAGAGTGACCTAACCTTGCATAACATCAAGGCGAATAGAAGCCTTGTGATATGATAGTTATCAGTATATTCACTAGATGGTGCGTCTGAGAATGACCTAACACAAGTGACAAATTATTGCGAAATTGTACAGATCTGCATAACATCGAGGCTTGTAGTATATGGTGTATTCTCTAGGAGTGTGTGCTTAAGTGGCCTTACGGAAGCCACATTGGAAGAATGGCGTGTGAAGTAGTGGACAGGTTCGTTAAATAGGTCACTTCTTGGAAGGCTGTGCGCTATCAGATCATGTAAGTTCTTCTTAAAGTATTCAAAGTTGTTCATTTGCGATAAACTAAATTATGTCTCCTTAAATAGGCAATGAAGCGTTAGCCATAATTTATATTGAAAATCATAGATAAGGGGTTTCTTTTATATAGCTACTAAAATTATAATTACTAAAATTATTGTGTCTAAAATCTCCAACAATTTGCTTAATTAATGAATTACTTTAATAAAAGTATAATGGAACAATGGATTTTAAAATAGTTACGTTACATTTTTTATATAAACTTTGTAACCTAGGAAAACTTTGCAATCTCAACTCATTTATTTTCAACATTTATTTCGGTTTCGAGTGCCAACACCGTAATGATAGCTCCTTGTAGCCACCATACTGTAACAAAATTAATATAATCACAGTTAAATAGGTAAACGCATAAACCACTTTAACTACCTAAAGGAATTGGTGGAATTGATATCATCCTGTTCTGAAATATATGCCAAAATCATCCATTACTCTCCATTCATTTTAGAATTGGAATTGGATAATTGTGCTGTTTAGCAGCTACTAAAATGTCGTCCGGCAGATCTATTTCCGATTTTAATGGCAACAAGCAAATTAACTATAGGAAGCTTCATAGATAAATTGCATTAATAGAAAAGAAACACACACTCACACTGAGCGATACAGCAGTTCTGTAGATATTACCTTCATTTTTAAGTTTTATAAAAAAAGATCTGATGTATTACACTCCCATGACTTTCTCTACTCTTGTACAAACTATTTTTACAAACTCTTATTCTCCATATATTTAGCATTAATTGAGAAAAACACTTGCAGAAACGATCTTTTGACATGCAAAGAGAATTACATTGTACACATAGCGACCAGTTCTAAAAATATTTGACTATCGCTTAAGGCGTACTATGTTCCACTTGTTTTGTATTCGCAAGGACAATATAGAAATACAGTAGCCTTTAAGCATCGACATATCTCTTAGTAGCTGGTTGCTAGGTGCAGCACCATTCTCTTTGCCACAGATTAATACCCTTTGCATATCCAAGACAAAAAAAATCAATAACGAATTCCCATTTGAGAAAACAAGTATTGAAAAATTTAAGGGAATAACAAGCAATATCTAGAAAATGGTTCACTCAACAAAAAAAATGTATGACATAAATTGTGTATTTTAACACGATCTACATTTTTGTGTAGTAAAAGTTTGTCTATCGCTTATGGTTTACCAGTTATGAAATTAAAATTTTCGAAAAATGTTCCATGTAAAGGGTAATCTGGGGTGGGAGGATTTTCTTGAAAACCTTCGTGTCGCATCTCTGGTAGATACTGAACCTAAATATCAAGTTTGGTGTTTATCCGACGGCTCGTTTCCGAGTTATGCTGTTCACAGACGCACACACAGACACACACGGACATGTTTCCAAAAATGTTTTTTTTGGATTCAGGGGGTCTCAAAACATATATTTCTGGTGAAATCTAGGTATCGAAATTTTGAGTGGAATACAATACTTCCCCTACTTATATACGTGGTAGAGAAAGTAAAAACAGGGCTTGAAGTTTTTATAATGCAATGCACATATAATGTATAAACATATAACGTAAACTAAATATACTATTGGTGCACAAATGATCAAAATTGAAGTCTTTGGTTCCGGAGATACAGCAATGCAAGGCACCAGTTAACGTTAGTTTACATTCTCACTAGAACTATGCAGTTGTGTTTTATGCGTTGACTCATTAAGAAGTTAGGGGTGTGTGTAAGTGCGTTTAACTCCAATAGTTAATTACTGTCAAGTAAGTATTTATCACCACCGTTCGGAGTACTTTGTTGACGGGAAACATTAGCGTTTTATCTTTTTCCCAAGAAGGATTTTTTGGACTTAAGGGAATGTCACAAGAATTTCTTTATTCTATCTGACATAGATTACAAACGGTTGAACCCAAGTTATGTATACCAAATGATGAAGTTGATCATAAACATGTTTTTTTTCAGAGACTTATTAAATATATTGTTTTATGTCTTAATATTTTAAAAAGTAACCTACAGTTAAATTAACGTCAATGTTAAGTAACTTGTGTTATCTATACCTAAATTTATTTAAGAATAATTAGAAAAATCGATTTTTCAACACTGCATATTCTTAAACAAGCACATTTGGTTAAAAATTGAAGTATATTCAACTATTATCGTTCAGCATCTGACATATTTTTTTTAAAATATGTACTCTAATTACTAATACAAAAAATAAATTAGTAAAGTCATCGCAGCAAGCATTTCAGTGGATTAAAACTGGGGTGTTTACAAAGAGTTAAGCCCAATTCTTAAAAATATTGTCTTAAATGTAAGAAGACTTCAAATTCTTACGCTAAAATTCGATTTCTGGTATTTTTGAAAAAACCAGCTACTAGGATTATAGGGAGTTCATTACACTTCAAAATTTATTTTCCTCAAAAAGTTTACTGTATCTAAGGCACTTGCATTATGTACCAGTTATTCTCTACCAGAGCAGTGCCTCGTTTTTTGTTTACAGAATGGGAATGTGATACCATAACCCTTAATTTGTCATAGCTAATTTAATATTAAAAAGTTACACATACAACGAAATTGCCATTTGATGCTTTGTAAAGCATGACTTATTAAATTACTGAAAATAGAGCAAATACAGTTGAAAAAAATCTGATTTGTTACTCACATGACTTTCTCTACTCTTGTTCAAACTATTTTTACAAACTCTTATTCTCCATCTATTTCATATTAATCGAGATAAACATTTGCAGAAACGATTCTTTTGACATGCAAAGAGAATTAGATTTTACACATAGTGACAAGTTCTAAAAATATTTGACTCGCTTAAGGTCTACTATGTTCTCCTTGTTTTGTATTTGCAATGGCAATATAAGCACAGACATATCTCTTAATAGCTGGTTGCTATGTGCAACACCATTCTCTCTGCCACAGATTAATACTCTTTGCATATCCAAGACAATAAAATGAATAACGAGTTCCCATTTGAGAAAATAAGTATTGAAACATTTAAGGGAATAACAAGCAATATCTCGAAAATAGTTCACTCAACAAAAAAATTTATATGACATAAATTGTGTATTTTAACGCGATCTACATTTTTTGTGTAGTAAAAGTTTGTCTATCGCTTATGGTTTACCAGTTATGAAATTAAAATGTTCGAAAAATGTTCCATGTAAAGGGTATTCTGGGGTGGAGGGATTTTCTTGAAACCTTCGTGTCGCATCTCTGGAAGATACTGAACCTAAATGCCAAGTTTGGTGTTTATACGACTGTTCGTTTCTGAGTTATGCTGTTCACAGACAGACACACACACGGACATGTTTCCAAAAAATGCTTTTTTTGGATTCAGGGGGTCTCAAAACATGTATTTCCGGTGAAATCTCGGTATCGAATTTTTGGGTGGAATACAATACTTCCCCTACTTACTATTAGTAGTAGAGAAAGTAAAAAAGCATTACGTAAGGATTACAATTATATTAAAAGAAGATTATGTATTTGTACCAATATACCGTGACCAATTATTTTTCGTGTTTGTGACATTTCACTATTACTATACATAGGTGCCTCTAGATATTTTCTTTATCGGAAGTTTTGTATGTTTTTGGCATTTAATCAATACCACCTGAGCCTGCTTTCGAGAAACCAAAATGACCGGCTATTTAGCCTACGTATACTAGAGAGAGCATCGCAGATTTTATGAAACTTAGTGAAAATTAAAGCTGTTTGGGTGATTCATGTAAGAAGATTGTTGCATAGTTGAGATTTATAAGGTGTTTTAAACAAGGGTTTTTAACTGCTACTTTTCTAATTGTATGGAAAAGTATAATAATAGTAATGTCCATGTGCTAAAGTTTCAAAGGATTAACTCGAAGGAACAGTGGTTAAAATCCATTAAGAGGGAGAACGTTTTGCTGACCAGAAACACGAGGCAACTCCACTAATAATAATTGTTTTAATATTCACAATCTTCATATACGAAGGCACAAACATAACCTAATTGCTATCCAATTTCTCATGTTTGGAGGCACTTTCATATAATTTTTTGCGAGTATCGTAATTCGTAAAGTGCTGATGTGTGCATATGCAATCCATGAATTCTCTCTGCTTGTTATTTTGGTCTAATAGATAACCGGCTAAACAAGCTTTAAATAGCTATGTAGATAAGCAAATATATACGTCTCATTCGCATTTGGTAACGTACTCATAACCTAACCTAACCAAACTATTCTTTTCAAAAACCATGTAGATTAGTATTTCTGGACACCCAATTGATTTTTCAGTGTCTGAAATATAAAACATAAACTCAGTAATATTTTTCTGAGTTACAACAAATCCCTTTTGAAAGACGGTGTTAAATTTTAACGTTAGTAGTAATTTTTCAGTAGCAATTATCACCAGTTTGAAATGCAGGTCTAGCATCCAGCTTGCGTGTGCACTATTTGTGAGGGGACCACAAATCAAACCTAATAGTGACTTAATAATAGGCAGAGCCTACCAACAAAAGTTTGAGAATACATTTTGAGAAATAAAGAAGTGTTTCGAAAGGAACAGGTGCATTTACGAACTTGTTGTTATGAAATAATGTTATCATTTTTATGTTTACTCTTATGTGTTAAACATTGCTATTTAGTACTTGGCAGTATTTTACTTTTGCATCTTCCACCTTTCATAAAACAACAAATGAAATCTTTTGAATGAGTTAATCACATTTAAAACTATTAACATACCAAAAAAGAGGAAGAATGTTATTCAAACAGTTTTATTTCTTGAAAGGAAGTATTTATAAGATGAATAATTTTAGTTGTTTGTTTACCCTTTCCATATACTTAGCAAATAATGTTCACTAAAGCCCTTCTGAATTTTAAGGCAAGTCATAGCAAAAATATTGTTGAAAAATGCTGCATTTACTTGCAATATGCCAAATTATCTTTCCAACCTCCACAATTACTTTATGGTTAATATAATATTTTTTGTAATCGTATACATGGGTTTATTTTTTATGCCATATTTCCAGATTCATACTGTACTTTTTATTTTCTTTCTTTGTTGCTGTTCCCTTCTAATCTTGAAGTGAGGTAATAATAGTGCTTTCCATCTAAATGACTTGATACAAAGTAATAACATTACAAACACTTCCTGATGGATGTGAGTGTGATATAATTTAAAGGTGTCTGTGATATAATAGTTTAATAATTGTAGAAAGTAATTTTATTTATTATTTTGTATGGCCTGAAATACGAAAATCTGCTTATCACCCACATTAGCCTACAATTAATTCGTTATATTTTACAGTTTGCCAGTAAATCTAAATTAATCTGCAAAGTTAGGAAAATTTAGCATCCTTCTTTATTAATATCCCCGGTTTTTTCACAGACAATTTTAACAGAGTTAACGGGGAGGAATAATTTTTATTTATATCATGTTATATTATGTTTTGTTTTTCAACTTAGTTTTTCAGTTGTTATATGGTGAGCAGTAACTGATTTTATTGATACATATGCTCCAAGCAGAGGCTTCAAAAGTTAGTGTTTGTAATGCAATGTTTTTGTAATCCAGCCCATAACAATTGTTCATATTTTTGGCGGTTAGGATTGTGAATTATGCTTTCTTTCACATGAATAAAGGAGATAATATTTTTGTTAAATGCATGTTGACAACTTTTAATTATCAAATTGCCTCTGCTGCTTGCTGCGGTCATCTTGTTTTAATACTCGGGTCTTCCCTCTAGGAGGTGTTGCTTTAAGTATACTTCTAGATATGGGAAGATTTTTTTTTTACAGTTCATATTCAGCCACATTATATAGCAGAAAGATCACTATCATGAGCTGTAATCTTGGGGACTGATAGTAAAATCTATCTGCAGGACAGCATTTAAATCAGTTCACTCCAATTTACTGGAGCGCGCGCGCGCGTACACACACACACATACACACACATATTCACATATTCACTTTGCCAAAGGCATAGGTAACCTGCAAGCAATGTACCAAATCGTTCGAGTATTTAATTGAACTAGACTGTCTGATGCCATTGGCACAAAAGCGAAATTAAATTAGCTCAGGAAAACAGTGTCGATCATCGTAGTTTCAATGTGAGCAGTGATACCGAGCTCTAATTGCGTGATTTATACATTATAATAAAACTGCATACAATTTAATATAACAACAATTTTAAATAATATAATAATTTTTTTGTGATTTCATAATCAGAATGATGTCTCCAAGGGGCTATCATACTCATAGGAGTACGTTGGAGAAGAGCTCATTGTATGCATTTTTGTTTGCTCATCTTTGTGTTTTCATTTAAGCATGGCCGAAATTATTGTTATGCAACTTTGTATAATATATGTTAGGTTACACCTAAAGAACAAGCTGTACGACAACGTAATTTGCTTCCCGATAAGGAAATGTAAGGGAAATAAACAATATAAATCGAGAAGTAGAGTACAGCTTAAAACACCACAGAAACGCGGGACAAGCTAACTGGCAACATTTAAATACCCTGAGCCTCCTGATAAAAACACCTGGGATACTGATTCATAAGAAAATAACTGGGACAGTGAACGCGTGGGTGAAAGAACATATGTACATATATTTCGTATGTATGTGATCACTGATCGGTATAATCCTATACAGAATACATCACGAGGTACACTCGCTTCCACTTATGCCGTCATCGCAACTTTAGGAAAAAATTAAATTGACTTTTATTTATTGACGCTCTTTAACTACTATGGTCCTTAGCGTCCCATTCTATATTTGGCGTGAAAGACTGGTAATTTTGCTCAGAGGCTTCTTTATCAGGCTTGAGGTAAATCTACGACACGGGACCATCGGCTTTACTTCCCTTCCGAAAGAAGCCATGCTAAGGATTTTTACGCCCGGTAAAATCCTTGTCCTCTGCCGGGTTTGAACCCACCACCTCGGGAACTAGAGGCTAGCATGGTAACCACTACACCACGGAGGACGACGCAAATTTAGGAGGCATTTTACTGATCTTCACAGTGCAGCACGTATAGCAAACAGGTGGTGTGTGTATCTGTTTACCTTTCCTCCCATACTGTGGCATCCTGTTTTACGGGGACTATTTCAGCTGCGTCCATGTAAAAATGTTTACAAATTATCAGCACGTCAGTTCGTCTATGGTTTTTAAAATATATATGTCAGTTGCGTTCATAGCTACCTGCTTAGGAAGCTTGGGTAGGTTTAGGTTCTTCGATAAGACAAAACCAAACACTATAGAATGCGTTCTGTGCGATGGTATTTGTTATATTTAATTTGTTGTTGTCTAGCCCCACGTTGTGGTGCCAATTTAAAGTAGTTTTAATGTTATTTATTTAACATTATTGTTGTAGCCCCACGTTGTGGTAGCCAATTTGCGGGTGTATTAATTGTATATTTATTTAATTTGTTGAACCCCACATTTGGGAGCCAATTTGAAGTAACATTATTTGTATATGTTTGTATTTGTTAGCCCCACATTGGGGAGCCAATTTGTAGTGGTATTACTTATAATGTTTATGTATTTGTGTTTACTCCACGCGATGAAGCCATTTTGTGACGTGATTCTTTGTTAGGTTTGTAGCTCCATCTGGTGTTAGCAATTTGCGGTAGTATTAGTGTTCGTTTGAAAGAATGCTACTGTTATTTTATTTAATTTTTGTTCACTGTCCTCCGGCTAGCTATGATCCTTTGGTCAAGCACTTCTCTTTATACAGGTTGTGTAAACGGAAGGGAGTCTCTTATCCAAAGATAACACTGATGAAAGAATTTGTTTTACACCTTTATTGTCGAACACATTTACTATCACATTTACACATTGATCTTGACACTCGCCAAACTGAAACTGTTATAATAACTTCATTACTGATCATTCTTAATTCGCGTACTTCAACTTTTTGTATAATTAACTTTACAACACTTTAGATTTTTCATAACTCTGCTGCGCGTAGCTTGTGAATCGATAGCCGACGTATAATATTTCTGCTGAACTATCGGACTGAAGGCGACGTGTATCACACAAATATTTTCGACGAACTGACGGACGGAAGGCGTGTAGTGTACAAAGAATTTTGATGAACTGGGAGCGATCCACCTCTGACTTGGCTCTTTTATACTCATACACCCCGATATGCCTAAAGATTATAACTGAGCTGCAATTGGCTAATAAAACGCGCCAACATTAGCGTCTATTTTAATATCCAATGAAAATTATGAATACATATGCTCTAGGGAAATGTTCCAGAAGATTCTAAAGGAAAACGCGCCAACATTACGTAACTTCCTCGTTTCCAATAATGATAAACAGCTCACCCCCTCGCTGCATTATTGCACGCTATTATTGTCAGTTTCAGTAAGGCATTAAAAACTTACTTCTCAACAATAATTACAATAAACAAATATCTCAAATTAATGTCACACAAAAATGCATATTCATACTATAATCACTCTTTACATTTAAATAATTTGTGATACAAATTACTGCATCATCTGCGACGAGACACAACAAAGCACCGTTTAGAACGCTTTCTGCTACGTCACACAGCATAAAGATCAAACTGGACATACGTAATAGTCCTCATTCTCAGTTGTGCACGAGCCATGGACTCGATGACAAGTGAGAAGGGGAAGCCTTTTATTTTCAACCAACATTTTTAACCTTTTTACTGTTTCAACCATACAAATTCTTTGTTATTGTTTTTTTGTTTTTTTTTGTTTTTGTCAACTCGTGTCCAGTTCTTAGAATTTTACGCATAACACAATGCAATCTAACAACATTTCATCCATTTGTGGAGTTTAAATTCAAAACGTTAGATAATCCTAAGTCTGCAAATGGTAAGGGAAATGTTTGTGCCAGAAATTGAAAATACTGGGACTGACAATTCAAATCTTTCAGAGGCGCAACTGATGTATTGACCAAGAAATCCAGGGACGCAACTGACCTATAAAACTGACCGCGGGACGCAATCGCCGAGCATCTGTTTTACGTGCACAATTCTGAATTATTCACATATGAATACATAACTTGTCCAATTTCAATTCTTGTTCAATACCTGATTTAGCCGCCTAGGCACTGAATAATTTGCAGCTGGAAGAACTCTGAACTCTAAACGCAAATGTTCCCGCATTTCATGAAAGTGTTCCCAGAGGGCGACGAGAGATGCAGTGCCTAGGCGGCTAAATCACATATTGGACAAGAATGGAAATTGGAACCGATTATTAAATAGTATCTAGCAAATGTGTACTCTTCGAGAGTAAAAAGTAAAATTGATGTGTTACACTCACATGACTTTCTCTACTCTTGTACAAACTATTCTTACAAACGCTTATTTTCCATATGCTTCATGTTAATCGAGATATCGAAATGTTAATCTTATTGATAATTTTCTTGTAGATGAAAGGGAAATTGGTAGCTTTAAGCGATATTTAAAATATTTTAAGAGCTGATTACTATATGGAGTATTTCATTCTCTTTGCATTACCAGGACAAAAAAATAAGAGCTATAGATTTTAACTGTGCAGTAAACACACCGTAGTGATAGCACTGGAAAAATGCTTTTAACACACTGCCTAAATCCATCGGTATGATTCCTTGTAATGCAAAATTATTTGTCATTGCATTGAAGATTACTTTTACATCATCAATTACAATATCCTGCAGTTAAACCTCATCAGCGCACAAGTAAGGAGCATATGGCATAACACTGTCATAATTTGAAATTGATTTTAAGTGCAAATCAGTACCTAAATGAAGAATTTTATCAATTACTTCAAAACTCCAAGCATCAATATTTATTACAGTTGAAAAACATAACGCCACCACCGAGTTGCTTGTGCACTGTGTTTTTAACCTCAACAAATATGTCATTATTTTGGCTCAAGGTGCCAGAAACCACTTTGGCTGCTTTCACGGAAAACAACTTCTTAACATTAAAATTAAAACTGGTTGGTTTCTTACTAGGCATTATGAAAAGTCTTAAAACGTAAACCAGCAAACAAAGAACAGAAACCAAAACAGAAACACCTGAAAATGGTCCTATAACAAATAATATATGAATGAATAAAATAAAACCGCCCTTAAACCGTGGAAACAAAAAATATAAACTAAAATAGGAACATTTAAAATGCTACTATAACAATAAGATATGAATTAATAAAACGAAACTATGTTACGAAATTGGTTCAAATCAACATTCCTTTGAAGCAAAAGCCAATATAAAATTTACAAAATCATAGCAGTTCGATTATTTCTCAGTATAAAAAATATTTGACTATCGCTTAAGGCGTACTATGTTCCCCTTGTTTTGTATTTGCAAGGGCAATATAGAAATACACTAGCCTTTAAGTATATACATATCTCTTAATAGCTGGTTGCTATGTGCAGGACCATTCTCTTTGGCACAGATTAATACTCTTTGCATATCTAAGACAAAAAATGAATAACGTATTCCCATTTGAGAAAAAATATAAGTATTGGAAAATTTAAGGGAATAACAAGCAATATCTCGAAAATGGTTCACTCCACAACAAAAAATGTACATGACATAAATTGTGTATTGTAACGCGATCTACATTTTTTGTGTAGTAAAATTTTGTCTATCTTTTATGGTTTACCAGTTACGCAAAAATTGTTCACGGTGAAGAATACTTTGGGAGACATTCACAGAAAATTCGAGATATACATTTCATTTGTCATGAAAGTATCTTAAACATTTGATATTTTAAACAAAATCGTTAGTCATTTTTGAGAAAATTAAAATTTTCGAAAAATGTTCCATGTAAAGGGTAATCTGGGGTGGGAGGATTTCCTTGAAAAACTTCGCGTCGCATTTCTGGAAGATACTGAACCTAAATACCAAGTTTGGTGTTTATCCAACTGTTCGTTTCTGAGTTATGCTGTTTCACAGACACACACAGGGACATGTTTCCAGAAATGCTTTTTTCTTGGATTCAGGGGGCCTCAAAACATATATTTCCGGTGAAATCTTGGTATCGAGTTTTTGGGTGGAATACAATATTTCCCTTACTTACTATATGTCGTAGAGAAAGTAATAATTTCTTTCAGTTTTACATTAGTATGTCATTAAAATACTTTTAATGGAGAGATTGTGTAAAACAATGTTTTATTTAGTTCTATATTTGGATTGGACAGATGATTACAATAATGTCTAGTAAACGTGTCTTCTATAAAGTAAAAAGTATAATTTACTTCAGTTTTATATTATGTTGTCATTAAAATATTTTTTCGTGGAGATATTATGCAAAACAGGGTTTTATTTGGTTATATATTTAAACAAGTTTATTATAAGTGATGAGTAAAGCTATTGCTTAAAGTTATATGCTCATATGTAAATAATCTGAAATTGTGCACGTAAAACAGGAAGCACTGCATGTGCAAAAAGGTAAACAGATGTACACACCTCCTCTCTGCTATAGATACATACTCCATCTGCGAAGTCTAGTAAAATGCCTCCCAAAGCTGCGGTGACGGCATAAATGGAAGCGAGTGTACATGTATAGATTAGATTAAAAATATTGGGTCGAAAAGGTTACCCTTAACCTCACTAGCATCTTAAAATGCTTCCTCAAAGGAGAGGGTGGTTGAATGGGACACGAAGTTCAAAAATTCAATTTTATTTACTCTTTTAAAAATGTCACTTAGTAAAGTTTTTGAAGCTTATGAGAAGTTTTATTATTTATAAAATCTCATCACAGTGGCTATACAGTGAATGCTACTATTATTCGCCTATGAAAATCAATCGGAAGAGACAAAAATTTGTGTATTGTTAAACATTTTAGTCATGTTTCCATTCTTATTAATGGTACACAGTAAGGTATACTACCAGTTTTCTAAGCATAATATGGAGATGTATGTTTCAGTATGTGTGTGATGATATGTCCGTAACAGAGAGAGAGAGAGAGAGAGAGAGAGAGAGAGAGAGAGAGAGAGAGGGAGAGAGAGATGGCTTTCTGTGAGCTTAACATTTTGGAGACGTGCGATTTATACAAAGAAGAAATGAAATATATCGACTTTTCTGTGTATACCTACATTCCGTTCACTAACTTGTTCTTGGAGAAAGGGGCAACTGCAAATAGAAGCAAAGCAACAATGCCTCTGTGCAGAAACAATCCAGGTAGACCGTGAGTATTCTGTTCGTTGGGAAGAGCATTCCAGTTGTTCACTTCATTCAGATTTTCCTTGGTTTTCCTTACATCAGCATGAATTCCCATTCTGGTTGCCGTTCCACGTTATGACAAATTTATTAGCTCTCTAACTGCTAATTTGCCACGACCTGAAGCCTTTTGAATGAATGAGTTGCGTGTTTAGCTTCAGGCAAGTTTCTGCTTGTAGGCTTTTTGGTATGCAGGCCATGGGTATTCGTTGCAAGAGGACGTAGCATGTTTATGCAACAATTTGCTTCTCGATAGTTTCACAAAGTAGTTTAAACACAGCTGCATATTCATGTGTTGATGGAATTCATACCACATTTACCTTTAGGTGAAGGATAATTAGCTTCAGTTGGTTTAAATGTTCTATGATTCTGAGTAATTAAACAGTAGATGAATATTTTTAACCTTCTCTACCATATACCTGTAGGTAGAGGAAGAACTGCGTTCCATCCAAAGAGCTAATATCAAGATCTCAATGGAAATACACATTTTGAGGCCCACTGAAGCCGAAAAAACACTTTTTAGAAAACGGTCCGTGAATGCGCTTACACGCGTGTATATGAATGTAATGTAGTGTGAGTGGGTGAGTGGGTGAGTGGGTGAGTGTGTGAGTGTGTGAGTGAGAGACTCAAAAACGAAATATCGAAAAGATGCCAAACTTGATATTTAAGTTCAGTATCTTCCAAAGATTCGACACGAAGGTTTTAAAGTAGCCCCCCACCCAAAACTATAATTTACAGGAAATTTTTTTCTAAAAAATAACGACCTTGACCAATCTTTAAGTTGTATTTAAAATATTTACACGACAAATAAGATGTATGTGTTGAATTTCTGGGAATCGGCTGTGAAGTTCCATTCTTTCCGAAGGAATTCATATGTTTGACTGGCAAATCGTAAGAGCTAGACAAAAACTTAGTATACAAAAAGGTAGATATTTTTAAAACACACATATATCTTCTTGTCACATCAGAGATATACGTTATTAGTATGAACCTTTTTAATACTTATTTTAAACTCCTCTGACTATTCAGTTATTTCTCATATCATTAAGAGAGTATGGAGTTTCAGGGCCAGAATATAGCAACCGCTTTTAAAAATTTGACTTGCCTCGGTATCCCGTATCCCCTTTTACCTACAATGAGATATATACGAAATTATATTTGCAAAGTTTGTCTCGGTTAACACGAAGTAGATAGAAAACAGGCCTTCGCGGAAATAATTTGCAGAAGTTCTATAAAATACCTAAATGATAGTGGGTAGATAGTCATGTGAATGTAACCCATCAATACTTTTCTTTCTGTACTACGTACATAGTAGGTAGATTGATACCGAGATTTCACCGGAAATACATGTTTTGAGGCGTCCTGAATCCAAATAAAACATTTTTGGAAACAAGTCTGTGTATATGTGTCTCTGTCCGTGCGCCTGTGGAAAACATAACTCAAACGAAAAGTAGGATAAATACCAAACTTGGTATAATAGGTTCATTATAAAGATGCGACGCGAAGATTTTAAAAACATCCCTCCACACCAAACTACCTTTCACATGGAATATTTTTTGGAATTTTTTATTTTCACAAAGATGGCTGTAACGATTCCGATTACAATACCGTATATTAAATATATTTACATTAAAAATTAAATTTGTATATTGTATTTTCTGGATTAGCCTGTGAAGTCCACTTCATTCGGTAGAATTTTTCTATATTCTTGTATTACTCGTAGATGTTAGTAGAAAGAACAAAACCTACTACACAAAAAATGTGGATGTCTTTAAACCACACATTTATCTCAAATAAGTTTTCTTGTGGCATCAGCCATCTCCGAGAAATCCATTATTAATGGTTCGAATTGTTCAATACTTGTCATGCTTTTCAAGTAATTCAATATTCAGTTGCTTCTAAATCACACACACAGAGCCTGGAATTAACATAGCGTTCAGTCCTTATACATTTTGCTATCACTATTACTTTATATATAGAACGAAATGTGTAATGCGGTATTTCTGGAAAGTTTTATTTAGATTAAAATTAAGAAATAGGAAATTAAACTTTTTTAAGAATTTGCATATGCATTAATAAGCGCTAGAGAGCAGAGAAAGTCATGTGAATATAGTACATCTGCTATTTTATTCGAAGGTTCATTTTGATGAGTGTTTTATTAAAACAAAACGAAGTAGAGAGTTCCACTGTTTGTATTAATCTCATGAGAGCATGCTACATTTAATGGTATTATTACTGAGCTCTAAAGATCTCAGATACACGAATAAATCTACCACACTCACACCGTTAAGAAAAAAAGATAGCGCCATGTGAGAGGGAATGGTCGGCTATAGACATGGTTAGTCAGAATGACATCACATACGAGGAGTGGGGTAAAGAAAGTAGGCGCAGTAGCATTCTGAACACTGCTGAAAGTAGATATAATATGATAAGATGCTGTCCAAGAGGCGCTAGAAGTGGGCTGGGGAAGGAAATTGAGTCGTCCTCCGTGGTGTAGTGGTTACCATGCTACCCGGCGAAGGGCGATGGATTTTTTCGGGCGTAAAAGTCCTTAGCGTGGCTTCCTTCGGAAGGGAGGTAAAGTCAAGCCGATGGTCCCGTGTCGTAGATTTACGGCACGTAAAAGAACTTCAAGGCTAATAAAGAGGCCCCTGAACAAAATTATCGGTCTTTCACGCCCAATATAGAATGGGACGCTAAGGATCATAGCAGTTAAAGAGCATCCATAAATAAAACTCAATTTAATTTCAATTTAGGAAGGAAAGCGAAGGTAGCAGTACAACCACGTAATATTTTTGTGCTTTGCTTTATCAGAAGCAGAGTAGACATACAAGGAAATGTCTTAAGAGGAAACCTTTATACAAGAGAACGAAATATCTGTTTATATATATATATATATATATATATATATATAATTATTACACTTAAGTTATTGATGTGTAATAAGACCTTAATTAAATAAGTCTGGTGGAAGTATAAAAACCAAAATCATTTAACCCCTTATTGCCGGAATTATTTTGCTGCATACACCATTCTTCCTCTAATTCTTAAACCGGCTTTCCTATCTCTTTCACAGGCACCACTACCGAAGCGATTCGATTAGCCGTGATCGTTAAAGCGAGATGAAATGACTGGCCATCCATTCAAAGCTAAATGTCGCGAGTTTGAATCCCAGCGATTGCAGTCAAATATGCCTGTGGTATCTAAAGGATGGTGAGGGCCCAAGTAAAATAACCGCTGTGATGGCGCATGAATACTGACGGGATTACATTTGGCTGCAGTTGCATGCAATTTGCTTTTATTATTATTAAAAAAAGCTACAGTTTTATGGAATACAGTCTGATGTGACGATATATTCACATGACTTTCTCTACGTTCTATCGTTTATTAATGGCTATAAAACTATTCTTACTAAAGAATTAACTTTCTATCTACTATATTTTAATCCAAATAAACCTTTGCAAAATAGCTACATTACACATTTCCTTATAGATATAAAGAGAAAAGCGATAGTCAAATATTTAAGAACTGGACGCTACATGCTTAAAATTCTATACTGTTTCCATGCAATCGCGAGAAACAACTGAAAATCGATAGGACTTGAAGAATGACAAGTATTGAACAATTCGAACCTTTAATAAAAGATATCTCAGAAACGGCTTATGCCACAAAAAGAAACTTATTTTAAATAAATTGTATGTTTTAAAGATCTCTACAGTTTTTGTGTGGTGCGTTTTCGTCTATCGTTTAACGTTTACCAGTTACACAAGATTATACAAACTTCCTTCCGAATGAAGCTTCATGTGCTATGCCAAGAAAATTCAGTATATACGTTTTGTAATGTAAATATCTTCCATATATGGTATTTCAATCAAAATTTTAAAAATGTTCCGTGTAAAGGGTAGTTGGGGTGAGGGGGATTTTCTTGAAAATCTTCGTGTTGCATCCTTGGAAGATGCTGAACTTAAATACCAAGTTGGGTATTTATCCGAATTTTCGTATTTGCATTATACTGTTCATACACTTGCGCACACACACGTAAAGACACACACGGATATGTTTCCAAAAATATGTTATTTGGATTAGGGGCCTCAAAACATGCATTTCCGCCGAAATTTCGTATTGAATTTTTGGGTGGAATGCAATACCTTAAATAATATTTTTTATTGTATAAAACAGCTATAAATAGCTGTATTTTATGGTGGAAGGTCGTGGTAGTAGGAAATTAGAATAAGGCAATTAAAAACCCTATAATCTTAAAGAGAAAACACCTTTGTACCAAATGTGATAACCACGCTATAAGGGGTTAAATCAATGTTTGTCCAAAATTTAGAGTCGATATTACGCTAACGCTATGCCACTGGTTAACTGTGCATGATAGCTACTTTAATATACCTGAAAACACTGCATTTTATTTTATCGTTCTCAAACATGGACCTGGTGATAAACATAAACAGAGGTCTAGCAAGGCAGGCGTTGCTGGCACTTGGCCCCCAGTTGGCACTTGGCCTATGGTTACGTTTCACGAGGCCATAAAACAACATAAACATATATCAAATAGGTTTAAAACATCATTAAATCCATTTTGTTGACAGAATGATTGACTGGCGCTCTCGCTCTTCAAATTTAAACTCGCGTAGTTAGATGCGCACAATAGTGTTTTGCTCTTTTTTACTTTCTCTACTACGTATAGTAAGTAGAGGAAGTATTGTATTCCACCCAAAAATTCGATACCGAGATTTCACCGGAAATATATGTTTTGAGACCCCCTGAATCCAAAAAAGGCATTTTTGGAAACATGTCCGTGTGTGTGTGTCTGTCTGTGAACAACATCTCAGAAACGAATTGTCGGATAAACAACAAATTTGGTATTTAGGTTCAATATCTTCCAGAGATGCGACACGAAGGTTTTCAAGAAAATTCCCCACCCCAGATTACCCTTTACATGGAACATTTTTCGAAAATTTTAATTTTCTCAAAAATGGCTAACGATTTTGATTAAAATATCATATATTTAAGATATTTTTATGACAAATAACATGTATATCTTGAACTTTCTGGGAATGTCTCCTAAAGTATTCTTCATTCTGAACGAGTTTTGCATAACTGGTAAACCGTAAGAGATAGACAAAATTTTACTACACAAGAAATGTAGATCACGTTAAAATACACAATTTATGTCATACACATTTTTTTGTTGAGTGAACCATTTTCGAGATATTGCTTGTTATTCCATTAAATATTTCAGTACTTATTTTCTCAAATGGGAATTCGTTTAACATTTTTTGTCTTGGATATGCAAAGGGTATTAATCTGTGGTAAGGAGAATGGTGCTGCACATAGCAACCAACTATTAAGAGATATGTCCATGCTTAAAGGCTACTGTATTTCTACATTGCCCTTGCAAATACAAAACAAGGGGAACATAGTACATAGTAGCAATAGTCAAATATTTTTAGAACTGGTCGCTATGTGTGAAATGTAATTCTCTTTGTATGTCAACAAATCGTTTCTGCAAATGTTTATCTCGATTAATATGAAATAGATGTAGTATAAGAATTGTAAAAATGTTTATACAAGAGTAGAGAAAGTCATGTGAGTGTAACATATCAGATTTTTTATATATGGTGTTAATCACCTAACTGAAATATTTTCAGAGACTGTGGAGGTGTTTTAAGCAAGTAATTTGAGATAGACGTATGGCCTGTCTGTTCAAATTTCGAAGTTACAGCTATAAGTTTATAAAGTGACAGTGCAGGATCGGCTACTGATGATGCCATTCGAGAGCACAACACACGTAAATAAAAGGACGTTTCAAAGCATACCTCTCTGGCGCAGTGGTTATGCATTAGCTTTTGAGTGAAAGGTATAGCATATTAATGCAGTTTTAAATTCATGTTTCAATTTATGTTTTAATTTACACATATGAGCACAATTAATTACATTCCTTGTTAACAAAAGGTTGAATCGTGCTGAATGCATTCATATGATGTACTTCACAATGGGAAGTGGTTTAAAGATGAAAGAAAGAATAAAAACTTCAAAGTCCCAACTGCTTGAAATGGCGACCTGCATTTTCATGGCAAAGCTGACAGCGGTGAAGGAACGATCTCTATCGATGATCTCTGGTGTGTTGTATAACGTCAGATGCTGCTATTATTCGGGAGTTAAGTCCTCTTTTGAGATGACAGGTGTTTCGTACTGTATGGACTTGAGGTGATCTCAGAAAAAGAAACTGATTGGATTGCGGTCTGGAGAGCGTGGTGGCCAAGTAACTGTTGGACTCCCTCTTCCGATCCATCGGGCAGGAAAACCTTGGTTCAAATGCTCTCGTATAATCGGGGAGAAACAGGGCGGAGCACCTTCATGTTGTAGCTACATTCGACGACGAATATGCAGAGGTACATCCTTCTAAAACTATAGGCACCATGTTCTGCAACAAATAAAGATAAACATGTCCATTTTAACTAATAGGGAAGCAGATAAGGGCCAATGCCATGGTCGCAAATAATTCCAACCTATACATATGTTCACCGTATACATCTGTTGGTGACACTTTTTCACAATGACCTGTGTGAAAATGTCCCACACATGCCTGTTTCTTGAGCTGAAAACTACACTACCCCTGGTGAACAAGACCTCATCAGTAAACAATAGCGACGAAAAGAATTCAGGCTGCTGGAGCAATGGTCAGTTACAAAATTGTAAGCATCCGAGGGCCAAAGTCTCCGGGCTTAGTGCTTGCACCTTCTAACAAACATTAATTGAGTCCTTAGCGTCCCATTCTATATTGGGCCTGAAAGACCGGTAATTTTGCTCAGAGGCCTCTTTATTATACGTGCCGTAAATCTATGACACGGTACCACCGGCTTTACTTCCCTTCCGAAGGAAGCCATTCTAAGTATTTTTACGTCCGAAAAAAACACATCCCCCTCCGCCGGATTTGAATCCGCGACCTCGGTAACTAGACTAGCATGGTAACCACTACACCACGGAGGACGACGCACCTTTCAACCCTGAAATGGGTGAAGTTGTACTTCGTGTATAGCTTGAAATACGCTAATATTAGCTCCCAATGCACGTGCAATAGCGCCTGCGAACGGAACTGATTATCAGACTGAAATGTTTACCGGATGTAAAACCTTCAAGTTTAAAAATTTACTTTTATACAATGTATTTTTTATTAAGGAAGATAGGATTTTTTCTTAATCTTAACCTATTTTGATTAAAACATATCAGCAATTACTTTATTTAAAAATAACCAATCGTCATTAACGCTAAAGTATGTCCACAATAGCACTTTGAGGCAGTATTTTTAACACTTAAATAATTTCTGTCTAATTATGTAAATATATATATTCAATAACAGCCCGCCTAAAGTAATGTGTATGTAACAATATATAAAAAGTGTATATTACAGTCATTGTATATGTTTATATTATTGTATTCATGTGTAATAATGTTATGTGAATGTATTACGTAATTTAATAATGTAGGAGCTGTGAGAAATAGGTTAAAAGTTGCTAACACTTAGGTAACAATGAGGTAACCTTGAGGCAATAATGAGTTTGAGAGTTTAAATGTTACTTGTAATTCTTGGAAGCAAAAATATAATTTTAGCGACAGCCAATCAACAACCAGAAAAAGCTTTAGTTAAATGAAGGTATTCTATTGGATTAGGAATAGCCAATCAGAGACTTGAAATACAGAAATTCACAAGTTTAGGCGGTTGAGATCTATTCAGTTGGTTGCAGACAGCGTTACTAACCAGACGCAAAAATTGTCCTCAAGAAAACTAATACGTATTCGTGTGAGACAAAAAAATAGTTTACGTGTTAAAAAGTCCAAGTAATTCATAAAAGAATCTCACAGCTCTCTATATCAGTGAAGTGTTATTTAAATCGTATCAAGTATTAATAAAAGGAGTGAAGTAAAATTAAAATCTGTGTAAGTCTACATTCTTAGTCGTACCACAACCCTGCCAAGACATCCATGTCTCTAACAATAATACTGACGCAGCCGAGGCAAACATAAATATTAATATTTAATTTAAAGAAACGGTAAAAAAAATGCAGAGTTAATATTTTTAAAAATTTTGGTCAAAGGCTACCGGGTACCATACGTGCGGTTGCAACTACTTCAAGTGTTCGGCTCCCCAACAGTTGAAATACGATACAACTCCTTCAATACAACAAAATACCTACTTCAACTTAGAGGTTGGTTTTATCATTCTAATGTGTAACTTATCTTCAATTATTTCTGAGAAAATCGGTCATTTAAATCAGAAAATGTCATCCACAGGAAAAAATGTTCAAAGCAAAAATGGAGAGGCATAGTCGCACACAGGGGTGAGCACACAGAACCTGCAATACTTAACAATATTACCAACTTCCAGAAGAATAGTTTTCCTAAAAGGCTAAAGTTTACCTCTACTCCAAAGTGTATAGGAGTTCCTGTTCTTTCTGTGGAGTGGTGCAGAAATCGCAGTACAGAATGATAGATGTAGTACCATTTTTAAAAATATAATTAAGTATAAATTTTGGATCCACAATGATAAAATGTATGTGAAATTAAACAGGAAATTCTAATTAATAAAGCTGCGCAAAAGACCAACACTTCATTTTTTGCCATTTAGTCTTGCATGTAGGCGTTGTCTGTTGTGACGCTATAGCAGGGAACGAGGGAAGTGTTCCTCTGTACAAACGGAAATGCACGAGATTTGATTTGCAGTTCTCAAAAGGAGAGGGAACAATCTGCTTGCGCAGCACTAAATAAGAGAGACGGCAAGTAAATTAATGCAGTATGTACCTGCAGGTACCTACCTGTTTACTTTCTTTCCCTTTGTAAGGGGACGTGGAGCTTTGAATCAGAAGTGCACTCAGACAATTCCTTGTATTCCGCTGTCTGAAAGAGGGAAGCTGCCTGGTGCTCCACCCCCAGAAGAACCTCGAGTTTTGGATGAATTACAAGAGAAAAATGCAAGCTAATTAAAGTGAACCTGAGATACTCCTGGCAAATGCGATTCTATTGGGTTATGTAATAAATAGTTTTGTGTATTTAAACATTTATATAGTTTTCTTGTTATAAGCTGTAGAGTATCACTTCAATTATGTTTTTAGAACTATAATTTTAGTTTTCTACAATTTACCCGGTATTAGCATTAGTCCGACGGAGGCGGCCTCCAACCATTGGAATCAACACCGCACGTAGGCCATTGCAAGTGCTTTATGTCTTACGTGGCCCCTGGAAGGAAGGGATGAAGGGGAGACCCGAAGGGTGATCAGATCCGGGCGACGCGCGCTAGCAAGGACGGCTTCTGTAACGATTCCAGAAATACACCAAAACTGACGCCGGCGTGAGCTTGCATGTTCAATATTCAACCCCGGGGTCCCAGAATGAACGAGTCCTCCAGGCAGGGGAAGCAGCTACCCATCCAAGCGCTAGGAGGAAATCTTTATATAGTGCAAACTTCACCGTCCCGTCGCAACACACCAATCGCATTCGCCATATCTTACAACCTATGCATATAAAACAAACAGATGAAAGGAAGTGATAATGGGAACAGAAATGCCGAACAGAAAATTAGTTTTAGAAGAGGAATTGTCCAATAATCGCCTACCGACCTGGGCAAACCACAAAAGAGCAAGGTCAGAGTGGGTGGCCCGACGGGAATTGAACCTGGGACCTCTCGAATACGAAGCTACCGCTAGCCATCTCGCTCGGTCAGTGTACCTATGTTTTGCCTGAACTAGCTCCTCCATAAGAAAAATGAGCTTTAGCTCCCACATCATATACACGGAGATTAATACTATAACGAAATGCAGTCTATGTACTGAATGACACTAAAAATGCTAATGTGTACATACACACGACTTTCTCTTCTCTTTACAGCTTTACGTAATTCCATATGTGTATTGGTACAGTGTGGGTCGAAATACCGGCGGGCTTCTAGCGGGTCGTACGGCGCGCGTTTACTGGGTAGGTGTGAGTACGCTATCGAACCGTATAAAAGCCCATGTGCGATGAATGGCGGAGAAGACTACCATCTCCGCAGAGGGAAAAGGACACCAGCGCAGCTGAAGAACAGCTTTCCGCCACTTCGCCGCCGCCAGTCGAAGCGTTCAGCGCACTCTTACCGATCAGCCCAAAAAACCACTCACCCCCGAGCCACGTGCCAGAACGCTTCTCCGCCGTTGTTCGGGAAGTACATCGTCAACTCACGGGCACCTGCTCCTCAACGCCGCCCAGCACTTATGGCCATCTGCGGACAGTGCGACGAGGATTAAGAGCGATCGAGGTCCAGCACCGCTGGTCAGACTGGAATTCCTGGTGCAGAGCGAGTACTCGGGTGCCTTGGGCGCGGGGCTGCTATTGTTAGGGCAAACTCTGCTGCTTGAGGCCATCCGAAGAGCCCACCCAAAGCCATGCCGCCGCTGCTGCCTGTATGGGCACACCGCCGAGACATGTGACGCCGCACCCCGCTGCCACTACTGTGGTAACGGGATACTCACCGCTGACTTCGAGCACATGACTTGACACGACGCCGCCGCCGCTTCTGCGCCACCTGTTGAGGCAAGGGCTACTACACCGCTCAGGCCGTCTGCTCACTCTATCCACGTAGAAGATCGCCAAACAAACTGAACACGGCTATGCAGAACTTACCACCTCCACCACAGATTGACACATCGCATGTAGAACAGCTGACCAACACCAATAGCCTACTTGAACAGAACACACCAAAAGACACCAGTATCCTTGAAGCAATTCAAGACCTACACGTTGAGTTGCTGGACTTAGCCAGACGTCTCGTCGCTCTGGAAGAGTATTTTAGCACACAGATCACCTCCATCACAGTTAACATAGCAAGACAGCACGAGGGAATCATCGAGAAAATCGACCGGTCCAATTGCACCACCGTTAGCATGGGAAATGCCTACCGAAGTGATAGGATCGCAGACCATACGAACGAATGATTCGGACAATCCAGTCTCCTCTACAGTCACCACTACGAGAGACAGCACATCACCACAAAAGACAACACGCTTCAGAACAATCAGTCTACACTACACCCAAAACCAACGCCCGGAGGTAACAGATCCGGGTATAGAGCCAGGAGTACAGCAGAAGACATCACTGCTCATAGGTTCCTGTCAGAGCTTCGGCCATGTCAAGTACCTAATCCCCACTGCGGAGCAATTCGCCACACTTAGTAATTAACCACGAACCACAGGTTTACTTCGGCGGTACCAGACGCATGACACCAATTACCTATGCCTCCAATAAATAGCGCCACAACAAAACAAGATCCTTACCCTTCCTCTTCCCTTCCCAGAGACCTTCATATTCTTATTTTTCCTTATACCTTTATTCCTGTTTCCTCTCACCCCAAAATGGCGGAGACACTTTGCTTCGAGACTCCGCCGGAGAAACATGGGCAACATTCCGCTCTCCAAGATTCCTTCCCTCTGCCGCTCGAGGCCAGTCGTAGGATTCGGCCTGCTGCCAATATGGGAACCTCACCGACACCTGTGACGCCGCACCTCGCTGCAACTGCTGCGGGAATCATACGCCGACCGCCGACTGCTGTGCGCATGACCTAGTGCAACGCTGCCGCTACTCTGCCACACCTATGGAGGCGGGGGCCACTACGCCGGTCAGGCCGTTTGCCCGCTATAACCGCGTAGGACCTCGTAATACCACAAATCAGGCGTACCAACAACGCAGACCTTCGCAGCACCACAACCACCTCACAAAGACACACATCCCAAGACAACACAGGTAATCTACAAGAACTCCGAGACGTGGGAACAAACCCTGAGTTACGCTCTACAGAACGTCCAGGAAACTAACCGCAACCTGCAAAGCACCTGTA
Source organism: Deroplatys truncata (assembly GCA_030765065.1). NCBI lineage: Eukaryota > Metazoa > Arthropoda > Insecta > Mantodea > Mantidae > Deroplatys > Deroplatys truncata. The sequence continues at coordinate 149,841,768 of CM060984.1, read as the reverse complement.
ACGCAGAAAACAAACACTTCCGAGAACGCTACAACAGCTAGACAAGGTAGTCGCTTACATCACCGACTCTCGCGTCTACAAAAAAGTAAACAAACAGCTAGATGAAATACCCCAAGAACACACTGCAGCACTGACCACAAGCTCAACCAATTGGAGAATCTGTTGAAACCAGGGCATCGCCTTCAAATAGGTATACCCCGAAAGAGAGAAAGAAATACTATCAGCTGCCCAGAGATTTTGGAACCATTCTGCGTCCGTTAAGAATTCTGGGCGCTGACATCACCACCAGCACTGGAGGCTTCAGCACAGCAAGTAGGGTGACGTCTGGCCTTTGCCAAGGTGTAAGTCCTACACCCCACACGTCGGTCTGAATTTAGATATCGCTCGCAAACCTCGATTTGTTTCGACGGTACCAGACACCATGCTACCACAATTAATCCCAATACAGAGAGTCAACACAGTATTACCTTCCCTACCTAACACTTTATCCTTCCCAGGATATTTACCTGTTATCCTTTATACCTTTATTCCTGTTCTTCCCCCCAAATAATGTCTCGTGCAAAAATTGTGGCAGTAGGGGGTAATATGAAAACGTAACGTTGATCTTACCTTTGATCAAAGAATATGTTTAAAATTTTATTGTTGTTTCTGTACGCAACGATCACAACTGCTAGCAAATTCTGAAATAGGGTCTCCAGGTCCATCTGTAATTTCACTAAGCACTCCCCTCATTTCATTCTCAAATTCCTGACATATATGGGATTGTATATATGTATTTTCTTTTAAATCCTCTACAGATAAAAATCACATTATTCATTGCTGGACAATGTACCGACAATTATAAACAAGGAATTTACTGTAACTTGCGTGTATTCAACAAGACATTAGAATGATACTCAGCTGGCAGGGCGGCACTGCGTGAGTGGCGATTGATTACTTCCGTGAGGAAGCGGTCGGTTCTCCCCAATAAAGACTTGGCTTACTAGAATGCCGATAGGTTTGAAATGGTCCACACTGTACTTGTATAAAAGGCGATTCTTCTATTTACGTTACGTTAAAATTTTGAACAGCAATGATATTACATTTAAACAATATGGACTTGGTTGCGCACACCATACGGAAAACTAAGAACCCTGCGGTGAAAAGAACTCCGATAAGGTGCTTTAGAGATTCTGCTCGGCAGTTCAACCTAGGAAATTTTAAAGATGCAGCAACAAAGTTTTCGAAAATGGCTAATGCTACAAATAATTGACTTGATAGATGGTATATTTCAATGAGCTCTAAATTGATCGTGTAGTGAGTTTTCGTCTCTTATAAGAAAATTTTATAAAATACACTCAAAATGAACGCTTCACAAAGTATTAATAGACAATATAAGATATCCACTTTATTAGTTATGCAAATGTCTTAGATGTGCGGTATTGAAAAAAATTATTAAAAGTCTCTGCTAGACAGGATTAAGCAGTGTCTGACTGAAATATAACATTTGGTATACATTCAAGTTATCGTTTTTGAATTATCCTACTCACAGACGGTCAGGAAACAGTACACAAGCAACAGTGAGCGTTTCCTGAAAATGTAATTCTGGTATTCAGTGGACCTCAAAAGGTGTATTTTCGGTGAAATCTTGATGTCTAACTTTATTTGAAATACAATACCTTCTCTACCTAATATAGGTAAGTGATAAAGTAAAAATTGACCTTTAAGGATACAGTACCAGATGCCTCCAGATGCACGCGTATTTTTCAGATTTAAAGCTCACAGATTTGCAATTTTGAACATTACATACTTAGCCTCTCCTCAGGCGGAAGTATAAATGTAAAGGGTTAAAATGACCAGCATTAAATCAGTCGAGTACGATATGGTGAATTAAACGCTGCGTATTCCCCTTATAATGTGTATGTTTTCTAAGTAGGCAAAACGAAAACCTTGATTTTCCACCCGAACAAGATTTATGACTATGGTTAATGTCCCAAAGTTATAATCGACCTCTGAAAGATTAATATTTTGACAATGGCTATAATGAAAATCAACATTTCCTACTTGAAGTTATACATACTTAAAATATCCGTATAGTCTAAAATACTCTTAATGTAGTTTATGTGATGTCCATTTCTTTGCAGAATGGCTCAATGGTTTCGGTCACGGTTGTGGTATTGGTTGAGATTCCCGGCCATGTGGTGGTGATTGTCTCCCCTATCCAGACCTTCACATATGGCTAACTCATGTCAGTATCCTCAAGATGTAACGTGATTCGTAGTCCATGCTAAAAGCTGTAGGTCCCCTTATTCCATCGCCATTCTCATTGACATCCTACTATCGGAGGTAATGCTACTGCCCGTTTGGCGAGTTTAGTCGTTGATTACATGGACCACATGTGGAACGCTGAAACATTTGAATTTGAGGGTTTTGTAACACAAGGTGGTATGGATGAAATGAAAACACTAATACATTTACTACTGAACTTTATATTATGTTGAAAGTTGATGTATACAACATTGAAAAATGGGAGATTTCTCAGAATGCTACATGACCTTTACGCGCTCTGCACAACTCATAACGGTAATGCAATTCAGGCTATATCCATTGTAACAACAGAGGGGTGAGATTCTGGATATCTTTAGAAATTCTTAATTTCAGATCATCGATGCTTTTGGATTTCTGTGAATAGACAGCGTCTTTAACAAAACTCCACACGATAAAGTCGGGAGGAGTTGGATCTAGCGAGTTTGGGGGCTAAGAAGTTGGTCCGATTAGATCACATCGCATTTGTAAGCGATATTTAGAAAATTACGAACCTCGTATGCTTACTGAAGGGGTGCACTGTGTTGCTAGAATACAATGCTTGTATTGTGCTTTCCTCAAATTGTAGCAACAAATAATTGCAGCATATACAAATAAGACCCATAGTCTACTCTCTTTTCTGTAGAGAAGAACGGCATACTACTTTATTGCGGCTAACTCCACACCATGTGTTAACTTTTGGACTTGATCTTATAAGCTCGTATGAGACGTGCGGATTTTCCCTTGTCCAAATAAACCCGTAACGAGCGAGGTAACGCGTGCGACTCACATTCGGGAGGTACCGGGTTCGATTTCCGGCGACCGCCCATTCTAACCCATGGGTTTTTTCGGGGGTTTTGCTGGGCCTTCAGACGAATGCTGGAGTGGTTTCTCTCATCCCCGAATTTTATGTCTCTCCACATGACTCCATTTCATTCAGCCTTCACCTCGTTAGGTCTGTTTAAGGGTCGGAAGTGTCGGCGATGGTGTTCCGGTGCTGCGTGACAGGGAAAAAGAATACTCTCTGTGAACTTCCTTCGTCGCTCGGCCTTCGGCTGGGTGACGGTATACGGACTGCCCCTTGGCGTTGAGCCCTCTGTGTGTGGGGCGAGATCTTCGGTTTGCCTACCCGACTGCCGGAGAGAGTCAATCTGGAAACTCTAGAGACATCGTCATCGCTGTGCCGTCACTCCTGAATCCGGCCCCCGGTTTCCTCTTGTCTCATCAGTCCCTCCTGGGGGCACCCCTTCGAGGGGCATATGTACAATATCCTCATTCATTAGATCGGTGCTGGCTCCCCTCCGATACACACTCCATTTCATGCCGTTGTATGAAAAGTCTCTTCGTCTATAACTAACCATTTGTTTAAGAAGCAGCCATCGTCTTCAATGCGTTGGCACATTATGGATGCAGAATTGAAACGAGCTTCATGATCCTCATCGCGTAAGGCTTGTGAACGTTGTAAGTGATCTGAGTGCAGCTTCAGGTACTTTCGAAGACAGGATGAATATGGTACATTTATCTCTGCTGACGTAGTCTAAAACTTTAGTAGGAATCCTTGTTATGTTTTCTTGCATCTGTTTTTAATACAGAAATTGTTTCTAAGAATGTTCGATGTTACAACATTATGGAATCGTATTTAAGTTGCGGTGGTACTGCATGGGAGGTATGTGCGCCAATTTGGGATTTGCAGGAATGGCCCAGGTTCGATGCTAGCTCAGGGACTCGACGTTTTTGTTTTTTTTTAAATCTGACTCCTGATATTACCTCGCCACACACACGCACACACACACGCCTTTCTTTACTGCTGTGTTTCATACTATCGCCCCTATCCGCCGACACTCATATTTATTTTCACAACCACCTCCAAGCAAACACCACGAACAAGTGTTTTCTAAACTCTCTTTGTTTATTTCCACTTTCCTATCGCTCCATTTCACTATCACATGATTTTTACCTTTTTTCTTATTGGTTGCCTGCGGCTATCAGAGCACTGACCTTTCCTACCCATCTGTTTTTCAGGCGACCTAACGGTACGCTAACGTTACACTTCTGTTCTCACTTGGCTTAATGGAGGGAAAACCAACCTCGTTTTCTGCCTGCTGCTTTCTTTTCAACCCATATTCACCTTTACATTAACACTTGCTTCACCGTCTTATTTAATAATACCATTCCTACTGCTATTAATATTTATTTTCCCTGTGGTTATTTTGTATTTAGCTACGAGGAATGTACTGCCTCAAAGTACATTAAGCACAACATACTCAAGTCAATAATTCTCTTTGAGTTTGTTTAATATTACGAAATTTGCTATTTCGTTCAATAATTGTGTGGGTATCGCTAATTGACCATGCACAAAATCATTATTCGAATTATTACCTTCACCATTATTGTTACTCTGACATGTTTGAGGAGAAATCGATCACAATGGGAGTCAATCTGCAGTCCCATTACTGTTTGAAGCTTCTGCGGAGATATCAGGTATAGCACCACAAAGAACGCATTGCGCTCGCTGTCCATTCCAATAGCCTTATTAATCGTCTACGATTTTGGTTTGACCTTGTGTGTTCCTAATTTTCATTTTTGCTATATACGGAAACTTCCATGTTTTAAGTAAAATATTACCAGAATGAAAAGCATCTTACTATCGTACTAGCTTTTATAATAGTATTTATTATTATCCATATCCAAACGGATCACCTTATACGACTTGGCCTCCCACATGGTCAAACTGACCAAGGAAAAGTAGTAGGGAGAACAATTCGAAACATACAGCTCTGTCTTTGCTATTAATGTAAATTAAACCGTCCAACTTCTCATATAGGCCACGAAAAATATATTTATAGTTAGTCGTCCTTGACGTATTTATTGTTAGGAATCACTTGCTCATATTGATTAAAATGTATATATTGATTTTAACAAGAGTTGCTGTATATTGAATACTAGCTGGTTTACCCACCATGGCACAGATAGCTTTTTAAATTCAAATGATTTCGTTTGGCTCCCCTCATTCTTAATGAAATAACTGTACAATGATCTAGAATATTTTTGTGGCGAATCCTTCTTTTTATCTCTTATAATTGTAATTTTGTACAACTATTGCTAGTAAGGGATGAAAAATTCCCAGCTATCCATGCAAAAGGATATGACACATCGGCGGAATATCTTGCAAGTTCTGGAAATGCTGCATACCGTATACGTATCTTTTGGTAGTGGAAAATCATTGATCGAAATGGTGGAGTAAATTGATTAGTCACACCAGGTGGACGTTTAAACATTTGTTTTTTTTCTTGCTTCGCATTGTTATTTAATAACATAAAAGACAAATAGCTTTCACAAAATACAGAAATCATTTACATATAGGACGAAATCCTGGTGAAGCTAGTGAATTTGAAGACTGCCCACTACTGACTAGAAATGACACAGTCTGCGACCATCGAGAAAAGTTATATTCTCGTTGTTAATTATAAAACATCATTTGATTGATTTCTAATCTTCGCTGGGCACAATATTATATTTTGCTAATGAATATGATTTCGAACATACAAAGGAAATAAAGCAAACCTTTTTTACGTAGGGGTTATTAAACTATTTTGGAATTGGTTCACATGCACATCGTGCGTTATAGGCAGATTTGATTCTTTTTTGTTTTTCATAAATCGTGACCTTCTGTACATATTATTGTATCCGCGACATTTATTTTAGTTTACATGCATGTTGTGTGCAGTAACAGCCACCAGTTTCTACTACATACCATCTCAACTAAAAGTTAAAGCAATTCTTATTCGCAAGTATGTTCTTCTATAACTCTAATGTCTTCATATTTTAGTACAATGGTGCGGCTACTGCAAGGCGGCTCGTGCGTGGGACGCTTCCAAAACACTTATAATATTCTCATACTTCTTCTCATGAAACTTTCATTTTATTATTCGAAACTGAGTGAATTTCTTACTTGGTGTTTCTTTTAGTACTTACAATATATGGGGTTTCTTGCATCAGTTTATTTTGCAAGTTCACTCATAGATAAAGGTCATATACAGTTAATCAGGGGATCGTGAGGGTCAATTATTTACTAAATACCCTGTCTTCAAATTTTTTCTGAACTATATTTAATGACTCGTCAGCTGTATGGGCGGTAGCAAAGTCTTGCTGGAAATCTAGGCTGGCATTTAAGTCGGTCGGCTGTAAAAAACTGATGCAAATCATTCCTCTGCCTCTCTACATTTATTGTTTGATCAAAAACTATAAGTCTTGATATTTGTAAGCATTTACTGCACACCAGTTTTCGCGTCATGCAAGGGAACTTCGTGTGTAAAATCGGGTTTCTCAGTATTCCAATATCTGTTATTTTGCGACGAACATAGCCATATAGATGGCAACCATACTTCGTAAGAGAAGAATATTAAGCGTGGGTCAGTTACTCTATCATCGACATTTTGCAAAATCAAATTACCTAAATTTACTCGACTCTCATGATCGCATGAGAAATAAGGTGTATGCAACACACACCCCAAAACACAAGAACTAAAAACGTCAGGCGAGAAATACACTCAATTTCTGATACTGAACTCTCATTTGTGAACGAAAATTCCTTGAAGATACCAGAAATATGCGGATAGAGAATGACATTTCCAACATCTCTTATGAAGGCATGTGTTTATCATCATTGTAATTTTAACTTAAATATGAGAACGTGAGGCGATTGTGGGAATATTATAACTGTTTCTGCGGGATCCCGAGCTGTCGGCCGGCGCGCGAACAGCCTTGTGGTGGCCTCAGTATAAAGAAAAGCACTGTGCATAGGCTTTGTAAGTCCTTTTTAGTTTTTAGTAATTAACGAACTTAAATTAGGTGCTTTATAGCCCACGTTCGTCAGAAAAAAAGGTCTTTTCAATGTTGAACAAATAAAAATGTTTGAGTAGCTTTTTTAGATTATCCTACATGCACACATATAAATATATAAAATAGAAAAAAACGTTTTGTGGGAAATTTTACTTAAATCTTTTTTTCATTTTCTTTTAGAAATTTTTATATTGATACACTACTCTTATTTATATTTAACTGCTAACTAAACTAATTTCATTTAAAATTATGTGTGTTCCGTTATTTTATTTAAAAGATTAAAACGTTTTTTCTCTCTATAATACTGGTATAGCTTTTTTGAGATTTTATGCAGTTTTAATTTTACATCACCATTTCAAACTTTTAAATATTTTTTTATAAATGTGAAATTAGTTTAACTGACATATTAATTAGAGTATAAATCCCAGGATAAGTAATCACATTCCATGCTTAGTTGGCAACATCAAAGTTGATGGCACGTGGATGTATTCACTGTTGGTTATGAACATATTTATCTTTCTTCCCATTCCTCTAAACGTGTTCCTTATTTCATATGCCTTTTTCCACCCTAGGGGTGCATCTTTAAACGTGTATTCACCACAGGACCGTTCAGTGTTTTTTCCGTTCCAGTGCAGAAACTACACTAATGAAAATCTGACTTGCAAAGTTTTCAGCAGTCCCTCTTTTACCGACATTGAACCATTTTCATCCCATCATGGACGAGGGGAAAATCTAAAATAATTCAATGTGGCTTCTGCCTCTACAGTCTGTTTAAAGCGTTAACAGCACAGTCTTTGTGTGCTGTCGGAGGTCGCACTTAGCCGCAGGCAGTTTTAAAATATGTTTATAAATTACGCCATTAAAATCATAATGGCGGACGGGTTAATTAAGTCAGGGCTAAAGGGAGATGTTTCCGGAGCCCTTTTCTCAGGTCCGCCGGGGGTTTTTGCTGCCGAAAGATGAAACAGGTGTTGGGATTCGAGAGGAACCCTTTCACAAGGAGGGTGCACTCACCCAGCCGTGAAATGCCCCTTGTATGACTACGGGCAGGTACACGTCTCTGAACAACATTGGACTAAGGTGCTCGCGTTACTTCGTCGTGTAAGCTTATCCAAAAATATCCTTCAAAAACTACTCAAGTGTTTACAAACAAATCTTGTAAAAAGTTTTTAATTGACTTGCAACAATATATGGTGCAAAAATAATTTATAGTGCAGCATCTTTATGAGCCCAAAAACTGCACCTATTGGGAGGACATAATGAAAATGAGCTACTACATAGTAGGTGTCGTGAAGAATATCAATAGCTGCATCTATCTACAACTTCATAATCGAGTTAGATTTTCATTACATATTTACACATATTTTCTGTTTAGGTAGGTCAAAGCAAGTCAGACTTTTAGAAAGCGGCTCGCTATATGATAGCTTTGAAGATCCATTCCCCTTGTGTGACAACGACAAAAAACGAATAGACGTGCCCATAAACAACAAATCTGATGTGTTTCAATTACATACAAACTACTCATACTAAGGCTTATTTTACTATCTACTACATATTAATCCAGATAAACCTTTGTAGAAATAGCTATATTATACATTTTGTTGTAGATATAAAGTGAACAGCGATAGTCAAATGTTTAAGAATTGGGCGCCATATGCTGGTCTGTTTTTCCTGTTTCCTGCAATCGCCAGAAACAAGTGAATTGACAGGACTTTAAGAGAATGACAAAGAAATGAACAATTGGAACCATTAATAACAGATAGCTAAGAAACACCTTATGCCACAAAAAAACTAGTTTGAAATAAATTGTGTTTTAAAGAGATTTAAATTTTATGTGTATGTTTTCATCTCTCGCTTAATGTTTATCAGTTAAACAAAATTGTATAAAATTACTTCCGAATGAAGAGGACTGCACAGGCTATACGAGAAAATTCAAGATATATATTTTATATGTCAAGTAAATATCTTTAATATGTAGTACTTTAATAAAAATCTTTAGTCGTATTTTAGAAAACAAAAAAATTCGAAAAACGTACCATACAAAGGGTAGTTTGGGATGGGGAATTTTCTTGAAAATCTTCATGTCGCATCCTTAGAAGGTACTGAAAATAAATACCAAGTTTGGTGTTTAACCGACTTTCCGTTTTTGAGTGATGCTATTCAAAGGAACTACACATACGGTGACCTTTTTCTAAAAAAATGCTGTTTTTTGGATTCATGGGTCCCGAATACATATTGTCCGGTGGTCTCGGTATCAAATTTTTGGGTGGAATGCATTACCTTCTCTACCTACTATGTACGTAGTAAAGGAAGTGTCTAGTTCCCGAGGCCGTGGGAAGGCGATGGATGTTTTTGGGCATTAAAATCCTTAGCATGGCTTCCTTTGGAAGGAAAGTAAAGTCGGTGGTACCATATCGTAGATTTACGGCACGTAAAAGAATCTCAAACCTGATGAAGGCTTATGAGAAAAACTTTCCTGTCTCTCAAGGCCAATACAGAATGGGACCCAAAGGAGCACAGCAGATAAAGAGCACTGTAAAACTAAAGTTTTTTGGTAGAGAAAGTAAAAATGTGATATTTCACGCTCTACACACTCTTCTACAAACTAAGCTTACAAATGCGTGTTTTTCTATCTACTTCTTGATAATCGAGATAAACTATCTTTACAGATTTACGCATTCAATGAAAGTATAAGAAGGATAAAGTGGCTGATTCGGTAGTTCAGTCGGTAGAGCACTTGCCTTCTGTGCGAGGGGTCCTGGGTTCGATTTCCGGCTGGGGTGGAAAATTTCCTCTAGCCAAACTTATTCCCTATTCTCTCTAGAGTCTAGAAGTATGAATGAGAGTGTGAATGTGTATCTAATGGAAAAGAAACCCAAATTAACCCACTGACAAGCGAATACGTGCCGATAAGACAATAAATGGAACTTAAAAAAACAAAATACAATGGGGGTCTAAAGCGACAATAGGACTTTTAATTTGCAGATTGTTATGTGGTGGCTTTGAAATTCCATGCTCTTTGCAAGACCACGAGAAAGACAAATGCCGACATACCCTTGAGAAAATGTGATGTGTTGCATTCAAACGACGTTTTCTACTCACTCTTCTAGAAACTATTATCGTTATTCTTCTATCTACTTGTTAACAAAGATAAATGTTCGTTACACAATTACACATTTCTTTGTTGGTATCAGTAGGATACAGCGATAATCAAATTTTTTAAAAGCAGGTTGCCATGTTGTAGGATTGAAATTCCACGGTCCTCTCATTTACGCGACAAAAAACTAAAAGCGACTTACTATACGTAAAAGAATATCTCGAAAATGATCAACACCACAAAAAGAAGCATTTAGCTTGATTTGAGTGATTCAACGAGACCAAATTTTTTAACGTAATTACAAGAATTTTTTCTATCCCGTAGGGTTTACCTTCTTTTTGTAGGGCTTAACCCTCGAGGACTTGCAGGTCAATGCCTTGGGTCAGTAGCTTGTCGAGGAGCAAGCAAACTCTGGATCATAGTGGATATGCCTGGTGTGGTGGTGAAGAAGAAGGAAATGAAATGTGGCGATGAAAGGGATGATAGGAAAATTCGCGGATCAAATTATCTAACCCACATTCACATGGCGACCAAGGTTAAACCACAAAAAAACACATCGGTCAGGTTGGTCAGTCCGGGGATTTTAATCCGGGACCGATCGAATGCGGACCACCGACGTTACTATCTGAGCCATCCCCTCGGTCTTAGGGTTTACCAATTCTACAGAAATCATTCAGAACGAAGAGGACTTTGCCGCGTATCTTTGTTAAGTGGTGTGATGATCTGGTGAGATAAGTACCTGTTGGAAGCTCTGAAGGTCTAATGGTGCAGGTTGCTCGAATCCGTAATGGTAACCCTGGGATACTTTTCTCATTCCAATTTGTGTGAAACTTGTATTGTTCTTGTAGGTGTGGTGTATGAAAGTGTACGAATTGTTTTAATATGCTCCGGTAGCTCAGGGAGGCACTTTGCTCTTGCAGGGAGTGGTAAGACACAGGAGTTATGTTGAATAACTAGTATACTGTTCTTTAGGTTTGATATATACCAGGTGAGTCAGCTGCCCCTAATTATTCGTATCTATGTAACCCACGGTTTATAGTTTAATGTGAAAACATTGACCCTTTTAGCAAACGAACTGTTATTGTAGCTCTGCCCTTCTATTCGGTACTATACGCAATCCCCATTAATGATTAAAGCCTGAATAAGAACCAAAACAGCTGCGAAAGCTTTAAAAAAGCCGGCGTTTCATGGATATAATACTTGCAAGGAGGTAGAGGAATGTTTTCCCGAAGAGCGAGATAGACTACATGGGTTCTGGCCGAGTGGTTAATCTGCCGGCATCTGGTGAAGCAAAGGTTAGCTTCGGCGGTTTGAATCTGATACAAAGATAAAATTGTTTTGGTTCTTTCTTTCTTTCTTTCTTTCTTTCTTTCTTTCTTTCTTTCTTTCTTTCTTTCTTTCTTTCTTTCTTTCTCTCTCTCCTTGTGTTTACTTTCTGTATTTTAGTGTACTAATTCATTTATTTTTGTTACTGGCTCTTCTGTGAGCCAAAATATAAGAATTACAATCAAATAATTGTGTATCATGTTTACCCTAATAATCTGTACCGTATCTGATGTTACGAAGTTAGCTTTCATTCTCTTGGGCTCATATCGACGATATTAAGTATAACAGTTTTTGTTTCCTGTTTAAACCTACTGTTTCACTTCTTCTATTGACAAGGGAGTTGTAAATGTGCTAAGTTCACGGGTAAACAGAATATAAATTGTTAAAGAGCGTGGATTTCATCCAGGAAGTAAATGTTCAAAATGACGACCCCTTCATCAATGCACATTTGTGTACGTTGCCGTAGAGAGCTTCTTGTATGCTGTAACATGAGCCGTATAATCTGCCTGCATTCTTCTCGTATGAGTGTGCCCGTATATGATTTGGGCTTTGCGATTATTCTTTGCAGTGGAAAACATGGCGATTATTCTATTTTGTACACACTTAACATGTTATAAAAATGTTATTTATATCATAATATCAAATTACGGCCCAAAGAGATAAAACAAAAGGCAATGAAAAGTTTGATATTCACCCGTAGGATCTGAACCCAAATTAAACTGGCACAATGTCAAAGCAACCATGATAGTACCATTCGACCAATGCTACCTTGCGAGCTGAGGTTCCTATGCGAATTAGTAATCGCAGAACTAGACCCCATCTCGAATCTTTACACGCTTTTTGCAGTGTCATACAGTGTATTGAGCTCGGTTTGGTAGTTTTAATTTAAACAAAAGGCATCAATCATTCAAATTACTGTATGATCTGAAATACGCCATAGTTTGTGCAATAAAGAGAAATTTTCTACCTAATACTTAGAATTTTTGAGAAGGCTGTACATTGACTAACGATTTAAATCCAATTGGTCGCAATGCGTAGATCTGCCATTTTGTTTACAAATGGTTTTTTCAATCGATGCATGTGATAGATTGTTCCTTCAGGAGCATTTTCAAACGGGTGCATGGATGTATGCTAAAGAATAAAACGTTGTAAAATTGGCTAAAATTGCTACTGAAGTTCTCAGTATCAGGGTGGGATGTTTTTTGCATCGACATACATAGGGATTGCATTCTGTCCCGTAAAAACCTATGCACTGAGTTATGTATCCCTCTATAAAGTGTTACGCAAATCAGCCATTAGAAGGTATTCAAGAAAGGCGTAAGTCACATATGTCGCTCGGCACGTTGCATAAATTCATAAATAAACAGGCGCAGCTGACTCACCTGGTGTATATATATATAAACCCTTTTCTGCTGTTTACACACACAAAGATGTATACGTTTATACATGTCTAATGAAGCTTGCCTGCGAGTCGTAGTGAACTTTAACGTGTATGTATGTCTATTGTTATGATCTTTGTACAGCACTATTTATACACATCTGCCACTGAGAGTAACAAGCCACGAACTGAGTCGTTTTAGTAAGAGTGTTGTAACGTCGTTTCTACGTTTGCATTTAAACTTGTAGCTTAACCATGATTGGCTCTATGGATTACGTGTCCCTCTATATAGCCAGTAACAGCAATGTTCTTCCTTATTTATTTTTTTGTTGACTAAGCTGTCGCCCAGCTTTCTCGAAAGGGTGGCTTATAGTTAGAGATAGCCCCAAGACCTTGACTTGTTCCCCTTTGCACTTAGGTTTCTCTCCCTTACCATTGTGTGTTTGTGACAAGTGTCGTGTCTCGACCTCACGACTCACATGATAATGACTTGCTTCTATGACATCTTAAACTTATACAAAAATGTAGCATTACAAATATATTATATTAGTTACAATGCATTGACCATGCTAGGTCAGCTTTGTTAATTAACATTTTAATTAACACCTAATAATATATATATATATATATATATATATATATATATATATATATATATATATATATATAATTTCCGTTACAACTTCACACAATCTCGTAGAATTCAGATTATACATTATGTCATGAAAATGTATTAAATTTGTGGTGTTTTAATCCAAAAAAATAATAAAATAAAAAAGTTATGAAAACTTTTCCTACTAAGGTTAATTTGAGGTGGAAGGATTTTCTTGAAAATCTTCGTATCGCAATCTTGGAATATGCTGGGCTTAAATATACGAAGTTTCGTATTTAACCGATTGTTTTTGAATTACGCTGTTCACTGACACACAAGCTTCCAGTATCAAGCTTATTTCGGAAATGGTTAGCCGCAAAACAAAACAAAAAATAAAAGCGTGTTTTGACGAGATCTATATATTTTTGTTTAGTAAGATTTTGTCGTAATCCTTACGGTTGACCGACTACACAAAATTCATTAAAATGAAGAGGACTTCAGAGGCTATTCCTAGAACGTTCAAGATACACATTTTGTTATTCAAATATAAAACACATTTTAATCAAAACGTTTAGAGTCATTTCTGAGAAAATAAAAAAAATCTAACATTTTCTAGTGTAAAGGCTTATTTGAGTGCGGGGGCCGAGCGGGATAGCTCAGGCAGCAAAGTCTTTGGCCCGCATTCGGGAGGCCCCGAGTTCGATCACCGGCGACTACCCGCTCTGATCCATGACTTTTTCGTGGTTTCCTCTGGTCGGCATGCGAATACTGGGATGATTCATCTTCTACCACGACTTTCCTGCCCCTCATTTCCTGTACACATCATCTTCCTTGTCATCTGTTTCAGGGTTAAGGGCCAGGTGACGGTGTTCGGCGGGTTGCGGCTGACTGCCGGCTTGCGCTCCGTAGAGGTTTCTTCCTGACGTCGCTGCGGGGACTCTCAGTTAGGTCTCTCTCCCGAGTGGGCTCCGCCCGTTAGGCGATTGCCGGGCCTTGATTGCTTGTGTGAGGTCCGGGCGGTGCCAGATGTGTTCAATCTGGAAACATTAGGAACCCCGTCCGTGCTTGCCCTCGTCGGCATCCGGATATGGTCGCCCTTTCGGAAATATCCAATGATACGAAAAATGCCATTTAAAGTGCATGTATATTTTCATGACCTGTACAACCTTAGAGGCACTTTTAAGAAAATAAATGGCGAAACATTTCGCAAATAAGATGAATTTTGTTTGGGGTAATTCCACAAAAATTATCACTTGCATCCTTAAAATAGTAGGAGAGTATTTAGAAAAAAATTATTTGATAGACAGAGGGAGAGGGCGAGGAAGTGAGAGAGAGAGAGACACAGAGGGTACGAACATGCGCATGTACACATTTTTATGAAAATTTCCTTGAGTTCGGGAGAATTCAAAATAAGCTAATATCAGGATATTGAAAGTTCAGCTCGAATATAATACTTTCTCTACATTGATAGCGGTACAAACGATTTTTACCTTCTTTACTACGCACATAAAATAAGTAGGGAGCATTGTATTACTTCCGTATCGAGATTTTGATATAAGTATCGAGATTTCTCCGGAAATACGTATTTGAAAGCAGCCTCCCCCAAAAACATTTTTATAAAACGTTCCATTATGGCTGTGTCTTTGATCACTATAACTCAAAAACGAAAAGTGGGTTAAATATCTAAGACCAGCATCTTCCAAGGATGTGACATGAAGATTTTCAAGGAAATTTCCCCACCCCAAACTACCCTTTACGTGGAAAATTTTGGAAATATTTTTATTTTCCCAGATGGCTCTTACAATTTTGATTAAAATGCTGCGTTTAAGATATCTGCATAGCAAATAAAATGTATATCTTGAATATTCTGGGAATAACCTATTAAGTCCTCTTTATTGTAAATCACTTGCATAATTGTTAACCTAAGAAATACACTAAATCTCATTGCACAAAAAATGTAGAGCTCATTAAAGCACACGATTTATGTGCAATACACTTTCTTGTAGCGTTGACCATTTCCAGTATATTCTTGGTTGTTTATCTGAGGCAGTATTTTATATTTCAACACTGTGAATACCAGAGTGATTATAGTGTAAATTAACATTATTGTATGACAATGATTTGAGATGTTTGTTAATTATAAGCATTGTTAGGAAATAAGTTTACACGGCCTCACTGAAACTGACAATAGGAGCGGGTAACAATGAAACGAGGGGGCGAGTTGTTTATTAATTAGAAGAGACAAACAAATGACGTCAGAGTAGCGTGCCTTTCTTTAGAAATGGAGGGAATATCTTCCCTAGAGCATATGTGTTCGTAATTTTGATTGGATAAAAAAATAGACGCTAATGTTGGCGCGCTTTATTAACCAATAGCAGCTCTGTTATAATGTTTAGGCATATCGGGGTGAGGGAGTATAAATTCTAAAGCCGGGAGCAGGTAACGTGCAGTTCAACAGAATCATTCACGGGTTACACGTCGCACAGTTTAACAGAATCATTCACGAGTTACACGTCGCGCAGCTCAACAGAAGCATTCACGAAGTACACGTTACGCAATTCTACAGGATCTCTCGCGTCGTAAAGCTAGCTATAAAATGTGAAATACGCGAATTAGTAATGTGCGGCAAATAAGTGATTATAGTTACATTCGAAAATATAACAGTTTGTCAGGCGTGTATCAAGAGTAATTATGTGAAATTAATTAATTGTGACTGCAATAGAAGTGTAAAAACAAATTCTTTTATCAGTGTTATCTTTTAGTAACAACTCCTTTCCGTTTACACACCCTGTTCAAGAGATTTGCTCGACTGAGTAATAATAGCTAGCCGGAGGACAAAGAATCTAAAATTCAAAATAGTAAAACAATAAAAGGCACTCATCAAATAAGATAACACGAACGATACCGCGACATATTTGAATTTTCTAGTAGTTTATACTTTTCTGAACTGCACATAGCTAGTAGTGTTTGTATTTTCGTGTTCACGCAAACAGAATGGAATTTCAAAGACATCTCATAGCGACCGGCTTTGAAAAGATTTGACTACCGCCATAGTTTACTGTATTCTTCTTACAACGCAATGTATAAATGTGTAATGATGGCTTAACATATTAACAAGAAGTAGATGGAAGAACACGAATAGTTTGTCGAAAACTAAGTAAAGACAATCATGTGAATGCAACATATCAGTACTTTTGTTTTGTAATGTTTCATGATTTTTGGTTGAATTTCACAGATTGATTTACACTAATCTCCATTTGGAATATTTCTTGCATACCGGTATATTCTCCTCACCGTTAGGTGCGCCCTAGACCCACGTCTATGAAACCGTAAGAGACGGCATCTCGGAGGACGTTGACACAGAAGAAGCAATAACTCCAGGACAAAGTCAACGTCCATCATTTCACTGTTCCACACTTGGCAAAGTAGGAAACCGTCACTCGCTTGTTTTCCTCTACACCTCGGGCGTAACTTTCTTAAAAATCAACAAAACAGGAAATTCTCTTCCGCTTGTTTCCCTTCCATGAATAACAATGGATTTCAGCGTCCTTATTTGGCCAACTAGACAATTTCCGTCACCAGCGATCCTTCTTTCCGTCTTCGAAGCCCGGAGAGCAAAAAGGAAAAACGAAGTTTGAATATTTGAATGCGAAACTAGAGAGAGATAATACGGGAGGGGGAGACGCTCCGGAAAGGGAATTTTTAAAATGAGGATTGAGGGATGGGGTGGTGGGGGAAAAGTGCGTGACGTCAGCAGGTGAACTTTTCGCTTTGACGCCCTACGTTGTTCTTCAAATAATTTTCACAGCATTTTCTCTCTGTCAGCACTCCTAATGGAAATACCAAGGATTTTGTTTTCTCCCTGCTGCTCGTCTGAAAGCATCAATACTGTTTTATTAATACACTCATAAGGCATAAAAAAACTGTTGTACTACTACCAACTCTACTTTATTCCAGCTTGTGTGAAACTGATTTGTCTCTTTGAAGATGAGTGCTCGAGATCATAAAACGCCCATACGCTGTCAATTCCTTATCTGGTTCTAGCAATTCCCTTATGTTGACCGGACGCCTACCCTACCCTATGTTCGCGGTAGCTCACTGCAGGTTGTGGTAACGTAGACATGGTGATAATGCTTTCTATCCCCGAGTCCCAAAAATAGACGATCTATGTGACACAGCAGCAGTAAATACAAATGAAAACAGAGGAGATTGTCATTGAGGTGAAACTGTGCAGGAAATCTAAATATTATTGCAAATTAATTCTTCAGCATCCACGGACCAATTAGATCAAGGCAGATAAAAGTTGTGGTTTTAAATTTAAGATGTTTGATATCCTGAAAAGCAATCATTCTTCAGAAGCATATATTTTCGTTTAGTTATATATCCTGTAATTTGATATTAAACAAGCGAACGTAAGAATTCAGTTTCTTCCACAGATATATGTGGAAGGAATTAAACAAAGCGAACAGTTTTAGTCTTAAGGTCAAACACAAGCGTATTAAACTAATATTATATGAAGCAGTTTGATTGCTTCATAAAACCACAGACGCAAATGTAATACACTCTAATTATTCAAAATTAAAGTATGCAAACAAAATGCAGATACACAATAGCCTTGTATTGCGGCGAGAATTAGGTTTTATGGGTACGTACGAGGGCAGTTCTAGAAGTATCTGACCTGGCGTATAGATAGCAGTTTTTTTCAAAGACATGATTGTGGTAGAAAGTTCCACCTTTAGAAAGCTTAAGTTTGAAGTTTGACAATACTACGTTGTTTAGTAATTCTTTGGCAGCCATTTGTAAACATGGATAAAACTGGCCATCGTTATATGATACAATACTGTCATTTGAAACGTCTTAGTCCAACTAATATTAAAGCTGAGCTTGATTCTATTCTGGGGGAGTCTGCTCCTTCGTTTACAACAGTAAACTATTGGATGGCAGAGTTTAAGCGAGGCCTTATGAGCTGCAAAGATGAACATCGCAGTGATCGAACAAATGAGGTGACCCCGCCAGAAATTGTGAAGAAAATCCACAAAATAGTATTGGATGACCATCGACTGAGCTAGCTGCGCGAGCTAGCAGACATCATAGGCATTTCAAAAAGTGTTGTACTGCATACTAACTGAAAATTTAGACATGAGAAAGCTGTGCGCAAGATGGGTGCCGCATTTGCTCACAATGGAACAAAAGCAGCATCGTGAGGCTGTTTCAGTCGAGTGTTTGGCGATGTTTCACTGCAACAAAGCCGAGTTTTTGCGTCGATACATAACCATGGATGAAACATGTGTCCATAACTTCACACCTGAGACGAAGGAACAGTCAAAGAGTGGATTGAAAGGGGAGAATCGGCTCCAAAGAAGGCGAAGACAGTTCCATCTGCAGGCAAGGTCATGGCATCAGTTTTTTGGGATACGTGTGGGATAATTTTCATTGATTATCTTAAGAAAAATCAATTGCATGTATTATTCCAACTTATTGCAGTGCTTGAAGGATGAAATCAAGCAAAAACGGCTGCATTTAGCGAAAAAGAAAGTTCGACTTCATCAAGACAATCCACCAGTTCACACATCCATTATCGCCATTGCCAAAATCAATGAGCTGAAGTTTGAATTGCTTTCTCATGCACCATATTCGACAGACTTAGCCCTCTCTAATTACTTTTTGTTTCCAAAGTTGAAGAAATGGCTTGGTGGTAAAAGGTTTGCCAACAATAAAAAGGTGGAATTTGCAGTTGATGGCTATTTTGCTGAACTCGACGGTTCTCACACAAGGCATCGAAACTATTGAACATCGCTGGAAAAAAATGTATCGAGCTGAAAGGAGACTACGTAGAGAAATAAAGAGTTTTTTTCCCCAAAACTTTTGTGTTTTTTTTTGTTAGGTCGGGTACTTCTTGGACAGCCCTCGTACAAAACCATGGCTGTAACGGGCATTAGAAAACGCAGTTGCAAAGGTGTTTGGCAACAGCTCGTTTTCATTTGTTGCTGGGTGAGAAAATCGTATTTGACGGATGAGTTCAGATCTGCCGCAGTATAGAATGCGCACTCTTTTTCGATGTCGCTGAGCAGTTGTTCTCCAAAACAGCATTTTATTATATTAGTGGAGTTTTTAATGTCTAATGAAAGCAACTAAAACAGAAACGCACTTCAGTTTGAATAAATGAATAAAACTGGAATTTTTTAATTTAAACATTTACGTATTATGTACTTAGTCTAAAATTGAAATAAACACAGTGATTTATAGAGAAGATGTATAGGGTGTTTTCAAATCCCCAACTTTAAGTTAAATTTTGGAGTTCTGAAACAGCACGAGGTTTATTTGGCAGTATGTTTATTTCAGGGATGCTACGCATTTTAATCGGTTATGAGTTACGGCCTTTTACAGGTAAGGTACCTGCGGTATTTCTAACGATATTAAACTCTGCAGATGGAAGCGGAATCTCTTCGTTAGAATTCACCGCCCTAATTACTCGTACACAAAACATTTCTTCTGATATGCAAGTCAAAGCAGCTACCCCGAGCATGTAATCTTCATAACGGACAATATTACGGAATATTGCATTAGTATTTACATAATAATAGTAATAGTAATAATATACTCACCTCATGCACGGTGACAGTGCTAGCAATACCAGAACGCTTTTAAATAAAATACTGAAATAGAAACAACTAGTTCGGCATAATGTAATGATGGTGGACCATTTAAGTTGAGACTGTGCAATATCTCCAAATCTCCAAAAGTTGTAGAAGGAAATGTCTTGAATAAAAGTTACTTGATATTATGGGGGGGGGAGTAAATTCCATTATTCGTGTTTTATTTGTAGGACTTTATGATGTCATTTTAGAGTCAATTTAAATTTATTCTAAATGTAGGTTCCCATTTAAAGCAATTAAATTGACCCTAAAATGGCCACCATAACGCCCTCCAAACTAAACACAACTAATGACATTTACTTTTCCCCCATAATATCAAGCAACGTTTATTCAAGGCATTTCTTTCTACAACGCTTAGTTTTGGAGATATTGTGCAGTCTCAACTTAAATGGTCTACCCTATATAATATATACATAAGTATTACATGTGTTTAAACCTTTTAGAACAAAAATAACAATATAATAAACTATAAGTTAAAATTTCTTTGAACCACGAGATTGAAAGAAAGCTTGCAAATAATAATATGGTAAAACTTCAGATACCACAACTTTTTAATCATATTTAGACTCGACCACATAGGGTTTGATAAAGTGCAATTCCATATGCTAATATAAATTTGATCAAAAGCTCTAGAGAGAACTAGGTTTGCAGTCAAAGCACTATTTACAATGTGACTGACATTTTATTGCTACTTCAAACACAGAAATCTTTTATGTAAAATGAGCACCATACTTTTTACTATACTCTATGTAGTATGAAGTTTTAGTTGTGTAAGAGATTGAGTTTCGTCCTCATATTTAAACATTCAGTTCTGCAAGTAGTTTGAGACGATACTACAGTTTTTGGCAGTTTTCATATTCATTTTTGCAAGCAACCATTGTCAGTTTTGGTAAACGTATCACAAATAACACTAGACAAGAATTGAATTTTGACGCATGTCAAAATGAACGAGGTATTCACTCTTAGCCTAAATGTGCCAAAGTCGTGAAGACGAGTTGTGGGAAGCAAATCATTTTTCGTCCTTTGTCTCCAATCTCCATTTATTGTCGTTATTGGCGAGCCTGGAATAAAACCACATTTGTACCCCTTTTACTTGGCTAAGGATGTCTAGATTTAGGTCGCGGTATCGTGAATTTGGAACGAGGTTTTGACAGCGCCAATTCAAGCGAACTCTATTCATGTTGCACGCTGTTTATGTTGGTAGCAGTGACCGACCGTACTTAAGACTTGGGGAGATATTCAGGGAAAGTTTGTCGTGCCTGTCAGCCTCCCCAACAGGAGCAGCAAACTTCATTGTGTGTCGCTGTCGACGTCACCGATCTAACCGAGAAATGGAAGGCTATTAGCTTCCACAAACCCGGCCACCCCACTTCTTCCTTTTTCCTTTCCTTTTTCACCCAAAATATCTTGCTGCAAGAAGGGACTAACTTGCACTGAGTTCTTAAAGTGCACTAACTCAGATTCCACCCTTTTACTTTCTCTATGATATACTTATGCTAAGTACGGAATTACTGTATTCCATCCAAAAATTCAATATAGCAATTTTACTACCAAACTTGGTATTTAAGTTCAGTAAGTTTAGAAGTTTCAAAACATGGAGACACAAAGATTTTGAGCTACCCTTCGCATGGAAATGTTTTCGTTATTTTTGTTTTTCTTAAAATTGACTGCAACAATTTTCATTAAACTACCATTTGTATGATTAATAAAATGTTTATCTTGAATTTTCAGCAACTTTCAGGCCTCTCCAGTCCAAATGAATTTTGTATAGCTGGTAGGTAAATCATAAGAGACGGGTAAAAGCATGCAATGCAGAAATGTTAATCTGGTTAAAATATAAAATTATGCACAATTTATTTTTGTAGCTTGAGCTATTTTCAAGATATTCCTTGTTATTAAACGTTTGTGAAGTGCTAAGCTAACATGCGCGTCTTTTTCTTGGTGATACGCACACTGGAAATTCAAAGCCCATATACCTTGATCCGGGTTTTAAAGGTTTGACCATCACTTCAGTCTCCTGAATTTATATAAGTGCTTATTTTGATATTAAAATACGTTTTTATAGGAGTAATTTGCAAAAGAGATGTAACAAAATCTGATGTTAGATTTACATGATTTTCTCTACCCTCTATCGGTTATTAGGGATAAAAAATTATTATTACGTAAGTTTATTTGCCTATCTACTTCATTTTAATCTAGATAAGCCTTTCCGGAAATAGCTAAATTACACATTTCGTTATAGATCATAGGAAATAGCAATAGTCAAATGCTTTAGAGATGGAACGATATGTTGGTCTTAAAATTCCATACTCTTTCCATAACGTCGCGACAAACAGGTCGTGCGAAGTCTACCAGGGCAAGAGCATAGCCCAAGCCCCCATTCTAATACCCAGGGTGTCGGCGCCACCCGAGTAGCTCTTAACCGTTGGGTTTCCCATGAGGCCAATACCTAGAGTCTGAAAAGGCCCCCTCGCTCACGTGAGGATGGAAGTGGATACGCCACTTACGCGCGTCATCCCCACAGGGGCTACTACCAATATAAACCTTGGTAGGGCCGTCTACCGGCCATCCAGGTCGGTACCAGAGGACCTTGAGGCGTCTCACAACCCCGCTTGTACGGAAACCCGCACAGACGTACCCAATTTCCCACGGGTCTCGGGAAACTCTGCCCCGCCGAGTCCAACCCATTCCAAACGATACCCTTTCGGGTGAGGCTCAGATGTTTGGCTCGGCGTACTTCTAGTAACGTCAGAAGTACCACGAGTGCTCAGGGTACGCAGCGCCCGCACGACGGCAGCTGAAGGGGTCGGAACCCCCCTGAAAATCGACAGGACTTTAAAAGAATGGCTAAGTATTGAACAATTCTAACCATTAATACCAGATTTCTCAGAAATGGCTTATGCCACAAAAAAAACTTATTTGAAATAAATTGTGTATTTTAAAGAGATCTGTGTAGTACGTTTTCGTCTATTTATCAGTTATACACGATTATATAGAATTCCTTCCGAATGAAGGCTATTTCCAGAAAATTCAAGATATATATTTTAGTTTCCATGTAAAAGTCTTAAGTATGTGGTAATTTAATCAATACCGTCAAGCCATTTTTACGAAATAAAAATTTTTTAAAAAAATGTTTCATGTAAAGAGTAAATTGGGATGGGGTAATTTTCTTGAAAAACTTTACAACATAGTTGGAAGATATTGGACTGAAATACCAAGTTTGGTATTTATCTGACTTTTCGTTTTTGAGTTACGCTGCTCACAGACGCACAGACAGATACACACACACATACACACAAAGACCTTATGCTAAACAAGCTTTGTTTATTTATTCAGGGGCCGCAAAACATTTCCGGTGAAATCGCGGTAGTGAATTTTTGAATGAAATGCAATACCTTCTCTGCCCGCTATGTACGTGACAAAGAAAGTAATAAACCATAGTGAATAAAGTAAACCTCTACATTCCGTATATAAATAAGGCCTTTTTAAATTACAGAAATTTAGTTATACTCACTGAAACAGGTGTCCGATGGAACTGTAAATTCCTAGAAATAAGCTGAAAATAAAATGAAATAAATAACCATGCTCTAATGTCTTCTAGACAATATAAAAATACTTTATAAACAGAAATAAGATTTGCATTCTCTGGAGATTTAGTTTTGTAACAATAACCAAATTTTTTTAAAACTCTTGTGTTTAAAATGTCATCTCCGTACTTGCAGTGGTTTGCCCACATACATTTGAAATACAGTAAACAAATTTTCGCTAGTCTGCTGTGTATAATCTCACTCCGTACTTACAAGATGGGCGAGTTTCTTTAGGCGTAAGGACAATTAGACGAACAAAGTGAGGCTAATTGATGCTCTGTATTAGCTAACGTACCTAACATATCGAAAACTTGTTAAAATAGATTTTAAAATCTTACCTTACAGAGTTATTTATGTTCAGTAAAAGTCGCATTTTATCCGATGATTTCTTCAACAAATTAGTTGATTTGAAATATATCTTGTGTTTTGATAAGTGGATCTAATGTTACTAATTTGATATGATTTATCATTATTTCATATTTGTTACCTAGTAAAAGCTACTTGTTACAAGTTGTTAAATTGGAGTAACGTTCTGTAATAATTATTGCATGCCTTGTAACTGTTTAATAAATAAAAGTGATAAAATAAAAAGGCAATTGTTACAGATTAGTTCAATGCTACCTATGTGTGACAAAGGAAAGATTGGTGCTAAACTTCTAAAAATAAAATGAGACTGTCTACTTGGCACGCCTCCATTGTTGAGCTATTACACATTGGTCATCTGTGTACATTGCTTTAGTTTTAGGCGTATTTTTTGTAGAGTAATAACATCAAAAGTAATAGACAGCTTAAGTAGTAGTGGTAGTAGATAGTACCATCAACTCGGATAGCCGAGGTCGTTAATACACGAACTTGTGAACGGGAAGACTGGGGTTTAAATCTCCGCAGGACTTTCTACCTTAATTCAGGTTTTTTCCAGGTTTTCTTCACCATTATAATTTCATGTATCACCAGTATCCACCGCCTGTGCGTATACGTAAGAACGGACATTAAGCACTACTAAGATATCTGATGTTACATTTTACATCAATTTCTCTATTTGTCTACAAACTATTGTTACGCTCACCTCCGTGGTGTATTCTCACATTCTAGATGCCCCGAGGTCCCGAACTTCGGTTTGGACGAGTTTCTCGGATGATGTTCCCTTTTCTTTGTCGGATAACTCTTAAACTGTATGGAATCTGGGTTCATTTGAGCATCATTTCACCTATTTCATTCACCATTCGATATGACCTACTCCGGCCCAAACGACATTAAACAAACAAACCAACAAAAATAAAAAAGCTATTGTTACAAAATAGTAATTGTCTATGCACTTCTTGTTAATGAAGATGAACTTCCGATACACATTCACACATTGTATGTATAAGATGAATACAGAAAGCTAAAGCGATAGTCAGATTTTTGAAGAGCGTGCAGCTATGTGGTGGCTTTGAAATTCCATGCTCTGTATGAGCACGAGGAAAAAAGCGAATAGCAATTTCCAAGTTGAAACAAACTATGCAAATTCATTCACAACAGGGAATATCCCGGAAATGGTTAATTCCACAAAAACGTTTGTGACAAATTGTGTGTTTTAACATCAACGATTTTTGTGTAGCAAGATTTTAACTATATCTTAAGGTTATCAATTATGCAAAAGTCCTTCAGAAAGAAGAGAAATTTAGAGGGTGTGCCCAGAAAGTTCAAGATATTTTTTCTTTTTATTTGTCATGAAAATATTTTAATCAAAATAATTACAGGCATTTTTGAGGAAATCCATTTTTTTTAAACATTTTCCATGCAAAGGGTAATTTGGAGTGAGGGGAGTTACTTAAAAATCTTCGTGTCACATCCTTGGAAGATGCTGAACTTAAATATCAAGTTTGGTATTCAAAAAACTTTTCGTTTTTGAGTTACGCTGTTCACAGATACACACATGGATTTTTTTTAAAATTTTTATTTATTCAGGTAAGGCGGTACTTCAGATGAAATCTCGCTATCGCATTTTTGGATGGAGTACAGTACTTTCTCTACTTTAGGAAAATAGTAGAGAATGTAAAGTCTTAATATGTATGTTCTATTATGATTACAACATATTTGTATACTATTATCTAGGACTTATAAATAATTTCTATCTTTTAGTCCATTAGTAGTAAACGTTTTAGATTTTTGGGTTCATCTAGAACACAAACACACTCAAGATAAGTAAACATTTTGCCATCTGTTGCAGCCGAATTAAGGAACTTTATAATCCCCATTTAATACACACTGCTGGAATTTACGTTTTAAATAGTATACATTTATAGACAAATCACAGCATTCAAATATGATGTTGCTGAAAAAACAAAAAACACAGACAAGCATGTATATTTGCACTGCTGACAATATACGCAGAGTATTATTGAAGGAAAATGAGAATCATTGGTATTGATGTTTCTACTAAGCTAACTTCAACCCTACTTCGGTACACAGGTCTTTCTTTGATTCTTCTATGTTTGATATTTAGGAAAACATGTCCGCTGCTATGAAGCATGTGGCGTGACTGAAACAGAAAGAATGTTCTGATGTGTTGCATTCGCATGATCTCTACCCTCTATCGTTTATTATAGGTATACAAATTATGCTTACGAAAGTTTGTTTCTATCTGCTTCATTTTAATCAGGCAATCCTTTCTGTACACGTTTTGTTATAGATTCAAAACGATAGTCAAATGTTTTAGATCTGAAGTTTTTAAATTCATATTCTCTCTATAACATCTCGAGAAACAGCTGAAAATCGACATGATTTAAAAAGAATGACTAGGTAATGAACAGTACGAACCATTAATAACAGATATATCTGAAATGGCCACAAAAATGATTTGAAATACATTGTGTGTTTTAAAAAGATCTACGTTTTCTGTGTAGTACGTTTTCGTCTATTGCTTAACTCTACCAGTTACACAAGATTATACAACATTTCTTCTTGAATGAAGCGCACTTCACAGGCTATTCCCAGAAAATTCAAGATATACATTTTATTCGTCATGTAGATAAATATCTTTAATATATGATATTTTAATAAAAATGTTGAGCCATTTTTAGGAATATAAAACAAGTTTGAAAAATGTTCCATGTAGTTTGCAGTGGTGGGATTGACTTCGTGTCGCATCAAGTTTGGTATTTATCTGCCTTTTCTTTTTTGAGTTGTGCTGTTCGCACACAGACCTTTTACTAAAATATTTTTTTTATTGAAGGGGCCTCAAAACATGCATTTCCGGTGAAATATCTGTACCGGATTTTTGGGTGAAATGCAATACCTTCTCTACCTGCTATGTAGTACGTGGTAGAGAAGGTAAAAGCTAACAAAATATTAGAAGTATAGACAATTTGTACCAAATGCAATTCGAACTCCGGACCTCCTGAACTTCCACGCCACGAAGTGGGTGACCAATCGTTTTGAAAATATATAAAAAGATTGTGCAGCGAATATTAAGAATAGAACTAGGGACAGGACGTACAGTCCGCGAAATTATAATTTAAGTGATTGTAGCTGAATGGTTACGTACTACAGTGACAATACCCATAGCTAATGGGCGTGTGTGGTTAGAGTTCTTGCTTGTGCGAACAAATCCTTTTTTCTATAGACTAAATCACATGCGTGCTTAGCTGTCCAATTAGATAGAACAAGTATAAAGGATATGTCACATAACCTCTCAATGAACGTTACCGCACACGTTAAATTGCTTAGTACCTTCATAGTTGGGCCATTTAAATCAATACCCCGTTAGATGTATCATAATTATCAAAGCACAACTTAATCTTAGTAGTGGTTAACTACGAGAGATTTAAAGCACTTGCAGCATTATAGTGGTTTGAAGGAAAAACGATTCTAATGTTTAATTAGGTGACTCCCTAACCTTTTTCTAGTTTTCTATAACTTCTATACAGTAGTGTTACAAAAGTTTATTTTTCTATCTACTTGATCTGTCTACGATATTAATCGAGATAAGACTTTGCATAAACAGTTACATAACAGATTTCTTGTAGGTAAAAATGGAATAGAGAAAAGCGAAACGATAATATGTTTAAAAGTGGGTCACTATATGGTAGCTCTAAAATCCCACTCTCTTTCCATGACATCGCGAGAAATATCTGAATAGCGACAGCACTTCAAAAGTGATGAAAGTATTGAAAAATTCAAACTTGTAATGGCATATCTTTGAAATGGTTGATAAGACAGAAGCTATTTCTAATACATTGTGTGTTTCAAGGGTTCTATGTTTTTTGTGTAGTAAGCTTTTGTCTATCTCTTAGCGTTCAGCAGTTATAGAAAACACCTTCTGAATAAAGAGGTTTTCACAGGTTATTCCCAGAAAATTCAAGTTATAGATTTTGTCATGTAAATATGCAAAATATTTAGCATTTTAATACAGATCGTTAGAGCGATTTTCGAGAAAAAAATTGAAAATGTCTCCATGTAAAGGGTAGTTTGAGCTGGGGAGTTTTTCTTGAACTAAAATGCCACTTTGATATTTATCCGACATTAAGTTTTTGAATTATACTGTTCACAAGCACACACACACTGGCCTTTTTTCTAAAAATGTTTTTTTTGATTCAGGGGTCTCAAAACATGTATTCCCGGTGTTGGTTGGAATACCTACTATACATAGGAGCAGAGAAAGTACTCGCACTCACACACACACACACACATACACATTCTCTCTCTCTCTGTATATATATACCTCGTTGGTGCATACGCGTCTAGAACTATCAGACTCATTGCTAGCGATATGTAAATGCCATTTAGAAAATTGTTGTCTATTAGGATAATCAAAATACCATATTCTCACAGTTCGATTCGCTCCGCTCCTGAATCTGCTATGTCTACCTGGAACTGGCCACTATCTCGATGGCGTTGAGGGTTGTAGCGGGATGATGCCCTTTGCTGCAGTTATCTTGTCTCCGGCTTTTGCTGCTCGTCGGCTGCTGTTTTCTCCATTCCTAATCAATTATCTATCTAATTAATTTCATTGGTCTCAAAGTTTTCGTAGGTGAGTCGAATTAAAATACACTGCATTTCCCTTAAAAATGTGGTTTATTATCAAATAAATACTTATTGGCGGCTAGCTTTTCCCATTGTGAAAATTCCCACCATAATAGTAACTAGGAGCCTAATCTAACTGTACATGCTTCCCACTCCAATAGAGTATTACTGAGAGTAGACGGGATTCTATAAGAGTGAAAATCTGGGGCTTTCTTTTTCCTTTTTATACCCAAGCTTAGTGACGCTCACCTTTGCACCTTAAAATGTAACTCCATTTCTAATTGATCCTCAGACAGCGTTACCTTATTATGTATGAAAATATTCTGCTCCAAAGTTTTTCGCATACGCGCTCCAGTGACGCGTCCTGAAGCAGATTCAATATCTCTGTCTCTTTCTATTTCTCCTTACTGCTACCAGTTCCTTGCTCATTAGCTTGGTGAAAAGTGGGCTCTACCTAGAATTATCTTTTACCTGGAATTAGCTAGCTCGCCCTTCCCTTACTTATCTAAGTTACAATCTGCTTTTTACATTTCTTGGTTGCTACTAAATATTCTAACATCTTTCTTGCTGAATTATATTATTATGGACAATTATTGTTTGATATTGATTTATATGTCTATGTGTGTGTGTGTGTGTGTGGGTGGGTGGGTGGGTGGGTGGGTGGATATCCCCTTTCAGGGTACTGCTTCTCATAGATTCACTTTGCAATTTAGCATTGCGTAAGTTGCTCCAAATGCTTCATGCATGTCTGTAAGGTCAGTATTGGTTTGATGCATGTTAATACCATGAAAAATAAACAGTTCTCACAGAAGATATTTTGTACGTGCAGAAACAAATTAACTTCAAGTGTTTATTGTTTCCATAATTACAAGAACATGTAGCTGAGACATATAACTTCAGTTGTTTACTTCCATGGTAACCAGAATAAATGCAGCTATAACACGAGTGATCAGTTCTGTGTTTTATTTCGTAAACGAAGCATTTCGGGATACGTTCTACTTTATTAGGAAAAAAAAAGTTTTCACGTCCTCTTCACTTCAAAATATATGAAACAGTTATTCTGATACACTCGTTCCGTGGTGTACTGGTTAGCATGCCAGCCTCTAGATCCGAGGTTCAAACCCGGCGGAGGGTGATAGATTTTTTCGGGCGTAAAATCCTTAGCATAGCTTCCTTCGTAAGGGAAGTAAAACCGGTGATCCTGTGTCGTAGATTTACGGTACGCAAAAAAAACCAAGTCTGATAAAGAGGCCTCTGAGCAAAATTATCGGTCTTTCACGCCCAATATAGAATGGGACGCTAAGGACCACAGCGTCTATAAATAAAGTACATAAACAAATAAAAAAACTCAATTCTGATACATGCTTACAACGTATATATGTAACTGCGAAGAGAATGGCATGTGAATGTTTGTATCAGATATTTTTAGTAATTCAGTGTAGGCAAGGAAGCCTAAAACCCGAGAAAAATACACAAAACAAACAGATATAAAAACTGTGCAGTAATCGTGTGCCTTCTCGATTTGACTAAGTTTTTTAAAAGGAACAAATGCAATAAACCTCGAGTAAATTTTAACCCACAATGACCGTCTTGTACTCAGAAAGCCTACATGTACATTATCCAACTTAGTTGCAGAACTAGGGGAGTTTATAATTTATAGTCCGTGTAGCCCCTGTTTATAGCGCTCAAATAGCCTTATTTTCGACTCCTGGCCGGCAGCTTGGCGGTTGTAGCTGCGTTAGCACAGTGCTTCTAACCAGTTCTGGCTCCCGCTGTTCTCCGTCCACTCCGCGTGTCAGTGCATGTGCGACCGTTGCTAGCGCGAGTTAACGTTTTCTTCTTTGTGGTTAAAGTGTGATAGTTATGTTATAATGTCAAGAAGTGCGTTTACTTTAGAACATCGCATATTCATGTATGATTCCTACTTGCGCACAGTCTTGTAGACCAGTGACATGGCTATTTATAGACAGATTCCCTGGAATCCGTGCGCCTCACAGAGAGACAGTTCGTAGTCTGGTAAACCGATTTAGAGGAATGAGCTTCTGCTCTTGATAAACCAAAAAGTAACTCGCCTGTTCTTACAGAAGAAAAACTCGACGAGATAGGACAAAGGTTAGACCAAACAAATTTCTGAGTAGGTTATTATAGGAAACGGGAGTTTTACAATTCTCGGCATGGAAAGCCACTAAACTTTTAAAATTAAAACCTTATAAGATAACCGTAGTTAAGAAACTGCAACCACGTAACGCTGTGAGTAGAGTAAATTTCTGCAATTGGGTGTCGGGTAAAGTTAATGATGGCCTTATGGACACAAAAGTTAATTTTTTTCACAAACGAAGCATGGTTTTCTTTAAATGGCCATGTAACGACACAAAACAACAGATACTGGATTGTAGAAAACCCGATATTGTACACGAAATGCTATTGCATGACCCGAAAATTGGTGTTTGTTGTGCTTGAATGCGTTTCGAATTAAAGGGTTTATATTCTTTGAGGATACAGATAATGGACAGAGGTACAGGGATACAATAATAAAACCATTCCTTGAATGTTTGTGTGACATTGAATGCAGGCATATTTTTAACAAGACTCTGCTACAGCTAATCTCTCGTTGCAATTAATTACGGATATTTTTGAAGATAGGGCCATCAGTAAAGGACTATGGTCACCGCGCTTCCCTGCGAATTTTATTTATGGGGAAGGAGAGAGAATAGATAAAATAAATGAGTCGAATGATATTAAAAGCCTTCACTTACATCATAATGATAAATCTGGACGATCGCTTCAAAACTTCAAGGTCTCATCTGCAGGATTTTTGGAATCGACTCAAAATCGCGGGGTTTGAACCCGCGACGTTGGGAACTAGAGGCTAGCACGATACCACTAGTCCACGGAGGACGACAGTTTTCATGGGGGAACTTGATAAATAGTGTGTCGGAACAATCCACATACTTTGGAAGAACTGAACGCCAATATTAGATTAGGAATTACTGCAATTTCAGAAGAATTAATGCATGTTAACGGAAATTTTCTTAAAAGGTGAGGGATGCGTGGCAGCACAAGGACATAATTTGCAACGCCTATGATAAAGGTATGTGGTTATTGTATGCATGTATTCATGTA
Organism: Deroplatys truncata; assembly: GCA_030765065.1. Lineage (NCBI taxonomy): Eukaryota > Metazoa > Arthropoda > Insecta > Mantodea > Mantidae > Deroplatys > Deroplatys truncata. The sequence goes on along the minus strand of CM060984.1, from coordinate 149,809,877 downwards.
AATCTATGCGCTAGAATTGCCGGCACGCTACGCGCTTGACTTCAGGGTCTGTGAATATTCAACTAGGCCGCGAAGCTGCCGGCCAGGAGTCAGAAATAAGGCACAAGGCTGTTTTGTTTACAAACATGAAGTAATCCTTTATGGGCATCGTTAAACGTATCTATTAGAAAATCGTTGTACTATACTTACTTTTTATTCGACTTGAAGTCCTTTTAAAGCTCCTTAATTTCTAGTTTCATTATTGTCTTCTAGTGTTGTGTTAAAGCTATTTTGTAACACCTATTGCCCCTGGACGTGAATTGGGACGAATAATTTGTTACGTTATCTAGTAACTGCGGGTTACAATTTATTAGGGACTAGCGAATAAGTTGTAGATGCTTGTAAAAATGCTCTGAAAGCTCTTTCTTGATATAGAAACTGTTTTCTTTCAATGCTCCTTCCAAGTACATACCACAATCACATGAAGTGTTATGGAGCTTCACTCTTAAGAGAATTGGGTCAATCAAGTGGCTAGTATAAGCTGGCACTCGATAATCCATCACCGCCTCTTAGAGTGGTAAACCTATCAGAGGACGGCACCTAGCCAGTCCATTACATTCCTCCCCAAGGCTTCAAATCATGTGCTCTAAAAGCAATAACCTGCGAAGACGATATCAAAGCGACAGGGGGGAGGGCGAGAAGGAAAATGGGGAAGGAGATTTTCCGGTCGAGATCTTACACGTGTCATTGGGATGAGAGTGGTCAAATCGCATTTATCCTTTAAAGGAGCCTTCAGTAATTGAACAATCGTTTTCAGTTTTTCGAAAGTAAATACTACCTGGGAGGTAAGGATAGTTAGGGGTGTACCTTCAGACTCTATCCAGTTGACAAAGTCATGTGAACTTCATAAAACTGCATTAATATTAAAGACTGATACAAAAATTACATGTACGAAAAATTCTAAAGTCTCTAATATTTGTACTGTAGTTTAAGCCTGTATAGGTACTAAATCTAAACCTTTCCGCTTCCCAAGTCTAACGAATCTGAAATATTTTCTTCTGTGCTTCTTATTCACCATAAAAAGGAAGATAGGATGAATTCTAAATTTAGTTACGTAAATAGTGGTTATGTCTTAGGAATGCAAGGGCGAATACGGAGTTTCCCAAATCATACACATCTCTAGGTATTGTGGCAGTAATTTATATCACAACAATGTAAATGCCAGAGTGATTGTAGTGTAAATAAGCATTATTGTATGACATTGATATGAGATGTTTGTTAATTATAACATTGTTAGGAAATAAGTTTACACGGCCTCACTGAAACTGACAATAAGAGCGGGTAACAATGAGCGAGGGGGTGAGTTGTTTATCAATTATTAGAGACAAACAAATGACGTCAGATTGGCGCGCTTTTCTTAGAAATGGAGGGAATTTCTTCCTTAGAGCTTATGTTTTCGTAATTTTTGATTGGATATAAAAATAGACGCTAATGTTGGCGCGTTTTATTAACCAATAGCAGCTCGGTTATAATCTTTAGGCATATTAGGGTGTTGGAGTATAAAAAGCTAAAGCCAGAGGCAAGTATTGCCCAGTCCAACAAACATTTGTGCATTACACGTCGCTCAGCCCAGAAGAAGCATTCGCGTGTAATACGTCGCTCAGTTCAACATAAGTATTCGTGAGTTATACGTCGCGTAGTTCAACGGAAACATACATAAGGTACACGTTACGCAATTCTACAGAATCTCTCGCGTCGTAAAGTTAGTTATAAATGTGAAATACGCGAATTAATAATGTTCAGCAAATAAGTGATTATAGTAACAGAAAATATAACAGTTTCAGTCTGGCGTGTATCAAAAGTCAATATGTGAAATTGAATGTGTGACGACAATAAAAGTGTAAAAACAAATTCTTTTATCAGTGTTATCTTTCAGTAACAAATCCTTTCCGTTTACACACCCTGTTCAAGAGATGTGCTCGACCGAGAAACAATAGCTAGCCGGAGGACAATGAATCCAACATTCAAAGTAGTAAAACAATAACAGGCGCTCAGAAATAAGATAACACGAAGTGGCCGCGACAAATTGGCTCCCATACGTTGTGCATATAAACATGAAGCATCTTACAACTGCTAACAAATAATCCACTTCAGTATAAATAATTATGCGTTGCTTTTTGTTTACTTCCTCAAATATCCATATTGCATAATGAACATAACGTTATATAACGCCGTAGGACCTAGCAAAAACTAATGACGGGAAACAACATACAGGCCTTAAAATACACTGCTTGTCTTAAAATTATAGCAACTTTGATTAGTCTTTTTGTGCCTGAGATTATTTCTAACAAATATGTATCCTATTTGAGGTTCGTTTTTTTCCACTAGCTATGTATGGATAGCAAGTTGGAAAGTTCAATTTTCAAGTCTGATTCAGTTATCTATTACAAGTAAACAACTAGATGTTTTTTTGTTTAGAATGTAGATTCCAATGAAATTCAATGCCACAGCCGGGATTTAAATACGTTCTCCCGCTCTCAGTGCGGTTGTTCTAACCATTGAGCTACTGTGACGACATGCCGGTGGGATATTGAATTCCCCAATTGACTCAAGTTGTTTCCCAGATAGACCACTAAGACATCTCACTAGAGATGACAATCTCAATGGCGACCTGCCATCGCAAGTACTTTGATGTTGGATGCTTATGGGTTTCCTAAGGATTTTCTTTTTTATTATGTATCTAATTAATTGAAATTAATTATACTTTTTAAAGACCTTATCCTGGTGTTGGCAAGCTTTTAATGTAGAGTCCACTGACAACTTCAATGCCACAGTGAAGTAGGTATGTTATTTATTACGTTATTTTTAGCACCACGCTTTGGGAGCCAATTTGAAGAAGTTAGTTTCTGCCTCACATATGGAAAGCCAGTTTGAAGAGATGTATTATATTTCGACTGTTGGGGAGCCAAACTTGAAGTAGTTGCAACCGCACGTATGGTAAAAAGTTTCCGGTAGCTTTCGCCCCAAAATGTACTTTCCGGTGGCCTTTTCTCCAAATGTTTAAAAAATATTAACTTTGTAATATAGACTGTTTCTTTAAATATTATATATTTATGTTTGCCTCGGCTGCGTCAGTATTATTGTTTTAGAGACATGGGGCGTGGTGCGACTGAAGAAAGTAGGCTTACACTGGTTATAATTTGTACTTTATTCCATTTATTAGTTTTTTAAACGATTAAATAACAGTTCACTGATATAAAGAGCTGTAAGATTCTTTTATGAATTGCTTGTACGTTTTTAACACAAACTATTTTCGTCACACACTGAATACGTATTAAATTTCTCGAGGACGCATCCCGCGTCCGGTTAGGAACACTGTCTACAACCAACGCGTCCAGTTATGAGCGCTGTCTACAAGCAACGAACTTGATTTTACCGCCTAAATTTGTAAAGTCTCTGATTGGCTATTCCTAATCCAATAGAATACTTTTATTTAACTTAAGTTTTTTTATGCTTGTTGATTGGCTATTTATAAACTGTCTCAAAAATTTACATTATTGTTGCTCCAATAATTACCAGTAGTATTGTTAAACTTTAAAATTCATTATTACCTCAAGGTTACCTCATTGTTAGCAACTTTTAACCTATTATTCTCACAGCTCCTACGTTATTAAATTACGTAATACATTCACATAACACTATTACACATGTATACAATAATATAAAAATATAAAATGACTGTAATATACACTTTTTATATATTGTTGCATACACTATTGCTTTAAGGTGGGCTATTATGTTTTATATTATATAATTTGATTGAAATCATTTAAGTGTTAAAAATACTGCCTCAACAGCCAGGATTTGAACACAGTTTTCCTGCTCTCCGTGGTTGCTTTAATCATTGAGTTGCTGTGACATGCAAAAGAAGACAAAAAGAAAAACCTTAAGAAACCCATAAGCAACCAGTATTGCGATGGCGGGTTGCCATTCAAATTCTCTAGTGAGATGCCTTAGTGGTCCGTCTGGGAAACAACTTGAGTCAATTGGGGAATTCAATGTCCCATCCGCATGTTATCGCAGTATGTTGCAATGGTTAGAGCAACCACACGTAGAGCGGGAGAACCGTATTCAAATCCCGGCTGTGGCATTGAATTTGTCTGGAGACTCTACATTAAAAACTTGCCAAGACCAGGCTAAGGTCTCTAAAAATATAATTAATTTAGATTAATTATATACTTCATAACTAAAAAGAAAAACTAGATAATGTTTCCGCCCCCTTGCTTGTAATATGACACAGTCTCTGAACAAACACCTCTCGTGATTGGATTACAACGAATAAATAGTGCAATTACTTTTTATGTGATTGCATAATTACATAAATGGTACTTGTGAAATGAAGATGATACAGAATGTCGTATGATACATCAGATTGTTTGTTCAGCACATATTTGTTTAATGATATAAACAGCTATACCTTTATTCCTAACTTCTGCAGTACTACGTAAACCAGTTTGATGAGGAATGTACTTAAACTAAAGGGAGGAAATAAATTATTTTTAGTTATTTCACTTAATTTTGCTAAAATTTATGTTAAAGCGCTAAAAAAGAGAACGCGAAATTCGAGAAAAGAAGCTATTTTGAATTGAGAAATTGGCTACAAATAGGATGTTTAAATTACACAAACCGAGCTTCATAATGAAAATTGAGAATATAGTGTTGAAATTTCAAAAGAAAAAATCACACTTGAATGCTTTTTTTAACATTATTGTTTACATATCACCGGTGCATTACTTCAATTATATTACATTTATATATATATATATATATATATATATATATATATATATATATATACCGGGTGAGACTTCTCAGCCTGCGGATTGAGAAGTTATACAGTCTCGGCGTTGTACACTGCATTGCGTCGTATCAATTTCGGTCGAAATGACTACTTTGCACCGCTATACGTGCAGTGACTTGCACTCGTGGTGCAACAGTGTGCGCGTTGGCCTTCAGTTATGAAGGAGGTCCCAGGTTCAAATACTACCACTTGAACGTACTTTTTATGCTTAGTAAATTTAACGAGAACTGATACTTTGGCGTCAAAGTGTCGTTTCACTTAATTATGTGAATTAAAACAAACACATTAAACACAAATTGTTACTTGTTAGAATATGCTTTAATGAACATCATAAATAAATGCACATAACATTATAATTATAACTTACAAACATAATGAATAAGTAAGTAATATTTTACTATTTAAAGCTATTCTTTCATACAAAAGAAAGCCAATAAATTGCTTTGAGGGTTTATAAAATGCAGTACGTACATACAAACTAGATAACGTTTGCAAGCCTATATTATGATCCTTGTGAACCCCTCTGGTTCCCAAAGTAGTGCATTTAACAGGACTATGATATCATGCCGGACCATCACACAGATAAAAGTTTACAATTTACCCGTTTCCTCCATGTGGTTGTAATAGGTGTTCGAACTGGCCACCATGCCGGCGGATGCAAGATCTCAGTCTAAGCATCATCGCAGCCTTAACCGGCGCAACAAGGCCGGTGTGATGTTACGACAAGCTAAGATGATGGTTCCCTGAGGTGTTGAGGGGTTATTGGCCGCTCCCGGTACACGATATTTTTAAGATAACCGCATAAGAAGAAATCTAATGGGGTTAGATCTGGTGAGCATGCTGGCCACCCTATTGGTCCATGCTGTCCGATCCATCGCTCAGGGTAGGTGGCATCGAGATATGCTGTTACACGTCGGGTCAAATGAGCTGGCGCCTCATCATGTTGGTACCACTAGTTAGTCGGTTTTGCAACGGCACTTCATCCAGTAGAGTAGGCAGCTGTGTTGTGTGAAGTGGATATAGCGATTCTCAGCGAGTTGGCCATCATAAAAAATACGGGCGAATTAGATGATCACCGAATGTAACAGCCAAACGTTGAAGCTCCATCGGACTTGTAAGGCCGTCTTCGCATCCAAATTGGGTTTACAGTGCTCTAGTAATGCATGTTGTGGCGATTTACATGGCCTGTGTTGTGGAACCCTGCTTCGTCTGTAAATAACACAGTTGCCAAAATGTGGATCTTGTTCAATTTGTCAGATGATCCACCTGCAAATGCCACTCTCCGTCCATGGTCCGACTGCAGTAGCTCCTGGCATAGCTGAAGATGATAAGGTTGAAACTTTGTGTGATATTTTATTCTCCGCGTGGAAGATTGTCTAAAATTGAAATGCTTGTGAATGTCCCTCGTACTAGATGCGGATGCTGAATAACATAATCACACGATCCGTCGTTGCTTGATCACATATAGGGTGATCTCTTCGTGATGTGTGTCTTTATTGTTCCTGATTCCAGAAGGCGGTTCGCAACTCGCATAAACGTGTGAACTGTAGGGAGTGTTTTCTGCGGAAACCTGTGTTGGTGTAGACAACGTACCTCCGTTGTATTCTCCTGCGTTTCTTATTCGTAATCCTTGTTCCACAGTGAGTACGAACGGTTGCAATTTCTTATTTATAGGAAAATCCACTCTTAGTGTATTCGGAAAGAAATCATGATTTGCTAGAACGCTCTCGAAACATGAACAGAAATGAATGAAGAATTCATTTATTCCCAGGCATGATTTGAACTTCCGAACCTTCATTATGACTTTCCAGCATATTGAAGTTATTTTTTGTATTGTTATTTTTACGTTGTTTGCCCCAGGTTTTGGGCGTCAATTTGAAGTAGGTGGTTTGTTTCACGTATGGTAAGCCGATTTGAATTAGTTTGTATTGAAGGAGTTGTATTATATTTCAACTGTTGGGGAGCCGAACTTGAGGTAATAGCAACCGCACGTATGTTAAAATGTTTCCGGTAGCCTTCGCCCCAAATGTTTAAAAGAATATTAACTTTGTAGTTTGACTGTTTCTTTAAATATTGTATTTATATTTGCCTCGGCTGCGTCATTATTATTGTTAGAGATATGTTTCTATTTGCAGGGTTGTGGTACGACCGAAGAATGTAGGCTTACAGATTATAATTTTACTTCACTGCTTTTATTAATGCTTGACACGATTTAAATAACACTTCACTGAGAGAGAGCTGCGAGATCTTTTTTTTTTATTAATTACTTGCACTTTTTAACACGTAAACTATTTTTCTCACACGAATACGTATTAAATTTCTCGAGGATGTGTCTCGCGTCCGGTTAGGAACACTATCTGCAAGTAACGCGTACAGTTATGAGCGCTGTCTACAAGCAACTGAATTGATTTATACTGCCTAAATTTGTAAATTTCTGTATTTCAAGTTTCTGATTGGCGAATCCTACTCCAATAGAATACCTTCATTTTAACTAAAGCTTTTTCTGGTTGATTGGCTATTTATTAAACTGTCTCAACATTTACATTATTGTTGCTCCAATAATGACTAGCAGCATTTAAACTTTCAAATTCAATATTTCCTCAAGGTTACCTCATTGTTACCTCATTGTTAGCAACTTTAACCTATTATTCTCACAGCTCCTACATTATTAAATTACGTAATGCATTCACATAACATTATTACACATGCCTACAGTAATATAAACATATACAATGAGTAATATACACTTTTTATATATTGTTACATACACATATTGCCTTAAGGCGAGCTGTTATTGAATTATATATTATATAATTAGACTGAAATCAATTAAGTGTTAAAAATAATGCCTCGATGTTAACCATTGCACTATTACAGCACGTTAACAACGAGCACTACCGTAGCGCTAATCAGGGGCTGGTGAATGCGGTATCAGCACCTGCATTTCGCATCGACTGTAAAATGCAGGATTGCCTAGTTGCCAAGCCGAAGGATGAGAACCTCACAGAGTGTGTGTGTGTGTGTGTGTGTGTGTGTGTGTGTGTGTGTGTGTGTGTGTGTGTGTGTGTGTGTGTTTGTGTGTTGTGGGGTGTTGTGTATGTTTTGTGGTGTGTTGTGTATGTTTTGTGGTGTGTTGTGTATGTTTTGTGTATGTTGTGTATGTTTTGTGGTGTGTTGTGTATGTTTTGTGGTGTGTTGTGTATGTTTTGTGGCGTGTTGTGTATGTTTTGTGGCGTGTTGTGTATGTGTTGTGTATGTTTTGTGGTGTGTTGTGTATGTTTTGTTTGTTATGTTAGTTATGTGCGCCTATTGATATTTATCATCATAGTCGATATCACTATTTACATGTTCATTAACAATAATACTATATTTTCTAGTAAAATTACAACAAAAATTGAGAAATGTGTATGATATTTCATCCAAATACAGCATTGTTTTATTTCGTAAAACCATGTGTTTAGTATCCAAAGTAGTCGGAAACACAAGTTTGCTTTGCATAATACCCGAGCTCTTAGTTTATCTGGTAAATAATTATAAGTACTTGATGCATGTCTCATTGATTTTGCACGATCATGTATACTTCGGAACAGAAAAAATAGTCCATACAGGAACGAGGAGATTTAAGTTGGTACTGGAATTTCTAGCTCCGACTCTCTAAGAGTCAGCTTCCTGCATCCTCTAATTATTCTAGCCACATGAGTGACTAGTTCCTTACCTCAAATCAAAAGTAGGGCGGATGAAAGAGATTATCCTGAAATGAAAGAGGGCCTTCTTCACTGCAAGGTGTAGATATTTAACCTGAATGGCATTCTTCAGTTGAACCACCTGAAGGATGCTCGCCTGTGCTGTCTCTGTCCTTATGGAGCTGGTCTAAGAGTGCCACATCATGAGAATCCCAGATGGAAGAGTTTTTCTTTCTTTGGTACATCTTTACCTCTTACCACTCACTGTTTAGACTGTTCCTTCATCTCTGGTGTGTAGTGATGAATTCATATTTCATCTACTATCATGAAACGTTGGAAAAGCTCACTGAAATTGCGTTTAAACAAGTCCCAACACTCTTGAAAAGTGTTCACTCCAATACGTTTTTGGTCCATTAACAACGGGCACCCATCGAACGGAAAGACGCACGCGCACACACACATACACAGGTCTTTTCTGAAAAATCTCTTATGAATTCATTGGGCCTCAAAATATTTTTTCGATGAAATCTGATATAGGCTTAATTGGTGAAATGCAATACTTCAATACTCATTATAACCACATACGTAAGCGGTAGATCGAGTAATATTAAGGCTGCTTGCTATGAGAATGGTCTTAAACTTTTGCCTGTCGCTGTACAATACTGTGAAAGTACTTCATGTGTAGCTAAGACGTTAAAGTTCGTTTAGCGAAAGCCACAGCTGCAGAATATTATTCTTTAATATTCTCTGTGCAGAAGCTAAGTAGACACTGCCTTTAACTACACTTTAACCTAGAACTATTTGTTTGAAGTGAAATAAGTTGTACTTCACCTAAGGCACAGTCAATTTAACTTGCCTAACTTTGTGTCTCAAACTTAGAGATGTGTATAATTCCCACGGATTACTGTGTAGACAAGATGGTGAGAATGCAAAACAACATTCATTTTAGATACTGAATAAATACCGGGAGAACTAATTCTCTGCAAGAGAAACTGAAGGGGACAAGAGGGCAAAGGGTTATATTTCAATTTAGTTACTCTAGAATCAATTTTTAAATTTCAAGAGCTTCTAATGCCAATTTCAGCGCTCTATTAGCTTAAAAGAAGCATTACATTACTTTGTAAAACATTGTTCAGCACAAAAAGCTATTTGCTTCAACAGATTAAGTGGTTGGGATATGGCTTGTGATGGTTTAGGAATTCTTATAACTTTAATTTTCAACAAATCCACATAATGGTTAACATTTTAATAATAAAACTGATGAAACAAAACAGTCCAAAAAGTGGAATCCACTTGGAAAAAAAAATTCCACGGGCAGTAAAGGAATATCCGGCCTACCGGTGCGATACATTACCAATGTGCTACCGTGACGATGCATTAGAACATGCTTTGAACATCTCATTCCAGCATTACTTGAAAGCCATACTCAGTTGCTCTGAAATATCGAATTGCAATGTTGCAAGTACTTATCCTTATTATATCTAATACCTAAGCCTTCAATTTACACTCTTGTCTCTGTTTGGTTTTAATGATTCTTAATATCTCTTCTGTAATTTGTAAATTTTAGTTCTATTTATGCAGACAACAAAAGAAAAAATTAATAACACACACGGATAGATTTTAATAGTAAGAATAATGATGATCTATTACTTGAAGGATTATCTTTGAAGACGTTGTATTGTAGTTCAAATGTTGGAGAGCCAAACTTCATGTAGTTGCAACCACGTATGGTACAAAGTTTCCGGTGACCTTCGCCCCAATGTTCACTTTCAACTTTGTGTTTTAATGTTTCTTTAAATATTATATGAATTTGTTTGCCTCGGCTGCGTCAGTATTAATTTGTAGAAACTTGTTTCTCTTAACAGGGTGTGATACGGCTAAAGAATGTAGTCTTACACAGATTATAATTTTTACTTTACTCCTTTTATTAATCCTTGACACGATTAAGCAACACTTTACTGATATAGAGAGCTGTGAGATTATTTATTAATTACCTGCACTTTTTAACAAGTAAACTTTATATTCTCGCCGCAATGAATTTTCGTCTCACACTGAATACGTATTAAACTTCTCGAGGACGTGTCTCGCGTCCAGTTAGGAACGCTGTCTACTAGCAACTGACTTCTAAATTTGTAAATTTACTCTATTTCATTTTCTGATTGGCTAATCCTACTCCAATAGAATACTGTTATTTAACTTAAGCTTTTTCTGGTTGTTGATTGGCTATTTATAAACTGTCAATTGGCTTCACTTATTCCATTTTTCCTCAATGTTAATGCGATTCTCCTGCAACAAAATATCCTGATCCTAGTCTTAAAGTTGTGGAAGTTAATAGGAATTTTCCTTACAGCATGTTTGCGAAATCGATAAGATAGAAAATAACACATTGAAATTTTATACTACTTCACTCATTTAGCTATACTAAGATGCAGAAGAAAACCAGCTTGTAATAAGAAAATGTGAACAGGGTGAAATGATAAAATAGGAATGACAGCAACAGAGTTCTCTGATCAAGTTGATTGCATTTCCATTTGCCTCAAACTGATATTGTGTTCGATTTGTGTTAAATAATTTTTCCCCCAGCGCTAACTTTAACTTAATTTCCCGTCTCCAGGGTAACAAGACAAGCCATACTTTGCAGTGGATTGCTACCCTCGCCCATAATAACGAATTTAGTAATTTCCATCTGCAAATTAAATTTCCTCCTGTGACAAAGGTCCGGTAACCAACTGTTACACGAATCAGATTCGTCGCTCTGAAGTTATTTACTGAATAATATACACATCAGTTTAGAGAGGGCGATGAGAGAAATTAGTTTACCTCTGTTTAAAACAGAAAATCCGTGTAAATTGAAGAGTTGGTGCAAAGCGTCGAGGTGAAACCGCGTTAGCAAAAGTGCTACGACGTAATTTAAACAAACAAGAGCTAGAGAGGGGTGTAAAAAAGGGCGGCGCTAAATAATAAAGTGTGTTGTTTTGTACGCGAGTTGTCAGAATCATTCCGCCACAGGAGGGAAATAAAATTCTGGTGGAAACATTTTTTCTTGAGAGCAACAGTAATTATAGATATTGCGCCTGACGCAGATGTTTTGAGTAGTGGAGTGTACGACACACGGTTGGGATTCTTTGTACATGCTAGTGATTTAATTCCTTTTTTGTACTCGTTCTGTACTAGCATGCTGTATACTTAAAAAATTTATTAACTTTTTACTTTTTTTGCCACTTGGGTACTTATGGTAGAGGCATTGCATTTAATCCGAAAATACAGTAACGTAAATCTACTGGAAATACAATTTATGGTTCCCCTGCCCCCAAAGAAGTAGTTTTAGAACCGTATGTTGTTTTTTTTTCTCTCTCTCAAAACGAAAAGGTTGGATAAACAGTTACCCAGGTTTACACTCATGTCAGTGTTCTTTAAGTATGGTTATGATTATCAGGAGGATTTATGCACTAAACCTCAGAGTCGCCTATTGTGCTTCTAGAAACCTGTAAGAGGAAGAGGTGAAGGGTGACCACATCTGCTGCGGCAGGTTCGGACAGAGGCGGGTCTTTAGCGTTTCCAGATATTACATCCTAACGCCGGACCCTCCACGGAGAGGTCCCTCCAAAGGCCCGTCCCACCCGAACAATAGGCCAGACAGTTCCACAAAGTACACTCCACCGCTATACGCCTTGCCGCCGTCCACTCACCTGATCGTTTCGCACTGAAACACAAGGAAATAGCATGAAAGGAAATGGGGAAAGAAGATTTTCCCTAATGTATAATACACCCCAGCATTCGCCTACCAACTAGAGAAAACCGCAAGAAAACCTAAGGTCAGAGTGGCTGATCCACACAAATATAAGCCGGAACCGCCCGAATGCCATCCTCTTACCTTACCGCGAAGAATTATCCCACCTCAAAATTTCGCGTAGAAATAAATGGTCATCTTTTGTTGGCTCAAAGTATTTTTAACATTTTGATGAAGACTCGTAAACACTTATGATTAAAATTTGCATCTTACAACTCCTTTCAAAAATAAATGAAATCTTCTAGTGACATTCAAGGCTTTATAGCTCTGTTAGAGATGAAAACTTGATATTTGCGAAATTTGGAAATTCTAGACTTCTTATATATTGTATAACAAAGTTCCAAGTTTTCGGATCAACTCCTGGACTACTATCTGAGAAAAAACTTTATTATATAATAATCTACAGGAAAAACAACTTGTAGTGTGATTTTATTTATTTATTTATTTATTTTTTACATTTTGGAACCAAATTTAAACTTTGTGTTTCCAACATAAGTATATGTCTTACAAACTTACAAAATGATTCTTAAGAAAACAAATTGAAAACTATGCACATCTTGCTTTTTATACGTTTTAATTAATACAAATGATTTCTGAAACCACTATATTGTTTTGACTTTTGTGAAGACTTCCGCGATAGTTTTAATCAACTTAAGACTTCTTGTGAAACTTCCAACTACAAAATTAGCAAAAGTTTACACCGTGAGGATGCAAACTTTTGCATTTGAGTAATAACACTACTGAAGAAGATAATGAGGAAAATAAATTAATTTAAAGATAAGAGAAGTGACTTTAGACTTCAAAGCTGAACTCCTGTGTTGGTTGCAATTTGCATAATTTTAGTGTATACATCATTGTATACTTAAAATCACTAAAATTTATTAATGCACAAAGGGGCTGTTTTTCAGAATTTTCTACTATTTTTACAGGTTTGCTTTCAGGCCTTTTGAATAAAAAAATAATAACAATTTTAGAAAAGTGCATGTATGAGAGAGAGAGAGAGAGAGAGAGAGAGAGAGAGAGAAAGAGTAAGTTGAATGAGAATTAAAAATTGCGGTGGGTACCTGGATACATAGGTATCCCGGGAAACGAAAAAAGCTGGTTCTCTAGCAAAGAAAAGAGTATTTCTCCCCTTTATAGGACCAGAACCTGCCTATAGAATTTGCATTTTAAATGTGAAAAACACAGTAAAACTTTGGGTCCGAAAATAAATCCAAAAGAAATGGAATACAATATACAAAAACAAATCTACAGATTAATAATTAATAAGCCTGGAGATAAATTAAGTAATTTACCTACTAGTCTTAATAAGCTTTCACTTAGAAGAATTAAAAGCTTCATAACTGGACATTGAAAGTTCAGAAAACAGTTGAGGGGAATGCGATTATACCATATGGAACTCATTTGCCGTTTGTGTTTACAATCTGATGAAACGGTAAAATACATTTTACTTGAATACGAAGCCACAGAATGTATAAGATACCAAGTTCTTGGAGCTATCGCAAAACTATAAATAAGTTCTAATCTAGTGAGGCAAATAGTGCAAATAACCAAGAATGCGGATATTGATCCCTAAATTAGAAATCGGAAAGTGCACAAAAAGCTTTTTAGCCTAAGGTTCTTGAAGGGAAACCTGCTTTCAAAATACTGCAACCGCAACTGCTGCTGCTGTTGCTTTAAAAATTCATTGACATGCCTGGGACTCGAACCAATGTTTTAGGCCCGATTTAACTCGCCAACTAACTGCCTACATACGGCTACAGTGGAATAAGATTACAAATTGCTTATCAAAATACTAACTGAGAAAGTTTTGATAGATAACAAATTTAGTATTAAAGATTGAGTGAATCTTGCAGAATGGAAGATGAAGATTTTTCCACCCAAAACAATCCTTTACATGGAAAATGTTTATTTTGTTTTATTTTATCAAAATTTTCTCAAACATTTTTTATTAAAATAACAGCTATTTAAATATTTGCATAGCTATCAAAAGTTGTATCTTGAATTTTGTGTTAATAGTCTGTTAGGTACTCTACTCTTTTGTATATACATATGTGTGCTGCTGGTAAACCATAAGCAATTGACAAACCCATCACACAAAAATTAATTATCGTTAAAACAGCAAATTATTTCAATTTTTTGTAGCATTAACCATTTCCGAGACCTTGCTTTCTATGTGTTTGAAGTTTCTCACACGTCATACATTTTTTGAAGTGCTAGATCACCATTGTTTTGTCTCTCCTGATGTTATGGAAAGAGAATGGGATTTCAAAGCTAACATAGTCATCCTCTTTTTACTTTCTCTACTACGTATAGTAAGTAGGGGAAGCATTGCATTCCACCAAAAAATTCGATACCGAGATTTCAACGGAAATAGGTGTTTTGAAGCCCCCCCTGAATCCAATAAAAGCATTTTTAGAAAAAGATATGTGTGTCTGTGATCAGCATAACTCAAAAACGAAAAGTCCGATAAAAACCAAACTTGGTATTTATGTTGAGTATCTTTCAAAACTTCTACACCAAGATTTTCAAGAAAATACCCTGACCCAAGACTACCCTTTACGTGGAACATTTTTATGAAAATTTTGATTTTCTCAAATATGGCTCTAACGATTTTGATGAAAATATAACATGTTCAAGATATTTTCATGACAAATGAAATGTAAATCTTGAATTTTCTGGGAATGTCCCCGAAAATTCTCTTCATTGTGAATGGCTTTTGCATAACTGGTAAAATGTAAGTGACAAATAAAATATTTGTATACAAAAAATGTAGATTTTGTTAAAACACATATTTTATTTTCTTCGTCCAGTGAATAATTTCCGAGATATTTATTGTTATTTATTGGAATTTTCTAATACTTATAGGTTTTCTCAAATGGGAATTCGTTATCGTTTTTACTTTCTCTACTACGTATAGAAGTAGGGGAAGTATTGTATTCCACCCAAAAATTCGATACCGAGAATTCACCGGAAATATATGTTTTGACACCCCCTAAATAAAAAAAAAACCATTTTTGGACACATGTCCGTGTGTGTGTGTCTGTGAACAGCATAACTCAGAAACGAACAGTCAGATAAACATCAAACTTGTTATTTAGGTTCAGTATCTTCCAAAGACGCGACAAGAAGGTTTTCAAGAAAATCCCCCCTTCCCAGATTACCCTTTACATGGAACATTTTTCGAAAATTTTATAAAAGTGGCTAACGATTTTGATTAAAATATCATATGTTTAAGATATTTTTATGACAAATGAAATGTATATCTCGAATTTTCTGGGAATGTCTCCAAAAGTATTATTCATTGTGAACGACTTTTGCATAACTGGTAAACCATAAGAGATAGACAAAATTTTACTACACAGAAATGTAGATCGCGTTACAATACACAATTTATGTGATATACATTTTTGTTGTTGAGTGAACCATTTTCGAGATATTGCTTGTTATTCCCTTAAATTTTCCAATACTTATACTTCTTCTCAAATGGGAATTCGTTATTCTTTTTTTTGTCCTGGTAATGCAAAGAGAATGGAATGCTTCACATAGCAACGAGCTCTTAAAATATTTGGCTATCGCTTAAAGCCTACCAATTCCCCTTGCATCTACAAGAAAATTAGCAATAAGATTAACATCTCGATTAACATGAAGCATATGGAGAATAAGAGTTTGTAAAAATAGTTTGTACAAGAGTAGAGAAAGTCATGTGAGTGTAACACATCAGATTTTTAAATATTTGACCATCGCTTCAGTCTCCTCTATCCCTCTTGTATTCACAAGGAATGTGTACTGAAACCATTTCTGCAAACGTTTGAGAGTAAAATGAAGCAGATAGAAAAATAAATTTTTGTAAGAATAGTTAACAGAAAAGGTATAAAAATAAAGGATAGTTAGAGAAAGTCATGCGAATGGGAACATACCAGACTTATACATCCTAAATGGCTGTTCCTTTGATTCTCTTCTTTAACGGACTACCCTCCTCTTTGTAGTACTTAAACTCGGCTTACAAGCCAATGCCTTGGGTCAGTAGCCTGTCGAGGAGCAAACAAACATGAAACGTAGTATATCCGGATGTGTGACAGCCCCATGCCTAGTATGGGGATGAAGAAGGAAATGAAATGAAGTGAGGAAAGGATGGTAGGAACATTCGCGGATCAAATTATCCAACCCAGCATTCACCTAGCAACCAAGGAAAATCGCGAAAAATCCATCCGTCGGATTAGTCGTCCAGAGGTTGAACCCGGTACTTCCCGAATGCAAGCAACAGACGTTACCGCCTGAGCAATTCCGCTTGTCGTTTGTTTCTTATGTGTTTTAAATATCTTCTGGTAATAATTACGATTGGCGGTTAGAAACACCTATGAAATTAATAACTTCGAGTGGTTATTGTACACTTTATTTTTGGATTCAGGGATTTCCAAACCTTGTTTTTTCTTCAGAAAAATGTCGAGAGGAATATTTAGTTGTTATGACACATTTACATATTTGATTGCAGGTATAAGAAAGATATAGCAGGCTAAAGTGATAGTCGGACTTTTATAAAATAGGTCGCTCTGCGATGGCTTTGAAATTTCATGTCTTTGTATGACCACGAGAAAAAAACGAATAGCGATTTTCCAATTGAGAAAATTATAAGTATTTGAAAATTAAAACTGGGGCGGTCCATGTGTGGTGCTGTGAGCCAATTTGACGGCACGGGAGTTGCGGGAATGGTCCCGGGTTGGATGCTATCTCTTGGACCTAGTCCCTGACTAGATTCATTTTCCTGCCCTTTTATTTCCCGTCACCGTTTTAAAATCGACTCCTGATATTACCTCGACACACAAACACACACACACACATACACTTCTCTACTGCTGTGCTTCATATAGTCACGCCTATCCGTCGAAATATTTGTTTTCAAAACCACCTCCAAGGAAATACCACGAACTATTTCTGTATTTCAAATTTCCTATCACCCCATTTCACTACCACATAATTTATACCTTTTTTATTGGATGCCTGGGGCTATGAGAGCACTGACCCTTTTCTAAACGTCTGATTTTCAGGCGACCTAACGGTACACTAACAAAGTGTATTCTCTTCTCACTTCGCTGCAATGAGGAAAAACCAACCCCGTTTCCTGCCTACTGCTGGCACTGTCTTTTCAATTCATATTCACCTTTACATGCAATAGTCGCTATCCCTAATGATATTAATATTTATTTTGCCTGTGGTTATCATTTTATAGTTAATGCCACCGCAAAGAATTTTATTCACCATGAATTGTGTGCTATAAGGAAATATACATTTTTTATGTAAAATGGTTTTATCTATGGCTTACGGTTTACAAAAGTCTCTGGCCATTGCCAGAAAATTCAAGATACACATTTTATCATGCAAATATAACATACATAAACATATATTATTCCAATCATAATCCGAGCACATTTTTGAGAAATAAGTTAGAAGAGTTTTACATGTAAACGGTAGTTTGGGGTGGAGAGATTTTCTTGAAAATCTTGTGTCGTATCCTTGGAAGATGCCAAGTTTGCATTTTACAGACGTCTCGTTTTTTAGTTCTACTGTCCTTACACACTCTTTTTTAAATATGCTTTTTTGGATTGTGTGAGCATCAAAACGTGTATTTCCGGTGAAATCTCGATATAGAATTTTCGGGTTGAATGATCCATTTCCTGTACTTGCTAATAGATAAGTAGAGGGTAATGAACGTTATTGCATTGGCATATAATTTGTAGTTTCCAGGGAAACACACGTTTCCGGGCAGACTTCGCAGGTAAGACTAATGTCTCAGGAAGGAATGCTAAGGGAAATCACTTGCACAAGGTTGTCACAAGGAGTTTACTGCTGTCTGGGGCCGGACTTAATTAGCTCCAAGCTCCGGAGGAATTCCCTCTAGAGCTATTTCTGCTGTTAACACCCTCTCATCCAATCCCCAGTACCGTGTCGGTCAAGATGTACTGCCCACTATTTCTCTAAACACTCATTCACACTCTTCTGTGGATTCTCTATGGATTTTACCACCACTACATTTAAAAATTATAATATCTATGCTAGAATTAAATAATATCCTAGCATCCAAGATTTACTTTCTCTACTACTTACCTATATAAGCAGAGAAAATATTTTATTCCACAGAAAGACTAGGATTGGATATTTCACTGGGAATACACGCTTTGAGGTCCCCAAATCCAAAATAAACATTTTTAGAAAAAAGGTCCGTGTGTCTGTGAACAATATAATCAAAAGCGAAATGTCGTTTAAATACCAAACTAGGTGTTTAAGTTCAGCATCTCCCAAGAATGCAAAATGAAGATTTACCCCACCCCAACTTGAGGCAATATTTTATATCTTAATATGCTGTGAATGCCAGAGTGATTATAGTGTAAATTAATATTATTGTATGTACATGATTTTAGATGTTTGTTAGCCATAAGGACTTGTTAGGAAATAAGTTTGCACGGCCTAACTGAAACTGACAATAGAAGTGGGTAACAATAAACCGAGGGGGTGAGTTGTTTGTCACTAAGAAAAGAAAGCCGAAATTGACGTCAGGGTTGCGTGCCTTTTTTATAAATGGAGGGAATATCTTCCCTAGAGCATATATGTTAGTACTAGTGATTGGCTGACCAAAACAGACGCTAAAGTTGGCGCAATTTGGTAACCAATAGGAGCTATATTATAATGTTTAGGCAATTCGAGGTGAAGGAGTATGTATTCTCGAGCCATAAGGAAGTGTCGCACAGTTCTGAAGAATCTCTCACGAGGTGCACGTCGCAGAGTTAGTTACAAAAATGTAAAGTGTGCGAAGTAATTGGTGCGCGCAACTAAAACGACTGTAGTTACATTCAGGAATATCATAGTTTCAGTCAGTCGTGTATAAAGATTAAATATGTCAATTATTAACTAAGCGTGACGGCAATAAAAGTCTAGATTCAATTTTTTTTATCAGTGTTATCTTTAGCAACAACTCCTTTCCGTTTACACATCCTGCTTAGAGACACGTGATCGACTGAGTTATAATAGCTAGCCGGAGGACAAAGAACCCAAATTTAAAAATAATTAAATAACAAGCGCCCAACAAATAAGATAACACAAGTCATCTGAGAATTGCGACAAACTAGTCTTTACATGCAAAGATTTTTCGTTATTGTTTTTGTTTTCATAAAAATGGCTTTAACAATTTTTTTAAAGTCCCACATATTTTAGATATTTTAATAACAAATAAAATGTGTACCTCGAATTTCCTGCGAACAACCTGTTGAGAACCCTTCATTGAGATTGAATTTTGCATAGTTTAGTGTAAGTGGTAAACCATAAGAGATTAGCCTCCCCCCAAGTATACTACATACATAATATGGATTTTGTTGAAACATAAAATTTACGTTCAATTTGTTTTTTTATGACATTAATCATTTTCGATTTTCTTTTCGTTATAAGTTTGAAATTTCGAATAATTTACTTTTACTCAAGTTCTAAGTCACTGTTCATTTTTATTTTCTCTGCTACGTATAGTATGTAGAGCAAGCATTGTATTCCACCCAAAAACTCGATGACAAGATTTCACCAAAATATGTATTTTGAGGCTTCCCGAACACCCCCAAAAATTATTTTTAGAAAAAGATCCGTGTGCGTGTGTCTAGAGTTTAACGCAAAAACGAAAAGTCGGTTAAAAACCAAACTTAGTATTTAACATCAGCGTCTTCCAAGGGTACGACACGAAGATTTTCAAGAAAGTTCCCCTACCCCAAATCACCCTTTAAATGGAACATGTTTTGAAACTTTTGATTTTCTCAAAGATAGCATTAATGATTTTGACTAAAATACCATATTTTAAAGATATTTTCATGACAAATTAATTATATAATGATTTTTTGGAGATGGCCTCAGAAGTCTTTCATTCTGAATGATTTCTGCATAACTGCAAAAATAACTGGTAAACCGTAAGAGATAGACAAACTCTTAGTGCACACTCTATATATCGCGTTAAAGCAAACAATTTATATCAAATGCGTTTTTACTTTTCCTATCGCGTATATAGTAGGTCGAAAAGGATTGAATTCTTCCCAAAAATTAGATACTGGATTTTACCGTATATACACGTTTTGAGACATGCTGAATCCAAAAAAAGAGTTTTTAGAAAAAGGTCCGTATTTGTGCGTGCGTGTGTGAGATGAATACTAAACTTGTTGTTTAGGTTGAAACGTGTTTTTCTAACCCAAGAGGAAGTGGATTGAATGTAGGAATAATGGCAAAGTTGTACTTAAAAATATATTACATAATCAATTTACAAGCTTCATTTAATAAACTTGCATTCAATCACCTACATAATTACCTTTTTAGAAACCCTTATTCTTTCACAATTCTTTACATTCTTAACGACTTACATTACAGTAATTATGTACTTGCTTCCTGCTCTCACATTTACCGATCTTTGAAATCTGAACCCCTATAAATGTATGGTTCGGACGATCAACCTTTCCCCTCTGAATAATTACAAAAGAGAATTTTGAATAATTTAAGCCAAAAAAGGTATTTAGAAATGCCATCCGGAATGCCTTCTGTCTAAACGCTGTCCTGCTGTTTTCCTCGTGACCCCTCTCGCCGTCGAAGAAAGATTGATCAGCCTTGTGGACTGCACGTTGAGGTGAGCTGGCACTAATCCGGCGCCTGCGCAGTCGACGATCACCATCGCCTGACGTACTACATAACTCACTTAACTGCGCGCTTTCTTCTTGTTTTTGTCGCCTCCTTGACAAACCACTACCATAGTCGTTTCACTTCTGTTCCCGTACATGTCAATCTTCCTTTAGTGGAACCCGTCATCGCCTAGAGTAGGTTTCTCCGGTGAGGGTCAATTTGGCACAAGGTTCAGTATCTTCCAAACATACGACACGAAGATTTTCAAGAAAATCCGCCACCACCACCACCACCACCACCACCACCACCACCATCACCACCACCACCACCACCACCACCACCACCACCACCACCACCACCACCACCACCACCACCACCACCACCACACCAAACTACCCTTTACATAGATCTTTCGAAACTTTTATTTTCTAAAAATAGCTATAGGAATTTTGATTAAGATAACATATGAAAGATATTTACATAGTAAATAAGATGTATATTTTGAATTTTCTGGGAATAGCCTATAAAGTCCTCTTCATTCGGAAGGAATTTTGTATAAACTTGTATAACTGGTAAACGTTAAGCGATAGACGAAAATGCACTCCTCAAAAATTGTAGATCTCTTTAAAACACGCAATTGATTTCAACTTAGTTTTTATATGGCATAAGCCATTTTTGAGATATCCGTTATTAAAGATCCGAATTGTTCATTTTTTGGACACCTTCTTAAAGTCCTGTCAACATTCAGTTGTTTCTCGCGATCGCAGCGTGGAATTTTAGGGTCACCGTATAGCGTCCAGTTCTTAAACATTTGACTATCGCTGCTCCCTTTGTATCTACAGGGTGCGTGAGAAGTCCCCGTAGCCCTTAATATCGAATGCTAATTGATTTATTTCAGCACAAGTATTTACGTATTAAGTATCCAATATATCTGTGTACCCCACCATGCTGTAAATACTAAATTAAATTGAGCTTTTAATTTATGTACGCTCTTTAGCTATTATGGTCCTTAGCGCCCCATTCTATATTGGGCGCGAAAAACCGGTAATTTTGCTCAGAGGTCTCTTTATCATGCTTGAGGTTCTTTTATGTGCCGTAAATCTACGACACGGGACCACCAGATGTACTTCTCTTCCGAAGGAAGCCATGCTAAGGATTTTTTACGCCCGAAAAAATCCATCGCTCTCTGTCGGGTTTGAAACCGCGACTTTGGGAACTAGAGGCTAGCACGGTACCACTAGTCCACGGAGGACGACATGCTGTAAATACAGTTACACACGCCTCCATGATCTTCTTGACACATTCTTGAGCATGTCCGGTGTTATATTGCGAAATGCATGCTCAACAGCAAAGTGCAGTTCTTTGTTTGTAGCATAGAGACGTGCAGATACACGCGCCTTAATGACTCCTCATAGCGAGTTGACAGGTGTGGTGAGGTCAGGACTTCTTGGTGGTCATTTCAAGGGTGGTGGTGTTGCTGATGAACCACGACCTATCCGCCGTCCTGGAAAGTGTTCATTCAGGAACTCGCGCACTGCAAGAGCGTGGTGAGGAGGTGCTCCATCTTGCTGCAACCACATGCGCGTTTCCTCAAGCTGAGGTATTAACCAAGTTTGTAACATGTGTAAATAATTTGCGTCCCTTCAAAAAGTACGGTCCAAGCAGATGTGATGTGGTGATCGCTGCCCATATCATTACGTGAGGCGCGTTCCTTTCTAACTCAACTGTGTAATAAGGATTCTCTTTGGCCCAAAAGACAATATTTCTACTACGTGAGCAGCGATAAATCGCACGTTCATCTGAAAACATAACCTTGGCACGGCTCACTGCGTGGAAATTGAGTTAACAAAGCACGGCATGCTAAAACGCGCTCATTCCGGTCTCTATCCGATAACTCGTTTACGAACGTCGGTCGAAAAGGTCTGAGCTTAAGGTCTTTTTTCGTGTGATCTCACATTATTGTGCTCGGTATACCGAGTTCCGAATCACGTTTGTGTCGACTTCATAGGAGGTTGTTCAATCGAAGCAGAGACTGACTGCGACTGCGACTGCGACTGGCTGCTGGCAGGCTAAGTTTTAGCCCCAGTGAATTTTTGCTGCGTGCCCACCCTCGTCAGGGTTTAACCGCAGGATGACTATTTTCAGTGGAAATGATGGTTAAGGATGACGGTTTGTGTTTAGGTAGTAATGATAGAAGGAGGCATATAGCTCCTGAGCTGCCTGTGAGAATGCAGCGGCCCTTCTGCACGCTGGTGTGTCTGTGTTTATAAATTTCTTTATCAATTTCTTTTTCTTTGGTTGGGATTGAATTTTGAGACCAATCATCTCTTCGGTAGGAGAAGCAGAGACTCCGGCACAAGCTTCTTCTTGTCTTCTTCCTTCCACTCTGCTGCCTGTCTTTAACACTGCCAAAAGCAAAAGCTTAAGCACAAGCATGTCTTTCCCAATTCAGAAGTGTTGCTTTTCGTGGTGGTGCCTTGTTAAATCATTCCTGGAATGCTCCCATAATCTCTCTCATTGTCTTTCCTGTGTGTTGTCGTTCGTGCGCCCACACAATTGTTACTAAGCGCTCCTCAGTGGTGTAACTATGACCGCTTGATCTACCATGGCTACAATTAAAACTCGACTGCGAAAACATGTAACCTTGAATTCCAACAATTGATTCCGACAACTGATAAGTAACATAGCTACATAGCATAATAACATTTGATATTACCAATGTACATAATATTTGACACTCAAGGGGTACAGAGACTTTTCGCCCAATCCATATAAAGAAATGTGTAGATCTATTTTTTAAAGGTTTATTTGGATTATAATGTAGCGGATAGAAAAAAATCCGATGTGATACGTTCACATGACTTCAAATAACGTGTTTTATTGTTGCATCAACCATTTCCAAGATATCCGTCATTAATGGTTCGATATGTTTAGTAATTTGTCATTCCGTTTAAGTTCCATTGGTATACAGTTGTTTCTGGCAATTACATGTGTAGCGGCTCCCTTGGTAGACCCCACTACGTTGATGATAATGGATGCTGTGTTGCGTACCTGTAGGTCGTCTTGATGCCCGTACTCACTGATGTATCTCGATATTCTCGTAGACTGGAATCTGATGATCGTATATCTGTATTCTTGTATGTGTTAGTATGGTAATTATTATTTTATAATTGTGCCACGGCTTCTGTATTGGTGTCGGAGAGCACTTGTGTCTTGTCAGGGTTGGGTATGGAGACGGTTAAAATATTTTGCACACACGTATTCTGTTAATTATTTCACTTGTATTTTAGATAAACCACATATGATATTCACAATTCACTATTACCTTAGTAATGTTAATATATATATAACTGGTATACTTTAAATACGTAGATTTAGCGTCTATTTAGAGACGAGATTATACCCTACCTTCCTGCTTGAACACTGACAAGCTTCTGTTAGCGTTCCTTCCAACCGTTCTTCTTAACGTACGTATTTGAATTATAGGTATGTGTCAATATACCTGATTGGTACTACTGCCCAATAACATCCAATAACTGTTTGTTACATTATATATATGTTTATAGACTTCCATCGATTTAATTATGAATCCAAAGTTCGTAGATATTACTGCATTTCTCGTAATTTTATATTTCTGGTTATGTAGCTAACAATGGTCCCTCCCCCTCATATTATATTTTATATGTCATAACGTTACACACCTGTTACACACCATGTGTACATTATGAACACATGTTTTAGCCTCCTCCCAATTATTACACCTAAAATGTTAGCAAAAACGCGTAAAACTTAGACCAAAGTATTAAAGAAAGAAATTATTAATGTGTTGATGCTGAGAAGCTGTGAATGATATCTTATTACAATAATGAGCCATTGCATTAGCTTGTACGTGGATAGTACTGTATGCTGCTTCACATGGAAACGTGAAATTTTAAGGCCAGCGTTCTTAAACATTTAACTGTCCTGTTCTCTTTGTATCAATAACGAAATGTGTAATGTAGCTATTTCTGTAAAGGTTTATTTGGATTACAATGGGTATATAGAAAAATAACTTGAATAAGAATGTTTCGTATACCCACTAAAACGATAGAGGATAGAGAAAGTTATGTGAATTTAACACCACATTTCTCTCTTGTCCATGATAAAGGAACAAAATTTCAATACCATTACATATCGACCTGCTCTTAAAAGACTTGACTGTCGCTTAATGTCTAATTACCCTAATCCCGTTGCAACCACGAAGAAGTATGCAGTAAGAAAATTTCTGCCAATTTTTTACGTAGATTAACATAAGAATAGCAAAACAGAATAGCAGATAATAGAAAATGCATTTGTAAGAATGGTTCGCACAAGTATGAGTAGAGAAAGTCATGTGAGTGCAACACATCGGGTTCTCCTCCCCCCATGGTCATGCAAGGAACATGGAATTTCAAAGCCAACGTACATTGATCCGCTTTTTAGAGATTTGATTATTGGTTTAGCGTGTTGTATCATCTTATTTCTACAACGAAATGTATAATAAAAGCATTTCTGCAAGCGGAAAACAGATAGAAGAATAAGTTTTTGTAAGAATAGTTTGTAGAATAACGGATAAAGAGGTGCATTTAAATGTAACACAACTTAGTCTTAAAACTCGTGTGTCCAATTAAAGCTTTCTGTCCAACGGCGGGTTCTTTGCTGAAAACAATTATTCGTCCAATACCTCAGCCAGCCTTTTCCCGCTCCGGTCTTCCCTTGCCAGTGGGAGACCGGAATGCCCTATCTTGCCAGTGTTAAAATAGTGCTTCTAAATTTCGCGTTTTCTCAGAACGTATTCAGAGCAAGAGACTGAAAATTTTATATATATGCTTTGGCTTTGATGTGACACGGGAATTTTTTCATTAATAGATGTGATTTCTTTTCTAATGACAAACGTTCGCTGTATTTTTGTCACATTTTTATAAGTAAGCTAAATAATAGTTAATTTACAAGGAAAATATCCCTTTAAATGAGTGCAAGTGTTCGATAAACATATCCTGAAAATTTGAAACAGATCCATTCAGTAGATCCTGATAAAACTCCCACTTTACTTGAAAATATAACATTTTCGGAAATTCAGCTACAACGTTTAATGCTTTCCAGTTCCATGGGATGGGATAAGCAAACTTTTGTTGCTATTATTTCTGTAAATAAGCTATAGACGCTAAAAGTTTTTTAGTGTTATTTTAAATACTTAATTCACATCTACATTTATGTTTATCACTGTCTACATTAAATTTTTTTATGTGAAATGCTGGTTTATTTTCATGTCCTGGGAGTAATTAGAAACAGACACGCTGGTATTACCTTACTAGTTTATGCGCTTGCTACACTGACAATTTGTTTGTTATTGTTTTGTTTTACAACATTAGTTTTCTTAAAAGCTTTCAAAGAATTACAAAGAGTTTACATATACCACAAATCACTTTCGAGTTAAAGTGAAAAAATCTGATGTGTTACACTCACATGACTTTCTCTACTCTTGTACAATCTATTTTTACAAACGCCTATTCTCCATATGCTTCATATTAATCGAGATATCGAGATGTCAATCTTATTTGTAATTTTCTTGTAGATGCAAGGGTAATATGGTAGCTTTTAAGCGATAGTCAAATATTTTATCGCTGGTTGCTATGTGGCGCATTCCATTCTCTTTGCATGTCCAGGACAAAAAAATGAATAACGAATTTGAGAAAAAGTATAAGTATTGGAAAATTTAAGGAAATAACAAGCAATATCTCGAAAACGGTTCACTCAACAAAAAAAATGTATATGATATAAGTTGTGTATTTTAACGCGATCTACATTTTTTGTGTAGTAAAATTTTGTCTATCTCTTATGGTTTACCAGTTATGCAAAAATCGTTCATAATGAAGAATACTTTTGGAGACATTCCCAGAAATTTCGAGATATACATTTCATTTCTCATGACATTATCTTAAACATATGATATTTTCATCAAAATCGTTAGAGCCATTTTTGAGAAAATTAAAATTTTCGAAAAATGTTCCATGTAAAGGGTAGTCTGGGGTGGGGGGATTTTCTTGAAAATCTTTGTGTCGCATCTCTGGAAGATACTGAACGTAAATACCAAGTTTAGTGTTTATCCGACTGTTAGTTTTTGAGTTATGCTGTTCACAGTCACACACACACAGACACACACAGACACACACACGGACATGTTTCCAAAAATGCTTTTTTTGGATTCAGGAGGTCTCAAAACATGTATTTCCGGTGAAATCTCGGTATCGATTTTTTGGGTGGAATGCAATACTTCCCCTACTTACTATACGTAGTAGAGAAAGTAATAAAAAATAGGTTGGATGAACTGATCAGCTGTGTATAATCTATGATGTGCAGGTTTGCCCAACATTTAGTTTCTTTAACTATTCCTAAAATACTCAGTCATCAAAATGTCCTTTATGATTTGGAAAAGCAGAAAGTTGGACAATAGTTATACATCAGTTTGACAGCTTCACTATGCCACGTCCATCCAGGATACATTTTGACCAAATATTTAAAAGTTTTCGGGGTTACAAAGAGAATGAACTATATATTTGAAAGAGGATATTCCATAAATTTTTAACACTGAAGAACAAAACTTTCATAATTTATTAACTATTATTCTTCCTTCACCCACTATGCTTGCTTGTTCGTTATTTTTGTCTGTTAATTTCAAACACTTCAGTATTCTTCATATCCACATTCATAAGGCTTCCAGGCATTTTCCTCTCTTCTCGCAACTTGAATTTTCTTCACTATACGGTACCACATCCCTAATTAGTAGAGAAAGCAAAAAGAATCAGGATTTTCTCTCGCCATTAAAATGCTAATATATCCCTTACGCACATCTACAATTCATACAAAAATTAATCTCCTATCCTCGTTGCGTTATTTACAATAAATGCTCTCCTAGAAATTGTCTTAAATTAAGCTGTATGGACTTGGTTGTATACACGATGTAAATACAAGATGTAACGCATGCCTGTTTTTGTTAGATATGAGCTGATGCGGAAAAAAGAAGGTTCGTCTGTCGATGATATCAGTAGCATTAAGGGACATTATTTGGAGAAATATATAAGCAGAGAAGCAAAACTAGAATATATAAAACTTCCGCTAGACCAGTGATGTCATATGCAGCGAAAACAAGAGCCGATACAAAGAAAGCAATGACTTGTTATAACAAATGAAATGAATATACTAAAACCAATAACAGGGTATGCAATAGATAAAAAGACCTATGAGAAATGAGGAGTATGGATGGAGTTATAGACGTTACGAAATGGATAAAACGTAGGAGAAAAGACAGCCAACAAGGAAAGCAGAGTTTATCACCAGTAATATAAGGCATTTAAAACAAACAGTACATTGACCTAAATTAAGAATAAGAATATTTTAAGGATGTTTTATAGAATTCCCATTACTGTTAAAACTTTGGAAACTAAAATATGTAATGACGAATATTTTGAAAACGTCTAATGTTACGAAAAATGTTGACACACATGTTTTAAGAGCTCTACATTTTTTCCGAAATACGTTTTTATTTAGTATGTGTTCTAAGTAACTAAACTTTCAAAGAATGAAGATGGCTTTATAAATGTTCACGAGAAATTAATATAATATAAACTGTATTAGTCTCATAAATGAGCAAGTTTAATTGAAATAAGCTACGAGCAAAGGACAAACTCATTTGTTGGGGTTGAAGAGTTTATTGAAAAGATGTGGCGTTGTTTGAGTGCATTATTCGGCCTTTCTGTTTAGAGTTAAACTGTTAGGCTCTCTTCTCAGCATCCCAAACATAAAAGTGGACATGTGCTTTTTCTAAAAATGTTGGTTTTGGCTTTCTCTACTACGTACCTATTAGGTAGAGAAGGTCTTGCATTAAAAAAATTAAATATCCAGATTTCATCGGAAAAACATGTTTTGAGGGCCGCTGAATTATAACATATCATTTTTAGAAAAAAATCCGTGTGTGTGAGAGAAAAAAAGAAAGAGAGAGAGAGAGAGAGAGAGAGAGAGAAACAGCATAACACAAAACTTGATCAATCTAAATATCATCTTCCAAAGATGCCACATGAATTTCTAGAAAATCTCCCACCTCAAACTACCCCTTACATGAAATATTTTTCGAAGTTTTCGATTTTCTAAAAAATGGCTGACGATTTTGAATAAAAAAACCACACGTATAAGATATTTACAAATATAATAGAAAGCAAAGTATATCTTGTATTTTCTGGAATAGCCTGTTAAGCCCTCTTCATTCGGAAGGGATTTTGTATGATTTTGTATAACTGCTAAACCGTAAGAGATATACTAAGTTTACTATACAAAAATGTAGATCCCTTTAAAACACAGATTTTTACTTTCTCTGCACGTACCTAGTAGATAAAAAGGCATTGCATTCCACCCAAAAATTCGATATCGAAATTTCACCGGAAATACACTATCTACCAAACAGTAATTGGGCATTGATCTGAAATGTTTGTGTGGCCAGTTTTGCCCCTTTAGAATGTCGTGGAACCACCTCTTACTGCTATAACAGCAACCACCTGTCATGCATGCTCTCCACTAGTTTTTGTAGGATATCCACTGGAATGCGTCGCCATTCCTCTTGGAATATGTCAGTCAGTTGGACACTGGAAGTTGACCGGATCTCCCGAGGCCTCACTCGCCGGTCAAATTCGTCCCAAAAGTGCTCAGTAGACTTGAGATTAGGACTATGTGTGGGTCAGTCCAACCAGTGAACATTGTCTGCATACCACTGCAAGTAGCCGCCGAAACATGGCACCTAGCACTGTCGTCCTGGTAACAAGCGTACTTTCCATAAAAACGCTACAGTTTAGGGAGCATTTCGTTATCCAAAATTGTGCAGTATGCCTCTAAGTTTATTGTGCCACAAGCAACCACCAGTAGTTCCACACCGTAGTACGAGAAACAGCCCCATACTATTACTCCTGGTAGGCACTGTTCACTCTGGTAAAAGCCTTTTCCCGGGTAGCCACCACACCTATACGCATCCATCATACCGAAATAATGTGAATCTCAACTCGTCCCTCCATAGAATCGATTTCCACTGCTCCAGTGTCCAGTTACAGTGGACAAACACCAAACACCACCTGAAGCTTCGTGATATGCGGCTTATGTGCCGCTGCTCTCCCGGAATATCCGAGTTGGTGGGCCTCTGTTCGCAATGTTCTAAAGGAAGCAGACACTTTTGTCATTGCTTGAAACTCCTGATGGTAACCATCGGTTATGTCCTGTTCTTTACAATGTTAGGTTTTAGGTATCTGCGATCTCTGTTGGTCAGAATTTTCGGTCGCCCTGAAAGTTCACCATGTCACAATGTTTTTTTTTTTTTTTTTTTTTTTTTTTTGGGGG
The DNA here is from genome assembly GCA_030765065.1 of Deroplatys truncata. Taxonomy (NCBI): domain Eukaryota; kingdom Metazoa; phylum Arthropoda; class Insecta; order Mantodea; family Mantidae; genus Deroplatys; species Deroplatys truncata. The sequence goes on along the minus strand of CM060984.1, from coordinate 149,779,528 downwards.
GGGGAAAACAGGAATAAAGGTTTAAGGAAAAACAGAGATATATATAGGTTGTAGGAAGGAAAAAGGAAGAGGAAAAGAAGGATCTTATACTGTGGTGGCACTATTTATTGGGGGCATAATTGGTATTGTGTGGCTGGTACCGCCGAAGCAAACCTGCGGTTCGTGGGTAGTTACTAAAATGCGGAGAGGCCCAAAGTGGACACACTCCTCAGTGGTGAATAGGTAAAGGTCATGGCCGAGGCCCTGACAGTAACCTAGAAAACAGTGGTGGCTTAACAGTTGATGTTGGTACCGAGCCCGGGCCTGTTACCTCCGGGCATCGGAGTGTCGGTGGTTGCGCACCCGGGCTTTTACCTCCGGGCACGCAGATGAGGCGTTGCGGCGTGCGGCGATGTAGCGTGTGGAGAGGGGTTGTCGATATGGTGGTGAAGGTTCCCCTCCATGCGTTTGTTGATGTCTTGAAGTTTCTCAAATGCCTCAGTCATTTGGTGGCGGCTTTCCTCAATGCGTTCCAGAGCCACTTTATGCTGCTGGGTGGCTTGTTCGGCTAATCTCTTGCAGCTTTCCATGATGGTCCTGTTGGCTGCGTGGAAGTACATATGTCTGTTGAGTGTGCTGTCAATGGATTGCGTTGTGTCGTCGTGCGATTCGGTGATTGTGGTGGCAACCTCCGAGAACTGTGCGCTGAGATGCTCTTCCAGGGCTGTGAGCCTGCTGGCAAGGTTTAGCACCTCAGCGTGAAGGTCCTGGATGGCGTCAATGATGGGCTGGTTTGTAGTTGCTAAGTGTTCCTGGATCTGCGATGAGGTGACGTTCTGCGGTGCAGTTGTGATGGTCTGTGGTGTGTCTGCGATGCGCGGCGTAGCTCTACGTGGGTAGAGTGGGCAGACGGCCTGGCCAGTGAAGTGCCCCTTGCCCCCACAGGAGGCGCAGAAGCGGCGGCGGTGTGTCAGGTCGTGTGCCCTGCAGTTGACGGTGCACTCCCCGGACGACAGCGGAGTAGCGTGCAGGCACGCTGGTCAGCGGTGTGTTGCTGGCTGTGCTGGCTGGTGAGGTGGCGCTGGGCGCTTCGATTGGCTGTGGCGGCGGCGGAGAGGCTGGAAGTTGTTCTTCGCCGGCGGTGGAGCTGGTAGTGCCTTCCTCTCGAGGAGGAGGCAAGGAGGCTGCGGTGGTCTTGACGGTCTTCTTCCTGCCCATCTTGACTCGGCGAGATCTCGAAGCGAAGTCCCTCACAATGTCCATCGACCTTCCACTTAAGTAGGATGAATGCTACTGTTGATTTGGCTCTGTTTATCTTAGCAACTATTGTCCTGCCAGACAGTCCACGAGGTGGCAGCCCACAATTATGCCTTTATCAAAGTGTGATAGCCCTGCACCACGCGCCATCATAGTAAATGAACTACTATCATGGATGCCCAATTGCTTTTTGGTAGTTGGTGTACATATTTTGAGGCCCCCTGAATCCATAAAGAACATTTTCAGAAAAAAATGTCCGTGTGTGTGAGTCTGTAAACAGCATAACTCAAAAACCAAAAGTCGAATAAATACCAAACATAGGATTTAGGTTCACTGCCTTTCAAAGATGCGACACAAAGATTTTTCAAGAAAATTCCCCCATTCGAAACTACCCTTTACATGAAACATTTTTGGAAACCTTTTATTTTATAAAATGGCTAACGATTTGATTAAAATACCATATACTAAAGATACTTACATGAAAAAATTTATATTTTGGATTTTCTTGGAATAGCCTGTGAGGTATTCTTCATTCGGAAGGAATTTTGTATAATCTTGCATAACTGGGAAACGTTAAACGATGATACGTAAGAGATATACAAAAGTTTACTACACAAAAATATAGATGTCTTTAAAACACACAATTTATTTCAAATATGCTTTTTGTGGTCTAAGCCATTTTGAAATGTCATTATTATTAGGTATTTTTATTGTTCAAATATAACTATATGAATTGGTAATTCTCTAAGTCCTTTCAACAGTTAATTGTTTCTTGCGATTGCATGGAAACAGTATGAAATTTTAAGGCTAGCGTATAGCGTTCAGTTCAACATTTGACTATCGCAGTTCCTTTGTGTCTATAACGAAATGTGCAATGCAGCTATTATTTTGCAATTCTTTTGTTATTTTTTAAAGTGCCGTAGCTATTAGCTTTTTCTCGCGAAGTCATGAAAAGCGTTTGAGATTTCAAGGCCAACATATAGCGACTACTCTTAAACATTTTAAATTCTTACGTAGAAAGAAATGCGTAATGAAACCTTTAATGCAGTTTGTTTTATTAATGTGAATTAGGCAGAAAAATAAGGTTTTGTAAGAATAGTTTGCATAAGCTATATGAAAATAAATGGCTATGTATAGAGAAAGTGATCTGTCTGCAACATCATATTTTTTAATTAAACAGACCTATGATTTTGATCATAGAGGGGTAGAAGGGAAAATAAAAATTGCTGCTATGAAGTAAATTTGGATATCTGGCGCCAAGTAAGCGATTTAGCAAAACTCAAAACGTTTGGAATGTCACTTTCCTTGTTTCCATCAGAAAGCTTTCTCTCCAGGAGAGTAAACATGCCGTTAAAAGTGATTTTGGTGGTAGATTACAGTGTGGCGGCGACTCAATTATGCGGAGGATATCTCGTAGACACTAAACTGTTCATTCGGCAAACAGACAAGTCTGCTCGAGACCTAGATAAACAGCGGCATCCCTTTTCATTTCGCCAAAGCAAACACTATCGTGACGCGTTGCTACGGCAGCTTGGATACCAACCACCTTCATTAAGCGCGTTTACACTTTTTGTTTTTTATCTCCAAATGCGTGAAGCATGTGTGAATTTTAAGGCGGGCTTCCTGTCGGTGTATGTATACCGAAACTGGAGTTTCCTGCTTTGCTGTTATCTCTAGGCGACAAAAGAAAGCGAGTAGCAGACATTTTGTTTCAATTTTGGCGAGGCGCGCAATATCGTCTGGCAGGAGAGAAGCTTTTGAACATATTGTAGGAATATGTTAATTTCTCAATCGGTAATTATCAGTTAAAATAAAATAAAATGCTAATTAAATAAAAGATTGTACCCCCAAAACTAAAAATGCATTTTATGAAATCTGTTTTACATTCATACGACCTTCTCTATCCATCTTTATTTTTATCTCTTCTGCAAAATACTTTCATAAAAATTATTTTTCTCTATGTTTTATGTTAACTGAGAGAAACGTTTGCAAAAATAGTTTCATTACACATTTCGTCGTAGATAAAGGGAATGCAGGAGGCCGAAGATTTAATCAAATATTTAATAAGCAGCTGGCCATGAACTGGCTTTGAAATTCTATATTCTTTGCACATCATGAGAAAAAAAACTTAGCATTTCAAAAGGTCTCTCGTAAAGAATTGGAAAACAAGCCAATAACCACGAATATCTCGGAAATGGTTAATGCCGCAAATGAATGTATTATGCATAAATTGCATGTTTCAATGATATCCGCATTTTTACTGTGTTTTGTATATCTCTTATGGCTTACTAGTATATAAAACTAGTTCGCTCAGAGGGTTTCACAAACTATTCACAGAAATGGAATTACATTTTCTACCACACAAGCCGTGTGTTGGACAAGGTTGGAATGGTAGAATCAGACAACTAAAATTCAATGCCATAGCCGGGATTTGAACCAACGGATCTCTCGGTCTCCGTCTGGTTGCTCTAACCACTGAGCTACCATGGCAACATGCCGGTATGTCATTAAATTCTCCAACTGAATCTCAATATAATTACGATCTCCTTGTGCTTTACCGAAAAAATGCGAATGGTCTCAATACAATATGAAAATCTCCTTGTGCTTTACAGTAAAAAATGAGAATCATTTCAATACAATTTGAGATCTCCTTGTGCTTTACTAAAAAATGAGAATCATCTCAATACAATTTGAGATCTCCTTGTGCTTTACTAAAAATTGAGAATCATTTCAATACAACTTGCGATCTCCTTGTGGTTTAAATAAAAAATGAGAATCATCTCAATCCAATGTGAGATCTCCTTGTGGCTCAAATCCGGCTAAGGCATTGAATTTTTCAATCGGAGGATGACACCTCGCGCACTGCGACCTGTATAGATCAATTGCGGCTACCACCACCCAGGAGGAACGGATGAAGTGAAGGAATAACAGGAAGCTAATACAAGCCGCAGGCAGACCCGTGAAAGTCCTAACGTTTCTAAACTTGAGGACCCGTCTCAATACTGGAGCTGCCTAGAGAGGGCGATGATCGACCCACCAACCAAGCAGCCCTCTGGTGTTCACGGAGAGTACTCTTTGCTTTGAGCATGCCTTCGCGCCATTTGTCCGGCACAGTTTCATACGCCTCGAAACCTGAAGTATAAGAAGAAAACGGAGAGGGAAATAATGAAAAGGATATCATGGTTGAGCCAGCATTTGCCTGTCGACTCGGGGAAACCACGAAAAACCCATGAATTAGAGTAGGTGGTCCCGGGGATGGAACCCGCACCTCGTGAATGCGAGTTGCATACATTATCGCGCCGCCACCTCGCTCGGTATCTTAAGTATAGCTTAATTAAAATCGTTACAGCCATTTTTAAAAAAACAAAAGCAACGAAGAATGTTTCATTTAAAGGACATTTTGGAGTGTGGGTATTTTCTTGAAAATCTTTGTATCGCATCCTTAAATACTTGGTTTTGGTTTATATAAGACTTTTAATTATATACTTATGCTGTTCACAAAACCGCGTGTGATCATTTTTTAAAGGTTAATTTTCTTTAGAATTAGAATAGATTAAAACTGTAATTGCGGTGCAATTTCATATTGAATTTTGGGGGAAATGTAACGCTTCCTCTACCTACTACTCGTATTACTGGGTGGTAGAGAAAGTACAGTTTGAAAAAAGATAAAGTATTTAAGTTTTTTCGAGGGATATTTTGTCAGTAACAGAATGTTTCAGTCTTCAATGAGAGATGGAAGTAATTTCATAATAATTATCACTTTCTCCGTCACCTACCTAGAGTATGTAAAAGGAAGTATTGCATTCCGCCCAAAAAATTGCTCAGTTGCTTATTCTTTTTACACTCTCTTTCACGTACATGGTAGTTAGAGATTTTACCCGAATATTTGATACCGACATTTCACTGGAAGTAAATGTTTTGAGGCCCCTGAATCCAAAAAAAAAACATTTTTAGAAAAAGCTCCCCCCTGTGTTTTGAGACAGTAACTATGGTTGTATATGCCATATATATAATAATGTGAATTATAATGTGAAATGGTATTAATAAGAAAAATACTTGTACAAATAGAAGTTAAGGCATAAGTTTTATGTATGTGCAAGTGTAGCTGGAGCTGTGGAATTCTTGTTAAAAGCCGACAAACATATCTTTGTGTTAGAATTAAGGCCCAGGCAAAAAGGACTTGTACGGGAAGGTCATAAAAGCCAGACCTTGAGTCTTTGTGAAATAGAAAAGGCGACAAGCGAAAACATATTTTTGTAGAGAGGCCACATGTTTGCAAACGTAGAACAATAGCCGGGTAAGTCTTCTGGAAGGTTCCAAGCTGAACGAAGACAGACAATGAAATTTTAAGGAAGAATATGTTTAAAATCTTTAAGGGGAGAAATGTTAGTTCTAGCGTCTCCATCAGCCAGGACGGTTGAGTATAAAGTGCTGCGATGTGAATAAGATACATGTAAGCTCTCAGAAGCAGGCGATATTATTTACTTCTTATAATGTAGTAGGAACGGTGAAAGGTTATCGATTTAAAGGTCTATAGGAACGTGTGATAAATATTACAATTATTTCTAGAGCACGTATAAAATACTTGATTGATCAGCGACCGCAAGTTTGGCTTACGAACAGGGTAGGGCTCGACCGTTCTACAGCTCCAACTAACTTAAGATTATTACTAAGACAGTAAATGCGTGTGCCATTAAAGCATAGTGTTCTTCAATAGCTTAATCTATTGTTAGATTTGTTACTTACTACCTTCCTTCCCGTATCACACCCTGCAAAGTTATACAAGCTCTACCAAAACCTAAATAACAGCAGCCGTGGCAAGAAATAAAAATAAACAATAAGAGTAACAACTAAAACATCAGATATTTAACAACATTACCATAGTTCATATATTAATATATCCGACATACTGCGAGTTATGCTCTCCCTCCACGAGTATACCGCAGTTTTGTGTGTGTGTCAGCATAACTTAAAAACGAAAATCCACATAAACATCAGACTTGGTATTTATGTTTAGTATCTTCTAAAGATGCAAGAAGATTTTCAATCCCCCCACTCCAACCTACCGTTTACATGGAAGATTCATCGAAATTTTTTACTTTCTAAAAATGGCTCTACCGATTTTGATTAAAATACCATATATTAATGATAGTTACTTACAAATAAAATATGTATTTTTCAATTTTTATGGAATAACCCTTGAATTCCTCTTCATTCGGAATGAATTTTGTATAATCTTGTATAAGTGATCGTTAAGCGATCGACGAAAACGCACTCAACAAGAAATCTAGGTGTCTTTAAAACACACACTTAATTTCAAATAACCTTTTTGTGGCATAAGCCATTTCCGAGATATGTTAATAGTTCGAATTGTTCCATTAGTTGGTCATTTTCAAAACACTCGCCCCGCCCCCTTTCATTGGTAATAAAACTGTTTTTTTGGTGCGTTAATAAATATTTTAATATGAAGAATTAAGATGATGGGGAATTGGTATTTAGTTTGTAAGCTGTTTTTTATATTATCCCATTGACTTAGATATAGCTAGGTGGCTATGTTTGTTCACTCTTAAAGGAAAATAAAGAAGGAATCAAAGAACAAGAAGGTTGCGTATTGAAATAAAATAACAAAGGATTGAACATAATCCCATTCTGTATTGAGAAGCTATAATCACGCCGAATGCGTATGTTAGCTTCCACTTATTTATTATTCTAACGTCGGCTATATTTAAGCACTATAAAACCATTTGTGTTATTTTATTTCAGTACACATAAGAAGAAGAAGAAGAAGAAGATGAAGACGGTTGTCTGTTTTTTTAGCTGTTTTCTCATTTATAGATTTAGATATATTATTCTTAATGATCATATAGCAAGTTATTTTATTTATCCTAACTTTCACATTTTCCCCTTCTTGGTCGTGGTTCCAATTCCTTAGCCTTCTATGCTTTTTAAATCCAAGTAAATTGAGCCGTACCTTTGGAGATATCATTTTTCTTTTTACAACACACTAAAGTCTCTTGAAGGGATATGTAAATCTATAATGTAGTAATTTAGAAGGCGGTGGGAAAGAAAGTTGGTGCTTGTTGGCGTCATCTCATTGGGTTAATATCCGCAGATTTTTTGAACACACAAAGCAAGTGTAATTAGAAGTGGTTGTAAATTGTGCAGGCTTCTCGTAAACCGCAGGATAAAATTTGTCTTTTGACACTATTTTAACACTTAATTTTTTATAGAGATTTGTGGGAAATGTTAGCCTAAAGCAGCTGCACGTAATATTTTCTCGCTGTGGCGGCGTATTTAATTAACACAGTGCCTTGCGTGTACTTGGCACATAAAAGATACGCGTTTTACAACTGCAACTCGTTTCACCACTGAATAAAAAGAATTGCGCTGACGGTGAGATATTTTCTGGTTGCTCACTGTTTTGCTTTCTTTTAATCTCGCGTAATGTAATTTCTGCTAAAAGATACACTTAGATGTTTTATTGCTTTTCATGCACTCGCTTAACCCTTCTTAGAAGTCCTTAGAAGTCATTTTCAAAGTGCCGCGTTGCTTTGGAACACTTGCCGATAAAACAGTTACAAAGCAATGTCTTCAATAGTTCCCACGACTAGTTCTATGGTACCTCCTATGCGAGGGATCCCTGCTTCGATTCTCGGCTAACACTGATCCATTTTTAGTTTCTCTTTATGTACTTACAGTAAGTAGACGAAGTATTGAATTCTATCCAAAAATGGGATGTCGAGATTTCACCAGAAAGACATGTTTTGAGGCGTCCACTCTAAGTTCGATGTCAAGGTTTCTCCGAAAATACGTGCTTTTAAATTCCCTGAATAAAAAAAGAAAAATGTGTGTATATCTGAGAACAGCATAACACAAACGAAAGTTCGAGACGAAGATTTAAAAAAAAAAAACACCCCGCCCCAAAATACGCTTTACATGGAAGACTTTTTGAAATGTTCGATTTTCTCGAAAATGGCCCTAACGATGTTGATTAAAATAATATATGTTAAAATATAAGTAAAATTTATACCTTGTTCTCTCGTAGTAGGATCTGAATCCTTTTCATTAGGAAAGAATTTTGTTTAATTTTGTATAACGGGTAAACCTAAGAGATAGATAAAAACTTACTCCACAAACATAAGAGCTGTTTAAAATACAAAATTTATTTCAAATAACTTTATTTATGACATCAGCCATTCCCGAGATAACTGTTATTATTTGGTTCGAATTTTTCAATACTTTTGACTTGTTTTTAAGTATTGTCACTGTTCATTTGATTCTCCCAGTGTCATGGAAAGATACCGTTAGCATATAGATCTCCGGTTTTTAAACAACTGACTATCGTTTCGGTTACATAATAGTTTGTTTCGGATTATTGGAAGCATGGATTTAAATCACGATAAAACGCGAATTTTAAATAAAGTGAAATTTCAACGAATTCGCGAAATAGTACTATTTTCAGGGATTCAATATAAATTCGTGCAACATTTTTATATTCGGCAAGTAAATATTTGGTTAACAACAAAACAGATGTTGCAATATCTTTGATTATGGCCCGATCTCAGTGCTGGACCATCGGCGTACAGCTGTTGCTATGTTCATCGATGATTCTGATTGGCTCAACAAGAGCGGGAATTAGCGAGTCATGACGTCCCGAGCGTCTGTCTAGCGACCATGGTCATTATTGTTGGAAACTCGGAAGTGTGTGTTATTACTGCGTTACTGTAAATAACAGACTAGTGGTTCTGAATACAGCATGCCGAAAGTAAAAGTAACGTTAGAAGAGTGTGCTACGGAGTTCAAATCTAAAAGTTACATTGTGTCTTCTGACCTACCGCCTTGTAACTATTGTGAAGTGCGACTTGATTTTCGACGTAAAGATGCACTGAGCATGCACAATATATCAGATACACACATGCAACGCCGAAAATCTGCCCAAGCTTGTACTAATACTCCGCGTGTAGTCACGTTGCAAAAAGCGCTAACGCAAGTCGAGTGAAAGATATAAAAGAACCATTTGTTTTAGATGGTACCGAAACATTTTTAAAGATAAATGTATCATCCTCCAATCCGAAATTTGATGAGTAATTACATTCAAGGTGGTATTAGGCCTACCGCAAACTGTATTCGGCAAAAATACATTCCAAAGTTGGAACAGAAAAAGTAAGAGAAAATAAGAGGACGTGAAAAGCAGACATTTTCGTATAATGCGACGAAACAAGAGATAAAAATTGTAGTCGTGTATTCAACGTGTTGCTTCGTCCTGCTGTGCCAGCAACAGAACAACGGACACATCTAGCTTCGTAGGTCCTGCTGGATACGGCCAATGGACAAACTGTTCAAATGCTATTTTGAACACCCTGCGGTCATACGAGATTGAGAATGATCGTGTCATGGCGGTAATAACGGATACTACACGTTATATGAATATACTGAAATGTTTAATGGAAGACGCAAATCACATTCAATTTCTGGCACACAAAATAAACCTTGTTGGCAAAGGTTTTGAAGACTAACTCAAAGAACTTAACCTTGAAGTTGTAAAAATTAAAAATGCGTTCATGAACTCTAGGAAACGCAAAAATACATATATCATTTACTCCTCTGAAAAGCATAAAATATGTGCATTTCCTATGCCAGTGTGTTCCAGATGGAACTCTTGGTTTAAATTTGCCATGTACTGGGCAACCCACATCGAGAATACAGCAGAGTTTTCAAGACCCTTGAAGATGGGAATGTGGGGATACACTTCTTCGAAGAAAGTTATGCAATTAACATCCAAATAATAAAATTGCAAGCTGTTTAAGTGTCAGCGTGTATTGCTCAGTTGTGGAACTGAACATTTTCTTGGAAGTGTCATCATATCCTGCCATACATCTGCTTAGTGGAAAAATCAGTGATATGGAAGCTCAAAGTGTTCAGTGAATATAGTTAAATTGTATTAGAAGTTAAACATTTACCAACAAAGGTAAGAATGCTTGTTAAATCAAGATAACGTGTGCTTCACAAGCAGTTTTGGTGAAAATTAAACAATTGAAGATGACTGATCCAGGTCAGAAGATTATTCAAGGCATAGGCTCCTACTTGATCCAAGAAATTCCTCGAAGCTCATGTCCCTTACAGAACTACTTAAAGGAATGTATACCATTGAAGGTGGCACTTGGACAACAAGAATTTGTAGAATCTTAGTGTTTACCTCGCTACCTTCAAAGAACGTGTTAGCAAGGAGGACCATTGTGCAAGTGAAGGTGGTGGAGGTACTTCGCAGCCTGGCACTATCTCATCTGGATTATGCCATTGCAGCACTGAAGAGAGTATGGTTTCTATGCTCCAACGTTGACTCGGAGAGATCTTTCTCTAAATATAGCTTGGTGGTGAGCGACAGGAGCAGGGGACTAACACCAGAAAATGCAGAGGTACTGACTACGTTATGGTTTGAATAAGTAATGTGAATCTTGATACTCACTCTTGGATGTTAATAATAAATAAGTTTTGATTTTCTTTAAAACATTTTTCCTCTGGATTTCAGGTAATTCAAGAAGGAACTGCAGGTTCCTCCTGAATAATGCAGATCCTCATTGTCGCTGTAAAACACTATCTTAAACATCCCATTTCCTAAATCATTTTATTTATGCTACACAATAGTGCTTTCTCCCTTATATTAAAGTAAAGAAGTATAATCTAATTGACTGCAACAAGATTTTCATAACTCAGAATTAATATTTGTCATCACACCAAAACCACGTTTCTTTGGAATTTTTTAAAAATATAACATTCTTTATCCTTATTATTCGTGACACTATCCATACATCTAGTCTGAGAGAACATCTAATTATTGAAGTTATGAGCAGTAAACAAATAGGGTAAAACTTTTGAGCAAATATATCATTTGGTTGCTCAGCATTAAAATTATAGAAGAGATATGTTGAGATAGAAATTTTCAATTTCAAATCAACACAAATGTAAAAAATGAAACCATTTACAACACTAACTATAAGTATATACTGAGCGATAGAGCATAGAAAAAGCCATGTAATGTAACAAAACAGATGTTTTTCTCGTAATTATATAGGGTGTATGAGATTTTAAAGCCATCAAAGTATTTTTTAAAAATCCGAATATGGTTTAAGCCTATTTTATTCATCTAATAGCTTAAAAATATCTAAATATATAATGACCGTTTATCTCGGATTACAAGAATTAGAAGTATAAATTATTTTACGAGTGGTTGGTTGAAGAGTGAGTAGAGAAGGTTATGTTAATGCAGCACATCAGATGTTTATTTAATCAAAAAGGATTTTTGGCATGCTGAGAACCTGATGTGTTTATATGATGTATTCACTGAGCGTGAATTACCGGTTATTTAACCTTTTCGCCCTACTACATTTAAAGTTTGACTCTGGGTAAAGACTTCAGAACATGTGCGAGCATATGCAACACATGCCAATTAATGGAATCAGTACAACTATAAGTTACCAAGCTAAAAATCTACTATTTTTCACAGATTCCAAACTTAAATATCTAAATATTTAAGAATGATGGAGGAAGTATTTGTAGTTTGTCAAAAAATTTAGCTTCGAGATTTCACCGGATATAAACATCTGATGTGTTGCACTTACATGGTTTTCTCTACCCTGTATCGCTTATTAGTGGGTAGATAAATTATTCTTACCAAGCTTATTTTCCTATCCACTTCATTTTAATCGAGATAAACCTTTGCATAAATAACTACACACACATTTAGCTATAGATAAAAAGGGAACAGTGCTAGTTAAATGTATAAGAACTGAATGCTATACAATGGTCTTAAACTTCCACACTGTTTCCATGCAATGTGAGAAAAAGCTGAATGTCGACAGGACTTTAAAGGAATGATTAAGTATTGATCAATTCGATAAATTAATGACGAATATCTGGTAATGGTTCTTTAATGGCTGATGCCATAGAAAAAGTTATTTGAAATAAACTGTCTATTTCAAAAACTCTTACATATAAAGGATAGTCTAGAGTGAGGGGATTTCCTTAAAAGTCTCCTTGTCGCATCTTTGGAAGATACTTAAACTAAATACCAAGTTTGGTATTTGTCCTACTTTTCATTTTTGAGTTATGCTGTTCATAGACGCAGACACACACGCGCGGCGACCTTTTTCTAAAAATGCTTATTATTATTGTTATTATTATTATTATTATTATTATTATTATTATTATTTTATTCAGGGGCCTCAAGGCATATAATTCCGGTGTAATCTCGACAACGAATTTTTGGGTTGAATGCAATACTTCCGCTACTTACTATACATACGTAGTAGAGCAGGTCAAAAAGTGGTAAAATGTGTATTGCTTCGAGTATAGCAAAATCAAAACAGCAATACTTCACTAAGGGATTATGTTAAGACGAGAACCATTTGGCGCATTTTGTATGTTTTAATGAGCGCTTGATTTTTTCGTTAGTAAGCTTTAGTGTATAACTTATAGTTTCCCGTTATACAGATGTCAATGGCAATAATTATTAGGATTTACCTGGTTACGCATTGAAAATTGAAGATGGTAGTTTGTTGTATTGTTATTTTTACGTTGTTATTTGCCCCACGCTTTGGGAGCCAATTTGATGAAGGTTTGTTGCTGCTACGTATGGAAAGTCAGTTTGAAGATGTATTATATTTCAACTGTTGGGGAGCCGAAATTGAAGTAGTTGCAACTGCACATATGGTAAAAAGGTTCACGTGGCCTTTGCCCCAAGTTTAAAAATATTAACTTTATAATTTTGACTGTTTCTTTAAATAATATATATTTATGTTTGCCTCGGCTACGTCAGTATTATTGTTAGAGACATGGTTCTCTTTGCAGGGTTGTGGTGCGACTGAAGAATGTAGGCTTACACAGGTTATAATGTTTACTTCACTACATTTATTAATGCTTGACACTATTTAAATAACACTTCACTGATATAGAGAAAGAGAGCTGTGAGTTTTTTTTTTATTATTTACTTGCACTTTTTAACACGTAAAGTATTTTCATCTCGCACTGAATATGTATTATACTTCTCGAGGACACATCTCGCGACCGCTTAGGAACACTGTCTACAACCAACGCGTCCAGTTAGGAGCACTGTCTGCAAGCAACTGACTTGATTTCTACCACCTAAATTTGTAAATTTCTGTATTTCAAGTCCCTGATTGGCTATTCCTAATCCAATAGAATACTTTTATTTAACTTAAGCTTTTTCTGGTTGTTGATTGGCTATTTTATAAACTGTCTAAAAAATTTACATTATTGTTGCTCCAATAACGACTAAGCATTATTATACTTTCTTATTCATTACTGCCTCAAGGTTACCTCATTGTTAGCAACTTTTAACCTATTATTCTCACAGCTCCTACATTATTAAATTACATAATACCTTCAGATAACATTATTGCATGTATACAATAATATAAACATATACAATGACTGTAATATACACTTTTTATATATTGTTACACACATATTGCTTTAAGGTGGGCTGTTATATTTTTTATTATACAATTTGACTGAAATCATTTAAGTGTTAAAAATACTGCCTCAAAATTTAATATAAGCATTTTTCAAACTAATATCGCAAAGACATGACATTGTAATCAATATCGTTAAAGCAGAAAATAAAACTTTCCAAATATAGGAATGTTTAGGATTGGGAGTTCTTTTATAGGTCTTTGGTTGGTATCTTTAAATGGTTTTCCATTTACTTATGAAATGTGGTATTTATCCAACTTCCGCAAATGCACACCACGACCCTGAAATTTCTATTTTTGAATTAATGTGCCTAAAGGTTTCTCCCGGGGAAATTTCTCTATTAAATTATTCTTGAGCTGAATGGAATATCTTATGTACGTAAGCAGTAGGGAATGAGGAAATTGTATACGACGAATTTGCTAAAAGGAACCAAATTTTTTGGAGGAAAAAATCTGGCCAGTCCTCCACTTCCAGGAAGGAAGCACTAGGTTGACTCTCCGATAGAGTGAGTGACGGTACAATACTGAAATAAATCGTGGCAGTAACGATCTTCGCGTTGGGAGCTGACATAAGCCTTTTCTGATGGAGCATCGCTCGAGACTTATCGAAATCAATTGTTGGCGACAAATCAGCTGAGACGACTATTGGAAGACATCCATCACAAGTACAAACTGTGCTCAAATACCCGAAAAGTACAAGAGAAAGCTTTTCCTGCTTAATTTTACACCGCTCTAAATGCTTTTATAACCAGTACTTCTCCAAATAAGAGAGAAAAGAGATAAAAAGGAAACATAGGTAGCATTTATAACTGGCCATTTCTAACAACTCAAAGATACTGTTCTCACTACCTTCTCAATTACGTAACTGTAAAACGTATTGAATTCCACAGACTCCCTGAGTCCTAAAAATAGCATTTCTTTAAACAGGTTCATGTGTGTGTGTGTGTGTGTGTGGGGGGGGGGTGTGTGAGACCCAAAAATGAAAAATTGTTTTTAAGGTTAAATATTTTCTAAGGATACGACGCGAAGATTTTGATGAAAATCCCTGTATCCCAAACTAACCTTTACGTAGAAACATTACATGGTATTTAAGTTAAACGTCTCCTAAGGATACGACGCGAAGATTTTTCAAGAAAATTCTTCTACTACAAACTGTCCTTTACAGAGAACAACTACATGGTATTTAAGTTTGCCTTCTAAGGATATAACATGAAGATTTTCAAGAAAATCCCTTTATCCGAAACTGCCCTTTACGTAGAAAAATTACATGATCTTTAAGTTCGTCTTCTAAAGATACGACGGAAGATTTTCAATAAAATCTGAGAAGGTAGTTTTGTTGTATTGTCTTTAGCTCCACGTATGGACGTCATTTTGAAGTAGGTAGTTGCTGTTACGTATTGAAAAGCCAGTTTGAAGTAGGAGTTGTATTATATTTTAACTGTTGGGGAGCCGAATTTGAAGTAGTTGCAATCTCACGTATGTTAAACAGTTTCCGGTAGCCTTCGCCCCAAGTTTTAAAAAAAATATTAACTCTGTAATTTGTTTGTTTATTTAAGTATTAAATATTTATGTTTGCCTCGGCTGCGTCAGTATTTGTTAGAGACACGTTTCTCTTATGCAGGGCGTGTTGCGACAAAGAATGTAGGCTTACACAGATTTTTTTAACTTCACTCCTTTTTATGAATCCTTGACACAAATTAAATAGCACTTCACTGATATGGAGGGCTGTGAGATTCTTTTATTTAATTACTTGTACTTTTTAACACGTAAAATTATTTTTCATCTCGCCGAATACGTATTATATTTCTCTAGAGGACGCATCTTGCATCCGGTTACTATCACGGTTTGCAGGCAACTGACTTGATTTCAACCGTCTAAACTTGTAAATTTCTGTATTTCAAATCTCTGATTGGCTAATCCTAGTCCAATAGAATACTTTCATTTAACTAAAGCTTTTTCTGGCTGTTGATTGGTATTTTTAAACTGTCTCAAAATTACATTATTGCTGCTCTAATAATGACTAGTATTTAAACTTCCTTACTCATTATTGCCTCAAGGTTACCTCATTGTTAGCAACGTTTAACTTATTCTCACATCTCCTATATTATTAAATTACGTAATATATTCACATATAATTATTACATATGGATACAGTAATATAAGCATATGCAATGGCTGTTACATACATTTTACAAATTATTACATACATATTGCTTCAAGGCGGACTGTTATTGAATTTAGACATTATATAACCTGACTGGAATCATTTAAATGTTAAAAATACTGCCTCAAATCCTCTTACCGTAAACTGTTCTCTACATGGAAAAAATACATGATATTTAAGTTCGTCTTACGACAGGAAGATTTTCAGGGAAATCCTTCTACGCCTGTACTTTACATATAAAATTACTATTTAAGTTCAACCTCTTCTAAGGATACAACACGAAGATTTTCAAGAAAATCCTTCTACTCCAAACTGTCCTCTACATAGAAAAATTATATGGTATTTAAGTTCTAAGTCTCCTAAGGAAACGACACGAAGATTTTCAAGAAAATCCCTCTACTCCTAACTGTCCTTTATATATAAAATTACATGATATTTAAGTTCGTCTTACGATAGGAAGATTTTCAAGAAAATCCTTCTCCAAATTGTCCTCTACTTAGAAAAATTATATGGTATTTAAGTTGAACGTCTCCTAAGGGAACCACACGGCATTTTCAAGGAAATCCTCTATTCCAAACTGCCTTTTACATGCACAAATTTTCGTGATTTTTGATTTTCTCAAAAATGGTTAACTATTTTGATTAAAATACCAAAAATGAAAAATGGTTTAAAATAGAAAAATGTATATCTTGGATTTTCTTCGAATAACCTGTGAAATCCTCTTCATTCTGAATGATTGGTAAACCGTAAGAGAAAGACGAAGTGTTACTACAAAAAACAAAAAAGTAGATATTATTAACGCATGCATTTTTGGTAGCGTTGATCATTTCTGAGATACTCTTTGTCATTGATTTGAAGTTTCAAATAATTATCTGCTTTCTCGTGGTTATGCAAAGAGCATGGAATTTCAGTCTTCACACAGACTGATCTGCGTTATATAAATCGGACTGTGTATAGTCTACTTATACCTACAATGCATGCGTAAATGTTTATTAAAATTTTACTTGGTTAAAGATGTAGACAAAAGATTAAGCTCTTGTAAGAATAGTTTGTAGAAAAGTGAGTACAGGAAGTAATGTGACACGAAGTTGTGTTTTTTTTCGGTAAGAGTGCTAATGAGAGGCACTTTTTCGTCCTACGTGGTGTAGTGGTTACCATGCTAACCTCTAGTTTCCGAGGTTCGCGGGTTCAAACCCAGCGGAGGGCGATGGATGTTTTCGGGCGTAAAAATCCTTAGCATGGTTTCCTTTGGAAGGGAAGTAAAGCCGAAGGTCCCGTGTCGCAGATTTACGGCACGTAAGAGAACCTCAAGCCTAATAAGAGGCCTCTGAGCAAAATTACCAGACTTTCACGACCAATATAGAATGGGACGCCAAGAACCACAGCAGTTAAACAGCGTCCATAAGTAAAACTCAATTTATTTATTTATTTATTTGAGAGGTACTTAGTAGTGTAGATGTTCTCTTCTTCATAGTTATAGGCATGAACATGTTTAAAAGCATATTATTTATGACGGTTTGCAGAACGTTTGTGCACATATTTCAGTTTTGTAAATTATTGAAAGATAACTTAAACTGAATTATTCATATTATTGCAATTATTACTATTATTTCTCAAAATGTATTTATAACCTCAACTAGTGGAATACAAAATTCATTTTACTGTTTTGATTTTTCTACCGTTATCTTTCGTGGGTAAATGAAGTATTATATTCAACCTAAAATACTACATACTAATTTTACTGAAAATATATTTTGGAGTCCCCTACTTTGAAAACAAAGCATTTCTACGAAAAGGAAACTCCATCTTTCAAGGAGACCGGAAGATTTCCAGAAAATTTGCCATCCAAAACACCTTTTACACTGAATATTTTTCGTGTTTTTATCTTTCTAACACTTCTGTTAAAGTACCGTATGTTATGTGATATATTACTTGATATATGCTACTTGTATCTTTGATAAAATGTTTACCTTTAGTAATTCCCATTTACTAAAGGATTAGGAACGGTAGTTTAAGGAGAGAATTGTGTTGAAAAATCTTTTGTTCACTCGCACAAGCGTGCGCGCTCACCCATTCACCCACCCAGCTACACATAAGTATTGTTTTCTTAAAATTTATTTTTTGGGATTAGGGGATTTTAAAAAATTACTTCCAGTGAAATATGGATACCGGGTTTTTTTTTGTAAAATAACAATAATTACTCTAGCTATCATACAAATGTTGTAGAGAAATAAAAATATGCATTATAAATCTGTGGATTTTTATCTTAGGACTTAAGCTATATATGTACTGAGAGAGTAAAACAACTACGATCTGGCTGCAAGGTGTTTTTCCTGTCCGCATCGTCGGCGCACTTTGCCATTTGCTGCTATCATAGTGTGACGTATGAGCATTATTGCGTATGTGACCTGGTGGCCCAGATCGGATATTGCGCAAGAGTGGAGGGGATGGAAAAACCAGTTCTAACGTAGCGTACCCACGCCAAGTTTAGCGTGGTTCAGTCACAGTCGCGTCGAGTTACTGCTAGGAGCAAGGTCGTAGTGTGTGCAACTGTCCATGCGTGGAGCATGGCGTCCCCACCGACAGGCAAGGAGGTGTTGTATTTCCTTTTATCAATAAATGTAGTTGCCATCCAGGCAATTTTGTTGTGAATTTCTATAGTAGATAGACCCTTTCCTCATCCACATCATGAACTAATGATATTGCTAGGGACATTTTAGTATATTTTTCATAATTTCATTTAGCTACATCCCCCGTCGGACCTCGCATAATGTGTAATAGAACTTTAGATTTGTCCACGGTACCTATCGCTCTAGAGCTAGAATAGTAAAGAGGTTACGACAATAGAAAGGTGCGGATGAAACCACGCGGCATTTTTAAAACTACTTTTAAAGGTTTTACTTACCAACTTTACGAAAGGAGACGCTGAAACTGGCCACCGTCGTTGTCCATATATTTTTGGCACCTCTTTAGGAAGCTAGCCATCACTCGCTGTAGTTCACGTTGAGAAATGCTGGCAATTTCCTGGCAGATATTTTGTTTTATTTCTTCCCGGGTGTGTGGGTTTGTCTTGCACACTTTGTTTTAAGTCACTTCAGAGATAAAAATTGCAGGGGTTAAGGCCGGGGGACCGAGGGGGCTACAAATCTCTACTAATAATTCTGTCCTCAAACTTTCAATCGTTCTCATCGAAATATTGGTCGACTGAGCTGTTGCAGAGTCTTGTTACCGAAAGGCAAAAGACGCCTAAGTGATTTTTTGGGGGGGAATTCTCCAAATGATGACCGATGTCTAATGTTTCTTCGGTAAGAACCGTACGCCGTCTTTTAGATTTCTTAGCTTGAACACTTCCTGTGGCCTGAAATTTATTATAAGTTCATGGATTGTTGTATGCCTGGAACTTTTACACCTGGAAATCTTTCTGAAAATCGTACTTTCACTTAGCAAGCTGACGAGTTAACACATACGAATCGTAAATAAATACACGCTGTGCAGTAAAAAACACATACTGGGCCATAATATACTTTGTGACTAAGTACAGGACAAAATAAGAAATAACTCGTAATAACTGAACTACATCACATCAACTCAACACTACACTTCACACTGCAGAGTAAAACCACGTCAACAGCGTGATCTTGTTTACAGCAGCAGTGTGTTATGTTTCCACATGCCCATTGGAAAAACACCGCGTAGTAGGTTCGTAGTTTCTTGGCTCTCTCGTTAGTAAGCTGCAAAACCAATATTATGAATTATATATAATTATTTTTAAAATTAAATTTGCAGTTATTTAACACGAAATTGTTTTTATTCAGTTGATAAAGTTGTAGCTATATGAGCTAATGAAATATTCCTAAATTTAAGTGAATTCTATTTGTATGACAATGCCAGACTGAATGAATGAATAAGGGAATGGAATATATATACTTTGTTAAATGAATCAACTTGGGAAGTGGAAGTAAATGTTACAGAAGGAAAAGCTAATTACATTTCCCAAAGTGCTAGAAAATCACGGAGTAATGGGAATGGCGTTTTAATAATAAGTGAAGTGCGCAAAAGTGTACATAACTTTAGTTTTCAGCACTAAGTTCTGTCACCGTTTTTGGACATTTGTTGCATTTCAGCACGTGGTATTTATCACACATTAGTTCACAAAATTTGCAAACAACTTATCCGTCACTGCATGAAAATTGTTCTTGTAGGATACTTTGTGGTGGAAAACATGCACGATCAGCCTCGTCACAACATTCCTCATGTTTTGATTCTGTCCTGGCCAATCCCTGCCTTTCATGGCGCTTGTTGCATACAATTCCTCCTCGACCTCGCTTCTATAGGCCTCTGTTGTAGAGAGTAGTAGCTCGTAGTAAAGATCTTCCATCAGAAAGAGCTCTTTTGTTAGAATGTATGCATATCTCGATGGTGTGTATTTCGACACCCTAACTACTCGCTTTAGGAAGGTAGTCTTCACTTTCTCCCATTCTTTTAGGTCCTTTTTTAGGCTTTCTCCTATTTGAGTATGCCATATGTCAGAATTGGGACAATTTTTGCTCTGAAGAGTTTCATTTCCACCTCTAGAAGATTTTTTGTACATGATCTATATTGTTTATGCCCCTTATGACAGTTATGGCCTTGTCTTTTGCATGTACCCGAAAGTGAACCCAGTTGTTTGCAGGGTCACTCGTAAGTATTTGTAGGTGTTCTTCGCTGTTAGATCTTCTCTCAGTGTGGTTGGTTTTGCGTTTTTCCTCTTTCCTCCTTTCGAATGATCATTTCAATGGTCTTTTTATTTATTTGTAGATAATTTTCGTCTGCCCATCTTGTTACTTGGTTGACACTCTGTTGCAAGTTCTCGATCTTCCTTGTCATCGTGACCATCAGCATAAATGTATATACTTGTATGAGTGTTGTTCACTGTCTTCGTTACATCTGCTTCAGATGGGGAAACAAAAGTTAACCTAATAAGTGGAACTGAATTGCCTTCCTTATTTAAATCGTATGACATAATAAGTAGTATTTTCTTTTTAACTACAACGGTCTCTTGGCTGCATTTCCTTTGGAACATATTATTGCTTATAGTCGATGGTGTTAACTCGTATTTGCTTGTCATTGGATTTCCGGTAAAGTTTTAGTTTTATGCATTATATCACACACACACACACACACACTCACACTCACACTCTCATTCATACTTCAAGAATCTGGGGAGGATAGGGAATAATCTTGCTAAAGAAAAATTCCCGAACTTTAACGAGCTCGGCCACTCGTGTCGATCACAATTTATGTAATATTTTTGGACATTAAAGTCTTCCGAGATATTCGTCGCTATTGGTCTGAGATTACCAGTCTTAGTCACACTTTCGTTTGAAGAGCTATGCCACTTCTTTTATTTCTTGTGATATCTTCCAAAGACTAGAATTTTAAAGCCAACACACAGTGATCCGTTTATTAATTATTTTTCAGCGCTCTGCATTCCCCTTTTTGTCTACAGTGTAATGTGTAATTGAACTATTTGTGTAAGTGTTCATCTGTAACATTATATTACTATCCAAATTTTATTCACCAACAGCATTTGTCTATTTAATAAAATTTATAATCTACCTGAATGAATCAGATGTTATGTGATGAACAGTAATCTATGCTGTAGCTCCGGAGAGTTTGACACTCCCAGCGTGATTTCCAAAGTGGCAAAACATGATGAAATAATTTTGAGAAGCACGTAAAAGTTGATACTTCTAATGATTTAATCTGCAAAGGACTTTGAAAAGCATTATTGATGATATGTGACAGTAAAACGTCATAGGGTAATGTCCATGATGCCCGTTTCACCATTTTGTCTTTAATTCTGTTGGAATAGTTAGATTACTTCACTACCATTAGTAAGGTGAAAATGTTTAGTAGTATAAGGTTTAATTATCTGTAACAAAAATTAAGTATAATAAATATATATTTAATGTAACGGAGACAGTAAGCTATATACCAAACTGATTAGATATCTCATTATACTCGGTAATATTAACTACTGCTTTATTGCATTATGTTAATTACTGCTTAAATATGTCTTAAGTTTGATGTGCATCCTGGAAATGTTCCTAATAGTTTCTCATATTTTTTTCATTTTAACATGAAAATATTGTTCGTAATTTCAACAAAACACTCGATAGCGTTTTAATATTTAAACCATATGTCTCGTGCATTGAGTATGAGTTATGATTAATTAAATTTGTTGTTGGTTTAGCTGGTACAACAAAAAATGCTATAAACAAAAACAGGTATACATTTTAGTTATATTGATTCGTATGGCAAATAATTTTGATTCTATCAGAATATTTCACGAATATTGGTTTTAACAGTATTAAAGAATTCAATATAAACTTGAGGCACTGAACTTGATTTCATAATTAAATTGAGCATTCCCAAAGTTCGTCACTTGTAAGAGGTTTTGTTCGGAGCAAGAACCTGTTCAATTTTTGTTGCACTTGACAGTGAGATGAGTCTCTTGGTACACATGTAGGAGTTTGTGTCCCTTTCTTGAAATTTAACCCACCATCTGGATGCTATTCCTTGTGGTATTCCACATGTTCAGCTCTTTTAGATTAGTTTTTTCCTTGGTTAAATCAACCATATGCATTGATGTCCATCTTGGTCAGTGCTCTTGAAGCAAGGGTGAAGATAAGATCGTTACCGAGTCATACTAAATAGCAACAACCCTAACTTTGTTCTGCAGCTTCATTGGTTACTTTAAATATGCAATGTTTAGTAAAATGGTTTTCAATCCAATACAAATGCAAGAAAAAAACTACTGAAATGAAGATAATAAAGAAGAGAACTTCGACAACGCTATTCACAGAAAATTCAACATATACATTTTACTTGAAATGCAAATTTCTTAAACACATAATATTTTAATTCAAATTGTCGGAACTATTTTTAGAAAAGAAACAATAATGAAAATTTGTCTGTGTAAAGTGTAGTTTGGGGTGGGGGATTTTCTTGAAAATCTTCTTGTCGCATGCTTCGAAGACGCAAAGCTAAAATGCCAAGTTTGATTTTTCATTTATGGTGTTCAGAGACACGCTCGTGCACATACAAGTTTGTAAAAATGCTTATTTTTGTATTCAGAAAGTCTCAAAACGCATATTTCCGGTGAAATCTCGGTATCGAATTTCCATTGGAATACAATACTTAGGTGAGCAGTAGAGAAAGGAATTCATAGTTGTGTTTTTACTGGTTTTGCTACTTAGTCTCCTTGAAATAATCTCATATTATATTTTGATGCCCCACAGGTTCCGGCAACAAAAGGCTCCGTTTGAAAGCGAAGAATGACCACTCCTGAACCTCCGAGAGACTCCGGTAAGTCAGATACTTGAGTAGTTTTATCCCGGAGGAGCAAGGCGTGTGACTGACGGGATTAACGTCGCGACGACGCTCAGCAAATCCAATACTGACGTGACTGTCTCTTTCTCGCTCACTCTAACGCCGCTTGTACTAGCAGTGTCTCTTTTTGTTGCAAAGGAACCGTCTTCCTCAATATCTGGCACAACACTTCACCTCTTTATCTTGTTTTTAAAAATATTTGCTTTTAATGCAGCCTTTGAAAAGCTTTATTTCTCGCTTTCGCAGTTGTCCTTTCAACACTGGAGGTGTATATATTGAGAAAAGTGTTACTTTATTCCGTAGACTTGACAACGATGCGTCATTAGTTACTTGCTTTACCAAGTCTGCTTCACAAACAAAAACAAGGTGTAAGATTACGAGGACAGAAACATGTTTTATTTCGAGCAGATCTGTCAAAGGACATTATGCTTAGTCCGTAGCAGCATAAGGTAAAACAGAAATAGTTAAATCACATCTACACTTTTTCCCGATTCCTTTCCATACTAAGTGCGATTTTATATCTGTCTAGATTTCCTAAGACAAGACCAGCCCATACACTTTAAATGAACCGACCCATAAAATTGGTGAGAACATTTGTAAAACTGTTCATAGCATACTGTTTTTAGATTCGTAGTTAATGATTTAAAGATTAAATTACCTTAGGGATAACATGCTGGGGTAAGGGCCTGAAGGTTCCCAGCAAAAATATTAAATTTCAATCACCCCAACATGCACACGGGTAAGCGTAGCTACAAACGGCGAGAGGACGAGGAAATTGGTGACTCATTTAGCTAAAGGCGTGGGGTTTTTAACAAATTATACACAAATTTCACATCATTCGCATTACCTGTGGTTTATTGATAACACAATTAGTGGCCCTACATTATACAAGGAATAAAGGATTGAGGGGAGATGCCTCACACACACGACCTACACCTTGCACTCTTGCACAACAAGCTCACAGACTCGACTCTCAAACCAGACTGACGCTCAAACACACAAAGAAAAGTAACGCTAAACTAGTCCCCCTCTCCAAACCTCGCTAGGCACGCTTGCTAGAGCCGGGAATTTACCACGCCAGACGAAATTCAAACACAAGGCTGAAAGAATACTGAATTACCCCAACAATCTGTTGCCAAAACGGTAACGAGAATGGGAAGCAATGCTGCATACAAGATTTTGGTTCAAAACAGCCCGGTAACGAGAAAGGGAGGGTATATGCATGATCATATCGATCACAAAGTGGAAAGTCGGTTTTGCACATTAGGATTTATTTGTTTTTAATTCACCAATGGTATTTTTTTCACCTGCTTCCAATTCATCCAACAGAATGGGGTTGGATTCAATGGGATTGTGAAGCGGAGAGGATTCGGCACCGATTGAAGAAGGATATTGTACCGACGCCCCAAAAATGGGCGGCCTCGGGAAAGTGGGATGAGGTGAATGGAGATAGCAGACGGTCGGAACCGGGAGTGACGCACAGCAGTGACGGATCCCCACAGTTTCCAGATTGACAAGCCCCGGCAGATCGGAGACCTTGCCCCATATAGGGACCACCCCCCCCAAGGGGCGGTCCTTATACCCCGTCAACCAGCTGAAGTCCGAGGGACGGAGAAAGTTCATAGTGATAATCCTTTTTGCCTGCCACGTTGCACCGAAACACCATCACCGACACTTTCAACCGTGAAACAGATCAAACGTGGTGAAGGATGAATAAGATTATGAATGGAACAAACTGGAGGGATGGGAAATTCGGCGGATGAAAGGAAACGCTCTATGATTCGCCTTACGACCGAGAAAACCCCCGAAAAACCCTAAGGGTCAGTGAGCGGTCGCAGAGATCAAAACCGAGACCTCCCAAATGCATGTTGGCCAACGTCAAAATTCGATAAACATAATCTAAAAGCGGATCCATTACATTTCCATTCCTCTAGTTTTCCCTATTTTCATTCCTTTATTTAATGGCCTCATTAAGACTGTTTGTTGTTCTTTGCTCATTTTTACCGGTTTTGTTGCTCTTTGTAGAGTTTACTATTGCTTTTGGGGCAACAGTCAGTTTTGAGCTGCATATGAACAAACTACTGCATATGGCCCTTTCACTAGAAGCATCAACGCTCAATGGATCAGGATCTGAGGTTCGGAGGTACATGTGCTAGAATATCTTCTAATTTACGACCAGAAAGAGCTCTAGCGGTCGCCTAGAGTAATTGCTACAATGAAGAGTCTACTATGCACAATATGGATCTAATTTCTCACAGAACGAGAAAGTAAAAACATGGCCAAGTCTTGTTTCACGGGTCCCACGAAAGCTTCCCGTCTGTTGTGACCGCTTCCATTAAAATACATGTCTTTAAACTTTGTCGTTCTCTTTCTTGTTATTCGGTTACTGTGAACCAGGCTTAAGCAATGATGTCGCAAGCAGGTGCCAACAATACTTGAGGAATATGGAATCAGGTGTTTTCAGTATTTTCTTGCACCACATGGCGAATGAACTAGTTTTAATTTTGAGCATTTAGGGTCCTTACTAATAAAGTTATATTATACGATTTTAAAAGTCATTCTCTTGCGATTGAGTAATTCTTTTTGTTCTTCCGGACGGACAGATTATAAAACAGCTTCTAATTTCAATTTATAAATGAATAAAATACCTAACAGGAGATTAAAAACCCTATTCTGCCAATGTTAAACTTGAAGACCTATTATATTGGAACCCATTTAATATATCAGACTGAACGCTTTACAGAATGTAGTCATATACCTTGTTAGTACAATGATATCTTTTATACAATGAAGGGGTTTAATTGTTATAGTGGTTGCACCACTATGGACGTCAATTTGAAGCTATTTTAGACCACGCACGTAATGGATGCCAATTTGCGGGAGATTGTTTCCAGGAGTGTTCGCCCCACGTACGGTACAAAGTTTCCGGTGGCCTTCGCCCCACGTTTACTTTTCCGGTATCTCATAGATAGTCTTAGGTCTTGCAATTAAGATGTTTGGTATGTGGAGAGGGTAATGTCTGGTAATTAAACTAATAAAATATTCCTCGTGCATGGCTGGAGTTAAACATCTGACATATCCTGCATACTTTATAAGATATTCATAAATAAAACTCTAAATGTTTCAAAATTCATTTCACTGTCTGCTAGCATATGTAACCATTCTAAGGTTTTATTATCCAAGCATTTTCAGAAAGGATCATTTTAATGCTTCATGCACATTCTTCAATTTAAAATATTCTACTAGATCATGCATAAATTGTACTGGACTTGAGGAAGCGTTAAAATAAGGAAAAGGTAATTCATTGAGCACAGAATGATAGTTTGACACTTGATTTGGTACATCATTTGTGCGTCATCATTATTGTTTTATGTTTGAGAGGCTGATGCTATGGAAAAAGCAGTAGCGTCTCTTGTATTATTAGTTAACAAAGGTGATGTACTTCTTTCAGAACTTGTGTTATTATCATGCATTTGATTAGCACTAACAGAACTAGTTACATTTGCATTTACTTTTGGTACACTTGTACTTAAAGTTTCAAAACTATTTCTAAGTTTATCTATTTCTTTACTACTTTCTTGTGCTTTATCATTAATTTTGTGTATCATTGACATTACTTGCCCTTGCCCTGTGTTTGCTTCTTTAATTGCATCTGCATTTTTTTAGCCATTTCATGCATTTTACTTATTTCCCTGTTAAATATATTTGAATTTGCACAAGATTTGCATTTGTGTTCTCCACCATTGTTTTTAATTCTTCACCCTGTTTATCTAACTTGTTACAAATACCCTGTTTAGTATAAGCAAGTTTCAGTTCCATTTCAGTTAGATTTTTATCAATATGACTTGACAAATCTGCTAGTTGATTGCAACCTTTATTTACTTTTAAATCTATATCATTTTGAAGTGATTTAGAAGATTTTTCTATTTTGATTTCTAATCTCCTACTTTCAGCTTTGCTTTCTTTCATATAATCTTCTATTTGCTTAGCTAGATCATTTTGATACTAGATAGCTCTGTATTAGTTTTAGTTAACTTATTACTTAATTCTACTCCTAACTCTGTACTAGTTTCATTTAGCTTATTAGTTTCAGTTAGGTAGCTTATTATTTAATTCTACTCTCATTTCAGATATTGCTTTTACAATGCACATAAATATTTTATGAGTTTTCTTGCTCTTGTTGGCTAGATGTGTGAGGGATAGTGTTTCTTTCTTTTGTTGTTCCCTGTACTAACATATGTAAAGGTGATTGACCTAGCATATTATTGCTATCTCTTTCTATGCCTAACTGTGAATTTACAGATGACTGTTCTTCAATATCTAACCTATTTGTTTCCTTTAGCTCTGACTGAAAATTTATATTGTAATCAGTAATGATTGACCTATCCTCTCCCACTTCCAGATTTCCATTGTTTTCTGTTTCCATTTTATTTTTTATATTTTCGCTTGTTACTTTTAGTTTAGAATTGCTGAATTTTAATTCTTAGCAACACGTGATTAACAACATGTAATTATTTTAATAACAATATAGAATATATATTCGTAACTATCTTGACAATCATATAAACATATAGTATTGGAATTTTCTGACCTTTTCTCTGGCTGTGTTAGTAAGCCTTTATACTCTGGTGTTCCCTCATAGATTCTAGTTGGATTGTTGACTGCGTGCCCCGTACTCCTGAAAGAAATGTCTTTGCTGTCCTTGGGTGACGTTGTTATAGGATGATCTTGAAGTTCTCTGAAGTGAAGTCTTGTAGTTTCGTCGATTCTGGTAGTTCTATGATGTTCGTTGATTCTTTTCTTCTGCTCACCTATTTCTGCCCGAGTTTAGGCGCCAAACTTGAAGGGGTATTAATTGTTGTAGCGGTTGCACCACTATAAGGCGTCAATTTGAAGCTGTTTTAGACCACGCACGTAATGGATGCCAATTTGCGGGGATTGCTTCTAGGAGTGTTCGCCCCACGTACGGTACAAAGTTTCCGGTAGCCTTCACCCCACGTTTACTTTATATGTAATGACTATTTTATTGTTATTTATTTAAATATTATATAAGTATGCCTCGGCTGCGTCAGTAGTAATTTGCAGAGTACGTATCTCTTAACAGGGCTGGTACGGCTAAAGAATGAAGGCTTACACAAATTACAATTGTATTTAACATTTTTTGTTAATCCTTTATACGATTAAATAACACCTCATGATATATCCCACTATAGAGCTGTGAGATTTTTGTTAATTGCACTTTTAACAGGTAAACTTTACATTATTCTCACCGCAATGAATTTTTATGTCTCACACTGAACCCGTACCACTGAATCCCTGTAGCGTCTATCGCTTGAATTTGTACATTTTCTCTATTTCTAGTATCTGATTGGCTAAACCTACTGCAATAGAATACCTTTATTTAACTTTTAGATTTTCTAGTTTTTGATTGACTACTTATAAACTATTTTAAATATTACATTTATTGTCCCAAGAATTATTATTAGGCTTTTTATACTTTAAAATTTATTGTTGTTGCAAGGTTACCTTATTGTTAGCAACTTTTCGGCTTCTACTTTGTAATTATGTTTGCTACGGAAGGCAGCTTCTATTCTTACAGCTTCTACATTATTAAACTACGTAATACATTCACATAACATTATTATACATATACATAATAAAATAAGCATAATACAACGATTGTAATATACACTTTATATATTATTAGATACACATATTGCTTTAAGGCGGGCTGTTATAATGTTTTTATATTTTATAATGGACTGATATCATTTAAGTGTTAAAAATACTACCTCAACAATAATATGGTTTATTTAGAAACATATAATTTTTTCTTAAATGACTGATTTATTAACATTTATTAGCAATTAAAAATTTAAAACGTAATCGGCTAACATACAGCAAATTAGATTCAATAACACTAAAGGCATGTTGTTTTTATCACACCAATATTTCGTTTAACTATCTTCATTAATTTATGAGAAAGCGGGTTATATCAGAAAATGAAAATGCCATTTAGAGAAAATATGTTCTAAGTAAAATGGGAAAACAAAGGAAACAAGCGAGAAAACTAGCAAATATTCACTAAACAAAACTCAAATACTTAGACAACGGAATCTGCCCTATTTAGAAAGGCTAAAAGTTTGTAGGGCAAAGCTTCCCCTGAAAGGTGAGCTAAAATGTATCAATGTACTCCAAGCAATACAAGGGCTATCATTTTTTCCGTAAAGTACAAAATGGCAGATGTAGTAACATTTTAAAAAATATAAATTTTGCACATGCAATTAAAATATATATATCAAATTAAAGAAAATATTCCAATTTATAAGGCTACATAAAAATCTAAAAATGTCATTTTTTGCAACTTTCGCCATTTAGTCTTCCCTTAAAAGGCTTCACAAGATCTGGATACTAGAATAAGAATTAGGGGGCGCTGTCATGGAATATACATACTAAGTTGGCTTTGAATTTTAGTTGTTAATTCAGAGAATGCGCATAAAAACAAACGCGGATTATATTTTTTAAACAGCATGGTCTGAAAGTAGAATTTGTAACACACAGCACACGTGCTAAAAACGTTAGATAATAGCACTAATGCAATAACCTTCAGTGTGATCAACTTTGGTTTCAAGTCCAACCACAGAGCAATTACCCTTTGTATTTGCACATGTTTACTAACTTGACTTGGTTTGAATAGATTTTACTTTTCATTATATATTTTTACATGAGTAATTTCTCATGGCGCTCGAATTATCACGGATGTAATTGAACTTGCTCAATTATTTTTATATTCACAATATAAATCGTCATACTTCAATTTATCGCAATTTACGTTATATTGACAGCTTACTTTGATGTAAAAAGTCAATATTTTATCTAAGCTACATAAAGATTAAATGGCGGAAATTATGAATTTAGAAAAAACTGAAATGGAAGTGAAATTACAGAATCAAAAGAAAGAATAACACTAGAAGTACTTGCCCAAAAAGTCCAGAAAGCAATATGATAAAGCACTTATTCGCTTCATTGCCTAGTAAAAGGCAAAACATAGTGAAAGTAATTTCACTGAAAATGACTGCTAGGGAATCAATAAAACATCAAAACATCTGACATCTCGCTTTTTTATCGTCATTTATCTTGTTTCAAGAGCGCTTCTAAACGTGATCAGGAATCAATATAATATTATTATTGATATTTTACAAATTCGAGCGCTGTCTAAAAAAAAAACAGTATATGTCAGACGTGTTAAAAGTGGTTTTACTTTGCTCGTAGGATTGCAAAATTCGGCCTACAGCCTACATTCCTACTCACAAAATAAAATCCTAACTTTACCCTTTGTAGTATGACCTGCTATTATTCCAAGCAGTACTAAGTAAGCCTTGCAGGAATGCCAAGCATCCTCTCTAGTCCCAAAACTAGAAGCACTCGGCAGGCAATCCTGGGCAGCATAGTAAAAAGCTATAAAGAGTAAGTCATAAGCATGTTTACTTGTTAAACTAGATTTTAATTAAGATTATCTCAAAATAACATTATAGAACATTAAATATCTCTATAGTTAAATAACGTAATATATTATGCGTTGATACCGAAATTATTGACAGGAAGATATAAATAATTAAATAAGTAATGAAATGATAGTAATTGGGGAAATAATTGTAATAAATAATTTCGTATATTAAATCAATGCATAATGTAATAAGCTTGGGTTGAAAATATTTGTCCGAGAAAAAGGTCATTAGCGTGTTAGCAACAGCCGAAGTAGTGAAGGCGTTAGTATAAAAGTTTTTGGAATGCAGTTAAGGGATGGATTCAGTACGTTTGAACAGTCATGTATACCATAATTTTGTGAAAGAGAAAGGGAATTAAATTCTGAGATTTGGCGAGGTATCGCACTATGTAGTAACAAGGTAAGAGACGCACACGTATAGTTTTCAAATATTGTTTCAAGCGGGGAGAAGACTTAGGGAGTTGACTTGGTGGAGTAGTTTTAAAGTACGCGGAGCTTAAGTTGATGAATGAGCGTGTATTCTAATCAGAGAAACTTTCGCTCGTGTACACTATTCTTCCATACATTCGTCACTGGATATTTGTGACGACTCGTGTGTTATTTTATGCGCGTATTGACGCGCTAGTGTGAGTAATATTCAGCGGCTAATCCAAGATGTTATGCCGGTAAGCATTTTAGCGACTTACGGCAACTTACGTTTGTAATTTCTCTTATTGCACAAATAGTTATTTGAAACCGTAAAATTGATACTGAAGAATTTAGCCGGTATAATAATTTAATTGTTTAGTTTCGAGTGCTACGATTTATAATCAGTTTCATTCTTTATCTTCAAACAGTCGACAACTCGCTTCAATAGCGCAAGTATTAAATCACATTAAATTTCTCCAACAATTTAAACTGGTGTTATGCTTTCACACCCACCCACGCATACCCTGAGAGAAAGATCTCATAGCAAACCACAGTAGCAGCCGGAAGCAGAATCAACAGCAGATATTGAAGGAAAGGTTACGGCCTCAAAAGCAAATGACCATCGCCCGCTTCAGAAATGGCGCATCGCGGGACTTCGAATTAAGGACCATCAGAAGCTGAGGAGGCCACACTGGGAAGCCAAGGACCCACAGCACGAGAAGGAAGGAAGACAATCCAGAACAACGGTAGCTAAGACTACAAAGGTATATGGCGCGCAAGAAAGAAGAAAGGAAACAGCAGCAAACAAGGTACTGAATGTAAAGTATTTATTATATTGATTTATTTAGATGTGGTTAAGAAGCAGAAGAATGTTGGGTAAAATAATTAATTAGTAGAAACAATGGGAATTCGGGAAGGAGAAAGCAGTAGTAGACAAGAACTTGTACAACATATGGTAAAAGAAATAGATGAAAATGGTCAAAATACGCAGAATATCTTAAAAAGAGGAAACAATAAAAGTCGGGGAGAAACAGATAATTCAGGAATGGGAGGAAACGATTTCAGGGCACGTATGGGGGAAGAACTAGGAAATAGATTGGAGGGAAAGGTAAAGTTTACTCTACAGGAATTGGGAAGGAGCTAGAAAATCAACGGCAGGCATTGGAAACATTCAAGAATGAATTTAGACGGGAAACAAGCAATGTTAGAAGTGAAATGAAAGAAAAACAGAATAGGTTGAGGAAGACTTAGAAAATGTAAGAAAATAAATTAGCCAAGAAATTGAAAAATCCGAAAATCAAATTTACAAAGACGTTAGTAAAAACTCGGAGATAGAAAGTAAGAAACTAAGTAAGGAAGTAGCAAAGAAATTTGAATCAGAAGAGGAAGTAGCAAACAGAGAAATACACAGGCTAGGGAATCCCCTAGAAAAGAATTAGATGAAAGTAGCAAGGAAGTTAGAGACAGAAACGGAAATAGATACAAAAGACTTACAAGAAAGTAGAAATAGACATGAAAAACCAGAAAGGGAAAGTAGGAGACAGGCTAGAAACTTTAAAGAAATCACAGTTCAGGTTAAGGATGAAGCAGCAGAAGTAATAGAAATGATATGTGTGCTAGAAAATTTAAGAATTCAAATTATATAATGTAAGCGAACCAGCAGAAAGATACGAAGCAATACAAAATGTGTTAGCAGACATCTCTCTGCCAAATACAGATAGCGCACCTAGATGAAGTAATGTACAGAGAAACAGACATCAGAAGCATAACATGAACTGGCCGAGACATATCCTAAAAGAAATTGCACCAAATTTTGAAAATGAGAACTCAACGATCCAAAATCTTTCATTCGAGAATTGCAGGAATATTTTATGTAAAATGTATACCGGAGGAGTACAAAATGACCATCGTTAGGAAATGTTTTGAGGGAAATAAAGAAACTTGGCTAGATGTAACTGTAGGAAATGACAGTGGCTTGAGGGCCTTTACAAACATGTTCATGAGTAGATATTGCGGAGCAAATAGGTAAGCAAGCATTGGATTAGAATTGAGTAACGGAAAATATAACCAGAGAACTAATTATACGAAATTAACAAGGAAATCCAGAATGTTAGATCCGCCAATAAGTGATAAAGATTTCATAAATATTGCTACAATAGATTTTCAAGAAAGTGTTCAGCATTATCTAACGTATCAAAAATGACTGATTTGCTGATAGCATTTCGGAGTAACAAACAAAACTCTGGGGCAGAAAAGAACAGAAATCATACACGAAATGCAACGGAAAGTTCACATTTCTTCGGGCAAGGGGGACAGTTTTATAGAAATAGAAATAAAAATGATATTACGAATATAATTAGAGGTCCGTTTCTAGATCAGAACCAGCACAGTAGGAAAACGGAAACAGAAATCTTTTCGATAGAAATCAGCAAAATAGAAATTCAGACTATAGAAATAAATTCAGATATCTTCCGGTTAATTATATGAATATAGGCAGGTTCGATAGACCTAGAGAAGGAAATCAGCAGTTTAGAGGTAGACATAAGTCAGGTAATGAATATTGGAGACAGAAAAATAATTATGAGATTCGACGTAAATCGTCTAGACGAGATGATAGAAGTTGAAGTTGAGAAATTCAGTAAAAAAAGCTGGGCAGAATAAATTGAAATGGCACGAAAATTAGCAGGAAATAGCCAGAATTAGCTGAATGAAAACGTAAATAGTTTAGCAGGAACGGGTGCAATTAGTAGGATTCTAACTTTCGATAGTTAAAATGCGGGTGCAAATTTGCTTATAGCTGATTATTATAAAAGTATATGACGTGCAAGAGAAGATTCTGTTAAGTGGTAAATATACCATAAGTTCAAAATTGTAATTATTTAAGTTTATGTAGGAAGCACTAAAGTAAAGTGCAGTGAACTTACCAAAATCAGAGTCAGTGCTTCAACCAAAATACTCGAAGACAAACTGAAAAAAAATACAAAGAAAACAAACTCTTGAAAATTTATTTAAATTCAGCAGAGAAATTAACAATGTAAAGAAAAATAGCATAGTAAATCTGGTATGAACAGTATTGTATTTATGTATATGAGGGTTATTAACTGTCAATGAAATATTTGCATGTAATCATAAGTGGTAGAGAAGAAGGAATTTGTAAAAATTCTATGAAAATTGAAGGAATTATCAACAGGGGATCAGATGAATTTAAAGTTAACATTTTATTTGGACAAATGTATACATTCTTTTATTATTAGATAAGAACAATAAAATAATGTAGTATAGCATTTTAATACTGTAATTATTGACAGGTAGATATAAATAATGAAGCAAAGAAATAATATTAGTATAGGGAAATAATTAAAATAAATAATTTCTATATTTTAAGTCAATGTATGATGTAATAAGCTTGAGTTGCAAAGATTCGTCCGGGGAAAAGGTCACTGATGAGTCATGTTAAGCAGTCATTAGCAACAGCCGAACGCGTTAGTATAACGTTTTTGGAATGCATTTAAGGGGTGAATTCAGTATGCTTAAACAGGTATGAATACCAGAATTCTGTGAAATAGAAAAGGAACAAAATTCTGAGATTTGGCGAGATACCGCATTATGTAGTAACAAGGTAAGAGACGCACACGTATAGTTTTTAAGTATTGGCTTAAGTAGAGAGAACACTCGGAGAGTTGACTTGGTGCGATAGTTCTAAAGCAGGTGGAGCTTAAGTTGAGAAACATTTGTTCGTGCACACTCTTTTCGTGCACACATTCGTGCATATGTTCGTTACTCTGGATACTTGTGATAACTCGTGTGTTATTTTATGCGCCGAGTGACGCGCTTGTGCGAGTAATATTTAGCGGCCATTGTGAGGGGTTTTGCCGGTAAGCATTTTAGCGACTCGCGGAAAGCTTACGCTTCTGGTTTCTTTTATTGCAGAAAGTTATTTTAAATCATAAAATTGACACTGAAGAAGTTAGCAGGAATAATAATCCAATTGTTATAGTTTCGAGTGCAGCATTTGTGACCAGTTTCATTCTTTATCTCCAAACGCATCTTAACACGGTCCTATTATCTTCGTGAGAAATGTATGGTCAGCAATCCAACTCGGCTCCTTAACTGTGTGAAAACTGTTGGTTTAAAACGTCTCCCAACTACAAGGAATTAACATATGCCTAAGTGGCTTGTAGTTTATGGCGTGCATTAAGCTAAGGTTTCTTAGCAATAAAGTGCATAATTTTTAACGATACCTGCACACCTACAGTACATGCAAAACATGTTCGAACACTTAAAAAATTCTACCAGCTATATTAATGTAGCGATTACACAAAAGAAGAAACATTATTGCGTATTTTGGCGTTTTTAAAAATCTGTCTTTTGATTAGAACTGTAACCTTTTTAAATAGTGCACAGATTTCAACTATTTGTGTGTAGAGTTTACAAAATTGTTACTTTGCATTTAGTAGAGCAAATGTTTTGTATGACATCTGATTTTGCGATTAAAATTGGTTTTGATGAAAGATATAACTACAGTGACGTTTTGCGGCTACTATACGTCCTGAAAGCCCTGTTAAAATGAGAATGAAGGTTATGCTTTACGAACTAGATTGAGATTAATTTCCTACAGGTCCGAATTTAGTTATTTACATTTTAGGATACGGGATCCTTTTGGATTCGAAAGTAGAAAATGGAACCGACATGGGTTTCACAGAATTTAAGGTATTTTATAAATGTCAATAGCATTATCAGCTTTAGTCCTACGGCATGAAATAGGTCTTAAAAGGAGATAAATATCCCAAACTTCTACATAACGGAGTTTATGAGAAAACGAAACCCAAAAAGTTCAATACTTTCTCAAACATTTTTTGGAATCTAATAATGTTTTTTCCAGTTTTAATTTGACTATCAGCTTTGAAGATTTTGATAAAACTGTTAATTGAGTAGACATATTTAAACTATAGCTAACAGTGAAACTAATTTCGGTAATAAGGTGCTTATATGGGGAGACAAATGAAGGTAATCATAGAAAGCGCTAACAAAAGGAGCGACCAAACTTCATCCAATGTAGGCTTCTGACAAGGGTGCATTTTAGCATCCTTTCTTTATATATATACTAAAGAGAGTCTAAAGAAATGGATGGTATTGGTAAACTGTGCGTGTGCGCGCACTTGACTTGAAACCTGGTTATTTTGTCCTTTGGGGTCCAATGAAGGGAGCAGTTTACGTCATGCTACAGTCTGTTGATTATATTGTCGGGCCGCCGATCGCGTGTATGCATGTTCCACGCATAATTTCTGTTCTTTTATGTCCTTAAGTTCGTCTATGGTGTGGGGATTGTTCCTATAAACTTAATTTTTAAGGGTTCTCTACAAATAGAAGTCGCACACAGTAAGATCCGGGGAACGGAGGGGGCCACAATCCTTTAGAAATTATCCAGTCATAAAAAACCGCCTTTGTCTTCCAAGAGGTTTTGCGCAGTATGGGCTGTGACACAATCTTGTTGGAAATATCCGTTTTCCATGTTATCTAACATCATTTGAGAAAATGGTGCAAGAATATCTGCGGTACCTATTGGGATTTATGGTATCGCTGAAAAGTATTAGCCCTATTATCGTTTTTCTGTTACAGCACACCGCGTATAGTGGGTAGAAAAGGTATTGCATTCCACCTAAAAGTTCGATACCGAGTTTTCATCGGAAACACATGTTTTGAGGCCCCTGAATCCAAAAATAGTATCTTTAGAAAAGGTCCGTGTGCGTGTGTGTCCATGAAAATCACAACTCGAAAACGAAAAGTCGAATCAACATGAAACTTGGTATTTAGGCTCAGTACCAACGAAAGATGCGACACTAAGATTTTCAAGACAATCCGTCCACTCCGAACTACTCTTCACATGGTAGAATCAGACGACTGAAAAATTCAATGCCATTGCCGGGATTTGAACCATGGATCTCCCGATCTCCGTCGGGTTGCTCTAACCACTGAGCTACATTGGCAATATGCCGACACGACATTAAATTCTCCAACTGATTTGCATTTTTCCCGGTAAATGGCAATGAATTTTTCAGTCGTCTGATTCTACCGTTCCAACCCTGTGGAAGAACAATTAATACTCTTTACATGGTATATTTTCTAAATGATTTTGATTAAAATACATATGGGTTTTAAAGATATTTACATAACAAATAAAATGTGTATGTTGAATTTTCTGGGAATAGCCTATGATGTCCTCTTCATTCGCAAAAATTTTGTATGATCTTGTATAACTGGTAAGCGTCAAGCGATAGAGGGAAACGTACTACACAATAATTGTAGATCTCTTTAAAACACCAGTTTATGTTAACTTTTGTGCAAAACCCATTTCTGATATATCCGTCATTAATGGTTCGAATTATTCATTACTTGGTCATTCTTTTGAAGTCCTGTCAACACTCATTTGTTTCTGGCGATTGCATGGACAGTGTGGAATTTTAAGGCCAGCATATTGCATCCAGTTGCAAAACATTTGACTATCGCTGTTCCCTTTGTATCTATAACGAAATGTGTAATGTAGCTGTTTCCAGAAATCATTTATTTGGATTAAAATGAAGTAGGTAGAAAAATAAGATTAGTTTGTATAGCACTAATAAACGATAAGGGGTAGAGAAGGTCATGCAAGTGTGTCACATCAGATTTTTACATCATACAATGGAACTTCATGAATTAAATGAGGATAAACTGTGCTAAAATACCTATTTTTCTGTGAGGCAACGTGACAATTTAAATGAAAGCATTCCTCAACTGAGAAAATTATTAAATGTGTCAACAGTACCGTCAACGATATTTTGTAAAACCTAGTTAGAGAAGTTGACTCCTTTTACTTTCTCTATCACGTATAGTATGTAGGGGAAGTATTGCATTTCATCCAAAAATTCGATACCAAGCCTCACGGATATGCATGTTTTGAACCCCCTGAATCCAAATACAGAATATTTTAAACATGTACATGTCTGTGTGTCTGTGAACAGCATAACTCAAAAATGAAAAGTGGATAAATACCAAACTTCATATTTAGGTTCAGTAACTTTCAAAAATGCCACACCTTGACAAATACACGTTGATTAAAATGTCATATTTTTAAGATATTGTTATGGCAAATTAAACGTATATCTTGAAATTATATCCCCAAAAGTCCTCTTCATTCTGAGTGACTTTTGCATAACTGATAAACCGTAAGAGATAGACAAACTTTTACTACACAAACATGTAGATCTCATCAAAACACTCAATTTATCTCACATACAGTTCTTTTGCCTACCATTTCACAGATATTTCTTGTTATTTGTTTGAATTTTCCAACACTTATATTTTTTCTCAAATGTGAATTCGCTATTCGTTTTTTGTATGTCCTGGTCTTGCAAAGACAATGGAATGCTCCATATAGTGACCAGCTCTTAAAAAAATGACTATTACTTAAATCCTGCCATATTCCCCTTGCACCTACAAGAAAATTAGCGATAAGGTAGTTCCTGCAAAGGTTTATCTTGATTAAAATGAAATAGATGGAGAATAAGCGTTTGTAAAATAGTTCTTACAAAAGTTTTGAAAGTCATGTGAGTGCAACACATCAATATTTTTTTAGTTGGTACGAAGTTGCAGTGCATGAAATTTAGTCACTGTGAAGGGTTTTTTAACTTTAAATGCCCCGGAGTTAGCAGCTGTATGAACAGACGTTTTCTGTAATAGAAGGTTTATCCTGAATAAATTGTTTTATTATTCTATCAATTCAAAAAGTAGCTCCATTAATATTCATTTCCTATTTAATTATTAATAATTTCTTTATCCAAATCATCATACCCAATTGCTGTGCAACACGTCTTAGAGACATCTTTGGAGAGCGTTCGAACGATGCACCAATTTCGTCAATTCTGTTTTCTTCTTTAGAACATTCTTTTTCGCTTATTAGATTTAGCAATCCCATTGTCCTTGAACTATTAACCAGAAATCCTAACAGTTTCTCTACCTGGAACTGGAATACCAGGAAATTTCCGCTGAAATGGTCTACACACCTGTAAAATGATGTATCGTACATAAAAATTATTGTTCAAGCGTAAATTCTTCGGTAGGCATTTTAGTGCACTAATAAGATAAGAACAGAAACAATACTAAGAATACTGTAAAGTAATAAACGCATAACACAGGTGTCCTGCATAAACTTTCACGTATAAGAGGCACAATAAACAAACTCTAGTCTTTACAGCTCGAACTGAATGCAGAACTGACGCATATAACACGGCTGATAAACGTAGCTTTGAGCGAGTCATTCGCACTAATGCGCTACGGAAAAACGGCGAGGTGACTACAGTGAAAGCGAACTACGCATATGCGCGTTCCGTGGCCCAGTTATAAATTGAACACATGGAGGTTCATGTTACTACAAAGTACAATGACTGTAGCAGAAATCATTCCAATTGACCCTGGGATCTTCCAAAGAACGTTGGAATGTTTGCTGCGTCGCCTTGTTATTTACCACAATGTCAAAAGGGCTGTTTTGAATATGTAAGATATGGTATGTGCACGGATTTAATAACAATAATAATGAAACAACGTATTTTATTTTGGAAACAAAATGCTATTTTCATATTAATGCATATAACTTCACAAATAAAGTTTTAGGGACCCCGGTTCGTATCCTTAAAACACTTATATTTGGAACATTATTTTCGTCCTGAAATTAAAATCCGTATATTAATTTGAAGAAAGTGAGCTATGAAATTTGTGACTTAACTTTTGAATATATATTTTCCTCTGTTGGACAAAATTTAAAGTGGAACATTTTTGAATGTATGTTGACGATGTCAATGCTATTGAAATCGTACGTACGGATTAGTAATTGTATGCATTTGTTGTAATTAAGTGTAATGTGTGTTGTATCTAACTAAATGATTTAAAAGAATACCTGTTACTCAATAGACTCAATGAACAGCATTATTTAATTGGGTTAAACTTACACTTTTAAATCGCGCTTAAGTATTTAAATGTGTTTTGGTGAAGCTAATGTAATTAATGGCTTAAAAATTTGATTAATGACTGGCGATGCTAACACATCCAAAGGTGTATTGCAATAAGATTGTGTTTGTATTGACAATGTCTGTAGTTGTTTTAGGTAGCTTAATAAGCATTAATAAATTATTGCAAAACTTTAACGCGAAGATATACTACCTGGGATAGGAATTAGAAACGGAGGAAATTTCAGCTCTACGGGCATGGGAGGAAGAGATGAGCGGACAGAATACGGGCTTAGATCTGATGGTGACAGGCCCAAGTAGCGGGATCCCTAATGTTTCCCATAACCTAATCTCTTCAATGCTCTCTCCTATCTTCACGGACAGAAAGGAGATACTGTTCTCTCTTTAAATTACATCCACTGCATAGGTCGCAAAGCACCGTCCATCCCGCCTGGCCCTGCAGCCCTGAAAGATGATGAGGGAAATTAAATGAGAGAAAATGAGGGACAGGAAAGTTTGTGGTAATTATATATATATATATAGATCACTCCAACACACGCCCACCATCCTGGGAAAACGAAGATGAGGGTCTGATATACCTCCTGAAACTGCTTTTATATTCTTGGTTATAATTTGAGGTTCTGTAAACAATATACACAGATTTCTAAAATCTTACTTTTACATAAATGTTTTTTTTTCGTTAATTCCCACATTAAATAAATTCCACCACTGCTCTTAAGCAATAAAGGGCAGCATTAGATGTAGTTAAGTAGATGGTAGATAACGGAACAAGATAGCGGAAAAGAAATAGTTTCTCATGCAGGAATACGCCTGAAGAAAGACAGCGGTGCGAAGAAGGAAGGTAAAGGCGAGAGGACAATAAAGATAATCAAATAAGAAAAGGAAGAGCTTGGGGCAAAGCATGAAGATGAAAGTTTGGTATCTTAGATCCGGGGAAAGTGAAAACGATAAGCGGAGGATCAAAGAGGACTAATAGACAGGCTCACTAAAGACGTCTCGAAAATGGAAAGAAAACTCAACCCAAAGAGGGGGCGCCTTGAGGGGGCATTATCCAAGTGCTGCTATTGACTCCAATTTGGAAGCCAATTTTCAAGAGTAACTCTGGCCTCAAAGCGAGGCGAAACATCTGCTTTGAGAATTATAAACTTTCCTCGTTGTGTAACATCACCTCACAACCAATGCCGATAATGTGAATAGAAACAAGCATAATAAGCAGCAGAGAAGCTGCATTTTTGTTCCTTATTGAGTTTAAAAATCTTTATACCTACTAAACTAAAGTCTGTAAAACATAGGTAAATGTTTCACTAGTGCTCGTTTTTACTTTCTTTGGCACCTACCTATAGTAAATACAGGTCCCCTGAATTCAAAAATCAATTTGGAAAAAGAGGGATGTAAGTATGAGAAAGCGGGAGAGAGACAGACAGACAGACTCAGAAATGTCGATGAACGTCGGATAAATATCAAACCTCATGTCTAAATTGAGGTACTTTCAAGATTGCTACACAAAGATTTTTATGAAGATTCTCTACTACCCTTATAAAGGCAAATAGCCTTAGAAGTATGGGTTTAAAAATTTTTATTACTTTCTCTACTACAGTAAGTAGGGGAAGTATTGTATTCCACCCAAAAATACGATACCGAGATTTTACCGCAAATACATGTTTTGAGACACCCTGAATCCAAAAAAAGCATTTTTGGAAACATGTCCGTGTGTGTCTGTCTGTCTGTCCTTCCAGCACCTGATTGAAAGTATGCCTGCGAGAGTGAACGTTGTCATCAAGGCTAAGTGTGGGTCAACACCATATTGACTTCCAGCATTACCGATGGAGGGCGCCACAAATTTGTACGTCATTTTCAGCCAGGTGTCCGGATACTTTTGATCACGTAGTGTATATAGGTTGGACCATTTAAGTTGAGACTGTAAAATGTCTCCAAAACTAAGCGTTGTAAAAGAAATGTCTTTAATAAACGTTTCTTGATATTGTGGTGGAAAGCAAATGCCATTAGACGTGTTTTGTTTGGAGGACGTTATGATGGTCATTTTAGGATCAGTTTAACTTTTTAAATGGAAACCTACAATTAAGGTCAAATTAAATTGACCCTAAAGTGACCATCACAACGTTCTCCAATTAAAACACTACTAATGTCATTTACTTTCTCCCAAAATATCAAGCAACTTTTATTAAAAGCATTTCTTTCTAGAACCCTTGGTTTTGGAATTATTGTACAGCCTCAACTTAAATGGTCCACTCTGTATAACTGAGGCCACCTTTGTGGTTCACACTGATCAGGTGTGCATATCCACAAGTCATCAAATCCGCAATCACAAAAGTTCATCTCGAATTAAATCAGTAGTAAACTAAATAGTACGGGAGTACGACTGTACAACTAAGGTCATCTGCCGTTGACGCACTGAATTACGTGTTTCAAAGAACCTACAGATAACGGACGCGACGTGACCTGAGCCATTTGGCTCTTCTTTCACCGAGTGGCTATTTTTGCAGAGATCGCCGTAGTTCTTTTATGTGCCTGCAATCGTGAACTACAATTTTCGACCCCTGCTTGTCATCACGCCGTCAGCCTGGCTAACACTAGAAGTCAGCGGCACCAGATTTCTACAACGCTCGCCAGGTTGTGTCCTCTCCGCCAGTATAGGCAGCGCTTATCTGTCTCCACGTCATCCCCACCTGACCATCCCGGTGCGCCTCAAGCGATGCGTCAAGAGGAAAAAGAGTGACAGTTCTTGACGACCACCAAAAGAAGCACCTTTATTGAGCTTCGTGTCTGGGAGCGGCCGTCTCCACACTTTTCGTCCTTGTCTAAATTATCTATAACATATACTTTGGCGTAAGTAAAATTCTAAATTCTTGTAGTGTGTGGAGCGGTATTTAAAATCCCATGGTAGCGAGTTTGTATCATATTATCGCGTGTTAAATTTCATTTCAAATGGCAAATGTTGTGTGAGAAAAACAAATTCAAATGCAGTGTGGTTCAATATAATATATCTGTTTCTTCCTTTGAGTGTTGATATATTCAGTACTTTTGGGGCTGTGTGGATTGTTACTTTTATTTAAAACTGCTTTAAATCCTTGTTCATTTCCTTTAACCTTAGGTGGTACAAATAATTATTACTCTGGAGGAATGCTTTATTTCCCATGTATTCTATAATGGGCCTGGTATTTTGTTTTTTTTTTGTTAATTTTTTTAAAGCTTTTGCGACATTCTGTGCATCAATTACTTTTAAATCGGCCTTGCATGAACGTTACAGACCTAGATATCAAAGTGGTAATTAATGACTTTGAAGTTAATAGTTTTATGACTTAAGAGGGTTGTTTACCTTCAACGTAAGTATTAGTGCTGTGTATAAACGCCTCGGTGTCATCAGAACGCCATAAACGAAAGCGGCCCAAATCTACTATAAAGCTCAGTAGCCTGAAGGTTTGAATTAA
This sequence comes from Deroplatys truncata, assembly GCA_030765065.1. Classification (NCBI taxonomy): domain Eukaryota; kingdom Metazoa; phylum Arthropoda; class Insecta; order Mantodea; family Mantidae; genus Deroplatys; species Deroplatys truncata. The sequence goes on along the minus strand of CM060984.1, from coordinate 149,735,900 downwards.
TATTCAATAGAGGTAGGTATCAACAGGTATCCAATAAGCTAGACATATCTTGCAAGCAAGAGTGGACTTTCTTCAGCGAAGTGCTTTCCACATTAGAGGGATATTGTCCCACGTTAACTTACATCTGGTAGAAACTGCCGCTTCGCTAATGAATTCTGATCTCTCTCGCTCTCTCTCTCTCTCTCTCTCTCTCTCTCTCTCTCTCCTGAGAGTATAGAGTGAGGGGAGGGAGCAAAATGCTTAGTATATTAGGAATCTACTGAGAAGAAAAATATGTCGCGTCAATATTCCAAGACTATGGTTCTTGTGACACCCTTAGCTGTTTTAATAATTTCTTAGCTTCTGTATGCTTAAGTAAAGTAAGTAGAAAAAGCATTATATAATCACTAAAGAATTTGATATCGATATTTCATAGCAATATACGTCCTGAGGTTCCTTGAATCCAGAAGTGGGAAAAATATGTGTTCCCGTCTTTGTGTCTATTGTCCATCATAAAATAAAAAGTCGAAAAATCAGTTAAATACCAATCTTGATATTTTAACACTTCATGTTTCATGGATGTGACCCAAAGATTTAGCCCCCCCCCACATCAATCTACATTTTGCATAGGAAGAACTTGATTTTTTTATTTTCTAATGATTTCGATTAAAATAATAGCATGTCCTTCAGGTATTTCTAAGGCAAATAAAGTGTATATCCTTAATTTGCTGTACAAGTTTGAGAACTCCTATTGATTCGGAACGAATTTTGTGTAACTTTGTATAACTGTAAGCTGCAAGAGAGAGAGAAAATTGCTGAAAAGTAATAGATGTTAAAACACAAATTTATATCAAATAATTGTTTTTGTGGAATTTGCCATTTTCGATATATTGTATGCTATTGTTATAAATTTTGAAATGTCTACTTTTAATTTTTGCATTCTTTACTACTTACCCATAGTAAGCAGAGGATGTATTTAATTGGAACCACAATTTTGATACCGAGCTTTTCTCGGAAATACACGTTTTATGGCTCCCGAATAGGTAAAAGAACGTTTTTGGGAAAAGGTCCGCGCGCACGCCTGTATCTGTTAACAGCATATCCTAAAAGCGAAAACTAGGTTAAATACCATTTATCTTCCAGAACTGAGGGGACTCGGCACCGATCCAGAGTGTATATTGTACCTACGCTCCATAAGAGGCGTCCCTGGAAGGAAGAATGAGGCGAGAGGAGATACCGGATCCAGGAGTGGTTATACAGCAATGTCAGGGTCCCTAAGTTTCCAGGAGTAGACACACCGGCAGACGGACAGATAGACCAGGGACCTCGCCCCTCAAGGGGGTTCGGATACCCCGGCAGTCAATCGAAAGCCGATGGGCGAGAGACTTCAGAGACAATCCTTTTCCACTGCCACGCTGCACCGAAACACCATCGCCGGCACTTCCGACTCTGAAAGAGAACCAAGGGAATGAAAAATGAATGAAATGATGAATGGAACGAAATGGGGGAACAGAAAATTCGGGGGCTGAAAAAAATCACTCTAGCATTCGCCTGACGACACGGGAAAACCCGAAAATAAAACCCTGGGTCAGAGTTTGCGGTGGCCCGCGATCGAACCTGGGACCTTTCAAATGCGGGCCAGAGACATTGTCTTCGGAACCATTCCTCTCTGTGGATTAAATACCACACTTGGTATTTAAGTTCAGCGCCTGAACTTGAATTCAAGTCCGTTTTGCGTAAACAGATATAAATGGCTAGCCCAATGTAATCTGATTAGTGACTCGACCTTGTAGATGAAGGGTTATCTGTAGTGCTGAAATGCACGAAAGCGATAATATTTATGTCAAGCGTTTCTTCCGGGGTAGACCGGAAATGAGTCTTAAAATTGCCATCATCGAATTTTTTCCTCCAAGAAGACATTATTTTGATGCATTGTTTTGTTGATTTCAGTAAGCATTTATGCACAATAATAATAATAATAATAATAATAATAATAATAATAAAAATAAAAAATTTGGATTTGTCAGAAGGAGGGAGCCTCCAGGCACTGGGGCTCAACACCGTAGTTACGCCATTGTAGACACTGTATGACTTAGTGGTCCCTAGGTAAATATAAGACATGAAGGACGACCAGATCCGGACGGGGTTCCTAACAATTCCAGAATGACACCAATTTTGACACCGGCGAAAGCCTGAGCCATCATCAACCCAGAGGTCCCAGGAACGAGTCCCTAATTAAGGATCGGCAGCCGGTCATCCAAGCATCAGGAAATAATCTTTACACAGCGCAACTCCACCACGCAGTAATCGCTGTCGCCTGGCCCTACAACCCTGAAACATATGAAGGATTTTATGGAGACAGGAAACAGTGCACACAAAATTCATGGTAGAAGAGGAACCACCCTAATATTCGCCTACCGACCTGGGAAAAGCACGAGAAAACGAAGGTCAGAGTGGTCGGCCGGACGTGAATAGAACTCAGGGCCTTCAGAATCCGAGCCTCACACGTTCCGGAGCAATCTGGCTCCGTTATAATAATAATCATAATAATAAAAATAACACTAATTATAACAATTTTAAACTAGGTTTGGGCTCTGTGGCTTGATCGAGCTTCAAGATGGTAAATCTGTCTTGTGGATAAAGGTGTTCCTCTGTTAATGTTAGTCCTTTGATATGTTAATGTTAGAAACTTTGATATTTTGGCATGGATTATTATTATTATTATTGTTATTAACCTAGGTAATCATCTAAGAAGAACACATGCGCTTATTAGCAGCCTCATCCTTTGGGAACACATAAGCAACTTGTTAACCAGTTGTCTGGAAGGAAAGACGAAAGGTGACACTTGAAGAGGGTGGAGCTAGGTATGCCGCAGCAACTTAAATTCCCTCGTTCCTAAAGGGCGACTTTTTCTGCAGCCTAGTGTACACAATGGAATTTAACGTTGTCGATACACGCCCTTCCTATTAACTGAAAGGAGCTAATATCGCGGTTGCGTTGGCGCAAAGGAATGTGCCGCGCTCTAAAATTGAGGAACTCTGCTTCTTCCACATCTTTCAGCGGCTCTGGAAGCAGTGTAGGATTCTGGTATCTATTTCGTCTATTGTCTCATTACATGCAAATCGCCGCTGCATTTGTAAGGTTTTATTGAACTCGAGGAAGGAGCGGTGTCACGTTTAATCGGTTCGCGTCTAATTTAATTGACCGCGTAACGTATACAACACGCCATAAACGTATTTCGGTCAGGAGGCCCTTGTTTAATGCCTGCTCCGGACGTTTTACTGTACATACAATACCCTGCCCATCACGTGCAATTTATTCTCACTCGGTGCTGAGTTAAATTGAGTCTAATCTTGTGTGCTGCCCGTATTAATGAGGCCGAAAATGGTGCACCAGACCGCTATGCTTTTCAAAGGCTGCGTGGGATAATTTTCAGAGTATTGTGCTATGTTACCATGGAGATATCGGGTTCTCTTAAGGTTTCTGTACATAGGCTAATAGTACTCTTTACAATGCTAGTTGCATTTATCTAATGTGAGTATGAAATATGTTTTGCCTATTATCCTTTCTATATCTCTGATCTTGACAGCACTGGTAGATTCATAGATATTCGAATATGAAACAGGAAACAAAGACAGAATAGCTTACGCCTTATTCCCATGTGAGTGGTCAATCAAAATTCAACCAATCAACATTACAGTAAAATAAACACCAGGGCAGCCACTGAGTAGCCTATAAAAATATAGAGCTACCTCCCATCACACCCCCAACATCAACACATCATCCTACAACAATCCATCCTACCTATGGTAAAGCCCTTCCAAGGGTAGGTACATAGAAAAACTCACTTAGGTTCACCACGAACCTACCAGATTGAAGTCCAAGTCCTGTACAAAACCACAAATCCTGAGAGTGAAGCCCTAATGCAGAGAATCCCATATTTGTTGAACCTCACTTGATAGGGTATATTCACAGCAAAGCATGCTCTGGGTTGAATGATACGATTCCTAGTCGTTGCGAGTCGCCAAACCATACAAATATCTTAAATGTATAGTATTCTTATAAAAATCGTTTTCTATTTTTGTTAAAATCGAAATAACATTCTCCAATGCAAATGTGCAGTGGAGGATTTTCTTGAAAATTTTGTGTCTGATACTTGGAAGATGATAAAGCTTAAATCCACGTTTGGTATTTATACAATATTCCGTTATGCTCACACACACACACACACACACACACAAATTTTCTCTAATTTTTATTTAGGTGACTTCAAAATATGGATTCCGGGTGACTGGAATGTTTTGTTATGCAAAACGACACAAAATTCCTTTAGAGTTAATGGACATTCAGACTATTGCCAGAATATTCAGATATACTTTTATATCATGTGAATATCATAAATATATATTGTAATTGAGATTGTTTTTTTCATGTAAAATGTAATTTGAGGTAGCAGGACACAAGAGGGCTGTTTGGTCAACGAGTCGTTCATACCCACTCTAGGTAGCTCCGCAGTGGAATGGATCTTCAAGCCTGGATTATTAGGGATTACCGCGCGTCTCTGTGGCCTATAGCCTTCCTTCATTTCGTCCGTTTCTCCTGCGGGGTGGTACGTACAATGGATAAAAGTCACATGGATAAAAGAATAACTTTTAGTATGTTATATGTTAAGGATACCGTATGAATTTGTCACTGGTAGAGAGTCATGTGAATGTGCTTCTTTTATGTCTTTCCGAAATTTACCTTTTATTTGTATATGAAACAATACACAAAATGACGTTGTAGCTGCTATGTGCCTTGGAAATACAATCGTCTGGCCCTCTGTTCTATCTGATAACTATATTATTCGGATAGATTACATCAAGATTCTACATATGGTCATAGCCACTCATTTTGTATCAACCTGTGCATGAAGGAGTAAGATGGGCTGGAAATGAAGGTAAGTTCGAACATGACTCAACTAGCCTCTGAAAATATTGGAATATATTATGAAGTAAAATGTGTATCTAGACATTTATCTTCCGATAGGATCACCAAATTATTAATTTTACCCTGACATAATCTAAAAGCTTATTTTGTTTGAGGAATATTCATTCTTAAGCAATTCTAGTTTTTGTATTTTTTCCACTTGATAAAGAAAGCACTTTATAGAGCTTTCTAGTTATGTCAGTAATACGACTCAACCTTACAAAGGAATGATCGCTATAACAGATAAAATTCTGCAGCAAGAACATTTTGGTCCTGCGTTGTATACAGTCTTTAGTGTCAGATATTTTGGAGTTTTCTTACATTTGAGTCTTTCTCTAATGGTGGTACGTTTTAGAGCATTTTGTTTCCCTACTGTGATTGAAATATTTTCAAAACTTAAACAATGGCAGTGGGGCAACGCCAAGTGCTTAGACCGCTCGCCTCTCACCAAGGTGGCTCAGGTTCAATCCCAGGGAACCACATGTGGAATTTGTGGTGGACAAAGCGGCGTCTGGGCGGGTTTTCTCCGGGTTCTCCGGTTTCTCCCGCCATTCATTCCACCAACTGCTCCATCATCAGCCTTCCCTTCATTCATCTCACCACCATTTCTTATCAACACCTTCCTCGCTCTCATATCAGGCTTCGGGCTGATCACCCATCCTGGCTGTGCTTCCGACAGACGTTTGACCCCAGGCACCGGCTTGTAAGTTCTGGGGAGCGTAACCTTAACAACGGGGAAGGTAAACAAGAAAGAAGAAGACCCGCTGTTAGTAATACTCATGAAAGAGAGGAGTTTCACTTGTTGACTGGGCTTTAAGAAATTCTGAGAGGTTTTTATGACTACGGCTGCGCAACAAGTTTAGCGCCTCGACAGTTAGAGAAGTCTTGGAATTTTTCTCTATCTGAGGCTGTAACTTGAGCCGTGACGTTTTCACTGCGTTTGAAAATCTGCGTTTATCCACCCTTCTATTTATAGTTTCTAAATTTTTCTTCATAAATATGGCTACTACTTAAGTCAATAATGTTCTTAAGAGAAACCTTAGGAGCTTTTAATGTGTCGGAGGCCATCTCTGCTTTGAAGATTTCTTCGTTGCTGCCACCATTTCTCAAATATTGAATGACTGCAGTTCCCCTTGAGTGAATTAAATGTTGTAATTTTTCTTGTATTTGAGGATAATTCTGCTGTAAGGGAGTGTTTGAAGGTCTCGTTTTTCCATGACACCTCTCTAGTCCTGATATAAACGTCTTAAGTATTTCTTTCATTTCAACTTCAACTGTAACAGATACATAGTTTTATTTTTAAACATACTAAAGTATCTTACTTACAAGTAGACACATTCCATTTATAAGATAAGAAAAAAATGATAATTTTTTTAACTCCTTATTTTATTTATATAGCATTGTGTATAAAAATAATACCTTTATTAGTTAGATTTATAGGTTTGTGATTAGGAAGAATTTTATTCAAATAAGTAGCTGTCTCGTACGGTATGAATTATGACTCCTAGTTGCTTGTAATGATGTATAATCCTAGTGCTTTTATTTGCAGTCTTTCACGTCATGGACCGCAATAATACCTCTATGAAAAAATCTTTGGGTTTTTCTCCAGCTCTGTTCCTTGGAAAATTCGCGAAGTTTAATCCTTACGTGCGTGTCTCTTAGGTATCAAAAGTCAGAGCTTTTTCATTTTATAAGAGACTCTAGTCGGCAGAGCTATGAAATCCTCTCAAATTTGAAGCCACATTGCTGGATATCGTTTACACTCTTCAGTCATATCTGCCCACTTCAGATTTTTTAAGCGTTTGCTTAAAACGTTAGCCGTTTATAAGTTCTGAACCATAATGGTTCTTAGAGAGTGGAACATTGTTCGAGCCTTTCGTCCCTTTGAATCTGCATGTGCACTGGAGAGGTATAAAACCTTTTTCATGGTCTTCATTGCTTATGAAGTCGCAAATCACCGTTCAGACATGCTTGGAGTTTCCTGTAGAATAGTGGCTTCAACCATGGAAATACGCTATGGTTTTATCATATCTTTTATGTTTAAGTATTGAACCACCGCATGAGAACATTCTTGCAGCTTTTGTACTTTGGAAGACCCTCTTTACTGCTCATGAAGTCTTGAATCACGACAGCGAAAGAGCTCCTGTATATTTTCCTGTAAATTAAGCTCTCTGTGGTATAAAGGTTACTGACAGTTATTCAATACTGACTTCAACTGCCTAATAGATGCTAAGCCATAGTATTAAGAAAGCCTTCATTTTCCTCTAAATGAGTTGCTCTTGTCTTGGAAAACAGAACTTCCATCACATATTTTATCGTTTGCAATGCGAGCTCTCTTTAAGATTTCCCTCTAGGTGAAGTCAACTGTACTATGAAGGAATTTCCTAAAAGTGTTACTCATCACTTTGTCTGCCAAGGTTAGAACCACAGAAAATCCCTGTTGTTTTCCCTCCAGATGAAGCTAACTGTGCTGTAGTAGACTCTTGGACGGTTTCGGTTGTCTCTCAAGTCCTGAACCACGGCAGTGAAGGAACTGTTGGACTTTCCTCCATGTGACTATGGTGGTCTGAAGCACGCGCCGCACATTCCATTAAGCAGCAGTGCTTCCGGAGGGAAAGCCAATTTCCCGCGAATATTGATGAGCTTCTGAAGAAGGGCTGGTGACTACCCCTTCACCACCCTCCTTTTCTTTCTGTGCCCTCGCGGGGCCAACGTTACGCCCCTGCTATGAATGTAAATAAGAAACCCCTTGAAGAACTTGCATTCGCCTACCCTTCCCCCTTCTTTGCGTTTTTTCGCGGGACAAAAGGAAAAGAACTCGCCGTTGTGAACCCAATCCCTTCCTTGCTCAAGACGAATAGAAGTGGGTTCTCTCTTTGCTCCGATGACGTATTACCATCACTTTGCCATCTCTTTGGTTCTTTGTTTTCTTTGAGTATTCAGCTAGAATTTAATAATAGTAATGGTGCTGGTGCTAGTTATAGTGATAGCGATATGACGGCAGTAGAATAAAGAACATCTAAAGTGCAAGACTCAAAAATAGTTTGTACTTTTTCACTTAATTTGATAGCCTTTATGCAAATAATTTATTCATTTATTTATATTATATATATTTTTATCATATTATTTATTTATGTTATGGAAATTATTCTCCAGAAAGAATTTATAGGCAATAATTACTATTGTAATAAAACGTTTACTGTATTTTGCAGGAGACCCAGAAATAGTAGATTGATAGTTACATGGCAGCTTACATATGTTTATGTAAGGGTGTTTTAGTATGTAGGCAGAGGGATTTTAGTAACGAATCAGAGCAATCATGTTACCGCACGGAGTACAGGTAACGTTAGGTATTGTCACGGACACACTCCTCGCAAATCCAACAGACTGTTTCGTTGCGAATTTCCATTTATTCGATGCATATAATATACATCAGTGAAGAACTGAGGCAACATGTCTATTCAGCACAATGTAGCATTCGAGCGGACGTTTAAAATCATGTTGAACAACCTGTGATTCAATGAAACACAAGGAAGATGAGACATTATTAGAGAGGAACAACGAGGAAAGTTGATTTTCAACCTCCTCACCTGGAAACTATGGATCACAATTTTTCGAGGATCTGTGCCATACGCTAATGAGAGCGAATATTGATTTAAACTATTTAGAGCTTTTGAAGTAAAAGAAATGTAGCTCAGATTTCTGTATATTAATGCCTTAATTAAATCACTAGATAAATTATTGCTCACTATCAATAGCTAAACATATATTATTTTCTTTGTTTTCTTTCTTATAATATTCCTTAATTATGGTCTACATGCTATCGAAACAGGGTGTACTGCCTTCAAACTGTACATCATATTTGTTTACAGATAAAAGTGCAAGGTCACAAGCGCTTCCACCTTTTCTCGCCACCAAACATCGGTGTTCCTAGCTTGATGATTTACTTACTAAAACCCCTCTGCCAGGTGATAATCAAAAGAACAGCTTCATATTTCATTGGGTGAACATTTCAAGGGAAAACTTTGAACATTTCGAAAATAGAATCTACAGGTTTTGAGCCAATGATATTTGGAATATTAGCCTATTGCGGTAAATATTAGGCCACTTCTTCTGAAAAAACTGGCTCTATACGAAGATACCTGAGTAATAAGGCAGTTAATCTTTGTTAAATGGTTGTCGATAATTTATCTTGAAATTTGAAAGATTTTTCTGCCATGAAGACGCAGATATTTAGGTATTTATAGCAGGCAAAATATTTTTGAACACATTCTGTATCAAACTAGTTTTAACTAGTAGAATTTCGTAATATTTGCCCATGAATCATACTTTTTATGCAAAAATTGGTTGTGTAATAACCCTCTACAATATTTGAATTCATTTATTGTACGTCATAAATACCCTGCTCATAAATAAATAAACATTTAATTTGCAACTGTACAATATCTCCAAAACTAACCGTTGTAGAAAGAAATTTCTTGAATAAAAATTACTTGATATTATGGGGGAAAGTAAATGCCATTAGTCGTGGTTTATTTGGAGGAAGTTTTGATGGTAATTTTAGGGCCAATTTAATGTTTAAATGGGAATGTGCCTTTTTATGTTTTCTCACTTTCATAAGAAAATTAACATTTATATAAAGCACTTTGTAATTGTTCTTACACTAACGTAAATAAGAATTAAGATTCTGAATGGCTGTGTACGAAGAACGCAATGAATAATTGTACCATTCATGGATGGCCATTTGAGGGTCAAGTTACGTTTTTCGTAATTGGGAACCAAAATTTCTTATTTTGTTTCCCTATTCCTCATCACATAATAAACAAAATTATACAACTGTATCAGCCATTTTCTAATGAGAAAGCATCTACAAAATTTTGGTTCCAATTTAAAAAAAATTAAATTGATCCTAAAATGACCAAAATAACGTCCTTCAAACAAAACACGACTAATGACATTTACTTTCCCCTATAATATCAAGCAAATTTTATTCAAGACATTTCTTTCTACAACGCTTAGTTTTAGAGATATTATGAGAATAGTTAATTAATAATAGACCTTTATGAGAATAGTTTGTGGAAGAGTGTGTAGAGAAAATCAAGCGAATGTAACAAATTGGATTTTTTAAATTGCATTTTGTAACTTTTGGTTGAGTATTTAATATTCGTAGTGCATTTAGTAGTCATATTTTCAGTTACGTAGTTACAGCTTCTATAGTGTGTACTGTTTTCCTGTATGTGAGATCTACTGCACTTTAAGAAGTTTTAGTAACATTTTTCGTTATTTTTGGAGCATAAATCTATTCTTCAAAGTTGATATTTTGCTAAGTAAGCCATTAAACTCTACTAATGAGTATTTTTTCGATTCATTACAAGTTTTGGCTCATCGATCGGAGTGTTGGAGGTTCGTAGACGGCGCAGCTGGCATGAATGCGGGCACATTGTAACATCGACAGGGCTTTTATCCTAGCCTCGGGCTTTACAAGTTGTCGAAACAGCGTATCACAGGCTGACTTCGCTCATTCAGAAGTCATGCGGGTAGTTGTTAAGTAAAGTTTATTCTCTCCCGCGTATCGACAAACGATCGTAATCAAAACGCGCCTGATGACGTCATCTGCGGTCTACAACGGCTGCTGTGATTTGCTTACATTCCTTACACGAGGAGTTTTTCCTTCCTTCATATTTTTGTGACAATTTGGACATTGTTCTGTTACTGTGTGCGTACACCAACTCCTGTACTTACCATCCACATCAACATTGTGATCAAGGGAATTCTAACTTAAGTTAGGAGAGTTTGGAAGTATCGTCTTCTGCACTTGCTATGTGTACCTAAATAAAGATTGCTTTAAAAAGCTACATATGAATTTCCCTGTAAATAGCAGGTATACTTTATATGCTGGAATATTCACATGAAGCTTTTTTCTTCTATCCATTCTACGTCATAAAATAATCACGACAAATATAGGGTTGTTCAAAAAGAAGGAACAGAGTTTAAATACTTATTTCTAATGAACGACAATTGATATCGACACATGTGATACATCACTGAATAGAGAAAGGTTCAAAGTTTTATTTTATGTGTTGAAAATGAGCAGTTTTACGAGGATGACCAGTGCTTTTCCATTTGCATACCATCTTCTACGGATTTATTGTATCAATCGTAAATTTTTTATGACGAGGCGGAATTTTTTATGACGAGGCGGCTCGTTGCTGAGCTTGCAACAAAATGCACGCTGCAATGAAACAATGGATTCGCTCTTTGCGTAATGCAGCACACAAAACGACTTTTCCTGTGGCGTCACCATTTTCTCGTAAACAAACACAGCGCCGCTGTATGCACTGAATGGAACTAATAGGTGGGGCTTAAAACTTTGAACTTTCCTCTATTCAATGATGTGTTACTATCTATTGTCGTTCATTAGAAATAAATATTTAGTCTGTTCCTTCTTTTTGAATAACCCTGTATTTGCATGGAATGCTTTCAAAAATGCCTCTGCGGTCGAACACTCAGCGCTCTGGCTTCTCTACCCAGAGATCCAGGGTTCGATTTGTGGCTGAGGTGGGCAAATTTCCCTATCCCCCACAGATTTTGGAAACTAAGAAAACCTACAGTTCAGTGAGAAATAACACATCGTTGTTTCTCATGTCAAAGCCCACGATATAACCAAATTTGTTAAAGGGAGTTACAGAAATGAAACAATTTAGGAAAGAAAAGAAAAAAAGGGAAAAAATGCCTTCAAATTAGACGATACGAACTTGTTTGCTCGTATGCATGATACGAAAACAAAACACATCAGTTTTGTCAGTAATGAGCGCATTTGAGATAAGAGACGAACATTGTCAAACACGGTTCACGATATCGCATCACCTTCAATCTGACAGTACTTAAAACATGTAATACCAATGCTTCGGAAACGGTTAATGCTATGAAAAACGTAACAACATTTTATCAATATGAAGAATTTTTGGGTGTGAAAATCTGGTCTGATATTTATAAATCCTATCGTTTTTTTTTTTGATTAGCTGCTCTTTCTCTCTCTCTCCCTGACACATACATATACACATGTTTAATAACATTATTGCTTATCCCAAAACTAAAAAAAAAAATCGATATCAAGTTATTGAGTGTATTAAACAGTTCCTCTACCTAAAATTGTGAAAGTGGTAAGAAAGAAAAAACACTAGCTAACTTATAGGCATTACATGGAAGATTTTTGGCGAATAACACTATATTACGGGGCGTGTTTTTAAAGTAAGCACCGATAAGTTATAAAAAGTAACAGAACATTATTTTCCAAGTACTTTATCATTATTCATTACCTTACACCTTACACTACTTCTCCAGATGGTCACCGCTTGTCGTAATGGGAAACCAGCTTTTGTATGGCTGCGTCAAAGAATGCCTGTGATGAGACAGTCTGCACTTTTTGGTTCACATTATCATCTTCGTTGAAAGAGAATTTCTTCAGAAGAGGAGATGAAGAAAAAGTTGGAAATCGCTTGGTGCCTTTTTTTTTTGCACAACTTGCAGCAAATCATCCGATTAATCAGACGGTCGGCCTCTCCATGGCTCAACATGGACATTTTCAGACCTTTTTTAAACCGTCTAACCCAGTTCCTCACCATTCCTTCACTCATTATTGTTTCCCCATAAATCTCAGACAATTGGCAATGAATGTTTTCTGGTGTCACATGTTCGTATTCAAAAAATGATCTGTTTTTATTTTAAGTTTCATCTTTCCCAAAAGTAGGGGCTGTCAAAAAGAGAAAATTTAATAATTACAAATTTTTATATAAGAACAGCACAGCACAAGAAGACAAAACATGATTATCACTGAAATAAGTTCCAATTATTGGTAAAAGAAAACATAAGAGCATGCTATTTTAGAGAGGAAATTATTAAAAATGTAACTCTTATTTTGTTAATTATACGCTAAAGAATCAAATTAATTTGAATATAGATGATTTTGCATAATTTTGATTGAACCTTTAAGAGCAATAACTGCAATGTTATACATAAAATTGGTATTGAGACTGAACTTTTTGCAAAACTCAGCAAAGTGCCTAGGTATGGTTCCTCTTGCCCCAACCATTAGTCCAATAACTTCAATGGAACAATAAATTGTACTTCTCAAGGTAGTAGGGGATTGTAGGCTCGTAGATTCGACATTTATAGCGGTTGTTCAACTGGTTGTGGTTCATTCTGCTCCATTCTCACTGTTCGATCAATGATACACAATATGATCAAAAGTATCCGGACACCCCCACAAGCATACGTTTTTCATCTTGGGTGCATTGCGCTGCCATCTACTGCCTGCTACTCATTATCCGCGACCTCAGTAGTCATTAGACATCAGAAACAGCAGAAACAGCTCCATGGAACTCACGGACTTCGAACGTGGTCAGGTATTGGGCGTCACTTGTGTCAGAAGTCTGTACGTGAGATTTCCACACTTCTAAACATCCCTAGATCCACTGCTTCTGATGTGATAGTGAAGTGGAAACGTGAAGGGGCGTGTACAGCAAAAAAGCGTACAGGGTGACCTCGTCAGTTGACTGACAGAGACCGCCGACATTTGAAGAGGGTCGTAAAGAGTAATAGGCAGACATCTATCCAGACCATCACACAGGAATTCCAAAGTGCATTAGGATCCACTCCAAGTACTATGACAGTTAAGCGTGAGGTGAGAAACCTTGGACTCCATGGTCGAGCGGCTGCTCATAAGTCACACATCACGCAGGAAAATGCCAAACGACGCCTCGCTTGGTGTAAGGAGCGTCAACATTACGCGATTGAACAGTGGCAAAACGTTGTGTGGAGTGACTAATCACGGTACAGAAAGTTGCGATCCGATGGCAGGGTGTGGGTATGGCGAATGCCCAGCGAACGTCATCTGCCAGCGTGTGTAGTGCCAACAGTGAAATTCAGAGGTGGTGGTGTTATGGCGTGGTCGTGTTTTTCCTGGAGGGGGCTTGCACCCCTTGTTTTGCGTGGCACGATCACAGCGCAGACCTACATTGATATTTTAAGCACCTTCTTGCTTCCCACTGTTGAAGAGCAACTCGGGGATGACGATTGCATCTTTCAACACGATCGAGCATCTTGTCATACTGCACGGGCAGTATCGGAGTGGTTACACGACAATAACATTCCTGCAATGGACTGTCCTGCGCAGAGTCCTGACTTGAATCCTATAGAACACCTTTGGGATGTTTTGGAGCGCCGACTTCGTGCTAGGCCTCACCGACCTACATCGATACCTTTCCTCAGTTCCGCACTTCGTGAAGAATGGGATACCATTCCCCAAGAAACCTTCCAGCACATGATTGAAAGTATGCCTGCGAGAGTGAACACTGTCATCAAGGCTAAGGGTGGGCAACACCATATTGACTTCCAGCATTACCGAAGGAGGGCGCCACGAACTTGTACGTCATTTTCAGCCAGGTGTCCGGATACTTTTGATCACGTAGTGTATATCCGGATGATTGTTTATGTTGGATGGCTAGTATGTCAATCCGACGAGAGGAGCCGTCTTGAGAGTGTCCATGCACCTCCTGAAATACTGTATTACATTTTAGTTTTAAGGCTTCAGCAATAGTGGATCTTACATTATAATGCCGATAATTCCTCAGTGTCTCTCCGCAAGGACAGGCGCCCAAAACGTGGCCAAGGGTTCCCATCTCACTATCGCAGTGGTGACAGTGTTTACCGTCTCGGGACCTTCCTGGTGTAGCACGCAGTGGACAAACATTAGCAGTCATTTTAAATGCTGTTTTCCATTAATTACTGGTAAGCTGGTCAGGTTGTCGAATCCATTTATTAGCTGGAGTGTACTGCTTATATAGTACAATTCCTTTACCTTTTTGAGAGAGGGTACAACAGGATTGAAATTCACGCTCCCACAGTTCTTTTCTAAGTACTTTAACTCTCATTGGTTCATTAGGAATATTCTCAAGTTCGAGTTTCTGCAGGCATGTTTTTATCTATCCGGTAAGTCACGACCGGTATTGATAATGATGATGTATGATCTATGTAAATTGAGACAGGCATTAATATGTTCTAAATAGGCTTCCCAGCCGGACTTGAGAAGTCCTAGTCCTTTATACTTTCTGTGTACAACATAGAATCAGGTATATCAGTCGAGAATTGTAATATTTCTTTTAGTGTTGATTTAGTAAGTTTGTCAGAATCAGAAAGAAATTTAGATGGTATTTAGTTAATGGCTGTTGACTGCAATTGATAAACCAGAGAAGGGCATATGGAATTGCAAAGCACGTTTAATTTTTCGTAAGATTGTAGTAAGGGTGAGGATGCCAGGATGTCCAGTTTTTTCTTTAGTTTAGCTATGTTTGTAACGGTGTCAAATATAGCTGTATTATGATAGGTGACTCCAAGGTTTTTACAGTTTCATTGGGAGCTATGGTCTCTGTTGTTTCACCATAGGTTAATGAAATAGTTTTTAATTGAAATAAATTTAGATTTGTTGACCTTAATTCGTAGACCAAGTCGGCGAATCGTTCCATTGTTTTGGACATTTCGAAACGCTCTAATAACAGCAAAACGAAAGTGACGATCGGTCACAGTTGCATCTGGCATCCTAATGAACGGAGGAAGTGATCGCTTATGCTCAAAATCGCGACTGCAGCGCTGCAGTGGCAAAATATTAAAACGGTACTTAATTTAAAGGTTCGTTCGTACTTTCATTAACCGCCAAACTTTTGCTCTATTAACATAACTTTCCTTTACAATTCATATCCGTTGCAATGTTGTATAATGTCCGTTCCAACTATAAACTTCGTCACCCTTAAACAGGAAGTATCTTCAAAAGCACAACGCCAACGTTCGATGCATGCACGTTAGGCTCATACTTGAGCAATGTGCGCGCCTCCATGTCGAACTGGATGCCTGTGCAACTATTTATAAACCATGAATCCTAATGGGCAACGATTTATCCAAAAGTTTTACTTGCAGTAAATGATGAGAGGCATCATATGAAATTAGAATGGAAAAGAGCACTAAACGGTTTAAATTTGAGATAAATTCAATGTTATAATTCTTTTTAGTTCCGTTTATACCCCGTCTGTAACTACATTGGTCTTATCGAGGCATTTCCTTTGGATCTTATTGCCTATTGGCAATGGTGTTAACTCGTATTCTCTTGTCGCCGGGTTTCTTGTACATTTTGGGCTTTAATCATTATCTCACACGCACACACATTCACACTCTCCTTCATACTTCCAGACCCTGGGAGGATAGGGAATAATCTTGGCTAGAGAAAAGTTTCCACTCCCCCAGCCGGAATCGTACCCGGACCCCTCGAGTTATAATAATCGCATTTGCAACTAATGTAAGAAAACTATAGATGCAACGAAAAGGTTAATACATTTTAAGGTAAACTAAATAAAATACATAGAATGAATGGTTCTTCCACACAAGCCGTGTGTTGGACACGTTTGGAAAGGCAGAACCAGATGACTGATAAATTCAATGTCATAGACGGGATTTGAACCACGGATCTCCCGGTGTCCGTTCGGTTGCTCTAACCACCGAGCTACCATGGCAACATGCCGGCACGACATAAACATGCCACCAAACATGTGGTTCACCGAAAAAATACGAATCAGTTGGAGAATTTAATGTCGTGCCGGCATGTTACCATGGTAGCTCAGTGGTTAGAGCAACCGGAAGGAGACTGGGAGATCCGTGGTTCAAATCCCGGATATGGCATTGAATTCTTCAGCCATCTGATTCTACCATTACTACATAAAATATAGTTATCCTTTTGTTTTCTAAAGTCGATATCACCTTTGACGTCGTTGGGAATAAATGACTAAAATAAATGACTAATACTTTCTCAAGATTAGAATTCTAAAATCTGTGACTTCTATTAGAAAAGATTATAAATGCGGTAGGTTATTGGAGCGAAAAATAGGAACTCCGCTAACCATTGCGAATTTAATGGTGCCTTCGTGGGTCCAAAACTGTGCACTTTTGTAGCTCATTTGAGTAAACCTCAAAACAATTTGCGTGATGTCCAATTCCAGCAAAATTTTTCATCTGAGTGCAGAATGGCGACATTATGATTTGTTTAATTTTTATTGATTGTTTAATGCCACTTGAAAATTTACATTATTATAATGCTAAACACTGTGGTGAATTATTACAGAATATTTATGTATTGCAACAGAATGTTAATATGTGTAGAGTATATAAAAATTGAGTAAGCCCATCTGCATGGTATAAGTATAGAGGTCTCGAGTTTGAATCTCAGTTAAGGTGAGTTACTCGGATAAGGATGTTTTCCGGGTTCCCCCCTTATCCTTTAAGGATGAATCTCAGATAACCTTAAACTCTATGAATCCCGAGATAGTTTGAGCATTACTTACCCGGTTAAAGGAGTTAAACTATTAAACAAAACGAAAAAGTAAAGTACTACCAAAATTATTATAACATTTTACACTACTGGGCAAGTTTAAAATATTCTAAGAATTTAAATAATTATGGCAATTTGGTCGGTTCATCTAATGCGCATGAAGATGCGGAAGAATTCGGTGGGAGTTCTTATAGTCTGAGTAGCGGCTATTTTCGGTTATACGTTTGATCGTCAGTCGTTTGTTAGTCTTCACAAAATGGATGATCCTGCGTTGTAAGCATGTAGACATTTGTGTGCTAATTTTACGTGGCCAATTCTTAACCTAAGTATAACATCTGTTAATATGATCCAGAGCTCCTTATAGATACATAGATACGAAGTGTCGAGTTTCACTTAACATAATTTGCTACTTAGATTGTTTTCAAGCCCATTAGTTAGTTGAAGCGGTATTTATTAAGTACTTAATATTACATTAATTGCATTACACAATCGCATGTGTCATAAGACCGTACATGCTCTCTAGAAAAAAATACCTGATTTGTAAACTTGACTTGCAGAATCGACCAGAAAATAACTATTTTATAATCATCACACTATATACATACATCTAAAATGAAAAATACTCTGTATCACACACACTCACGCACACAAGTGCTAAAGTACCACATATATTTAAAGAAAATGTAGACAAACACCTTATCTCTAAGTACACGTACATTCATTAAGTATGTGCCAAAGCTTGGCCAGTTTTGGCTGTTTAGAATCAAGTCCCTGCATGCTGTCCTCCGTGTATTGGAAGCCAAAAATACTTCCGGCAATAGTTTTTTCCTAATACGCTCCGTCTGCACGCATACTGCCAAAATATGCGTGCAGTCTTCCTGTTCCCCGCATAATGACTAATCCTCCTGCCATCATCAAGAAGTTGCATTTCAATTTATATAGGTGGCTGTTGATTTTTGTTAAGTATTGAAAGATGATTACAGACATTGCTTGAAGGAATTTTATTTATTTATTTGAACTTTGGCTTCTTATAAAGGCTAGGAAGGAGATGTTTTAAAAGGCATAAGCTACAATAAAAACTATATTTAAGCATGATAAACCATAGGTGCTTCTTAAGTCAATAGAGTCGAGAATTAAAAACATAATAAAACCGCCTAACCTCTTTTTGCGTATATCGAACATGTATTGAACGATTTTAATTATGCAAATTGAAATAAAATGGGTGTTTTCTTAATAATACTGTGTATTGTATTTCAGAAGATTGTTTCTCTCTGCCGTTGTGAGAACGTTTCCGCTCCCCAAACTCACAATGAGTGCTGCAGTTAGCAAGACAGCTCTGATAGACAAGTTGCCTACTCCGCAGGCAATTGTGGAAATCATTCTCGGATTACGTTTTAATTCAATCTTCCCATGCATTCGATTATGTATTTCATGATGGATTGTATACGAATAGCCGAGGGTGTATTCTTCTTTGGATATTTTCTACAATTCATTGAATTTCACATAAAAATTCTTATCAATGTTTTACGGAAAACAACCTTTTAATCGGAATCTAAAGAATAATATTTTTGAAAAAAAGCATAAAGGGAAAATTTTTATGGAATTTATCCACACATATTTACAGAGAAACGTTTTAATTTTATTTTATCTTGAAGTTACTTTATATAGACCCCTTAATATAGGAAGCAGGTATACTCTTTTGTGATTAAATATTTTCATAATATTCCCTATAGTTTGTTCGTATTTGCAACGGTTTTTAGTAGTGCTCTTTGAATATCAAGTGGTCATTTCATTTCGGTATATAAAGTGCATGCATTAGCATGATTAGCATAAAGTTTTCTTGTTTCTAAACTATTGATCTGCTGCTTTTTTCTATTCATTTTGAGTTCTCTTTAACTTCTATGAACATATCCGGAGTTTTGAATTGAGAAACACTTATGGTGTTATTACTCGTGAACTATAGCTTTTTACGTTTATTTGATTCACTTTTGTCATGAAACGCATTCACATTCATATGGAGAGTAAAGAATTATTTCAGTTAAAGTAAATATACTCGCCCTAGCTGGGAATTGAACCCGGGACCTTTGGCTTGTTTTCTTGTATCATCTATATGTTATCTTATAGCTTCTAAAAATATATCGACAACTTACACTTTGGAAACAACTGCGTATCGGTAATTATGTTGTAGGCGTAGAATTCGTTCTATCTTTGGTTTTTATTATCCGAAATTTAAATATCTTACACCCCTAGTATTACCTAGTGTAAATCTCTGAAAAATAACCTAAAGAGTGTACCCTCTCTTAGTGGGTTGATTTTGTCTGGATATCCTCAATCGTTGGTTATCTATTTCTGTAGACATTATTCTTGAGACAGCCGTAGGAAAATAATCCTCACTGGTGGCTTTGGAAGCCACAAACCTTTAAAGAAAACGCGTCCCTTAAAAAGTTGCTGACTAGTGTCCTGGAATCACTAGAGATACGGCATATGGCACCATCGTTTTGAAAACATTCTCTCCGCAAGTTCAATGTTGCCTAATTGTCCATGACGTCAGTGAAGATGTCTTCAAAGAAAATTGTTCCAGTGAGTATGTGAGTAGATATTGCTCAACACATCCACAGTTTTTCTTAAAAATATATGGTTACTACTACGGATGAATTAAAGTGTTTGAAAAATTACCTACAAATGATTCTAGAACTAAAAAAACGACAATAATTACAAACATTACCTACACCTAGATTTAGTTTATTAAAGTTAGTATACAGTTATAAATTAGTTTATTTTATTCCTTTAATTTATAATATAACTGCTATACAAGCAGAAAAAGTAGTTATGAGAATAATGAAACAGTTTAGAAATTAATTAAAATATATCCAATGGCTTCGTTTTATGTCAAGGCCGCGGATCGCGCGAATGCATGCTCCGCACACAGTCTCTACACTGTGAGGTTTTTCGTTCCGTAACTCCCGTGTTGCTTAATCATGAGTGGTAGTGACACATGTAATGAGTACTAACCTTGTTATAAGTTTTGCTGAAAGTGTTGTCCATCTGCGCGAAAACATTCTTGACATCGTCGGATGAAATTACTATTGACACCATCCTTCTTGCATAATGTTTATAATTTCTGCTTTTATATTCTCCTTAAGTTCGTCTATGGCGTGGGTATTGTTCCTATAAACTTTAGCAATCCCGTTCTTCTAAAGTTATTGACCAAATATCTCAATGTCTCTATCCGGAACTGGATAACCAAGAAATTATTGCTGAAATTATCTACACACCTGTCTACACGATTCAGTTTTTATGTACGTATCGTACATAAAAACACGCTGTTCAAACATGAATTTGTTGACAGGCAATTCGAGAATAACATTCCTAAGGAAACTACACACAACACACGTATTGTCGAAACACTTCACAACACGAATACAAAGCAACGAACTAAGATAACTCACAGTTGATAAACGTACCCTTGACGCGTCCGCCGCGGATTCTGCGCTGTGGTGTAATACCGCAATCACTGCCGTCTCGGCCGATACGCATATAACACGTTTGTGGCTTAGGCATAAAACGAAGACACTATTTGTTTCATGTTTTTGTTTGAGGAATTCGAAAAGAAAGTCCAGAAAACTATTTTTGAAGGAGGTCTTTTATAAAGCTGTAGCATTAACTCTTGAGTTCTCATATTATACAAAATTCATTGTAAACGAAGAGGACTTCACTGCCAATGACATAAGGATAACGGCAAGATTAACTGACTGTACGCACTTATTAACACAAAAATGGGAATATTCGGTGTCTCATCCCTAGTTTGGGACATGAATTAATAACTATAATTATGTGTTCTACCCACAAGCAACCCTTTCAGCCTAACCATTAAATAGGCAAGTGATTTTTTTCAAGAATGCGAGTAAAGTATGTATAACGGTATTCTTTTGTTTTTTCGCAGTTGAATAGTCAAATTTCTGGGTTTTGGACAGTTATCCTTATGTAAAATTTCAGTGTTATAAAATCTTTGTATAATAGAAGTAAATGCAAGAAAATGAAGCCGCAGAGGGCAAAACAATGACAAAATGACGACGTAATATTTAAAAATAAAACCCCCCAAAGTATAAAATAGCATACAATTGCCCAAAATACCCAATACATACGTATTTTAATAATCTCGGGCCCATTACACGTTAGCAATACCAGTGATGCAACAGTTAAAGGATGTTATGTTATCAGAATCCGGTCCCTGGTCATAAGTATTCATTATTCCCATTTTCTCGTGTTTTAAGAGCTGAGTTAATTTAGCGTGAGGTGAAACCAAAGTCAACAGTAGATAATTCATTTTAAGTATTTCTAGATATCCTTCACAAATCTGAGAAGCCAAATTTTTGCTTTTATCGATATTTTAGCACATGTACTACAGGCTTGTATTGTTTGCTGCTCTTGGAACAAACTTCGCCGAGAAGCAAATTTGTCGAGGTAGTTGGCGAATAATCCTTGCGGCGAGCGAAGCTATGTGACAATAAAATGTACTTACGTTGTGCACAATAAATGAGTAATTTTTCGCAGTTATCTGGCAAGATTTCATCTCGTAAGGGCAGCTTGAATTAATGAATAAAAATATATGCTCCAATAGAACAAGCGTTCGATAAGCTTTTTCTTGACTTCTTTCGTCGTCAGTCTGTTATTTTCTGACGTATATTGCACTAATCTCCAACAGAGAAGGGGTTCTTTCTCGTTTGTTGAAGAGCCACTTGTCGCAATGACTAGATCTCAATTACCAACTAAGCCCACAACCTGAGCATACTCAGGCTCTTTGTCAACACAAAGAACAGGCAGATATATCAGGAATTCAACCATACGCATAACCCAGTTTGAACAAAATCAGAATAGCATTACAAGGACTACAAGTTTACCTTTTTAGCATTATGAATATAAGAATGGTCGTGTTAATAAAGGTAACTTTTGAGTTCATTTTTATGGATCACCTCCAGGTACTTATGCAGATTATACCTAAATCATATCAGGGCAATGCTCATTTATTGAACCTACAAATCTATGTGGACTATCAATGCTAGGGTTGAATGCGTGGAAACGTAATTAACCACCTCTGAATTGTATATGGTCTGGGACACAGTGGTGCACAAATTCTTCGCTGAATGAGGCATACTTTCTTATATAATGGTTCCTTCTGTTGTAATTGCTTAAACATTGCTAGTCATTATACAGTTGTTTGAAATGCTGCGATATTTTATAGTAACAGTAATATATAATGATAAATCATTATCATTGCCTTCATTAAAAATCTATTTTACTATCCATATTATGTTACCACGGTACATTTTTGCCTACAAGTGATTTCAGTCTAAGCAAAGAGTACTTAGTTACATATAGCTTATGGACATAATGTTCAAATATTTATCGGAAGCATATTGCAGTAAGTTAAGTTGTAGTCGTGGAAGAATAAATTACTCTCTATGGTCACACTAAAGAGCTCTTGCGAAGAAAAAGAAAGGGGGGAAAAAGGAATCTGAAAATTTCAAGCATGTTCCGTCAGGTAATGCAGTTATATTAAGGAAATGTAATCATAATCAAGCATTTAGAAAACAGCTAAAGCTACGAAAAAAGGACTGAATTGCATATTGTAATGAGCTCCACATTCTTTCTTTCTTTACCGATTATGCAAAATTCACTCAGAATGAAATAATCGTGAGAGGTTATCCAATTCTGGGTATAGATTTGTTCCTCATGCTAATATATAAAACTTATTATATTTTATTAAATGTCATTGCAGCTATTTTTCTTAAAATCAACAATTAGGCATTTTCCTGTAAATGCTGGTCTGGAATTCCTAAAACTACTGGACTTACATATGAAGTTTTGTATTTATCCGATTTTCCTTTTTTAGCTCTCTCTCTCTATCATACACACATTGGACCATGGACATCTTCCTATAATAATAATCATAATAATATTATGATTATTATTCATAAACTTCAATACATGCATCTCCGGTGAAATCTGGATATCCAATATGATACATAATTATTGACTGGCATATATAAACAATTAAATAAAGAAATAGCAGTAAGATAGATATATAATTGGAATAAATAGTTTCCGTATATTAAATCAGTGTATAATGTTGAAAAGCTTGTTGGAAAGCTCAAGGAAATTGAGAAGTCAGGTTAGCGAAATTCATTAGTATTACCCGAAGTAGTGAACACATTAGCCTAAAGATTCTGGGATTTCGGTTATGTTATAAGTTCAGTACGTGTGTAGCCATGCAGGTCAATTCTGTATGTTATAGAGGCCAAAGAATTTTGAGAAGAGTGAGAGCCTCGGTTAGTAGCTAAGCAAGAGACATACGTGAAGAGAGTTGAATATTGGCTCTGGCGTGAAAGAACGTGGAAGGGAAAAACATGTACGCGGAGCTAAAATGAATAAAGGGGCGTGTAATTTAAATAAGAGAGCCTTTCTGGTACCGCCACTGGTACTTAGTCTTTCGCGCACACCTTGGTGCACACAGTTGTACTACATTCGCTACTGTGGTACCGTCACCGATACGTACTATTTGTGTGATATTTTAAGCGCTTAGTGATGCGCTTGTGTAAGTAAGATTTTGCTGCAATTGCGAGAGGTCTCGCCGATGAATATATTAGTGACTCCGGCAAGTTACGCTACTAGTTTCTTTTATTGCAGAAACAGTTAATCTCCAACTGTAATTTTATTACTGCAGAAGTTTGCAGGTATAATAATTAAGTTTTTACAATTTCGAATGCTTCGATTCCCAAACAGTTTCCTTCTTTATCGTCAAACCAACTTGCTTCAATAGCTCAAGTATCAGATCAAATTAAAGTTTTCTGTCAGCTTAAACTGCCGTAGTCTTTTCAGAATACATTCACACATACCCTGAGAGAAAGATCTCATAACATACCACTAGAGGAGCTGGCGCAGGAGACAGCAGAACGAGCTACGGGATCATGGCAGCAGAATCAACAACGAAGCAGCTAAAGTAAACGGCTTTAAAAGTGACGATCATCGTTTCCATATCAAACTGGCGACCATCGCGGGGCTATGAAGACCATTGTTCTCGTATAAAATATTTGTATACAATACAATACTTCCTATTTACTATAGGTAAATATTAGAGAAAGGAAAATTATATAGAGTGGCCCAAATGTAGGTATACAGTTAATTACATTTTTCCCCTTTTATATGAGCATTGATATAGATATTGACAGTGATATTGAATGTTTAATCTCGTGATAAATCAAAATGTCCTTCATTTGCGTTGCAACACAGTTCGAACCTGCGTAAAACACTCCGACACAACACTAATACATAAAGTATGGTCAGCTTCAATATCATAAAATGCATCTGTGATGAACTATCTTAATTCACCTATTGTGTAAAGTCTCTTCTCAAATATATTATTCCTCAATACACTCCCAAAAGAGCTACATAGGTGTCATTCGGATAGAGTGGCGGCCAGTCAATACCACCGCGTTGTCCGAACCAATGCTGCGTAAAAGTGTTACCAAGGTTGCTCCTTACAAAATGACAATGTGCTTTATCTAGTTGGAAGTACAGTTCAGGGAAGCCATCTCTGTTCGTGACTACACTACCTTTTACAACATGTTTGGATAATTGTTAACATTCGCAGCTGTATATAAGAAAATCAGCTGTATGATACTCTTGCTGGATATTGTAACGCACACATTCAAATTCCCTGTCGTATTTTCTATTATTTTCAGACATAGATAACATTTGCAATGGTTCAGTTTCCAAGTAGGATGTAGGATATGTTTATCGGAGGGGGACACCTCAAGCACCGCGACCAGCTTGATCTATTGTGGATACATCATCCAGAAACCAAGGATGAGGTGAAGGAGCCGTAGTAGGTCCCAGATTCGCAGGCAGACAGGCCCACTGAGACGCGCAGAAGCCCTAAATATTTCAGGTTTGAACACCAGCGCACCGGTAGACGAGAGGAATTCCGAGAGAGGGCAAAGAAGCGACCCTAACAGACAGAGCAACACACCCTGGCATTCATGGGGAGAAATATTTTCATGCGCAAGCATCTTCGTCATCTGCCCACACCGCCAGCACCGCAAAACCTAAAAACGTAGCTGAAACGTGAAAGGGAGAGGAGAAATCGTGGTAGAATACACTGCCCCGACATTTATCTAGGCGATCAGGGTGAAACCACGTAAAGCCCCATTCTCAGAGTGGACGATCACCGGGAATCGAATTCCCGACCTCCCGAATGTAGGCCACAGACGTTGCCGCCTGAGCCATCCCATTACACCGATTACCAACACCATAAACCCAATATTAATGGAAATTTGTGTTGCATACCTTACACTTAGGCCACTCTGTGTAATATTCGTCCTGAAGGCTAATGTGAAAATAGCAACACCAAGAAAGAATTTCCCGAATAACTCCAAACTTGATGGAAGTGTAGAAGAGTGTGCAAGCAATAAGTGATTAGGTTTGCAGAGAGATGGGGTACACGTAGGCCGAGCAGAGCCCTCTCGTGTCTGTCCGACATGGTCAGTATTGCAGCCAGTGTAGTCAGTGCAGAGCTGTCTAACAACGTGGAAACGATAACGTGAGTGCCAGTATTCCTCGTCGACGTCAAAGGGAGCCACATCGGTTTGTGAGCGAGTTTGAACGGAGCAGAACGTCTCTCCGGGAAGCGGGTGACATTTCGGCTCGTACAGGGCATGCTGCTACAACAGTGATGTGTGTGGGGGAACAGGAGATAGATAAAGGTCGTACGCAGCGAAGAGCGGGTACTGGACCACGGAACATCACCACAGGACGGGATGACCGCCATCTTGTCCGCATGGCCATAACGGACGGCTGCATCCATAGTGTTGGCTCGACACTGAAGCACTGCAACAGGTGTGAACTTGTCTGCATCAACGGTTCATCGTCGTCTGCTGCAGGTTGGACTGCTTGCATGCGTGCCATTACATCGGCTTCTATTGTCCAGAAACCACAAGCTTCTCCGAATGCAATGGGCACGTGAACACCGTCACTGGGGTGCTGAGTGGCAAAATGTAGTCTTTTCGGACGAGTCCCGCTTCAACGTGTCCTACAGTGATGGCCGCATACGTGTCCGGTGGTACCGTGGTGAGCGCAACCTGGAGGGCTGCACTGTAGAGCGGCATAGCGGACAAACACGAGGTGTGATGTTTTGGACCGCCATTGATTACAACAACCTATCTCATCTCCTACGAATTGAGGGCACTTTTAACAGCTATCGATACTTAACTGTGGTTGTAGAGCCTGAGGTCCTGCTTCAGGGATCTCCACAGGCCACATTTCAACAGGACAATGCTCGGCCACATATTGCGAGGAATGTACAAGCCTTCTTCGAAGAGCGACGGGTATCATTGCTTCCCTGGCCTGCACGTTCGCCTGACATGTCTCCCATCGAACATGTCTGGGATATGGTTGGTCGACATCTGGTGCGTCACGGTCCTCCAGTAACCAACGTCTCGGATTTGTGGGCTCGAATACAAACTGCGTGGAGGGAGATCCCTCAGGATCATATTCAAAACCTCTTTGATTGAATGCCATGGCGTATAGCAGCTCTAATTGCGGCGCATAGAAGCCACACTAAATACTGAATATTAGGGCTCAAAGGTCATGTATAAGTTTGAAAAGTTAATCATTTGTTACTTGTCATGCACCTAACCTCTGGTACTAAATTCATTGAATTCATGCGTTTCCTTCTTGGTGTTGCAATTTTCACAAACGGCAGTGTATTTATAGCACTCAATAAAGCGGTTACAATCAAGCAACATTAAGAGCAACATTAAGAGTACCGTTCATTTAAACCATTTCGGGTATGTTCTCTGCTGCGGCACATCTATTAGTATCGCTTTATGCGTCTGTCCGCTCACATGCATGAAACCGCTCTTCAACCTCTGCAAGAAAAGAGTTGAAATTTTACGTTAGAGAATTTGAAGGTCTTCTATATATTTGAAATTTGGTGGAAATTGATTCAAAATTGTGTGTCTGTGTCTATCTGTGAACAGCATAACTCAGAAACGAACAGTCGGATAAACACCAAACTTGGTATTTAGGAGCAGTATCTTCCAGAAATGCGACACGAAGGTTTTCAAGAAAATCCCTCCACCCCAAATTACTCTTTACATTGAAGATTTTTAGAAAATTTTAATTTTCTTAAAAATGGCTCTAACGATTTTGATTAAAATATCATATGTTTAAGATATTTTCATGACAAATGAAACGTATGTCTTGTATTTTCTGGGAATGTCTCCAAAAGTATTCTTCATTGTGAACGACTTTCGCATAACTGGTAAACCATAAGAGATAGACAAAATTTTACTACACAAAAAATGTAGATCGCGTTAAAATACACAATTTATGTCACACACATTTGTTTTGAGTGAACCATTTTCGAAATATAGCTTGTTATTCCCTTAAATTTTTAAATACTTATTTTCTCAAATGGGAATTCGTTATTCATTTTTACTTTCTCTATTACGTATAGTAAGTAGGGGAAGTATTGTATTCCACCTAAAAATTTGATACCAAGATTTCACCGGAAATACATGTTTTGAGACACCCTGAATCCAAAAAAAGCATTTATGGAAACATGTCCGTGTGTGTGGATGTGTGTGTGTGTGTGTGTGTGTGTGTGTGTGTGTGTCTGTGAACAGCATAACTCAGAAACGAACTGTCGGATAAACACCAAACTTGGTATTTAGGTTCAGTATCTTCCAGAGATGCGACACGAAGGTTTTCAAGAAATTCCCCCACCCCAGACTACCCTTCACATGGAACATTTTTAGAAAATTTTAATTTTCTCAAAAATGGCTCTAACGATTTTCATTAAAATATGATATGTTCAAGATATTTTCATGACAAGTGAAATGTATATCTCGTATTTTCTCGGAATGTCTTCAAAAGTATTCTTCATTGTAAACTAATTTTGCATAACTGGTAAACCATAAGAGAGAGACTGAATTTTACTACACAATAAATGTATATCGCGTTAAAATACACAATTTATGCCATATACATTTTTGTTGTTGAGTGAACCATTTTCGAGATATTGTTTGTTATTCTCTTAAATTTTTCAATACTTATTTTCTCCAATGGGAATTCGTTATTCCTTTTTTGTCTTGTATATGCAGAGAGTATTAATCGAGGCAAAGAGAATGGAACTTAATAGCAACCAGCTATTAAGAGATATGTATATGCTTAAAGGCCACTGCAAATACAAAACAAGGGGAACATAGTACGCCTTAAGCGATAGTAAAATATTTTTAGAACCGGTCGTTATGTGTAAAATTTAATTTTCTTTGCATGTCAAAAGATCGTTTCTGCAAATGTTCATCTCGATTAATATGAAATAGATCGAGAATAAGAGTTTGTAAAAATAGTTTGTACAAGGGTAGAGAAAGTCGTGTGAGTGTAACACATCAGATTTTTTTTGTCTTGGATATGCAAAGACTATTAATCTGTGGCAAAAGGGAATCGTGCTGCACCTAGCAATCAGCTATTAAGAGATGTATGTGCTTAAAAGCTACTGTATTTCAATATTGCCCTTGTAAATATATATTCCCCTTACATCTACAAGAAAATTAGCAATAAGATAAAGTCTGCAAATGTTTATCTCGATTAACATGAAGTAGATGGAGAATAAGCGTTTGTAAAAATAGTTTGCACAAGAGTAGAGAAAGTCATGTGAGTGTGACACATCAGATTTTTTGTCCTGATAATGCAAAGAGAATGGAATACTCCACATAGTAACCAGCTCTTAAAATACTTGGCTATCGCTTAAAGCCTACCAATTCCCCTTGCATGTACAAGAAAATTAGCAATAAGATTAACATCTCGATATCTCGATTGCCATGAAGCATATGGAGAATAAGCGTTTGTAAAAATAGCTTGTACAGGAGTAGAGAAAGTCATGTGAGTGTAACACATCAGATTTTTATACACAAACAAATTTTTAAGACCAAACTCTTAAGTTTGTACATGGTTTGTGGAAGATGTTAAGTAATTGGTTTAATATTTATTAATATATTGTCTGTATTACAAGGCGGTGTGCGGATACCTGTAATTAAGAGGTTGGTAATAAGGATATGATTAGCTTCTGAAAGGCATGAGTAGACTATTTTAATTGGGTGCTAAAACGTCCCACGTTTTTTACAAATTGGTGAAATGATGCAGATTTTCACGTAAGGGATTGGAATATCAATAAGGATAGCATTTTTACGGCAGCCTATAATATGCATTATAATGAAAATGCCATCCTAAAAATAACAGAAAATGATATTGCATTGTGAAGTTAGATTTTTTTGAAAGAAGGAAAAAATGTTGAGAGTTCCTTTTCGCAAGGCTCTAAGAAAAACGCTGCCAATGTAAGCGACCGAGTTGGCGTCACCGTCTAGTACCATCTGTATTCGGGTCATATGCTTGGGTTGACGGTGGATGTATGTTCTTGGTTATAGCTTTATTTTACCATTTTTTCTCAAAATAACGATGAAGGTTTTAAAGGTACAATTACTGGATAATCTGCAATATGTGCACGTATTAATATTAGCATCGTTTTTCGAAATAACGACTGTACTATGACTGCCAAAATACGTGGATCATAAGCATACTCGCCTATTATTGAAGTTTGCTAAGTTGTATTAAATCTAATGCTTATTTGAAAAAACAACTAAGAGGTGTTATAGATTAGCTTTTAGAAGCTAATACGGAAGCATGGTAATCATATTTCTCATTCGCAACGAAGTATCAGGTCAAACATCAGTAGTTTAAAACACTTTTTATTAGATTAGCAGATTTATTACCTATTAATTTTTATTACATATGCATAGGACGTCACAGAGATAATGGGAGGATAGGATATGATAAAATAGGATAGGACTAAAAGCCAAGGGACTTTGCACCTCAACCTACGCAGAACGTATGTGCCCGGGAGGGAGGGATGAGGTGAGAGGAGACAGAGGACGGCCGGATCAGGAGACCCGACATGCAAAGGGGAGGGTCCCTGCCATTTGATGATTTGAGCCCTGATGCTGGCTGGTGCAGCCGCTTACACATCTCCTGGGAGGCTCGGAACCCGGAGACTGCTTGCAGTCTGGGGGACGAAGATTTCCAAAGATCATCCTTTTCCCCTGCCATGCTCATGTCGAGACCTCCCGCCTACATTTGCAACCCTGAAACACCCAAGCAGATGAAAGGTGAAGTGAAATGGGAATGTAAATGGGGACAGGAGATTCGGGGGATGTAATGATCCTTCCCAGCATTCGCCTGGTGACCCAGGGAAACATGGGGGGGGAAGGTGAGAATACCTGTAACTTGGTTGGCACTATGAAACAGAAATGTAATGTTTAGAAAATATTGGTATATGGATAATACGAAGAGAAGAAAAGAAATCAGCAAGGCTTTAATTTGTTAGAAGATGATGTTGGTGAAGTTAGTGATAACGAGAAACGTTAATTGGTTAGTGTAGAGTGACCAGATATTTTGATTTTCACTTTCTCTACTACGTAGTAGATATAGAACGTGTTGCAGTCCATCCAAAAATTCTATATAGAGATTTTACGAGTAATACATATTTTGAGGTCCTGTGAATACAAAAACACCACTTTTAGAAAAAGGTCGTGTGTGTGAGAACAGCATAACCCAAAAACGAAAATTTGGATAAAAATCAAACTTGGTACCTTCCAAAGATGCAACACGAAGATTTTCAAGAAGCACAAACTATCGTTTACATGGAACATTTTTCGAAAGTTTTGATTTTATAAAAAGTGTCTCTAACGATTTTGATTAAAATACCACATATTAAAGATACTTGCATGACAAATACAATACTAGACAAAGAATAGATCTCTCTAAAGCGGACAAATTATTTCAAATAGTTTTTTTGGTATAAGCTATTTCCGAGATGTCCGTTATTAATGGTTCGATTTCTTCAACCCTATGTCATGTTCTTAAAGTCCCGTTAATTTTCAGTTGTTCCTCGCGATTGCATGGAAAGAGTATGGAACTTTAAGGCCAGCATATAGCGTCCAGTTCTTAAACATTTGAGTATTGCTTTTCACATTATATTGTAATGAAATGTGTTGCGTAACTATTTCTGTAGAGGTTTATCTCGATTAAAATTAAGTAGATAAAAAAATTAACTTTCATAGGAATAATTTGTATACCCATAAATAAATGATAGGTGGCAGAGAAGGTTATGTGAATTTAACATATCGGATTTTTATTTTCTCAACCACGTACCTAGTAGGTGGAGAAGGTATTGCATTCTACCAAAAAATTCGATCCCGAAATGTCACCGGAGAAAACATGCTTTTATGCTCCGTGAATACAAAAAAAAACTCAACAATTTTTAGAAAAAAGATGTATGTGTGTGTATGTGTGAACATCATAACTCAAAAATAAAAAGTCGGATCAACACCAAACATGGCATTTCAGTTCCTACCTTCCAAAGATGCGACACAAAGATTTTCAAGAAAATTCCCTTACCAAAAACTGCCCTTCATGAAACAATTTTTACAATTCTTGATTTTCTAAAAAATGGGTAATGATTTTGATTAAAAACGCATATGATATATACGTGACAAATAAGATGTATATCTTTACTTTTCTGGGAATAGCTTTTGAAGTCTTCTTCATTCGGAAGGAATTTTGTATTATCTTGTATAACTGGTAAACGTTAAGTGAAACGAAAACGTACTACACAGGAAATGTAGATCTCTTTAAAACACACAATTTATTTCCAATAACTTCTTTGTAGCATCAGCCATTTCTGAGATATGCATTATCAGTGGTTCGAATTGTTCAATTATCTAGCCATTGTTTTAAGTCCTGTCAACTTTCAGTCGCGATTTCATTGAAACAGTATGGAAGTTGGAATTTTAAGGCGAGCATATAGAGTCCAGTTCTTAAACATTTGGCTATCGCTCTTCCTTTTGTGTATATAACGAAATGTGTAATGTAGCTATTTATGTAAAGGTTTATTTGGATTAAAGTGAAGTAGATATAAAAATAATCTTTAGCGAGACTAGTTTGTTTACACAGTAATAAATGATAGAGGGTAGAAAAGTCATGTGAATGTACCACATCAGATTTTTCTCTATGGTTTCTCAACCTGGTACAAAAAACAATGATTGGTAATATTGTACTAATTATTACCTTTTATTAAATACGCATCAAATCATCTGAGATCTTAAATGCAGTTCCTAAAAAAGGTTAAAGGTGACAAATGTATCGTTTCAATGAGTTGATATTGGGAAGAAAATTAAGCATAGGAACACAGACAAATGTTACAATGGGTTTAACATGCATAAACGTGACTCTCGCAACAAGATACTGTTAACATTTCTTCGCCATGATAAAATTCCATTCTTTCTGAGTTTTTTGGCATATGAATCAACAATTTATGGAGATATGTGTATAATGCACAGAGGAACTGTACAAGTTTCAACATCTCGTTGGAATTTACGTAAACTCCAAACAAAATCGTCCTGCTACATATCTATATCTAAACATCCCTTAACTACACATACACTAAAATAAAATGCAAATATATGCAACGGAGACCACTGTGTTTATCACAACGTGTTTTATTTTTTTTTCTGCTAGTAGCGCCTATATGAACGTTGACGCCAGATTAATAAGCTTGCCTTATTGCCTCACGTGATCTCTTTGCAGATTAAATGGTAATTTAATATTTAGAATTATTATTTTTATTTACTGATTATTTTCATATTCTACGTGAATTTCAATCAGAATAACTCGTATACATTAGCATGATTATATTTTCGAGCAGTTCTCCATTTTCACAGAGTCCTGCAGCGTAGGTACGCAAATGTATGTCCCGATTGGTAAAGTGCTGCACTTCAGTATGTTGTTGAAGATAGGATAAGAATACTCTTAAAAAATAAATGGCACTATAGGATTAAAAATGAGGTTGGGGTATTTTTGGAAGATTAAAGGGTCTTACTCTGTTGCACCTTTCACGTGAGTAAAGGGAGACCCGGGTGACCTGCATCTTGAAACCGGGGAAAGATCCGGTCCATTCTTCCAACTGCTGATCTATCAGTCTCCTGCCTGCCCTCTCGAAATTCACCCTGAGCACTCGACGTCTCAGCAGCTGCTGCGTGTGGTGGAGGCTGCCGCTCTGGGTTTCAGCTTTCACTGCTGTGGTGTTGAGAAGGTTTCTCGTGGACCTGGCAAGCGGGTCTCCTGCATAAACTCATTCAACTGGGACTATCCACTCATATCGCAACGTAATACACACATACCTCAAATACCACTTCCGTTGCAGGGAAAACACTTACACTCAGGCCAGTACTCAGGCCTCACCCAGCTTTTTAGCGTTTTCATGACCAACCTACCTACAAAGCAGCGTATCAAAATAGCCCAGTGTGCTGAAGACGTGCTGTATTCTGCACGACATGACTTTATCAGAGCCTTCAATCCCATACAACGATACTTCTGCCTCAAGTACAACGATACCTCCGATCCAAGATTGGTGCAGGCGTTGGCGGAAGTCCGTTCACCTGGACAAAAGCCATACCATTCTCCTAGCGAAGCGCTAACTCCTCGCGAACTCCTCCACATTTACTTATCTCCGCCGAAGGATTCAGTGGACAAATGTCATCACGTACTTGGCGTTAAGCCGGATGTGAGCTTAAGTTTTCGACAACACATCAGGGACCTTTCCATTGGGCCACTGGGGTTCTAGCCGCACTCAGGTTGGCAATGCCCGTTCCCTTAAAGCTACGCCTTTTTAGTGCCATGATAATCCCTTCACTGCTGTACGCCTATGAGATCTGGGCATGGCCGTAGACTCGAGTCTACTGAAAATGAAGATGGTATAGATTAGAGGTCTCCAGGTTATCTATTCTGTATACCGTTTGTTACCAGTGAGACTTTCACAAGTTTCAGAGCATGAAATTATGTGCCGGGCTGCCAAACTATACGGCAGATTACATTCCATGGTGCGCCTTCGTTAGACATCTTGGGATTATA
Organism: Deroplatys truncata; assembly: GCA_030765065.1. Lineage (NCBI taxonomy): Eukaryota > Metazoa > Arthropoda > Insecta > Mantodea > Mantidae > Deroplatys > Deroplatys truncata. Next base: position 149,701,555 of record CM060984.1, on the reverse strand, counting down.
ACCACAGTGAGCGCCTATTCAGGCAACACCGGGTTCCCCGCACGGTATGCGGGCACCGCTGGTAACATAGGAGTACACCCAACAGTAGAAAGCTGAGCTGCTCCACAATCTATCCAAAAGTTGCTTGTACTCGAAATCAACAATAGCACTTCACCCAAAATAAACCTTTGGTAAACAGATAACTCTTAGTGCAGCTGTGCCACTGCACCCTGGTCAGCAACCGTCGAGGAGAAACATGCTACTTCCTTTCACCCACACACCCCCCAACCTCACTTTCACCCGTCAGCCTGCAAACCCCTAACAACCTATCAACAAGTTAAATCACCGCGGGTAGGCATGCTTTTTAACACTCCTTTGAGCTGCCCTCAGCCTGCCAACTTGTGGACTAGACTGGATTGGACTGTTCATTGATGTGATATGTAAATATTGAGTTTATCCTAGAAACATTAGAGCAGGCTTTTCCTTTTCTATTAGTATGCAAATTTTAAAACTAATTGATTCGGTTATACTAAATTGAAAAAAACAAGCAAATTACGCGAAAGTGAGCTAAATATACTTCCGATTTTATACAATAGTGTTTATTAGGTGCATTGTACTAAGTTGATCTACATAAAAGTTTGAAAGTAGGGTGTCAAGCTTTGTTTGAAATATTATATTTTAGGATTTTTCCCGAATATGTCAGCATACAAGAGACACTTGATTTTAAAGTAACTTTTAGGATGAACATAACCTATCCCGGTATCAAGGCAAGCAGCCGCTCTCCTATGTTGTTACATGTTACGGCGGCCTGGACAAGCCCCAATTAGCGACTCCATATAATTGTAGTGGCGTAGTAGTTAACGGGGTTTTCCGGGGTCAAAACATTCACACAACAAGATAAAAGGGTCCTTTAAGCCTAACGACCGCGCTAAATGGTTAATGACCGTTATTATAAGGCAATTAAAATGCGGATCAACTTATTGTTATATCACCAGATCCTTTTATTGACTTTGGCAGACCATAAAGACTCTTTCATTGGATGTTAGTTAACACATGTATGTGTAAATCCACAGGAGCGGCAATAATATGGATTTAAATGGGTTAATTCAAATGTGCTAGTCGCTGCTTAATGTTCAAATTAATTTACAGAACCGATACCGAAATTATATAAAACTAGGTGCAGAAAGTTTTTATGCTAAAGCATTTGCGGATTGATTGTTGTACTGATCGTATATATGAGCCCATTAACTCAATTGTTAAACGATCAAATTGAAGGGAAAGGATAAGACTGCTTGCTAAATTATTAAGAACTAACGATCCTTCAGGGCCTACTATTTTGGAAATAAATTTAAAATCTAATGTGTTGCATTCATAAGACTTTTGCCACCCCTATTTATATATAAGCTATTTTTCTCTATTACATATTAATAGAGATAAATGTTTGCAAAAATAGCTTTATTGCACATTTCATTGTTGGTTAAACGGAATTCAGGAGGCTGAAGCAATAATTAATGTATGCAAAAGGGGCAACTTTGGAATTTCCCGTTATTTGCATGACATCACGAGAAATAGAGGAATACTGGCATCACTTACAAAAGGACAAGATTGGAAAGTTGAAACCAATAGCAACGAATGTCTCGTAATTAGCTAATGACATAAAAATTTGACAAAGTTTTCGTTTTAAGGAGATTTATTATTTTTAAAACAAGATGCTTTCTATCCCTTATGGCTTATCAGTTATACACATTTAATGAGAATGAAGATTACTTCACAGTCTATCCACATAAAGTTCGGTCTGGAAAACATCGTAAACAGTAGTATTATCGGTATCATTAGAGCTTTTCTGAGTACGTGAAAATAACGAAATGTTTTTTATATAGAAGTAAACCTTTTTGTCACATCTTCGGTAGAAGCTGAACGTAAAGAGCAGAGCGTTTATCTGATCTTTCGTTTTTTGAGTTATACTCTTCATAGACATACATAAGCACACACAAGCAGACTGATAGAGGCACAGACGTAAATCAAATGGAGTTTTCTCTAAAAGTGATTTTTGGGTTCATGCGACCTCAAAAAGTGTGTTTCTGGTCGCATCGAGTTTTTGAGTGCAATATAACACTTTCACTATTTACTATGGGTAGGTAGTAGGAAAATAAGTATTTCAGAAACAAAAGATGCAGACAGACAGGTAGACATTTTTCCCCTAGTTTTAAGGATGCAGACAACATATCTTATAGATTTACAATGGAGTCAGTCTTCATTCGGTTCTATAAGACCAGACAGTGGTGGTCATGGAAACCAAGCCTTGTATTTCCAAACGATATGCTCAAATTGGAATCACGTTGTTGAGGTCAGTCATACTATTAATATAACTTTAGGGGCGATACATAGTAGGAACACTTGTTTACGTCGCCTTGTGGGCTCTTCGATATAGATCAACTCAGAAGTCGTTGTTTGCAAGGAGCTGAACATTTTATATACAGTAACTTGAAGCAACACAATTCAAATTTGGTTGAATTTAAGTGTAGCTAATGCAGATTGTTTCAGGATCTCTGCACAGCCCAAATTAACTCAATGTTTGTGGTCAGCAGCTCCGCGCATACCACCTCCAGGAAGTACAGGGACTGGGGCAGAATGACTTCGCACCTACTGTTCAGTTTGTCTAGTGGTTTCTGCAACGAAGTATGCAGATCCTACATTTGCCGCGCACGTCTTGTTTACCGACGAGACGGATATTTGAACAACCACATCTGGGATGCTGAGAACCCTCATGCAGCATTCGTTAGAATTTCGTAAACATCTAGGCTGAAATCATCACTGATCATCTGCTGGGACATTTCGTTTCGCCGCCCCGATTGAGTTAAATTGGGCTGTGAGTTTCAGACCTACCAAACCTAACCAGACGTAAGGGACAAGAAAGAGGCGATGTTACTTGATATAGCGGTTGTAAACACAGAGTCAAAGTTGACTGGCTGTGCCTCTCAAACTTATCCTACAGGAAACGCTTCAAACAAGGGTGAATAACTCCGTAACGATGTGTCGTAAGAAGGTGGTTGCTTGATAAAATATGTTCCCTTCTGCGTATTGCTCCTCAGGTTTGTCGCAGAGTTCTGAAACACTCTGTATTAAAGGTCTCCTAAATATACCAGGAAATATATAACAACCACACGAATGGAAATGAAACTTTACGAGGAAGAGCTTTTAGATATTTGTCAGTGAGTTTAAAATGAGGTTAATATTGGTACAAAGAGACGCCAAAAATTTAAGATTTTTAGATCATTCGCTGTTTGAAATTATACTTCAAATTTGATTGAAAGGGTTACTGATTTAAGAGTAGTTGATATAAAAAGCCCTAAAATATTATATTCACAAAACCCGAGTAATAACTTTATGAATGCTATCGTTATTTGTGCCACAAGAAGAACATGCCTGAAATCTAATTGCTACATGTATTTGAAAAATCTCATTTCATGCTAAGCTGACAATGATAACTGAAATAATTGTTTATTATTAGGTTACACGATAAGTAATTGTTACTGAAAACTCCTTTATTAACAAGAACTGTTTTTGCTTTGGGTTATAATTCAATTTATATAATTAATATATTTTGTTTTGGTATTTTTCAGTTTGTACATTCTTAATTTATAGCTGATGCACAGTTTTAATAAAGTAGCTTTAAAAATATCGGAGCATTAGCCAATAATACGCCATGAAAAATCGGTTAGATCCAACCTGAGGTCAATTTAATTTATTTTATAAAACATGGGGTAAATGTACTTTGCAGTGAGAGAGCGTTGCACGAATATTCTTGCTTGGACAGAAATATGTAACCCTTATTTCACAGTGTTTATGCAAATCATACTGCTCCATAATATGAATTCTAGAAATTACTCGGAGTAAACAATATTATTTAGTTTGGCCAGTCAAATTAAGCTTTGTTAGGAAGCATCGAATTATGAAACCACTTAATCAACCAGAGTGCGTGATTTGAGGTCTTCTATAGCTCGGAGCACTGCTAATTGCGTTTAGGTTTAAAGTTTTGAAAATAAGTTGCTTCAGTAACTTGAAACATGCATTTTAATAATTAGGCGTTTCTGATTATAATTTTATTTACACTAGTGATATTTAAACTTCTTTTTATGTAGAGTAAGGAATTTTGATAAAAGGGGCCAAAATCAATATCTTTTCTGTTAAAGATATAATAAAATAAACTTAAATACATTGCATACGTAACTAAAAATCTGACAGACCTTTTGGAACGTCCCTAAACGTCTATGAATAGCGTAATATGCATATTGAAATATTTTATATTTTATTCTATTAGGAACATTTACTTAATTATTATGCATTGTAAATCTAATGTGAAAAGTGGCGTATGGAATATTTCAAGGAGGCATTAAATTAAAATGCATTTGAAGGCAGAAAGAGAGGAGGGAAGGAAGTAATGAAGGTACATTTCTTCGGCGACACTAATTCCAATTTAAATCTGAAGACTATCTACAGAGATCATTACACAGGTAAAATTAATATAGAACGTGGGAATAGAAACAGAAAAGGGTATCCTAGCCTTCCCAGCAAAAGGCCCGATTTTTGGAAGAGTTTTTCTTAATTAAACGTCGCTTGAAGCAGTCGGTTCTTTAATAACTTTGGATACACTCTGATGATAGTGACATATAAAATACAATTGTCGAATTTTTAAGGATTATAGGCATAAATATGATGCAGGAGGAGATCACAGCACAGCCCCCAGGGTCTTACTTGGGTAAGTACGGAATTGGTGTTCTCGGGGTCCCGGGCGACGGTCCTCCAGGTTTTGGGGTTTGGGTTAGGGTCAACAGCCCTGCCCGTAAAACTACAACGTTCTTCATCCTTTGAGTGTGGACAACCGTTTCAGAAAAGTTTTACAGTCGCTGATTTGGAGGGAAAATTAGAACTTCTGAGTGCAGATACTCCGGCAACAATGAAGCTAGAGGTTTTCAGCAAAGAAAAACCTTGGTGCCAAGCTAGATGACAAACCGGATCCTATTCGGTGAAGAACGATCTGCAACTGATGTAACTGATGTTTTACGTAATGACATGGAAGAGTTTTCGAAAGTAGAGAAGTTTGAACTGTCATTGGAAGAATATACCAAACGAGAAGACTTAGAGCATATCTTGTTCGCAATCGCCTGGGAAGATACAATGTGGACGAAACGCAGACCCCAAAAAGAGAGAGAAGCAGATGAGACTGCAGCTTAGGCAGCAAAACTTGGTGTTTGTTGTGTAGTGAAGGTATCCGGGCATTCAACCAGGAAAGCTGCAGTAAAGTATATAGGTTTTGTAAAATCAATCTAGGCTAGTGTATTGGTGTCCAGTATGGTGAGCCTCCAGGAAAGACTGATGGGAGTGTTGATGACAACAAATCTCTGGACCACCCACAAAAGTTTAGTGGACTTGTCAGATCTGTGCGTGTTGACTTTGGAGATTTTCCGGAAGAAGCTTCTGAGCTGGATGGGATTTAGTAACCCAGTGTTTACTCCATTATTGTTTGCTTGTTCTGAATTTTCGTAAATATTTTGCTACACTGTGTATTGAATTAGAGTGTATAATTTTGTATGTTTAATTTTTGTTGCTTTTCTCATTGTATGGTGTTCAAAGTGAAGAAGAAGGTTTTGTATTATTATTTGCCCCACGCTTTGGGAGCAAATTTTAAGAAGGTTTGTTGCTGCTACGTATGGAAAGCCAGTTTGAAGAAGTTCTATTATATTTCGACTGTTGGGGAGCGGAAATTGAAGTAGTTGCAACCGCACGTATGGTAAAGTTTCCGGTAGCCTTCGCCCCAAATGTACTTTCCGGTGGCCTTTGCTCCAAAAATGTTTAAAAAATTATTAACTTTGTAATTTAGACGGTTTCTTTAAATATTATATATTCATGTTTGCCTCGGCTGCGTCAGTATTAATTTTTAGACACATGAATGTCTTAGCAGGGAGGGTGCGAGTGAAGAATGTAGGCTTACACAGATTATAATTTTACTTCACTCCTTTTATTAATGCTTGACACGATTTAAATAACACTTCACTGATATAGAGAGAAATGTGAGATTTTTTTATTAATTACTTGCACTTTTTAACACGTAAACTATTTTCGCCTCGCACTGAATACGTATTAAACTGCTCGAGGACGCGTTTCGCGTCTGGTTAGTAACGCTATCTGCTAGCACGCGTCCAGTTATGAGCGCTGTCTACAAGCAACTGACTTCTGAATTTGTAAATTTTGCCCCATTTTGGTTTCTGATTGGCTAATCCTAGTCCAATAGAATACCTTCATTTAACTAAAGCTTTTTTCTAGTTGTTGATTTGCTGTTTTATAAACTGTCACAAAAATTACATTATTGCTTCCAAGAATGACTAGTAGCATTATTAAACCTTCCAATTCATTATTGCCTGAAGGTTACTTCATTGTTAGCAACTTTTGACCTATTATTCTCACAGCTCCTACATTATTAAATTACGTAATACATTCACATAACATTATTAAACATGTACATAATAATATAAACATTAATACAATGGCTGGAATATATAATTTTATATATTGTTACATATACATATCGCTTTAAGGCTGGCTGTTATTGAATTTTATATTATAATTAGACTGAAATCATTTAAGTGTTAAAAATACTGCCTAAAAGGTTGTATTGTTTTGTACCAGGATGTAAATAAATATGTAGCCAGAGTGTGGCGCTGATGACCCCAGCAGTTTTGCGCCACCCAAAAGCTATTACTACTACCGAACCACAGATATACAAAATTATTGCCTGTCCTGCTACTTATGATTGTGAAGCAAGGATCATCCGAGCATGCTATTCATCAAGGATAAGAAACAGAAACGCGTTTATGGAAAGAACTGTGAGTACATCAGCTGGGATTGTAAAAGGATGGAAGACGTTTTAGAACATTAATCTGTTGTTATAACTACACCTTCAGGTATGAAATTTGTGGATCATCATGATCGAAAAAGAATCCCAATCCTACACTAAACATTCTGTGGCACAAGATCGAAAGCATAGCCTCCAAACTATTGGGATTGGGTCCGGAATGGATCAGTTAATCTAATACCTTTATTATATTATTGATGATATCGCAGTGTTTTTACATACTGGGAATTTCAAAATTCAGACATTTAAATGGTCCCTTTCAATGAAAAAGATAGTAAATAGCTTTAAAAATAATATTTGTTACATTCAGATGGCTTTCCTACGCTTTATAGTTTCCTTTCATATCGCTTCTACCAACTGTTCCTGCAAAACCTTATTTTTCTATTTATTTCATGCTAATCGAGGTAAACGTTTGCAAAAAAAGATTCATTACACATTTCAGTGTAGGTACAAGGGGGGCATAGGAACCCGAGGCGATAGTGAAATGTTTAAAACTCTTTATATGTTGGATTTGAAATTCCATACTCTTTCAATGGCATTGCGAGAATTAAACGATTACAAAGCTTCAAAAAATTAGAAAATATTGAAAAATCTAAGCCAATAATAGGAATATGTCTCGCAAATGAGTGATGCCACAAAAATATATTTGAAATAAATTGTGTGTTTTAAAGGGATCAAAACATTTTTGTAAAGTATATTTTTTTTTGTCTATTATAGTTTACTAATCCTACAAAATTATACAGAATAACTTCCGAATGAAGAGGATCCCTAAAGCTATTGCCAGAAATTTTACTTGTCATATAAAATCTTTATTTTATGGAATTTTAATCCAAATTCTTAGCTATTCTTGAGGAAATAAAAAACAATTAAATTTGCTGTCGTAAAGGGTAAAATTCTTTGTGTCGCATTTTTGAACTTATTGAATTTATATACCAAATTTGGTATTTAGATATTACGTTTGAGTCGCGTAGTTCACACACAGACCTTTTTCTCTACTTTATTACTATTAGGGGATCTCATAAGGTGTATTTCCAGTGAAATCTTGACTTTGTATAGAATATATTTACCACTTCTCGGCACGTGGTAAGGAAGTAATATAATTGCAATGCTCATTTTAAAATTACCGTATCTTGGTATCTACTTTGATGTTTTCGCTTAGACCAAAACAGTTCGTTTCCGAACCTTCATCTCAAACAAACAAGTTCTTTATTCTAGGTAGAGGAACCTATACGTTCCGGAAGTCGTGTCTTTTCCCCTTAAGTGAAAGGGAAAAGCTTTTTCTAGAGTAAATACAAGTCGGTTAAAGTTTCTGGAGCTCTAAGACTAGAGAATGATCCCTCGGCCTTCTGCCACGTTAGCTCGGTCAATATTAACTGCAAACTTGTAAATCTTACTTGGTCAGCTGGTTAGAAGAACGACAAAGTGTGTCACATTCCTTGTAAATAGAAACTTGGATGCAACTTCATAGTTCCCACTCATTTGTGTTTTATTTCACTTTTACACTTATCTCGTAGCATCTGCTTCTATCATATGTAACATATTACATTATACAGTGCAATCGTTTTATGGTGAGGCCACGGATCGCGCGATGCGTGCTCCCCACACTATTACACTGGGGTTTATCGTTCCATAACTTCCGCTCCATAACTTACTCACAGTGATGATAGCATACACTATAGTGAGTACTAGCCTTGTTACAAGTAGAGCATACAGCACATTTAGACAGTCTGTGGCCTTACGTTAAAACGACCACACTGTAGAACGCTCCAAAAGATAGGATTTAGTATTACGAAAAGCAGTTAATGCAACCCTATCATTATGTGTAGGTTACTACTGTATTCAATATCGTGCATAATTGGTTCATTATGGCACGCGTGCCAATAATAGAAATGATATATTTCCTATAGTAATGACTTAATACCGACATTCCAAGTTGTTGTCTTAAGCAGAATAATTAAAACCATTTTGTGATATTACTTGATCAACGAAGGTGCAAAGATATTTGTACACTATTAAATATAGAATAATTAAGATTTGAGTTTATAATTACTTACCATACTGTGTTCACAATAGGCTACATAACAGTCCATAACACCCGTTCACTTCTCTCTCAGGAAGGGAATGCATCCAAGTGACTGTCTTGCTTATTGGTTCTATACGCCAGGTAATAAGTGAAATGCAGGGAAAGAGGTCAACGTCTCCTTTACGAGCATATGATGACGCTCTCACTTATTTCAGCTTAGATGCCATATTATTAAATTATTCCCTTCAATGTATGATTCTAAGCTTGCATATAATGTTTTATTCAACTCATGGATTATTTTAATATGACACTAATGAAAACTATCGCGCGAATGACAGTGAGTGTGACAAACATTCACTCGTACTATAATCCTCAAGATTATCCACTTGTTGAATAAATTACTATTACTATGACGGTAAAGTACAGTTTAATTCAATTTCGTCGTCTAAAGAGAGTATTATAAGAAATTACGTTCATGTTATTAAAAAACATCACTCGCAACTTTTATTCAGTCCAGGGATTCATTAATTAAAATCTGTTACATTCACATGATTTTCTCTTTCGAGACTTATATCGTAGTGTTAAGCTAAATTAAATTATGGACGCGGTAGATTAATCTCCAACAATATGAATTCGAAGATGGAGATTATAATTTTCTCTTATTAACTTTGTGGCACTCATTGATGCCTTATAATTGTGCTTCTTGTAGACGAATTGTCATATGCATAATTATATGTCCTGGCACATGTGCTCAGGGATGTACTCAGCGGCAATCCTGAAATTTTGTTAATGTTTTGAATAACCGATAAATCACAACAAGCGCACTCACCTTCATACACCGATTCTGGGAATACCAAAAAAAAAAACCTTACAGAAATTATATTTTCGGAAGTTTCGTAAAAGTACTTCGAAAATAAAGAAAAGCACGTCTTCCTCTGCCAGAATCAGCGTTGGCGGCGGGTGTTGGTGTTGACTGTTTCTATATTTCAGATATAAAATGTTCTGCGTGTTGCAGATTATCTCTATATCTTTTATTTACTAATTCATCAGAAGTACACTATTTTACATTACACAACATAGAGACATTCTATGCATCAATGTAATAATATAGTTTTATTTTTCTACGTTAATAGAGCTAGCATCTTCTGTTGTTGACTAACACTATTTTAAGTTCATTATATTGGTATGCAAAACTAATTACAATATACAGGATGGACCATTTAAGTTGAGAAGTACAATATCTCCAAAATTAAGCGTTGTAGAAAGAAATGTCTTTAACAAAAGTTGATTGATATTATAGGAGAAACTAAATGCATTAGCCGTGTTTTGTTTGGAGGACGTTATGATGGTCATTTTCGGGTAAATTTAATTTTTTTAAACGGGAACCTACAATTAGACCCACAACGTCCTCCAAATAAAACACGACTAATGGCATTTACTTTTTACTTTCTCTACTACGTATAGTAAGTAGGGGAAGTACCTATTGTATTCCACCCAAAAATTCGATACCAAGATTTCACCGGAAATATATGTTTTGAGGCCCCCTGAATCCAAAAAAGCATTCTTGGATTCATGTCCGTGTGTATGTCTGTGAACAGCGTAACTCAGAAATGAACAGTTGGATAAACACCAAACTTGGTATTTAGATTCAGTATCTTCCAGAGATGCGACGCGAAGGTTTTCAAGAAAATCCCCCATCCCAGATTACCCTTTACATGGAACATTTTTCGAAAATTTTAATTTTCTCATAAATGGCTCTAACGGTTTCGATTAAAATATCATATATTCAAGATACTTTCATGACAAATAAAATGTATATCTTGAATTTTCTGGGAATGTCTCCAAAAGTATTCTTCATTGTGAACGACTTTTGCATAACTGGTAAACCATAAGAGATAGACAAAATTTTACTACACAAAAAATGTAGATATACATTTTTTTTATTGAGTGAACCATTTTCGAGATATTGCTTGTTATTCCTTTAAATTTTCCAATACTTATACTTTTTCTCAAATGGGAATTCGTTATTCATTTATTTTGAGAATGGAATACTCCACACAGCAACCGGCTCTTAAAATATTTGACTATCGCTTAAAACCTACCATATTCCCCTTGCATCTACAAGAAAATTAGCAATAAGATTAACATCTCGATTAACATGAAGCATATGGAGAATAAGCGTATGTAAAAATACTTTGTACAAGAGTAGAGAAAGTCATGAGAGTGTAGCACATCAGATTTTTTCTGTAATATCAAACAACTTTTATTCCAGACATTTATTTCTACAACGCTTAGTTTAAACCGCTAAAACGGTCCATCCTGTATATCTGATGCACTGATACCATAATGGCAGAAGTGGAATCTGTTTGTTGTAAAAATATAGTGTCGCATAACATTAGCCCACTTTCTTTGACTTTTCATATGGGAGAATGAATTGTTTGCTATAAAGACGGCTTAGAGTATGTAGCTCCGTCAAATGTTTTTTTTCTTTCTTCCGAGGGAACGGAAATGCCTATTAAACATGTCATAGTAACACCAAGAATTTAATGGGACTGAGCGGATGGTAACGTCTGTAGCACGCTTCCGGGGATCCCAGGTTCAAATCCCTGGATCGACCAAGCTGACTGTTTTTTTATGTTTCCCTCAGTTGTGAAGGTAAATATCAGATTGAACATTTAATACCACGACCCAAAGTTCACCTTAACTCTAAAACAATAATAAAATGAAAGTAGATGGTAATAGCAAATGCTCTGCCATCTATCCATAGATAATGAAAGAAGGTAGATTGGTGGACGACATCCTAATGCCATCTGCCTGGAAAGTGTAGAAACAGAGATACAGTTGCCCAACACTAAGACCCTGGACATCTGACAAAGCAAGACGGTATGGTACAGGGATGAGACCTAGAAGACTACTGTCCGCCAGACTCAGTTACGAGGTATCTCGTAATAGATCCGTCACGATGTGACCACGTAGTTAGAGACGTAATGGTTATGGATATTTTACAGTAAAATAAATGATCTTTTTAATTCATGGTGTGTCTATATTATCTAAGGAGGTTACAAGTGAGAAATCTGGACCCTACGAATGTGAACAGCATAATGCTCTAAGTTACAGTGCTTTATTGTCGAGCATGATCAAGATCTACAATGTGATGAAATGAGTCCCTCCGTAACATACTCCAATCAAATTGTGTAAGCATCCCTACATCAGATTACCCGCTCTTTCAACATCCTGATTTATAGAGGTTCAATACACGAGCACCATCTCTCTTTCTTCTTCTAAATTAAATCTCGCAAGAACCCCGGCAGCAACAAAAATACGACAGTAATATTTTTCAGTTGGCCCCCCGCTGTGCTATATGGGTTACGTCAAGCTGATCCGCAGTTAAGTGGGTTTCTGTCCTGGAACCAATTTCCATCTATTGGATTGGACCTATTGTTTTCCGAGAAATAAGGAACATATATCCTGCTTTCGACAGAAACAGTTTTACTGCAGTTTAAGTGCTCGCCTTGTGTCAGTGGCCATGAAATCCAATTATATATTTTATTCCTGCTTAAAGACGAAAATGATATGTAAAGAGAATTTCTCAGGAAGTATAACTTTCGTTTCACATGCTTTATCCTTTTTATACGGCTGATGCTATTGAAATTCCTTAGCCAAAGCATATATTTATAAAACGTGATATATGCGACTCTAGGTAATGTATTTAATGTCTTTCATTATTCAATAAAATGTATTCACAGCGAATAAAATAAATATTACTTATTGATTAAACAAAAATATGTAGTACTGATTATAACCGAGCAAGCGGTTTACTTATAATTGTAAAATTGGAGTGTTTCTTAATGTTAAATTTTGCACTTCGTGGATATAAATTACTTATTATTTTGTACTTAATTTAAAAAGTTTATATTTTAGGTATACAAGGCGTGTCAAATTCTTTTTCAGTGTGGCAGCCGATACTTACTTTTAGCTTTTTGAATTCCATTTTCAGATTTGTGTAACGTGAGTACAGTGTTACCAAAATTAACATGTTATCCTTTCTGGCTGTCCTTGAATTTTATACAAATCCTATATTTTTCAGGAGATCAGGATTAAACTTGAGACAATATTGTCACGACCACAATAAGATAATTTTCATTGTCTTACAACGCAACTGGGTCGGACATGGGGCGAAGCTAACTTTGTTACGGGTTATTCCGGTGTAATGTAAAACATCTTAACAAATTGTGCAATATTTCTTACATTATCAGGAAAGGAAGACGATTAAGCTTTCAATGATCAACACATTTCAAACTAAAATTGGCAATTTTATTATAAAATTAAAGTTGTAAGTAACACATGATTTACCCATGTAGTCCTGGCAGACCACGCACAAGAGAGCCAACGCTGGCTATCCCTTAGTATCTACCTGTTAACTCCACCCATATACTCTACGACATTGCTGGTGAATGCTATCAAACTCTGAATATATGACACCCCCAAACACACAAAATAATCTCTAAGAACACGCTAGTTACTACAATATCTTAATAGTGAACTTGTCTGAAAACTAATCCTGTTGTACATAATTTGTTACACTGAAAGCATAATGGTGCCTCCTCCTACTCTCTTTAAATGCATTTGCTTTCTCTGAAAGGAAGAGGGAGTTAAAATCAAATAAAAATAAATGAAGCGGTAAGCATATTTTGACAACCTTAAAACACCTGCGTATACAAATACTCCAAACTACGTTGATTATATTAAGTAATGTAAGTGATACAAATGTAGTAATAGACATCTTTAAGAAACCTTGAAAGTAAAACACTACAAGCAAAATTATATGCTTTTAGTTAACTCTATTTATTTATAAGTTTATAATTACTATTTACAGAATTGTACATGCTTTTTATGAATTATCCGCGTATCTAAGTCGACACATGTCTGAAATCCTTTCGTTCCAAAAATAGTATTCTGCTCCCTCAGATACAAATGTTCTATCTCAAATACCCCGGTTTTATTCATGAGAGCAGGTAGAAAATTGCACAATAAAATAGTTGTAATAACAGCAGTATCTCTGTATTCAACCAATTTGAAAGCATTCGATTATTTGTATTAAAAATAAGTGCACTCAACAGAATCATATCAAAATTCTCATGCAGCTATTTGTAAATTTCTGTATTTCCTCAGAGGTTAATATTTGTTACTATAAACTATTCACTGTTTAAAACAATAGACGTGCTTCTAACATATTCTATACATTTGAAAATTTGTATCTAAATAACAAATACAAAATTACCAATTACTAAAGCATTCTCATTTGTTCATTGTCCATGGAGTTGTTTATTTATTGTGGTTAATTTGTTGATATCGCCTCCTCGACTTGTTACACTATAAACATGTAATCATTAAGGCATTGCACTACAGTCAGATCTTTGGTTTCATATTATTTGTTAAGTGCTTTATCTTGGAGAACACCAGAAGTATTAATTTTAATTATTTCCAATAAAAGTTAAAAATACTTTATAACTTAATGAATTTTTATGCTACATGTCCAATTATAAACAAAAGAAATGAAAATAGTTACACTAGCTAGATTGGAATCCACGATTTCGCTTCCCAACACTAAACAAATGACTGATACATACAATAATTTCTTAGACAGCATGGCCTAAAATTAGACATAACATAGTGCACAAGAACTAAAAGCTTTACGTTATCGCAGTAATGCGATAACATTTTTATACCACTCCATTGTGACCAACTTTAGTTTCAAGTCCAATTAAACGGCAATTATCCTTTGTATTTGCACATATTTAATAATTTGACTTGGTTTGATTAGGTTTTACATGATTAATTTCTTATGGCGGTCGCATTATCGGTTCACAATACACATAAACATACTTCAGTTTATCGCAGTTCGTTGTGAAGTTAACCTATACCATACATTGGCAACCTTGTGCTTTCTTTGATCTAAAATGTTGTTCTTTTATCTAGTATAACCACATAAAAATGGAGATTATTTATTTAAAGAATCTAGAAGAGCCAAGTGTAATTACAGAAGCAGCAGAAAGAATAACACTAGAAGTATTTACCCAAAAGGTCCAGAAAGCAATATGATAAAGATTTAATCGCTTCATTGCCTGGTGTAAGGCAAAACGTGTTGAAAATAATTTCACTGAAAATTACTGTTAGCGAATCAGCAGAACATCCAAACTCTGCCATCTCGCTGCACACGAGTGTTGATCTCGTTTTTAACGTCATTTATCTTGTTTCAAGAATCTGGCTGTACGCTTGAGGTGATTTGGTTATAAACGTGATTTTTCTTAGTTTCAGGAATCAGTATTTTATTGATATTTTACAAATTCGAGCGCTGTCCAAAAGTAGTATATGCCACACGTGTCTTTTTTTTTCTTTTTTTTTTTTTTTGCGAGTGGAGGAGAAAATGATTTAATCACTTACCCCAGCCCTGATGGGAGTCGGGACTGAAAGTATGGGATACACCGAGGCGTCGGCATACCCACTAAAAACTCCTCCACCGGATTGAAAGGAAAGGTTTGCTGCGGTACCGCCTAAAGCACCCGCGCAGTCCGAGGTGATGATTAAAACTGGGCCGCAGTGCGCTCGCCAGTGGAGTAAGGATGTTTGCTAGGAGACAGGCTTGACCGAGGCCCAGCCTGCCCCCTAGCGAAGGGAAGGAGAAGGTGTTTGGTATTCCAGGTGATAATGTGTTAATGGCGTTTGGGTTTACGGTGAGGATGAGGATGGGAAGAGGTTTGGGAGGGGATTGGTTTTAATTTGCTTGTAGGATTGCGAAACGAAGGCCTAAGGCCTTTGTTTGACAAACATTCCTACTCGCAAAATAAAACTCTACTTTTAACACTTGTTAACACAATCTACTGTTAACGATACTCAATTCTGAATTTTCATACAAGATTTCGAAAAAAATCACCTTAAAGTGCACAAACATTGTAAAATCGGGATACAATTGCAGTTTAGCACTTTTAGTAATTTAAATCCCAAATGGGGTATTCAAATGGACGTTTACAGGTGCGTGCAAACAAAGGCTGAAGTTTATAAAACTTGTTTTTCTCTTAATCTTTTCTTCTTATATTTCTTCCATTTTAATATGTTCCTCATGACGAAATATTTGTTCGATTTCTTTCATATTTTCAGTATACGTTTCTTGAAGGAGAGTGACGAGATTTAAAGGCAATTCCCTGATAGTTTTAAATTTAGGAGTTTAATAATTTAGTACATGATTGATTTTTAGAGAATTGTCATATGATTTATACTTGTTTGCAGTATACATAACATTTAGTTTTTAAAATTCAATATTTTATTGTGTACATGAAAGACGTTTAAATTTTCATCATGTAGAGCATTTTATATATGGCTTAATTTTATTTTTTGAAAATTGTTTTCTTGGAAAGGGGAATGTTAACTTTGTTATAAAGTTGCTAACATACTCTGAGAAAACTGTGGATTAAAGCGGTTGATATTCGTAGAAATTAGTATACTTACAGTACCGAATACCCTTAAAAGTTGAAGCTTGCTTCGCTGCATCCGCCCCATCAGGCCTATTTCTACACGTGGGAGTTCAGTTAGAGTAACTCACGGTGTTGAGAAATTGCTGAGCTTTGGTCAGATAGGAATACATGCAAAACCTAAATACTAAATAAATGAATGTTAGAATATATCAATAAAAATAAAGATTGAAAAAATGGAATAAAACTGAAAAATTCAAAACCATAACGTTGTGCCGGCATATTGCCATGGTAGCTCAGTTGGTTAAAATGACCGGACGGAAACCGGAAGATTTCTGTTTCAAATTCCAGCTATGACATTGACATTGATTCCACTTTTCCAACGTTGTGCTACACATGGCTTGTGTGAAAGAACGATTAATTACCAAAATAATAGTCTGCCATTTGAATTGAAAAGTTAAATACAATGGAAACAGTTACAGCAAGAAGTAGCTGAAGTTGGTGTTTTTAAGAGTAACAAGCGTCATAAAGTTTTGAACAACACGGAATTACCAGTGTTCAGAATTTGAAAGGACTGATGTGAATAAAAAACTCTCAAAATTACAATATACAACGATTAGGGAGTCAGTGTCCACTACGATTCACCAATAAGGTGAAACGAATCTGGAATCTGGCGGCATGCAAATAGCCAGAAGGGTTCAAGGAGAAGAAAAAGTATACAAGCGCAGAAGTTTTAAGAACATTTGTATTAATAAAGTTTAGCAAACACCAGTGTAAAACTACCCTTATGTAAGCTGCTATAACAATCAGAGTTGAGTAGAAACTAAGCGTAGAATTGCATAGATTGCGAGTCCCCAGAAAATTAGAATTAGAAAAAGAAATAAATACGGTTAAAAGAGAATTAAAAATTAATGCCTCAAATCGAATTTCGAAAATTAGACATTAACCAGATTTGAATAAATGTAAGTTAAGACCTGTGAAGTTTTACAATATGCTAAAGGTTAGTTAAATTATATTCGAACCCACTCGCGGCCTCTCTCTACTGCGCGAGACAGCCGGCAGAGGCGGACTAAAATCCTTACCTTATAATAGATGCTGGAAATGTTGACCTTCTGCTCTCAAATAGGCAGCATATCTCGCGTGAATATTCTCGCTCATTCTCCGAAGCTCAGCAGCAGGAATTCTAGTGATTTCTTGCACAATGTTTTCTCTAAGTTCCTGTAGTGTGCAAAGATTGGAACGATACACTTTGTCTTTTAAAGAACCCCATAAATAAAAATCACAACTCGTTATGTCAGGAGAACGAGGGGGTCACAAATCAACACTAATTATTCTGTCATCAAACACCTCTCTTATTGTATGTAATGATTCGGCAGTTGTATGTGCTGTTTCAGAATCTTGCTAGAACCAATCATACGATTTCTCTTCTTCTGTTAGGCAATTGCAAAATGAATATTTGCACGATATATGCTGCCTGTTTGAGAGCAGAAGGTTAATATTTCCAGCATCTATTATAAGGTAAGAATTTTAGTCCGCCTCTGCCGCGTAATTTCCCCGGCGACTGCCAGCTGTCTCGCGCAGTAGAGAGAGGCCGCGAGTGGGTTCGAATAGAATCTTAACTACCCTATATTTGGGTAGGGCTGCACGGCTGTCTCCCTTTAGTGTAACGACGATTAATTCCCCCATAGAACAGGAATTGACCGATGGAGCTAGACATAGATAGTCATAATAAATGCCGCTCCCGTCACGTACAAAATCTGCTACCACAAACTTAGTGGATATTAAACACAAATCTGGATTTTAATAGATAAAACTGTTTGCAAGTTGCAGTATTTTGGTAATACTTTAGATTTTAATAACGTGTAAGATTATTAACATATGACAGAAGGCATCGCATGTCCTACATTAAATGTGCATATCCTAGTTCACACCAGAAATATTAACTCTAATGTGATTTAATTGTGAATTAAACATCTACTGAAACACCTATTGTGAATATAGCCTTGTAAAGCACCCGCTGCATATAACTCGGCTGCACGAGTATTCATGTTAGAATAAACGGAGGGTTGGCTATGCTATTGTGTTGGAAAGAAATACGGCAATATGAATATCGCCGTCCACACTGGAAGCCCCTTTACTTGGAGTGCGTTGGGATGAAGTATTTATGACCAATTAAGGACTCGATCACAAAGCGGAAATGGAAAGTAAATGTTAGAGCCTACTACATCTAATTTCTTAAAGCCTATTTCTTCTCCAATTATGCATATCCGCTATTTTGTTTTGATTGATTGCAGACGATTCGCAAATTAACTGTACAGCAAATTTGGATAAACTTAGATAGAAAAACAGTATAAATCAGTATACGTATAGTATGTTTTTGAAATTGTGTTTAATCCAGAATACACCCAGCTTTACTTAACCGATTTTTCACGGAGTTTTGAGCTTTCGTCTATCTAAACATGTAAATTACCTGTTAGTGGGCAACGAAGATGGATATGAAGCACATCTACCACCTATTAGCCTACATAAGTTAAAAAATATGTTCTATATAGGCTGATTCACCTATTATCACTGTAAATGTTATCCCATTTAAAAATAACAAGCTAATCGTTAGCGAACATAGCTATTCAAACCAAACTACGAATCTTGATTCCTGCTGTGGACCACAGAGCTTATGTTAGTTGAAGTTTTTTTTTTACTTTCTCTATTACGTATAGTAAGCAGAGGAAGTATTGCATTCCACCCAAAAATTCAATACCTAGA
The DNA here is from genome assembly GCA_030765065.1 of Deroplatys truncata. Classification (NCBI taxonomy): domain Eukaryota; kingdom Metazoa; phylum Arthropoda; class Insecta; order Mantodea; family Mantidae; genus Deroplatys; species Deroplatys truncata. The sequence continues at coordinate 149,682,408 of CM060984.1, read as the reverse complement.
TTTCACCGGAAATACGTGTTTTAGGCGCCCTGAATCCAAATAAAGCATTTTTGGAAACATGTCCGTGCGTGTGTGTGTGTGTGTGTGTGTGTGTGTGTGTGTGTGTGTCTGCGAACAGCATAACTCAAATACAAAAAGTCAGATAAATATCGAACTTAGTATTTAGGTTCCATATCTTTCAAAGATGCGACACGAACGTTATCAACAAATCTCCCCACCCTAAACTATCGTTTAAATAGAATATTTTTGAAAACTTTTTATGTTCTAAAAATGGCTGTAACGATTTTGTTTAAAAATATCACATGTTAAATATATTTACATGGAAAATAAAATGTATACCTCGAATTTTTGGGAATAGCCTATGATGTCCTCTTCATTCGTAAGGAATTTTGTATAATCTTGCATAACCGGTAAACGTTAAGCGATAGACGCAAACGTAAAAAATGTATATCCCTTTAAAACACACAATTCATTTAAAATAATTTTTTTCGTGGCATAAGGTTTCTGAGAGATCTGGTATTAAAGATTCGAATTGTTCACTTCTTGGCCATTCTTTTAAAAGTCCTTTCAACATTCAATTATTTCTCGCGGTTGCATGGAAACAGCATGGCATTTAAACGCCAGCATATAGCGTCCAGTTCTTAAATATTTGACTATCACTGTTCTTTTTGTATCTTGACGAAATGTGTATTGTAGCTATTTCTGTAAAGGTTTATTTGGATTGAAATGTAGATAGAAAACTAAGCTTGAACAAGAATAATTTTGTGTACCTACTAATACACGATAGAGGATAGAGACAGTCAAGTGAATTTATCACACAAAAGCTTTTGTTCTTGATTGTACTTCATAAATCTCGCATCGCTGAATATTTTAGGAGACCTGAATAATATTTTGAGAGGTTTATTGACATTAAAATAATGCATAGTTATTTTTGAAGATCCGCGATACATATCCGCAACATCTGCGCAATAGAGAACCAACAAACGTCATTCAGACTGTGGCTTTTGTGGTCACTAATGAATACTAGATGTCACTTTAGCTAATACACGCTAGTGCATATTTAATAAAGAGGTAATTATAATCTATGGAATACTCACTCTCACTCTGATCAACATTTCAGTGTCGTACTCTAGCAACCTGAACCTGCTTAGTCAAGTGTTTTAATTATACAAAAATTATTCATTAACTACATAGTATGGAAGTAAACTTTATTCTCTACAAGAGTTTGACACTGAAGTTTTAATATCCAATTTGTTGTTTTGTTGAACTTAAGAACGATTATTGAAAATCACGAATTAAACACTTTGAGAAATTCTTTAAGTTCTAGAGTTCAAAAATAGTAAGAGGAAATGTAAGCGATTATGAATGATTTAATGCTTAACTAACCATACATGATTTCAAAGAGTATGTTAAAAGGTTACATACTTTAGAATAAAGAATATATTAACTGATAAGCATGCTTTTCCAAAATTATATTTATGTTGTACATTAGAAAAGATAATAGATGTTTAATCATTATTCCTATGGAATCGCTCATTGGAGTATGAGTCCAGATTTTTCGCAACATTATGAACGTTTGCTCAAGTATGGAATGCAGATTTTTAATTTGGAATAGCATCTTTTGAATTTTCGTTACTTTTATTGATAGGATATATACTTTTTTCTTTAGGCAGCTAATTCATTAAAAATTGCTAATATAAAATATTTATAAGGCATTCTGCTTTCTAAGCAAAAACAAAGTATATAGCACAACCTCTGAAACGTTGAATGCACTAGCTTAGATGGTTCCTTAGAAAAATGTACATTTAGTGTGAAAAAAGTTTCAAGAAACGACTATTAAATATGTCTATTCTACAGGTTGGTTACAAACCATAAACTAATCATACATAATGTTTTTTAAATATTGATTAAAATGCATTTTCCATACACAACGCAATAATTAAGCATGGTTCTCCATAGAGAAGCAAATATTTGGAATAAAGTGCTATATAATTACTCACATGGCCGAAAGAAATTGTCTCCTTACACCAAGAATTTAATGAATTTTATGCCAGTTTTTAAAGATAGATGCATCTCAAACTTTCATATAAAGCAGAAACGTTTTAACTTTTATTTAATACCATTATCTCAAAATCCAAATTTGACTCCCAATCGATTACATCTCCCATTAAGAGGTTGTATAACAAAATTATTCCAAAAAATCTGATGTATTACACTCACATAACTTTCTATACTCTTGTATAAACTATTTTTACAAACGCTTATTCTCCATAAACTTCATGTTAATCGAGATATCGAAATGTTAATCTTATTGCTAGTTTTATTGTAGGTGCAAAGGGAATATGGTAGGCTTTAAGCGATAGTCAAATCTTTTAAGAGCTGGTTGCTATGTGGAGCATTCGGTTCTCTTTGCATGTCCAGGACATAAGAAAAAACGAATAACGAATTCCCATTTGAGAAAAAATAACAGTATTGGAAAATTCAAACAAATAATAAGGAATATCTGGAAAATGGTTCACTCCACAAAAAGAATGCATATGACATAAATTGTGTGTTTTAACGAGATATACATTTTATATATCTTTTATGGTTTATCAGGATGTAGGATATAGTAGGTAAAGCGATGGTCAGATTTTTAAAAAGCTTATCACTGTATAATAGCCTTGAAATTCTAAACTTTGCATGGCTAAGAGCAAAAATCGGTCCAGAAAAAAATATAGAAGAGTATAAGTATTTGACAATTCAAATCAATAACAACGAATATTTCGGAATTGGTTAACTCCATAAACTCTTAAAACTTTAGTTAACATAAATTGTGTGCTTTAATTAGATCTATATTTTTGTGAAGAGTGTTTGCCTGGCTCTTAAGGTTAACTTATACAAAAGTCATTGAAAATGAGAACTCAAAGGCTATTCCAGGAAAACTCAAGAAATACTTACATTTTATTTGTCATGTAAATATCTTAAACACAGTGATGTATTTTAATAAAAATCGCTCGCTATTTTTGAAAAATACAAAATTTCGAAAAGCTTTCGTGTAAAGGGCAGTTTGATGTGGGGTGTTTTCTTGAAAATCTTTGTGTCACAACTTTGGAAGATGCTGAACCAAAATACCAAGTTTGGCATTTATCGGACATTTCATTTTTGGGTTCTGCTGTTCACGCCTACACACACGGGCCTTTTCTTAAAAATACATTTTTTCTGATTCATAGGGTCTCAAAATCTACATTTCTAGTGAAATCTTGATATTGAGGTTTTGGCTGGAATATAATATTTCTTCCAACATAGAATAGATGGGTGGCAGAGAAAGTAAAAAGGGACCATATCCCCAAAATGGTCACCGCGAATTAGAGATAAAAGGGAGTCCATTGCAGGACTTCAGGAACTTGCTAAGCTACACATGACATGATTTTGATTTTGTTCATACAAGTCGGCAATGGTTGTACCACCTTGGGTTCAAGAGCTATCCAGCGAAAGTATCAGGAAATAATTCTTATAATAACGAGGAAGTTGGTGCCGCGGTAACGCGTGCGACCGCATTCTGAAGGTCCCAGCATCGATTCCAGGCGACCCCACACTCTGGCCCATGAGCTTTTTTCCGATGTTTTTCCAGGTTGTCAGCGAATGCTGGACGATTTCTTTCCTCCACCAAATTTACTGTCCCTCCATTTCGTTCCATTTTTTATTTCATTCATCCTTCACCCCTCACTGGAGCAGTGCCGAGTTTCCTTGATAATCCGGAAAAAAAGTATTATAATTGTAAGAGTTTAGTTTCAGGACTACACTGTGCGGCCTAAAACTAACAGGATGTATGACGTAAATAGCAACAGTAGCTTAGATAGTAGTGATGTAGGAAACTCTAACCGTGTGGTCATTTGCTATAGCGAGCCTGAGTCCCTGCCTACGACTAACGTTCTCTAATATTTGTTTTATCTTTTGTGGGGCAAGAATAATCCAATCTAAGCGTTCTGCGGGTCATAATAATCTGTCCCTGAAATGCCGCATTTCTATGTGTAACGAAGTACAAGGTCACTGCACTTGAAATATTTCTCGCATTTACTTAATAGAACACCTTTGACACTCCCTAATATTTAAACGAGCACTTGGATGACGTGACTGAATAATAAAGCCATTGGATGAAGAGAATTGAATCTTTCGTTTTCCTGCTTATGTCCATAGCTATTTAAGTGGACACAAACTTTACATCTCAGCTTGTAATATCCATTTCCTCAAAGAGTTCCTCAAGAGGTTGCGAAATCAGGCCGAACTATCTTATTATGGTAAAAAGTACTTAATGAAATATACAAATGCATGGAAATAACATCATATTGCTGGCAATAATTGGTGGTGGAAAGACACATAGTCTGCGATCATCGAAAAAAATAATATACTTGAATTGTTAATCTATTAAATAACAGTTGACTGATTTTTAAAGTTAGTTGGGCACAAAGTACTCTCTTTATAACATTATTAACATACACTGCTAACGAGTTTTGAGTATAACATATAAAGGAAACGAAGCAAAAGTTATTTTACTTGAGGGATATTAAAATATTTTGGCATTTGTATCGCATGCATATCTAGGTACCGTAATTCTATTCTTTTGTTTTGCTATATCTTAGTAGTTAAATCACGACTATCCAAATTAATACACATATATATTTAATGGAAAGAAATGGCTGCGGCATTTGGCTTATTTTGGATGCATATTCTATTGAGTAACGACAACCTTTATCCATTCCATGACTTTCTCAACCAAAAGGCAAAGTGTTCTTTGTAAGCATGTTATTTGATAACTCCAAGGAGGTTGTGCATCAGTTTTAAACTTTTATTAATTTGGGAAATGAAATTACTTCGTTTATAACCCCACGTTCTTCAGAAGAATTGGGCTACTCAATGTTCAAACAATTATCAAAATCGGTTAAGTAATTTTTTCAGGTTACCATTCAATAACACACAATGCATACATACATAGAAATGTTCTCTCTTCATAATATGAATAAGAAATTCCTGCTGTTTTCGGTTTACTTTCCTTCAAAACTATTTAACTATGTTCACAAACATTGGTAGTTGAAAGAGTGAATTCTCTCTATAGTCTACTCAAACTTTCAGCCGGCTTTCTTAAAAACCTTTGTTATGAGTACCTACTATACGAGTGGGATGGCACACCTTTCACTCCCTTATGATGCTGCTGATCACCTTGGAGGACCGGCAAAGGCTCGTCTATATCTTCACCATCACCTCCTCGACGCCACAAGATTATCCTGCACTTTTCTGATCATGAGAGAGATTCGTTCATATGTGATCGAACCTCGTAAGCAAGCCTGTATTTTAGGATACGTTGTAAGCATGTTACATTGAACTGTGATACAGAGGAATACTCTTCCTGAGAGTGAGCCTTTATGCCGTAGCGCCACTATACCTCCTGATTTCGTCGCTACAGAAAAGAACTGGGGGGAGGGGGTTCCATTTTCAAACATCTGAGAGTTTCTCCTAGATGCGTATTTGCGCTTCGAATTGCCTTTATCATTTCCCCCCTCTTCGTCCTTTTGCTTGCGAGGTCAGACTTGATGAAGGCTAGGGGAAGGGGAAAAATTGACAGATCTGGGAACACTGTAGAGGACGCGCCTTGAATAGGCAAGAAAGAAGATAAAGGAGAGACGAAGAAAAAAGCAGAGAGCAGCGGACAGCGACTCGACTTCAGAAAACAAGAAAGAGCAACGGGGAGCGGAGGATGTGGTATAAGAAAAGACCAAAAGGTAAGACGAATGAGGTCAAGTAGCGAATGTGTTTGGAATATCTGTGGAAAAATTCCCTTTCCTAATATCGTCGTATACACGGAAAACAATATTTGTACTTTCCGCTATGGTCAACACAAGAGTCTGTGTTTAAATCACGAATCACAATTGGAAATCAAATCAAGGACCTTTGGCTAACTTAAGTCACTGTCACTACATTGTTCCAAGTTCCACACGAGAGAGTCAATCAGTTTAGTGTGGTTAATTATGTTGTACATAGACGTTTGTTCATTGATATTCAATATTGGTTTAAGAAGCTGTGTAATATCAGTTTACTTTCAGAACTACATACTATGTATGGGACAATAAGGGTCCATCGTGATACATTTAAAAATATTGAAACGAGAAACTGTGAATTTCATTACTATTACAACATATATTGGCAGCCAGTAGTACAGTGCGTTCATTATTTGCCAGACCGACGATCGCATGTATGCGTATTCCGCGCCTGTCTATTACACTGGGAATTTACCGTTCTACAACTCCTGCGTTACTTGTTCACGAGTGATAGTAGCATGCACTGTAATGAGTGATAACCTTGTTATGAGTTGTGTTGAAAGTGGCGTCCATCTGCATATAGAGTTCCTGATATCTTTGGATGAACTTTCCGTTCACACCAAAAGTTGTTCTTGCGTAATGTTCATGATTACTGTTCTTATCTTATCTTTAAGTTCGTCTATAGTGCGGGGATTGTTCCTGTAAACAGGGTTCCCCACAATAATAGAAGTTGCACACAGTAATATCCGGGGAACGCGGGGACCATAATTCTTTAGAAACTATCCTGTCATAAAAAACCGCCTTAATGTCTCCCAAGGAGTTTTGAGCATTATGGGCTGTGGCAGAATCGTGTTGGAAATATCCGTTTTCTTCTCTCATCTGACAACTTTTGAAAAAATGGTGTAAGAATATCTCTATGTATTGTTCAAGCGTAATTTTTTTCGGTAGCATTTCAGTGGACTAGTAATAATCTAATGTAATTCACACACACCACGGATGTCTTGAATAAAATTTCAGTTTTGAGATGCACAGTCAAAAAACACTAGTCTTTATTGCTCGAACAGAAGACACCAACTGACACACATGATAAACATAGCCTTGAGGGGGTCATTTACCGCTAGTGCGCTAGCGGAAAAATACGGAATGTCATTGCAGTGAAAGGAAACTACACACAAACGCGAACTGTGGCCCGGCCATAAATAGAACGCATGGTATAAGTAGTATCTTCTTATACGGAGTGGTCAAACCAGAGGTCGTAATTTTTTAATACTTAAGCATTTGAATGATTATATTGTTATCAACATTCGTTTTCATGCATTTGATCATATTACTTAAGTGGACACTAACTACACATTTCAAGATGTAATACGTATTTTGAATCCCTCAAAGATCGCGAAATCAGGCCGAAGTATATTATTATTATTGTGTGTAAATATTTGTGAAACAAAGTAGTGACTGAAATTCACAAATACATGATGATAATATCCTCTTGGTAACAATAATTGACGGTGAAAATAATTGCAGATCTCATTTCCATGCTCTACCTCAGAAGAAACTTGTGGCTATTCTTCATTATCGCTGCAGTAACTCGCGCACTCCTTCCTCCGTCTACAAAATAGAGTTGCTTATCATATTACATTATATTAGCTATATGCACATGTTTACGCAAATCAGAATAGATTTCATTTGAAGAGGTTATTTTTTACCCTTACTTCGTTTCACACAAGAATGTAACATGGCTCATTGGTTTAAGTTTGGCGTGAAACAAATTCAAAGAAACAGTCATGAAACATTCCATAAGCACTGGTTGGAAACTAGTGTTCGTCGGATAAATGTGGAGACCTTGCAGAAGAGAACAAATCCAATGTGACGCATTCGCATGACCTTCTCCACACAATATCGTTTATTAGTGTGTATACAAATATTACTTATTAAAGCTTATTTTTCTATCTACTAAGTTTTAATCCAAATAAACCTTTGCAAAAATAGCTACATTATAAAAATTACTAAGATATATAGATACAAAGGGAACAGCGGCAGTCAAATTTTAAGAACTGGATGCTAAACGCTGGCCTTAAAATTCCTTACTGTTTCCATGCAATCGCGAGAAACAACTGAATGTTGAAATGAGAGTGACCAAGAAATGAACAATTCTAACATTCAATAACGATTTATACCACAAAAAACTTATTTAAAATAAATTTCGTGCTTTAAAGAGATCTACATTTTTTGTGTAGCACGGTTTCGTCTACTGCTTGTTTACCAGTTATACAAAATTCCTTTCGGATGAAGAGGACTTCATTGGTTATTTCCCGAAAATTCAAGATATGGATTTTATTTGTGATGTAAACAGCTTTCATATATGACATATTAATCAAAATTGTTAAAGCCATTTTTGGAAAATAAAACGTTTCGAGAAATGTTTCATGTAAAGTATAGAATGTGGTGCGAAGATTTTGTTAGAATCTTCGTTTCGCATCTTTGGAAGATATGAAGGGGACAAGGTACTCTGAAATGGTCAAAAATAATTTTTTTTCTTTTAGGCACTCATAAAATCCCTATTATTTCCAGTTTCAGAATATATATATTTTTGGGGTTTAAGAGATTTTTAAGAGATTTAAATGCTAGTCTGCATTCCATTAAACCTGTCATGCAACGCCTCTTTTTGGAAAGTGTTTGTATCGTTCAACAACGACCGACTATATCATGCCAAGCGAGCAGTTCAACAATTAACAAAAGAGGTCAGGACGAAGAGAAGGCAATCAGAAAAGCTGAAGCAAGCCAGGAATGAAGGTGCAGATGATTATGACGCTGGAATGTACTGAAGTGTGTCAGAATTTTAATGTTCAAAACAACATTTTTGGATACTTGGGTACCTTTTTCGCAGAAAGTATGAGAGGTAGAGAACTGAAATTTTCAGTACATGTATACAACACATAGTTAAACCTTATGAACCTCCATCATAATTTTATAACGTATATTAGTGATATTAAGAAAGCAACAACATTGCAGATTTTCCACATTTTTACTTTTTTGACTTTGCAAATATTTTTTTTCAGTTTCTAGTGAACTAATATACATAACTAATAATTGAGGTTCAGAATATAACTGCTTTTACTAAGAACAAGCATGCAAAAGTGTGATTCTGTATTGCAAGTAGTATCGGAGAAAAAGGTACATGAATTCACATGTTTTAAGAGTATATTTTATTATTTTTCTACTGAATGAAATAATTTTACGGCCTCAACTACAGAAGCTATCAATGCAAACAACCATTTGAAATAATTTTCATGATTTATAGAATAATTCATGAAAAGTTCAGGAAAAATCATTGAGAAGTTTAAGAGCAGTGGTAATTTAACACACTTAAGGTGTAATTTCCATATGTTCAGGCTACCTTATCCCCTTAAACTTAAATACCAAGTTTGGTATTTATCCGACTTTTCGTTTGAGTTATGGCGTTCACAGACATACAGATACACATACACATATAAGAAATGTTTCCAAAAATTATTTATTTGGGTTCAGGCTGCCTGGCTTGTAACTAATTTTTGGGTGGAATGTAATGCCTCCGCTACTTACTATGCGTAGTAGAGAAAGTAAAAATACTATTGCGATCTAGGAAAATCGGCCACATATTCTACTCTCGAGTGTACTTACCTCAGTGTTTTCAACTTTTCATCTAAACCGCTTTGAAGGTAGTATTGAACATCTGTGTAACGAAATATTTATACACGATGTAATTTGACATATGTTATAGGCGTTGCTAAGTTTATAAGTATTTACTGCTGCAAATTGAGACAGTATTTTTAACACTTAAATAATTTCAGTCTAATTATATAATATGTAAATTCAATAACAGCCTTAAAGCAATATGTGTATGTAATAATTTGTAAAATGTATGTAACAGTCATTGCATATGTTTATATTATTGTATCCATGTGTAATAATGTTATGTGAATGTATTACGTAATTTAATAATATAGGAGCTGTGAGAATAATAGGTTAAACATTGCTAACAATGAGGTAACCTTGAGGCAATAATTAGTTCGAGAGTTTAACAATACTACTTTGATTCTTGGAAGCAATAATGTAACTTTAATGACAGTTTATAAAAAATAGCCAATCAACAAACAGAAAAGCTTTAGTTAAATGCAGGTATTCTATTGGAGTAGGATTAGCCAATCAGAAACTGAAAAGGAGAAAGTTTTACAAATTTAGAGTTCCGTTGCCTGCAGACAGCGTTACTAACCAGACGCAAAAAGTGTCCTCAAGAAATATAATATGTATTCGTGTGAGACGAAAAATAAGTTTACGTGTTAAAAAGTGTAATTAATTAATAAAAATAAGCTCACAGCGCTCTATATAAGTGAAGTGTTATTTAAATCGTATCAAGTACTAATAAAAGGAGTGAAGTAAAAATATAATCTGTGTAACCCTACAAACATGTCTCTAACAATAATAATGACGCAGCCGAGGCAAACATAAATATTAAATATTTAAAGAAACAGTCAAATTACAAAGTTAATATTTTTTTTTAAACTTGGGGCAAAGGACACCTGAAGGTACATTTGGGGCGAAGACTAACGGAAACTGTTTACCATACGTGCAGTTGCAACTACTACAAGTTCAGCTCCCCAACAGTTGAAATATAATACAACTCCTTCAATACAACCTTTCTTCAAATTGACGCCCAAAGCGTGGTGCAAATAACGTAACAAACCATCTTCTCAACATGAATTAGCCACTATGTCAGACACGTAAAAGTGCTCTGGAGAACCACATGTGACCTTGCTGACATGGGCAGCATCAACAACTATGGCTATGTTTGTTATCTTACTGTTCACGTATGGGTTCGTTAAACTTTATGCTGTGTTTTCTTTCCAAATCATATTTGTCTGAAGCTCCTTTTCAGCAGTTTTCCAACTGTTCTAAGTCCTCATCCCGTGTTTGTGTTTTGTCACTGCCAATATGATGCGAGCTGCTTCTACACAGCATATAAAAGCTAGACATTTACCGCATAGTGGCAAATTTGTTTGTAAAGGATTAAATGGAGCCGAATTATACAGAGCTAAAAGCGCTGCAGCGTGGAGACTCCAGCCATTGACCTGGGCGTTATTTTTAAACCCACCAAAAATAAAACTTGAGTAGACTATCAATGTAAGGAATAGTGTACACAGTTCGGTATCTGCTTGCTTTCCATGCCTGTTAAAGCTTGTAATATATTAACACATTCCTTGGTGCAACTTCAGCAGTATTGCCAACTCCACTAGCCAACTTTTCATTAGAAAGTGTTCGAAAATTTCAGATTTCAGTAGGTACATTAAAAGTAATATTATAACTAACACTGGCTTAATAGCTCAGCTGTTAGAACGCTTTCCTGATGTTCCAAGAGTGCTGAGGTGCTGGAGATTTAGTTTTATTTATTTATTTCTATAAATAAGGTTCATAGGTATGTCCAGAGTCTGGCGTAGGGTGTAAGTGTGCTTGTTTTACTTGTGTGTTCCCGTTCTTTAATAACCAGTTACCTATAATTAATAATTATAAAGACTGCCACAGGTAAGCTACTTGAATATTGCGTAACATGAATGTGATCTCAGATTTATAAAGCAGAAATTTCGTTATTGGCTTACACAATTGCCCACATTAAAATATCAGGAGATTTGCTCGTTTCCATTAAATAAATAGGTAGAGAGTAGACAAGTGGAGAAATTAGAAGTTGTACTAAAAATCAATAGGATTGGCAACACTGAACTGTAGTTGCCACTTACGTTTAATTTTCAAGGATTCTTGATTGCAGTGTTTTGTAATTATGTAAAATTAGACTACCTTAGTGTTAAAATGGATGTATTTTCACTTACTATTTTGAAAGGTATATTAGGTTATGGCTCTAAACGGGTGCCCTTCTTAATATTCCTTATAAGAGTCCCTTACCAGTATTTCACCAGTATAGCGAACTTTGTTTTGCCATAGTTTATCATCAAGCCTCCCCATGCCCCGCCATGATTACAGATTCAAGAGTTTCTCTTGAAGGACGCGAATGGAAGCCCGCCGCCCCCATGGTACTGCTCTACGAATCCGCTCTGCAATAGTGGTTTACCGTTTCTCCCCACGTGATGCTAACGATGTCATGTGAACACATTTCCCTTTCCTTTCGCTATAAAAAGTATTCGAAGTGACGACACTTTGCATCTATAAAAGCTTGATACCTATTTTGAGCATATTACTGAACACTCGGCGAATTCCTGCAACCGAAATATTGGAAAACGCATTTCGCATAGTCTTCTAATTCCTTGAGATTTTGGAGATTTGTTGCATAAGCTTTATCTTTAACTATTCCCCTAATAGATGATGATGATCACAATCCCGTGGCTCTGTAGCCCGTTAAGGACCTAGTTCTGCCAACAAAACTGCCGGCCTCACGCACACGTACGCATGGCACAGGTGGTTGATAATCCAACCGGTACTGGGAAATGATGTGGCCAGTATCACGCATCCCCCAGCCGGAATATTGGCTTCCGCGTCCGGGATCGCTGCCTATCGTAGCTCCTCAATTTCCTCACGATGTTGGAGCACCGGTCCTGTACCCGGGACTTAAAACACGTACCCCCATGAGCGAGATCGAACCCGGGCGCATACCGTGCCCAGGAACCAGAGCTCTGCGCTCTAACCACAGCGCAGAACCGCTATAGATAATTATAACATAGATATGAATTGGAGAGTGAGGGGCAGTCAGTTATTCATCAAAAATACGTTGTAATGGGAGGAAGTGATTCTCTTGAAATTTTCTCCAGGACCTCCTCTAATTTTTTTCCTCAGTATGTTTCTTTTTGTCTAACGCGATTCCAGTTTACATTTTCCTAAAATTACATAAATAGTAGACTTGTTAGGAATGGTTTCTCCAGGAAATTTCTGTATGAATTAAAGCTGACAATCCACTGCAGCAAAACGTAACTCAACACACGCTGTTGTAAAGTTTACAAAAACAATTGGAAATACTGTTACTATTAACACTCAAACAACCATTCTATTAAATAAACCGATTCCACGATAATTGCATACAGTAAGCACAATCAACAGCCAACTTCACATAAAGTTATTCCCATTAGATATACAGTATGGCAAGCAACCTTAAACCGCCAGTGCTACTACTCTGCACAGGCGCAAGAGCTAGGCTATTGATGAGATTATGGTTACATCACTTTGATTTTACCTTCTTATTATGTATTAGGACCCTGCATACGTTTTTCACAGCCCATTTTTCCATTTGTGCATCCTTGTGTTCCAGAAGAACCATTTAAGCTAGATTTATGAAAGCACTTCTCTCTATAAGAGTTTTCAAGACGTTTCTAATAGTATTACTGAATCGTTGCACCCTGCAACGATTTTCTATCAGATACGGCTTGTAACTTCTGAGACTTCATATCTGTAGGCAAAGTAACAAAGTTTGACAGCGTTTTTGTCTTTACATAATGTTTTGTTATTAGTGCAGACACTAACAAAGCCGCGAAAACCGAGGTTTATACATAGAACCAATATTTATTATTTTCTATATAACAGGCTAAAATTCATTCAATTGATTGCAGAAAAAAAGAATGTGAATTGTTTGTGATGAGATTCTGAGCAAAAAATATGTGTTGAAATGTAGATATTTTTAAAAATAAGCATTGTTTGTCTTTTTTATACCTCATACTCCAATAAGCAAGGAAGGAAAATCTTATGTTGGTATCTCGTATCACATCTGACGAAAGTGGACCTAAATCTAAGAAATTTAACTTTACCAATATAGACAGTACAACTGCTCTTAAGACTGTCGAGTTTAAGGGACTCGTTATTATTTTCACATCTACAGTAATGAAGTGTACTATTCATATGGCGTGATTTAGCCTCTTATTTCCAAATTTACCGAACAGGATAGCACTAACGTCTGTGGCTCGGATTCGGGAGGTCCCGTGTTCAAACCCTCGGGGAAGACCAAGCTGATCGAAGATTTTATCGCGGTTTTCCTCGATTGCTAGTCGAACGCTGGGTTGAATAATTTTATATGGGAATTTTCCTACCATCCCTTTCATCACTACACTTCATTTCCTTCTTCTTCACACCCAAACCAGGCATTGTGCTGATCACCCATCCAGGATATACTATGATTCAGTGTTTGCTTGCTCCTGGAGAAAGCCAACTTGGGGGTTAAGTCCTACAAAGAGGAGGGTAATCAGTTAAAGAAGAAGTTTGTAACTTTGGTTCAATGCAGTTAAGTTTGTGAACGGTGCAAACTGCAGGAAATTGAATAAATTAATCTTAAACGTGGCGAGGGACGTTAATTGTAATGAATGAATCCACCAATGAAATATTTTCATGCGTTTATGAGCAGGTATCAAAAGCTAATGAGGTGATTGTAATCACAATACTTTCGTGATTTTTTCTAAGGCGCATGATTCCTAAAGTGCTGAATCTGCTTAAAAAGTTCATAATTAACTTAAATCTTCCTTTAAAATATGTGTCATTCATAACGTATACACACTCTTGCTTTTAATACTTTCGATTAACTACATTGTACATTCTATTTGTGATCATTTTTTAACTATTTCAATTATATTCAATTACATAACAAAATATTTTTTTCAGTGACGTTGTTCAATTTTTATATGACTATATTTGACGGTGTTGAAATTTTATTTGGGAAATAATTACTTAAGATGTCTGTATTGTTTAGGAAAACCGATTCGTAATACTAATGTTAATAATAAATTGGTTTCTTATTATAAAGGAATTTATATAAATTGCAGGCGTTGAAAAATTCTAGATAAACTGTGTAAGTCAATTATTTTCCTTCTTACGTTAATGCTAATCTCTTAACATCCTGTGAAGTACAGCAAGGAGAACATTAGGTAAGCAAGTCAAGTTACCCGTAGCTTGTTAAAGTCGCGCTGTACTGAATTGGACGGGAGAGCAGCAGATTGTGACTGGCTTGTGTGTTTGCGCTCTAGGTAAGGCGGGTAAATAAAGAAGCAGTATTTGCACGCTCCTAGCCATAAAGAGAAATCTGTTCAATTAACACGTTTAACGGTGCCACCCCATCGCAATCCACTAGACAGAAAAATAATGTAGTGTATACCATTGCCGACGATATGCAATTGAAGTTCACTTAGGCGCCGTTTCTCCCAACAAATGTTGAAGACAATTTTCTGTCCCGTTATCTTATATAATTTTAGTTTTTTCAAACATTCCTTGCACTTACTTGCGGAATGTTCTTGTTTTATGTCATCTGAATACTGCATGCTTTGAAATGCATATGCAACTTTCGATATTACTGAACTGAATGCTCTGTGGCTTGAGAGAATGCGTCCTTACTCCCGCCACAGAGGAACTCGCCGAGGAGTTCTTGGGCATAAAGGCAAAGGAAGAAGCGAAGTACCGTAGTGCTGAAGGGGCATGTTGTGGTTTGTACATATACGCAGTTGAAAATATAAGCAGCTAACCCAGGCTACCCTTCCCTTCGCTCCACCTCTCCGCACCTATTACCCATGATTCTTCAGAACCGCTCATTAGTCACGCAGCTCTGCTACGTGACATGTAATTGGGATTGCCAACCCTGTTCTTAGCAGCAGCACTCAAAATTTTATCCTCTAGTTTGTAAACTTCAAGCTGAAAAATCTTGTAAAAAATAATAAAACTGGGAAATATGCAAGCAAGGTACATATAACAATAAAATGTTTTGCTAAATGTATTGTTAAATGTATAACAATACCCGTAAATGTTTGGGCAGGCATTTTATATCAAAGCTTATATCTGAACCTTATGGAACTTGAAAAACCGTGCGAAAACCGGTCGCTGAAGAATGTGAGGGCACGATGGCTCGTGTTACATAGTCCGGAGTCTAGATACACTTTAATCTGACAGTACGAATGCAGAAAGCTTATTGCTTACTTGTGATTCAGTACCAAAAATTTGGAATTAGGTTGTAGGAATCTGATAAAATATATAATGTGGATTATCTTTGTCATTTACTTATCATTGTTTCCTTTTAAACTGAAGTGAAACTGATGTTTAAGCTGACATATTTCCATTTCAGTTATATTTTCATGGAAAACTTAAAAATGAATGGAAAATCTTGTATTGTTGAAAAGAATGATTGAAGCGAAATGACGAGGAATTAGATTTGAAGTGTCTGAATTTCTCTTTGAAATCTGTATATTCTTTATAATGTCGAATATGTAAAAATCGCTGTGACGAACAAAAAGATATTCTATGATGCTAGATATACATGAAGTTATTCAGTTTTGGAATTTAAAAAGCATTGCTGAAATAAGTATAAATATGCTCTCATTTTTCCGGTAAACCACAAGATCTCAAATTTAGTTTGAGATGACATATCCTAATGGCGACTTACAGTATCGTAAGACCTGGGCTTCCTAGTCCGACCAACTATTGGGTCAATCAATGGAATTAATTGTTCTTTCACACAAGCCGTGTGTAGGACAACATTGGAAAAGTAGAATCAGGCTGAAAATTTCAATTCCATAGCCACGATCTGAACCACGGATCCTCTGGTTTCCGCCCAGTTACTTTAAAAACTAAGTCGCCATTGGGTATGTCATCTCGAAATGAATTTGAGATCTCTTGTGGTTCACTGGAAAAATGCGAGTCCGTTTGGGAGTTTGATGTCGTGCCGGTATGTTGCCATTGTAGCTCAATTGTGTAGAGCAACATTTTTAACCTTGTCCTTCACACGGCTTGTGTGAAAGAGCAATTAATTTCAAGTAAACATACTGCATGAGTCTTCTCATTCTGCGGATTGGTAACTAGGTAACCCTGCATTTTACAGACGATGCGAAATACAGGTGCTGACACCGCATTCACCAGCCCGCTGACTAAGGCTACGGAGGTGCTCGCTGTTAACGTACTCTAGAGCGCAATTATTAATATGATGGAAACTCATGGGGAAGGTTGGAAGTTTAAATCACGCCTGCAAATAAATGAGTTTTTTTATTCATTTTTGTTCATGTTTCGAGAACGTTTTAACAAATCATGATGTCTTTCCGAATGCACTAGAAAGTGTATTTATATAAATACGAAGTTCCAGCCATTCGTGCTCACTGTGAAACAATGTTTTCTAATAGTATCTGGACATGCTGTTAGTACACGGGGAAGCGCAGCAGAATACAACGGAGGCACGTCGTCTATACCGAAGGAGGTTTCCGCAGAGAACACTTCCTACAGTTCACACGTTTTTGCGAGTTGCGAACCGCGTTCTGGAATCACGAACAGTGCACAAGACACCACATCTACGAAAAGATCACCCTGTCTGTGAACAAGCAACGACAAATTATGTAACTTTGTATTCAGCATCCGCATTCTAGTACGAGGGACATTCATAGGCATTTGAATATTAACCAATCTTCCGCGTGGAGCATACTACATCATGCAAAGTTTCACCCTTATCTTCAAATACACCAGGAGCTACTACACCCGGACCATGGACGGAGAGTGGCGTTCGTTAGGTGGATCATGTGACAAACTGAACAAGATCCACGTTCTTTGGCAACTGTGTTATTTACAGACGAAGCAGGGTTCCACAACACAGGCCATGTAATTCGCCACAACATGCATTACTGGAGCGCTGTAAACCCACATTGAATGCGAGAGGTGGCCTTACAAGTTCGATGGAGTTTCATCGTTTGGGCTGTATATTCGTGATCATCTATTAGGCCGGTATTTTTATGATGGCCAACTCCACTTCCTACAACACTAGCTGCCTACTCTACTAGATTAAGTGCTGTTGCAGAGCCGACTGTGTGGTACCAACATATGGGGCGCCAGCTCATTCGGCCCATCGTGTAACGGCTTATCTCGATGCCACCTACCCTGAGCGATGGATCGGAAGACATTGGCCAATAGGCTGACGAGCTCGCTCACCTGATCTAACCGCATTAGATTTCTTCTCAAGGGGTTTTCTTAAAGATAATATTGTACCAGGAGCGGCTAATTATCCCTCAACAGCTCAGGGAACGCATTATCTTAGCTTGCCGTGACATCACACCAGCCGTGTTGCGCCGGATTAGCTGGCGATAATGGTTAGACTGAGATTTTACATATGCCGGCATAGTGGCCGTTTCGAACCCCTATTACAACCACATGGAGGAAACGGATAAATTGTAAAGGTTTAGCTGTGTGACCGTCCGGCATGATGTCATAGTCACTGTTAAATGCACTACTTTGGGAACCAGAGAGATTCACAACGATCATAATATGGCTTGCAAACGTTATCTAGTTTGTATGTACATACTGCATTTTGTAAACTCTCAGAAGAATTTATTGACTTTCGTTTTTATGAAACAATAGCTTTAAATAGTGAAATATTATTTAATGAAGCCTTGTGTTTGTGAGTTATAATTACAACGTTATATGCATTTATTTATGATGTTCATTAAAGCATATACTAGCAAGTAACAATTTGTGTTTTAATGAAATTCGCATAATTAAACTGATTAGGTGAAACGACACTCCCATCCCAAACTATCAGTTCTCGTTAAATTTACTAAACATAAAAATACCTTCAAGTGGCAGTATTGGAACCTGAGACCACTGGAGGCCAACGCACACATTGTTGCGCTACGAGTGCAAGTCACTGCACGCACAGCGGTGCAAACTAGTCATTTCGGCCGAAATTGATACGACGCGATGCAGTAGACAGTGTTTACGGCATAACCTGTACAACGCCGGGACTGTTTATCTTCTCAATCCGCAGGCTGAGAAGACTCGTCCGATATGTTCCAATGCATGCGTTCCACCAATTGTTATGATAGGCCTATGACTTTCTTATCGCACCTACTTCAAGTAGATTGGTAAAATACCGTGACAAGTAGAGCATTTTAAACACCGAAGACTTCGTATCAAAAATTAAAACTGAAAATTCAATCGCGCCTTGGATCCTCTTAAAACTCAATAGATTAAACTAATATGACTGCAAACTGCTTTGGTACTCCATCGTCTACACTTGCAATTGCGACGAACTGACGCAGTTTGAATGGCGAACGCAGATTTTGTATCGCATCTAAGTATGTTCCTTGAGCTCTCTGATGTAAACTCTTTCAAAGGGAGCGGAGTCGTGAATTTGATTTCCCTAATTCTGCAACACGCTCATATCCCTGAGCCTATATCCATCTCATTCTCGCGAGGAGATTGTCAGTACACTTGGTGTATATCTGCTTACATCTCGCCTTCACTTTTTCTTCTATTGGCTTGTCCTTTGACGGCTTGCGATGCTTTCCTCTTGCTTTGATGTTTTAAATTGTGTTTCCATAAGGCTGGCATTGCACGTATGGGCTAAAAATTCTCCCAACCTCGAGGATTCTGCAGATCTTTGTATCCCATAGGTTTCAGCAAGGTTCTTTACAAACTAGAATAACACATTTTGTACTAATGTTGCTATTTTAGCTGTATATAGTTTGTGGCAAAACATCTTCAATTTCTCTATCGCTTGCCTAAGGCAAATGTTGCATTCGACTAAAAAAAATATACGCAGCATTCACATGCCTCTCTCTACTCACTCTTCTACATATTATTCTTAAAAACCCTTATTATTCTATCTACTTCTTGTAATACAGACAAATATTTATTATTCATTTCCAAATTTCTTTGTAGCTACAGAACAACACAGTACTCAAAAGCGATACTCAAATCTTTTTAAAGACGAAGTGATGGCTCTGATTTTGTTTTTTGCATAAACACGAAAGAGAGAGAAAGAAAAAAATAATAGCGATTTGCAATTGAGAGAAGGTAAAACAAACCGTTGACAAAAATATCTCGAAATGGTTAATGTTACAATTTTTGACATAAATTGTGTGCTTAAATGAGATTTAAATTTTTGGCGTAGTAAGGTTTTGTCTATCTCTTACGGTTTATCAGTTATATAAAAGCGGTTCAGAATAAAGAGGACTTCAGAGATATTCCCAGAAAATTCAAGATACACATTGTATTTGTCATGAAAATAACTAAAATATACCGTATTTTAAACAAAATCGTTAGCAAATTTTGAGAAAATCGAAAATTTCCAAAAACGTGTAAAATTTGATGTGGAGGTTTTCTAAAATCTTCGTGTCACATCCTTGGAAGGGCCGAAACTTAAATACCAAGTTTTGTATTTAACAGATTTTTCGTTTGAGTTATGCTCTTCACATACACATACACGAACCTTTTTCCAAATATGCTTTTTGTGGAGTTCAGGGAGACCTCAAAGCATGTACTTCCGATGAAATCTCAACATATAATTTTTTGGTAGAATACAATACTCCCTCTACTTACTGTAAGTGCGTAGTAGAGAAAGTAACAATTTGATATCAAAATTTCAGCGGAAAGGCATGGTTTGGAATCCTCTGAATTATGAAGGGCATTTTTGGAAAAGAAAGGTTGTGTAGTTATGACGAGGAGAAGGACGGCAGAAAGCTATTTAAATTGAAATGTAAACATCATATACATAAAACTTCATATTTAAAGCTTAGGTCTTTTGAAGATAAATGAAGATTTTCATAGGATTTATCCCGCTAAACAGCTCTTTAGATAGAATATTTGTATCTATCTTTCTGATTTCACAAAAATACATTTAACCATTTTGTTTAAAATATATTTTTTGCGATACAGGGCCAAATTCTTTTTCCTTTCAATTAATATACTTCATGGCCTGTTTTGGACGCATTTCTATCCCTTAGCTGCTGCATCTATAGCTTTCTTTCACCTAAACATATAATAAAGTCAATCTTAGGGATTGACGGATTGCCCTCCTCGTTGTAGAATTTAAGCTAACGGCTTGGGTCGATAGCTGTGGAGAACAAGCAAACTGGAACATAGTATATCCAGGATGGCGATCCACCCATGCTGGTATGGCGGTGAAGAAGGAATGAAATGAAAGGGATAATAGGAAAAATCGCGGATTGAATTATCCAAACCAGCATTAACCTAGCGGACGGTAAAACCGAGAAAAAATGTTTGAGACGTAGTCGATGTTTCCACGTAAATTAGGTGTAATTTGGCGCCGATCTGGGTATCACGCACCGCTTGCTCCATGAGATTAATAACGCGTATAGTTGAAAAATAAGTTCCAGAAAAAGTTTATTGGAATTGTCTTCTCTCACACATACATTTTAGAAAACACAACTGGATTTTAAACAGCGAAATTTGTATAAAAGAGGTAGTTTGGAAAGTAGGATCTAAGCTTTCTCAAAGGTGCATGTTTTAGCATCCAAATCTACGGCACTTTTCTTTCGATTTATGATAAAATTGGCATCGTAATTTTGAATTTATAGCATGTTTTACCCCTCCAAAAAAGATAAACTTAATCCTAGGATTTTGTGTATTCCAATTTTTAAAACGTCTAATAAATGATATCTGTATTTTCAGAAAACAAAATTTAAAACTGTTAAAATATTCCAGTGGTGAAATAATAGTTTTAAAACTTGTTAGATTTATATACAAAGAATATCGCGCTTTAAACAGACAAATATTCAGATTTTGTTTTTGGTTATGTTTAACGGAAGCTCTTATTATATATGGCACCATAGGCGGTGGACACTGGTGATACATAAAATGAAATGATAATGGGAAAAGAAAGTTTGGGAATGAAACATTCCAGACATAAATTTAGAGTAATTACCCGGGATAAAACCTCTCAGTTAAAGAGTACGTCTTGGAAGGATTTAGAACGCGGACGTCCCATTAACGAGTACGTGTCTTAACGACCTCGGCTACTCATGTCTGTTATGAGGAGGCTAAGGATCCAGCACAAGTTAGCAACCAATCATGTGAAATCTTACCATAGAGTTCCGTAAACACAGTACTGCTACTGTAAACAGAACAGTCTAGTGATGGTGGAAAATAAAGTACACATGCATCGGAAGTGTATGTATTGTACCTCTAGTCACGAAGCGATTGTACACGGTCTCACAGGTAAACAAAATTCCAATGCGCCACCTCACTCCACTCTGCTCGATGCGCAGTAAACTTCACTTCACTCTTAAGTCGCCTGGGATCCTTAGCTGGGACTCGAGGCTAATAAAAATTATATATAAAGATATTTATATTGTAATAAATTTATAGTTAATGTGAGTATTTTGAATTTCAACAAAATTTATAGAAATGTGGAAAAAATTCTTCCGTGTGTCTACTTACTCTTAACTCTTCAATTAGAATTCTCTTATCGACTGAGGCCAAAACATCGGTGCTTCACCACCTATCCATTTGTGTAAGCATAACTGATCTGCCAGTCGCTTAAGCAAACTGAGTATTGATTACCTAGGACAATGCAGTATTAGACACTGTTAAAATAAAATAACGATTTGGGCTCCAATTTATTTTTGATTTGTGAGTAAATATAATGGAAAGGAATTCTTGGAGTTGAATATCGGTTTAAGACGATCACAAAATTTCTAGCGAGTTTTCAGCATTTTCAAGTGCAGCTCAGTGGGTCCCACATGTTGGCTGACAGTCGGGTAGGGAGGAATAGCCATTAAAATGCATGAAACGGCCGGAGTAGCCCTGCACGGATTGTTACGTCACTCAAAGGGGCAGGTTATTAGTCAAGACTGGCAACTGACACTGTTCGTTCCCTTACCCAAGAAACCACACACTCACATCTCTAATTTAATTTCACCAACAAGGAGAAATGGGAGCAAATTTTACATGTCCCCATCTCTAAAACTACCTCTTTAGGAAGCACAGAAAGCTGTGTAGTTTTCTAGAAGACTGATTATAATTGTAAACAGAGAATGTAATACAAATGTACAAATAACGGTTAACGACCTCGCTGGTATAGTAGCGTTCAGTTCAGTTGGTACTGAAGTGCCAATTACCACTTGCTCTGGTAATGTCTATCTTCTTTCCCCCGTTTCCTGCTCTCAACTCCCAAATGCTGACCTAACAACTTTGACTCGCCAATTCACTCATCATTCATTACTAATGTTCTCAATATTTTCTTTATCACATTGAGCGAAACACTGACCAATATAATAGTAGTTTATGCAACAAATGGATAAACTTGATTATGGCTCTAGTGAATATTTGATTTGTTGCAATAATTTTCACGACTGTCACATTAAGATTATCCACGAGCTCGATACGACATTGTATACAACTTTAGCATTATAAATAATAGGAATAAAGCATTAAATAATTCGGCACATATAGCTGACAAGTGTATACTCGTAAATGAGACGTCTCCCTGCACCTGGCGTGCTGAGCGGCTAAGCAAGACAAACCACTTGCATGCATTCTCTTCCTGGGAGAGGAGTGAGCATTTATTATGACTGCGATGTGTCTTATCAGCACAGCATGGTAAGCAATTATAAATTCAGGTCTTAATTATTCTATGTTTAATAATGTACAGGGGAATTCTACATCGTCGTAGTTTAGAGAAAAGAATATTACAAAAGGGCTACATCTTCTCTCTATAAATCAAGTCAGTTTGGAATAACGGCATTACATCATTGCTATAGAAAATACATCATTGCTATTATTGGCACACGAGCCATAATGAGCTAATTATGCACGCAATTAATGCAGTAGGATGTAGGATGTGTTTATCGGAGAGAGGCACCACCAGCTTGATCTATTATGGCTACAGCCCCCAGGAGGCAGGGATGAGGGGAAGGAGCCGTAGGTGGTCTCAGGTTCGCAGGCAGATAAGCCCACAGTGACGCGTAAAAGTCCCTAATATTCCAGTTTGAACACCCGCGCACCAGTACAGGCGAAAAAGCCCGAGAGAGGTTGACGAAGCGACCCTAACGTGCGGGATAATGCACCTCAGCTTTCACAGGGAGAAATCTTTACAATGCGCAAGCAAGTACACCATCTGCCCGACACCGCCAGCACCGCAGGACCCGAAGACACGCCTAAAAAGTGGAATGAAAGGAAATGGGGGTATTTGCTTAGGCGATCAAGGGAAAGTCACGAAAAACCCCATGGTCAGTGTGGGCGGTCGCCGGGAATCGAATCCGGGACCTCCCAAACGCAGGCCACAATGTGGTAACAGCCTGTCTATAATGAAACGCTTGCATAAACAATAAATATGTAAATTATTTTCTAAGGTAATGTTTCACTATCAAGTTTTATTAGTAAGAAAATTAATGTTAGCAACGATATTGACTTGTTCGTTCTTCTCTTCCTAACACTAAATTAGTAAAATAGGAGCTAACTATTCAGTAAACAATTAAATTAGCTTTATAAAATAAGTTGAGTCGTTGGTTTTTACTCACATCACATGTTTGCTTGGATTTTCTTGCTCTGAAGCGCTTTCGGAGGACACTGCTCTTCCATCCTCAGTTAAAAACCAACTGAATTCAGCTTCTCTTCCCTGACCCCCAGGACTTGAATTCAACGATAAAAATTGCTGCCCCCTGTTGGGATAGTTGTTCATATTTGTAGTGGAATTACTGCCATCTGTGATGAAGGATGGTAACTCTCTTGTCTTCTCTCTTCTCTTCTACAAACTGATTGGATAAGCTGTATCAAAGGATTTAATGGTGCGATTTCAAAATTCAAAATATTCTTGATATAATGATGGATGAAAATCTTTTCCCAAATTTCCAAATGTGTAGGGACATGTATGTTTTTAATAGCGTAATGTCACGACCTATCTCATGGTTAGAGGTCCAGAAGTGGTAGGCAACTACAAATTTCTCCAGATGTTTTAATTTAATGTTTCCTTGGTGTTCACCCAAAAGTGTTTTTTAAATTCCTCCTAGATCTACCAACATAAAAACCTTACTATCTTGACATTGAATTTAATATATTCCTGATCTTTTTAATTATCTATTGGTTGGACAAAGGTGTATTCAACATATTTCTAGAAATAAACATATTTTGAGGTACAGGTTAGATGTTGTATTACCTAAATAATTTTTCAAAATATTTGAACATAACTGGGTGGTGTGTGAATTTCTTATACATCATATCCTCTACATTGTCATATGTAGAGTTTGTTCCTTTTTGTATTTAATAATTAAATTATTAACTAGCTGTGGGTTAAATCCATTTTGCATAGCCACATTTGTTCTGTATTCTAATTCACTGTCGTATTCTTCTTCCAAGGATATATCAATTGGCCTGAAAGCTAATATAGAACAAGACAAGATGCTCCCTTTTTGGATTTAATAATAAAAAGGAAGGATAATACCCTAATGTTTGGAATTTATAGAAAGCCTACCCATACAGATAACTACCTAAAAATAACCTCTATAACCCTATTTCACATCAAGGAGTGTTGAGAAGTTTAATGAACAAATTTCTAAATAAAGACAACTCCTATAATTGATATTATAACCTGACAGAGATATGTTTGAACTAAGTGGATTTTTTCTAAGGATGAAAGTGAAGAGAACAGAGTCATCACGCTTTAAATGAGGAAAACCAAAATAAAATGCACTTATAAATGCATAGGGAAAGAGGGGCAGTAACCGCAGAGAAAGAACCTAACATAAAGCAAATACAGAAACTGATAAACTTTTCAAGGAAAAAATGAGGAGTAAATGAATCGTCTAGTATCAAATGTATCAGTAACGGCTCGTGGGTATACATGTTAGGTGTTCACAAAATGTTAGTCAGACAATCCTGAAAATGTGAAATAGCATCTGTTGCATATCAGTAACGAACAAAATTATACAAATGTAGCCGCTCCTAACAGCAACAACAATAATAATGCCTAGCTTTTCTGACGAAAGAAAGGGGTTTTTGTGAGCGTTTGTTGTGTACATAATTCTTTTGTTACGCAACAATGAAGTAATGTGTAAATTAAATTGTAGTTCAGATTATGGATGGTATGGAGTAACCGGGAGAAGTTTCCACTCTTGTGCCATTACCTACTTCTGCTACAGTAACTAACATCGGCCGTAATGTGCTACCACATAGTGGCATTGACGTAAAATTGTGGTGATAGTATGGAAACAGAGTCGGGAAAAGCTTCGTCAGCTCATGTACTTCCAAGTGTGTACGGTCCGCATATATTTGGCCCCATAAGGTAATTAGGTGACGGCCCTCGTAGCCGTGGTCGCTGCGGTGTGTACCTTCGGCGCTTCTTACAAGCTGAGGGTCGCGGGTTCAAGTCCCGCCATGGGCATGGGTGCTTCTTTGTGTGTGTGTGTGTGTGTGTGTGTGTGTGTGTGTAATTGCGGTAATAAGCGGTAATACAAAACATTAAAAACACAGTAATGATGAATGGGTAATCAACGGAACTTTAAAAAAAGAAATAGGTTATACCGCTTGCGCAGAAACTCTTTAAAACGTGCACAAATCAGGATGTCTTAGCAACCCTGATGCCACTACTCGTGGAGTTTAGAGATTTAAATGCCGTACATTTTAAATTACCGTATATATGTCATGCTTAATAACATTCAAAGAAAGAAAAAAGAGTCTACTATACTTTAATGCAAATAAATATTTGCAGAAATAGCTACATAACACATTACTTTATGCTAGATACAAAGCGAACAGCGATAGTTAAATGTATAGAACTGGACGCTATACGCTGCCTGAAAATTCCAAGTCTGTTCGTGATATTGCCAGAATGTTGACAGGTCTTCAAGAGAATGGCCAAGTAATAACAATTCGAACCATGAATAACGGCAATTTCAGAAATGGATTATACACAGAAAAGTTATATGAAATAAATGTTTCAAAGAGATCTAAATTTCTTGTGTAGTACGTTTTCGTCTATTACTTAACGTTTACCAGTTACACAACATTATACAAAATTCGTTCCAAATGAAGAGGACTTCCTAGGCTATTCCTAAAACATTCCAAACGTAAATTTTATTTGTCATGTAAACATCTTTAATATATGGTAATGTAATCAAAATCGTTAGCAAGTTTTAGAAAGTAAAAAATTTCGAGAAATCTTCCATGCAAAAGGTAGTTTAGGATGCGGGAATTTTCTTCAAAATCTTAGTGTTACATCTTTGGAAGGTATTGAATTTAAGCACCAAGTTTAGCGCTTATCCGACTTATCGTTTTTGAATTATGTTCCTCACATACACACACACACAACATATACACACACGGACCTTTTTCTCAAAATGTTTCTTTTTAATGTAGGGTCCTCAAAAACATGTATTTCTGGTAAAATCTCGGTGTTGAATTTTTGGGCGGAATGCAATACCTTCCTACTTGAAGTTAATGGTTACGAAAGTCAAACATAGAGAAATGAAGATGTAGTGGAGCAGGTGGACAGCTTTTAGCCTCTTGGTGTATACCATAAGTTGTTTTAAATGAGCTGTTGTTGAAAGATCAAACAGAGTATAGTTGTGGCAAGGGAAACTTATAGTAAAATATATTCTGCAAATCCTTGAAGAAGGAAGATATTAATGAAGTGTTTTGTATGGAGTGCACTGTACATCGCGGAGACTTGAACGCTATGGTGAAGCGAAAAAAATAATCGAAACCATTTGAAGTGTAGACTTGTCAAGCATTTGGAGTGAAGATCAAAATAAATTATGTTTCTAAACGAGTTGGGAATAGGGCAATGCTTAAACTGACCTGAAAGATGAAAAGAAAGATTGCGAAGAGAGATATCGGAAGGAATGGTGATTGGGGTTAAGTTTCGATAAGAAGATACGTGTCATATGCAAAGCGAAAAGTAAAGCAGGAAAAATGTGAGGAGGCTGACAAGTCGAATGTTAAAAATTAAAATTAAATTGGGTTGTATTTATTGACGCTCTTTAATTGCTAAGGCTCTTAGCGTCTCATTCTATATTGGGCGTGAAAGACCGGAAATTTTGCTCAGAGGCCTGGTTATCAGGCTTGAGGTTCTTTTACGTGCCGTAAATCTACGGCTTTACTTCCCTTCTGAAGGAAACTATGCTAAGGATATTTATGCCCGAAAAAAAATCTGTCACCTCCGTCTGCTGGTTTGAACACGTGACCTCAGGAATTGGAGGCTAACATGGTACCCCTAGACCACGAAGGACGACAAGTCGAATGTTGACATGACCATACATCGTTTTGGAAACATTCGCTGAACTCAAAAAAGTAGTTACTAAACATTCATCTGAACTAGCACACTTATCCACAATTTTAACGGGATAATAATACAAACATATGTATAAACTTGCTTACAGGTGGAATTCCAAATCGCATCTTCCAAAATAACAAAACAAACCACCGGATGGTTGGCACTCACATAATTTTCACTACCCATTCTTCAACAAACTATCATTGCAAAAGCTTATTTTTCAGTATGCTTTATCTTAATCGAGGCTTAAGGGATAGGCAAATATTTTAAGAACGGGTCACTGTGACGCCTTTGGAATTCCTTTCTCCTCACATGACCACAAGAAAAAAATCGGATGTGTGGCATTTACATGACTTTCTCTACTCTTGTATAAATTATTTTTACAAACGTTTATTCTCCATCTACTCTAGTCGAGATAAATATTTACAGAAACTTATCTTTTTGCTAATTTTTTTAATTATATGGTAGGCTTTAAGTGATAGTCAAATCTTTTAAGAGCTGGTTGCTATGTGGAGCGTTATGTCCTGGACATAAAAAAAATGAATAAGGAATTCCCATTTGAGAAGAAGTGTAAATATTGGAAAACAAATAACAAGATATATCTCAGAATTTATTTGTTTTTTAAATTATTTGAAACTCACAAAAAATGTATGTCATATAAATTGTTCGTTTTGTGTAGAAAAATTTTGTCTATCTCTTACGGTTTACCAGTTATCCAAAAGCCATTCAGAAAGAAGTGGAGTTTTGGGGACATTCCCAGAAAATTCAAGATATAGATTTTATTTGTCATAAAAGTATCTTAAATATTTGATATTTTAATCAAATTCGTTAGAGCCATTTTTAAGAAAATCAAAACTTTCGAAAGATGTTCCATGTAAAGAGTAGTCTGGGGTCGCATCTTTAAAAGGTGCTGAACCTAAGTTACCAAGTTTGGTATTTATCTGAATTTTCATTTTTGAGTTACGCTGTTTACAGACACACATACACACAAACGGACGTTTTTCTAGAAGTACTTCTTTGGAATTCAGAGGGCCTCAAAATGTGTAGTTCCGGGAAAATCTCGATATCGAATTTTTGAGTGCAATGCAATACTTCCTCTACTTACCACACATATAGGGAAAGCAAAAACGAATAGGGATTTTCCTCTTGAGAAAAGTTTAAGTATATAGAAATTTAAACCAATAATAATGAATATAATGGAAATCATTAATTCTACAATAATTTCATTTCGCATTCGAGTTTGATTTAACGAGTGTCGCGTACACGAAATCTGTATTTTTTATGTAGAAGATTTTAGGATTTACCAAGTACAAAACTCATTCAGAATGAAGAGAACTTCACAGGCTATTCCCAGAACATTGAAGATATACATTTTATTTGTGATGAAAATTTCTTAAATGTATAGCATTTAATAAAAATCATTAACCATTTTAAAAAATCTAAAAATTTAGAAAAATCTTCCTTGTTAGGTGTATTTCGGGTGTGTATTTCTTGAAAAATCTTCATGTCTTTTTGGAAGATGCGGAACTAAAATATCAAGTTTATTATTTGTCACACTCTTCGTTTTTGAGTTATATTGTTAAGAGATACACACGTGCGCACACGGAACTTTTTCTAAAAATGCTTTATAGGGTTCAGGGACCTTCAAAATATTTCATGACAAATCTCTTATCATTCTT
The DNA here is from genome assembly GCA_030765065.1 of Deroplatys truncata. NCBI lineage: Eukaryota > Metazoa > Arthropoda > Insecta > Mantodea > Mantidae > Deroplatys > Deroplatys truncata. The sequence continues at coordinate 149,652,940 of CM060984.1, read as the reverse complement.
CTAATAATACAATGACAATACATATCATTCTGCTATTAGAGGTAAGACGACTTATATGACGTCACGAGGAAGAAACCAGCCGCAACTACAGAAGACTACCACGGAAGAAAAAAGCCCTCCGACCCATCCTTATCAATGAAAGGGTTAACACAAAGGTGTCCGAGCCGTGGTCTTCCGTCATTGTCTCTTGGTACCTATGGATGAACCCCATTCTCGTATAAGCGGCATACAAAACTGCCCTTTTAGATGTATATTTTTCAGCAGTTTACAAAACACCCGCTCCTCAAAATATTTTCTGAACTATCCCAAAAAAAAACTACCTGTGTTACAAGAGATTTCCGGGTTGTTTGTTTGGCGCCATAATCCAACAGGTCGGACATAACAAAACGCTTGCGCCGCTCTTTGCCAAAACATCGACGGGAACAAAATACTTTTCTTTATTTATGTGCGCAATACTGCATTCTCTGTGAAGCTTCCAGAAGTAACCTTCTGTCTGTGATACATATTTCATGGTGAATACAAGACGGCTGGAAGGGGAGGGGGTTGCAAGCGCAATGCGGAGTCCGCCGTCGCCGCCGTCATGAGGGGGTGGGTCCGACAAAAAATGTAGCGAGGGGCGGTTCAACTGGATTATCTGTAGATATGCATGGTGCTACAACAGCAGCACCGAGAGATACGCCGTTATGGTGGACCTTTCCAGTAATACGGTACCTACAAATTGAAAAACTTAATGCATTTAAGTTTTTACACTGTCGGGTGTCGAAGATTTACAGACCTCCGCTACAGAGTGAGGTATAGATTTATTTTTTAATATTCACAAAAAGTATGTAACGTTTTGGACTGCAAAATAATACGTTGATTCACATATGTCTCTTATTAAGCCTATATGAGAATTCGCTTATGGGAGCGCACTAGATGAAATTAGGCTTTTTTGTGCATTTTCACTTTCTTTGCTACTCAACTATGAACGTAGAGGAAGCATTGCATTCCACCTAAAACTTCGATACCAAGATTTCAGCACAAATACACATTTTGAGGCGCTCTGAATAAGAAAAGCACCATCCGTGTGTGTGTGTGTGTGTGTGTGTGTGTGTGTGTGTGTGTGTGTAACTCAAAAAGAAAAGTCAGTTAAAATTAAACTTGGTAATTAAGCACAGCATCTTTGACGGATGAGAAACGAAGAGTTTCAAGAAAATATACCCCCCCCCAAACTATTGTCTACACGGACAAGCTTTTGTTATTGTTTTCTTTTCAGAAATAGCTAACGATTTTGATTAAATACTGTATGTTTAAGATATTTGCATGAAAAAAGTGTATCTCTGAAGTTTATGTGAATAGCCTGTGAAATTCTGTTCAGTCTAATGATTTTTATATAATCAGTAAACCATAACACGAACTAAATCTCAGTACGCAAAAAATGCAGATCCTGATAAACGTATAATAATGATGATAATAATAAGTAATATAATAATATATTATTATTATTATTATTATTATTGTTAAAGTTGTTATCTAAATGTTTGCCTTATTGAAAGTGACAAACACAACTACCTTGATAATTGGAATTCATTGTTCTTATTATTAAATTTGCTGTTATCTAGATCTTTGCCTTGTTGAAAGTGACAAACGCAACTATCTTGATAATTCGAATTAATTGTTCTTCCACACTAGCCGTGTGTTGGACTAGGTTGGAAAGGTAGTATCAGACGACTGAAAAATTCAATTTGAACCACCCATCTCCCTGTCTCCGTCCGGTTTCTCTAATCACTGAGCTACCATGGCAACATGCCGGTACCACATTAAATTCTCAAACCGATTTGCATTTTTCCCGGTAAAATACGAGGAGATCTCAAATTGTATTGAGATATACATCAATGGCGACTCACAATGCTGCAAGTACTTTTAAGTTCCGGGCTTCATAGTTTCGGCCACTGTTAGGTCAATTAATGAAATTAATTGTTTTTCACACAAGCCGTGTGTTGGACAAGGTTGGAAAGGTAGAATCAGACGACTGAAAAATTTAATGCCATAGCCGGGATTTGAACCACGGTTCTCCCGAAAAAATGCGAATCAGTTGGAGAATTTAATATCCTACTGACATGTTGACATGGTAGCTCAGTGGTTAGAGCAACCGGACGGAGAACCGGGAGATCCGTGGTATAAGTCCCGCCTATGGCATTGGATTTTTTAGTCGTCTGTTTCTAGCTTTCCTATCTTGATAATTGTTCTACCAACGGGATTCCATTCCTCAAGGGATGTCACACAGTTCAGCAGCATTTATAGCGTTTTGCATGCCTATTCGATGGCATCAATAACGTTAGACTTCATATCCCTTTCTAACGCAAAAGAAACATTTGAAAAATGGGATTTGGTTGCATGTACATTTTAACGTTATGGATAACTGATTTCTCACGCACCTCTCACTCCTCGGTGACGAGTCGCTAATCATATTACATGGGGCTAGCCCACCTCTAGTTATTAATTTCAATCGCAGTAGAATCCATTAAGAGAGAATATTTCTCACCCCTTCTTAGCTTTCCAGCAAATATAACATCGCTCATTGGTTCCTGCCTGTTTTAAGCCAATCATTGAAGGAAGTGAAGAGGGTTCTATGGAATCTAATTTTAAATAAGGTGGATACCTTACGACAGAAAAATGTTTTTATTATAGGATAACAGGCCACTGAACCCAAATGGGCGCGAATAAAAATAATGAAAAAGTGTTAACTTAAATTTCAGATCTATCGAAATTGCGTAAATAAGGAAACTTACCTGGACAAGTTTTAGGTAAGGCAAATTTTAAGTAAAAATGCTTTAACAAAGGCCTGTAACCGTTGAGATATTTTTGAACTTTGAATTCGTGTCCCATTATAAGTCCTCTCCCTATGGGCCATTAATTAGTAAACCAAAGACTATACTGTAAGTAATATGTATATTTGAATGAACTGCACCAAAAAGATTATATACTTAGTGGTCGAGCACACTATAATACGTTGCCTAGATGTGATATGACGTAACTGAACTGTTATGGCATCCATAATACTTCAGCGACTCATTCGGTGGTGCACGCAGCTCCCCTATCACCCATACCTTTTAACACCTTCAAAGCAGCAGTCCAGTGCATCTATTCCCCAGATTAACAGTGAAATATGTGTATTTAAAATAAAATAAGTTCTCATTGTAATTTTAACATTCTAATTAATTCAGGTCATTTAATTCCCTTCAATATGTGTTGCTTTCACGTTACCTGCAAAAAATCAATAATTACAGTGTGGACTCAACAGTGCTGCCATCTGTTGCACTACTCGCAAACGTGCTCAAGGACCTTCCCCCGATTAGCATTTAATTACACACAATTTCTAAGGTAAGCTCTTCATGTAAAAACTCAAAGTTTTGAAATTATATTGTGGTCGACTAAAACAGACGTATGCAACTTGGCTATAATGGTAATTAAGACGCTCATAAGAAAATTATGAAGACACATCCACGTCTTAATTTGAAGCAACATTCAGTACTAGCCACGGTCAAACTAATACAATCACTCATTAATGTAATAAGATATCTAATTCACAGCTTCTCAGCATCAACACATTAATAATTTCTTTCTTTAATATTTTGTTCTGTTTTACGTCTTATGTATTTCTGCCAATATTATACGTATATTAATTAAGAGGATGTTAAAAACACAAATATTCGTAATTAATACATGGTAGAGAATAAGTATATAACGTTATAACATATAAAATATAAAATAAGAGTGAAAGACCATTTTTAGCTATACAACCAATAATAAAGATTACGAGAAATGCATTGATACATGTCTATAATTCAAATACGCACGTTAAAGAGAACGGTTGAAGGGAACCTTAACAGAAGCTTGCCAGTCTTCGAGCAGGAAGGTAGTGTATAAGCTCGTCTCCAAATAGACCTAAACTACGTATTTAAAGTCTACCAATTATACATATTTTAACACAACAAAGGTGATAGTAAATTATGAATATGTACACGTGGTTTATTTAAAACACAAGTGAAATAATTAACAGAATACGTGTGTGCAAAACCTTTTAACCTTCTTCATATCCAATTCTGACAAGACACAAGGGCTCTCCGACACTAATTCAGCAGCCGTGGCACAATTATAAACTAATAATTACAATATACTAAAATACACACAAGAATACAGATATACGATCATCAGATTCCAGTCTACGAGAACGTCATGATACGTCATAAGAGCACGGGCATCAAGACGGCCTATAGGTACGTAATACAGCATCCATCATCATCAATGTAGTAGGGTCCTACCAAGGAGGATCCACTACAAATTACTACCATTATAATCTAGCTGTATCATCTACTATTCTTGGTTTTCCAGTTACCATATTAATGAATTTCATTTAAACTGCACACTATGCTTCACACTGGTGTTTAAGAGGAATGGTGGTAATGTAGTGGCGCACCATCCTGTTGTTTCAAGAACACCTTGTCCTCTTACAGCATAAGAGCGTGTTTTAGCTCTCTGACTTTAGTAGGAAAGAAGCACTGAGTGCAGTGCTTGCTTATAGTTCCCTGCTGCCTCATTGACGACAGAACTTCGCAGTGAGAGTTTGCTTTAAAACTAACTCTCGCGAACCATGGATTTTCAGACGCCCCCATCCTTATTACTGCAATAATTAGAGAGAAATGAAGGTCTCCCATTATTTTACATCTCGTCCTGCCAGCAGATCAATTGTAGACAGACACACACAGACACTCTGAACTAACTTTTCCGCTTAAAGTGGTACGCAAACAAGTCGTTAAAAACTTGACATTCAACTCCTCTCCAGTTCCCTTGTTAACCCTGTATAACTAGTTGACACCTTCAGAACTGGTAATACTGAGCCAAGTGGCAACATTTTACAACGCCATACAGTGCGATGGACTTCGTCGATGATGCGTTACCTAACTTTGAGTTTGGGGACCTCTCAAGAGTAGCAAAGTCATCCCTCCATGAAGATAATGAAGTTTCAAGTTCAGTTGCTCTAACTTCGTTCACTGCATGTCAAATATTACTCCGATCAAAGTTAAAAACTGCAGCTTTTTATATCTCATTTCCATTGGAAGTGGTGAGAAACAACCAGCCAAGATTTAAATTTGAAAAAAAAATCTGATGTGTTGCATTCACATGACTTTCTCAAAATACAGTTTATCCTTAAGAAAGTTTATTTTCCTAATTACTTCATTTTAATCTAGATAAAACACTCTGTAAATAACTACATTACACGTTTCTTTATAGACACAAACGCAACAGCGACAGTCAAATGTTTAGGAACTGGAGGCTATACGCTGCCTTAAAATTCCATACCGTTTCAAAGTAATCGCGAGAAACAACTGAAAATCATCAGAACTTCAAAAGAATGACTAACATTGAAGAACTCCAACCATTAATAACGGATAGGTATCTCTGAAATGGTTGATGCCACAAAAAGTTATTTGAAACAAATTGTGTGTTTTAGAGAGTTTTACATTTTTATGGAGTACATTTTCGTCTATCACTTAACATTTACCAGTTTTCTTCCGAATGAAGAAGGCTTCACAGGCTATTCCTAGAAAACTCAAGACGTACATTTTATTTACTTGTAAATATCCTTAATATATGGTATTTTAATCAAAATCGTTACAGCTAGAAGATCAAGGAAAAGGGAGAGAAATGCAAAGGGTAATTTTGGGTGCGAGAATTTTCTTGAAAATCTTCGGGTCGCATCTTTGAAAAGTACTGAACCTAAATACTAAGTTTGGTGTTTATCCGACTTTCCATTTTTGACTTGTGTTCACAGATTCAAACGGGCATTTTTCAAAAAATGCTTTTTTTATACAAGGTGCCTTAAAACGTTTTTTAAGTGCCTCAAAACCTATTTCCGGTAAAATCTCGGTATTGAATTTTTGGGTGGTATGCAATACCATTTCTACCTACTATGTACTTGGCAGAGAAAGTAATAAAAATGTATTAGTATTTCGTAGTGGCTCGGCGCACGTATAATTTCGGAAATACTACTTTGGAAATCTGCTGTTCTTTCCCACGGACAGGGACTATAAGATAGCTTCCAGTTTCAATCACAAAGCGTCAAAAAGCCAAAAAGGGGATTTACACGTCCTGGATATTAGAATATGAACTTGTGGAGTCGTGCAGGAGGATACCTGCGAAGAAAGCATGCCTTAGAACAGAAGATTGTCCTTGCTCCTCAGAAAATGCATGATCAAACACGGATGTATTATATTCACATGACACATTCACTCCTCCTCCTACAAACTATTCTTACAGCTCACTTCAAATATACATTTTTTGCAATAAGATTTTATCTATCCCTTACGGTTTACCATTTAGGTATGTAATATGAGGCAGTATTTTTAACACTTCAATGATTTCAGTCTAATTATATAATATATATATATATATATATATATATATATATATATATATATATTCAATAACAGCCCACCTTAAAGCAATATGTGTATGTAACATGATATAAAAAGTGTATATTACAGTCATTATATATATATATATATATATATATATTTATATGATTGTATACATGTGTAATGATGTTATGTGAATGTATTACGTAATTTAATAATGTAGGAGCTGTGGAAATAATTGGTTAAAAGTTGATAACAATGAGGTAAGAATGAGGTAACCTTGAGGCAATAATGAATTTGAAAGTTTAACAATACTACTTGTAATTCTTGGAAGCAATAATGTAATTTTTGTGACAATTTATAAAATAGCCAATGAACAAGCAGAAAAAGCTTTAGTTAAATGAAGGTATTCTATTGGACTAAGATTAGCCAATCAGAAACTAAAATGGAGCAAAATTTACAAATTCGGAAGCCGGTACCTTTAGACAGTGTTCCTAACCGGACGCGAGGTTTGTCCTGGAGAAGTTTAATACATATTCAGTGTGAGACAAAAATAGTTTACGTGTTAAAAAGTGTAAGTAATTAATAAAAACAATCTCATAGCTCTCTCTCTATATCAGTGAAGTGTTATTTAAATAGTGTCAAGCATTAATAAAAGGAGTGAAGTAAAATTATAATCTGTGTAAGCCTACATTATTCAGTCGCACCACTCCCTGCTAAGACATTTAATTCTCTAAAAATAAATACTGACGCAGCCGAGGCAAACGTAAATATATAATATTTAAAGAAACAGTTCAAATTACAAAGTTAATATTTTTTTAAACATTTGGGGAAAAGTCACCGGAAAGTACATTTGGGGCGAAGGCTATCGGAAACTTTTTACCATACGTACGGATGCAGCTACTTCAAGTTCGGCTCCCCAACAGTGGAAATATAATACTTCTCCTCCTAAAACTTAAACCTACTTCAAACATTATGCAAAATTAATCAGAATGAAGATGCTATTAATAGAAAATTGAAGGTATACATTTTATTTGCCATTTGTCTTCCAGACATCTTAAGCAATTTGTATTTTAATTAAAACTATTAGAGGCAAATTTGAGAAAATAAAATACAGTACCGAAAAATTGTCAATGAAAAGGGTAAAAGGTGAAGGTACGGACCAACAGAGGGACCCCCGAGACCGGAGTAGAGCACTGCAATTAGGCCGCAATGGCCTTTTATACATCTACCATGACCTGGGAGAGAGGGAAGAGGGGAAAGACCGAAGGGCGACCAGATCCGGATGACGAGCTCAAGCATGTACGGGGTCTCTAAATTTCCAGCATCCGACGCCACCGCTGTGGTCCTCCTGGTGGGTTCCATTCAGAGACTGGTCCAAAATGAACAGTCCACAACGATGCTAGAAATAAACCTCTACAAACGCGCATCCACCGCCCAACCGCAACCCGCCGAACACAGTCTCCTGGTCCTGAAACAGATAATAACGAAAGAGATGATGCATACAGGAAATCCGTGGTAGAAGAGGAAACATCTCAGCATTCACCTGCCGAGCAGGGGAAACGACGCAAAACTCTGGGTCAGAGTAGGCGGTCGTTGGAATCGAACCCGGGACTTCCGAATGCGAGTCGCATACTTTACCGCGGCGCCACCTCGCCTGGTAAAGAAAAGGGTGCTTTTGGGGATTTTCTTGAGAACCTTCGTGTTGTATCCTTGGAAGGTGCTGAAAATACATCCAACTATGATATTGCTCCGACTTTCCATTTTTCTCTTATGCTGTTCATACAAATGTTTTGTTTTTCTAAAACTGATTTTCTTCGTTTTATTCAGCGGGCATCAAAACATATATTTCTGCTGAAATCTCGATACATAATGCTTGGTTTGGAATATAATACTTCCTCTATCTACCATAGGTAGGTTGTAAAGTACCTAGGAGTACAAAAGCTGCGGATATTTCGTTCCAAGCAATACACATATATGGTCACAATTTAGCAACTGAGAAAACAGAATGCGCAGCAAAACTAGAGAGAATCGGATCCTGCTTATAATTATGTGAGGTTTATGAGACATTTAATTGACAAATGCACTAGGTGTGCCTGTTAAAAAGATGCCAAATCTTTAAAATAGCATGTATGTAAAAACGTTTTTATGTACTGATATTTTCTCTGCACGTTGTAATCAAGTTCATTATCAGTTTATAGTAAATAATTGCCTATCAAAAGAGAGCATTTTTTCATAACATCCGAAATTACACAATATTCATAATTAAATATCAAGATGGTCATTGTATTCGATAGTTAGACTATGTACCATTTCCAATAAGTTTAAATTGTTGGCCTGGGCATTGGAAAACTTTATCAACACGTTTGCTCTATCTTTCGTAAATTTATAAATTTTGAAATGCAGAGACGTTTGAGGGCATTCTTGTAGGTGGGTGGGAAAACCACACTTGACATACGAGGTCAGGTTCACTAAAGAGTAGAATGCGTGCTCTATCTCCAATTTTGCTACGATTGGTTAGTGAAATAAGGGGACAATATTACTTTTGCTAGGAATAATTAATTACCAAGATGTGTATTATCAAAAAATTACTTAATATTTAATGAAAGCAGCTGAAATTAAATACATTTGTGTATTATGTTTTGGTAAGAGAAATTAATGTATATTATGCAACAAGACTATAATGGTAGTGATTAAGACACGAGTATGTTTATGAAACGAGCGGCAGCGAGTGTGTAGATTGTGTGTAGTTAAATCTTGATTGGGTGATAGAACCTTCAGCAAGTTTGGAGTAGTGTAGCAGATGGCAGCACTGTTGAGTCCACGCCGTATTTATTGATTTTTTGCAGCTAACGGGAAAGAAACATATTGAAGCAAACAAAATCAACTGAATTTATTAGAATATTAAAATTACATTGAACGGAATTTATTTTATTTTAAATACACACATTTCATTGTTTACCTGGGGAATGGTTCCATCTTGGACTGCTGCTTTGAAGGTGTTAAAAGGTATGGGCGATTTGGGAGCTGCGCGCACTGCCGAGTGAGATCATAATGAAGCGCTGAAGTATTATGGATGCCATAACAGCTCAGTTACGTCACAAGTAGTCAATTTATTACATTGTGGTCGATCAAAAATGTTTTAACGTATTCGTTTGCTTATTATGTATGCGCTTGATTTAAAACCCAAGTAGCGATAGTATGCCATAACCATCGGATACAAAAACATGTGGTTGGATATCAAAATATTCACTGAAAAGAAAAAGGAAGAATAGTTGTTTTTATTTAACAACTTATGGAAACGGAATAAAACATATAGATGATTAATTTATTTAAGGGCTCAATAACGAATAATAGGCGGCGCCAGGACGAGGGGTTAAACCGCTCGCCTCTCGCCTAGCTGCCCGGATTCAATCTCAGGGACTCTCACGTGGGATTTGTGGTAGACAAAGCGGTGTCAGGGCGGGTTTTCTCCGATTTCCCCCGCCATTTCATTCCACCGGTACTCCATCACCACCTTTCCTGTCATTCATCTCGCTCACTTTCATCAATCATCTACTACCTCACTTTCATCCCCGGGCGTCGGGCCGATCACCCACCCTGGTAGTTCACTCTCTCGGATCCACAGAGTCCTGCACCTCGACAGGCGTCTGACTCCAGGCATTGGCTTGTAAGTCCTGGGGGGGGTCTATTTAAGAGGATAAACAGGTAAAAAAGAATAAGGAGTAATAGCAAATAAGCTTTCTATAAATAACTGTTTTCTTAAATATCCAATAATTGGAAACAAAAATGATGTACAATGCTAGGAACGACATTTACTGCATATATGGACGCGTGATAGGGAACGGGCGAGAGTTATCATAGATGTTCAGACGTGTGTGGAAAATTTTATCAACTACTGTTGCGAGCTTGTGACTTCAGCACAAACTTCAATTTGTAAGAAACAAAGCGGCTCAATTTTTGGGGTACAAGGCGCTTTAGGAAGAAAACGAACATATAAAAAATGTAGGGAGTTGTTCTGTCATAAACTTTAATTAGGCTTGTCCTTATCGCTCCGGTACAGTGAAATATAATGCAGTGACAAGTACGCAAGCCTGTTTTGTATAAAATAAAAGAGTTTTTATGCTAAAATTGTATTATGATTTTCATTTCGTCTATGTGCATAGTATCACCTTCTAAAAGGACGATATCTATTCATAAATCGCAGCAAACATAAAAGGTAGTAAAGAATACATAAGGTAACGTATTCAGTTTTTCGTGCAACAGGAGAATGCTTAATATAAAAACATTTACGTTAACATGAAAACGGAGATCTTAACTAACTTAATGGGGTATCAGATGTGAGGTGGACATTTCAATTGTTTTTAAACATGATCATTGAGCACAAATGAACTTTAACCGTTGAAACTTGTATTTTAGAATTCGTAATACCTAATTTACCTTAACCCAATATTTTTCTACATCCAAGTTTTCACACATACTAAACATTAATGTGGGATAATATCCATGGATGGAACTTTTATTGATTAGCAATGTAACTGCTAGGTAATTTGAGTTATTAATTGCATTAACATTAAGCAAATATGTGGTATACGTATCCTATGTGAGGCAGTATTTTTATCACTTAAATAATATCAGTCTAATTATATAATATAAAAATTTAATAACAGCCCGTCTTAAAGCAATATCTGTATAATATAATATAAAAAGTACGTATTACAGCCATTGTATTATGTTTATATTATTATTTACATGTATAAAAATGTTATATGAATGTATTACGTCAGAGGTGGCGAAAACGTGACTCGCGAGTCAGTTCCCTCTCTACAACCTTCCGTTTCATTTTCACATGCTGCTGAGCGATGCAGTGCGTGTTGCATATTTGGTGACTCGCGTAAGGAAGTCGTTTTCGCCACCCTTGTATTACGTAGTTTAACAATGTAGCAGCTGTGAGAATAGAAGCAAGCTGCCTTCCGTAGCAAACAGAATTACAAAGTAGAAGCCGAAAGATGCTAACAATGAGGTAACCTTGAGACAACAATTAATTATAAAGTTTAAAAAAGGCTACTAATAATTCTTAGAACAATAATAATGTAATATTTAAAACAGTTTATAAATAGCCAATCAACAACTAGTAGAGCTAAAAGTTAAATAAAGATATTCTATTGGGGTAGGCTTAGCCAATCAGAGACATGAAATAGGGAAAACATACAAATTCAAGCGGTAGACGCTACAAAAAAGCGTAACCAAGCAGTTCGGTTTGGTAAGGGTTCAACGTGAGACATGAAAATTCATTACGGCGAGAATAACAAAGTTTACATGTTAAAAACTAATTAACAATAATCCCACAGCTCTATAGTAGGATATATCAGTGAAGTGTTATTTAATCGTGTGAAGGATTAATAAAGGGAGTGGAGTACAATTATAATTTTGTGTAAGCCTTGTTCTTTAGCCGAGACACAAGATACAATAAAATAAATTAACTTAAATTAATTATATAATAAATCAAATTATTTATTGTTTTATATTTTTATTTAATAATAATAAGAGTGGAATTGTATATAACTATAGTTTTTCTATCATTATCAGCCCTACTAAGAGATGCGTGCTCTAAAAGATTACTACTGACGAATCCGAGGCATACATATATAATATTTAAATAAAAAAAAACATTAAAATAGTTATTACACATAAAATAAGCGTGGGGCGAAGGCCACCGGAAAGTTTGTACCGTACGTGGGGCGAACATTCCTAGAAACAATCTCCCGCAAAATGGTCATGTTGGTCTAAAACAGCTTCAAATTGACGCCCATAGTGGTGTAACCGCAACAACAATAAAACCGCTTCATATGATAAAACATACTTTTAAACCTTTCTCGCGTTCTTCTGTTGTCATAATGGAAACAAATATCGGCATTGCGGACTTCAGTTTAAGGTGAAGGGAAAAGCTTCAAAACCGTTTTCTTATTTAACCAAATTTGATAACGTCTTTAGGGTATACGAGATTCAGACAAAGTTAATGAATAACATTACAAACTTTTAGAGATATAGAATGAACTGTTATGGATTTTCTTTTTATTTTGAAAATAGGGTTTAAATTTGACAAGAGTTCAAATATTAATAGAACTTTGTGTTTTGGATATGTTTTGCATAAATATAATGGAAGTAACTTTAGGTATTAACTTTTAAAAGTATCAGTTAGAATAAAATATTTTAAACTTTAAAATTTTAACTTCCTGTTAGATTAAATACAATATTTAAAACTGTATAATCCATCGCTTAGATGAGATCAACATGCTGTAATATCTTAATTCAAGTTGGACAATATTTACTATAAAATATTATAGTATGCACTGCTTTTTATATCTATTAAAGAAAGTAGGAGCAAAACAGCAGAAAGAAACATAACTTCTGTAATCAGCATTCAAACGAGCCACGCTCCCTTCCTGGGCTTACGCAGACATTTAAATATGTTCTGTTTTATTTTATTTAGAAACAGAAATTAGTAAAATTGGAGAATTTCAAGGCAACCAAATCTTAAATAAAGTTTTGACAACTGACGCAGCCATGCTGCGTCCTCCAACAATGAAGCACTACCTTTGCCTCACGGTTGCTGCTTTTCTCCTCCTAGTTGTTCTTTTTTATACTTTGCCACGGCTGCTCGAGCATGAGATCTTAACCAATGGGTATGCGTGGATGTGTACAGAGAAACACGAACGCTTTCTTGGAACACTTTTATTTTCACCATTTAAAATAAAACTTAAGGTTTGCCGATCACTTTTAAATGCATACGATGCTACTGTGTCTTTACCAAGACCGAAGATTATTAACTACAGCTGAACGTTCTACCCTCTTGCATGTTCGCCGCCAATGTTCACAACTGGACGAGAATGTCGTCCCGCTTTCACCGATCGCTCAGGACAGAATGAATTTCACCACCGCGCTACAAAGAGGAAAAACTCCTAACTTCCCCTCTCCCCTCAAAAACTCTCCTCAAACTTAGCGTCATGAAGCCTCTAATGACCTTCACATCCCGGCCAGTGCAACTGTGCCCATAAATTCCAAGAGAAACTGGCTTCAGCTATTTTACCCTTTATACCTGGGGCTGGTCCCTAATTAGCTAAACTGTGCCTGTCTAGTCTTTCTGTCGCTTTTAACAGTCAACAATTTTCCAATGCTTCTCCTTTTTATACATACACTGAAATTAAATATTTTATTATTTATTTTATATCACTATCCTTCTCAGATTATTATGATGATTATTGACTTCATAATTTCGGCTTCACAACTATCTTATTTTTAACACCTGAGAGCCCCCTTGATTATTCTATTTACTAGATTATGATGCACAGAGGTTTATGTAAATGTAAACATTTTTGGGAAACAGCACGAAATACCCAAATTACAATTAATATACATGTATAATGTATTTTCGCTCCTGCCTTTAAAGTCAACGTTTTCACTTCAGAAGATACAGCATATTTAATAACTTCGTTCCATTATTTCAACTCCAAAAAGGAAAACATAACTGTTTTTCGCAGTATTTTAACTCAGGGACGTCACATGAGTTTATGAAACCAGGGGATGAGCATATTAAATTTGTCGACTGTTCGTTTTGTTAACAGACTGCGAACTTTGATCTTCAATATTAGCTTTGGTTCGCTATACGGCGGTAAAGCGCCTCGCAGTTATGAGCAGTCAAACTTGCTTGGAATAGTTTTAGTGACTGCTAAACACCGCAACGAAGGCTGGTCCTTTGACTTTATAACTTGATAATTATAGTTTCCTCACTACGCTTTAAAAACTTACTGTAGTAACTTTACATCTCCAAAATATCCTGTATATCCGTTTAAAAGGAAGTGTTTAAAAACATGAATTTGCAAATGTTATTTTAATGTAACTTTGATTTGTATGTAAACTTTAAAATATGGTTTAGTATAAAGCTCAAAAGGAGAGCAAATTCGTGACGTTAAACTATATTCTTCTTTGGAGAGGGAAAAAATTCCGCCAATGATTAATTTGCTAACTTTATAACTAAGGATCTCGATACTATTTAATATAAAGAACTGAAATTTTTACAGGATATGGAAGTATGTCTTCTTATTACCTACTTTTATACAATAATGTGACTTATTAAAGTACACATAATTTTGTTTTAGTTTCACTAATGCATTATTAAAATTTGTCAGCAACAGGAGGTTAGCAACATAATAGAGGTGCGTTTTTATAACATCAATGTTATACAATATCAATATTATAATAACAATATTTCATAATTACATAGTATTTCAATAGTTGAGGCAGTATGTTTAACACTTAAATGATTTCAGTCAAATTATATAATAAATTCAATAACAGCCCGCCTTAAAGCCATATGTGTATATGACAATATATAAAAAGTGTATATTACAGTCATTGTATATGGTTATATTATTGTATACATGTTCAATAATGTTATGTGAATGTAATACGTAATTTAATAACGTAGGAGCTGTGAGAATAATAGGTTAAAAGTTGCTAAAAATGAGGTAACCTTGAGGCAATAATGAATTTTAAAGTTTAACAATACTGCTAGTTATTATTGGAGCAACAATAATGTAAATTTTGTGACAGTTTATAAAATAGCCAATCAACAACCAGAAAAGCTTTAGTTAAATGAAGGTATTCTATTGGACTAGAATTAGCGAATCAGAGACTTGAAATACAGAAATCTACAAATTTAGGCGCAAGAAATCAAGTCAGTTGCTTGTAGACAGTGCTCATAACTGGACGCGTTGCTAGCAGACAATGTTACTAATCAGACGCGAGATGCGTCCTCGAGAAATTTAATACGTATTCGTGTGAGACAAAAATAGTTTACGTGTTAAAAAGTGCAAGTAATTAAAAAAAGAATCTCACAGCTTTCTTTATCAGTGAAGTGCTATTTAAATCGTGTCAAGCATTAATAAAAAGGAGTGAAGTAAAATTATAATCTGTGTAAGCCTACATTCTTCAGCCACACCACAACCCTGCAAAGAGAAACATGTCTCTTACAATAATACTGACGCAGCCGAGGCAAACATAAATATATATTTAAAGAAACAGTCAAATTTAAGTTAATATTTTTAAATTTGTGACGAAGACTACCGGGTACCACACGTGCGGTTGCAACTACTTCAAGTTCAGCTCCCCAACAGTCGAAATATAACACATCTTCAAACTGACTTTCCATACGTAGCAGCAACAAAACACCTTCTTAATAGCTTTTAAGAAAATGGGTCATTTATATTTGAATGTCATTCAGAAAGAACGCTGTACGAAGTAAACATGAAGAAAAAAGCCTCGTGTATATTTACGCAGAAAAAATTCACATTTATTGGACATAATGGAGCTGCATATTTAAATATGGCACCAATTTATAGGGCAAAGCTTCTCCTAAAACTTGAGCTAAAATGTACCTTTCTACTCCAAAGAGTAAGAAGTTATTTTTTGTGAAGTGGTAAAGAATACAAAATAGCAGACGCACTACCATTTTGAAAAATATATTTAAAATATAAGCATTTTGCCTACAATGATCATATGTTCTATATCAAATGAAAAAAGCAATTCCAGTTGGCAAAACTACACAAAACTAGAAGTATCATTTTTGGCAATTTTCCCCATTTAGTCTCCTCTTAAAAAGGTTGCAATCCGCCAAGAAATTTAATGTCATTAAATGCACAGAAAATAGACGCAATAAAAGTTCAGTCTGTAAACGCTTTAAGAAATATTGGTTAGAAAATTGAACTGAAAGTCTAGGCAATGATTACAGTCATTTTAAGACAAAGGAATTGTTGCAAGATGAGTTTAATAGTGATTACAAAACTTGTCAGAATTATTATCAAAAATATAAAGCAATTTTAGCTCACAAACAGCAATTTTTCACCTAAATTTGTCGATTTTCCCATGTCATTCCCTTAAAGCAAAGCTTGTAAATGCTCTACTGAAGAGATGCCCTTTTTCTAGCAAGGGTTGTTTGGATCAGTGTTGCCCTCAGAAAGGCAGCTGTGGTACAAAAGATCCCTCACGAGGCAACCACATACGTGTTTGAGCATGGTACACCGGCAGTCTCTACTAATGATTTATTCCGTTTTAAAGTCAGTACTCTCTCTGGCTAGCAGCAGGAGGACTGCTTTGTGCGCGGTCACTCCACCGAGAGTGTGGGCGGTTAACATTCCTTCATCGCCATCCAGAACGATCTTTTGTTTCGTCTCTTTTAGCACACTTTATATCCCGCTTCTCGTTGTGCGCTTCATGCAGTAGTGTTAGCTCGGCTTACTGGCCACGTCTGTCTGCCTGTGCTAATACGTAGACACCTGCTACTTTCACGTTGCCATATACCTACTCTATCCCAGACAAGAACGATCCTGTTGTAAACAACGAGGCAAAGCGGGCTCACCCCGCCACGTGTTTGATTTCATGTGTGCACATGTGTTTTGCAACACTAGTGTAACAGTGCTAACTTTACGGCAATAAATCGAGTAAGACACAGTCAGTAAGTTATTAAATCATGTGTTTCAGAGTAAATATTATCATGTAGTAGCATAATGGTTACTTCGGGGTTTCTTTAGCATCGCAAAGCAATTCGCGATCATCTTGCCTCTCCACATCTTAAGGTTTGCTTGTGTTTTATTTCGGCAGAATGATAGACCTATGCCATTATTATAAGCTGATTGCTTTTAAATTGCATACAAGTGTTCAGGGCTTGTGAATTATGCGAGAAGTGTAAGAAATACAATCTTAAATATAAGAAGCATCTCTGCACGATAAACAATACCTGTATTAGCATTCACTGCGAGACTTACTTTGTTCCAAGAGGGCTATATGGTTTAGGAGTACAACTTAGTATTACACGACTTTTTTCATTATTAATACAAAGTTAGACTACATATTATTTAAGAATAAGTTAATAGAGTATAACTAAACCTGTCTTCGGTTTAATCTATTTCTGTATGCTTGTGTGTTAAGTGAGAACAGTTTTGTTATAGTTCTCGAAATATTTTATTTATGACCATAGCTTTTATAGGAAATAAGAATATGAATTTTGTATTGAAGCTTGTCAGTAAACATTGCAGTGTATGGGGAAAGTGTGATGATTGATGGAAATGTGCGTAAGTAATGCAAACTGTTTGATGAACAAGGACAAACGTTTATGATAAGAATCCATCTGGACGGCCTACTATCATTAGTGAAGAGTTGACACAAAAAGTTGATGAAGTTTCGTGAAAACAGGGGCTTCACTGTTGAGCTTCAACATTTCCCTAAAGTTTCAAGATCAGTAATTTATGAATTGTTACTGACAAACTGCAATACAAAGAAATGCGTGCAGATGGACTGGCGGCAGAGTTCTGTGATGACGGTATCCAAAACTGAACAATGTTTTAGACTTTACGTGGAAAAGTAAAATAATGTTCATATTTTCATTTCCCATAAAAGTTACGTTCATAAATAAAATATTTCGTGTGCTGTATCAAAACGGTTCTTACTTAAAAAAAAACGACCCTCGTATATGTCTATTGTAAGCATTCCTTGCAGAATTCACGAGCCTATAATACAAGTGTGATGTATGTGCAGGATACAGGGAAATGAATCTAAGCGTTTGTAGACTTTTCTCTTCTCGAAATTAATTCACGCTGAGCAGTGATTAGAAAACTACTTACAGTACTGTACTTCTTAGAGGGGTTATTGTGCGAAAACAAATAAAAAAAACAACAATAAATCTCCCTCCGCCAATCAGCGGTATAAGAGGGTTCTTTCTCTCTGTCTCTCTCCATCTCTTTTTTTCCCTCTCATATGTTTACAAGAGGATCATTCTTGGTTGAGACAAATTATAGAATGTCAGAGCAGCGCCGAGACCGAGGAGCTAGCATAAGTGTGGAACAACTGAATGAATATTTACCTACCTTTAATGTACAAAGAGTGCTCTTAATAACCAAATGTCTCCTCTGTGGTCTAGGGGTACCAT
This sequence comes from Deroplatys truncata, assembly GCA_030765065.1. NCBI lineage: Eukaryota > Metazoa > Arthropoda > Insecta > Mantodea > Mantidae > Deroplatys > Deroplatys truncata. Next base: position 149,634,559 of record CM060984.1, on the reverse strand, counting down.
TTTAGCCTCAGGTTCCCGAGGTTGCGGGTTCAAACCCGACAGAGGGTGATGAATTTTTTCGGTCGTAAAAATCACTAGCATGACTTCTTTCGGAAGTGAAGCGAAGCCGGTGGTCCCGTGTCGCAGATTCCTGAAGCCTAATAAAGAAGCCTCTGAGCAAAATTTCTGGTCTTTCATGCCCAGTATAGAATGGGACTCTAAGAACTATAGTAATTAAAAAGAGTGTCCATAAATGGTAACAATAAAAACTCTTAATAACCACATAAGTACAAAATAGTGTGTTTATGATCAGCAAGGGATAACTACAGACAAAAGAATTTTCCCTTCACACAGCGGGCATTAAAAGTGGAGCTTTAAACGTGAGCCACTGAGGATTATAACGCTCACTGAAATAAATATTTTGGTAACACTACATTGTTACCTCACTTGTTTCTTACGATAGAAATTACGTGCATATTAAGCAGAAGCCATGAATCGATCAATGGCCAAGTATTTGAATGATTTGAAAATGGATTCGGTAGAACGAGAGGAAATTTTGGAAGCAGCGGTGAGAATAACGTTGGAATTGTTACCAAAAAAGTCGAAGAAACAGCACGACATTTATTCAATAGTGGAAGGTAAAACACGTACAAAATAATGAGTCAAAATGTGTTGTCAGCACTGGTGTTATGAAGGTCAATCAACAACGAAGGCCAAACAACAGCAGAGTACAGCTCACCATTGCGCATGTCCGAATGTATACTATTATTTCCACAGAAATTTCAATTAGGTACTTTATAATTTAATATTCAGGTTGCCTAAAATGGTATGACAGCATATGTAAACAATCATAGGATCTTGATCATAGGATTGCTACACTTGGCTTTCAGCTTCGTCCAGCAAACTTTCCTGCTTGCAAAATAAAAATCCTTTCAAAATTGTACATAAATAACTATTATGAGATAAAGTAAACACAATTGGGTGTAATATTTCAGTAATATAAGTACAAGGCATAAAAATACGGCAAAAACACCAAATAGAACTTCAACAAAAATTTGCCTAATCCTTTTCTCTGCTTACCAATAGCGCTCCCTCCCCTATTCGTTCTCGTAAAACATCATGGGCTGCATTTGTTCGTGCTCTTACAGACGGCCAGGATAGAGGTACACCGACGTGCATAAAATCTGGCCCAAAATGGAAAGCCGCTGTTTATGCTGGTACTGACAAATATAGCCCCACCCTCTGCCAGCGTGAGTATACTTGAGTATAATACTAGTCACTTGATAGGCAGGGCGCTTTTAGCTTCCCCAAAATATGGTCGAACTGCGGAAGGGTAACATTAAAAACTATGTTATCACTAGCGAAATACCATTTAGACAATGTTTTATTGAATTTGGTGCAAAAGTAAGATATAACATAATAACGAACAAATAATGTCGCTGAGAAAGCTCTAATTTAGATGTTGTAGCTGTCGTCTAGTTTAATAACACGTGCAAGTCCTTTTTGGCCGCTTCCTCTAGAAGGCCGAATTAAGTTGTATTGGTTTGCCTTTCCTTGTGTACCAACCGTAGTGAAACACGTTCTTAGAGATGGTATCCGAACCACCCCTACGTTTCACATGCATTATAACAGCGTTCACTGGTTCGTTTTTATGTCCCTAAAGACAAAAACAGATTAGTAACATGGAGAATTGACATCAGCTGGATGCAATTAAAACTTGGTTAACTGAAGCTGGAAACCTTACGGAGGAAAAAGCACTATTGCGAACGAAGAGAATGGGCCACTTGTGCAATTCCGACTCTTCCTCCTCACAAACAGGACGTATTCTCATTCGTGTCTATCGGCAATGTTTATCGCCTCCCATGCTCCAAATCTACACGATGACAGCATCCAGTTAATGAACCTGGCCAGCTTTAGTGTGCTGTTCCATCAACCCGACTGTAGGCACCTCTAACGAAATATGTTCGGTGCTGAATCATTCGATTCTTAATATTTCCTTGAATACTGTTACATGTTGGGGCGAAGGCCAAAAAGATTAACAGAAAATGATTAATTTAGGTCACCCCAACACGCACATGGGTGCGCAACTCGCTGGCAGCTAAAGTCCGGGACCTCGGTATATAAATTTAAGGGGAACGCATGTATTTTTATATTAAACTAAAAGATTACATAACACATATTACCTGGGATTTATTCACAAAAATGTTTGGCTTCTCTACATAGTAAACAAAAGAAACAGGAGGGAGGGAGATGCCACAGACCGTACACCGGCCACACACGACTGGTTTCAACGAACACTTACTCACGAGTGACACTAACTTTTTTCCCCACCAAGCGTGTATAACCAAAGACAGACAGGGCTGACGTCACACCAGGCAATTTCAAACAGATCTCTGTCTTTGGCGTGATCCGCGTCAAAAGGAAAGACCGTCAAGCCGAAATATATCTAAGGAGACCCAATAATGCTACGTCTGGTGGCAACAATACAGTAAAACAGTGCGTCTGGTAATGACAATAAGATTAATATGCCACAATACTTGTATTTTCTGTCCCGTACTTCAATATAACCCATTCTTGTAGTCTTCAAGCTTTTCCTTAAGTTTGATACGCATGTTGAAATTAATAAAACGCGTTTATACGATTAGTTACAATTATAATTTGTCGTGCTAAAATGTACCGTTTAATTTGCAAAGGCTGCCTAAAGTTTACGTTACTAGGGAACGTACCTTAAACGGGAAACCAGAAAGGAAAGTGATTGAGCAAAATAAGACACCAACATCTTAAACGTTTCTTATAGTTTGAAGTTTCTGCATAGATGCTAATGTACACTGGGAGGCTCAAACTTTGTCATAAAATGTTTAATGCAGGCCAGGAAACGAGTGGATCGCGTTCTAAGTCCAAAACTTGACCCAATATTACCAGCATGTTTCAGGTCACGAAATGCAGCAGAAGGTATCTTATACGAGGGTTTTGTTTGAATAGGAAAGGGAGTCGGTTTAAGGTTCCTCAAATCACTTTGAATTTTGCTTTAATAACTATTGATATTCAACCAGCTACAAGTTGTTTTTGGTAGCTGATGACTCAGATGACTGATTTTACGCTACATGGAAATAAAGCTTATAAATCATTCACTGGTGTGGAATACATTGACAGGAAGCAAGAATATATATTTCTGCATGCCTGCTGTATGAGCTTCCTCTAACAATATATATAGAAACTGAATACATGTTTAGCTGCAATTACTTAAACTGTAATCAAAGTTCAAATATACACTAAATAGATCTTAGTTAGAACCCCGGAGAACAATGAAATTGAAACTGCAGTACTGTAATTACTATAACTAAAATTAGCCCTCAAGATTTTATTCATGAAAATCATTAAAAGCAATGACTTCACAATATGGGATTATTTATTTTCAATAAAGGCCACATAAAACTAAATAGGAGAGCCAAAAATAAAAATAATTAATGTTACATTAACGTTTCTCTGCCACTATCCTTAACTTTGTGTGCATTCTACAAACTATTCTTAGAAATCTATTACTTTTCTACTGCGTATAGTAAGTAGGGTAAGTATTGTATTTCACCGGGAATACATGTTTTGAGACCCCCTGAATCCAATGAATCCAAAAAAATCATTTTTGGAAACGCGTGTGCGAGTGTGTGTGTGTGTGTGTGTGTGTGTGTGTGTGTGTGTGTGTGTGTGTGTGTGTCTGACTGTGAACAGCATTAGTCAGAAACGAACAGTCGGATAAACACCAAAATTGGTATTTAGGTTCAGTGTCTTTTAATTTTCTAAAAAATGGCTCTAACGATTTTGATTAAAATATTATACATTTTAAGATACTTTTAAAACAAATAAAGGTATATCTTGAATTTTCTGGGAATGTCTCCAAAAGTATTCTTCATTGTGAACTACTTTTGCATAACTGGTAAACCATAAGAGATAGACAAACGTTTACTTCACAAAAATGTAGATAGCGTTAAAATACACAATTTATGTCATACATTTTTTGTTGTTGAGTGAACCATTTTCGAGATATTGCTCGTTATTCCCTTAAATTTTCCAATTATTATACTTTTTCTCAAATTTGTTATTCATTTTTTTTGTCCTGGTAATGCAAAGAGAATGGAATACTCCACATAGCAAACAGCTCTTAAAATATTTGACTGTAGCTTAAATATTAGCAATTCCCCTTGTATCTACAAGAGAATTAACAATAAGATTAACATATCGATATCTCGATTAACATGAAGCATATGGAGAATAAGCGTTTGTAAAAATAGTTTGTACAAGAGTAGAAAACGTCATGTGAGTGTAACACATCAGCTTTTTTTCTGTTTACTTCATGTTAACTGAGATAAACGTTTGCAGAAATAGTTTCATTGCACGTTTCGTTATAGGTACACTGGGGATAGGTGCAGTAACCGATTTAAAAACATTGAGTTTTATACATTTTTGTATAACTATTAAGATATAAGATTTACTACAAGATAAAAATGTAGACCTGCTTAAAGCACACACTTTTTTTCAAGTATACTTTTTGTGACATTAACCATTTTCGAGATAATCATTGTTTTGGAAAAAATTTAGATCATTTCAATTGTCATCTAGTTTTTCTTCTGTGTGCACTATAAATGGCTATTTACACTTTGTGAGGCTAACGCCCACCCTAATATTTAATTAGTCAATATAAATGCAGGAAATAACATGATATAAATAAAGGCAGCAAGAAATATGATAAATAAGCACAGGAAAGAAAGATGATTGCATGTTGAAAACAGCAGAATGTAATAGTGATAGGGGATTTTAATATAAGGATATAAGAAGTATAAATGAATATGATTCATGTTATAACTGGTATGATTTAGCAGAGTAAAACAGATTGGTAAGTTAAGGACGAAGAGAGGTGAGGTCGTTAATGACCGAGTCAAGCAAAGGTAGCTTTGGAGGCACAAAGAGACACAGGGGAAAGAAGGAATTAGATGTGTTTAGATAACTAGACAGAGGACATTAAACAGGGATAGAGATAGCGATTGAAGGATATTTTTTTTCAAGATATGTAAAGTAGAGCGTTAAAACATACGCTTCGTATATATTGTTTTCATAGGACGCTATATGTATACTGACGTGCATAAAATGTGGCTCATAAATGAACTTAGCTGTCTATGTTGGTACTGAAAAAATCTACTCCCTCCCCTTACCAGCGTGACCACCACAGTTTTTCGAGCACAATTTCAGCCACTGCATGCCCTCCCCCAAAATATGGCCGAACTGGCGAATAGTAACGTTAAAACTTAAACATTATATTTTCATGCTGCACTCCCATTTTCATAATGTCGGTTTTCTTATTGTCGTTTAGTAGCGACAACAACTTTAACCTTCATCTCCATGTCGCTGATGAAAGCTCTTATACACGTAAATGTCGTAGTTGTCGCTCAGTTTAACGACACACGCAAATAATTCTTCACGCCCTCCTCTAGAAGGCCGAATTATATTGCAATTTGTTTAGCCTTTTCTTGAGAACCAATCGTAGCGAAACTCTTCCATAGAGGCAGTATCCAAACCATTACTTCATCCCACATAAATTATGAACATCATTAATTGGTTAGTTTTCATGCCTATAAATTGCGTTTTAGGCCAATCACATACCGTATAGAACTGATACCGGCTGGGTGGAGCCAAAAGTTAATTATCTGAGGGTGAAAACCTTACGGAGGGAGAAACGCTATGGCGATCTAGGGGAGCGTGTCACCTTTTATGCGCGACATTGTTCACTTGGGTGAAAAAAGAAGAAAAAGCGTGCAGACATGTATAAGTTGGTAAGCGATTGGTAAATCAGCTCCTCCCCATTCATGGCTCCACCCATATTCAGTTCTAGTAACCCAAGTTGGCGACTTTTGCATAGCATTTTTTTCGCGATGGCGGATGTGCACCAGAGGTTAGGATCCAAGTCGGCTTTAGATTCGTTGACAAAACATAAGCATTTCAGTTTTATTAATTCTTCCTCCGTAGGCTGTAAAGGTAGAATCAGAACGAAAAAACAATGTAAGTCGACATTGGGATATGCATTTGAAGAGGAGGTTTTACACTGAAAATAGGAGTAACATGGGGAATCTTAAGACAAGTTATCATATCGAACGTCGTAGTTCAGACGTCGAGCAGCGGTATGGAAAGCCGAAGATCGATGGTTCGAATCATGACTTTCTACCTTTCCATTGTTAATTTGAAATTAGTGTTATCTTAAATAAAATTTATTATCAGAGTTTTGCAAAAAAATAAGTTTGTTAACTTTCTTCATGTAATACAAAAAACCTGTTTCGCGACTTTTTTGTTATGCTTTTTCGTTTTATGTGGTTCATTTTGTTCCTTACCATGATTATTTGTGATATTTTATAATTCAGAATCAATATGTCTGTTGATCTTGTTTTTGCCAACAATTACAGTAGAGCAATATTAGTAGAAGCGAATATAATATTATAATAATGACAATAATAATAATAATAATAATCCCCTAACCTATTAAATGAGTTAGTAAAAGTAAAATACTTCTTTATCTCTCTTGAAAACTTTATTTATTAAACTGTTTTCTTCATGTGTCGTTTAATTTTGCTTTGCATCCCGTTGTGATATGTTTCTAAAGCTTCTGGTGCCATACGGACTGCATTATGCATTTATACTTAAGTACGACATCTGCTTTGCTTGTTCAGTAACCAAATTCGTGGTATTTTCCTCCACCAATTTGACGCTGTTATTGGAGATACTCTGCAGTCCTAACTGAGCTTTAACCTTGCTCATTAAGTGCAATAATTAATTAATTGTAATTAAAATGATGCCCTTATGATTTGCATACACTTTGATATCGCAAGTTTATGATTTATCTTATGGGTTGTAAGCTCTACAAGATAAAATAAATATTTTATTAACCCATAAAGTTTGCCTTACCCCATCCCCCAGACTTCCTTCGTTCCTGAGCCAGAAATTGACCACTGTTCATTGTCTAGGGTTTGAGTGCCAGACTTTTGACATGAAACCAATAAGAGACGGACAGATTTGGCGAGTATCTTGTAGTCATTCAGGTAAAATGCTTCCGTTCCCTACCCCTTTCGCTGTTTACTTTGTTCAAACCAATATGAGGTTAGCACATTTGGGTAGGTGTGGAACAGAACTGATAAGGAATTCTGCCAGCATTAAATAGAGACAAGAACTATACGAAACCAAAAGCATTGACACGTGTATTTGCATCCGACTATACAAGCCAATGAAAATTGTTAGTCCCTGGCGGGAGCAATAGCGCCACTGGGGACATAAATACGGTTAACTCATTCACATTGACTGAGTTATATGGCACAACTTAATCACTCGTGTGGATGGGATGTGCAGAGTTCCGTAAGATACTTAGAGATAGGAACTTACCAGGAAATACAGCCAGAATTTTTTAGAAGGACGGGAAATCAGGGCAGCTAATATTTTAATGAGATACAATTCTGAAAAGGAATAGAAGCTAGAGAACTAAGACAGTGAATTAAGTTATCATTATATATTAACGAAACGTAATTAAAAGTTACACAGATGTTTATTGGAATTTGCGATTTTATTAGTTCTGTCTCGTAGGCATGCTCCAAAGATAAGGGTAATCAACCAGGAAAAATAATAAGGGATTTACAGGAACTGTACACATCAAAATATTAACTGAGATGATATTAATATCTCACAGCCAACACCGATGCCTAGCTGCATGAGACTACTCCCCGCTACAACTTCTTATTAAAAACAGTTCAAATTTTATGATATTTAATTAGTAATCATCTTTGAAAAATTATCTTCGGTTTGGAGCTTGGAAACGCAACTAATCTCTTAAAATAATCTGCTCACAGCACGAGGCGATGAATTCTGTTTGAGGAGCTGAGTATCTGAATTGCGCCATATTAGCTTGGTTAACACACTGTTTTAAGAACACGTTTATAAAGTCAAGAGCACAACCTAAGACTGGCGCTTACGCGACCTTTGGCTGGGCGAAAGCGGGTATCTTAAAGCTGTATCAATTGTTTTGGTCATCAAGACACGTGCAAGAAGGCGCAAGGAGGATCTCTAGTTCACCTAATAGTTAATTCCAGAAAATAATTGTACACAGCTACTGGATCTATCAGCAAATAAAGACTTTTTGGTATATTAAGAAACTTGCGGTGTTACGTTACAAACTTTAACTTGGTTTAGGGTATATTGTATTTTTTGTTTAACAAAATTAACCTTTTCTCAGCATGTTCACCCGATTTGCATTTCTTTATAATTTAATAGTACGAAATATAAAGAAAATTTTAAATAATGTTTAGAAATCTTAGAATTATTTATACAGGGTGACTCAAAAGGCTCGCAAAACCTTAAGGAGTTTATAGAGAGGTCGAAATACAACTACATTGAATGGGAATTTCTAATCTAGGAGGTGATCCTGGGTCAGTGCAAGCCTGGGAATGTCAAGACGGACAGTAAATAATTTTGCGCAAACAAAGTTAAGCAAAGATAATGTTTAATAAACAAATCAGTGTTACAAAAAGTTCAAAATGGCGCCCATCACAATCAATACGGGCTAACATCGTCGTAGTAAATGCTGGCGCGCACTGCCAAGCACATTATTCATCGCACGGATCTCATCACATGCTAGAAGTATCTTGGCGAGAAGTGTTTCTTGGTCAGGAACTGCTGTCTCGTACATAAACTTCTAATATGCCCTCAGAGAAAGAAATCAAAATATGTCAAATCAGCGGGTGCGAGGTGACCATGCAATTGACCCAGAATAGGTAGCATCTAGTGCGTTACGCATTTGAAGAGAGAAGTATGCTGATTCTCTGTCTAGTTGCATCCTCATCTGAGGACGTACGATGAGTGGCACATCCTCTAACAGTCCTAGAAGAATGTATTGAAAGAAGATTCTGTATTCAAACGCGGTGGCAGGAAGTACGGTATGACCACGTGATCACCAATAATACCAGCCCATATATTTGCTGCAAACTGTTTGGTGGTGGTGTTCGAATGCACCTCGGGGATTGTGCCGCGCCCAAACAATGCTGTTACGACAATCAAAAAATCCTCTCTGGTAAACTATGCCTTATCTGTGAATAACACGTTTAAAAACTTGGGCTCGTTCTCACAACGGCCAACAATCTAGTCACAAAATTTAAGTCATCGTGGAAAGTTGTCCACACACAAACCAAGTATTCTCTGTGGATGGTATGGTTGCAGTTGGTTGTCATGCAAGAATCGTCAAACACTACTTTGGCAACCTCCCATGGTATGATCGATGGTACACGTGATGGTAGACGATTGTTCTTCCACGTGACGATTGTTCTACCTACTCTTCCATAGCGTAATCCAGTCGTACGTGGCCGGCTCACATGATGCACTGGACATAAGAAATCTGTCTCCCCGAGTCGGCGGTGAACGTTTTGGAATGTTAGAGGCTGTGGTTGACGTTTGTTTGGATATTGGGCGCTATACAAGCGTTGAGCTCCTGTGTATTACCATTGGGTCTACCATACATGAAATGCATATCTTGGAGTTCTGACAAGGTGTATTCCATTTCACGAAGATAACAAACGCAAAGTTAAGGTATTGCCGTCATGTATCTGTGGTACACTACCGACACCTGCTGTATTGCAATGCAAACAACCTGCTTGTCTTAGAGCTCACGAGTGACAAACGCAAGGTTCAAGGTATTGCCGTCGTGTACCTGTAGTACACTACTGACACTTGCTGTATTGCAATGCAAACAACCTGCTTGTCTTATAGCTCACGAGTGACAAACGCAAGGTTCAAGGTAATGCCGTCGTGTACCTGTAGTACACTACCGACCTTGCTGTATTGCAATGCAAACAACCTGTTGTCTTATAGCTCACGAATGACAAACGCAAGGTTCAAGGTAATGCCGTCGTGTACCTGTAGTACACTACCGGCACTTGCTGTAATGCAATGCAAACAACCTGCTTGCCTTAGAGCTCATGAATGGTTAACAGATGTAAACAGGAAATTATGCATAATCTACTTGGTAGAGTTCGCCGGAATCTTCTACGGTGGTGTTAGCCTGTATTTATTGTAGTGGGCTCCATTTTGAACACCTTTTGTAACATTAACTTGTTGATTAAACATTACCTTTGCTTAACTTAAATGCTTGCGGAGAATAATGTATTGTCTATCCTGACATTCCCAGGCTTGCACCGACCCAGGGTCACCTCCTAGGCCACAAGTTCCCATACCAAAGTTGTTGTATGTATTTGGACTCCTCTATAAGCTCCTTAAATTTGTGAGCAACCTTTCTAATCACGCGGTATACATCCAGAAACCCGTGTAAAATTTTTGACCCTTTCAGCAAACAGTTTTCATAAAGAGAAATGTTTTAAATTTTGCATTCATATTTTAAAACTTCGAGCTCTTCAAAATTACGAAAAACTACTTTCTCAGCTTTAGTGCTTTCGCAGATCTGTATTTTAAATGATAAAATAGGTAGTGTTTCTGATGTTAACAATAAAAGTTAAACATTACTTTCTTTACCGTCCACTTATAGTAGATAATTATTGTAGCGTGCCACTCCAAAGAGGCAAGTTAGGGGGCACCGCTCAGGTTCTAATAAATATTAGTAAGAATTATGAACACTAGAGGAGGATGGCATGAATGTACTTAGGATGGAGACAATTCACTTACCCCAGATATTATTTAACTATAAACCACAAGGAAGACGAAGGCGTGACCAGTTTAATTAACTATGTGGGGACGGAACAGGTTACATGACATAAACTGTATTGTTACTGATGATGACGACGACGACTTAGCAAGAGAGGTGCGTGGACAAATCTAGGAGTGTAAGATTAGTAACCCTGTTATTAACGCATCGTTTATTTAATAATGAAATACCTTGTAAATGCTATTATAGGTTTATGTTTTTGGAGGTAGAAGTAGCTCCCATGTCGCCATAAACTACGTCACATTATCTCATTGACTTCCACGCGTCCTTCCTGATTAAGCACTCGTGTCGACTGCCGTGCAAAAGAACATGCAGTTCAGCGGTGATTTCTTTCTCCCAGCTAACACCACACGACTCTAGCCCAAAATTCAGTTATATGTACTATACAGCGAACTTTCTCAACCACAAGTAATCGTGGTACTAATACCATAACTATTGTAACCACCCTTAATAACTCCTGCATGCTACAGCATTCTATTCCACCCGAAACCTGATGTAGGAATGTCAATGGTTTTCCTGTTTAAGACCCTTTGAACTGAGCAACCATTGTGTGCATGTAAATTAGAGAAGAAGAACATAACTAAAAAACCAAGTATTTTCATAAGTTCATGTCTTCTAAGCATGCGACACGAAGCTTTTCAAGAAATTTTCCCCACCAAAACTACACATTACACAGAAAATGTTAAGTTTCATTTTGTATTTTATCATAAATTATTCTGAGATTTATGTGCTAATAATATGTAATGAATATGTGAACGTCTGATAGTGTATGAAAGACGAAAAAAGTAGCGTTCAAAAACTACACAATTTATACCATTGTTATACCATTAACCATTTCCGAAATATTTCGTTTGAATTTTCTAATACTTTATATATTATATTTTAAGTGCTTAAGTAAATGTCTTTGTTTGTCGTGCTGTCGTGCAAAGAGAGTTATTTAAACGCCAGTATATAGCGACCTGCTTTTTAAAGTTTTGAATTTAGCTTCAGCCACTTGTAGCCCATTGGTTTCTAAAAACGAAGTGTGTAATGAAACTAATTTTTCAAATACTTATCTCGAATAACAGAAAAAACTTTTAAGATTGGAGAAAGAATACCAAAATAAACTATAATGGTTAGAAAATAGTAAATTTAACACAATCGGAGATATTTGTTTTCGATCATTTCAAAAGTATAATTTTTATTTTTGCTCTGCCTCAGAGAGATGGAATAGTGAAGAGGTTGGAGAATTTAAATCATATAATATTCATTACACTGATGTTTTAATAGAAATGTGCTAAAGCGATATATAAACTGTGAATCGGACTGTATTCGATATCTAAAACTTCCAACACAATTTTCTTGCTGAAGCTTTTAGCTCTGGGAAGCATTTTACGTCATGTATATTAAGATCTCTTGCAATAAACAGGAAACTCAACTAAGAGCACATTGGAAGAGCTCCAAGGCTGGACCCACAACTCCACCCTCTCGACTTGGAGCATTGAAAGGATAGAAATTTGGGTTGACAGAACTGGGGTGGGGGTTAATGTGCGGGGCATATTGCTGTACAAACACGCTTTATATAATATGCACACATCACACTCATTTGTTTGTTTCCTCTTGTTAAACTTATTTTTCTTTTGTAGCCGGTGTCCTCATTAGTCTTTGCGTATGAAATGTTAATATTAGCCGAAACAATGAGCCTCGTCCGACACCTCTGCCCCTCAGCTAGGGCTTGTAATATACATCCATGCATACAAAAAATAAAAGTAAACCATGGCTTTGTTTTGTTGTTACTACAAGTTTAAAACTTCATTTTACTTCCGTTAGAAATGGACGTACGTGTATCTACTGCATCATCAGTAAGTGTGGCGAAATTAGCTTGGAAATAATTAGTTAACGAGATAACCAAATAACCGGTGGTACTCACTCGCCTTGGAATTTCTATCTCCTCTCGTACATTGTAACGAATATCTCCAGTGTATATGCTTTTGTTGAATGTTCAAATAAAGGACATGCTTTCATAAGACAAAATATCTGATGTGTTACACTCACGTGACCTTCTCTACTCTTGTACAAACTATTTTTACAAACTCTTATTCTCCATCTATTTCATATTAATCGAGATAAAGATTTGCAGAAACGATCTTTTGAAATGCAAAGAGAATTACATTTTACACATAGCAACCAGTTCTAAAAATATTTGACTATCGCTTAAGGCCTGGTTTTATATTTGCAAGGGCAATATAGAAATACATTAGCCTTTAAGCATCAACATATCTCTTAATAGCTGGTTGCTATGTAATGCACCATTCTCTTTGCCACAGATTAATACTCTTTGCATATCCAAGACAAAAAGAAATCTGATGTGTTACACTCACATGACTTTCTCTACTCTTGTACAAACTATTTTTACAAACGCTTATTCTCCATATGCTTCATGTTAATCGAGATGTTAATCTTATTGCTAATTTTCCTGTAGGTGCAAGGGGAATATGGTAGGCTTTAAGCGATAGTCAAATCTTTCAAGAGCTGGTTGCTATGTGAATATTCCATTCTCTTTGCATTACCAGGGCAAAAAAAAAACAAGCAATATCTCGAAAATGGTTCACTCAGCGAAAAAAATGTATATGACGTAAATTGTGTATTTTAACCCCATCTTTATTTTCTGTGTAGTGAAAGTTTGTCTATCTCTTATAGTTTACCAGTTATGCAAAAGTCGTTGACAATGAAGAATACTTTTGGAGACATTCCCAGAAAATTCGAGGTATACATTTCATTTGTCATGAAAATATCTTAAACATATGATATTTTAATTAAAATCGTTAGCCATTTTTGAGAAAATTACAATTTTCGAAAAATGTTCCATGTAAAGGGTAATTTGGGTAGGGGGGATTTTCTTGAAAACCTTCGTGTCGCATCTCTGGAAGATACTGAATTTAAATACCAAGTTTGGTGTTTACCAACTGTTCGTTTCTGAGTTATGCTGTTCACAGACACACACACGGACATGTTTCCAAAAATGCTTTTTTGGATTCAGGGGGTCTCAAATCATGTATTTCCGGTGAAATCTCGGTATCGAATTTTTGGGTGGAATACAATACTTCCCTACTTACTATACGTAGTAGAGAAAGTAAAAATGAATAACGAATTCCCATTTGAGAAAATTATTGGAAAATTCAAGGGAATAACAAGCAATATCTTGAAAATGGTTCAATCAACAAAAAATGTGTATGACATAAATTGCGTATTTTAGCGCAATCTACATTTTTTGTGTAGTAAAATTTTGTCTATCTCTTATGGTTTACCAGTTATGCAAAAGTCGTTCACAATGAAGATTACTTTTGGAGATATTCCCAGAAAATTCGAGATATACATTGCATTTGTCACGGACATGTTTCCAAACATGCCTTTTTTGGATTCAGGGGGTCTCAAAACATATATTTCCGGTGAAATTTCGGGTAACGAATTTTTGGGTGGAATACATTACATCCCTTACTTACTATACGTAGTGGGGAAAGTGAAAAAGTAACACATTTTTAGACAGCTGATACTAAAGATAGAACTTTTTGCAGGAACTATTCATAATTGATCATAGCAACACTCAGTTATTACCACCCTTGTTTCTTGCATGGGGATTATATGTAATTAAGCAAAAACCTTTCATCGGTTAATGTAGAAATGAAAGTTACCACTTCCAATGCTACTTACTCTGCACAAGGAATTAATATTATAAATTGTAACAATTTTCAACGGTCACTATACGATTATGCAGTTTTTCTTAGTTTTCTCGGCGCTTGTAAGCTGAATCTGGAGCACATAATTACTGATATCGTAAATATTTAATTACTTATGGTAATGCAATTTTTTGTACATGTTTCTCTTGCCTCGGCTTAGCTTTGGTATGTATCGCGGTGGAACAAGTATCTCTTCATCAGGACGTAGTAGTGGAAGAAACTTACTTGTGAATATATGGTACACAGTTCAGAATAATGACACAAGTGCGTGGAATTAAACTTCTCATGGATTTATTTCTAATGAATGTTTAAATTTAACACTTTTTCTGATAACACAAAGTACCAAGTACTCTGATGGCTTGTATTGCTGTTAACAAGTTCCCGTGTAGCTGTTGTAATAAAAATCTCCTGCTTACACAGTTTACCCGACACGCATATATTGTTACTTAATATGAGTATACATATTTGTTGTGAGATTCACATTATTAACGCAGAACTATTACACTACATACTCAACACATCACAAAACACGTCTTTACTTCTTGACGGTAAACTAGCAATTCATATTCTCGGGTAAGCTATTCTCAACTATCACCTTACGAAAATATTTTAAATATATATGTTTAGATTTTATTGGTTACTTCTTGTTCACGTTAAACATTAAAACACTACCATTCGTTGCCAGAAATCACATGACGTACGCTATAATGTCGTCTGTTGGGTGTTATGCTATTAACGGTCTACAGGAAATTTCCAACAATCACCCTCGGCATTGTATACACAATAGAAAGAGGCCAAGCTAAGGTATAGTTCTCTACCTAACCGTTCTCTCTACACTGAAATGACAACACTTCACATTTTAAGGCATCAGTTTCCACCAAAAATACATTTACATATACACTATCACTTAAAATACTATTAACAGATATATACATGCATATGGAGATATATTCAGACTTTACATAATATTACTTATGTCTATATATTATTAGAGTTGCTTACTTATTCCATTAACTGTTAAATTAATTGAAATTCATTAACGAGGTACCAAAAGTACTGCCTCAAATTGTACAGTCAGCACAATTATAGCAAAGGAATAATAATTTTAAATAAATTATAATCTGTTAATACAATTATCGTTGAAATTAGTCCGCTAAGTAGCCTTCTACAGTGCTTTTCTTCCACACTGTGGCCACCGCATGGCTGCTTGCGCGCCGGCCGCCGCAGCTCAAGACTCCCGCCGAAAGAGTTATAATATCCGCGTAACTGCCTCGATTTCTATCTACAGTTACAATTACAATGATAATAAGCACATATCTTATCATAAGAGACGCTGGAAATGTTCTGTGTCCACACATTTCTGGCATCGTCTCAGGAAATTTTCATTTACACTCGAGAGTTCAGTATCTAAAATTACGTGAATATCTCGCCTGATTTATTCTTTTAGTTCTTCTAATTTTTTCAACTGTTTAAAAAGCGGTGTTAACATTTCGTTATCTCTCTGTATTTATTATTTGTTAGAAGATATAGGACTTACTTTTCTATATGCATTTACTGCACATCACACCAATTTTTGCGTCATGCAAGGGAATCTCGTGTGTAAAATCGGGTTTCTTTGTGCTACAGTATCTGATATTTTACGACGAAACACAACCATATAAATGGAACCATGCTTCATCAGAGAAGAATATTAAGCGTAAGTCAGTTATTCTATAATTGAAATTTCACAAAATCCTTACGAAAATGTACACGACTCTGATAATTACGTGAAAAATAAAGTGTATATAACAGATCCCAAACATTGGAAGAACGAAAAGAAAATAGCAGACGAGAAATTCACTCAATTTCAGATATTGAACTCTGAAGTGCAAACGAGAATTTCCTGAGAAGATGTCAGGAATATGTGGATAGTGGAGAACAATATTTCCATATCCTATGATAAGGTATGTGCTTATTATCACAGTAACTGTAAATGTAAATATGAGAACCTGAAGCGGTAGCGCGGATATTATAACTGTTTCGACGGGAGTCCGAGCTGTAGCGCCGGCGTGCGAGCAGCCGTGTGGTGACCGCAGTTTAAAAGAAAAGCACTGTGTATTTTATGGAATATTACCATTATGTAAGTAATCATGTCACCACTGATACTGTGAAGGTCAAACAATAACGAAGGCCAAATAACAACAGACTAGAGCTTCCCATTGCGCATGTCCATACAAATTTCCATTGGGTACTTTATAGCTTAATACTCCGTGTTGTTTAAAATGGTAGATGTGATAAAATAAGTGATTTTACTTTGTTCCTAGGAGTGCTTCACTCAGCACCAGTTCCGCAAATATTCCTACTCACAAAATAAAACTCCACTTTTAACACTTGTATCCTAAATAACTATTTAGGGAACGCAGCAGCTGAAATTCTATTCTCATAGAAGCATGAAGTGTCATACATCGTTGGGAAGTTAAAAATACTCCCTCGTTCAAACATCAGGTATATTTAAAAAATGTCCAGTCTGGTACCGAGAAACTTCACTTTCAAATAATCTAAGATTGTATTAGGGGATTAGACTTTGGAATGTGCTCATGGTAAATGCTGTTCACTCGTTTACATTTGGCCCTTATCTGTGACGCTTTATCTTTATTTAGGCTACGAATCAGTCTCTCACAGTTGCAATTCTAACGAAGAGAAATAATTCTAATTTAAAAGAAATCGCCTCTCCTGCTAGCTGCTCCGGATTTAAAGAGATCATGCTAACCACTAGATTGCACCAACAGTCTACATATTTTTCTTTCCTTAGTGACGTTTCAAATCCTAACTCATATCATACTTTCACGTTTAGATTCTTTGATACACACGACTTACTCAGTGAGGTTGGACAGATAGCCTTCCTGTTTCATCTTCTTCAGTAACTTGATGATACGAGTAAATGGTTCAGAGAAAGTTTTTGTGTATTTGTGTGTGAAAGTCGTCTGAAAATCATTCATGTTCAGTATCTGCCTAAGGATGCGGCACGACAGTTCTTATACCGCCCCAAATTACCTTTTATATAAATATATTTGTTTTATTTTTCATTTGTCAAAAATAACATTAATAACTTTGTTAAAATGACGTATTTTAAGATACTTACATTGCTAAAAAAAATTATATTTTGAATGTTCGGTGAATAGTCTATGAAGCCTTTTTTATTCCGAAAGAATTTTGTACGATTTTGTACATTTTTTTACTTTTAACACTCACACTTAATATCAAGTTACTTTTTGTGATATTAACTATTTCCTAAATATTTTTGCTAAGTTTGAATTTTCCTATATGTACATTGCCGTTTGTGAAAATTGCAACACCAGGAAGGAAACGCATGAATCCCAGGAATTTAATACCATAGGTTAGGTATATGACAAGTAACAAATGATAAAAATTTTCAAACCTATATACGATATTTGAGCCCTAATATTCAGTATTTGGTGTGGCCTCCATGCGCTTCAATTAGAGCTGCTATACGCCGTGGCATTGAATCAGAAAGGTTATGAATAAGTTCCTGAGGGATATCCCTCCACGCAGTTTGTATTCGAGCCCACAAATCCATGACACTGGTTGCTGGAGGACCGTGACGCACCAACTATATCCCAGACATGTTCCATGGGCGACATGTCAGGCGAACGTGCAGGCCAGGGAAGCAATGGTAACCGTCGCTCTTCGAAGAAGGCTTGTAGATTCCTCGCAATATGTGGCCGGACATTGTCCTGTTGAAATGAGGCCTGTGGAGATGCCTGAAGCAGGGGAGGTACCTCAGGCTCTACAACCACAGTTAGGTATCAGTTGCTGTTCAAAGTGCCCTCAATTCGTAGGAGGCGAGATCGGTTGTTGTAACCAATGGCGCCCCAAACCATCACACCTGGTTTGTCCGCTATGCCGCTCAACAATGCAGCCCTCCAGTATGCGATCACCACGGTACCGCCGGACACGTATGTGGCCATCACTGTAGGACACGTTGAAGCGGGACTCGTCCGAAAAGACTACATTTTGCCACTCAGCACCCAAATGATGGTGTTCACGTGCCCATTGCAGTCGGAGGAGCTTATGGTTTCTGGGCAATGGAAGCCGACTTAATGGCATGCATGCAACCAGTCCAACCTGCAGCATACGGTGACGGACCGTTGATGCAGACAAGTTCACAGCTGTTGCAATGCTCCAGCGTCGAGCCAACACTGTGGATGAAGCTGTACGGTCCGTTATGGCCATGCGGACAAGATGATGTTCATCCCGTGCTGTGCTCATGTCCGTAGTCCAGTACCCGCTCTTCGCTGCGTATGACCTTCATTTATCCACTGCTTCCACACACGCATCACTGTCGTAGCAGCATGCGCTGTACGAGCCGAAATGTCACGGTATGACATACCCGCTTCCTGGAGACCGATCGTTCTGCCCCGTTCGAACTCACATCGATATGGCTCCTTTTGACGCCGACGAGGCATACTGGCAATCTGGTAATTGTTCCCACCTTGTTTGACAGATCCGCACTGACTACACTGGGCGCAACACTGACCTTGCCGGACGGACACGAGAGGGCTCTGCTCGGCCTACAGGTACCTCATCTCTCTGCAAACCTAATCACTTATTGCTTTCCCACTCTTCTGCACTTCCACCAATTTTGGAGTTATTCTGGAAATTCTTTCTTCGTGTTGCAATTTTTAGAAACGGCAGTATATATATTACAGATATATACTGTAAATAGTATTCCACCTCAGATTTCATTATTCATATTTTATCTGAATTATTTAAAAAATGAGAAATCGAATAAATATTAAACGTATTTAAGTCCAACATCTTTCAAGAGTGTAAGGAAAGGATGTTCTCACCCTAAAATACCTTTACATTGAAAAGAAATTCGTTTTCATACAGCAATTACTCGTCATTTTAATTAAAATCTTGCATATTTGAGATATCAATATGTCGAAAAAATGCATATTTTACATTGTCTTTAAATAGGCAATGAAGTCCTTTTCATTTTAGAAATTTAGTTAGCTACATCTCTGGAAAAATCAATAAGGTGCAGAATTAATTATATATTTATTAACATTTTAGGCACTAGCTATTTCTGAAATATTCTGTGTTATCCATTAGCTACATTTTAAGTGGTACAGCTAGAAAAATTGACATCTCTCTTGTTTCAGGAGTTCCTGCAAAGAATACATAATATCATGGAACAGTAAATGTTAACTAATGGTTGAGACAACATGTAAAATGCTGTAGTGTCATAATAGTTTCTCCCACGAAAGGTTATGACTTTACCTGATAATATTCCTAACTTCAAATGGGATTTATTACGATTATTTCATGAACAAATGTAGCAGAGTCTATGAACAGTACTTAATTTATTTGTGTTGTTTAAAATTAAATTACCATTGTTTCAGCTGTCAGCTCACGGTTTACTGAACAACCGAGTGCTAACCAATGTTATCAATATTGGGAGTGAGAGAATAGTTAACCTCAAAATTAGCTAAAATAAAACACAGTAAAGACACATATTTTTCAACAGTATGATTAATTTGGAAACCTACATTATTTGAATGCGCTATGATTAAAGACACAATTGCATGACATAGCTTATTAACCGCTACACACTGAATACTCAGGCTGAGGATCCGGGACAATTTAGTAACCAATTTATAAATGTGCGACCTTACTACAGAGTTCCGTAAATACAGCACTGTTAATGTAAACAAAGACGCTAATGCGCTCCTTTATTTATTGCTGTAAACATTACAATCTAGAGATGGTGGAAAATGAAGTAGGACCCTACTTCGGAATGAGAAACACAGATGTAATGTACCTCTAGTCAAGAAGCGTATTCTACACGTCTTCGCAGGTAAAATAAAGTATCGTGTGTTACATTCACACGACTTTCTCTGCCCTCTACCTTTATTAGTGAGCATAAAAACTATTCTTACTAAAGCTTATTTTTCTATCTACTACATTTAATCCAAATAAATCTTTTAAAAATAGCTACATCACACATTTCGTTATATATACAAAGAGAACAACCATATTCAAAAGTTTAAGAACTGGTCTCTACATTGGCCTTGAAATTCCATACTCTTTCATACAATCGCGAGAAACAAGTGAAAATCGATGGGACTTTAAAAGAATGACCAGTGTGGACAAATCGAACTTTCAATAACATATATCTCAGAAACGGCTAATGCCACAAAAAAACTTATTTGAAATAAATTGTGTGTTAAAGAGATCTAAATTTTTTGTGTAGTACGTTTTCGTGTTCAGCTTAACGTTTACCAGTTATACAAGATTATACAAAATTCCTTCAGCATAAAGTGGACTTCGCGCTATTCCCAGAAAATACAAAATATGCATTCTACTTGTCATGTAAATGCTTTAAAATATGGTATTTTAATCAAAATCGTTAGACATTTTTAGAAAATCAAACATTTCGAAAAAATGTGTCATAAAAAGGGGAGTTTGGGTTTGGAGATTATGTTGAAGATCTTCATGTCGCATTTTTGGACGATGTTAAACCTAAATACCAATTTTTATATCTATCCGGCATTTTGGTTTCGAGTTATGGTGTTCACAGACACACAGATACACACACTCGCAGACATATTTCCAAAAATGCTCTACTTGGCTTCAGGGGGCCTCAAAACATGTATTTCCTGTGAAATTTCAGTATCGAATTTTTGGGTGTAAAGAAATGCTTCCCCTACTTACTATAAAAATAAAAGGCACCAGACGCAGCACGCCAGTCGGCCATTGTGCCTCTAATGTGACCCTTGGGAGGGAGGGATGAGGGGAAAGATCCGAAGAGCGACCAGGTCCGGGCGCAAGCATGCACGGGGTCCCTAACGTTTCCAGATAGAACGCATCCGACTCCACTTGGTCCGTGCTCACAAGCCACCAACCTCCAGGGTCCACGCTGAGGAGAGACCTACTGAGCAGTGCCACAGCGACGCCAGGGAAGAAGCCTTTACAGAGCGCAAACCACTGTCCAGTTCCAACCCGCCAAACATCGTCGCCTGGTCCTACAACTCTGAAACAGTTGACAAGAAAGATGATGGGTACAGGAAATGAGAGGAAGTAGAGTCGTAGCAGAAGTTGAACCACCCCAGCATTCGTCTAGGGACCCGAAAAAACGTCGAAAAACCCAGGGCCAGAGTAGGCGACCGCCGGAAATCGATCCCGGGACTTCAGAAATGTCCGAGCCATGCGCACGGTCCCTACTTCCTATACGTAGTAGAGAAAGTTAAAAAAAAAAAAACAAAAAAAAAAAAAAAAAAAAAAAAATACGCCACCTCTCTCCATCCTGCACATGTATAGTATACTTTACTTCAATCTTTAGGTTTTCCCGAATCCTTAGGCTGCTGATACTACTATGGTTCAGTAAGAAGCCGACGTTTTAAAATTGCATCCTTGCAAGTATATTATAAGATAAACGACCCCATTGGTGGATATGCGACGCATTGCTAAACGTTATTATTCAATATCAAATTGTTGTAGAAATGGGAAAGTGTAATTAAAATGTCTGGCAAATTACGATAAATAGGAAGTAGGTAGAAACGGATTCTTTTCTGTGAATAGCCTGGTAGAATATGTGCAAAAATTAAACTATTGTTAAGGTCGGTTGAATGTGAGATAACAAACTTTTATCGCATTAAGTGTACATAGAAAACAAATACTGTAACAGAGATAGACTGGTGGGGGACATCACGGTCGACATACAGATAAACCCAAAGGTTCTCCAGACGAATAGCTCTGTTTCTAAGGGAATGCACTAACACGAGGTTTCGAAGCCAGTTTCCACCAACAGCTGCGATGAAGATGCAGTTTCCTTTGCTGCTTGCCGGGATAATACCGAACTTGCATGTTAAAACTTGTTAAAATTCTACTCTCTCGCAGTGCGCGCCGAGTGGCGTTAAAATTCTGTTCAAAGAGCATATATTATGTACATTAGCTTAACTCAAAGCTACGCATTATCTTCTGTCTTTGTCCCCATCCATTAGACGTAAGTCTCTCCCGTCACAATTTCAAAGAACTCGTTAGTATGTAATAAAGAAAATGAGTGCACGACAGGAGGTAAAATTCGGACTGAAACTGCGTTACATTCGTTCGAAATAAAACGTCGCAGGAAAACAAAATGATATACAACTTGGTCCCGACTTTGTTTGATTGACACTTCTGTCTCGTGCCAGAAATTTATTTCTGAAAAGGATAATGAACGAAAGTGTGGCATATATCACTCAAGTGCAAGGGATGATATTGATTTGTCTAATTTCTTATGATGTATTCCCTTATCTAATAATGATAACATCTTATTGCTTGCTGAGTCACTTTCTGATTGGCTTAAAGTAAATTCACACGCACACATTAATGCATATATACAAATGGACTTAATTTGGAGTATTATTCAACTTTTATTTTTACTTTCTCTACTACGTATAGTAAGTAGGGGAAGTATAATTGTATTCCACCCAAAAATTCGATACCGAGATTTCACCGGAAATACATGTTTTGAGACCCCCTGAATCCAAAAAAAGCATTTTTGGAAATATGTCTGTGTGTATGTGTGTGTCTGTGAACAGCATAACTCAGAAACGAACAGTCGGATAAACACCAAACTTGGTATTTAGGTTCAGTATCTTCCAGAGATACGACACGAAGGTTTTCAAGAAAATCCCCCCACCCCAGATTACCCTTTATATGGAAAATTTGTCGAAAATTTTAATTTTCTCAAAAATGGCTCTAACGATTTTGATTAAAATATCATATATTTAAGATACTTTCATGGCAAATAAAATATATATCTCGAATTTTCTTCATTGTGAACGACTTTTGCTTTTTTTTTCGAGTGGAGGAGAAAATGATTTAATCACTTACCCCAGCCCCGATGGGAGTGGGACTGAGTGTGGGACTCACCAATAGTCTGCATACCCACCAAAAACTCCTCCACCGGTGGAAAAAGGAAGAAGGTAAAAGTGGAATGGCGTGGCTTTGTGCGGTCCCGCATAGCACCCGCGTTAGTATGTGATGGATGGATGTCTCCGCCCTATGGGCTGGAGCGGGATAGGTGGTTACTAGGTTGCAGCCATGAAACCTGACTGCAACACTAGTGAAAAATGTCGTGGGTTTAGGTAAGAGTTGGAAAGGTGATTGTGTGAAAGGTGTAGGTTGGCGTAGAACTTACTTCCTGTGAAGTTGCATCCTGCTGATGTACTCTTGTGAGTATGCTGCGCTGGCCGGAGGCCTTTGGCGGTTGCTTGGGGCCTCCGGTATGGCTGTCTGCTGGAAGTAGGCCCGAAGTTGGTGCTGCTGCTCTTCCAGGGATCTGATGGCGATGTCGATGGAATCTAGGTGTTCTGTGATGGTGTCTGTTGCTGATGATGAGTTCTGGCTGGAGGTTTCGTTGGTGCTGAGTCTGGAAGTGAAGGTCTCGAACTGTCCAGCTAGAAAAACTTGCTGAGCAGCTGAGGTGTCTTGAAGGTCCCTGATGAGTTCCTCCAGGGCTGTAAGTTTCGTCGTCATGTTCAGGAACTCCGCGTGGAGATCCTGAACGGCGTCGCGTAGGCCCTGGACTTCCTCGATGATCGCTGCTGAAGATGATGGTGTCGGTGTCGGTGCTGGTGATGGAGCTGGTGTCGTCGTCTGTGGAGGTGATGCTGGCTGCGATGAAGGTGCTGGCAGCTTCTGCGTTGCCTTCCTGCGAGGATGCAGGGGGCAGAGCGCTTGGCCGGTGTAATGTGTTGACCCTCCACAGGTCGCACAGTAGCGGCGTCGGCGGCGAAAGTCATGCTGCTTGCACGTTGCAGTTGAGCTGGCGGCACCACAGTAGTGGCACTTGGGTTGCGCTGTGCAGGATGTCTCGACGTGCCCGTAGGCACAGCAGCGCCTGCAGGGAGCCTGGCGGTCCACTCGGTTGGCCTCGATGCGTAAGCACCGCCCTAACAAGGGCAGGCCCGCCCTCAAGGCAGCTTCGTAGTCGCCAGGGTCTGCAAACTCCATCCTAACTAGTGACGTGGGTCCCCGTGCTCCGATGATCCTAGTGGCCTTCAGAGCTGAAGGCCACTGCTGGTGGGCTGCGGCGATGAGGAACCTGGGTGGCAGGTCCCTCGGGACCCCTCTGATGACTGCACTGCACCTCCCTTGAGGCACAGGCTGGCTCTGCGGAGGCTGGGAAGTACCCAGAATCGGCAGCGTGACTGCCGGTGAGTGACGCGGCGACTGCCGAGGCAGTCGCGGCGAGGCTGCGCTGGCTGGCGGCGAAGCGGCGGTTGCGGCATAGGTTGCCCTAGGCTGCGGCGGCTGCGGCGAAATCTCCTCGGCGGGTGCCGGAGGAGATGAAGAGGTTCCTGCCTTAGCAGGAGCGGCGACAGAGCGACCCTTCTTCCTCGCCATCTCGGAGCTTTTGCATAACTGGTAGGTAAACCATAAGAGGAGACAGCATTTTACTACAAAAAATGTAGATTGCGTTAAAGTACACAATTTATGTCATATAATTTTTTTTTGTTGAGTGAACCATTTTCGAGATATTGCTTGTTATTCCCTTAAGTTTTCCAATACTTATACTTTTTCTCAAATTTGTTATTCATTTTTTTTTGTCCTGGTAATGCAAAGAGAATGAAATACTCCACATAGCTCTTAAAATATTTGACTATCGCTTAGGACCTACCATATTCCCCTTGCATCTACAAGAAAGTTAGCAATAAGATTAACATCTCGATTAACGTGACGCATATGGAGAATAAGCGTTTGTAAAAATAGTTTGTACAAGAGTAGAGAAAGTCATGCGAGTGTAACACATCATATTTTTTAAAAAAAAATTTTAGAGTGCTCCCAGAAAGCATTTGTCTCCACTTCAAACATTTTTAGCAGCCAAAATAACGGAGAGAAAATCTAATTCTCAATACGTATAAAGAATAAACAATATTACAGTTTACCTTCTTCTGGCGTTTTTCTAAATCTTTCATATTATTAATTTTAAAAAATACGTACCTTTTTCAAATTTTACTGTGTCGTATTTAGAAAGTAGTATACCCTTTTAGCGAAACCAAATTTCTCTTCATGTTACAGATAGAAATGCCCATAGAATGATATAAACTGACTGAGAAGCAAATTTATGAAATCGTTAAAACCAGGCATTAATTTGTTTTCCTCCGTCAAATAAAAGTCCATCTCCCTTTGAGGCAGTATTTTATATCACAACACTGTGAGTGCCAGAGTGATTGTAGTGTAATTTAACATTATTGTATGACAATGATTTTAGATGTTTGTTAGCCATAAGCATTGTTAGGAAATAAGTTTACACGGCCTCACTGAAACTGACAAGAGTGGGTAACATGAACCGATGGAGCGAGTTGTTTATCACTAAGAAGAGACAAACAAATGACGTCAGGGAAGCGTGCCTTTGTTTAGAAATGGAGGGAATATCTTCCCTAGAGCATATGTGTTAGTAATTGTGATTGGCTTACAAAACAGACGCTAATGTTGGCGCGATTTGGTAACCAATAGTAGCTGTATTATAATGTTTAGGCATTTCGAGGTAAAGGAGCATGTATTCTCGAGCCATAAGCATGTTTCACGCAGTTCTAAGGAATCATTCACGAGGTACACGTCGCGCAGTCTTGAAGAATCTTTCGTGGAGCGCACGTCATACAGTTTGGAAGAATCTCTCGCGCCATAAAGTTAGTTACAAAATGTGAAGTACGCGGCAACTATTACGACAGTAATTACTTTCGGAAATATAAGAGTTTCAATCAGGCGTGTATAAAGATTAAAGATATGAACTATTAATTAAGTGTGACGGCAATAAAGGTGTGAAAACAAATTCTTTTATCGGTGTTATATTTTAGTAACAACTCCTTTCCGTTTACCTGCCCTGCTCAGAGATATTTGCTCGACTGAGTAATAATGGCTAGCCGGAGGACAAAGAATTCAAATCTTAAAAATAATAAAACAATAACAGGCGCCCAGAAAATAAGATAACACGTGCCGATTACTGCGACACTTTGCATTTTCAGGGATTATCCAAACAAACTTTCTACTAAATGCACTTAAAATATTTTTGTAAACACTACTTAAGAAAAATTTTAAAAATTCGTGTATTTTAAAAAAAATTATACAACTAATAAAATAAAAAATCTTGAAAACACCAGAACACAATAACTTTAATATGGCGTTTCTTGCTGTGTATTAAAAATAATAATTTCTCTCCTTTAATGAGGTCGCTAGAATGTTTTAAACTTGATGCAAATATCTCTTGGAGTCATTATAAACGCATATTGTTAAATTTTTAAACTATTATGAATAATTAATCAATAACTGAATACTACTCATACAAAACATACCATAATAATCATAGGAAACTCTGCTTGGTGGAAACTACATTTTCTTATAAAACAGCAGTGTTAAGTTTTACTTATATAAACAAATGTATTTATAGCGGTTATAAATAGTTTCCTGAATACTTGTGCTAACTATGTAAATATATAGCAGAGAAGGTAAAAGGAATAGCGATTTGCAGTTGAGAAAAAAATAAAGAAACTGAAAATTGTACCACA
The DNA here is from genome assembly GCA_030765065.1 of Deroplatys truncata. Lineage (NCBI taxonomy): Eukaryota > Metazoa > Arthropoda > Insecta > Mantodea > Mantidae > Deroplatys > Deroplatys truncata. The sequence continues at coordinate 149,607,572 of CM060984.1, read as the reverse complement.
TAACAAAGAATATCTCGGAGTTGTTTGACGCCACAAAAAGTTTTGATACAAATTGCATGCTTCAAAGAAATTACATTGTTTGTGAAGTAAGATTTTGTGCTTCTCTCATGGTTTAGCAATTTTACAAAAGTGGTTCTGAATGAATGAAGAGGCTGTTCCTATAAAATTAAAAAGATAAAAAAGATATATATATATAAAATTTGTGATGAAAATATACTAAACACACGATATGTTAATCAAAATAGTTGGTACCACTTTTGAGAAAATAAAAAACAACAAATTTTTCATGTAAAAATTAGTTTGGGATAGGAGAGGCTTTTGTTCACAATCTTCGTGTCGCATCTTTGGAAGATCTCTTAACATAAATACCAAGTTTCGTATTTAACCGACTTTTCGCTTTTTAAATTAGGTTGTTCACAGACGCACACACTAGCGCGCGGACGCGGACGTTTCTCTTAAAATTCTTTTGGGATTGAAAGGGTCCCAAAATATGCATTTCCAGTGAAATCAAATTTTTGGTGGAATACAATATGCAGTATGCAGTAGAGAATGTAAAAAGTGCAGGCGGTCCCGACTGCGTTAGCAATAAACTTTAACACGTTTGCAATAGCACTGAAAGTACGATACATTTACTTCACGAAGGCTTATCTATAGGAAATACTGTCTACAATTAAGAGACTGAAATGTTAATAACTCCTCCCAGACTCCGACCACCGCAGACACTGAATCACTTCACCCTGAAGATGCCAAGCGCTGTACTTGGCGATACGTCACATATAAAATCATATGCCAAAAAACACGGCGACCTTCAGCTTCACATGCTGGGTAGATGGCCTAGAAGTTCACATGAAAATTAAATCAACTTTGAGTACCCAGCACGTACATTGAGGGGACGTATACTTACTTGGCTGCGGAGGACCGAAACGTGGTGTGGAGGTTAAGAGTAAGGCGTCGGTTTTATAGCACAAAATCCATAACACAAATTACTCACACATTCCTAGATTTATTTCCCAACCGTTTGGGGTTCCTACATTATTAAAAAATGGAAGGTGGGAGGAGACGTCCACCGATCCAAAGCCCGGCTTGCATACATGGTACTTTGTTCACGGAATCCTGACTGAGAGTGCTACACGTGGCTAGCAAAGCTACCAGCCAAGAGTGACGTAAGCAACAATGTATCTGGTATGACAATATAGAATAATAATCTAAACCCCCAAATTATTAATACGCCACAATATCGAGTCTGGTTATATGGCTGGATTGACTGTAAGTACTAGTCGGCCACGATACAAATGTATTCGGCGCAAAGGGGATTTAAACAGTTACGGAACAAGTGGGTGCGGCATCGGATGGACAGTGGAATTGGTAAAGAAAACATTTGCGGCTCTGAGTTGCATCTACTAGCGAGGCTGAGGCGTTAAAATGTAGTTCTGTTTTCATTATGCAACTGTAGATTGTCCTACCGCTTTGCCCCTCACTCCCCTCTGATCCCTAGCCTTGATGACGTTCGCATTGTCAACAAAAACACTGACACCCTCCTCTAAGCGCACTCATATCGTAGCCGACTAGTACTTGTTCACTAATGTTCTTCCATTATCTCAAAGTTCACAATTCGATTAAATGAACAGTAAAAAATAGATAGAATAGGAAGGCAACTACACAACTAAGGGCACACTTTCATGTGAATCGACGAACCTACAGTAATCGTTGCGATATAATCGCAAAGTTAAAGCAATGTTATATAAGCAACACACAGACATACACAGAGGGGGAGAGAGAGAGAGGTTGTTGGAAACTGGTCAGCGCTTAATTCTATAAAGAATAGCCTCAACAGCAAGATTGACTCCATAGTTCCGTAAAGTTACATTTGGAGGCGAGAGACAATTTTTCTGAAGCATTATAAAATGAAGTAGATGTCTTTACGTTGCAGTTGTTTACGTAATTTATTGTTACGTAAGTTATTAACCTCACGCTTGGGAAGCCAATTTGAGAAAGTTATTGTCTTGTAGTTTACTTATTTAATCGGCTCCATGTATGAACGTCAATTTCGAAGTGGATTGTTTATTGCGTAATATGCTACTACATATGTAAAAGCCGAATTGAAGATGTATTTTTTTACGCTCCAAGTTTAAAACCAATATATTTTAACTTTGTTATTAAACTGCTTCTATAGATAGTATTTATGTTTATGTTTGCCTCGGCTGCGTCAGTCTTACTTTAGTGACATGTTTCTTTTAATCAGGGCGTGGTACGACAAGAATGTAGGCTTACACAGATTTGAGGTTTAAATTCACTTCTTTTTATTAATCCTTGGCACAAATTAAATAGCACTACACTAATATTAAGAGCTGTGAGATTCTTTAATTTAAAACTTGCACTTTGTTATCACGTATACTTATTTTACGATTCACACGAATACGTAATATTTCTTTAGAGAACACATCTTCCATCTGGTCACTTCCAAGGTCTACAGGCAACTGAACATATTTCAACCGTTCAAACCCGTAAGCTTCTGCATTTCAAGTCTCTGATTGCCTAATCCTAGTCCAATAGAATACCTGTATTTAATTAAAGCTTTTTCTGGCTGTTGATTGGCTATTTTTAAACTGTCACAAAATTTACATTATCGTTGCTCTAATCATGACTAGTAGCATTTCAACTCTCAAACTCATTATTGCTTCAAGGTTACCTCATTCTTAGCAACTTTAAACTTATTATTCTCACAGCTCTTGCATTACTAAATTACATAATGCATTCACATAGCATTATTAAACGTGTTTACAATAATATAAGCATATGCAATGAGTGTTACATACATTTTTACAAATTATTACATACATATTGCTTCCAGGTGGTCTGTTATTGTATTTGTATATTACATAATTGAATTTAAATAATTCAAGTGTTAAATATACTGCCTCAAAGTACACCTTGGTTGTTGAATGTTTCTTGAGTGAATACGGAATATTCCTTGACTACACAACGACAGTGCAATGCAGATGGAAGCTGTTTGAACACTTGAGGAGCAGTGTTGTAGGAGCCACCTACCGCGAAAACTCATTTCATGAGGCGGAAGTGAACGGCGTCGGGCGACCCTGATATGGGGAAGAAAACTGGGAGATCCTCGGCAACGGACCTCGAGAAGTTAGGTTGCTTTTTATTTCCCTTCCTCTCTCTTCCGGTCGGAGAGATCGATTCTTCCCCGAGAATCGAAAAGATGATTCAAATAGATAATCTTCATTTAATTTCCTTCGAGTTCCATTGATAGCCGCGCCTCGTGTTCATCTTTTGTTTTCGCTCACCCTCGTGCTCTCGCCAGGAAGGAAGCATAACTCCCCCCCACACAAGGCTTTTATCTTCCATTCCCATTTAGTACACACTAGGTTTAGGTTTACAAGTTGGACAGCTACGAAGAAGAAAATAGTATGCATCATTTTCATATTCCCACAGATAGTTCTGTGTGTCTAAGGTATCTCTATGCACTTATAATTTAAATACTGCACCTTACATATTAATTTATATCACTGTCACCAAGTGCCCCATTAACGCAGGCAACTGTTGAATTAATTTTCTCGGTGAATCCACTGATAAACAGCTGTTGAATTTAAGGATGTGATGAGTTTGCTTTTTATCTTGCTGATAAATACAATCCATGTGTGATGAGTTTGCTTTAATTTTGCCTCTTAAGTACAGAAAACTCTTCTTGCTCTCTGGTGTGTGAATTATTGCATCACGTAGCCCAAACGAGCCATCCTTAGTTGAAGTTAGTTTATATTGGTTAGCGCGGATGCCAGAAGATTTGTCTAAGCAGAACTGCAAAGAGAATTCCATACCGGTAGAAAGGAGACCACTAAGTGAAAAACCAATCCTTGAAAACGAACACTTTAACTCTACTACTGGTTCCATAGCTCATTCGGTAGAGAAACTGCCGGCTAAATGAAGTATTCCGGGTTCGTTCCGGCCTGACTCTAGAAAGTGGTCTTTAAAAGAAAAACATTTCATGATATGCCCAGAGACTGTTATTTGAATGTGAGAGCACCTGTGTGTGTGGGGGGGGAGTGCTATCAGTTACTTAATAAGCAATTTGCTCATTAACACTCAGGATTGCGCTTGATGCAAACCTGAGCACACGCGTTAAGGCATTTAGTTTCATAACATTAATCTATAGGTACAATCAGTACAACCATATGGCACCGACTGGTGCCTTAAGTCAACAAGATTAAACAAAATTCTATTTTATTATATTCGTATATCTTAAAGTTGCGTTAGAATTAAATCACCTTCTATTAATTCATTATTCATAACATGTGCAAAACATGACCGTCTTGGTGGGCGTATTGATGTAAGGGTCCCTCGTGCTATGATGTATGTGGAGTGATCCGTTATTTTTAACATTATTTCTGTACGTAAATAAAAAAGCAGTCTTCAGAAGAATACGTTGCACTTGAAAATGTCCAGAATACAGGCTTCGAGCCTCAGCTGCACTTTGGTGCGTCTCCGCATTGATCTAACCATAACTGTGTATTCGTTGTTGGTGAACGTTACCTTTTTGTTTGAATGTCCTGGCTGGAACTGCATTGCAGACGACCACGCGACGCCTAGCAGTACGAAACTACCACGTAAACACCTGCAGACAGCAGCACTAGCTCAGTGACCTTTCGCTTTGTACCTACACTGTCCCTTTGAACAGTAGTGATGTGGTAATTTATTTTGCACCTATGTAGGCGGGAAACATAAAACTGCAAAGGACGGTTTGGTTGAGTTGCGGTATATGCTATAGAAGTGGAGAAATGGTTATTTTTCAGTAAGCGTTCCATGCTTACCAGATAAACTAGTGATTCCAAACAATCGTGTCAAAATAAGTTATCTAAGTCCATGAATATTTAAGCGTAACCTAAAACAGTGACAGGCAGATTCCTCGCTCTGTGACATCATACTCTCAGACTAACCTGCTCACTATTCTGTGTAGCGAGCACATTATGTAAAGGAAGGCTTGGTGCGTATGCTTTTACCGAGTAAGCACTATTATTCTGAGACACTAGTAGCGTACAAATTACTGATTACAAATTTCAACTCATCACAAAGGGAATAACAATACATTTGTATGAAAGCATCCACACTAAAACAATGCAACAAAAATTTTAATTTAATGCACGTATAGAAGCACGAAATACATAGCTGCAGGGGCATTCAATTACGTAAATGGGCTGAGAATCTGTTTCAGACACTCCAAGCAGTAGTGCCAGTTATTTTTACCATTGGAACGTTGATATAGGAAGCTTCCTTTTACTCTTTGTCTATTTCTTAAGTACTTTTACGCATACACAGTGTTATACATTACTAATTACGAACTGTTGCACGAATGCAAATACGTTTCAACAAACTTAAAACCAATATGCTGGTGTAAATCTGAAAGCAGAATATATAAAAATATATACAGAATGATACGAGCGACTGATTCACTTGGTATATTAGCTCAAGGGAAAATTAAAAGCCCTGTTCTACCAACGTTACTCTGCTAAACCCCTAATCTCAGAAACGATTTAAAATATTAAACTGAAATTTTGACAGGATGTAGATGTATACTTTGCAAATTTATGGATCTATTTTTATGCACTAACTTTAGTTAGTAAGGAAGCTATGATTATTTTCTTAACTAAACCGTTCTGTTTATTAAAATGTATCCATACTTACTTTTTAGTTCCTCTACTACGTATAGTAAGTGAGGAAAGTATTGTATTCCACCCAAAAATGTGATGTCGAGACAAAGGACTGTGTGTGTGTGTGTGTGTGTGTGTGTGTGTGTGTGTGTGTGTGCGCGCGCATGCGCCCGCGCGGGCGTGTGTGAAAGTGTGTCTAGCTGTCTGTGTGTGTCTATGAACAGCATAATTCAAAACCGAAAAGTCAGATCAACACCAAGGTTGACATTTAAGTTCAGTATCTTCAAAAGGTATGACATGAAGATTTTCAAGAAAATCCCCCTACACCAAACTACCTTTTACATGGAATATTTTTGCAAAATTTTAATTTTCTAAAAGATGACTAACGAATTTGATTAAAATACGATATGTTAAATATACTTACATGACAATATGTATATCTTGAATTTTCTGGGAATAGCCTATTAAGTCCTCTTCATTCGGAAGGAATTCTGTGTGATCTTGTATAACTGATAAACGTTAAGCGGTAGAGGAAAATGTACTACACAAAAAATGTAGATCTCTTTCAACAATTGTTTTTGTGGCATAAACCACATGTGGCATAAACAGGCTTAGCATGCCTTCCTTCGGAAAGGAAGTAAAGGATTTTTACGCCCGAAAAAATCCAGCGCTCCATCGAGTTTGAACCCGCGACCTCGGGAACTAGAGTCTAGCATAGTAACCAGTACACCACACGCAAATAAAAGCATGGAACATCACAATATGACTCGCAGTTTGTTTGGTACAGTTACAGACCATGAATCATTGTAAAGCAGTATTCCTACAGTTAGAGTAGTGCGAGCAGAAATTAATAGCATTTGCATCACACCTGGAGTGTTAGGCTTTTAACGCTTTCTTGTACTTTCTTAATTATCTTGTTCTGGCTTTTTTTTTATCAAAATTCAATGTTAGACAGAGAATCGGAAGGGGTGTTTATCTTTTTCTAAATCTTTCCTCCACTGTATTTAGACTCATCCCAACAGAGTTAAAAATTCCACAATTCCTTCCCTCTTCCCCTAAAAATGATCGGTCTGCAAAAAGAAACCCTTTAGCTGCGTACCGAAAAATGGCTAAAGCAACACTACATTACCACAGATAGAAAAAAAAGGAGAACACGCAGGAGAAGCTAGGGTATGAAATACCCAAAGCTGACAACGAATAACACTTATGCACATCGGTGTCTTCCTAAGCTGGGAGTTAGACACATAGTAAAAGTTAGGGCCACTGGAACGTCTCAGAATTATCACGTAGATGAAGGAAAATGCCAGCCAGCAAAAACGACTCAATCGAAAAAAGCCACATACTCAACATAAAGCCAATGCCTATGCTGACAATGTGGGGTACATCTTCAGACACAAAAATAAAGCAGGGAAGAGCCAAGAGAAATGCTACAGGCCAGACCCACCCCTAGGATTCCCCAACCCCTAAAAACTCTTCCATTATGATCAGGTCTTGGACAGCGGAGATAGACCTCGGTGCTAATGGACCAAAATTGTAATGGTTGGTCTTTAATTTTTTTCTCTTTCTGCAGCCATTGTCTATAAAGACAAACCTGTACCTCTTAAGATGGTCGACATTCTTCCGGTCCCCTTTTTAATTCCGAGGTCAAAATTTGCCGGCCGCGGAGGTAACGAAGCGAGGTTCTAGCAAAGTATTGAGGGATTACATTAGTATTACTAACACCCGATAAAATGTTGCAATCCTGCGACACAACGATATAGAGCCCCAGAGAGCCGTGGATTTAGTTCACGCGACGCCTTTGACTTTCACTCTCATCTAGAGGCCATACTCGAGGACGAGGCTCCGAGCCGCAAGGGCTACTTCTCTCCCCCACTGTAATTAAGTTAACCTTCCAATGAATACTTCAAGACTACAGCTACTCCAGATAAGATGCATAACGATAAGTTCTGCTGGCATGGGTCGTCAGCCTATGTACCAGCCTATCCGTTTGTGGTAGCCATGTACTTTAGGTATCACTACAGCTTCTAGTTTTAATACAATCCCCGGGCCTTTTATTCAATGCCTCTTCCTGTAAGATCATCCGCCTACACCCTACCAAACACTTTACGCTCTCCCCATCTGAGCTTACTCCTCCCCTAGTGTAAGCATCCCCGGGGTTAGGTACTCCTCAGTAGGTGGTGCTACAATATACAGTTGTATCTTTATTGGTGTCATCTATTTGGGGGACGTATTCCTCACATCAAAACAATAAAAAAAAAGTTCAGATGAACATGGGTCCGAAAATAATTTATTTCAGAGTTACAACACAAAATCGAAAGTTACAAAAATTGCTCGAAGTGGCTTCCTCTTGCTTCAATGCATGCAGTAATTCTGCGTTCCATGATATGCCGTACCCTGGAAAATTCCTGGTGTGTGTCGTATTTTGTCAAATCCAGTTTGGATACGTCCTCTCAAAATTACATCATCGGGTACAGGTGTCGCATTAACCAAGGATTTCAAATGTTTCCAGACGAAGTTCATTGGATTGAAATCAGGCGATCCAGCAGGCTATGCAATGGGTCCCCCTCGACCAGTAACTCTTTGCGGAAATCGATCATTCAAACACTTAGGAACTATCATACTGAAATGAGCTGAAGCACCATCGTGTAGAACCACATTCGTTGGATGATGTCCAGAGGCACATTATAGTTAAGTGATGCAACTAATTTCTAAAATACTGGAGATAGGGTTGTCCATTCAGACGCGGAGGGAAGAAGTAGGGACCAATAAGGTGATCATGAATGATTCCACCCCAAACGTTGAGAGAGAACCTCTTGATGGTTGTCCTGTCGTACTTCATTAGGATTTTAAATGACCAGTTATGAGTGTTATGAAAACTAAAGATGCCGTCGCGAGTAAAACCAGACTCATCCGTGAATAACATACAGGCTAGGAAATAGATGAACACAGCGCACTGCTGTAACATACGTTGACAGAAACGTCTTCTTGGCTCAAAGTCCGCCTCATTTAATCCTTGCGCACCTTGAAGGTTATACGGGTATATAAGATTTTCATGCAGGATTCGCCAGATAGTCATGTGACTAACTCTTTCCCTTACAGCCAATGTCTTGTGCTTTGTGATGGATCTGAATCCACAGCACGACAAAATCTTCAAGCTCAAAGCCTCGTACCGCTCTTGGTCTTCCAACATCCCTAGTACTCCTCTCAAATGCACCATTCTCTCTCAAGCGTTGTGAATTCGCGCTAACGGCCTATCGGGGTACCTTTCTTCATAAATTCACGTGCTCATGCTGTATTGCCGTTTGCACGGCCATACGTGTAGTGCATATCCGTCCGTTCACTCGAATACATCTTCTTTGACCTATAACAACGAAACGATTGATTTTCAGACCCAGATACATATGATCTTTTTTTAATGTTTTGATTTCAGGAACACGTCTCCCATATACATGACAGCAATAAAGATACACCCTGTATTTACATGGCAAATAATATGTGGATCTCGGAATTTTCGGGGTATGCCTGCATAATGTATAATGTTGTAATACTGGTAAATGTTAAGTGATAGACGATAACGTACTACACAAAAAATGTAGATCTCAAAACACAGCGTTTATTTCAAATAACATTTTTTTTAGCATCAGCAATTTTCGAGATATCCGTTATTAATGGTAGGATTTGTTTAATACTTTTGTCATTCTTTACTAGTCCGTCAATTTTCAGTTATTTCTCACAATGTCGTGGAACTTTTATGGAATTTTAAGAACAGCGGGTAGCGTCCAGTTCAAAAACATTTGCTTACAGCTATTTCCTTTGTATCTGTAATGAAATGTGTAATGGAGCTATTTCCAGAAAGATTTGTCTCGATTAAAATGATGTAGGTAGAAAAGTAAACTTTCGTAAGAATAATTTGTATAACCCCTATAATTTATAAAGGGTAGAGAAAGAAATGTGAATGTAACACATCAGATTGTTTAAAAATTAACCACCCACATTATTAATACCAATGCATACCTCCAACAACACTCAAGGTTTCCTATTTTATCAATCCTAAAATTATTTTAGATATATTCAATGTTTTCTAAGAAAAGTGTGATATGTGCTATAAAATAAAGTAAAGTAAAATAACAGTAAAAGTGGGAAAATAAGTGGCATATATTTCAAAAGCAACTAAACGCATTACTTGACCTCACAGAGGGCTGTCCCAGAAGTATCCTACCTAACAAAGAAGGCAGAAACATTTTGGGAAAAAAACATTTTTATTTCTCTACATAGTCTCCTTTCAGCTCGATACAGCGATGTTCAATAGCTTCGATATTCTGTTTATAGTGAGAACCATCGAGTTCTGCAAAATAGCCATCAACTGCATGCCATTTTATCTTACCATTTATTATAACAGCTATAATTATAATTCATTTATTATTTCTTCAGGTTTAATTCCCTTATTAACTTTACTTATTCAAACCCTTAAAATAAAAATTTTAAACACGAATAAATATATAACCTTTTAAATATATAAAATCTTATCAAGGAAGATTTATTTATATTATACGTATAAATTCCACCTTCATTTTTGGCAAATCTTTTACCACCAAGCTATTTCTTCAACTTTGGAAACAGAAAATAATCAGAGGGGGCTAAGTCTGGCGAATAAGGTGCATGAAGAAGCAATTCGAACATTAAATCCTTAATTTAGGCCATGGCGATAATGAATGTGTGAATTGGTGCATTGTCTTGATGAAACAGAATCTTCTTTTTCGCCAAATGCGGCCATTTTTTGCTTGATTTCTTCATTCAAACGCTGCAATAAGTTTTCATAATATTCGCTATTGATTACTTTTCCTTTTTGAAGATAATCAATGAAAATTATCCCACGCGCATCCCAAAAAAAACTGACGCCATGACCTTACCTGCAGATGGAACTGTCTTCGCCTTCTTTCGAGCCGATTCTCCCTGTCAATCCACTGTTTACTGTTGTAAACGAAGGAGTAGACTCACCCAGAGTAGAATCTGGCTCAGCTTTAATATTAGTTGGACTAAGACCTTTCAAATGAAATTATTGTATCACATAACGATGGCAAGTTTTATCCATGTTTACAAATTCGCTGAGAGAGTTCACTTTTGATGGCTGCCTAACAATTACTAAACAGCGTAGCAGCGTCAAACTTAAGCTTTATAAGGGTGGTACTTTCTAACATAGTAATTTGTTTGAAACAACCACCACTATCTATACATCAGGTCAGGTACTTCTGGGACTGCCCTCGTAACATAGTAGCAATTTGTGGAACAAACTTCTCCTAACAGATGGGACAGAGGTTACTATTCTATTCCAAAGTATGTAGGAGTTACGTGTTTTTTCTGTGAAGCGTGCATTTATTAGGAAAATGTAATGAATTTTGGCAATTTTCTTTAATTTGGTCTCCGATTAACATAACATAAATACGCCAAAACAAAAAATCAGCTATGAGCATGTAATATTGAAGCGCAGTTGTAAGTAGATACCCTATACGGTGATGTGATATACACTGATCGTATATCTAGCGAGTATCGAGTTACTTGCAATTCAGGTTACGATGTGTCGTAAAGCAGCTTAAACGAGGAGTAATAGCTTTTTTTAGCAAGCTAAACCTCCTAAAACAGCTAGTTTTAAGTATAGCTGGTCCTCCGTCGTTTAGAGTAGAAGCCCTACATACCTATCTGCTCTTTAATGAATAATTCTGAATAAAGTGTGAACCAAGACGCTAGCTTCTGTGGACCGCATTAGGGAGGAAATGGACTCAAACCCCTGGTGCCTACAAATCTTTCCGAAGGTTTTTCTTGCGGTTTTCCTCGATCCTTAGGGAATGCTGGGTTAGTCAATTTGATCCGAGATTTTTCTGTCATGCCTTTCATCATTACATTTAATTTTCTTCTTCTTCACCCCATACCAGGAATTCGGCACCCATCCCAGATATGCTATGATCTTGAGTTTCCTTGCTCCTCGATAGGCTACTGACCAAAGGCTTTGGCTTGAAAGCCCTTGGGGGTGTAAGCCCTACAAGTTTAAAAAAGAAGAGGAATAAGATGTGCAATGTGTATTTAATGCTAATGAGTGCAAAATTATCACAGGTTAACCATTGTTTTAGTGGACCTCGGGTTTTAGGCTAAATACCTCATTTTATGTGTACGAATAAATTAAAGCTAGTTAAATATCTTCACGTTTCACATGAAGGGAGGGGTATTGTGGTTCCTAACATGTCTGTTTTAATCATTGACACCTTTTTAAGATTTTAAAGCCTAAAAGTGCTTATTCTACCATAGCTATTGTTTCATTGACTTTTGTCATGCAGCAACGTAAGGTCAAGTGTCTATATAACTTGGGCAGGCCTCCGAGCAAAATTTCCGATATTTTACGCCCAGTATACAATGGAATGCTAAGAGCCATAGCAGTTAAAGGGCGTCCATAAATCAATTAAATAAATTTATATCAATGGGTTGGTTTGATTCAGAGACTTTGTAATGGTTCGTTTGTAGGAATGCAATTCTGGATAAAACACTGGTTTATTTTAACGCCTTATCAGCTGGATTCATTCGTTTTATATAAAAACAGGAACAGAATATTTGCACCCTCTAGGTCTTTTTGTCATCCTTCGTTATTAGTCGGTGACTGCAGTACGGCAGAAATCCCTTTCAAATGACACATTCCCATTGTTTCCGCGACTCGCATACCTGGATCACTTCATTAACTGTTTATGTGCACACATTCACAATATTTCTCTATGTTTTTTCTGTTGCTTTTCCAATGCATTTCAAACAGTTCTTTTACGTTGATTAACTATATATTGTATAAGGTGGCTCCATGTCAGCTATAGAAAATTTAAGCCACAATTATGTATTTGTTTGTATAGTGATTTCCACTATGATCAATTCAATTAGTTTTTAAGGGTATTTTTTTAACTTTATAAGCTGTTGTGTATTATCAGCATAAATAAATAGTTTAAGGCAGTAAAATCATTCTATAACAATTTAGAATATTTACTGTTTTTATTATTAAGTGTGTTTTATTCCTCACAAATTAATTGCATCTTTTAACTTTTAGAAAGTGAAAGTACATATGAAACGTATAAAATCTAAAATTTAGCTTGTGGAAATTGTATTTTTGGTGGCTAAAACTGCGTCTTTAATGCCTAAAAATACAGGTCTTTAAGTTTGTATGTCAATGGTAATCTCAGAAACTTAATTGATTTCAATATTTCTTTCGCCGTGAGAGGCTGACTTCTTTCCGATTATTAAGGGGAGATAAAATGGCTAAAACTGCCACAAATAATATTTCAGTTTCTGGTTAGACTTATAAATCGAAACTTACTCATTAATTTTATGCGAAACTTATCATTGTAGCCACAATACTCAGATTTTAAATATTTCTTAAAAATGGCACTTCAGTCATTTGGTACTCTGAATTCTGCACTATTCCATACTAAAAATTATAACCACCAGACTCCTTGGGGTATAAAGATAAGTTCATAATATACGTGTTGGACAACGGAATTGCGAAGTGGCTTAGAAGAAATTGGAATGGCGTATATTTGGCTACAGGGGATGGACTTGGGACGTAGCGGATGGAAGATAATTCAGAGACGACTACGGAACATTGACAGACAGAATTTAGAACCACAATGTACGTCTAAAATTTCACTTAACTTACAGTGCCAAATAAGGCGGGACTGGGGGAGGGAGGCCTATTTAGATAACTGTAAGCGAAAGCAAAGAAGTGGTTTAGCGTGGCTAGGTTTGGGTGCCTGGAAAGGCAACAATCAACTGATGACACCGGAGTGAGAATATTCCACTCTGTGGTGAAAGAGAAACAGGAAACCATATTCTGACTGAGTGCAAGGAAACGGATATGCTAAGAAAACAATATTTACCACCACAGTTTCTGGGGTTCAGTAGGGTAGTGGAGGCCTGCTTGGATGTAATGTTGAACGCTGTCATAAAATGGGCTCCTTTTTCTTTAAGATTCGGCAAAGGAGGTTAATTGCCCTGGAGAACGGAAGAGGAGTGGACGGTACGTAAGAGCGAGGTCTTAAGGGTCGCGGCACTGTATATATTTGTAATATAAATTTAATTCATGATGATGATTATTATTATTATTATTATTATTTTTCTTCCTTCATTATGGTAGTTCATAGACATATTAGTACATTATCTATCTATCTGTCTGTGTCTGTCTGTCTGTCGTGACTATATATTTAGTATTATACTCACATGCACGGCAATGAGGCCCATGGGAGTTTTGTGCTGTACAAGAGTAGACTGAAACTGTTCACAATAAAAGTCCTACTACTACTACTACTACTACTACTACTACTACTACTACTACTACTGCTGCTGCTGCTGCTGCTGCATTCTTCTTTTCAAGGTGTGTACAATGTACAACACGGAAATGGTAACACCCGTGATATGTTTAACGTTGTTTGTAATTCACCTATTCTTTAAAATAATCGAGCAGGTGTACTACATAAACAATAAATTTGGGAGTTTGTAATGTGATGATAACTCTATTATACGTCGAAATACTGAAGATACAGTAATCGCCAATAAATTACCAATTTGAGGTGTGATTATTATGAGCTATACATCAGCGTATTGCTTGAAGTGTAACTGTTACATATATACTATTATTGGAATACTTTAAGGCGATCTACTGCCAACACTATTAATTAACGCGAGTACCTTCCTAACCGTCTTGAAGCTTCATGAGTACGCAGTGAGCTACTAACTTTCAAACCTACATGGCATGGCGTCTCTTACTTCCTAACTTTAAAAGTATCTTTACTTAAGGGGACAAGGTAGTCTGAACACATGGAAATTACCTTAAATGTGTTAAATTATTACTGCTCTTTAAGTTCTCAATGGTTTTACCTGAAATGTTTATGAATTATTCTATAAATCATTAAAATTATTTCAAGTGGTTGTTTGCATTGATGGCTCATGTAGCTGAGTCTGTAAAGATTATTTCATTCAACAGAAAAATAATAAAATTTACTCTTAAAACATGTGAATTCATGTACCTTTTTCTCTGATACTACTTGCAATACAGAATCACACTTTTGCATGCTTGTTCTTAGTATAATCAGTTATCTTTTGAACCTCAATTATTTAGTTATGTATATCAATTCACTAGAAATTGAAAAAAAAAATACAATTAAAAGAACAAAAATGTAGAAAAGTTGCAATGTTGTTGCTGTTTTAATATCACTAATATACATCATAAAATTATGATTGTGGTTCAGAAATTTTAACTGTGTGTTGTATACATGTACTGAAAATTTCAACTCTCTACCTATCATGCTTTCTGAGAAAAAAGTACATAAATTTCCCAAAATGTTGTTTTGAGAAAACTGAACTTAAGGTTTGAACATTAAAACTCTGACCACTTCAGCACTTTCCAGGTTAATAATCATCTGACCTTCATTCCTGGATTGCTTCGGCTTTTCTAATTGGCTTCTCTAGGTCCCGGCCTCGATTGTTATTTGCTGAACTGCTTGCTGGGCATGATATAGTCGTTCGTTGTTGAAAGATACAAAAATGATCTAAAAAGGGGGCTGCACGACAGCTTTAAAGGAATGCAGACTAGCATTTAAATGGTGTTTAAACGTCTTAAATCCTCTTAACCCACCAAAAGTATATATTTTCTGAAAGTAGAAATAATAGAGATTTTATTGGAGCCTAAAATAAAAAAATGTGATTTGTTATCATTTCAAAGTGCTTTGTCCCCGTAAGTCTTATAGATGCCTTGCCTGAGTAACCTCAGACTAGCCCTATCAGAACACTGGCAATTAAAATTGCTTGAAATCGAAGCGTTGCCTTTCCAAACTGCCCCTTAAATCTATTAGTCTGTTTGTGCCTTTCTTGCATAAAACTGGTCAGATAGATTTATGACGGACACTTTCTCCTGCTGGTTGTAACGTTCAAGTAAGGCTTCTTGCTTAACATGTGAAACTGCTTGTATGAATTTAACATCACACTACGCCTATTACATATTAATACACCTTACAGTAACATAATATCAGTATATCTAGATATAAAAAATCTGATGTGTTGCACTCACATAACTTTCTCTACTCTTGTATAAACTATTTTCACAAACGCTTATTCTCCATCTACTTCATGTTAATCGAGATATCGAGATGTTAATCTTATTGCTAGTTTTCTAGTAGATACAAGGGGAATTGGTAGGCTTTAAGCGATAGTCAAATATTTTAAAAACTGGTTGCCATATGGAGCATTCCATTCTCTTTGCATGTCCAGGACATAAGAAAAACAAATAACAAATTCCCATTTGAGAAAAAGTATAAGTATTGGAAAATTCAAACAAATAACAAGGGATATCTGGGAATCGAAAAAAAATCTGATGTGTTACACTCACATGACTTTCTCTACTCTTGTACAAACTATTTTTACAAATGCTTATTCTCCACATGCTTCATGTTAATCGAGATATCGAGATGTCAATCTTATTGGTAATTTTCTTGTAGATGCAAGGGGATTATCGTAGGTTTTAAGCGATAGTCAAATATTTTAACGCTGGTTGCTATGTGGCGCATTCCATTCTCTTTGCATGTCCAGGACATAAAAAAAATGAATAACGAGTTTGAGAAAAAGTTTAAGTATTGGAAAATTTAAGGAAATAACAAGCAATATCTCGAAAACGGTTAACTAAACAAAAGAAATGTATATGACATAAGTTGTGTATTTTAACGCGATCTACATTTTTTGTGTAGCAAAATTTTGTCTATCTCTTATGGTTTACCAGTTATGCAAAAGTCGTTCACAATGAAGAATACTTTTGGAGACATTCCCAGAAAATTCGAGATATACATTTCATTTCTCATGACATTATCTTAAACATATGATATTTTCATCAAAATCGTTAGAGCCATTTTTGAGAAAATTAAAATTTTCGAAAAATCTTCCATGTAAAGGGTACTCTGGGGTAGGGGGATTTTCTTGAAAACCTTCGTGTCGCATTCTTGGAAGATACTGAAGCTAAATCCCAAGTTTGGTGCTTATCCGACTGTTCGTTTCTGAGTTATGCTGTTCACAGCAGACACACACACACACAGACACACACAGACACACACACGGACATGTTCCAAAAATGCTTTTTTTTTGGATTCAGGAAGTCTCAAAACGTGTATTTCCGGTGAAATCTCGGTATCGAATTTTTGGGTGGAATGCAATACTTGTCCTACTTACTATACGTAGTAGAGAAAGTAATATATATGACATAAATTCTGTGTTTTAACGAGACCAACAGTTTTTGTGTAGTAAAATTTTGTCTATCTCTTACGGTTTACCAGTTATGCGCAAGTCATTCAGAATGAAGAGGACTTTTGGGGACATTTGCAGAATATTCAAGATATACATTTCATTTGTCATGAAAATATCTTAAACGTATTATATTTTAATCAAAATCGTAGGAGGCATTTTTGAAAAGATCAACATTTTTGAAAAATGTTCCATGTAAAGGGTAATCTGGGGTGAGAGGATTTTCTTGAAAATCTTCGTGTGGCATCCTTGTAGAATAGTAAGCTCAAGTACCAAGTTTGTTATGTATTCGACTGTTCTTTTTACTTTCTCTACCACATATAGTAAGTAGGGAAGTATTGTATTCCACCCAAAAATTTGATACTGAGATTTCACCAGAAATACATGTTTTGAGACCCCTGAATCCAAAAAAAGCATTTTTGGAAACATGTCCGTGTGTGTCTGTGTGTGTGTGTGTGTGTGTGTGTGTGTGTGTGTGTGTGTGTGTGTGTGTCTGCTGTGAACAGCATAACTCAGAAACGAACAGTCGGATAAGCACCAAACTTGGTATTTAGCTTCAGTATCTTCCAAGAATGCGACACAAAGGTTTTCAAGAAAATCCACCCACCCCAGAGTACCCTTTACATGGAAGATTTTTCGAAAATTTTAATTTTCTCAAAAATGGCTCTAACGATTTTGATTAAAATATCATATGTTTAAGATATTTTCATGTCAAATAAAATGTATATCTTGAATTTTCTGGGAATGTCTCCAAAGGTATTCTTTATTGTGAACGACTTTTGCATAACTGGTAAACCATAAGAGATAGACAAAATGTTACTACACAAAAAATACACAATTTATGTCATACATTTTTTTTGTTGAGTGAACGATTTTCGAGATATTGCTTGTTACTCCCTTAAATTTTTCAATACTTATTTTCTCAAATGGGAATTCGTTATTCATTTTTTTGTCTTGGATATGCAAACAGTATTAATCTGTGGCAAAGGGAATAGTGCTGCACCTAGCAACCAGCTCTTAAGAGATATGTATGTGCTTAAAGGCTACCGTATTTCCAAATTGCCCTTGTAAATATACATTCCCCTTACATCTACAAGAAAATTAGCAATAAAATAGAGTCTGCAAATGTTTATCTCGATTAACATGAAGTAGATGGAGAATAAGCGTTTGTATAAATAGTTTGTACAAGAGTAGGGAAAGTCATGTGAGTGTAACACATCAGATTTTTTGAGTTATGCTGTTGACAGACAGACAGACACACATGCGCGGACATGCTTCCAAAAATGCTTTATTTAGATTCAGGTCATCCTAAAACATGTATTTACGGTGCAATCTCGGCATCTAACTTTTGGGTGGAATGCAATACTTTCTCTAACTACTATTCGTAGTAGATAAAGTAAAAACGAGAATACATGTGTTAAATGCTTTACATGAGAACAGAAAATATGATGTTATCAATTAGAGATGATGGCTGTTATAATTTCTCAACCTTATCATTGAAATTCTCCAAAATCTCTGAAGGCATGTTCGGAAGAAACAGAATTAAGGAGAACGATTTGGCCAATAGCGAGCCAATATCGGAGAGAGTTTGCTTAGTCGGTAATTAGAATACGAGCGATTTGTTCTACCAGGAGCGATTTTTATGCTCTATTTTTTAGCAGTTATTTGTATTTCGAGATAAGGTTAATGACAATACTTCTTCTAAAGATAATGTAGAAAGTGAAATTGAATTTTATATATGAACATTCTTTAACTGCTGTGGTCCTGAACGTCCCATTCTATATTGGACGTGAAAGACCGGTAATTTTGTTCGGAGGCCTCTCTATCAGGCTTGAGGTTCTTTAACGTGCCGTAAATCTACGACACGGGACCACCGGCTTTACTTCCCTTTCGAAGGAAGCCATGCTAAGGATTTTTACGCCCGAAAAAATCCATCGCCTTCCGCCTGGTTTGAACCCGCGACCACTACACCACGGAGGACGACAAGGTAATGTAGACATTTATAACTGGAATAACCTTTTTTCAATATACAGCAGATGAATAAAGTAGAGGAGTAATCAAGAGCTTTTATTATGAGCTAAGACTTCTAGATCCATCTTTCACTCAGTGTGTCGCGCTAAGATTTGGTATTTATAGGATGCACGTCATAAGGCAGGGAAGTGAAAGAAGCTGCATGCCAATCCTGGCTAAGATATTTTGCACAGGAGAAGACTTTGCTTTGTCCTCTAATTATTATTGCTAAGAAGTTGTCATGGACTTCCAGTGCTAGGAATGAAAAGAGGAAAATTTCACATTTTAAGAATTCATAAACCATTTGACTTAAATTTTGTTTCTTTCAATGTTGAATACTGGTTACATTTGAAGAAGTTATGTTCTTCAACTGTTGGAGTTTATTATTGTTGAAGTTTTACTGTTGTTGTTAGCCACACGCTTGGGAAGCCAAATTGAAGTACTTTTTGTTTTGGATTTATTTATTTAATTAGCTCCTCGTATTGACGTCAATTTTGAAGTGGATTACTTGTTACGCAATATGCTGCTACGTATGAGAAGCCGATTTTTGAAGATGTATTTTTGTTGTTACGCTCCAAGTTTAAAAATATTATTAACTTTGTTATTAAACTGCTTCTATAGATATTATTTATGTTTGCCTCGGCTGCGTCAGTTTTGTTTTAGAATCACGTATCTCTTAGACAGGGCGTGGTGCGGCAAGAATGTAGGCTTACACAGATTTTAAGTTTAAATTCACTTCTTTTTATTAATCCTTGACTCAAATTAAATAGCACTACACTGATATTAAGAGCTGTGATATTCTTTTATTTAATACTTGCGCTTTGTTAACGCGTATACATAATTTTCGTTTCACACGAATACGTAGTATTTCTTTAGAGAACACATCTTCCTTCCGGTCACTACCAAGGTCTGCCAGCAACTGAACATATTTCAACCGTATAAATTTATAAATCCTTGTATTTCAAGTCTCTGATTGTCTAATCCTAGTCCAATAGAATACCTGCATTTTACTAAAGCTTTTTCTAGCTGTTGATTGGCTATTTTTAAACTGTCACAAAATTTACATTATCGTTGCTCGAATCATGACTAGTAACATTTAAACTCTCAAACTTATTATTGCCTCAAGGTTACCTCATTGTTAGCAACTTTGAACTTACTATTCTTACAGTCTTACACTATTAAACTACGTAATGCATTCACATAACATTATTAAACATGTTTACAATAATATGAGCATATGCAATGACTGTTACATACATTTGTTTACAAATTATTACATACATATTGCTTCAAGGCGGACTGTTATTGAATGTAAATATTATATATTACAATTGAAATTATTCAAATGTTAAAAACTACTGCCTCACATTATACATAAGAGTTTCTAAAAAAAAAGAAATAAAAAAAAATAAATTCAGGAGGGAAGTGATTAAGGAGACTTGAGATTTAATATTACCCAATTCCCTCTAACGGATATCAAAGGATTTTATTACCTTATTACGAATATAATTGAGATTTTACGAATTTGTTGTTCTAAGGGTGAAATGAAGAGATTATTGCATAAAAAACCTTTCTTTAGCGCGCTTAGAATTCGTGCCTTAAAGGTTTTAGGACGGGGCCAGTACAAGGAAATTCCAAATCGTAAAAACTCAGCCTTGCAACGCAGGTAAAAGTGCCAATAAAATGAAAAGTGCTTTATAACCAGAAAGTCTGTTTTTCATCACAAAAGCGCGCTAACAGACTTAAGTATTTCGAAATCTCCTCTGTGAGTATAGGATATAAATTAGTGTATGTTTTTCATAGATAATAAAGTTTCTTTACTTTATGATGTTTGTAAGGAATTTTGAAGCACCTGCCAAATTAGGGAACACTGAGTGGGCTGGCACAACTGTGAAACAGGACGGACTGTTGCGGCACATTCCACGAGGAAATTAAAGTCACGCTAGCGAATGGAAATATTTTCCCACCCCCTCCATCCCTCCCGATCTCTGCAAGGGAAAGTTTCTTCTGCAGCCCCCTTCTCTTTCCAAACTGCGACTAACTTCACTTTAATATTTTTATCAACTTTATATCTTTTCATCGCTTGTTTAAATGGACCAAAAGGAATGTATTCCCATAATATCTTTATTCCAATTTGCATGATTTCATGCTCCACCAGGTTCTAGATATTTCCTTGTAATTAGTATCATTTATCTTGGCTTGAATGTTTAGGAAATGCAGATATTTCGTGATAAATGGAGATTTTGCTTTTCTCCTCCATTTCTTCTAAACGCAAAATATATTACTGTGTTATTGGATTTACAATGACATTTCTTTCTCTTACTTTTGTCTTTTTGTTTTCAAAGACATTGGCATTTATACCTCATGTTTTCTTACAAAGATATTTATTTCTATTTACAAGTAAGTCTCATATTTGTCGGTAGACATACATTCTAGGCTATTCGTTTTGTCCCGTTGTTTGCAACTTTATCGCATTTGTTATTCTAAGGGACTGCAATCTCACCTATTCCTTTCTTTCCATTGAGATGCAATGCTACGTAGAGTGTTATCTGCTCACTATTTTATTGGTCGCTGATCTTTGCTGGCTATACGAATGAGCAAGTATAGGACTTTCTAAACATAAAAGTCAGGACGAAAGGAAATGAAGCTGGATTGTTAATAATAATAATAATAATAATAATAATAATAATAATAATAATAATAATCCTGTGGCGCTACAGCCTATAAACGTCCTTGATCTGCCAACCCGACTGCCAGCCTAACACTCATCTACGCACGGCAGAGGTGGACGATGACGAGGTGATGTGGCCAGCATCATGTATCATGCATTTCTCAGCCAGAATGTTGGCCTCCTGGCCAGGATCGCTGCCTATTGCAGCTCCCCACTTTCCTCATGATGCTCAGTGGGCACCGGTCCTACACCCGGGACTTAAAATCCGCACCCCTAAGGGTGGGATCGAACCCAGGGGCATTCTGTGACCGGGAATCACGCTCTAGCCCACAGCACTACGGCACAGGACAAGTTTAACTATTATTAGACTTAAAGCAGTGACGTCGTAGGTAACAAACCACCCCCAACCATCACACAGTGTGTGGCATTTACAGACAGTACTCACCAGACCAGTTGACCTGCCCGTCAGTAATCTTGGCCGCTCTTGTTTATATTCTTTGTATAGATAGTTGAATGTAGATAACTTGAAGCCAACACTTCATGGACTCTCATGCCTGGTAATGAGCTTTAGGAGTCCGGAAAAGGGAACGTCTTGATCTAGTAGCAACTAACAAAGCAGTCGAGAGTTACAAAAATGCAATTCATTACCATCATGTGCATTTTTGTTTAGAATAGCGCCATAATTTTATTGTAACAATATATCCTTGGTACGGGCATGCTCACGTATGTGTTTATACAATCTTATCATTATAAAAGGTTCTGACTGTATTCAGTATCATGCATAATTCACTCATTATGGCACGCGTGCTATAAATGATTTATTTACAATAGTATTAACATAATACCGGAATTCCTTTCTCTGAGCAACGAAGCTGCAAAACAATCTGTACATTATTAAATATAGAGTAACTAAAATCTGAATTTACATTTACTTACCATGCTTTGCTAATAATACGCTACATCACACCTGCTCATTTCTCTCCAGGATGGAAATGCATGCAAATGGCTATTTTGCCTTTTGCTTACCAGTTCAATACACCAGGTAATAATAAATTCAATGCAGGGGGAGAAACTAATATCTCAATTATGGACGTATGAAGACGCCGTCCCTTATGTCAGCTATGTAAGAATACCCAATTACTTCATGATTTATTTATTACAATTTTTAATGTTAAGATTACATAAAAAATCTGTATCTAACTCTTTGATAATCCTAATATTACACTCGTGCGATAGACATACATAAATATCATTCACTTGGTGCATATGTTACTATTATAAACAGAAAAACGTGATGTGTTACACTCGCATGACTTTCTCTGCTCTTGTACAAACTATTTTTACAAATGCTTATTCTCCATATGCTTCATGTTAATCGAGATGTTAACCTTATTGCTAATTTTCTTAGTCAAATCCTTTAAGAGCTGGTTGCTATGTGGAGTATTCCATTCTCTTTGCATATCCAGGACTTAAAAAAAAGAATAACGAATTCCCTGAGAAAAACTATGTGTTGGAAAATTTAAGGGAGTAACAAGCAATATCTCTAAAATGGTTCACTCAACAACAAAAAATGTATGACATAAATTGTGTATTTTAACGCGATCTACATTTTTTGTGTAGTAACATTTTGTCTATCTCTTATGGCTTACCAGTTATGCAAAAGTCGTTCACAATGAAGAATACTTTTGGACACATTCCCGGAAAATTCGAGATAAGCATTTCATTTAGCATGAAAATATCTTAAACATATGATATTTTATTCAAAATCGTTAGAGCCATTTTTGAGAAAATTAAAATTTTCGACAAATGTTCCATGTAAAAGGTAATCTGGGGTGAGGGGATTTTTTTGAAAACCTTCGTGTCGCATCTCTGGAAGATACTGAACCTAAATACCAAGTTTGGTGTTTATCGGACTGTTCGTTTCTGAGTTATGCTGTTCACAGACAGATACACACAGACACACACACACGGACATGTTTCCAAAAATGCATTTTTGGATTCAGGATGTCTCAAAATATATATTTCCGGTGAAATCTCGGTATCGAATTTTTGGGTGGAATACAATACTTCCCCTACTTACTATACGTAGTAGAGAAAGTAAAAAGTTGATTGCATTAATCACTTCTCAGCTCGAGTGACCTGGGCTATCAATGTATCTTGGCATGCTTGTGTTGTTCAGTGGTATAGCTTCAGTTCCTCTTCGGTTTGCCAAAGTTATTCTTTGGCGTTGAACTAAAACTCAGTTTCTGCATAGAATTGTGACTGCGTGTGTTGACAGTGAATACCCGACACCATATATATTTATAAAAGGCGAAATTTCCTGCCGATTTCATAGAATGATGATATTAGCTAATGTTTTTGGTACGTTTCAGGAAACTGTGGACACCAGAGTTTTAGGACCCCACGAAAATTACATGATACCTTGTAACATTCAAAAGTTAACTCTTCCCTATCTACGAGGGGCGTCCAATAAGTAAGTTTCCCTGTTTTATAAAAAAAACGTTACACACAATCATGTTGAATTAATTTTATTTATATTGTAAAACCCCTCTGTTACTTTTATACATACGAGTAGTAACATGTTTTTCAAAGCATTTTTGGGGACGTGTCATAAATTTTTCCAAGCCAGTGTTGTACCAGGTCGGGTCGTGTGCTCGCAACCAGCTGATTTGACTTTATCATCGGTGTTAAAAATGCTTACCTTTGAGTTTGAGGAACATGTGAAAATCACTTGGGACAAGCTCCGGTGAATACGGAGGATACGAGAAAACTTCCAAGAATCTTGACCCAGGCGGAGCTCAGAAGATTCCACTGGGAAGCTTTCTCACATCCTCCGTATTCACGAGTTCTTTTCCCAGGTGACTTTCACATGTTCCCATGACTCAAAGGTCATCATGGAGGTAACCACTTTAACACGTGACGATGATCAATTAGAAGTGAAGAGCTGGTTACGAGCACAGGATCCGACTTCTGGTTCACTTCTGATTCATCTTCGTCACGGTGGTAAAGTGCTTATCTTCATGATGATTTTTGAGTCGGGGGAACATGTGAAAATCATTTAGAAAAGATCTGGTGAATATGGAGGATGCGAGAGCTCCGCCTGGGTCAAGATTCAACTTGGAAGTTTTCTCGTAACCTCTGTATTCACGGAGCTTGCCCCAAGTGATTTTTCACATGTTCCTCCAACTCAAAGGTAAGCACTTTTAACACCGATGATGAAGTAAAATCAGTAAACGCTGGTTGCGAGCACAGGACTCGACCTGGTACAACACTGGCTTGGAAAAATTTGACACGTCCCCAAAAATGCTTGGAAAAACGTGTTGACTATGCAGAAAAGTAACAGAAGGATTGCACAATATAAATAAATGAATTCAACATAATCAATTGTGTATAATGTTTTTTTATAAAATAGATAAAATTACTTATTGGAGGACCCTTGAAATTAACCTTAGCATAATGCAAATCTAAACCGTTTGGCAAGTCTCTACAAAAATTCCAAATCCTAGGTTTCAGTACCCAGCAAAAATTGTAAAGTGCCTTTTGTTCCTTAAACTAAGCTTACTGTTTTCATTGCCATACATACACATTTAAATCGTTTGACCTTCCTGCTTTAGAACATTGGCTACCTTGTCATTTTCAAAACTAGCTAAATAGCCAGACTTTATACCCCTTAAATACATTTATGATTCTGACACGGTGTAATAAGGCTAGTAAGCTCCTATATATTATTTCACTAAGGATTGTAAACGGTTTGGCACGATATTAAGAAAGCACACATTGGAATGTCATAAACAAACATTCATTAAAAGCATCCGCACACAATGTGTGTATGACAAATAAATTAAACATCTTATGCTTCCAAGTAATAACAAGACTGACGTGTTTCTGAAATACACATTCATTCATTAGAGGATCCACTGAAACAAGTAATAGTCCGCTTCTTGCACCTCTTTTTATTTGAAAGCAGAAATCAATTTTCGTGTAACTTTTGCTACGTTAGGGCCGCACTTTACAGACGAGCGTGCAAAGGATGAAGTAATAACAGGTGAGGCAGTATTTTTAATACTTGAATAATTTCAATTAAATTATATAATATACATATATATATATATATATTTCAATAACAGCCCGCCTTGAAGCAATATGTAATAATTTTAAAAAAAATCTGTGTAAGGCTACATGCTTGTCGCACCACACCCTGTCTAAGAGATACGTGACTCTAAAATAATACTGAAGAAACCGAGGCAAACAAAAACATAAATAATATCTATAGAAGCAGTTTAATAACAAAGTCATTGCATATTTTAAAATGTATGTAACAGTAATTGCATATACTTATATTATTGTAAACATGTTTAAAAGTTAATTAATATTTTTTAAACTTGAAGCGTAACAACAAAAAAATATAACATCTTCAAATACGTAGTGGCATATTACGTAACAAACAATTCACTTCAAATTGAGTCCATACGTGGAGCTAAATAAACAAAACTCCAACGTAAAGACAATATCTTCTTCAAGTTGTCTTCCCAAGCGTGAGGCTAAATAAATAACTAAACTAAACTCCAAGAGCATACCTACTTCAAGTTGGCTCTCATACGTGGGGTAGTTAAACGTAAAGCAACCTACTACTTCACAGGTCAGTCAATGGTTAAATAATACTTGTCACGCGGTTAGTATTTTATAAGTTAATCATTATCAAAAAAGTTTGATGTATTATTCTTTATATCGTTTAGAACGTTGAGTTTAGCCAAACTATGATCATAAACGACTATAAAATCAATTAGTGTTAATGTGTAATGAAATCTTCAGCATAAATGGGAAATGAAGTACCATTAAGTCTTATTTTTAAAAGCTTTGTAAATTTCATGTATTCTAAAGCTCTAAGGAAGACAAAAGCTTTACAACGGAGTAAGAACTAATAAAACGGATTGAGTACTTTCCTTTTTCATTTAATACGTACTTCATGCAAGTACACTCTTGTTACGCCACTTAGGTCTTGAATGAACACAATCTCCATTATTACTTCTAATGAATATGAGATGTCAGGGGAACGTGCCACCTATCTCTAAATACGGCGCTTATAGAGATTGTTCACGCAAAACCTAGATAAAATGTAACTGGAATAATGATCGCTGGTAAAATATAAAAATTACATCGGAAAAAGTACACACAAGTGAAGCAAATACATCAATACATCAACTTCAGTGTTATATGGACGACTGGATAAGGAGTAGAGTGTGCGTCTATGCCTGTCTCGCTAATCAAAACGCTCAGCACTGTAAACGTACAAAAGTGTTATTTTTAATTACACTTGAAAAATTCGTTGTCATTGCGGGAGCACAAACTGCAGATCTCTGGCATTTCGAGCGGATATTCTACTACTTCGCCACATTGACCCACTTCTCCGAATACACACTGAACCCCTGCCATCAGATATGCTTATGTGCACAAAAAGGGGCCCATAATGGAATACAGCTGTTTATATGGTAATGATAAATTTAACCCAACCCCTGCCAACGTGACCACTTCTAGCTACTGGATTATCACGGTACTTTACCTCCCTCATATAATGGCCGAACTACCAAGGTAAAATTATAAGTAATACTATAATGTCTACACTAGCGGAGAACCGTTAAGGCAATGCTCGTTGAATTTTTGGTGCAAAAATAAAATATAACCTAATAAATAGAATAAACTAAATAAACATTACTTCGTCCTCGTCTCTATGTCGCTGATGGAAAGTTGTCATACTTGTAGCTGACTTTCCGTTTAACGGCACAGGCAAATAAGTCTCCAGCCCTTCCTCTAGAAATCCGAATTATAATATATTTGTATAAGGTTTCCTTGTGTACCAATTTCAGCGAAATTCTTTCATAGAGACGGTATTCGAATCACCCCTTCCATTTCACATCGATAATAACATCACTCACTGATTCGTTATTGTTTCTTTGGATTGTTTTTCAGGGCAGTCACACAGAGAGCTGAAAGCGGCTGTGTGGACACAAAGGTTGGTTATCTGGAAATGAAAGCGGAATTAATTGTTCTTCCACTAGGAGAAGGTTGAAAAGGTTGAATCAGACAACTGAAAAATTCAATGCCATAGCCGGGTTTGAACCACGGATCATCTGATTTCTACCTTTCCAACCTTGTGCTATACACATGGCTAGTGCGAAAGAACAATTAATTTAATAAATCTGTGGTCGAAACTATGAAGCTCGGGACTTAGAGTACTTATAGCATTGTAAGTCGTTATTGGGGTATGCCAATACAATTTGAGATATCCTTGTGGAAAATACGAGTCGGCTGGAGAATTGAATGCCTTACCGGCATGTTGCTATGGTAGCTCAGTGGTTAGAGCAACTGGACGGAAACCGGGAGATCCGTGGTTCAAATCCCGCTATGACATTGAATTTATTAGTCGTCTTATTCTACCTTTCCAACCACGGAGATGAAAACCTTATGAAGGCAAAAACATTATTGGGATCTAGGGAAATGGACCACTTTTTATGTAGCTAAGTGATAATGTAGGCGGCGCCGTGGCCGAGTGGTTAGACCGCTCGCCTCCCACCGAGGCGGCCCGGGTTCAATCCCAGGGACCTGCATGTGGGATTTGTGGTGGACGAAGCGGCGTCTGGGCGGGTTTTCTCCGGGTTCTCCGGTTTCCCCCGCCATTCATTCCACCAACTGCTCCATCATCACCTTTCCTTTCATCAATTTCACCAACATTTCGTTTCATCTACTTCCTTCATCCCATACCAGGCATCGGGCTGATCACCCATCCTGGATGCTCTGTCTGATTCATGAGTGTCTGCTCCTCGACGGGCCTCTGACCCCAGGCACCCGCTTGTAAGTCCTGGGGGGTGTAAGTCCTACATAAGAGGAGGGTAAACAGATAATGAATGAATGAATAAGTGATAATGTATTATACGATGAACGTGCAATGTAATATAAGTTACTCTCTAAGTTGCGATTTGCTGCTGCACGTACTTTTAATTTCTGGACACGGTTAATTTATGTCTGGTAACGGTTATTTGGTAGTCCTCCATAATCTAAAATCCTTCGTACTAACAAAGTAAACAAAATTAATATCTTAATCAAACTTTAAAATCACATTTTTAAATGATATAAAAATCACTAAAGTAAATGCTAAAAATAAATGTTGGGGTGATGGTTTTATTTTAACAGTGTTACAAACCCGGTTTTGCCTATTTGTTGGTTTGAGAATGTGACTAACAACTTTTTTGAAGTATGGAGGTGTGGTCCTATTAATATACCGCCTTCAATTGTTCTTTGATACAGATCATGGACATCCTGGGCTGAAAAGTTGAAGCAGATTTGAAAGTTCCAATACCATGAAATGCATCTTTATACTATGAGACAGTATTTTTAACATTTAAATGATATCAGTCTAATTATATAATATAAAATATAATAACAACCCGCTTTAAACCAATATGTGCATAATATAATATATAAAATGTATGTAACATTCATTGTATTATGTTTATATTATTATGCACATGTGTAATAATGTTATGTGACTGTATTATGTAATTAACAGTGTAGGAGCTCTGAGAATAGAAGCCGAAATTTGCTAACAATGAGGTAACCTGGAGACAACAATACATTAGAAAGTTTAATAATGCTAGTAATAATTCTTGGAACAGTAATGTAATATTTAAAAAAGTTTAAGTATAGCCAATTAAAAACTAGAAAAAGCTTAAGTTAAATAAAGGTATTCTATTGGCGTAGGCTTAGCCAACCAGAAATTGAAATAGTACTAATAATTCTTGGAACAATAATGTGACGTTTAAAACAGTTTAAACATAACGAATCAAAAACTAGAAAAAACTTAAGTTAAATAAAAGTATTCTATTAGAGTAGGCTTAGCCAATCAGAAATTGAAGTAGTGGAAATGTACAAATTCAGGTGGCAGACGCTACAAAACAGGGTTCCCAACCAGACGCTACAAGGCAGCTTTCCAGAGCAGTTCGTTCGGTACGTATTCAGTATGTGACATAATAAATTCATTACGGCCTGAATAATATAAAGTTTACGGTTAAAAAGTGCAAATAACAATAATCTCACAGCTCTATAATGATATATCATTGAAGTGTTATTTAATCGTGTGAAGTATAAATAAAAAAGGTGGAGTATAATTATAATTTGTGTAAGCATTGTTCTTTAGCCGTACTACCCCTGCTAAGAGATACGTGTTTCTGCAAATTACTACTGACGCAGCCGAGGCATACATATATAATATTCAAAATAAAAATTAAAATAAAAGTTAAAAGTGAACGTGGGGCTACAACACTCAAGTTTGGCGCCTAAACAAGGTGCAAACAGCAGTAATAAACAATTTCACTTTGGCTCCCATATGTACGTGCAGCCTCAACCCTCTTAACTATGACTTAGTGGTCGATACCATGAACACAAATTGAGCGCCTCGGCCCTGAGTTTAAATTTTTCAAATCTAATTCAGTTTTTCGGCCTGAGCCTGTGTACAGTCATATGTAAAAGCGATTCTGATATAAATTAAACATAACTGTGTGGTGAATTAGAAGTGCTGAAGTTAAAGGCACCTGTAGCAATGTAAATCGCCTTTTGAAATCAGTTTGAAGGTTCCGAAAGTAGAATAATGAAATAAAGGTAGCAGCGTGATTTCGGAGCGTTGCATTAAAATAAATGGTGTTTCGCTTTCATTTCTTGGTATTTTAACGACCCGGGAAATACGGGTGACGTAGCTCAGGGGGAGAGAACGTGCTTAGGGGTCGTGCAGCGCTCGGAAAGTGGATGCGGGTTGAAATGGCAAAAAGAACTCCGAGTACGCTCTTACCCATGACAGTGTGGTGTCCTTTATTCTATCAAAGGGCCTATGGCCCATCTGTAAGGACCTAACTGGCCAGCTTGGGCGCATACTTAATGGAAGTTCGTGTTCTAAGAGATAAGGTGTTTATGTTGAGGCAGTATTTTTTATTGCTTAAATGGAATCAGTTTAATCATATCATATAAAAAGTGTCGCGGTAACTTCGTGTTATCTTATTTGCTGAGCGCCTGTTATTGTTTTACTATTTTTAATTTTGAGCTCTTTGTCCTCCGGCTAGCTATTATTATTATTATTATTATTATTATTATTATTATTATTATTATTATTATTATTATTATTATTATTATTATTATTATTCAGTCGAGCAAATCTCTTAAACAGGTTGTGTAAACGGAAAGGAGTTGTTACTAAAAGATAACACTGATAAAAGAATTTGTTTTTACACTTTTATTGCCGTCACACTTCGTTAATTTCACAGATTTACTTTTGATACATGTCTGACTGAAACTGTTATATTTTCGAATGTAACTATAATCACTTATTTGCCGCACATTATTAATTCGCGTATTTCACATCTTTTAACTAACTTTACGACGCGAGAGATTTTGTAGAACTGCGCGACGTTTAACGCGTGAATGATTCTGATAAACTGGGCGACGTGTAACTTCTGAATGATTCTGTAGAACTGCACGACGTATAACCCGCGAATGATTCTGTTGGACTGAGCGTTACCCGTCTCTGGCTTTAGCTTTTTATACTCCCTCACCCTGATATGCCTAAACATTATAACAGAGCTGCTATTGGTTAATAAAACGCGCCAACATTAGCCTCTATTTATATATCCAATCAAACTTACGAACACATATGCTCTAGGGAAGATATTCCCTCCATTTCTAAGAAAAGCGCGCTAATCTGACGTCATTTGTTTGTATCTTCTAATTGATAATCAACTCACCCCCTCGTTACATTGTTACCCGCTCCTATTGTCAGTTTCAGTGAGGCCGTGTAAACTTATTTCCTAACAATGCTTATAATTAACAAACATCTCAAATCATTGTCATACAATAATGTTAATTTAACTACCATCATTCTGGCATTCACAGTGTTGTGATATAAAATACTGCCTCAAAAGTTAACAGCCCACCTAAAAGCAGTACGCGTATATTATAGTATATAAAGTGTATATTACAGTCATTGTATTATGTTTCTTTTATTATGTATACGTACAAAATTTTATGTGAATGTATTTCGGAGTTTAATAATGTAGGAGCTGTGAGAATAGAACCAAGCTGTTTTTCGTAGCAAACAGAGTCACAGAGTAGAAGCCGAAGTTTGCTAGCAATAAGGCATCTTTGAGACCACAATAAATTAGAAAGTTAAAAAGACTGCCAATAGTCCATGGGGCATTACCAATGTAATGTTCCAAACAGGTTGTAAATGGTCACGTGGGTGCAGAAAGCAAGCCAAAATAAAAATTAAGGTATTCTATTGGAGTAGGCTTAGCCAATCAGAACCTAGAATATAAAAAAAATGTACAAATGCAAACGGTAGACGCTAGGAAGTAACGTACCGAAGCAGTTCGGTTCAGTGGTTGTATGTGAGAGTGTGTAGACGAGAGTATTTAGTGCAGTGCGAATAATATATAAATATTGACGTTTTAAAAGTGTAATTAGGAATAATAGCTCACAGCTCCATATTAAGATACGCCAGTAAAGTGTTATTCAACTGCCGTAAAGGATTAATAAAGAAGTAAAAACTTAGTTATAATTTGTGTAACGTGTGTAAACATTATTCAGCAGCCATACCAGCTCTATTTAGAGATACTTCTCTACCAGTTATTACTGACGTAGCCGAGGCATAAATAATAAAATAAATAAACATTAAAAAATTATTACACATAAACTTTATTAACACACGACCCGCCGCAAAAGTTAGTTCCTAAACGTGGGGCGAAGACCACCACAAATTTTGTACCCAAACGTGTTTCCTACCGCTGCAATGTAAATTTTCTTTAAATATATGATACTTGAGCTTTTGTGTGCGTGCGTGAGTGTGTGTGTATGTGTGTGATGAATGAGATTCAAGAGTATTTTTCATTTTATATGTACAGATGTATATAGTGTGGTCATAAAATAGTTGTTTTCCGGTCGATTCTGCAAGTCAAGTTTACAGACCAGGTATTTTTCTAAAGAGCATGTACGGTCTTGTGACCCATGCTACTGTGTTATGTAATTAATATTATACTAAGTACTTAATAAATACCACTACTATATTATACCTCAGCTTGTTACCTACCTGGTTGGTGGCGAAGTTGTTTCTTATTTGCAAATTATAAAAGGACTCGTGAACAAGACCAACACAGAGACATTCAATATCGGGTATAGAGGTGGTCTGCCCGCGCGATCGCATTTCCAAGAGTATTGCCTCACTACGATAGCTGGGGTTCGTTCCCAGCTTTGGGATGCCACAGTATTTACATGTTTCAACTTAATTTCAACCCTTAATCTTAGCTTACTCAAGACCAGTATTAAGAATAATTGGTAGATGCTTCTTCATGAGTATGCATAGCTCTATATTATTGTCTTGTCATTAAAAACACACACCTGTTACGAAGGCGCTTTTGTTTACTACAATTCCTAACAAGATAAATCTTTATCTTCCTCAGTTTCACAACATATTCAGTTTAAAAGAAAGCTGAAGCTTGTTAATAAATATTAGTGACAGAAATTTCCATGTAATGATATGATCTGTTACCTATGTAAATTAATGCAACTCTCTCCTCTCCACGCAGCATGCATTCAATATCCAACAGAGCTAGAAAGTTGGAGTGGAATAGATGAACAATGGATTGCAAATGAGCACGCTTTTGTGGTACAATGGCATTAATTTCTTTTGTTTGCTAAACTGTACTCTTGGCATTCGTCGTATGGATTAAAGCAAGCATATAATGTTCGATGCAATTTTCACGGCTTAAATCAAGGTAAATAGCCTCTTTTGTGTTACAAAAACTGCTGATGGACCGGAATTAAAATATAAATGTAGCAAAAACCGATAAATAAACATTGTAACACCCGTATTTTCTTACTTATGTGCGGTTACCTATTGGTGAGTGAGGCATTGCGCAATGGCCAGCGCTAATACCTTGTATAACTTACGAATGTCTTTTAAAAACCGAGTACTAAAATACTCGTTATAAACATAACCTACAAAACAATTTACATGCATCTTTGAAGCATTATTTTGAAAATTTTAGCACAGGAGGGGCATATAATGCAGAGTTAACCTAATACAAAATGTATGCTCATTTCTGACACTTCCTAAAATACTGCTTACACATACTTTAATGTATAAGGATAGTATACTATGACATAGGTTTATAATGTAATATTGCATTAAATTATTAACAAACTTCATACCCAGTTTTTGTAAAACAAAATTATAATAATTAATATTGTACGGAATAACTGAGAAATGCGCGTGTTGTTTCTATACTATATCTATGGAGCTTATTGTAGTTCATTTATTTATTGAAGTTAAAAAGCAGAATTATCCCCAATTCCAAAAAAGACTTAATATTGAGAAATAATAGTTTTTAAATGGATGGAGATGAAAACATTACAGATATTTCGCAAATATTGATGGTAATATTATTAAGCTAAGGCCATAATTTATAAAATTAATGACGAATATGAAAATCTTCGCCTAGAATACTTAAAATAGCCTCTAAATCAGGTTGATATTTTATATTCATCAGATTTCTTGTATTAGTGGTATTCTGCTTACAGATGGTATACACTGACTGTTCCCTTAAAACATTCTGGTGAAATTTTTATCTCGACTTCTGGGTGGAGGAATGCAATACCTCTTCTATCTAAAATAGGTAAGTGATGGAGAATTTTGCCCTCCGTTATCCATTAACAATCTCATAATTTACTTAAAATTCACCGTACTTCTGCTTTCCTTTGTAAAAATTACACAGAATGTCAAAAACGCCCATTCATAGGCAATTCATTTCTCACATTTGAATACACGAATACATTTTAAAGTATTTTTATGGTGGATAATTTGTATGTATTGAAGAATGCAGGAATAATAAAGCACTGTCTTTGTAAAATTAGCTTTTAACTATTGGGATGATATAGGGGTATTATTTCATGCGAAAGCTACATTGTATCGATTTTGGAGGCGTGTAAAATACCTAGAAATCGCTCTTGTAAAATAAATGTACTATTTGGTTGTTCTTTAGCACATCACCATAAGGAAATCTTCTATTGGGTGGATAAGGCGATTCTATTCCCCCATGTTTTTTTTTTTCGAGTGGAGGAGAAAATGATTTAATCACTTACCCCAGCCCCGATGGGAGTCGGGACTGAGAGTGTGGGACTCACCGAGACGTCGGCATACCCACTAAAAACTCTTCCACCAGATTGAAAGGAAAGGTTTGCTGCGGTACCGCCTAAAGCACCCGCGCAATCCGAGGTGATGGTTAGAACTGGGCCGCAGTGCGGTCGCCAGTGGAGTAAGGATGTTTGCTAGGAGACAGGCTTGACCAAGGCCCAGCCTCCCCCCTAGCGAAGTGAAGGAGAAGATGTTTGGTATTCCTGGTGATAATGTGTTAATGGTGTTTGGGTTTACGGTGAGGATGAGGTTGGGAAGAGGATTGGGAGGGGTGTGGCATCACATGGGATTCAAGG
This sequence comes from Deroplatys truncata, assembly GCA_030765065.1. Lineage (NCBI taxonomy): Eukaryota > Metazoa > Arthropoda > Insecta > Mantodea > Mantidae > Deroplatys > Deroplatys truncata. Next base: position 149,572,397 of record CM060984.1, on the reverse strand, counting down.
AAGTTCCGGATCACGATGTATCCTTCCTGCAGGTGGTCGTAGTTGGCGCTGAGCGCCTTGAAGTTCTCGGTGATGGAGTTCCTGGTGCTGGTATGCAGCTCTCGAATCCCTTCGACTGAGGCGCCGAGGGCGCCCAGTCTCGTGGACCGGTCGTCGCTGCCGTCGGTGTAGGGCTCGACGAGGTGACACTCGATTCTTCCCAGCTTGCGCTGGGCCGACGCGAGAACCCCATCTTCGTCCTGAAGCTGTTGGATATTGTTGGTGAGAGCAGTGATCACCCTGGCCGAAGTTCGCTGCTTGGCCTCTACGGCCGAAAGGCGCGTGAAGGTTGCACGGCTCAGCTCAGAGTTGTGAGGTGAGGTCCTGTATGCCTGCCTGTATGGTTGACAGGAGGCGTTGAAGTCCATGGTGTTCTTCGTCGGTGATGCCGCTGGTCAGGTGCTGAGCCCTCCCTGAGGGCTGCGTCAGGTGGTCGTCTGAAGTTGCTGGTGTCACTGTAGTTGCTGGCGTCGTTTACGGTGCTGGTGTCATTGAAGTTGCTGGTGTTGTTGTCGGTCTTGTAGGTTGTCTGCTCCGGGGATACAGGGGGCAGTGTGCCTGCCCTGCAAAGTGTGTGTTCCCGGAGCAGGTGGCGCAGAAGCGTCGGCGTCGTCGGAGGTCGTGATGGGTGCAGGCTGACGTAAGGGAGCCTGACCCACAGTAGTGGCATCTGGGCGCAGCGTTGCAAGCTTCTGCAGTGTGCCCGAAGGCACAGCAGCGTCGGCATGGTACCGGACGATCTCTAGTGGCCTCTGCACGCAGGGTCCTCCCAAGTAGAGACAGACCTGTGGCTTTGGCCGCTTCCACGTCCGATGCGGCTCCCAGATGCAGGCGGACCAGCAATGTTGGGCCTCTTGCAGAAGAGATGCGTGAGGCCCGTACTGCCGAGCGCCAGTGTTGTCGTGCCGCATCCAGCACATAATGAGGTGGCAGGTCTCTGGGCACCCCACAGATAACGACGCTGTGGCGTTCATCTGTCCGGGAGCGCGCCGGCGTTGTTTGTCGTCCCAGGTCAGTTGCCGGGCGGGCAGCTGGTGGCGTCGGTGGGCTCTCCGTCGTTGAAGAGGCAGACGTAGCGGTGATTGGCCGCTGGGCTGCTTTCTTTGGAGAGTCCCGGTGAGTAGCTGGCGGCGTCTGCGTCGTGGCGGTGACCATCTGCGGCCTAGAAGGCCAAGTGGCTGGGTCAGCTAATGGCGGCGTCTGTGTGCTCGACTCCCGAGAAGCCGAGGCGGCGGCGGTCTGCGTTGCAGTACAAGCCATCTTCGGCCTAGAAGGCCGAGAGGTCTGAGTCGCAGATGATGTCAGTTTCGGCTTTTGAGGCCGAGGCGATCCTGATTGGGCCGGGCCGGGATAGGGGGCGGAGCCTGCTGCGGCCCGCTGCTCCCTCTGCAGTGGCAGCGGAGGTTCGGCGGTTGCCGGTGGGTCTGCGGTGATCCCCGTGGCCCCTTGTAGTGCCCAGTAGCTCATGTCGGCGTTGAGGTGCATCCTGCGTGGTCTCTGGAACAGAGAGCTGCGTACCGGCGGAGCTGACATCTCGAAGTCCCCCCCCCCATGCAGTGTTTGTGTGGAATTTATAGTGAATTACACTTACTGAGAATTAAGTACTATAAAAGAAGAACCGAACAAACAAAAAAGAAAGAGTGAAAGAAAGAAAAATAATCTGATGTCATACATTCACATGACTTTTTCTATCCTTATCTTTATTAGTGTGTATGCAAAGCATTCTTACTAAAGTTTATTTTTCTATCCACTAAAATTTAGTCCAAATAAATCATTGCAGAAATAGTTGTCATCCTGTGGTGTAATGGATGTCATGCTAGCCTCTAGTTCCCAAGGTCGCGGTTCAAATCCCGCGGAGGGCGATGGATTTTTTTTCGTGTGTAATAAAAATCCTTAGCATGGCTTCCTTCGGAAGGGAATTAAAGCAAGTGGTCTCTTGTCGTAGATTTACGGCACGTAAAAGAACCTCAAGCCTTATAAAGAGGCTTCTGAGTAAAATTACCGGTCTTTTACGCCCAAAATAGAACGGGACTCTAAGTACCACAGCAGCTAAAGAGCGTCCATAAATAATTTTTTTTTAAAAAAAAGCTGAAGTACCTACATTACACATTTCGTTATAGATACAAAGGGAACAGCGATTGTCAATTTTAGAACTGGATGCTACATGCTGTCTTTAAAACTCCATACTGTTTCCATGAAGTTGCGAGAAACAACTGCATGTTGAAAGGACTTTTAAGAGAATGACTAAGAAGTGAGCAATTCGAATCTTTAATAACAAATTTCTTAGAAACGCCTTATGTTACAAAAAACTTATATTAAATAAATTGCGTGTTTTAAAGAGAACTGCATTTTTGTGTAGTACTTTTTGGTCTATCGCTTGAGGTTTACCAGGTATACAAGATTATCCAAAATTTCTTCGATTGAAAACTTCATAGGCTATTCCCCGAAAATTCAAGATATACATTTTATTTGCCATGTAAATATATTTAATATATGGTATTTTAATCAAAATCATTAGCCATTTTTTTAAAATCAAAATTTCGAAAAATGTTCTATGTAAAGGGTAGTTTGGAATGGGGAGATTTTGTTGAAGAGTTTTATGTGGAATCTATGGAATATATTGATCTTAAATACCACGTTTAGAATTTATCTGGCTTTTCGTTTTTGAGTTATGCTGTTCACAGACACACACACACGGACATGTTTTTAAAACTGCTTTATTTGGATTCAAGGCGCCTAAAACTATTTGCGGTGAAATCTCCGGAATCGAATTTTTGGTTGGAATACAATAGTTCCCCAATTTAGTAGAGAAAGTAATAAAGTACTTCTGCTGAATCCTTCAGTCTTGTTCTAGAGGACAGAGGTCTTCCCGGATATACTCGCATATCTTTATATAAACTAGACAGCTTCTGGAATTTATCGAGGGTTAACTTAAAGACATGTGCAAAATAAGTAGTAAGGAAAACATAAAATCTTATTTACAGGCACATTCAGACAATATTGCTCTAGCTCAGAGCTAGAAATTTAACTGTGGGCATATGCAAATTAATATCTTATGTATGGAAGAACGTAACGTGATATGTTGCAATGGTACATTGTATAATTGGGTGCCAAAAAGGGGCCATATAAAAAACGGAGCGATTTAAGTTGGTAGTGAAATATGTAATCCACCACTTCGAAGAGTTAGCTTTGCGTAATCCTTGATTGGATAGTTGCTTACATCATCTCAGAAATTGAGCAGAGAGAAATGCTACTAATAAACTCTTTGTTTGTTTGGTACCATTAAGCTAATAACAGTCATGAAAATGAAGAGAAGAGTCAATTTTTACTTTCTCTACTACGTATAGTAAGTAGGGGAAATATTGCATTCCACCCAAAAATTTGATATCGAGACTTCCGGAAATACGTGTTATGGGAACTCCTGAATAAAAAGATCTGATGTGTTACACTCACATGACTTTCTCTACTCTTGTACAAACTATTTATACAAACGCTTATTCTCCATCTACTTCATGTTATTCCAGATAAAAATTTGCAGACTCTATCTTATTGCTAATTTTCTTGTAGATGTAAGGGGAATATATATTTACAAGGGCAATATAGAAATGCAGTAGCCTTTAAGCACATACATATCCCCTAATAGCTGGTTGCTAGGTGCAGCACCATTCCCTTTGCCACAGATTAATACTCTTTGCATATCCAAGACAAAAAAATCTGATGTTACACTCACATGACTTTCTCTACTCTTGTACAAACTATTTTTACAAACGCTTATTCTCAATATACTTCATGTTAATCGAGATAAACATTTGCAGACTGTATCTTATTGCTAATTTTCTTGTAGATGTAAGGGGAATATATATTTGCAAGGGCAACATAGAAATGCAGTAGCCATTAAGCACATACATATCTCTTTTTAGTTGTTTGCTCTGTGCAGCACCATTCCCTTTGTCACAGATTAATACTCTTTGCATATCCAAGACAAAAAAAATGAATAACGAATTCCCATTTGAGAAAATAAGTATTGAACAATTTAAGGGAATAACAAGCAATATCTCGAAAATGGTTCACTCAACAAAAAAAGATGTATATGACATTAATTGTATATTTTAACGCGATCTACATTTTTTGTGTAGTAAACCTTTGTCTATCTCTTATGGTTTACCGGTTATAAAAAAGTCGTTCACAATGAAGAACACTTTTGGGGCCATTCCCAGAAAATTTAAGATATACATTTTATTTGTCATAAAAATATCTTAAACATATGATATTTTAATCAAAATCGTTAGAGCCATTTTTGAGAAAATTAAAATTTTCGAAAAATGTTCCATGTTAAGGGTAGTTTGGGGTGCGGAGATTTTCTAGAAAACCTTCGTGTTGCATCTCTGGAAGATACTGAACCTAAATACCAAGTTTGGTGTTTATCCGACTGTTCGTTTCTGAGTTATGCTGTTCACAGACAGACACACAGACACACACACGGACGTTTCCATAAATGCTTTTTTTGGATTCAGGGGGTCTCAAAACATGTATTTCCGGTGAAATCACGGTATCGAATTTTTGGGTGGAATACAATACTTCCCCTACTTACTATACGTAGTAGAGAAAGTAAAAAAAGCATTTTTAGAAAAAGGTCCGTGCGTGTGTGGATGTGTGTCTTGGACAGCATAACTCAAAAAGGAAACGTTGGATAAATACCAAATTTTGTATTTATGTTCAGTATCTTTCAAGGATGCGACACAAACATTCTCAAGAAAATCCCCCACTCCCAGACTACCCTTTACATGGAACATTTTTCGAAAATTTGGATTTTTTTCAAAAATGGTTCTAACGATATTGATTAAAATATCACATGTTTAAGGTACTTTCATGGAAAATTGAATGCATATCTTGAATTTTCTGGGAATGTCCACAAAAGTCCGCTTCATTCTGAATGAATTTTGCATAACTGGTAAACCGTAAGAGCGAGACAAAATTTTACTACACGAAAATTTAGATCTTTTTAAAACACACAATTATTGTCATATATTTTTTTGTGGAATGAACCGTCTACGAGATATTTCTCGTTATTTGTTTGAATTTTCCAATATTTATACTTTTGCTTAAATGGGAATTCGTTTTTTTTTCTGTTTTATTTACGTCCTAGACATGCAAAGAGAATGGAATGTCCCACACAGCAATCGGCTCTTAAAAGATTTGACTGTCGCTTAAAGCCTACCATATTCCCCTTGCACTTATAAGAAAATTAGCAATACAATAGTTTCTGCAAATTTTTATACCTATTAACATGAAGTAGACAGAGAATAAGCGTTTGTAAAAGTAATTTGTACAATAGTAGAGAAAGCCATGTGAGTGTAACGCATTAGATTTTAAAACAAATTGATACTGAGATATCAGTTGTTGTTGTTGTTATTATTATTATTATTATTATTATTACTCTAAAGTCTAAATGCTTATGATATAATTAATTATTCAAATTACAAAATACGTCGAAATGTTTTTCTTGATAATTTTTTCACCAATGATACTCGATTATTCAAGATATCTCACACAGTTCAATACCGCTTGAAGCCTTATATTCTTATTCGATTTATTTTAGAGTTCATTTCCATATCTATTTCAGAGAGACCTCTCACAAACATTATGGCTGTTGTGCATTTTAGCACTACAAGTAAGTCATTTCTCACCCATCTCTCCATACAATGTTGAGTCGCTAATGATACCTACCATATTTGCCTGTTTGCACGAAAGCGAGTATAAGTCACACGTTATTCAATAGATATTATAGTATATACACTGGTGTGGAAAACCTAAGGACGAAAGTAATCTTCACATGCTGTGACACGGCCAAGTGACATAGCTCGGTGAAACTCGAATCATACATACAGGGAACTGCTACGTTATGCTAGAATAGGCAACGAAACGAAATATGCAATGACACGAACAGAAATGCCACTTTTATTCATAGAGCATAAGCTACACTAAAGTCAATACGATATGTGATGGTTCTCTAGATTTACAGCAACAAATACATGGTGCTTAAAAGGGTGTATGATCACCATGGACAGCAATGCATGCTCTGCATCGTGCTCCCATGCTGGCCACAAGGTTGGTAAGCAGTTCTGTGGTAGGGCGTTCCATTTCTCAAATGCGCTGTTGACAACTGTTAGATGGTCATTGGTGCATGTGGATGTGCTGCAACGTGTCTCACCAAAGCATCCCTCACGTGTTCGATGCGATTTAAATCGGGGGAACGGGCAGGCCAGTCCATTCGCCGAATATCATCTCGTTCCAAGAGATCCTCCACCTGCGCTGTTCGATGCGGTCGCACATTGTCATCCATAAAAATGAAGCCAGGACCGACTGCACCGCTGAAAAGACGCACATTTGGAAGGAGTGCAGTATCACAATAACGTTGACCAGTGAGCGTACCGTGTTCAAAGATTTGGAAGTCGGTGCGCCCACGCAACATTATGCCTCCCCAAACCATAACACCTGGATCACCAAAACGATCATGTTCAAAGATGTTCCTGGGTTCATTACGTGTTCCCACCTCTCGCCAGATGAGGCACGTCGAGAATTACTACTTAGACTGAATATGCTCTCATCCGAGAAGAGCACGCGACCACATTCCTCGTTGGTCCATTTCGGATGCTCTTGAGACCATCACAAACGGTGCCGCCGATTTGCGGATGTCAATGGAACACAACGTACTGGCTGTCGGGCAAAGAGACCACCTCTGTGTAGTCGCCGAGCTACTGTGTACCGTGAGATTGCGTGCCTAGCTGTCCTGTTAAATGTGGTTGCAACTGCACCCGCTGTTTGCCGTGGATCCCTTCTCGCCTGTTGCGGTCATCTGCTGCTGTAATTGAGCGTGGTCGACCACCACCTCTCCTTGGGACAGCAGTGCCTGTGGTTTGGAAGGTTCCCCATGCACGTAAAACAATGCTGTGAGCAATTCCAAACTCCTGAGCAACACTTGTAACACTTCACCCTTCTTCCAGTTTCCCAATGAGTCTTCCCCGTGTGAAGTCATTCAAATGGTGTCCACGGACCATGTTGCAATGAGGAACACCACTACAGTGCACAGTAACAGCTCGCTAATTGCCACACACCGTCTTGTCCTGTTTCGTCAACTGCCCCATGTTGCGGGACCAGTCCCATTTGATACTATAGGCTCGCTACACTCACGCCAGCTTTCTGTGTACGTGTGAGAGACCTCTGGCAGCATGCTCCTGCACCTATATCTAATTTCACCAGGTAGTTAATTTGTTATGTTACTTTACCCATCTCGTCCTTAGGTTTTGCATACCAGTGTATAATATATAGACGGTCTTATAAAAACATGGAAAAAGTGCACCCAGGGGTATTCTTATTTAAACATAATGTTTTACGTAGAAGATGTAATACTGCAGAAAGCAAAGAATTGCTCTGGCCAATAAATATAACGCAAAAATTTACATAAACCTAAAGTAATGGCACACCAAGTAAAATACCCAGCGAGAACAAAGATATGTATTGGAAATAATATCGTTGAAAAGTCGTAAATTTTAATTACTTGGATTGTGACGTAAGACTCAACGGCACTAGATACATATAAAATAAGATAAATAACAAATGACAAATAATAAACAAATATGTGAAACCATAACAATAAGTATAAAAAATAAAACTAGGAAAGAATCAGAATTGAAGTTTTATATGACCATGGTGGTCCCTGTTCTCGCGTATGGCGAATCGTAAATAATAAAAGAAAAGGACAAAAGTTAACTTCAGACAGCGGAAAATAGATTTTTACGGAGAACTGATGGATGGACTGGACTTAATAGGAAGCCAAAAAATACAGAATAACTGAATATTTATAAATTATATGTTAAAACTGAAGAGTATATGAACCACGTGAGTGAAGAAAAAATAATACTTTTCATAAATAAATGCAAGCCTTCAGGAAAAAGAGACTTTGGAAGCTCCAGAAAAAGATGGGAGTAAAGTGAAAAATACGAACACGGAACAGGTGAAATGCCTAATACTTAAAGTGAAGAAAAAAAAAAGTTATTTCTGACCATTCTTCATCTTACACCAAATAGATCATTCACTGCTTTTGTATGCTCTTTGGGAGTTATTTCAAGTCAGTAAGAAGTGTTAGGGTGTGGGTAAAATCTAGTGTTAGCTAAATGTGGAAACTTTATAAAAAAGAATACGATGTGATACATTCGTATGTCTTTCTCTACACTCTATACTTTATTAGTGGGTGTGCAACTATTCTTAGCAAAGCTTACTTTTCTATTGACTACATTTTTATTCAAATAAGCCTTTGCAAAAATAGCTAAATTACATATTTTTTACACATGTAGCTATACAAAGGGAACAGCGATAATCAAATGTCTTAAAAACTTGACGCTATATGCTAACCTTAAATTCCCTACTATTCCCATGCAGTCGCCAGAAACAACTGAATGTTGAAGGGACTTTAAAGTGATAAAGAAATCAACAATTCAAACCATTAATAACGGATACCTCTGAAATGGTTTATGCCACAGAAAACTTATTTGAAATAAATTGTGTGCTTAAAAAGATCTACGTGTAGTACGTTTTCATCTATCGCCTGTCATTTACTAGTTGTATAAAATTATACAAAATGCCTACCAAATGAAGAAAACTTCAAAGGTATTCCCAGAAAATTCAAGATTTACATTTTATTTGCCGTGTAAATATCTTTAAAATATATCATTTTAATCAAAATCGGAGCCGTTTTTTGGAAAATAAAAAAATTAGAAAAATGTTCATTTAAAGGGTAGTTGGGGTGGGGGATTTTCTTGAAAATCTTCCTGTCGCATCTTTGGAAGATACTGAACCTAAATACTAAGTTTGGTATTTATCCGACTTTTCGTGTTGAGTTACGCTTACACACACATGACACACAGGCACAGTGACACACAAACACACAGACTGACAATCAGAAACACACACACACACACACCTTCTTCTAAACATGCTTTTTTACTTTCTCTACTACGTATAGTAAGTAGGGGAAGTATTGCATTCCACCCAAAAATTCGATACCGAGATTTCACCGGAAATACATGTTTTGAGACCCCCTGAATCCAAAAAAAGCATTTTTGGAAACATGTCCGTGTGTGTGTCTGTGTGTGTGTGTCTGTGTGTGTGTCTGTGAACAGCATAACTCAAAAACTAACAGTCGGATAAACACCAAACTTGGTATTTACATTCAGTATCTTCCAGAGATGCGACACGAAGATTTTCAAGAAAATCCTCCCACCCCAGACTACCCTTTACATGGAAGATTTTTCGAAAATTTTAATTTTCTCAAAAATGGCTCTAACGAATTTGATGAAAATATCATATGTTTAAGATAATGTCATGAGAAATGAAATGTATATCTCGAAATTTCTGGGAATGTCTCCAAAAGTATTCTTCATTATGAACGACTTTTGCATAACTGGTAAACCATAAGAGATAGACAAAATTTTACTACACAAAAAATGTAGATCGCGTTAAAATACACAACTTATATCATATACATTTGTTTTGTTGAGTGAACCGTTTTCGAGATATTGCTTGTTATTTCCTTAAATTTTCCAATACTTATACTTTTTCTCAAATTCGTTATTCATTTTTTTTATGTCCTGGACATGCAAAGAGAATGGAATACGCCACAAAGCAACCAGCGATAAAATATTTGACTATCGCTTAAAAGCTACCATATTCCCCTTGCATCTACAAGAAAATTACAAATAAGATTGACATCTCGATATCTCGGTTAATATGAAGTATATGGAGAATAGGCGTTTGTAAAAATAGATTGTACAAGAGTAGAGAAAGTCATGTGAGTGTAACACATCAGATTTTTTGGATTCAAGGGGCCTCAAAGGGTGTGTTTCCGATGAAATCTCGGTATCGAATTTTTGGGTCGAATGCAATACTTTCCCTACTTATATTGCACTCGCATGACTTTCTCTACTCCTGTACAAACTATTTTTACAACACTTATTCTTCATCTACTTCAGTTAATCGAGATAAACATTTGCAGAAACTTCCTTATTGCTAATTTTCTTGTATGTGCAAGGCGAGTATGGTAGGCTTTAAGCGATAGTCAAATCTTTTAAGAGCTGGTTGCTACGTGGAGCATTCCATTCTCTTTGGAATGAAGCAATCGAATAACGAATAACCATTTGACAAAAAATTTTTGGAAAGTTCAAACAAATAACAAGGAATATCTCTGAAATGTTTCACTCGACAAATGTTCTAACGTGATCTCATTTTTTGTGTAATAAAATTTGAGACAATATTTCATATCATAACATGCTGTGAATGCCCGAGTGATTGTAGTATAAATTAATATTATTGTATGTACAGGATTTTAGATGTTTGTTAACCATAAGTATTGTTAGGAAATAGTTTGCACGGCCTAACTGAAACTGACAATAGAAGTGGGTAACAATAAACCGAGGGGGTGAGTTGTTTATCACTAAGAAGAGATAAACAAAATGACGTCAGGGTAGCGTGCCTTTTTTTAGAAATGGAGGGAATATCTTCCCTAGAGCATATATGTTAGTGGCAGTGATTGACTGACCAAAACAGACGCTAAAGTGGGCGCAATTTGGTAACCAATAGCAGCTATATTATAATGTTTAGGCAATTCGAAGTGAAGGAGTATATATTCTCAGCCATAAGCAAGTTTCGCACACACTTCTGAGGAATCTCTCACGAGGTGCACGTCGCAGAGTTAGTTACAAAAATGTAAAGTACGCGAAGTAATTGATGCGCGGCAACTAAAACGACTGTAATTAAGTTCGTAAATATCACAGTTTCAGTCAGGCGTGTATAAGATTAAACATGTCAATTATTAATTAAGTGTGACGGCAATAAAAGTCTAGATTCAAATTTTTTATCAGTGTTATCTTTTAGTAAAAACTCCTTTCCGTTTACACGCCCTGCTTCGTGACACGTGCTCGACTGAGTTATAATAGCTAGCCGGAGGATAAAGAACCCAAATTAAAAAAATAATTAAACAATAAGCGCCCAACAAATAAGATAACACAAGCCATTGAGAACTGCGACAAATTTTATCTATCTCTTACGGCTTACCAGTTATGCAAAAGTCATTTAGAATGAAGACGATTTTTGGGGACATTCCCAGAAAATTCCATGTATACATTTCATTTGCCATGAAAATATCTTAATTATATATTTTAAGCAAAATCGTTAGTCATTTTTGAGAAAATTTAATTTTTCTAAAAATGTTCCATGTAAGGAGTAGTCTGGAATAGGGGATTTTCTTTAAAATTTCGTGTTCACCCTTGGAAGATAAACTCAAGCATCAAGTTTGGTATTTATCCGGCTTTTCGGTTTTGATTTATGCTGTTCAGACACACGTACAGACGAGCACACACATGGAAATGTTCCCAAAAATACTTTATTTGTAACAGGGCGCCTCAAAACATGTTTTTCCGGTGAGATCTCGCTATCGAATTTTTGTGTGTAATGCAATACTTCGCCTACTTACTACACGCAGTAGAGAAAATAAGAAGTACTCTTGTGATATAGGGAAATGGGACACTTTTTACACCCAGGTTTGCATACATCTTTGTTAATGGCACGAGTTGCAATGATAATTACACGCAGGCTTATGCATGATAATATATCCATAATCTGAAAATACAGACTTGTGTAATTGAAATAATTGTGCTGATATTTAGATTGCGTTCAGAAACATGTGTCGAACGGATGGATAATAATTTAATCCAGGAAGAGTATCTGATTATATTAAAATACGTTTGATAAATGCTCAAAGAAAAATAGCTTCAAATTAAAACCAGGGTATTAAACCTTTTAATACTATTATTTGAAAAAATACACAACTACCAATTTAGTAATTAATTTTCACAAAATGTATCGGAAGTATTATTAGACGTGATACATTTATGTCTGCGAGTTCTCTGTGGAAAGGTCTTACTACATGCAATTCTGTTTCGGCATTACTTCATATAAATTCCATGGTGAGATTACCTACTAGCGGGGCTTTGCGTACGAACAAACTGTCTTGTTCGTTCCAGTATGTGTTGGATAAAATCAACTCATGGACGAGGATGGAACTGTGCAAAAATATAACTGCAGATACACCAATCGCGTTGCAGGGACCCATGGAGGAAATGAAATTACTAGCCAAAATGTTTGACCTTGATGCTGCAGTGTAACGTAAACAGTCGAAGAAGATTTGTGATGTCAGAAGACCGTTTTCAAAACAGTGTCCTATTTTGTGGAAGGATTTATCCCATGGCCACGGTCAGCAGTTGTTTTGGAGGGCGGGATTCCATTAGCAATGAATTAACACGGCACATCCCCTTCCTAAGGCCTTAACAAGGGCACATTGTTTTCTCACCCGGTGTGATAACAAAGCCCTTCATCAAACATGGAGTACGTTACGCATTTCAAGCCCGCCGCGTTTTAATAACGTAGAGATGAAATTTATGGTATATCCATTGATAATCAACGAGATATTTGGTGTTTTCGAATTATAGAAGGGTGCCTAAACGTATCAATGAATAACAAACTAGCAGTTCCACAAACAGGAGTTCCGAATTTTTAATCGGATAATCACCCACACGTGATCCTAGGTGATGAATTTTATATTCTCCAAACGTGCAGTTATTCATTAAATCAATTCATGAAGTGAAATTCCTTGAAGTATTAGTAATCAACTATAAAATCAAAATACTTCGTTTACTTCAGGAAATTTTCAGGTACCGATCTCCAAAATACCCGTCATCTCCTTTTTTGTATACAGTGTGTACATGGGTGTATAATATTCGGGAGAAGGAAGGAATATTCAATCCATTCGTATTCTTTTCGGCTAGGGATTGAAGGAGGTGCAAGAGGTATGACTACCCTGACAGTTACACTACGTTAGGTAAGTCTCGTGCTGGTTGAGTGCCTGGGTGAACATTTGAAATATCGGAGTTGCAATATCGTCGTTGTTATGCGACATGACCGCAAACTTGGATTTAATTTGTATTTGGCTTAAAATTGCTTCGACGTGAAGTAAATAAGAAACCTGAGTCTATAGGTCGGAGAAGATATCAGGTACGTACGATGATCTTTAAAAATAAAAACTAAATAAAACATTCAAATATACACTATTTTATTTTACTAGCTACACCATGGATTTAAAATAACATTTATCGTCAACCTCTGAAAATATGTCATCTTCTTGTAGATCGATTACTAGGAGTTGGTGCTTTCCATTATATCTCAAATCAGTGATATTGTTACATGCTGGGTAGAGGCCTAAAGGTTCACATGAAAAATTAATTTAATTTTTAGTACTCAGCACGTACATTTAGGGGACGTATACTCACTTGGATGCGGAGGACCGAAACGTGGTGTGGAGGTTAAGAGGAAGACGTGGATTCCACTGTACAAAATCAATAATACAAATCTATTCGCATATTCCTAGATTTATTTCCCAAACGTTTGGGGTTTCTGCATTATTACATATGAAAGGTGAGGGGAGATACCACCGATCCAAAGGTCGGATTGCACGCGCGATCCGCTTCTCTCGGAATATTCAGCAACAGACGCTATATCCTCACCACTTGTGGCTAGCAAAAACTCCCAGCCAGGAGTGACGTCATCCCAGACGAAAACAACAATATGTCTGGTAATGACAATGAAACCCCCAAATTATTAATACGCCACAATATTTATTTTCCATTTTTTCAATATGGTAGCCAGTTAGGTCAATAATTCTTGTTTTCAATGTCCTTTACTTTATTTTGACATAAGGCTCGAATTTCAGCAATACTTTTTACTTCCGAAGGTATTGTTGGATGAGTACAGTGATGAGGGGGAGGTTCTAGCAACTACGTGGCCGCGCTTTAGCAGCTAATTCATCAACAGCGTGAAGCTTGTGTTTATTGTACGTTACTTTCATAGCTTTTCGTAACTATAGTACTGTCGTTGGAGGTGGCATGGGAAGTAATAGAGATTAGATCGTTCAACATCGCCTACGCTGTTTACATACGTACTGTGCGTGTTACCTCGTGCCGCTTGCTGTCCTTCCTTCCCTTATCCCTCCTGATGGTCGAAAATAATGCGAGTAGAGTATAGCGGCTTTCCAAATAGATACACTGTATCTCTGGAAGTATGACTTACTGAGAGTCACTCGAAGTGTGGTAGAGGGGAAAGGGGCTGCTATAGACATCAAATGCAAAAATAAACACAGATCTAGTACTGTCCACTTTGATGTAATGAAGTGTTACGGCTTAAATTGTAGAGGTAGCGTGTTCAAGTCCGAGGATAGTATTATTTTTTCGGTAAAATAAGCTGCCTCCGTGCCTTTTAGAAGTATATATTTGCTCGTTTTACATGCTTTTGTTATACATATAAGTAATTTGACACATCAATTATCATTATTATTACTATTATTATTATATACAAAAGTCAAATGGATATTATTTTTACTGAATATTTCTGTTAAAGATAGTAATATATGTTATAATAATAGTAATAATAATATGATAATGCCCATTTTATGTGAAAAACATTACGTGACTTCCAGTGAAGTTATTTGGAAGTGGCCGCGAGGGGCATAATATTAATAACTGTATCAAGCGGAATACTGATTTAATTTAAGCATAGAAGTTTCTGTCAAACGTTCAACTGTCATTTTCAACTATTTGTATACACATCTATAATAATTATAGTTGTCATGTTTGTATTTATTTTATTTCGATTTTTCACTTTTACCATTTCGTTTTATTATTTACGCTTTTTACTTTACCGCTTTATCACAACTGATTATAATATTTTCTCGTTTACATTGTGTGTTAGACTTAAAGATTGTTTGTTTATATGCTTTGTCATATTTGGCAGTCCCTTCTCTGAAAAATGAAATAATTTATTGGTGTGCAGACAAGGGTTAGATGGAATCGGATGCATTAGATTCGATTGTGCTCGTGGATTGAGCTCTCGGTGGCCAAGCGTCGGCATGGAAAGTAAAAAATGTGATGTTACACTCACATAACTTTCTCTACTCTTGTACAAACTATTTTTACAAACGTTTATTCTCCATATGCTTCATGTTAATCGAGATATCCAGATGTTAATCTTATTGATAATTTTCTTGTAGATGCAAGGGGAATTTGTAGGCTTTAAGCGATAGTCAAACATTTTAAGAGCTGGTTGCTATGTGGAGTATTCCATTCTCTTTGCATTACCAGGACAAAAAATGAATAACGAATTCGCATTTGAGAAAAAGTGTAAGTATTGGAAAATTTAAGGGAATAACAAGCAATATCTCGAAAATGGTTCACTCAATAAAAAAATGTATATGACAAATTGTGTATTTTAACGCGAACTACATTTTTTTGTGTAGTAAAACTTTGTCTATCTGTTATGGTTTACAGTTACGCAAAAGTCGTTCACAATGAAGAATACTTTTGGAGACATTCCCAGAAAATTCGAGATATACATTTCATTTTTCATGAAAATTTCTTAAACATATGATATTTTAATCGAAATCGTTAGAGCCATTTTTGAGAAAATTAAAATGTTCGAAAAATGTTTCATGTAAAGGGTAATCTGGAGTGGGGGGATTTTCTTTAAAACCTTCGTGTCGCATCTCTGGAAGATACTGAACCTAAATACCAAGTTTGGTGTTTGTCTGACTGTTCGTTTCTGAGTTATGCTGTTCAGAGACACACAGACAGACAGACATACACACACAAGGATATGTTTCCAAAACTGCTTTTTTTTTTATTCAAGGGGTCTCAAAACATATTTCCGGTGAAATCTCTGTATCGAATTTTTGGGTGGAATACAATACTTTCCCTACTTACTATACGTAGTGGAGAAAGTAAAAAGTAGTGAATAAAGGCAGGAAAAGACAAAAGAGAAGTGACGGTAACTATAACGGGGTTTGTAGAAGCCTTCAGATACACGTGGGAAGTGCTATAGATTTGATCAATTCAGGTTTTGCACATTCTAATATTCCTCTCGGAAGATATAGATGAAGTTGATGCGATGTATTTCTTGGAGACGTTTGCTCTGAAAACAAGTGGCAACGACTGACAAAGACAACAGTGCGAAGTCAAAGCCAACCCCCTCCCCTCGATGCCGACGGCAGTAAGAATTGGCAGGATGGGAAAGGACTAAAGAACATGCTATTTATATGGAAATGGCGTTTCAAAGGGAAGATGGGATCTCCACATTAAACAGTGCCAGGAGAGTACCGATAAGTCTAGAGAAGTAAATTAATTTCTAGCATTCTCTCTGTTAGGGTAGCCTTTCATCTGCACTGCGGGGCCGCCCCGGGAATTCGTGTGTCACAGGACTGTAGGGGTTCCACGTGGCTTCTTCAAATGAGCCTGATAATAAATAATCAAGGTAGCCCTATGCTGAAGCTTCCAGGTTCCTTAAGCATTAAAAACAGCACGAGTATTGTGAGACAAAATATCTATTGTAATTGTTTATATTCTCACATTTTCCAAATTTCTGCTTCAATGTCATATGAACATTTTAATGGAGTATTTTATTTAAATTTTTCTGAATCGTCTGCTCTTAACTGCCATCTAAGGTCTGCTCCATATAATTTCGTCCTGTATCTCTTAATTGTCACATGCACTAGTCACGTTTTCATAACAGTATGAATCAAATATTATGGCGTATTATTAATTTTTGTCATTAACAGACGTAGCATTATTGGGTCTTCTTAGATATATTTCGGCCAACGGTCTCTCCTTTCGGTGCGGATCACGCCAAAGGGAGAGATCTGTTTGCAATTGTCTGATATGGCGTCAGTCCTGTCTAACTTTGGCTAGACACGGTTGGTGGGGACAAGATAGCGTTACTCGAGAGTAAGTGGTCGTTGGAACCAGTCGTGTGATGTCGGTCTACGATCTGTGGCATCTCCCTTCATCCTGTTTCCTTTGTTAACTATGTAGAGAAGCCAAACGTTTTTGTGAATAAATCCCAGGTAATGTGTGTTATGTAATCTTTCAGTGTAATATAAGCTCCACGCCTTCTCCTTAAATTTAAACACAAAGGTCTCGGACTTTAGCTGCCAGCGAGTTGCGCCCCCCCCCCCATTAGCGTGTTGGGCTGACCTAAATTAATCTTTTCTGGTAACCTTTACGGCTTTCATCCCAACATGTAACAATATATTATGTAACAGAGCGAAAGAATCTGGAATGCATGAAAATTCGTAACATATAGTTAGGAGAATTCTTTTATTTAAACCTTCCTCTCAGGATGACGAAAGCGCGTGTATCTATCATAACAGTTTTTATATCGCTTTTATCGTCTGACCTTACATCGCACAGAGCATGCACATCGTCAATCAGGGGAAACGGGAAGGAAATAGACCACGGAAGGATACATGTCGGCGGGTCTGTCGTGCTCCGTGGACTAGCGGTACCGTGCTAGCCTCTAGTTCCCAAGGTTGCGGGTTCAAACCCGGCGGAGGACGATGGAGTTTTTCGGGCGTAAAAATCCTTAGCATGGCTTCCTTCGGAAGGGAAGTAAAGCCGGTGGTCCCGTGTCGTAGATTTACGGCACGTAAAAGAATCTCAAGGCTAATAAAGAGGTCTCTGAACAAAATTACCGGTCTTTCACGACCAATATAGAATGGGACGCTAAGGACTATAGTAGTTAAAGAGCGTCCATAAATAGAACTCAATTGAAATTTTCGGCGGGCCAAGTTTATAAGAAGCTTGGAAGTGGTATTTATCATTCCGCAACTTGATCACGCCTGCAGTGAGTTTTTAGGTAGGTAGAGAAAGTGTTGTATTCGTCCGAAAATTGTGTTTTGAGATTTCTTAGGAATTACGTATTTTCAGATTAACTGACCTCCAAACAATGGAGAAAATGTGTACAGGATAAGCCAAAAAATGAAACTGCCGATAAATACCCAACTTATTAAACTCATTAAAATATACAATAATTGAGAAACCCCGTTTACTTTTTCTTAGCAGTAAGAAATACTGCGTAGTATACTTATATTTTCCAAGTGTAACTTAATCCTGAGGCGAAACGTTAAGAGCTTCTGAATTTATTCATCCATGCTCCTGATATTAACACTTGATACTGTTTCTGCGTATTGTATGCAATTAAGAAATTATTTGGTTTTTAAATAATTTCTCATCAGAATCGCAGCTTAACTAATGTATCCAGAGTAGAAGAATCGATGTTAATATAAATATTACACCATAAAAGTATAACGTTGTAGCGCTTAGGGAAAATCACATTAGTGTAAATCAGATTTTTTTAACTTCCAGTAAAGACATTTTCAGCGTTTCTTTACTTCCAGGTTTTGTATACACCAATGCCATGTCTTCTTAAATTTAGTTTTTCAGTATTAATAACTGCTGCTTGCAAAAGTTCTAACATAACCATACACTTTATGAACAATTTACTTCTAACTTACAGTAATTTAACATTTAAATGGAGGAAATTCAGAGTCTCATTTACCATTTATTTTGAAATACTAATCACACACCATAGAAACTGAATTTTATAATTATGTTCAGTTTTTCCCGTTCCTATTGTAAACAGCTTGGAAGTTATTAATCATATATGCAGCATACGTTGACAGTATAACATGTCAACATTCTTAACCTTCTACAACAGTACTTTCGCAGAGTAAAGGAGGATAATAAAATTGTGTTTAGACTGACCTTTTTCTCCATAACTTTGAATTATTTGTTCAATAATTTTTAGTATATTATTGTAAAACGCATTCTGACATTTTATAATTTGCAAGTTTCACGTTTTGTTCTTGAACAATTAATATACGAGGTCTGATCCATAAAGACTGAGACTAATTTTTTTTTGCAGATATTTATTACTCCGTTTCAATGTTGACATAGTATTTTTTCAAATTAGTCCTCTCCTACTTGAATGCACTTTTTATACGTCTCTACCAGTCCTCGAACACATGGTATAGGCCATTCTTTGTCAGGTCTTTGAGAATCGCCTCACTTTTCTACAGCACTGCCTCAGTGCTCTCAAATCGAATGCCCCGGAGCTTTGCCTTTAGTGATGGGAATAAAAAGAAATCACAGGGGACAAGATTGGGGCTATAATGCAGATGCGGCACACAGGTAATGTTGAATTTAGCCAAAAATTCCTGGACTTGATTTGCAACGTGAGGCCGCACGTTGTGATAAGTTCTGGATGTTTCCTTGCAATGTGCTTCCTCGGTGTAGCCAACACTGGCGTGTAGTACGCTGCTGTAACAGTGGTGTGAGTGGGAACAACAATCACAGCAGCTGTGTTGATGTTGACTTCAGTCATAACAGAAGCCGAAGCACCAGGCCCACCTTGCTTAGCACAGAGGACTCGCTCTACTTTGAAGTCTTTGAACCACCTAAACACTGTTGCACGAGATAGTGCATCTTCACCGTATGCTTGCTTCAGCTTTTCCAAAGTTTCAGAGGCTGTATGATTTAAACTAAAACAAAATTTGATTGCTCCTCTTGTGTCACCTTCATTTTGTGGTATGCGAAATTCAACTAGTGTCAACAATATACAGCATTACTACCAACCTACTCATACGAGAGTGCTGCGGCCTATGGACATTATACATGAAACCCCGCTCTTTTCAAATATTTATGGTGGAGACAGGAAACTCTCAAGAAAGCTACAGGAAAAAATCAATCTCGGTCTTTATTGATCAGTCCACGTACATAAAAAGGGCTATTTGGAATAGCTTTGTTTGAATTTTTTTCTATTTCTGCTAAAAATGAAATGTATTACATACACGTGACTTTTTCTACCAATTCTTCTAGAAACTAATCCTGCAAAAGATTTCTTCGATCTGCTTCATGTCAATCGAGATAAACATTTTCAGAAATGGTCTTATTACACATTTCTTTGTGGGTACTGGAGGAATAAAGCACGCTTAAGCAATAGTCAAATCCATCACTATGTGATTGCATGAAATCATTCTCTTTGCATGGCCGCTGTTCATTCACATGGCTTTCCCTATTCACTTTTCCGCAAAGTATTCTTACAACGGTTCATTATTGTAGCTAATTCTTGTTAATTCAGCTATACTTTTAACTCAAATTTCGTTTAAACATACATTAAGTAAACCCATAGTCAAAATTTTAAAGAGCATATCGCTATGCGATGGCCTTGAAACTCCATGCTCTTTGCATGACCACGAGAGGAAAATTGAATTTTATTTATGAAAGCTCTTTGACTGCTATGGTCTTTAGCATCCCATTCTGTATTGGGGTGAAAGACAGGAAATTTTCTTCAGAGGCCTCTTTATTAGGCTTGAGGTTGTTTTACGTGCCGTAAATCTACGACACGGGACTACCGGCTTTACTTCCCTTCCAAAGGAAGCAATACTAAGGATTTTTACGCCTGAAAAAATGTATCGCCCTCTGCCAGGTTTGAAGCGCAACCTCGGGAACTAGAGGCTAGCATTGTAACCACTACACCTCGGAGGACGAACCCCGAGAGGAAAAGGAATAATGACTTCCCTTCTGAGAAAATTATGTGTCTGAAAATTCAAACCGATAATAAGCAATATATCGGAAATGGTCAATTACACAAAAAGATTATTTGAAATAAATTGTCGGTTTTTAGAAGATCTACAGTTTGTGTGTAGTAAGGTTTTGTATATCTCTTACGGTTTACCAATTTATATAAAAGTCACTCAGAATGAAGAAAACTTCAAGGTATTTCCAAAAAATTCAAGATATATATTTTATTTGGCGTTGAGGCAGTATTTTTAACACTTAAATAATTTCAGTCTAATTATATAATATGTAAATTCAATAACAGTCGCCTTAAAGAAATATGCGTATGTAATAATTTGTACAATGTATGTAACAGTCATTGCGTATGCTTATATTATTGTATCCATGTGTAATAATGTTATGTGACTATATTACTAATTTAATAATGTAGAAGCTGTGAAAATAATAAGTTAAAAGTTGCTAACAATGAGGTAACCTTGAGGCAATAATAAGTAAAGAAGTTTAAATGCTACTTGTCATTATTAGAGCAGCAATAATGTAAATTTTGAGACAGTTTAAAAATAGCCAATCAACAACCAGAAAAAGCTTTAGTTAAATGAAGGTATTCCATTGGAGTAGGATTAGCCAATCAGAGACCTGAAATACAGAAATTTACAAGTTTCGACGGTTGAAATCAAGTCAGTTGCCTGCAGACCGTGATAGTAACCGGATGCAAGATGCGTCCTCTAGAGAAATATAATGCGTATTCGTGTGAGACAGAAAATAAGTTTACGTGTTAAAAAGGACAAGTAAGTAAATAAAAGAATCTCACAGCTCTCGATATCAGTGAAGTGCTATTTAATTTGTGTCAAGGATTAATAAAAAGGAGTGAAGTTAAAAAAAATTGTGTAAGCCTACATTCTTGTCGCATCACGCCCTGCCAAGACTTCCATGTCTCTAACAATAATACTCACCCAGCCGAGTCAAACATAAATATTTAACACTTAAAGGATCAAGAAAATTACAAAGTTAATATTTTTTTTAAGCTTGGGGCAAAGGCCATCTGAAAGTACATATGGGGCAAAGGCTACCGGAAACTGTTTTACATACGTGAGATTGCAACTACTTCAAGTGTTCTGCTCCCCAACAGTTGAGATATAATACAACTCCTTCAATACACCTTCTTCAAATTGAAGCCCAAAGCGTGGTGCAAATAACGTAACAAACAACCAACTTCAAATTGACGCCCAAAAACGTGGAGCTAACATCAACAACAAAGTTACTTCAACGTGTATTAAACATAAGGTATTTTAGTCTAAATCATTAGAGCAAGTTCAGAGAAAAAATTCTATTCAAAGGGTAGTTTGGATAGAGGCTTTTCTTGATAATCTTCGTGTCCCATCCTTGAAAGATGCTGAACTTAAATACCAAGTTTGATATTTAACCGACTTTTCGTTTTTGAGTTATTCTGTTCACATACACACAGAGAACGTTTACTAAAAATTCCTTTTTTGGATTCAGAGAGCCTCGAAACCAGTATTTCGGTGAAATCTGGATAAAAAGTTTTTTGGTGGAATTCAACACTTCGTCTACTTCTATAGGCATGTAGATGGAAATGTAAAAATTACAAACAGATAAAAAGCGCAATCATGTATAACATTTGATGTACTATAAGTGTAGAAATGGTTTTCTTCAGCAAATAGCCGTGTGTTGCAACAAATATCAGCACCCATTTCCAACGGCACACTTGAGTCAAATGATGTTCGATACTGGTAGTCAAGACAAAAGATATTGCGCGGAGTGATACTTCCGCTGAGGTAGAATTTGTTAACTTTTGCGCGAAGTTATTACTAACTAATGTTTGCTAGAAACTCTTGCCGGTTTACCAAACCTCGTCCGTTTTTGTTCCCCCAAAATTGTTTACAACCGTGTTTCGCCATTAGGCAAATCACAGTGAGGTGTACAGTAACGGTAATGCTTGTTCTTTTCATTGTGCAGAAGATGTGTCTGAGGAAGGCAGCGATCTGATTTTGAGGTGGTGTTTGAGAATCATTGCAGAGGAGATGCCCGTAGGGTTCTTGGTCGACATCTTGCATATTGTGTGCATTGCTTTATCAGGTATAGGTCCATTTGTGGAGGTTTTTTCGGGGCAGTTACAGAGTTAAAGTGAAGGACATTGTTGATTTTATAAGGTATTATCTGAAAAAGCCGTGCTTAGTCAGGAATTGTGGATTGTGTAGTTTGAACCCAGGGACGAGGAAAGCCTGTGGTGTATATTGAGTATGAAGGTCTTGGTGTGGATTCCTTGTTCGGAATGGATGTAGTTTGAGTTCCAAATTCTGTCAGTTGCTGCTCTTTCATTCTCTTGGAGACCTGCATGGCCTTTAACCCAGTGGAGGCTGATGAATCTTCACTTCTTCAGGTTGATTATTTTGTTTCTAGTATCGACGACCAGTTTAATGATGGCAATCATTCTTCTAGAGGCTCTCCATGTGTCTGCTCCTATGACCAATGGAAAGTAACCATGGTTATCTCCATGATAGGTTCTTCAAATAGCTAAGCCAAGTTTTAAGGTTTGATTTTTACTTTCTCCACCTATTAGCTTGCATAACTACTGCTGGGATGTCATTCATTGCATTCGATTCAAAGATCCCATAGGAATCTACAAGATTCGAACTTGCTTATAAACGGCGTAGATTTCATTGAAATGCGTTTTTGAGTTAACTACTTCGGAAATATTATTTCTTTGAGTTTTCCAGCACACTTTGAAATGTAATGTAGCTGGCATATATCATTTGCTAGCATATGCTGTTGTAAAGCTATGCAACAATATCGCCTAGCATACATCCACCTCTTTTTAAACAGTTGACGGTCTTCCAAGCCTCCTATATGCTATAATTGGACCTTTAACAAAATGTATAATGAAAACATTCCCGCGAGTGTTTCCATTATTCACAGCCACCAATAGAGACATGAGCTTTTTGTGAATACATATAGAATAACATAAAGATAAATAGTGCGCAGAGAAAATACCTTTGATTCTTACACATCAGGTGTCTAGAAATATAGTATTGGTGCCGGTAGTTCATTTGCACTATTCGTTAGGTATATTACTTCTAAATGTTAAAGCATTCACAATTTCGATTCATACTTTCTATACTGAAAATGATAAATTTACCATATCAGGATTAGGCCCGGTTTCACGGTTTGCGCTTAAGATTCGAAACAGGCCTAAGCGGAGGTTTAAGCTATAGTGGGGTTTTATAACTCTCATTGTAAGCGATAAGTCGAGCTTATTTGTGGCTTGGCTTAAACTGTACGGAACTCTGGTTTAAGCTAAGGATACACGTATTATCTGAAGAAAACTAGATTAGAGGTGAAGAAATCAATTATTTTAACCCATATGCAAATCAGAAGATGATCTAGGATGTTTAGAATGCATCCAAACCGTTCTCAATTATAGAGTGACCGAGAATTCTAAACCATCTTCACTGTGGAATGAAGGAGAATTCTAAAAGAGATTTCGATTAAGCAAACATTCGGAAATGATAACAGAAATTATTGATGATACAGTTAAAGATAAAACCGACAGGTAAGCATAAACTTATTTTAAATTTATACCTAATACCCTTATCGTATACTTTGTTACACTTATTTCCGTCCCATCTATACCGCATTACTTTATATTTCAGTAACAAAGCCCTCTTGTCAGAAGCAATGCTTCTTTTTACATTGAGGTTGCATGGAAGTAGAGGCATGCTAATTGCTGCTGGAAAATTTTCGGGCGACTCAAAAGCTACAGCGTGCAGAGCTGTCTTCACACCATTCTACACCACTCCTCGTATCGCAATTTCCCCCCATGTTTATTTCTCTTACTCCATAGTAGTTTTTCTGATTGCTTGAACTTGTCGCATGCTTTTTCTCCTTCACAATTTATAGGACAATACTGACTCCTTGAGAAATAAAGTTCGCAGTAAGTTTTTGCTCTGATTCTTCTGCCACTACTTTAACTATGTGTTGGAAACCTACAAAGCTTATTTTAGCAACAGGTTCGCCATAAAACCATGGAAATTATTTCGAAGCACTTGCGCAACTTTTCAGTTCTGTGGAGTTGTCTACCTCAGTAAAACCGAACATTTTGTCCTACTATGAAATTTGTAACGGTTAAACCAAAGCATAAACCTTGCTTGAGCTGCTTCCGTAGCTTATTAAAGCTTAGGCTTAAGCTAAAACTGTGAAACTGGTTCTTGGAGGTATCATATCCTTGAGGTTTTTATTCTCCAGCATCTTACTTGTAATTTATTTAGGTTATTAAACGGTGGCCACTTTTATATTATCTGCAAGGTATGGGTTCTAAAAAAGTATTAAATTTTGGGTTATAATTGCACTTATTAGGGAAGAATCCTAGAAAAGGCGGAAATCAACCTACTTAATGTTCACAACGTAACATTTTAAAGGCATTTGTTAAAAAAATAGTAATTTTTTGATGTGGAAGTAACGGTTCATCTCGCACACTACAGCATCTGTCGAATCGTGATGAGCTTTAGCATTCTAATAACAGAATTCCTACCAGGTCGACTGATAGTTGGATGAATAGGGGAGGATGTGATTACTTTAAAGTGAAGCTACTTGAAACTTGTTTTCCCTTATCCCCGAATTTCACATCCCCTGGTGAAATATGTTTTTTCCTTGCATCATCTGTTTTCACAGAAAGTTCCCGGATACGATCAAATTGCAAAACATTTAAGCCTTTGCTTTTCTGATTTCTATCCTTAATGTATTTCTTCCTCTAGGTGATTTTACTTTTTCCTTGAGCCATGTCGTAATCCTTGTACTAAATAAACCTGGAAATTTCCCTGACGTTGTCGCCAATACAGCCTTCTTCCTATTCTTAAGATATTTGGAAGAAATCTGATGTGCTGCACTCGTATGACTTTCCCTACTCTTATAAAAACTATTTTACCAACGTTTATTCTCTATCTATTTCATATTAATCGAGACATATATTTGCAGAAACTTATTGCTAATTTTCTTGGAGGTACAAGGAGAATATGGTAGGCTATAAGCCGTTGCCGAATCTTTTAAGAACTGGTTACCTTGTGCAGCATACCATTCTCTTTGCATGTCCAGGACACCATAAAAAAAGAATAACGAATTCCCGTTTGAGAAAACGTATAAGTATTGGACAATTAAACATATAGCAAGGAATATCTTGGAAGTGCGACACTCGACAAAAAATGTATATGGCATAAATTGCGTGCTTTAACGAGATCTACATTTTTTGCGTAGTAAAATTTTGTCTATCCCTTGCGGTTTACCTGTTATGCGAAAGTCATTCAGAATGAAGAGGACGTTTGGGGAAATCCCCAAAAATCAAAAATTAAAAATATATATTTCATTTGCCATGAAAATATCTTGAACATATGCTATTTTAATCAAGGTCTTAGAGCCATTTTTGAGAAATTCAACATTCTCGAAAAATGTTCCATGTAAACGGTAGTCTAGGGTGGGGATTTTCTTAAAAATCTCAGTGTCGCATTCTTGGAAGATAATTAACTCAAATGTCAAGTTTGGTATTTATCCCACTTTTCGTTTTTGAGTTAGCTGTTCACAGATAGACACACACGGACATGTTTTAAAAATGGTTTATTTAGATTCAGAGCACCTCAAAACAGGTATTTCCGGTGAAATACCGGTATCGAATTTTTAGGTGGAATGCAATACTTCCCCTATTTACTATACATAGTAGAGAAAGTAAAAATCATCGTTAAACGCATTACTAGCTTCCTTTCCTCCATATTATCTCCCTTTCAATTGGGCTTTAGAACCCTGGATGCGCACATTTAGCTCGTGCCTTTCAGTGTAAACACTATAGCAGATTTTTTGAACTCGGTCAAGCCTTTGACAAGTTTTGGCATTCAGAACGTCTCTACAATCTGCGTGACACCGGTCTCCCTGATTTTCTCTTTACTATTGCTTAAGCGTTTTGAATCGCGCCTTTTTAGTCCAGAAAGACCACATCGCGCCTACTCTTCGTATCGTATCTGCCGCAGGATTCATTACTGGCACCTACACTTTTTAACATTTATACATTCTACCCTGATTTACTCTCAATTCTATTGCTTGGAAATCACGGCTCCCTGTGTCTTAAATGACGATATCCTTACTGCTACCGGTAATTCTCAAATGTCACTTAACTTTTTAACTTCATGGTTCAACACCTGGCGCATTAGATTTACTGTTTGAAATGCGGGACTGTGTTATTCACTCTTCGCCGAACTGCGCTGTTGTGATTAATGGCCAAGTCATACCATGGAAGCGTCTGGAGAAAACCGTCAAATATTTGGTAATACAACTCGTTCATTGCCTTAGCTGGAGGAAGCAAAGCAATGTTAAATCCCGCTTGGTATATTCCTGACTTTCCTAGCTATATCCACTGATGAACAGGAAATTCTAGCTTAGAAGCAATATAAACATTTTTCTTTAGACCTCACTAATAGATCCTTTGTTGACCTACATCTTCTCTGGGATGCTACAACTCCAACTCAAAGCACTACGATCCGTCCAGAACAAGTTACTTAATTTGCAGTTGACGGACCCTTGTTTGTAGGCAATACACAGCTACACGTGCGCTTTAAGTCTTCACCATTCGTCAGTTCATTCGCACTAGGCTCGGAACTTCTTTCATGAGCTTCCCAACGTCTCCGGAACAATCTTTACTCCCGGCTGACCATCTTCTCTGGGTACGTGGATTCGAAACCGCTTACTTTGAGAAAATCTATCATCAAAGCATCCTTTGAGGAATCAACCCTTTTCTGACCCTAATGTTCCGTCTTTTACATTTCATTCTTTAATGTGTTCCAAAGGCACCTCATTGAGATTAACCTCCTTTAGTATTGTTTGTTCTAGTAATTGTAAGTTTGTTATTCGTTGCTTCTATTGATTTTTACTTTCTCTACTACGTATAGTAAGTAGGGGAAGTATTGTATTCCACCCAAAAATTCGATACAGAGATTTCGCCGTAAATACATGTTTTGAGACCCCCTGAAGCCAAAAAAGCATCTTTGGAAACATGTCCGTTTGTGTCTGTGTGTGTGTCTGCCTGTGAACAGCATAACTCAGAAACGAACAGTCGGATAAACACCAAACTTGGTATTTAGGTTCAGTATCTTCCAAGGATGCGACACGAAAGTTTTCAAGAAAATTCCCCCCACCCCAGATTACCCTTTACAAGGAACATTTTTTCGAAAATTTTAATTTTCTCAAGAATGGCTCCAACGATTTTGATTAAAATATCATATGTTTAAGATATTTTTATGACAAATAAAATGTATATCTTGAATTTCCTGGGAATGTCTCCAAAATTATTCTTCATTGTGAACGACTTTTGCATAACTGATAAACCATAAGGGATAGACAAAATTTTACTACACAAGAAATGTAGATCGCGTTAAAATACAAATTTATGTCATATACATTTTTGTTGTTGAGTGAACCATTTTCGAGATATTACTTGTTATTCCCTTAAATTTTTCAATATTTTGAGACGGTAATTTGTATCACAAATTACTCAGATGTAATTAATGATAATAATATGAATATGTATTTTTATGTGACATTGATTTTAGAGGTTTATTAATTGTAAATATTATTGGTAAATAATAATATAAGGCTTTACTGAAACTGTTAACAATAACGCAAGAATGCAGCGGTGGAGTGAGTTGTTTATCGTTACCGAGAACCAGGAAGTTACGTAATGTTTCGCGCCTTTTCGGTAAAAAAAAGCTTCCAGAATGTTCCCTAAAAGAAATATGTATTAGTGGTTTTCATTGGATAGTAAAATAGACGCTAATGTTGGCGCGTTTTATTAGCCAATAGCATTTCATTTATAATCTTTAGACGTATCTTGAGGTAAGCCTATAAATAGTGTAAATTCAAGAGAGCGTTCCCCAGTGTGCAACAAGATTCTCAACACATAACACGTCAGCTCCCAGTTCAACAAGATTCTCATGTCGGTCTCTCAATTCGTAAAGTTACGCGCAGCAGAAGTACGAGAAATCTTATAAAGTATTCTACAGTTAAATATACAAAGTTGAAGTACGTGAGTTAAAAGTGATAAGAAGTTATTATAAACAGTTCCAGTATGGCGAGTATCAAGATAAATCTGTGAAAGTGTTCGTGAACGTGTTCTGCAATAAAGATTATAAAACCAATTTCTTCGTCAATATCATTTCTAGACAAAAGATTCCTTTCCGCTTCACACCCTGCAAGAGTTAAATGTCTACCTAAATAGCTAGCCGGAGGACAATATACATAACCATAAATTCTTTTAGAAACTAATTCATATAAATTGCTACGACAGAGGGAACTACGGACCAGACCAACGAATGACGTCACACAAGATGGCAACACACGTGCTATAAACACATATACAATATGTTCTCTCGCAATTTTCTCAAATGGGAATTCGTTATTCATTTTTTTTTGTCTTGGATATGCAAAGAGTATTAATCTGTGGGAAAGGAAATGGTGCTGCACCTAGCAACCAGCTATTAAATATATATTCCCCTTACATCTACAAGAAAATTAGTAATAAGATAGACTCTGCAAATGTTTATCGCGATTAACATGAAGTACCTAGATGGAGAATAAGCGTTTGTATAAATAGTTTGTACAAGAGTAGATGAAGTCCTGTGAGTGTAACGCATCAGATTGTTGCTTATATACTTTTGTAGGCTCATAAAAGTGTGTATAGCGTTATATATCTAATAACTGTTATAACAATAATTAAAAAAAAACATGATTTTATCACAAAGTAATTAGGAAAGAAATACAAACGTTCTCGTGCGTATGTGTTCCACATTGGTGCGATAAATGCTTCGGAGAAGTCTCTGAACGTCAAAAAGCGATAATTTTTACCTTTTGGCTAGCCTTTTACTAAAGGGATAGCATTAAATGCAGAATGCCAACGGGGAATTTTGAAATTTTCCAAAAATCAGCTCCGAAATATTTATTTTATGCCTACGAATTTTTAATAACATATGATGCCAAGAAAATGTTTTCCTTATACCTTATAATATTCTGCATTTGGAGCATTTTCAGTTTTTGGCGTTCAGATGTACAGAATATATATGTAAATCATAACTTAAGCCGCTCTTTTGCCTAGCACGTTAGTGTTCTTCCTCCTTTCTCTGCTTTGTAGGTACAATACTCTACTCCAAATCCTTCCTTTTGCCATCTTTACCCGCTCGGGCTACTTCCGCTCTTTTAACCGCCAGCATTGTCTTGGGATGCTGAGATCTTACTCGCATAGTCCAGAATAACATATTTATAAGGGCCAGTTGTATGAACTCGGAATAAATCTTGGAATAGTTATTCCTGGAATACCCTATAGGGTATAAATGTGGCTACGAGTTGTACGATACAGTTTTATTCCATAGATTCGACTGTTTGCAGATTTAAAACTATTGTTAGCTATACTGCGAGTCATTCATGCCCAGCTTGATACATGATCACTGCTTTGTTTTGCTGAAACTTGTGTAAAATTTCCATTGTTTTCACCATCAGCTGTTTCTAAACCATTATTATTATTATTATTTTTTATTTCAACAGTTTCAGGCACTGTGAAATAATTATGAATGCTCCCAGGCGTTTTCAGATGCAAAACTGTGATTTTACAACTACATTATAGAAAATAGCTGCACAGATGCTGTGACATCTTGCAATAGAGTAAGTGTATGGGAGTTTATAACCTCAGCTTTTGAGCAAAGTTGCATCTTGTGCTGATATACGAGTTTACGGTATCTTTTATTTTGTATGCCTAAAATGCTAACGCACTTTAACTTGGCTTCTGTCGTTCCATTCCTTAAAATTCCTTTTTAATTGGAGTTTTGAAAATTGCGTTTTAATTGTAGCCGATGTAGCTGTCAATTTAAGATATAATTGAATCGCTGCATCGAGATAAAGCACCTAAATTATTTGCTAAGCAGGTATTATAAACAACAGAAATATTGGAATGTACGTACGACTAGGATATTGGGAAACCATTCCCATTACTGCTCGCACTTTGCTGATAGCAATACTTAAACGAACAGCTAGAAATGTTCAATCCAAACAATGACTTTGAGAGCATTATTACTTTCTGTACTACGTATAGTAGGTAGGGGAAGTATTGTCTTTCACCAAAAAATTCGATACCGAGATTTCACCGGAAATATGTTTTGAGAACCCCTGAATCCAAAAAAAGGCATTTTTGGAAACATATCCATTGGTGTGTGTGTGTCCGTGAACAGCATAACTCGAAAACGAACAGTCGGATAAACACCAAACTTGCTATTTAGGTTCAGCATCTTCCAGAGATGCGACACGAAGGTTTTCAAGAAAATCCCCCACCCCAGATTACCTTTTACATGGAACATTTTTCGAAAATTTTAATTTTCTCAAAAATGGCTCTAACGTTTTTGATTAAAATATCATATGTTTAAGATATTTTCATGACAAATGAAATGTATATCTTGAATTTTCTGGGAATGCCTCCAAAAGTATTCTTTATTGTGAACGACTTTTGCATAACTGATAAACCATAAGACACAATAGACACAAATTTACTACACAAAAATGTAGATCGCATTAAAATACACAATTTATGTCATATACATTTTTTTGTTGAGTGAACCATTTTCGAGATATTGCTCGTTATTCCCTTAAATTTACCAATACTTTTTCTCAAATGGGAATTCGTTATTCATTTTTTTATGTCCTGGACATACAAAGAGATGGAATGCACCACATAGCAACCAGATCTTAAAATATTTGACTATCGCTTAAAGGATAGCAATTCCCTTGCATCTACAAGAAAATTAGCAATAAGATTAACATCTCGATATCTCGATTAACATGAAGCATATGGAGAATAAGCGTTTGTAAAAATAGTTTGTACAAGAGTAGAGAAAATCATTTTAGTGTAACGCATAAGATTTTTTTTTTTCATTGACTGTGTACTCTAATCGACCAAAACTTTTTCTGATGTCATCCAGTTGCTTTGTGTCGTACCCAGACAAGTGATATTATTGAAAGTAACTTCATCTTCACATTTGTGTGGAGAAAGTCTGCATTGTAAACACGCACAAATTATGAAATTGTTCTCAAATAATTTAAAGTTAATCTTAGATTATATATGGAAGCTCTGAAGGCCTCTACTAATCTCATCATCATTGGCTCTTCCTTCCCAAATCGCGAAGCTTATAAGTGTCATTAGCTTTACCGTTGTTAAACTTACGCATAACCTCCAAATACCTAATATCGGATATTCACACCGACATTCTCGCTTGTGGCTATGTCACATTTTGAATTATGTTTTAACTTTATGAAGTGACCAGTCCTTCGTGTTTCGTCGAGAATCAGTTAACCTCACTCTTTACATCGCAACGTATCGCGCCAGTGAAAAGCTACACCGTATTTTGTGTTTATTTTGGATGGTACTTAATATCATTGTTTCCATAAAACTATGTGTCGTGCTGAGAATATTCTAAATGCGTTATACTGTTTTAAATAGTAAATTGATTTTACCCATATGCCTGTCATATGTTTTAAATAACCATATAGGTAAATGTCACGGGAAAATTTTTGAAGAACTTTATTAGTTTTATTAGCAGAGATTAAAGGAAAGGTTTTGACCGTTAGGACTGCCAAATCGAACAATAGATCGAGCTGTACAGTAACACATATCATCGGACGGGACATCTTGAAGTCGAGGAAGTCCTCGGGGCGATATCTTTTCTCAAATGAATCTCATTGCCGTTGCGTTCATTTATCGGACTACCTCTTGTAGCGGGGTCTGGGAATGGAAAAACAATGGTTTTGTAATGGTGCGGTTCTTGGTGGTTGGATCGTTGTTGCTGCCGGCTACTCAGGTAGAGGAATTTAGGTTCAGGAGTCTCTTACCTCAGGGAGTGTGGATGGGAGATAAATGAAGTCCACTTTCTCCTCTCAGATGGCCCGTTTATTTATGATCCACATTGATGTCCTCGTACGAATCACCTTTCCACACAAGACGCGATTTTTCCTGTCACCCCTGCTACTGTTTCCGTGTTCTTACCCTTTCTTAATTACATTGCGAAGTGGAAGTACGTTACAATACTATGCTAATGACTTTTCCTTCTGTCAGTTTCTAGCTACCCTGTTCCTCACGGTTACCTTAAACTGGTTTTCAATACCTACATATTTACTCGAAGACCGCTACACTGTTTCCCTCTTTGATATAAGATATTTTGAATTTCTAGATCTATCTTACTTTTCCTTCACGTTTCCCACACGAATCTATTTCTTTCCCTACAAATCATCTTCTCTCCCCGAAGTTTCGACACAGAGTGAGTTATCTTACGCACGTCTGAACGTCGTTCTGCCTCATATATAATTTTCTATTTCACGCCTATTTTCTAGTTTCTCTCTCACTTTTTGCTATTCACGTGACTTTCCTTCGTTATGATTGGTTACATTTCTGAATTTTTTCTCCGTCTACCATTGGTTCTCAATAACATCGTCCGAGCGTTGCTCGCGTCTAACATTAACAAATTATGTGCGCTTTACTGCATTTTCTGTGCGCTTGATTAACTTCGGCTTCCTGCCCGTTGTCTTGACTTCCCGTGTGCACAACTCGGTTCCTATTGTCACTAAGCGATCTCTAATGTTCTTTTTCCTGTCCTTTCCTACGTCTGCTATCTTTATGTGATTTTCGCCAAGTTTGTTCGTTCTCAACTACACGTTTTATTTCATGTTCTTATTATTAATTAATATCTACCCTCTAGGTTTTTTCTCTCTTCATGATTTCATTCCCTCCTTTCTCTAATTCTTAATGTTCTCTTTTATTCTTCCCTCATACTGGTATTCCTTATTATTATTATTTTGATGATATGCTTATTAATTATTATTCTTATTCGTTATTATTTATTATTTATTATTCGGGAGGATCCTATCACTTCACTCTACAACGTATTGTAACTGGTTTTCAAAAACATATTATAAACAAACTCGTCATCACTATTGGACAAATATGCATCTAATATATAAGCAGCCATTTTGGTCTTTATATTCTATTCTCGGAATAACGGGTTATCCTCGCAAGGAACCGCGGAATAAATTATTCCATGATTATTCTCTTAATAGACACTATTCCGGTGTCATACCACACAATTTAGTGCCTAACTAAGAAATAATGTCTAACAGAGGTTTATTCCAAGATCATACAACTGGCTGTGAGTTGTCTACTAACTCTGTGCATAGCAGCTGATCATCAGAAAATAAAATACTTTTTGGAATTAATTGTTCTTCCACACAAGCCTTGTGTTGGACAAGGTTGGAACGGTAGAATCAGACGACTAAAAAATTCAATGCTATAGCCGGGATTTTAACCATGGATCTTCCGGTATCCGTCCGGATGCTCTAACCAATGAGCTACCATGGCAACTTGCCGATATGTCATTGGGGTATGTCATCTCAAAATTTGAGATCTCCTTGTGTTTTACCGGGAAAAATATGAATCAGTTGGGGAATTTAATGTCGTATCGGCATGTTGACATGGTAGCTCTGTGGTTAGAGCAATCGGACGGAGACCGGGAGATTCTTGGTTGAAACCCCGGCTATGGCATTGAATTTTTCAGTCATCTGATTCTATCTTTCCAAAATACTTACATTTTGTTTATTCTTTTGAGCTAAATAAATACCTTTTGGGTTAAGTAAGAGTATACCTTTGCATGCACCTAATACCTTTGTTGATGGTTTTTTATCCTTCCCTTACTATAGTTTTTAATAAACTTTCTTATTCTTGTATAATAATTTTATCAGATTCGTATCTATATTGTAATGACATAGTGTCCCATAATTTTTGTTCACTCGCCAAGTGATGGGTCTTCTGAATCCAAGATAGGAAGGTACAGGGGTTCGTTCAATTCTTTTTGTTCCAATATTTGTTTCAGAATAAATATTGTATCAATGCAATATTCCCTCCCAGAACCCACACTGTTCTTCAGGAATAAATTTTCATCCACTGGTTATAACTAAATTGCATGGTGGTAGCACAAAGATTATTACAGACAGGTAAAAGATAAATTCCTCTAGAGTTTTTTTGGTCGTATTTGTTTACTTTTTTTATAAAGATCTACTATTTGTGCTATATTCCATTTTCCTGAAATGTTAAATATACAGAAATTTAATTTTCAGTTTTCTACTTGCTTATTTCCAACTTTCCATACTTAATCGTGTTTTGCTTTAACGTTAATTCGTGTGCGTTAATAAATGAGGAATACATTGGCTTTGAAAAATATGAATTATGGGAAAATACGTTTAAGTAAAACTTAAAGAAATGGGCAGAGAACAGTTCCACTTGTATGTAACAAGCTGCTTCTGCGTCACTGCAAAGAGGTTCTGTGAGAGTTTGAGTAACAAAAGACTGTCTCTTTAAAAGAGTAAATAAACACAAAGCTACCTTCAAATAAAGGAGCTAACATATTGGTGTTAGAAAAGCTAGTATGAATACGAAATGCGTAGCGCTTTAACCGTATGTCAAATAGAACGAAAATGCAATGACATGCCTTTTTCACAGAATGAAATCTATATGTTCAATTTATATGCCACATTAAAACAATCTGATGTGTTTCATTGCATGACGTACTCTCCGGACTATTCTTGCAATACCTTATTCCTCTGTTTACTTATTGTTACACATTTTGTTGCAGTAACAACTTAGAAGGAGACAGCGGGCTAAGGCGATAGTCAGACATTTAAAACCGGATCCCTAAGTGATGTCTTTCGAATTCCATGTTTCTTGCACAACCACGAGAGAAAATGAATTACATGTTCCCTTGAGAAAAGTTTTAGTATTTCAAAGTTCAAACCATTAGCACAGAATTTCTCGGAATGGTTACCGCCATGAAGATTTTACTGATATAAATTGTTTGCTTAAACGAGGTCTAGATTTTTCTTGATTAGTTTTTGTCTAACTCTTGTCGTTTAACAAGTATACAAAATTCCTCCCAACTGAAGAAGATTTTAAAGCCTACTCCCCGAAATCTAGATATAGCTACATATTATTTTGCATGTAAATATGTTTAAAAATGTTGTATTTTAATCAAAATTATTAGAACCATTTTTGAGAACTTAAAAATTTTGAAAATCTTCTATGTAAAGGGTGGATTGGATTTGTGTCAGTCTTTGGAAGAGGCTGAATCTAAATACGATTTTGAGTTAAGTTGATTACATACGCCCGTTTTTGTTTATCCAGGGTGCCTATAAACATGTATTTTTGGTGAAATCTCAACATAAAATTTTTGTTTGGAATGCAATACCTTTTCTACATACTAGGTACACTTAGAGAAAATAATAAAATGCTGCCTTTTCTTAATTTGACCAGCATCCCCCTTCCTTTTAAATTGCCCTCAAAGTTCGAAAATATTCATACATCCTGGTGCTGAGAGCAATGATTCAATGTGGCTTTCTGTAGTGTAAGAAGCCATCCGATTTTCCCTGTGGATATATGCACTCTAGATGCAGATAGTCGTCCTCCGTAGTGTAGTGGTTGCCATGCTAGTCTCTAGTTCCCAAGCCCGCGGGTTCAATCTCGACAGAGGGGGCGTAAAAATCCTTAGCATGGCTTCCTTCGGAAGGGAAGTAAAGCCGGGTTCGCGTGTCGTAGATTTACGGCACGTAAAAGAGCCTAAATCCTGATAAAGAGGCCTCTGAACAAAATTACCGGTCTTTCACGCCCAATATAGTATGGGGCACTAAGTACAACAGCAGTTAAAGAGCGTCCATAAATAAAATTCAATTCAAATCAATTTAGATGCAGATAAGAGGATAGAAATTTGTATTGCAATTAAATTGTCTAAATTCCTTTGATATTGAAGCTAGAGCTTCAAACTAGGAAGCATTTCCTCGAGAGCTAAACAAAGAGAAGAATCTGGCAAGTTGTTTACGAGGTATTTTAATAATATTATCAAAGCAG
This sequence comes from Deroplatys truncata, assembly GCA_030765065.1. Lineage (NCBI taxonomy): Eukaryota > Metazoa > Arthropoda > Insecta > Mantodea > Mantidae > Deroplatys > Deroplatys truncata. The sequence continues at coordinate 149,535,872 of CM060984.1, read as the reverse complement.
AAGGCAGCAAAGAAGCTACTAGAATGTACATGTATTAAACTCCTTTTCATCCTGCGCACACCTAGAGAAAGCAATTACCTTTTCTTTCCTTGCAGACAGGATTAAAGGAAACGGTGCCTCTGTCTGGAAGAGCATTTGTGAAAAAAAGAAGCAGAGAAGAGAGGGAGTAAGAAATCATGGAGAAGGGATGGGGAGGGCTTTTACTTTTGATCTACTGGGAGATTTTTATATTTTCTTTCCTTCGGAACAGCAAAAGATCTTAATGTGTTTTGACCTTGTTTAGCTCGAAGGCTGAAGATAAACCCAAGTAAGATACAGTGCAGGAAATCCTAAGTAGGAGGAGTCAGCGAGAAACCTTAAGGGACTTTAATTCACGGAACTATATTAGTAGAAAAAGAAACTCAAATTTCTCTTTAGGTTTTCACAGAAGTAATAAAAATAAATAAGCAGCATGCACCAAGTCTCAGCGTAACATTATAGTTCTTAAGCGGTCATTTGAGAGTGGTTCTCATAAAATAACATTACCTTGACAGGATGTACTTTCATTATGAATTCGGCGCAATGTACATTTAACTATGCGGTTCTTTGATCATCTGCGACATTTAGTTTATATATCCACTAATACAAACTATTCAAATTTACCTTACTATGTCTTTGTAAATGCACAACTATTAGATTTTATGCTTTTATTTGTAATAAATTAAGTTTTAACTTAAAATGAACGTGTTTTAATTACTGGTTCCTGCGAATTAATTTGTATTTCTTAACATAAGTGAAGAATTCATCGTTACAGCTTCTCGCTTTTTTATTCTATTTTATTTTACGTCGCTTTAACTCCTTGGTCATATCGCGACGGAACTGTTGGTGGATATCTATTAGAACGATATGTGATGGACAGTTAGCCTTCTAGGTCTCATTCCTCTAACCCCTGCTTCATGCTGTGCAGATGGCATTAAGGTGCCGTCCAGTCTAACCGTTTACATTGTCTGTAGATAGATAGCATAGCATTCACTATTACCACTTATTTTTCATTTTACTGTTGGTTTTTTTTAGACTTAAGATGGAACTTTGGGTCGTGGTATTAAATATCCAATCCGGTATTTACCTTGGCGACTGAGGAAAACCAGAAAAAACCTCACAGTATAGTCGGCCCACGGGATTTGAACTCGGGACCTCCCGAAAGCGGGCCACAGAATTAATGATATTATTACAGTAAAAAAGTATATTTTGTTTGTTAACGAAGCTGCCAATTGCCAGGATCATATCAGCGCAGCCGGTGTGCCGGAATTTCGTCCTGCAGCTCTTTTATATGCTAGTAAATCTGGGGGGCTGTCTCTTTTAAGCACACTTAAAAACCATCAGTCTGGGCCGGGTTTGAACCCGCTACATATGATATCGCCACAGAACATGAAGTTTACTAATATATATTATATGTGCAGAAAACTTAATTTCCCTGCTTTTAGAAAGCCGTATAAGGGTAGATTATATAAAACAACGCATTCTTATGTTTTATATATGACATTTTTGTTTAGTATTGTGGAATATAGTTCTAAAAGTTGTCTCGTTTTGGAACTGTTCCACTCTGATCGTTCAAAATACAGGAATATATGAGCTTGAATTTTTAAATAAAACGCCATACCTATATATTAGTTTATAACAAATTTTAAATACCAGAAATTAATTTTTAATTGAAATATTTCAAACTTTTCGTATACTCTTTAACATTGGAAATTTCACAATTCTTAATCCGAAACAATTCAGTAAAATTATTTAAATCGTGTGTTTTTGATCTGAAATTGATAAGTAAACATGATCTTTTTATTTGATGTAAGCAATAAAATTATTTTCGTTTTCTTTACTTACTTCCCTATATCCCTGAGGCATATTTTCTATACTGTATCAATAGCTTCCGCATTTTAATATAAAAATATTTATGAAATAGGTAAACTGTATAAATAATTAAAAAGCAAATTATTTTACACCCGGACCCATTGAAATCCCCATGCTCTTGGTGAAATCAAGATCAGGTAAAATAAATCTGATATAACCGTAGCGCATACAGTGAAAATGTTACAGGTCCATTGGAGATTTACATCGCTATATAGGGTAGCATGGGCTTAAAATTAAATAAAATAAATCCATATGTGTTTATTTATCCCCCTAAATTTACATGCTGCTATAGAGGACAGAAAATCACCTTAATGTATTGAAATAGAAGTATGGAATAAATGTGTATCAGTTTATGTTAAAAAATAAAATATAAAGTTAAAGTATAATAATGCTTTATATGATAAAGCAAGTATCTTTTGCATGCGCTTTATGGAATTAAATAATTTACTTTCGCATGGACTGTTGGCTAAAAACATTGAGGTATGCTTATGGAACTTCTAAAAGTGCTCTCTTTATCTGATGATCAAACGTTCTGATAATTTTGTATAAAATGGCCTAAATAGCAAAGCTTTAACTTTGATTTACTTATCCGTTTTGGTGTATTTTTTGAGTATCACCTTATTTCTCTCTTTAGCAGAATATATTTCTTTTGTAGGTTTTGTCTTTAGTAAAAAATATCCATTGCATCGTGCACGTCAGCTCCCGTTACGTAAACGACTTTGCTGATTTAACAGAATGTTAGGTCTGCCAAATCTTAAAACGTCCTCTATCATGAAGCTGCAGTTCCCAGCCATGGAATGCGCTTGGGATCGAGCCCATCCATGTGCGGATTTTTCGGTCCATGCATAGGACCAGTACCCACTCATATCGTGGTGCATTTTAGAGCAACGATTGGTAGTGCTCTGCAGGTTATAAAAACAAACATTTCGGCTGAGGGAAGTTTGGGTTGACTACACATTATCTCCTCGCATTGGCTGGATGAACGCCCACTTCTCTTGCGGGCTTGAAATCGGTAGCCGGATTGGTAGCGTTAGGCCAAAAGGGATGTCGTTCACAGAGGTATTATTATTATTATTATTATTATTATTATTATTATTATTATTATTATTATTATTATTATTATATCTGCCATCCTCGCTGAAGTATTCAAGCTAGCGTAGATGATCTGGTCGTTTTATTGCTGTATAAGCTCGCTTTCCATAAAAACAGTAAAAAGAAAGAAAGAAAAAACCGATCTGTTTTTGCATTAGTCCCCTCTTCTTGTCGCATAGCTTTAAAATGTATTTCTCTTTTTCTTTTAGTAGATAAATGCAAAGATTTTAAATACTGTGTGAACTATCCATCTAATGCGCAGTATTCATTATGTTTTGCTTTATCCTCTATCAAGAGTCTATAAAGGGAGTGTCAAGCATTGGGCCCACATCCACCAGGAAACATCCCTCTTTCACTACCTTAAACCATTCATTTATTCGTATTTTATTACCAGTACTATTAAAACACTAAGTATACCACTCTACAAACATTGTCATCTAATAATCATTCTAAATAAATGATTTTACTTCTATACATTTCGAAAGACTCCACAAAGGGTTTACTGCATTCTTTGTATTCGATTTATTTGACGCTGATGTAGAGGTGCGGAATAAGTCAGACAAAAAAGAACGGAATAGTGTAGCAACAATTCTTTATTTATGAATAATTGTCTTAAGGAGGTTGTTCGAAGTGATTTCCATTGTATTTGTTCATTTAAGTGATCCAAGGTACCTCATGGTTCCATTCAAACATAAGGGCCTATCACCCCTTCACGGCATTTTTGTTAAATACAAAGTGATTCGTTTGGGCATAGATAATATTAATTTTTTATTATAAAGCTAATATGGTAGTAGAGACATTTTTGCAGGTAATATTTTACTTAAGGGAACACTGTGAAAATTATAAAAAATGATTGTTTTACTGTTTATTTATTCTTATCTAAAATGTCCCCTTTAATTTGAGGTGTATTTTATTATTATAAGTGCAATGCTTATACTCCAAATTTATTTTTAAAGTTATATGTACCTGTCGTTTTCTACTCTAAACTCTGCAGCAGTTCACAGAGGAAAATAAGATCTATACTCTTTAGAGCAGGGAGTAGACTTTATTTCATCTTTTAGAGTATGGTTTGCTCTACAGATTGCTATTACTTCTAAAGATTACAGCGTATAGATCAAAATTGAAAAAGGACTTGTCTTGACAGTAAAGAGGTCAATTGATAGAATAAATGAGTCGAATGATATTAAAAGCCTTCACTTACATCATGATGGTAAAAAATCTGGACGATCGTTTCGAGACTTCAAGGTCTCATCTTCTGCAGCATTTTTGGAAGTCGATATGAAAACAATTTTCGGGAGGGAAAACTGTTCCATTTTTACTTGGAACAGTTTTTCTCTGAATGATACTTTCTGTTAAAAATGACTCGTTTTCTCAGGAACTATTCAAGATAGCTAAAAGAAATTTGATATGATAAAAACGTCACTGATCCAAGTTGGTTGGTTATACTTAAAAAAATTAATTTCTAATACTTAGGAATAAAACCTATCTTTCTTAATAAACCACATAATTATACAGAAGTAGATCAGTGAATGTAGAAGGCATAAATTCGCATCCTCTAGAAATTTCAGTCTGATAGCTTAAACAATTTTTGAACCAAAAAGATATAAAATTTGACATTGGCGGGATAGGGCTTTTTATCTCGCCTTAAAAAATGAAAATCAGCAATGCATGGCAAATGAAAATCATTGATTGAAATGGTTGCTATAAATCAACAGTGGGTGCAATGCGTTCCTTAGTGTACTAAATTTGAGCTTGTTAAGCAAGTTAAAAGAGAATTTCGACGTGAGTATGGTGTGCATAATGTGTCTAAATGGGAGTCCATAATGTTGTGTTATCGAACATTTGTAAAAACAGGTTCTGTGTTAAAAAAAATAGGAGCTCGTAGACGAAACCCAGTACGAGAAGCAATTGCCATGCCAAGGAGCTCTATGGAACGTTTGAGACACAGAATGTTTCAGGATCTCTGCGAAAAACTCTGAGGAATGATAGATCGCGCAGAGGGGAACATTTTTGTCAAGCAAACACCATCCTCCGGCGCATCGTTACGGAGTTTTCCATCCCTGTTCGAAGTGTATCCGGTAGGATAGATTTGAGAGACTCAGCCAGTACGTTTTGACTCTCTGTTTACAACCGCTGAATCAAGTGACATCGCTTCTTTCTTGTTCCTTACGTCTGGTTAGGTTTGGTGGGTGTGAGGCCTACAAACCAGTTTAACTCAAACGGGGTGGCCAAACAAAAGAGCCCAGCAGATGATCCCAACAATTCCAGCCCAGATGTTCACGAAATACTTTTGTTGACGAGTCTAACGAACTCTGCATGAGGATTCTCAACGTCCCAGATGTGGCACTTCTTGCTATTGAAGTATCCGTCTCGGTAAACAAGACGTGCGCGGGAAATGTAGGATCTGCGATACTTCGTTGCAGAAACCACTGGACAAACTGAACACGAGGTGGGAAGTCATTCGGCGACAGTCCCTGTACATTCTAGAAGTGGTATGCTGTTGTTCCCAACACGGAGTTAAATTGGGCTGTGAGTCTCAGACCTACCAAACCTAGCCAGATGAAAGGGACAAGAAAGGGGCGATGCCAATTGATTCAGCGGTTGTAAACAATCAGTGTCAAAATGTACTGGCTGTGTGTCTCAATCCTATCCTACTGGAAACATTTCAAACGGGGGTGATAACTCCGTAGCGATGCACGGATGATGGTGGTGGCTCGAAAAAGAAAATGTTCCCCTTGCGATATCTATCGTTCCTCAGAGTTTGTTGCAGAGGTCCTGAAGCATTCTTTATACTTACTCTATAAGCCTTACGTTTGTATGAGGATTATAAACTCCTATAAATTTGGCATCCATGATATACTAACGGATTGAAGATGATGACGATTTCTTAAACAATTGGCTACGGACGAAGCGAGAGACCAAAAACACAGAACTGCATCATTTGGGCAAGGAAAAATCCACATTCCTCGTATGAGCTCGAAATATAAATTCCAACATTAATGTAATGTATGAAGTGAATGGATCATTGTTCTTTGCAGAAAATACAGTACTATGGATTTAAAGCCAGGATTGTTAATGTAACCTGACGTGACTTAACTTAACGCGACACAACGTGAGGGATTATCGAATTCAATGAAGGGTTGACTTAACGTGACTTGACTTACTGCAATATAACTCGAGAGTTTTGCAGTGGGAAACTTTTGCTTCTCACTACTTTAAGTTTGATGTCACGTGATAATTAAAACCAATGTGCGAGAAGCAGTAGTATGAAGTGATGATAATACCAAACCAGAGTCATTTTCGTTAACTGCATCCTAATTAGACCTTTACTTTAGCGGCGTTTCTTAAGATGATAGGACATAACATGAAATTAAGTCACATTAAGGAAAGTTCATTGAGATCCTGGCATTGTGTTGGTTATGTTGCAGTTGTTTCTGTTGCCACAACTTGAAGACAACAATATGAACGTTGTATTCCAGCAAAATGGTACACACCTCACTGAGCACTCGAGGCTCGTGTTAAAGACACTGTTTATTCACAGCAACCCAGGAATATTGATGATCTGAAATTAAAAAATTATCCAAGCTGTAGAAAAAAATCCTCTCCGATAAATAATTATAAGAAACACTACAATTGTTGTAGTAATTTACTTGGTCTCATCATAAAAAATTAAGAAAGGTCGACCAAGTAAATACTACAATCCTCTCTGATGTTACAATTGCATCATCGTTATGAGTTTGCACAGTGCGCAATAGGGATCGTGTAGTGTTCTGATAAATCTCCGATCATACACATTGTATAGACCAAGTTTAAACATGAAAAGGTTCATTAGTAAATGTTTTACAGTGTTTTCATTTTATTCGTACCCAAACAGATCCCCCTGTATGTTGGAAGACTGAGTGATAGATGTGTACCATGGTAATATTTTATTTATAAGCGCATGTCCATAAACTTCGTTAACGCTTTAGAGCCTCCTAAACGGGAAAGAGGATGGCTGTAGGTAAATAAGTCGCAGATTTTGCGATAAATGGATTGTTATAGAAGTATAATTTGAAAGTGGATTTAATTGTAATTGTACAAAGATTTGCACATATTTCTGTTTCATCCATAGCACTCGATTACAATAAAACTATTTTAGATTGAAGCTTCTATTGAAAACATATTTTTGTTGGACGAAAGCAGAGGTACAAAGCAAAGCACATTAAAAATATAAAAATACATAAATAGATGCAAATTTCTTAAAACATCCAGTTTACATTCATTAGTTAAGCATTGCTCACCAATAGTACTGTATCAACTGTTACGTAATGGCCATCAGTCCTTCAGCATACCAGCAGCCAACTAGTTCTTAAGGTATTATCCTGTTTAATATTCTTATAATCAACAACATTCATTGTGTGACTAGCGTCAAGTGAGAAAGAATCATGGCGGCCTTGTAAAAACACACAGTACACAGAGATTCTTCTCATCTGTAGCGCAGCCCAAAGGAATTCAAACGTCTTCTTGCTGGCTCTATCAACAACCCTACCCCAACAGGCTTCACTCAACCCACTCTACGTTTCCAAGATTTGAGAGGCGTTTAAGTGAAACGGAAAACTTACCTCCTCATATGTGGACATCTGTGGATATGTTGTATAGCAATGTTTGAACTCACATTTACTTTTACTATCACATTTATTTTTGTTCCAAATTCACATAAGAAAAAACAACAGTGTTTAAAAGTTCGAATTTAGTTTGATATCCTTTTTTTATTTTTAAAGAACTGATAAATAGTAATATATTAATTCCAATCCCATAAACATTTAGAGCTATATAAAAGTTAATACATCAATTTTCAAACACGTATAATAATTGAAAATGACAAAACAAGATGGCCAAGTGCAGATGGCTAGTAGATAAGACAGATGGAGTGGGAAATTTAAATAATCGCTTGATATCTTTTCTCATTTTCATTATAATATCAATTTGAGTGTCAAATTTGTGTTCAACATTTCACACATTTTAAGATTTAATATTTGGATCTAAAGGCAGAAGTGTTTATAAAGTTCGACAATTTTGGCGTCAGCAATACGAAACATTAACCTTGGAATGTCTAGTTTTGGAAATAATGTTTCACTTATTATCCTTGGTATAAAAATATACATTTGTGAATTCAAGATGAGGTAGTGAAGCAAGCTTTAGATATTTGCATGAACCAAAAGTATTTACCTGACTTTGTAAAATAGAAAAGTCAGACAAGCGCGATGGATGGAACATAACATTTAAGTGAAAAAGAAATATCTTCTATGTACATGCCCTTAAGAATGTAATAAACAAGACATTACAGAGTGATTTTTATGGATCGTAACCACATATATGAGGAAATGCTGACTTTGCAACGAAGTGAGGAAAGGTACTTAAAACGTTTGAAATTTGAAAATGAATATGGATGTAGAATGTGAAATTAACTTTGAAAATATGCCATAAGCTGTTGTAGGAAGCACGAGGAAAGGGAGGGCAGTACTAAAACTAATCAGGAAGAAGAAAGAAATTATCTTGAAGATGCCAAAATGACGTTTAAGCAGTAACAAAGTTACGTATTGGGAGACGAAAATGCAATCTGACAAGAGGGAAACTGAAGAAGTTTGGACTAACGATTAAGGAACTACCCTTGGTAAAAAGCTATGATTACTGATATACAAACTATGTCAAGGAATTTATTGGGCTGTCGTTTCGTACTTAATATTGTCAGTTTTTTCTGTGAGGAGATTAAAAACCTATCTCCCCAATGTTAATTCTGCCAAATTCATGACCTATTATCTAAAAACTTAAAATGTTATGTGAAATCACTAAAACTAAAGACATATGTCTTCTAAGTTCACTGATCTACTTTACTTGATAAAAGTGTTTTTGTATAGTAAGATAGGATCTTTTCTCAATTATACCACCTTTTGATTAAAGCTTATCGATAACTATTGCTTTAAACTAATAAATCATCTTATTGCCACCAAAGTACATAAAACAGCAGTTAGAGATTATTTTCATCATCTGAGATTCAATTTAGCTGTCTTCAATAGCTTCTCAGAAAGTGGGGTATTTATACCAGAAAATGTTAACGGAAAAATATGTTGAAAGCAAAAATGGAGAATAAAAATGGCACATATCTGCAAAGAAACAAACTACATGGGTTGACACGCAGAATATGTCATACTTAACAGCAGTACCAATTTTTGAAGCAAAATTTACCATAAAAGATGTGATAAACTACGCACTCTACACTTCAAGTGTGTAGAAGTTATGTTTTTTTTCTTATGTTGTGGTGCATAATTCACAGTACAAAGTGACACGTGCAACACCATTTTAAAAAATACACTTAAAATAAAAGTATTACACCTGCAGTAATAAAAGCATATAAAATTAAGTAGGAAATTCCAGTTTATAAGACTACAAAAACAAAAAAACAAAAAAATGCGCTGGTGTTCTCTATGGGCACGCGACAAGCCAGATGGCATTTCCAGGGATGAGACCTAGAATTCCAACTGTTTGCCTTTCTGTATGAGGGCGGGGGTTGGACTGGACACCCTAATGCCATCTGCACAGCATGAAGCAGGTGGTTACAGGGATGAGACCTAGAAGGCTAACTGTCCGCCGTTCTGTGTGAGGGCGGTGGTTGGACTGGACGGCATATTAATGCCGTCTGCACGGCACGAAACAAAGATTTGGTAGCTATGCGCTAGGGTCTCTGTGACACGTGACGGAGCGGGTGGTTACAGGGATGAGACCTAGAAGGCTAACTGTCCATCACATATCGTTGTAAGAGTTATCCACGAACATATCCGTCGCGTAAAATAAAAATAGAAAAAAAACAGAAAAATTTATCCTTTGACAATTTTTGACATTTAAGCTATACTTCAAACTGTGAGAGTTAAGCTTAAAGGTAACAGTTTACTTCACTCTCGTCGCTGTAGTTATATTAAAAGAAATTGCATACTATGATTGTGCTATATTTCACAACGTTCAAGCATTGCTCCTTCAATTTTACACAGAATGTTAGATTATAGAGCTCGCTCAAAGAAATTTTTTTTCCTATTATTTTTCACAAGGAGCTTCTGCAGTACGTACGAAGGAAAGGTAGAGGGAGTGAAGAAGAGGAACTAACTCCCTTGGGAGATATTAGTACGTCTTGTTACCAAAACCAAAACAAGACCTCGGAAACTTTGGTTCTTGGAGCACGGTACGGCCGCTACTCGCTGTCGTGGTTTTCCTCTTTTCTGCTCGAGGTTAGAAGTCGCCAAAAGGATAAAGTGCAAGGGAAGATGGATCGATTTCTCCGATTTCTCTGGAGGGTTCTTAAGGAGAGAAAAGTAATGTTGAGGGATGCCGAGTTGATGTCCTCGAGAAACGCGCGTCAATTTAGTCAAGGCCTCTTACAAATTGCTGTTAAATGTTGGCGTAATGGCCACCATCACAAAGCCTACCTTCCAGAAGAGTTTACTGGCAAAAATTCGATTTCTATGTTTTATCCATCCAAAATTCGCCCTGCAGTAAAATGAAATTAAAAAATATTTCTATAGAAAACAAAGATACTTTAAGTTTTCTTAATCAAACAACTGTTAATGAATTTATTACACATTTATAATATTTATAGCAGGAAAGAAACAGAAATATAAGTTTGTTGGTTGGAATTTTTCTATTTTCTTATTGGAGGAATATATGGTTGATATAGGATTATTGGATAAGCCACCAAAGCTCATATTATTTAATGTAACCGGAACCGATTGATGGAATATGCATTAGGATGTTATGGTTGTCAATTACTTTTGAAGACTAAGGTCTACAAATGGAATACAAACATTCTTTTAAATAGCAAAGTGCCCTAATTTTTCTCAAACATTGGGAAATATACATTTTTCTTTAGTTACATTGGACCAGATGCAACCTAACATTAAACAACACGTTTCATCTTAAATATTCTTGCTACAATATCCTCGCACCTGGGGTCGGTTATTCTAATTCCATAATTTATGCACTAGTCGAGGCTAGACAAAAGCGCTAACGAACATTAGGGCAGAATCAATTGCTTTAATTAGCTAGGATTTACAAATTCATCATCATTATTTCGTGGTTTAGACCTATTGGCCTATTCCGGCCTCGGATTATGAATTAATTTTTCCATCTCATCATTGGACGTTCTAGAGTTTTTCCCGTATTCGTCTATACTTCAGTACAATGGTCCTCCCATGTCAAATCACCAAGGCCCTCAACATCACCAACTCAGATTTTCTTTGAAAATTTATGAGTTGATAACCCTTGACTAGTTAAGTAAAACTACCAAGTTTTACATTTCTTCCAAGTTTAGCTTGGCATGCACAATACTAACAAAAATAGCTTTTTATAAACACTCCGCTTAACAAACCGTAAAAGATAAAGAAAGCTTATATGCAATTCACTTCTTGTAATACTTATACAAAACAATAAATAAAATTAAAACAATAAACTCTATACCTAATAAAGTTATTAATAAATGCTTGAAGCTGAAAGTTTTCCCTCTTCAGTTTATTCTTCCTTAGTCACAAAAACAATATTAATGTTTGGAAGATGGTCCTCTGTCCAATGATACAAATCTATTGAGATTGTTCTTTGGTTCTCCGAAGGTCTCTGCAAACTAGCACAAGCTGCAAGTCTCTTGAATGTTCCACCTATACCATCGCATGCGCTTTTATCATGACAAGTGGTAAAAAAGTGCCACTCTGCAGGAAAGCCAAATCTTGTTCATGCAATGTAATATTCATGTCTTTTCCTATTTTTGTACTGTGCTGAATAGCAATCAGAGAAATATATTATTTCCTGTGGCGAATTAAATATTTCTGTTTAATAAATTCAATAAGATGTCTTTGGAATAGCTGAATAGATGTAGTGTTATGTTTTAGGAAGTCTGAAATTAGTCAAGTTCTTGACAAGAGACTGTGTTGTATAATGGTTCTGTAATATATTACAAATGGATGAACGGTCGTCTGCATACTACTCCAATGGTATGCCTGAATTTAGTCTTGAATCTTGAATAACAAAAGAATAACTTTCAGAAAATTCACACAACACAATTAGCTCACCTGGCTGATTTACTGTCATTAAATAACTTACTCTGCTCAGATGATATAAAAGAGCGACTCTCTAATTCACCAAAATTTTGTAAGAAACAGTCAAGAAAGAAATTCTTCACTGGATTTCACTGTGGTCTCAAGCATCGATTTGTCAGTCATGAGCCATTGCTTGTAGGTCTCTGATTCAATGAAATTTTCATTTAAACATTTCTCTAAAGCATTTCTTTTTTTGAAGTTCCAGTACATTCATTTCTGAAAAAAGAAATTAATCTGAGAAGGATTGCATACCTTGTTCAAGAAATGTTAATAATTTGGAACATAAAAAGAAGGATTTTCAAATAAGTCAGGTAAGCCTACTTTAACAGCTTCTATCATGAGTTTCACATTCTGATGATAGACACAGACACACACGGCATGTGCATCACTTGCTCCTGCTAAAATGTAGGTTTTTGGTCTTAGAGCTGCGAATTTGGAGAGTCCTATTTTTAGATCAGGATAGGGAACTCTAAATGCTGTGCGTAGTTCCTCAAAATTAACGTTTTCTGCTCATTGCATTTTCCCCCACATTCTTTATTTATGACATAATCTTTCTTTCCAGGCATTACTCTGCTTACGTCATCACAGCAATAAAATGCCTTAACTTTATCGGCAGCGGCTGTGGGTAAAGTTCTTCCAGGTTTTGGATTTGGTGAGTACAAAATACCCTTTTCTTTAGCCACTTTTCTAACCTTTCATGCATTCAGAAGTAGGAGTCATCTTAATTTTATTTATCCTCTATCTTTTAGGTAGCAATGTTAAAATTGTAGTTTTCTCACTTTTGTCGGAATTTAAAAAGTTGTTTTTTTAGCTGAGTTAACATTTCTGAATCTGGACTCGAAGGTCTGGCTCCTCCTATTATCACAAATTTCAAAACCTTTTCAATTGTTTCCAATTTTTTACTTTCTCTGCTACGTATAGTAAGTAGGGGAAGTATTGTATTCCACCCAAAAATTCGATACTGAGATTTCACCGGAAATACATGTTTTGAGACCTCCTGAATCCAAAAAAAGCATTTTTGGAAACATGTCTGTGTGTGTGTCTGTGAACAGCATAACTCAGAAAGAACAGTCGGATAAACACCAAACTTGGTGAAGAATAAGAGTCGAAGTATTAAAAGCCTTCACTTACATCATGATGGTAACAAAATTCTGGACGATCGTTTCGGGACTTCAAGGTCCCATCTTCTTGCAGAGATTTCAAAGTCGACTGAGTTGCACAACAGAACCAAAGTTTAATCTGGCCCATGTTGACGATTGGAAGGACCTCAAGTGGTAGTTTTTACAACTATAGGAGGAGGAGCACCAGATGACTGCTGTACCGACATATTTTGTGAAGTAGTGGAACTGGAAGTATGATAAGTTTCATCTTGAGCTGTTTTCTTCCGAGGACGGACTAGAAGGTGAGTGACGTCATCCAATGGCGGAATTTCAAAATTTAGAACATGTGAATTAAAAAGACCTTCGCTCTAAAGAAGAAATTGTTTAAACTCAGAGAAATTAATATGAACTATACTAGATGCAATTACCCCTCAAGATTAAATTAGCTTTTAATATTTCGACTCTTTTATTCATCTGTCTACTTCACTGTTGACATTGTCCTATCTACTACTTTCATAACCAAACTTGGTATTTAGGTTCAGTATCTTCCAGGGATGCGACACGAAGGTTTTCAAGAAAATCCCCCCACTCCAGATTACCCTTTACATGGAACATTTTTCCAAAATTTTAATTTTCTAAAAAATGGCTAACGATTTTGATTAAAATATCATATGTTTAAGATATTTTCATGACAAATGAAATGTATATCTCGAATTTTCTGGGAATGTCTCCAAAAGTATTCCTCATTGTGAACGACTTTTGCATAACTGGTAAACCATAAGAGATAGACAAAATTTTACTACACAAAAATGTAGATCGCGTTAAAATACACAATTTATGTCATATACATTTTTGTTGGCGAGTGAACCATTTTCGCGATATTGCTAATTATTCCCTTAAATATTCCAATACTCCTACTTTTTCTCAAATAGGAATTCGTTATACATTTTTCTTTTGTCTTGGATATGCAAAGAGTATTAATCTGTGGCAAAGAGAATGGTGCTGCACCTAGCAACCAGCTATTAAGAGATATGTCTATGCTTAAAGGCTACTGCATTTATATTGCCCTTGCAAATACAAAACAAGGGGAACATATTAGGCCTTAAGCGATAGTCAAATATTTTTAGAACTGGTCGCTATGTGTAAAATGTAATTCTCTTTGCATGTCAAAAGATCGTTTCTGCAAATGTTTATCTCGATTAATATGAAATAGATGGAGCATAAGAGTTTGTAAAAATAGTTTGTACAAGAGTAGAGAAAGTCATGTGAGTGTAACGCATCAGATTTTTCTTGATAATTTGTCGTGGAATGGCCCGGATCCAATGATCTTCCATCATTTTTACATCCTGGAAATAATTTATTGATGTTGTTTCATTTAAATTGTATATTTTTAGTTGTTGCCCAATGTCTTCTTTTTGTTTTCATCTATTCTTTTATAGCACGCCACTGTTCTTAGAAATCTCATATCTGCAACTTATATCTTCTGGTTTCTTTTCTTGTTAGCGTTCAACATTCCATATCCGTACAAAATAGATGTTACTGCTAACGCTTTATGCAATTTTAGTTATTTTTCTTGTTTTGTTCACTAGTGTTTGTTTGATTACGTCATGTATAAAATTAAATATTTTTATCTTCTTTTGAAAGCCATTCTGTTTGAAATTAAATATTCCACAGCCTAAATAGTCAGAATGTTGTACTTGGTCAATTATGTTGTTTTATTATCTTTGCTCTCAAAAGGAACTTTCCTTTAAAAGTCAAACTTTTTGTTTTAGAAGCAAATATATTTAGGTTATATGCAGAGACCATCTTACAAATTAATTTGAAAAAAAGACTATATACCATTCTTTAGCTTGTGAACAAATACTTGGTGCGAAAAAACTGAGAATCGATAAACTTCGTTTATATAGAGAGTAGGGCAGTAGAGTGGGGCTTACCGCAACGACTAATTAGCCAATCATCTTCTTCCATCATATTTGTGAATTTCCAACTCGTAATGAGAAGATAGGGACCTTCTTCACTTCCAGCAATGTCTAAGATGCAGAGCTTGTAAAAATATTGCCACAAAAGCAACGGTTAGCTTGTCCTCGCCATGTCAAAAATTACTGACTGGGCTTGTAATCTTTTACAAACCTAATAAACAAATTTCAATGGGCAAATTACGTGGGCCCAACTTGTAATTTTAACCACTAAGTTTATTTAGTTCTAACGGTAGAAATACTACCCAAAAATGAAAAACAAAACCCTATTAATAACAGAATAGTACTCTTGTGTTTAACCTAGTTGAAATATTATTAGACTTAGCCTTATTTTTTGAAATGAAATTGAAAAGAAGTAGATAGTTCTGTTTCCAAAGCTACTTGTAAAATACAAACGGTAAGCAAACTTCATATTTAATTTAATACAACTGCTTTGTGTATATGACTATAAATTCAAATATACAGCTTGTCTTCACGATGAAGATACATATCATTTACAACTATCACACGTTTACATTAAATACTTAGAAAATTTTTGAGCATTGCAAGTGAACTCGATAGTGATTCTGAATGATGGTTTTAAGGGATTAGAGCCTAGTAACTGAAAATTGTCGGACAGAAGAGTGATTTTTTTATGCTCAGGGCTTTGATGTCCCCATAATTTGTCACAGAGGTATCGGGAGGATATCGCCGCGAGTGAATGGATTAAAATTGGTTCATTGATGTAATCCGTAACATTTTCAGAATTAATTCAACAGTGGGGGTGCGTATAAAAAGCGGGAAAAAGGTTACAATTCCCAAGAACTGGCCATTTCGGTAATGTATGGGGGGGCGGAAACTTAAACAGCTGAATACTGTATGGTGTCGTATTCTTCGCTGTGTTTTGATGTAGTTTTAGAATGCTTAATTTACTTTATCTACGTTGGCAATAGTTAAATCTGCGTCGCTGTCACTATTTTTGTTAGCGTGTTAACCCTCTCTGTCATTATTGCCTACATGTGCTTCCTCCAATTCCTGAACCGGTCCCTGTCACAGTCACCTTGATGGAAGTGATTAGAATAGCCATGATCGTTAAAGTGAAACGAAATGGACTGCCTGCCATTCAAAACCAAACTTTGCGAGTTTGAATCCCAGCGACTCCAGTCAAATGTGCCTGTGATAATGATGGAGATGGCTCACTTAAAATAACCCGTGTAATGGTATGGATAATGACGGGGTTACATTCGACTTCAGGTAAATAGATTTTGCTTTTTTCTTCTAAAACAACCACTATAGTATTCAAATAAACTAATAGCTTTACGAAAAAGCTACTACTACGTATACTTTATTATTAAAGGTTAGCATAATATAAACTGACTACAAATATTGTAAAACTATGTTAAAACCTCGACTAAAGGAAATTTGAGAAAAAACAACGGAGCTTAAAAGAACAAAATAAATATTATTCATTGATTTATAGTTTTAGTTTAGAGAGATTTTAAGTTAACAATGGCAGTAAAGGTATTTCATCTAGCTTCTATTAGATATTTCAGGCAATTACTTATATAATCAGTAATCCCGAGTAATAAGCAAAAATTATAGATTTTTAAAGAGTGGCCGTGTGTGAGATTTTGGTAATTTACTAAGAAAAAATCATTTCTACAGCATAAAAATAAACTTATATCTACGTATATGTTGGCCAAGTTCTAGAGTGTAGTTCGAAAATGACCTTAATTACAACGCATTTAAATGATTGATTATCTATATTAGGTGATGTTTATACTTTTTCCTCAATTTTATTTTTACTATGCATAATTAAAGTGCCATAGGATATTATAATTTTCATGCTGGAAAAATATTTTCAGTTTTAAACATACAAGTGCTGTATACTAAAAACTAATATTTTCACATCTCTGATTTAGCGTTTTAGTTTTCTTTTTTTTTTACGTTCAGAATTAAAATGAGAGTTTATTGTTAGATGACGTGTATGTCAAAGATGCTATATAGCACCTAAAGTTTTGTAGCTTATATTACATTGAAATGGATATATTCTGAAAAAAATTAAATTGTTTTTCAAAAATCGTTTATTGGATCGAATTTAGATGAATGAAACTTCAGGTGTTAATATTTATAGCAAGAGATTACTTCACACAAAATATTAGGTCTGAAATCTAAAAATGTAAAAAATATTAATTTCACCACAGCCTACACTGTTTGGCTCTAAAATTCTTTAAATTTTCATCCCCTTTCGTACAATTAGCCTTCAGGTTAACTCTAGACGGACTAGGAGAGGGAATTTATGTCCACACATTTTTAGAAATTTTACGAGTCAGCTGGAGAATTTAATGGCGTGCCGGCATGTTGCCGTGCTAGCTCAGTGGCTAGAGCAACCGGACGGAGACCGGAAGATCCGTGGTTCAAATCCCGGCTATGGAATTGAATTTTTCAGTCATCTGATTCTACCTTTCCATTACTATTATAGTTTAGAACATGTTCAGACCACGGTATTCTTATTTTGTGTCAGAAATAGTATAAAGTTAACGATTCAATAAACAAAGTTTTTTGGGGTTAAAAACCTAATCATATGTAATAAATTTCGAAGTGGTCACAATATAGTCCTCCCTTGGTTCAACTTTTAACTATTTTTATTGGAAATTATAAACATATGTTATAAAAATGGGGTTATTGTTCGAAACTGCAAACATATGTTGTAACAATGGACTTATTTGTAAACCAACACTATATTACATTGTTGGCATTGCTGCAGGGATTGAAAACTCATTTATAATGAGTGTTATTCTGTCTCTGGCCATGGTATGATTCAGAAATACGAGCAGATAGTTATATAATATGGTAAGAGAATCGGAAGCAGTATTAGAATATCACGAGAAAGAATGTTGTGGTATTTTTTATGAGTGTGTTAGTGAAACTAAAGATGAAGTTCATCAGATTGAAGACATGGACTATGATTATGATAATGATGATGATGCAAAACCAAATTTTACTGTAGCAATTCACGGACAGTGAAACTGATAGTAATATTAGTGATAACAATAATAGTGAAAGTGTAAGAATTGTGAAGTATGTGACTAAAAGTGAAAGGGTATATACCTAATCCGCCTCGTCTCATGTGGAGATAATATGTGGGATAATACGTGGAAAACCAGGACTGCAACATACTGGTCAGGTAACCACAATAGAAGAATCTTTTGGAAAGCTCTTTACTGATGAAGTTGTGTCTGAAATTGTGCAACACACAAGCAAGGAAGCAGAGAGAAGAAGCGCCGAAGAAAGAAGTCCAACTGAAATCCCCGCATTCACAGGTAGTCTCAACAACCTGGATTACTATCACTTATGGCCCCCAAGAGCTTGGAAGGTCAGTAACTATAGCCAGCATGAGTCGGAACAGTTTAGTTATATTCTGTCATTAGATTTGATGATAAGAACACAAGGCAGAATAGGATATCTAATGACAAATTTGTTCTTTTATGAGAAATATTTAAACTTTTGAATGACATATTTCTGTAATACTGTACAGCTGGTAAGAACACTACCATATATGAAATGCTTTTCCTGCTTCGAGGCAGATACCCATTTAAATTCTTTTTGAAAGAAAAACCGGGTAAACATGGGCTCTTCATCAGACTACTTCTGACTGTGACTATCGATACGTTCAAGTATGGAAGTTTATGTTCGCAAACAAGAAGGAACAACTCGTGAATCAAGAGGCTCTAGAGAAATTGTCAAAAGGTTGTTGCTCCAATAAAGGACACAGGTCGGAATGTGACCACTGACCGATTCTATACATCGGTCGAACTTGCTGAAGATCTGTACGAGAGTAAAATTACTTCAGTCGGTGCCATTAAAAAAGATCGCAAGCATATTCCTGAAGAACTGAAAACCATAACTGGCAGAGCAAGAGCACTCGAGCAATTTCGCATTCACTGATCCTGCATCTGGAAAACCTCCTGTCACGTTAGTGTAGTACATTCCTGAACCTAAGAAGAACCTAATCATGTTATCATCACATCAGTATGTCAAAATTTCTGAAGGTACAAGGTAAATACCGGATTGAATATTTAATACCACGACCCAAAGTTCCACCTTAAGTTAAAACAATAGTAAAAATGAAAAATTGGCGATAACAGCGGATGCTGTGCCATCTATCCACAGACAACGAAAGAGGTAGATTGGACGCACTCAAATGCCTCTGCACGACACGAACAGAAGATCCGGTTGCTGTACACTAAGGTCTCTGTGGACACGTGACGAAGCAAGATGACATGGTTACAGGGATGAGACCTAGAAGGCTAACTGCCTTTCTATATGAAAGCAGGTAGACTGGACGGCATCCTAATGCCATCTGCAGGGCACGAAGTAGGAGAACCAGTTGCTATGCACTAGGGCTCTGTGGACACGTGACGAAGCGAGTGGTTACAGGGATGAAACCTAGAAGGCTAACTGTCCGCCTCACGTCGATCTAAGAGTTATCCACTAACAGATCCGTCGTGGTATGACCACGTAGTTAAAGCGACGTAACATAAATCGAGTAATAATAAGAAGTTTATTCTATAATTCAAGTAAAGGCTCAGTTGACATCATTGATCAAATGGCCAGGAAGTATACTACTGAGAGAGGTACCCGTCGTTAGCCGTTACTAGTATTTTACACCCTAATTGATATTACATGCATGAATTCTTATACACTGTACATTATGAACATTCTAGACTGGTACAAAAAGAAAACAAACAGGCGGCGCTTTTATCTACAGGAACTGGGGTTACAACTTATCAAACCAAATATGAACATCGTGTTGTAAACATAATTGGACTGTAGGACAATATCATGTTAATGGAAGCCATCCTCAAGAAGAAAATCACCAAAACAATGCAGAATCAGCGGCAGCCATTAGGGAAAGGGAGGTGCCATACTGTAGCAAATATTATCGTGCCAAGAGTAAAAAACTAAACAAATTAGCAAAAACAACCATTGTTTGTTGAAAATGCAACTTCTATGTGTGTGGAAAACGCAGTCAAAAGACAAACATATGCTATAATTGTGGTGGATGAATCTAATTGAAGATGTGAATGATGTATAAGGATTTGTTCAAGCATTAACTTTCAATAATTAATTTCATTTCACAATTTAATATATGAAAATATTTTGTTAAAATTCATCCATTATAAAAATATATATTTGCTTCTTAATATACTGTATTTATTACTTAGTTTGCTTAATAAAGAACTAATACTTTCGCAAAAATTGTAAATACAACCATAAGGGTAAAATATAATGGTGGGCATTATTTAGCCCTTCCTTGGTCCAGCGTGTTACCAAAAAATAAGCTTAGTTCACCTAGGGTTAAATTATGCTTCGCTTTTATGTGCAGCGATTTTGTGTTCTTAGGAAAACAACTTACCAGAATACATGAAATTGCAACATGTATTTTATGGAATAGGTTTTGGATTATTTGTTCACGCTAATTAAAGATGGTGTCCACGGATCCTCCCTTTCTTTGATTATTGTTGAAATGCATATTGGAAGTATACTATGAGTCATTTGCTACGTAGTTGTAACGAGAAAATCAATTCCAGGGGAGCTCAAGTCAGTTTAAGAAACTACACTACCGTTTGTGAAAATTGCAACACCAAGAAATAATTTCCCGAATAACTCCAAACTTGGTGGAAGTGTAGAAGAGTGTGCAAGCAATAAGTGATTAGGTTTGCAGAGAGATGGGGTACACGTAGGCCGTGCAGAGCCTTCTCGTGTCGGTCCGACAAGGCCAGTGTTGCGCCCAATGTAGTCAGTGCAGAGCTGTGAAAGAGGAGGAAACAATAAGTGAGTGCCTGTATGCCTCGTCGACGTCAAAGGGAGCCATATCGGCGTAAGAGTGAGTTTGAACGGGGCAGAATGATCGGTTTCCGGGAAGCGGGTTTGTTGTACCGTGACATTTCGGAGTGTACAGGGCATGCTGCTACGACAGTGTACGTGTGTGGAAGCAGTGGATAGATGAAGGTTGTACGTAGCGAACAGCGGGTACTGGACCACGGAACATGACCACAGCACGGGATGACCGTCATCTTGTCCGCATGGCCATAACGGACCGTACAGCTTCATCCACAGTGTTAGCTCGACGCTGGAGCACTGCAACAGGTGTGAACTTGTCTGCATCAACGGTTCGTCGCCGTCTGCTGCAAGTTGGACTGGTTGCATGCATGCCATTACGTCGGCTTCCATTGTACAGAAACCACAAGCTCCTCCGACTGCAATGGACACGTGAACACCGTCGCCGCGGTGCTGAGTGGCAAAATGTAGTCTTTTCGGACTAGTCTCGCTTCAACGTGTCCTACAGTGATGGTCGCATACGTGTCCGGCGGTACTATGGTGATGCAACCTGGAGGGCTGCATTGTTAAGCACCATAACAGACAAAAACCAGCGGTTATTGTAGAACCTGAGGTACTCCACCTGCTTCAGGCATCTCCACAGGCCACATTTCAACAGGACAATGCCCGGCCACATATTGCGAGGAATGTACAAGCCTTCTTCGAAGAGCGACGGGTACCATTGCTTCCCTGGCCTGCATGTTCGCCTGACATGTCGCCCATCGAACATGTCTGGGATATGGTTGGTCGGCACCTGGTGCGTCACAGTCCTCCAGTAACCAGTGTCACGGATTTGTGGGCTCGAATACAAACTGCTTGGAGGAAAATTCCTCAGGAACTTATTCATAACCTTTTCGATCCAATGCCATGGCGTATAGCAGGTCTTATTGCAGCGCATGGAGGCCACACCAAATACTGAATATTAGGGCTCAAAGGTCATGCATAGATTTGAAAAGTTTATCATTTGTTACTTGTCATGTGCCTAACTTGTGGTATTAAATTCATTGATTTCATGCGTTTCCTTTTTGGTGTTGCAGTGTGTATAACGTAAATTCCACGCTATGTATTCAAGGATTAATTTTATTAGGATCTTGATTTTAAACTATTTATTCACTTTGACTTTTACCTTATATTAATATCCAAACGACGTGAATTTGGGCTTTAAAATGTTTATTATTTTTGCTGGATCATCAGATTGTATACAGAACTAGTTTTCAAGTTGAATCCAAATACAAATTTTATATTGCTGGTTAAGTTGAACCATATTTTAAAACTGAAATACCTTGATTGAATCCCTAATTAGGAATCTACGAATCTTTGCGTACTGACTGGTGAATATGAATTAGATGAGAGGAGCTCAGTGTGTGTGCCTTAAGGTATTGTTACGTAAACAATGCGTCATATAAATCTGCATTTTAAAATCTTATTAAACTTTCTAATCTCAACCTGATACCTTCACTGTGAAACAACATTTAATATATACAATTCTAGGGATTTATTTTGAGAAGGAAGGTATATCTACAACTGTTACATCATACTACAGCAAAAATAACGAATATGATTTCTACGCTTTTCTGTAGCAGAGGGAAAACGAAATTTGCCTGAAGCTAGTAGGCTATGAGCTCTGGTGGTAATGTTGGTAATAAATTGGTACGCTTCACCGAGTGATAACGCCTGACCTACATGAATGTGCGTGTTAGTGTGGCAGCAGAGAGGGAAATTTCGCTAATCACAAGGATTATTAATTTCAGCGACGAGGTATCACTGTGTGGTGAACTTGCACGTAATGAGATTAAAGCTAAACGCTGCTAAAGTGGCTTGGGATGTTGTTTTATCAAACACGAGAGGTCAGAGCTGAAAGAGAGAGTCTGAAATCTCCCCCGTTACGAGAGAGACGAATAAATGAAATGATTATGCCATTGCGTCAAATAATGCGACTTTTACACTTCGAAGTATGCATAGCATTTAGTATAGTCAATATTTTCAGTGTATGCATCCTGTGTACATAGTTTCTCTCCCTCCTTACATGATAAAGAAAGGAAGTGCCCGATTTGAGACAAATATTGGAAGTCATGATTTCAGCAATAATACATTTGTGACCCCTGAATCCAAAAAAAAAAGCATTTTTAGGATGCTCTTGCATAGCTGTCAGCAATATGAATCGAAATTCAAAATTGGATAAATGTTTTACTGCAGTTTTATTTCTTTAACTTCCTTTGTTTAAATGAGTGGTTTTAAAGCTTGTTCAGTTTCCAGCCCCCATGTTTATACACTTTATAATTCCCACGTGGGATACTGTGTTATGTTTTTTTTCTCGTTGAGAATAATCTATAGATAATTGTAATAAAATTGTAACTGAAACTTTATGATAATTTTTTTTAGACAAGTAATTAATACTGATTTGAATAACGCGTTACCTGTAAATTACAAAAAGTATTTTTAAAGAGAGAAATACCCTTTCACGCAATAATAGGCCAACTAATTTATGAAACTTTGTATATACCACTGCACCTATAAAATAGGGTATGGGGTATATATTGTGCCCGTAGGGGAGGTTCTAATGGAAGGCACAATCAAACACTTTAAATATCCCGCTTATTACTACGCTTAAAAAACACTGCATAATATGATTATAAGTAGAGAGAAAGAAAGAGCGGAGAGTGTAATGGAGGGGTAGAGAATCAGAGTATAGGAAGATGAAAAGAAATATAGAGAGGGAGAAAAAGTAACGGATAGTTAGGTGAAAGGGAGAATAGGGGAGAGGGAGAAACGGCGAGAAAATGAAATGAGAAAGACACACAGAAGAATCTCCATATTTACCAGAACAACGCAAATAGAGCTAAGGTTTCTGCTAGTTCAGAATAAATAACAGGGGTTCAATGCTGCAGTAACAAATTTTAACAAAACAAAACCACACGATGCATACTTGAAATAAAAATATCATTTGAAATATATTAAAAAAAACAATTCTGTGATTAAATTCACATTACATTCTCTAGTCATTATCCTTTATTTTTCTATAGGTTCTACAAATTATTCTTACGAAAACTCATTAACTAATAGCAAAACACCTTAAAAATTAATAAAGTTTTAAAATAATCAAACCAATAGTATCGGATATCTCGGAAATGGCTGATGCTACAACAAAACTATTGAAAATAAATTATGTGATTTACCTGTAGCGTATGTTTTTGTCTATCTCTTAACGTTTAACAGTTATACTAAATTATATAAAACTCCTTCCGAATGAAGAGAATTTCACAGGCTATTCCCACATTAATTAATATATACATATTTTATTTGTGCTGTAAATGACATAAATATATGGTATTTAAACAAAATCAATAGAGAAATTTTGGAAAATGGCACGATTAAAAAATTCTGCACATAAATGTTACTTTACGTTCAGGGATACTCTTGAAAACATTCATGTAGAATTTTTCGAAGATATTGAACTTAAATATTAAGTTTGCTATCCATCCGAGACTTCGTTTATCAGTAATGTTATTCACAAATACATACACCAACCTTCCTCTAAAAATGTCCTGTTTTTGGATTCAGACGGCCTCAAAACATGCACTTACTAGAATATTAGGATTATTAGTTTTTTTATTTTGGTGGAGGAATACTAATTTGAATAAGTTTTAACTCCTAATTTTATTTGCTTACCTTTTGCACAGGAAAAGCAATTAAAATTAACTTCAAATAAAAGGTAAATTAATTTGAAACTGAACTTCGGTATCGAAATTTTGGGGAATGCAATGTCTTCTCTACCTACTAGGAGTGTGGTAGTGAAAGTAATAACCAACCATACGTCAGCAAATTGTTAATATGAAGCTACTGCTTCAAATTTAAAATGTTGACCGGCACCGAAGTTAAATAAACAAGCAACTAAATTAATTAACTGATTCCACTAACATTAAATTATAGGAACATTTATGAAAGAAGTTGGAATTAAAATACACTGGAACACGTCTTCTCAGTTTTAGTGTACATCCTTTTAACAAACGGAATAGGGTAAACAAAACTAATGGTGAAATCTGCGCTTGTAACAGCAGTAAGTACAATATCAAACTCACGCCTTTAACACCGAGATCTGTGGAATAGTTTGCTAACATACACAAGAACCACATGAGGAGACGATAATACACATTTAAAACAATTTGTACTGACAAATTTTGTGCGTTCAATTGACAAACCCATACGTAATTAAAATTGGTACCTTTTATTTACGTTAAAGGGTATAAAAGGGGCATCCAATAAGTTTCCCTATTTTATAAAAAAATATTACACACAGTTGATCACGTTGAACTAATTTTATTTATATTGTACAATTCTTCTGTTACTTTTCTACATAGTCGATATGTTTTTCCAAGCATTTTTGGGGACGTGACACAAGCGTTTCCAAGCCAGTGTTGTACCAGTTCGGGTCCTGTGCTCGTAACCAGCGGTTCACTTCTGATTTATCTTCGTCACGGTGTTAAAGTGCTTACCTCCATGATGACCCTTGAGACAGGGGAACATATGAAAATCACTTGGGAAAGGATATGGAGGTGAATATGGAGGATGCGAGAGAACTTCCCAGTTGAATCTTCTGAGCTCCACCTTTCAACTTGAAGGTTTTCTCGTATCCGTATTTGCTGGGGATTGCCCCAAGTGATTTTCACATGTTTCTCCAACTCAAATGTAAGCACTTCTACGAGGAGCCCTATTTATATTTTGAGCCTTGGCAACCCTGAATGTTGTAGGTGCCATCTAACGTTTCAAATGCAAAGTTTAACATTTTTTACCATAATCTACTTCAAACAGTAATCTACTTCAGTCGAGTGTATGGGTGTTTCAAGTTGAAGCAAATCTAAGAAAAGTTGTTCGCACTCGAAGCACTTCGAAGCAAATGGTCGCCTCCTTTTTCAGCAAAACTGGCCATGTGGCAACAGTGCTTTTAGAGGAACGTAAAACGGTCAATGCCAAATGGTACACAACCATTTGTTTGCCGGAAGTCTTCGGTGAAGTAAGGTAAACCAACAAGAACCGTAGAATCGTTCATCAAGACAATGCGAGCGCACACACATCTGGTTTAACAACAGAGTATTTGAAGGCTCAAAAAATCGAATTGATGGGTCATCCATCATACAGTCCTGATTTGGCACCCAATGACATTTTTATTCCCGAACATCAAGAATAAATTGCATGGACAATGATTTTCGTTGGCAGAAGAAGCCGATGATGCCTTCAAAAACCATGTTTTGGAGGTGTCTCAAGAAGACTGGAATAAATGCTTTGACAAATGGTTCAAACGGATGCAAAATTGTATTGATTATAAAGGAGAATATTTTAAAAACAATAAAGCAGTTTTAAATCAGAAATTACTTTGTTTTAATTATTAGGTTCAAAATATAAATAGTGCCCCTCGTAACACCGATGATGAAGTCAAATCAGTGAACGCTGGTTGCGAGCACAGGACCGGATCTGGTACAACACTGACTTGGAAAAACTTGTGTCACGTTACCAAAAGTGCTTGGAAAAACGTGTCAACTATGTAGAAAAGTAACAGAAGCACTGTAAAATATAAATAAAATTAATTCAACATGATCAATTGTATGTAATGTTGTTTATAAAATAGGGAAACTTACTTATTGGACGTCCCTCGTTCGTATCAATAAGCATACACATTATTTTAGAGAATCCTATTAAAATAACTTTAATTTCATTATATATTTACTTTCTTTGCTACATATTATAAACATTTGGGGAAATATTGTACTCCACCCAAAAATTCGAAGTAGAGATTTCATATGAAATACATGTTTTGAGGCACTCCGAACCCCCAAACATATTTTAGAAAAGGTGTGTGTGTGTATGTGTATAAACAGCTTAACTCAAAAACGAAAAGTTGGTTGAAAACCAAACTAGGAATTTAAGTTCGACGTATTCCAAGGATGCGACAAGATGATTTCCAAGAAAATCCCTCCACCCCAAATTACCCTTTATATGAACTTTTTTTTGAACATTAAGATTTTCTCAAAAATCTTATGATTTTGATTAAAATACCGCATGATTATGATATTGTCAAGACAAATGAAATGTAAGTATGTCCTGAATTATCTGGGAATAGTCTCTGAAGTCCTCTTCAATCTCTATGACTTTTGTACAGCTGGTAAAGCATAAGAGATGCACAAATCTTAGTATGCAGAAACATAGACCTCGTTAAACCACTTAATTTATCTCAATTACATTTTTTACTTTCTCTACTACGTATAGTAAGTAGGGGAAGTATTGTATTCCACCCAAAAATTCGATACCGAGATTTCACCGGAAATATATGCTTTGAGACCCCTGAATCCAAAAAAAGCATTTCTGGAAACAAGTCCCTGTGTGTGTGTCTGTGAACAGCATACCTCAGAAACGAACAGACGGATAAACACCAAACTTGGTATTTAGGTTCAGTATCTTCCAGAGATACGACACGAAGGTTTTCAAGAAAATCCCCCACCCCAGGTTACCCTTTACATGGAACATTTGTCGAAAATTTTAATTTTCCCAAAAATGGCTCTAATGATTTTGATTAAAATATTATATGTTTGTGATATTTTCATGACAAATAAAATGTATATCTTGAATTTTCTGGGAATGTCTCCAAAATTATTCCTCATTGTGAACGACTTTTGCATGACTCGTAAACCATAAGAGATAGACAAAATTTTACTACACAAAAATGTAGATCGCGTTAAAATACACAATTTATGTCATATGCATTTATTTTGTTGAGTGAACCATTTTCGAGATATTGCTTGTTATTCCCTTAAATTTTTCAATACTGATTTTCTCAAATGGGAATTCGTTATTCATGTTTTTTGTCTTGGATATGCAAAGAGTATTAATCTGTGGCAAAGTGAATGGTGCTGCACATAGCAAATACAAAACAAGGGGAACATAGTAGGCCTTAAGCGATAGTCAAACATTTTTGGAACTGTCGCTATGTGTAAAATGTAATTCTCTTTGCATGTCAAAAGATCGTTTCTGCAAATGTTTATCTCAATTATTATGAAATAGATGGCGAATAAGAGTTTGTGAAAATAGTTTGTACAAGAGTAGAGAAAGTCATGTGAGTGTAACACATCAGATTTTTTTGTAATACTGATCATTTCTGAGATCTTCCTTGAGATTTGTTTGCATTTGTAAAAACTTATACTTTTCTACTGTATTCGTCTTATCCGTTGTGCCTACAACGAAGAATAGGTATTTGTAAGAATGGTTTGTAAAGAGTGAGTAGAGAAAGTTATGTGAGTGCAACGCATTTGAGTTATTTTTAAATTAGTCCTGCATCGTGACACAACGAATCGAAGCTCGGCCAGGGAATGCGCGAGTGAGTCTTCCACCATGTGTACGACCGGTTCTCTCTCAGCTTCGTAAGGAATATGAAAAGCTACGAGTTTGCCATCTATGGGTAGCGTAAACCAACATTCCGGCTGGGGATGAGTGATCACTCGATCAACTGGATGATCGCCCACCTCTACCGTGTGCAATCGAAGATGGGTTAAAGGCCTTTGTCATGATGAGCTGTCGCGCTGTAGATTTGTTGTTATTATTATTATTATTATTATTATTATTATTATTAGTATTATTATTAGTATTATTATTATTATTACTATTAATAATCAGATCGTATGTTTATTTTTTATTACAAGCAGTTGACTGTACCTCGTTACAGATCCACGCAGTTTGCAAATGGCTAACTTTTGAAATCAAAATAAATTTTAAGTTTCTTTTTCCAAAAACCTCAGCGCTGACTGTCATTGGCTTTCTGACAACGGAGTCCAAAATCTCTACACCAGCTGGAAAGTGGGTTTATGCAACATGAATCTGTGTACGAAATTAACGAAGGTTTACTGCGGTATTTATTAGATAAATGGTTTAACTAAACTGTTATATCTGGAATACTTCCTCACATTTCCATTGGTCGGCAGTCTGCTTGATTCCTTTTTACCTTCTCTACCACGTACATAGCAGGTAGAGAAGGTATTGCATTCCACCCAAAAATTCGATATCATATTCCAACGGAAATACATATTTAGGACCCCGGAATTCAAATAAAGCATTCTTGGACAAATGTCCGTGTGTATGTCTGTGAACAGCATAACTCAAAAAATCGGATAAATACCAAGCTCGGTATTTAGTTTAGCATCTTCCAAAGATACGATACCAAGATTTTCAACAAAATTCCGCACTCAAAACTACCTCTTATATGGAACAATTTTGGAAATTTCTAATTTTGTCAAAAATGGTCATAACAATTGTTATTAAAATAACACACTTAATATATTTACGTAAGAAATAAAGTGTATATCATGGGGAAAGGCTTTGTATAACTGAAAAACAGTAAAAATAGACAACATTTTACTTTAGAAGAAATATAGAGCATTAAACCACACATTCTGTGTTTAATTTTTATTACTTTCTCTACTACGAATAGTAAGTAGGGGAAGTATTGTATTCCACTTAAAAATTCGATACCGAGATTTCACCGGAAATATATGTTTTGAGACCCCCTGAATCCAAAAAAAAGCATTTTTGGAAACATGTCTGTGTGTGTGCCTGTGTGTCTGTGAACAGCATAACTCAGAAACGAACAGTCGGATAAACACCAAACACCAAATAATTCTCTTTATTCAAACATTGTTTGTTTAATCAGAGGTTTCATATCATTAAGATTTTGATTTTCTTATGTATTACTATTAATTTACTTGGTATTTAGGTTCAGTATCTTCCAGAGATGCAACACAAAGGTTTTCAAGAAAATCCCCTCCATCCCAGAACACCTTTTACATGGAACATTTTTCGAAAATTTTAATTTTCTCAAAAATGGCTCTAACGATTTTGATTAAGATATCATATATTTAAGATACTATGTTTAAGATATTTTCATGACAAATGAAATGTATATCTCGAATTTTCTGGGAATGTCTCCAAAAAGTATTCTTCATTGTGAACGACTTTTGCATAACTGGTAAACCATAAGAGATAGACAAAATTTTACTGCACAAAAAATGTAGATCGCGTTAAAATACACAATTCATGTCATATACAGCTTTTTGTTGAGTCAACAATTTTCGAGATATTGCTTGTTATTCCCTTAAATTTTGCACTACTCCTACTTCTTCTCAAATGGGAATTCGTTATTCATTTTTTTTGTCTTGGATATGCAAAGAGCATTAATCTGTGGCAAAGGGAATGGTGCTTCACATAGCAACCAGCTATTAAGAGTAATTTCTATGCTCAAAGGCTACTGTATTTCTATATTGCCCCTTCCTCTTACATCTACAAGAAAATTAGCAATAAGATAGAGTCTGCAAATGTTTATCTGAGTCAACATGAAGTAGATGGAGAATAAGCGTTTGTAAAAATAGTTTGTACAAGAGTAGAGTAAGTCATGTGAGTGCAACACATCAGATTTTTTTCGTAGCGTTAATCGTTTCAGAAATATGCTACATTTTTGTTTGACACTTTTCCAAATTGTGTCATCTAACGGGCAAGGTACAATCCTCGTTTGTTCCTTTCTTTCCATCATAAGCGCTTGTTACTAGGAGTCAACATTTGAACGTTTACATTGCGAAATCAATTTACTGCTGTGATTTTGTGAACAAATATATAAACACCTATGGTAACTTTATAATAGATACATTTTGTGAATCTTCTTTCAGCGGCTTTTGCTTCGAAGGAGTGCTAGTTGAGCTAATTTTGTTAGTCTGTTTCATTTTATTAATTCATATGTTATAGTACCATTTTCAAGTGTTCCTTATTTTAGTTTCTGTTTTTTTGTTTTCGTTGCTTTTAAGACTTTTTATTATGCCTAGCAAGAGACGAATCAGCTTTAATTTTAATGTTAACATTTTTCCGTGAAAGCAGGCAAAGTGATTGCTGGTTCTATAGGAGTAAAAATAATGACATGTATGGTGAGGTTAAAAATAAAGAGTGCATTAACTACTTTATTAAGAATAATCTGTATGCGCACCAATTAACTGTAGAGGATAGAGAAAGTTATGTGAATGTATCACAAAATTTTTTATTTTATGTTCTTTAGGTGATGTCATATAGGCTGTATATCCCTGGAACTCGCGGAAGGAATCCTGCTGTACTGTGTACAGTGTGTGGCAGTAATTTGTAGCACAATAATGTAAATGCCAGTGTGATTGTAGCGTAAATAAGCATTATTGTATGACATTGATTTGAGATGTTTGTTAATTATATTCATTGTTAGGAAATAAGTTTACACGACCTCACTGAAACTGACAATAGGAGCGGATAACAATGTGCGAGGGGGTGAGTTGAATATTAATTAGAAGAGACAAACAAATGACGTCAGATTGGCGCGCTTTTTTTAGAAATAGCGGGAATATTTTTCCTAGAGCATATGTTTTCGTAATTTTTGATTGGATATTAAAATAGACGCTAATGTTGGCGCGTTTTATTAACCAATAGCAGCTCGGTTATAATCTTTAGGCATATCGGGGTGTGGGAGTATAAAAAGCTAAAGTCAGAGGCAGATTTCGTCAGTCCAACAGAAGCATTCGCGTGTAATACGTCGATCAGTTCAACATAAGTATTCGTGGGTTATACGTCGCGTAGTTCAACGGAAGCATACATAAAGTACACGTTACGCAATTCTACAGAATCTCTCGCGTCTTAAAGTTTGTTATAAATGTGAAACACGCGAATTAATAATGTGAAGTAAATAAGTGATTATAGTGGTATTAGAAAATATAACAGTTTCAGTCTGGCGTGTATCACGAGTCAATATGTGAATTTAATTAATTGTGACGGTAATAAAAGTGTAAAAACAAATTCTTATATCAGTGTTATCTTTGAGTAACAAATCCTTTCCGTTTACACACCCTGTTCAAGAGGTTTGCTTGACCGAGAAATAATAGCTAGCCGGAGAACAAAGAACCCAACATTTAAAGTAGTAAAACAATAACAGGCGCTCAGCAATAGATAACACGAAGTGACCGCGACAAATTGGCTTCCATACGTGGTGCATATAAACATGAAGCATCTTCCAACTACCTAAAAATATTCCACTTCAAGTGCGCAGATAAGAATACTAGCAACAGGAATGCAGTACCTAAACATTTCACACTTTCTTCGTGCAAACATATTCATACAATTAGGGTTACGAACCAAACAAGTAGAGCTCCGCGAAAGGGCCGCAATTAAACAGCAGAAAACGGTGTCTACACAAAGCCTTCCCTATTCTGTGGCAGAGTGGAATTCCGCGGTACGGAGTGGTAACAAACTCCCCTGGCCCCTCACTCCGTCGTAGCATTTCTTCTGATCTTTAAACAGTACTCGCTTGTGGTAGTGCTAGAGAAAGCTAGATTTCCTAACAACTAGAAGACATTGTGTCCCTGAACTACTGGATCTCAGCAGATAAGGAGTTAAAAACTTTATACGAGGGATCTCCAGCCTCTGGAGCAGCACATAGGCTATAGTGTGCCCTTTGTGCTTACAATATGACCCCTGGAAGGAAGATGTGAAGGGGAAACTCAAAGGCTAACCTGTTTTAACCACCCGAAGCATGGGTGTTTCGGGTGTAGACGAGACACACCCAGGAAAGAAATCTTTAAAGAGTGCAAATCCACCGTCCTGACGCAGCTTCCCAACCGCCATTGCCTGGTCCTACAACCTGAAACAGATGAAAGAAAGTGATGGGTAAAGAAAGTGGTAAACAGGGTATTCGTGATAGAAGGGGAACCACCCCAGAGTTCGCTTACTGGGGAAAGCACGAAAAAACCTATGGTCAGAGTGGCCGATCGAACGGGAATCGAACCCGGGATATACCGAAGGTGAGCCTCACCCATACCGCAGACATTTCGCACGCTTTATACTAGTAAACAAAGTGTCTAAAGAAAACCGTGTCTATTTCGTAGCGGAGTGGAAATCTGCTATGTTTGGCAACATGACACGCAGTGGCATTAATGTGTCAACGCAGATAAACTCCCCTACCCGTCACCCACGTGGTAGTATTCCTTATGTATTCGCTTTGAAACTGTACCATCTTGTGGTAGTGCTAGAGAAATCTATCTTTCCTAACAACTAGAAGCCATCGTGTCCCTGGGTTAGCTGGATCTCGGCAGCGAAGAGATTTTTACAAACTTAATTTGTAGGTGCGCGACTCAATTCTGCTCTTAAGCAGAAGTAAGACAGCAACAAAAGGCACCTGAGCTAACTTTTGAAATAGTGAATGGGAGAGAGAGACCCAAGGGGGCAGGAAAGACGTTTCAAGCTATGACAGGAAATGGTGGGGCTCAGGAAGCGCGAACGAGCACGGAAGAAGCAGCGGACGGAAGATGGAGAAGAATTAAAAAGTCACGAAGTTTGGCGAGGAAGAAACATATGATCTCTCGCATCGCGTTACCGTTCCAGCAGACGGCTGTCTCACGTCCATCACTGCACGTACGGCGATTCCCTCCCGGCTTTCTTCTTCCGGACACCAACCTTTCTTTGTGTCAGGGAGGAATAGAATATTTTTATGGGGATGGCTCAAGGAAAGGGACTTCAAAATACACGATTTGTTTGAATATTAGAGCATATCTCCCATTCACATCCTCGGCGCCCTTTTTATGCCACGATTCGTTCTTAAACCAGATGCTCAAAGTCATTGTCTACATAAGATGCTCTTCACGGATTTTCTCTTTATCTTGGAAATCCCAATAAAAACGTTTACCAAAAATACTCAAGACATCAGTGAAGGTGATGGGTGCAAGACAGACGTTGATCGTCCAACCCGTAACGGCTGTTCAGCGTTCTGTGTCATTGAGTTGTCGTTTTCCTCGGGATAACTCTTCTCGTGGGTATTGATAATCAGTGATTTTGAAATAATTGACACTTCCATTGCCCTATAAGGCTGGTTCACAACCACCCGGTAACGGTAACCAGAACGGAAACGAGAACGGGAAGCAAGAAATTTTGATTGACAACAGCCCGGTAACGAGAACGGGAATGGAAATCAATCACATTGGGATTTCATTTGTTCTTAACTGACCAATGGCATTTTTTCACCTACTTCCAATTTAGCCAAGCCAACGTCAAAATTCGATAGAGTAAACATTATCTAAATGCATATTCATTACATTTCCGATCCCTCTACTTATGCCAAACTTTCATTCCTTTATTTAATGGCATACATTAAAATTGTTTATTGTTCTTTTTTCATTTCCACCGGATTTAGCTGTTCTTTTTAGCTTTTGCCATTGTTTCTTAGATAATAGCCAGTTTTGAGTTGCATATAAACAAACTACAAATGATCCCTTCACCAGAGGAACCAACGCTGATTAGATTTGCGGGTGTCGGGATGAGGTTAGGAAGCACATTTACTACTATTTCCTTCCAGTTTCATGTTTCTAGCTTGCGACTATAGAGAGCACTAGTGGCTGTTTCATGTCACGGCCGCTTAGAATAACCTCTAGAGTGAAGAGTCTAATATGCACAATAGGGATCTGATATGCCGTGCCTGGGAACAAGAACGAGAAAGTTAAACGTTGGGCAACTCTTCTTTCCCATTTCCGGGTCCCGGGAAGGCTTCCCGTCGGTTGTGAGCATTCCCATTTGAATACATGTATTTCAACTTTCTCGTTCTCGTTCTAGTTACCGTTCTCGTTGGTTGTGAACCAGCCTTTACCACTACAATGCTTATTTATTTGCCGGAGTCCAGAGATTAGGTTACGCCAAGCTAAGCTATTACCGCGTTATTCGAATAAACATTTACCTATTTCGGACTATCAAGTATTCATTAATATAATTTACTAGATGACCTAAAAACAGTGATTTACATCCTTGCGAGTGAAGTGAAACGAATACGTAAGGGTCGCTGACTAAAGCGCGTCAAAACACGCCTTTTTATCTCATTTACGCTCCACCTCCCGATTTATGAACATTCTCTTAATACTGAAGCGCAATTCTTCCTCATTGCTATATGTAATGGCTGGCTAATTCTGAGAAAGCGAAATCCATCTGCTTCTACCTGGAACTTTGCCTACCGAATAAAGCTACGAAAAAACTAAATTGAGATTTGTTTATGGACACACATTAACTGTTGTGGTGCTTAGCGTCCCATTCTAAAATGGGCGTGAAAGAGCAGTAATTTTGCTCAGGGGCTCTTTATCTTGCTTGAGGTTCTTTTACTGACAAAT
Source organism: Deroplatys truncata (assembly GCA_030765065.1). Classification (NCBI taxonomy): domain Eukaryota; kingdom Metazoa; phylum Arthropoda; class Insecta; order Mantodea; family Mantidae; genus Deroplatys; species Deroplatys truncata. Next base: position 149,500,647 of record CM060984.1, on the reverse strand, counting down.
CTACGACACGGGACCACCGGCTTTACTTCCTTTCCGAAGGAAGCCATTTTAAGAATTTTTACGCCTAAAAAAAAAACATCGCCCTCCCGCCGGGTTTGAATCCGCGACTTCGGGAACTAGAAGCTAGTATGGTAACCACTACACCACGGAGGACGACAAAGGCTACGAGGAACCCTTATCTGGTCTTCGCTAACAACTGTCACGGTCTGCGTCACGAATTACTTCCCGTCTACCAAACTGTTAATTTTTGCCTCTTTTTCAGTTCCAATTCTTATATAAAATGTTGCATGAAGTTTGAAATAATAATTATAATACAATTTTAAATTGCTGAATCACAGTGTATATTGTTATTAATTTTAAGTATTTCCTTTTCTACTATCATCATTCCGCGTTGATATTTCTAAGTTCTCCGTTACATACATTCATTTATTACTGAATATTAATTACGATCACGATCATTAACATTCAAAATAATCATAGGCCTGTTTCGGCTCAGAAGGGATCTTCCCAGGGTCTGCATGGTCTCCAACATCCATGACGCCAATTGGTTTCTACTGGAAGATCTATTTTGTCAGTCTTTCTTCTGGCATTCGCGAGATGTGATCTTTCCGTTTCATTTTATATTCCCTGATTTTTACTTTCTCTACTACGTATAGTAAGTAGGGGAAGTATTGTATTCCACCCAAAAATTCGATACCGAGATTTCACCGGAAATACATGTTTTGAGACCCCTGAAGCACTTTTGGAAACATGTCCGTGTGTGTGTCTGTGTGTCTGTGAACAGCATAACTCAGAAACGAACAGTCGGATAAACACCAAACTTGGTATTTAGGTTCAGTATCTTCCAGGGATGCGACACGAAGGTTTTAAAGAAAATCCCCCCACCCCAGATTACCCTTTACATGGAAGATTTTTTGAAAATTTTAATTTTCTCTAAAATGGCTCTAACAATTTTGATTAAAATATCATATGTTTAAGATAGTTTCATGACAAATAAAATGTATATCTTGAATTTCCTGGGAATGTCTCCAAAAGAATTCTTCATTGTGAACGACTTTTGCATAACTGGTAAACCATAAGAGATAGACAAAATTTTAGTACACAAAGAATGTAGATCCCGTTAAAATACACAATTTATGTCATATACATTTTTGTTGTTGAGTGAACCATTTTCGAGATATTGCTTGTTATTCCCTTAAATATTTCAATACTTATTTGCTCAAATGGGAATTCGTTGTTCATTTTTTTTTGTCTTGGATATGCAAAGAGTATTAATCTGTGGGAAAGGGAATGGTGCTGCACCTAGCAACCAGCTATTAAGAGATATGTATGTGCTTAAAGGCTACTGTATTTCACAAATTGCCCTTGTAAATATATATTTCCCTTACATCTACAAGAAAATTAGCAATAAGATAGTCTGCAAATGTTTATCTCGATTAACATGAAGTAGATGGAGAATAAGCGTTTGTATAAATATTTTGTAAAGAGTAGAGAAAGTCATGTGAGTGTAGCACATCAGATTTTTTTTAATTGTTCTTTTATTTTTTCACTTCTAATGTGACTTTTCAGACTACAGCCGACTATGTACCTCAAAAATGTCATTTTGGCCGTTTCCATTATTATTTAGTAATTTCTGTTCGTGGCCTAAATCTCGTGTATAAAATATAATGGCACTGCTATAGTTTTATAACATTCTAATATGGTGTCTCTTCTTGCTTTGTTTTTCAATTTTCGTTTCATAGAGTGACACATATATTGAAATTTATATACTTTTTGTTTTAAATCCCTTTCATATGCATATGAAATATCACATCCGAGGTAGTTAAAATATTTCATTTGTTCAGTTGGTTCGTTTTTAGGAGTATATTTGATAGGGTTGGTTATTTACCAATAAAGGACATCACTTTTGTTTTCCCTGCTGAAATAATTAAATTATACTTTGATATAATTTTATCGGGTGGTACAAAGCTAGTTGTATTCAGTCTTCCATATCTGCCATAACAACCTGATCATCTGAAAATAGGACTGTATTTAGGACTGTTTGTCCTGATTTAAAATTTATTTTTCAACTGCGTCTTCCACTTGCCTTCAAATATAATTGTCTATATTAATTACAGCGGAATCTTATCTATATTGTCTCAGATCGTATTCCTGCGCGATGAACAAACTCCCTTGCATTTTTGCCCATTCGATCAGCTTAATCCTCGGGTCTAGTAAGCAATACATCAATGGACTCCCTACACATAAGCAGCTCTGTCTACTCGCGGGCTCTGATGTGTAATCTGTTGTTTCTGAGCAACACACAACGGTTATCGAATATAAAGCATATATTAGGGCACCACTAGCATTATTATTTAAATTACAAGTAGAATATAAGACGTTTGTGCTCTTACAAATTAAAAATAAACATTCTAAAAACAACAAATACAAAAGATTGTGTACTCTTATAACGTGAAAATAAAATCACATAATAAAACTGTTACGCATTTTTTCGGAACTTTTCTGATTTTGATAAATTTGCATAACAGAATGGCCAAATCGCTTGTTATGAAACCTGATATACCGGGTGAGTCTTCTAAGCTTACGGATTGAGAGGTTATGCAGTCCCGGCGTTGTACAGAGTATGCCGTAAACACAGTCCACTGCATCGCGTCGTATCAATTTCGGCCGAAATGACTGTTTTGCACCGCTGTACGTGCAGTGATTTGCATTCGTAGCGCAACAGTGTGCGCGTTGACCTTCAGTGGGGAATGTCCCAGGTTCAAATACTGCCCTTGAAGGTACTTTTTATGTTTATTAAATTTAACAGGAACTGATAGTTTGGCATGGAAAAGTCGTTTCACTTAATTGGTTTAATTATCTGAATTTCATTAAATTACAAATTGTTACTTGTTAGAATATGCTTTAATGAATATAAATAAATGCATACAAGATTGTAATTATAACTTACAAATTAAGCCACCATTAAGTAATGTTTTACTGTTTAAACCTATTCTTTCACACAAAAGAAAGCCAATAAATTGTTCTGAGAGTTTGCAATATGTAGTACGAACATACAAACTGGATAATGTTTGCGAGCCCATATTATGATAAATGTGAACCTCTCTGGTTCCTAAAGTAGTGTATTTAACAGTGACTATGACATCGTGCCGGACCATTACACAGATAAAAGTTTACAATTTACCCGTTTCCTCCATGTGGTTGTAATAGGTGTTCGAACTGGTCACCATGCCAGCGGTTGCAAGATCTCAGTCTAAGCACCATCCAGCCTAATCCGGCGCAACATGACCGTTGTGATGTTATGGAAAGCTAAGATGATGCTTTTCCTGAGTTGTGTTCATTGGCCTCTCTTAGTACACGACATCTTTAAGAATACCCCATAAGAAGAAATCTAATGTGGTTAGATCTGTTGAACGTGCTGGCCACCCTATTGGCCCATGCCGTCCGATCCATCGCCCAGGTAGGTGGCATCGAGATAAGCCGTGAGTTGGGGCGAATGAGTTGGCGTCCCATCATGTTGGTACTACATAGTTAGTCGGTTCTGCTATGGCACTTCATCCAGTAGAGTAGGCAGCTGGTGTTGTAAGAAGTGGAGTTGGCCATAATAAAAATACCGGCCTAATAGATGATCAACGAATATACCAGCCCAAACTCCAGCCATCGGACTTGTAAGGGCGTCTCTTGCATCCAATGTGGGTTTACAGTGCTCCAGTGATGCATGTTGTGGCGATTTACATGGCCTGTGTTGCTGAACCCTGCTTCGTCTGTAAATAAAACGGTTGCCAAAAAATCTTATTCAGTTGGTCGTATGATCCACCCACCGAACGCCACTCTGTTCCGGCTGCAATAGCTCCTGGTGTAGTTGAAGATTGATAAGGGTGAAACTTTGCATGATGAGTATTATCCACGCGGAAGACTGGCTAATATTGAAATGCCTGTGAATGTCCCTCGTACTACAATGCGGTTGTTAAATGACGTAGTAAGTCGCACGATCCGTCGTTGCTTGGTCACAGACAGAGTGAGCTCTTCGTGGATGTGGTGTCTTGTGCACTGTTCCTGATTCTATAAGGCGATTCGCAACTCGCAAAAACGTGTGATCTGTAGAAAATATTCTCTGCGGAAACCTCTGTTGGTATAGACGACGTGCCTCCGTTGCATTCTGCTGCACTTCCCCGTGTGCTAACAGCATGTCCAGATACTGTCTATTCTAAAACATTGTTCTACAGTGAGCACGAAGGCCTGGAACTTCGTATTTATATGAAAATCCACTTTCTAGTGCATTCAGAAGGAAATCATGATTTGCTACAATGTTTTCGAAACATGAACAGAAATGAATAAAAAACTCATTTATTTGTAGGCGTGATTTGAACTTCCGACCTACGCCATGACTTTCCAGCATGTTAAAACCATTACATTACTAGACCACGTTAACAACGAGCACCACCGTCGCCCTAATCTTGGGCTGGTGAATGCGGTGTCAGCACCTGCATTTTGCATCGTCTGAAAAATGCAAGGTTGCCTACTTACCAATCCGCAGGATGAGAAGACTCGGGTGATACAATGTACCTTAGGCCCCGTCTTAAAACATTATAATACATCGATTATTTATATTTTGGAAAATATTGTATAAAAGGATTATAAACAAAATGTTTGACAAATTTCGATAGATTATTTAAGATAAGATGTATTTAAGAATCTATACATACTACGCAATTTTCCTGGTACGTAAACCAGTTATCACGAGAAGCTGCAATTATAAAAGATCCAGACTAGCACTATTATAAAAAGGAAATTATCTTGCTACACAGCACCTGACTGCAGGATTTTCTCTTATGTTTTAAGTCTGGTCTATGCATTATTACTTTCTCTGTCAGGTACATAGCAGATAGAGAAGATATTGCACTCCATCCAAAAATTCGATTTCAACGGAAATAAATGTTTGAGGACTTCTGAATTAAAACAAAATCGGTTTTAGAAAGGTCCTATGTTTAATGTCTGTCCCTGTGTGTGTGTGTGTGTGTGTGTGTGTGTGTGTGTGTGTGTGTGTGTGTGTGTCTGTCTGTCTGTCTGTGAATAGCATAACTCAAAAACGACAAGTCGGATAAATACCAAACTTTATATTCAAGTTCAGTATCTCCCAATAAATTTCAAATCTTCTAAAAATTCGACACGAAGATTTTCAAGAAATCTCCCCACCAAACTACCGTATACATAGAAAACTTTAAGGATGTTTTTTTTTCTCAAAAAGGGCTCTTAGGGCTTTAAAATACCATGTATTAGACAATTTATATAGGAAATAAAACATTTATCTTAAATTTTCTAGTAATAGCTTGCGAAGTCCTCTTCATTCGGAAGGAGTTTTGTATAAGGTTAAGTGATAGACGAAAACATAACACACACAATATCTCTTTAAAACACAGAGTAATTTTATTATAGTATAAGCCACTTCTATGATTCGTTACTAATGTTTCGAATTGTTCATGTAGCTCTTTTAAAGTCCAGTGGATTTTTGGTTGTTTTTCGCGAGAGCATGGAAACAGTATGGAATTTTAAGGCTAGCATATAGCGTCCAGTTCTTAAAAATGTTACTATAGCTGTTCCTTTTGTATCTATAACAAAAAAATGTAATGTAGCTACTTCTGTAAAGATTTATTTAGATTATAATGAAGTAGATAGAAAAATAAGCTTTAGTAACGATATTTTGTATATCCGTTAATAAACGAGAGAGGTTAGAGAAACTCATATGAATGCAACACATTAAAATTTTGACTTATGTTTTATTTTTAGATTACGTCATTTTCTCAGCATTTAACATGTTATGACACCGTGTACACTCAACTGCACGGAAACGTGCAGGCGTATACATACATTTTATATAATACTTTCCTTTTATCTACTGTTGGTGGAATCTCCGAATCTCTTATTGATTTGATTTAAATTGTAGCACACAAACATAAGCCATGAACAATGGAAATTTCTAGGTTAGAAGCGAAAGGGATGGAAATTTTAATTTGAATGGCGGAAAGGTGCTGCTTTGTAGATGCTGTCCTATAAACCAAAACATGTCATTTTACGAAACGAATTTAGACAGAAAACCAAAAGTTATTGCACTTATTGCAAAAGTTACAACGCTATAGCGGCTCTGAGAAATATGTTATATCTCATAATTTTAATTTCCAAAACTATTACGAAAATCTATATGATAATATTTAAAGAAAACTTATAGCAGATAGACTAAATGATATTGGTCAAGTATAACACTTCGTAACTAATGTTATATTTTCATTCCTGGTGTATGCTGTATTTAATTTTTATTTTGATTCCAAAACAACATTGTATATATGAAATTAAAATAAAAAATGAGATATTCAACGAAGTTTTTGAGAAACATTTTTGTGCCATCTCCTTTACTTTTTTCCAACATAACTCTCTCTAAAGTATTTCTTAATCCAAGCTTATGCATCATTAACACTTTTTTATTTATTCTTGTAGAAACTTGGCTGGATGTAAAATGTATGAATAATATTTAAGATAAACATGTAATATGAAATGTAACAATAATAATAGTACCGTGGCGCTATAGCTCATGAAGGGCCTTGACCTACCAACCCGACTATCACCCATTTATACACGGTAGAGGTGAACGATCATTCAACCAATACGGGAAGATGATGTGGTCAGCATTACGTATCCCACAGCCAGAATGTGGGCCTACGTGGTCTGGATTGCTGCCTATCGCAGCTCCTCGCTTTCCTCACGATGCTGAGTAGACATTGGTCCTATACCCGGAGCTTAAACTCCTCACCTGAATGGGTGGAATCGAACCAGGGCGCATTCCGTGACAGGAACCACGCGCTAGCCGACAGCGCCTGGTGCAGGATAATAAAGAATGTAATCCCAAATAATTACATGTAAACTATGAAATCCTGTGAATGCGGAAGTCTTAAAGCATGTAGCGATTCCTCGTCGAAGATAGGTGGTTCTTACCTTGCGTCGGCGTCGTCCTTGCCGCTACTTCTTAGGGGGTCGTCTTCAGGAATCGATTTCACCGATGTCAGTAGGAAGCACGTCGTCGTCGTCGTCGTCGTCGTGGTCGTCGTATCTCGGTGTCATCTGTCGGCGAATTGATTTGAAATTTCCTACTGTGATTATGTTAGGGTAGGATACGGAGTGGTGACACACTGTATATTGGGTATATTATAAAGGATAATGTTTTGAAAGAAACACTGTTTTTACTTTTCTCACTCCAGCGCGTCTTTATGCTAGAAATCCTACAAGATTCTTGGTATTTCCTAACACGTGCGATTCTTCAACACTATTGTCTCTTGGTGTACTAAAGTTTGCTCCGGCTAGTTATTTAATATCACGGTGCTCTATCGCCGCTCTTTAGATTAGCGCGAACTTGAACTGGTCGCTTAACTTGTTTATGAGTTTTGTATAACAATTATCTCAACAAATTCTATTTGGATATTGACAAATATTTCACATATATCACTTTATGATTACATAATTGCGCGGCACTTAGCACATTTCGGAACTTAGCGTCCTGTTCTAACTCGGAGTACTACGTGTTCATTTAACGAAGAATAATGACAGACTGTGAAATCCACGCTCAAGTTTATATATACCTCAATCAATTTACTACTAGCCTCTGGATTTTTGTGCGTGCAACCATGTCTTCCTCTCTTCTCATTTGCTCCAACAATTATATACTCTATCTTTATTGGCTCTACGGTTGAAAATTTGAAGCTTTAACGGTAAGAAAAGTCCGTTGCCTATCGCGTCTACTTTCTCTTAAAACTAGGTTCTTCCCCTCGAAGCACAAAGAAACATTGGATTTTTATGGCCCTTCGCTCGGGAAAATATAATTAATGTTTTGAAGAGAAGCTGCTCTGTTTCGCCTAAATCTTACATATTTTCCTACCAATGGCGCCTTTATTTATGGGACAATATTAATGAAACTTAAAACATATACATACTTTTTGGCGGACTCTTGATTGATGTATCTGCTTAACCCAATTACTTTAAAACTGTAGAAAATTATCAAATTGCCTGTTAATTAGTTATTAATAATTCATAAACTATAATTATTTAAGAATTCCTTTTTGTGCAGGTTTAATCAGGCAGAAATATCGCTACAGGCATCAGCTGTGAGGTCAAAATAACACCTATGTACATTTACGCCATTAATTCATTAACATGAATTGTTGTTGTTCTTTTTCTTTATTTATAGTCGCTTTGATACTAGGTCATATCGCGACTTATATCCATACATACGAGTACAATAATAATGGATTGTATACTTTAGATTCATTAAATAATACGTAAATTGTAATATATTGTTACAAAATATTTTACATTATTAAATCTTGAACACAGCTAGAACAGTATAACCTATTACCTATTATACGTTTTTATTTGATGTGTTATATTTAAATCTTGTTATACAGTTTGATGTATTTCAAGAAAAAAATAATGTTTTTGAAATGAGTAGCGTTGTTTAAAGCTAATAATATATCTTCAGGGATGCTATGTCTTCTTCCATCCATGGTATAACTTCTGCATTTAGTGATGAGGTGTTCGGCAGTGATGCAGGTCTCGCAGTGAGGAGCATTTTCTTTGGCGAGTAAGAAGGAATGGGTTAGACGTGAATGGCCTATTCGTAAACGTGAAATAATCAGTTGATCTCTTCTTTTTAGAGTCTGCAATGTGCAGGGTTTTGTGGAGCCTTTCCTAACTATGTGGAGTTTGCTTGATGTTTTAATGGTCCAGTGTTGCTTCCATTTGACAGTTGGTCTGCTAAAAAAAATAACTTTGAGCATTTCTGTAGGGCACTGGCAATTCTTCCACTGGAGGTAGCAAAGTTGCTTTTTTGGCTTCCCTATCTGCTTCCTCATTTCCTGATATTCCACAGTGTTAACATGAATTAAATAGAATTACTACAAGAGCTTTGCTGCTTGAATGCCTCGAAATTTTATGGACTGAATTAACAATTCGGGTGTAGTCACTGTAGCTTGAAATTTTGTGATTATCTCTGTCGTTAAAGATTTTTAAAAGTTCTTCGTAAGTGATATGTAGTTAGGATTTTGTATTAAGAGGTAAGCCTCTGATATCCAACCACTTCTTACTAATTTTGAACTGAAATACTTCGAAATTTTATATGCCTGTATTTTGTCTCTGTTTAGTAAATGGCTAACATATACAGAACTGTTTCGAAGCTAAGTGTTACTTTAACTCTTCAATATACTAGGGCTTATTACCTAACTGTACCGAATTTTATAGCGATTAGCGTTAAAATTTTAGTAAAATAAGACTTTGAGAGTTTGTAAAATTAACAAATTATAACGGGTAGAAATACATTCTTACCTTCTCTTTTACGTACTTACTGTAGGTAGAGGAAATAAGAGAAAAAGCTGTTTTTAAAATTTGAGTGTACTGTGTGTGTGTGTGTGTGTGTGTGTGTGTGTGTGTGTGTGTGTGTGTGTGTGTGTGTGTGTGTGTGTGTGTGTGAACAGCGTAACTCATAAACGAAAAGTCGGATAAGTACCAAACTTGGAATATAAGTTCAGTATCTACCAAAGATTTTCAAGAATTTTATTGTTAATTTTCTCAAATGTCTAACGATTTTGATTAAAATACCATATACTTAAGGCATATACTGTAGCGTATGTGTGTATATTGTCGCGTCGGATACATTATTGCTATGTATAATGATATTGTTGAACTAATTATTTCGTTTGTAACTTTGTATTCTCCGACGTGGCATATTTCCCTCCAATTCCTAGTCAAGGAGGGGGTGAATGCAAGTTGAGAGAAGAGCCTCTTTGTCTGAGAGCGTGACATCGCCAATAGGTTCAGTCTAGAGTAGTTCTTCTGAGTGTGTGGTTTGTATTTTGGAGTGCGTGTTGCCGTGTGTGTGCGTGGGGCATCTCCCGCAGTGTCTGCTTGTAACCTTTTGTGTACAATGTAGGGCACCTTATTAATTATAATAAACCAGAGTTAAATGTGAATTTATATGTATTGTTTGTAAATATCCCATGTCCGCTTTAGGTTTGTGCAGCAAGTTCTTGGTATCTCTTTGTGTGCCTCTGAGGCTACGTCCCCCAAATGTTTATCCGGGGTAACTAAATTTAATATTTTAGCTGCAAACCTTTCGGTCCCACCGCGGTGTATAACAATACATGACAAATAAAATTAATATCTTGAATTTTCTGGGGATAGCCTGCAGAGTCCTCTTCATTTGGTAGGAAATTTGTATAATTTTGTGTAACGCGTAAACCATAAGCAAAAGACGAAAACCTACTACACAAAAATGTAAATCTCTTTAAAACAGTTGATAAAATAAATGAGTCGAATGGTATTAAAAGCCTTCACTTACATCATGATGGTAAAATGTGGACGATCGTTTCGAGGCTTCAAGGTCTCATCTTGTGCAGGAATTGGAAACGACTGACTGTCATTCAAGGATACAAAGTGTATCTAACCCATGTGGACGATTGGAAGGACCACAGGTGGTAGTTTTTATAACTACTGAAGGTGAACCAGATGGCTGCTGTACCGACATCTCTTGTAGTGTAGTGGAACTAGAAGTAGGATGAACTCCATCTTGATTTGTTTTCTTCTGAAGGTGAACTAGAAGACGGGTGACATCATCCAACGCTGGAATTTCAAGATTTATAACATGTGAATTATTTTTAACGATAAATATTTTTCCCAAGCATACAACATAGAAGTATTATGTATGGGGTTTAATAGTTCAATGTCTTGACCAATTTCATGTTGTGTATTCCAAAAATGGTGGGACACAGCTGATTTGTCTGTTTGTTTTAATTTAATATTTCTTTGATGTTATTTAAGGCGGATTAAAAGGTTACGTTTTGTTCTTCCGATGTAGAACTTGTCACAGCGATTGCATTTGATTTTGTATATACCAGAAAGTGTTTTCTTATCTTTTATATTAACATTTGGCTTATTTAACAAATCATTGATGCTGAATCTATTCTGTGGATCTAGCTTTATTCCATAGGTCTTGAAAATGTTTTCAAATTTCTTGAATAATTTAGGATGACAAGTCCATTTCTTAAATACAGATGGTGGTTCTGTAATGTTCTTGAGAGTGCTAATCTCTTGTAACTGTTTTTTATATTTATAACGTTTAAACATATTGTTTTTTGGATCAAAGCCATTCTTTAGAGCTGTTTGTTGAATATGTTGAAATTCTTTTCAATATTCTGATTTGGATAATGGTAAAATGATAAGTCTGTGAATCAAGCTATGAAAAACAGCATATTGGTGTTGTACACGATTACAAAAATTATACTTGATACAATTGTCAACGTGAGTAGATTTACGATATACACCATATTCCAAATGATTATTAATTCTTATAATTTTAATATCCAATAAGAGTAAATAACTGTTTTCTTCTGTTTCCATAGTAAACTTAATGGAGATGTCTTGATTTTTCAGTAGTTCCAAAGCTGTATAATTTGTGACTTAGGAACAATAGCTAGTATATCATCCACATATCCTATCCAAAATTTAAATAAGTGTGGATAAGTATTAGTAACTTTTGTCTCCAGATAACTCATATATAAATCTGCTAATATAGGTGATAGAGGACTCCCCATAGACAAACCATGTGTCTGTTGATAAATTTCTGTATCATAAGTGAAGAAGTTTTAGTTTATGCAGATATCTGTTAAATTGATAATTTCTGTAACTACTTCATCTTCAGTATCATAAGTGTAAAGCCAATTTCTTATTAACTCAGGGAGTTTTCCAGTAGGCACATTAGTAAAAAGTGAGGATACATCGAAAGAAACTAAGATATCGTCTTCAGATAGTAAATCAGATTTCAATTTTGTAGTGGCCCTTAATGAATTCTTAACGCCTAAGCTCTTAAATTTTGGCCAAGAATTATATTTTTTCACAAGCCATTTTGCTAATAGATAATTAGGAGAGCGTATATTGTTAATGATAGGTCTCATGCTGTTATTTGCTTTGTGGATTATAGGTAGGCAGTATAATTTAGGTAATATAGGGTTGTTGACATTGAGAAATTTTTTCTTAAATACTGGAATCAGCATATGTTAGAAAGGGCTTTATTCACATCTTTTACATATTTCCTTTAAATAACTTTTTTGTTCAGCACAATTTTCGTGACATTCATTATTATTTGTTTGATTTTTCAACACTTTATCATTTCCTTAAAGTGCTGTCATTATTCAGTTATTTCTTGCAATATCATGGAAAGTGTGTGAAATTTCAATGACAAATTCTTTTAACCATCTCACTATCAGGTCGGTTTTATCTGTCCCTCTTTACCTACAACGAAATGTGCAGTGAAAGTATACTTCAAAGATTTGTTTCGAATAACATTAAGTAGATAGAAAAATAAACTTTCGCAAGAACAGTCTGTAGAAGCGATATTAAAATCAACCATACTGTGTGGACAAAGTCCAAAGTCATGTAAATGTAACGCATCAGATCTTTTTTTCTTAGCAAGCAAGTTCTGTGTCATCTTGGCATCCCTCAAATAGGTTTCCTTGAATAGAAGGAAAACCTTAAATTGCGAAGTCGAGTTAATTGTTCGTGTATTGCATTGCATGGACGCTGTACAATTGCAGGCATTGTGTCCAAATGAACAATGCAGTGAAGCAATGAGCCAGTGTTTTGTTTCCTTCCTTTAATCAGATTTCGTCTAGAGAAGAGAGGAAATCTTGAGACTTCTTTACAAGCGCCTGCTTCTGCCGTCAGCCCCGCTTGATTCATTGCAACCCCACTTAATTAATGAGCACCAGCCTGCCCTCGGAGAACTTGAAGTCAATGGAGACAGCTACCTGGTATATGCTTCGCTTCATCATACTAATCTTGATCAACGTGAATGTGGACACAATTGTTTTACCTTCCCTGTCACTTATCTATAGACGATAGAGGAAATAGTGTTTTCTAGCCAAAATTTCATATCATATTTCATCAAAATACACATTTCAAATTTTGATCGACTGTAACAAGAAAAGCAGTTTAGAAAAAAATCTGATGTGTTACACTCACATGACTTTCTCTAATCTTATACAAAGTATTTTTACAAACGCTTATTCTCCATATGCTTAATGTTAATCGAGATTTCGAGATGTTAATCTTATTGCTAATGTTCTTGTAGATGCAAGGGGAATTGGTAGGCTTTAAGCGATAGTCAAATATTTTAAGAGCTGGTTGCTACGTGGAGTACTCCATTCTCTTTGCAAAACCAGGACAAAAAAAATGAATAACGAATTCCCATTTGAGAAAAAGTGTAAGTATTGGAAAATTTAAGGGAATAACAAGCAATATCTCGAAAATGTTTCACTCAACAAAAAAATGTATATGACATAAATTGTGTATTTTAACGCGATCTACATTTTTTGTGTAGTAAACTTTTGTCTATCTCTTATGGTTTATCAGTTATGCAAAAGTTGTTCACAATGAAGAATACTTTTGGAGACATTCCCAGAAAATTCAAGATAAACGTTTTATTTTTCATGAAAGTATCTTAAATATATGATATTTTAATCAAAATCATTAGAGACATTTTTTGAGAAAATTAAAATTTTCGAAAAATGTTCCATGTAAAGGGTAATCTGGGGTGGGAATTTTCTTGAAAACCTTTGTGTCGCATCTTTGGAAGATACTAAACCTAAATACCACGTTTGGTGTTTATCCGACTGTTCGTTTCTGAGTTATGCTGTTCACAGACACACAGACATACACACGGACATGTTTCCAAAAATGCTTTTTTTGGATTTAAGGGGTCTCATAACATATATTTCCGGTGAAATCTCGGTATAGGATTTTTGGGTGGAATACAATACTTCCGCTACTTACTATACGTAGTAGAGAAAGTAAAAAGTAAAGTCAGCAAGTAACAAATTTCATACCTGAGTGGCGGAGTTTAAGTATTTCAGAAGATTTTCAAGAGAATTCCCCCAACCCAACTACACTCTATGTTGAAAACCTTTAGTTAATTTTCATTTACTCAAAACAGGTAATGTATATAATTAAAATGCAGTATACATTTACGGTTCTCTGTAAATAACCTCTGAAGTTCTCTTCATACTGGTTAAATTTTGTATAGATAACCGAGAACTTAAGAAAGGAAAAATATAGAACTCATTAAAGTACATAATTAGTAGTGTGTGCGTGCGTGCGTGTGTGTGTGTCAGGCGTATACAAAACATTCTTCCAGTAACTGTTTATATGCTCACATTTTCCCAGCGCAGATGCACTATGCAATGAACATAGCTGAAAGCTTCCATCGTAAGAGCTCTATCCCTCGATTAATTATTTAAATGCTGTTTCCGCATGTTGGTAACAAAGTATTTGTGGCATAATTTGAAATCATTATAAGGTAAGTATGTATATCACAAATAATAATGATACGTGGTTTTAAATATCACGTTTTATAACATATTACCAAATCGCGAAGTTAGTGAACTGGAGCATAGTGTCGCTCTGGTGCACTATAGAGGATAGATGGTGCCGCGATATCGTGCTGGGTCAGTAATTATTCTAATCACATCAAAAGTTGTTGATATATGTACGGGAATAACTCAACTGAGAATTAAACTTTAAGTAAAATGTGTTTCACTAACATTTACAATTAACTTTTAATTTTAGAGGGAGGACCTCTTCACTGCCTTCCCTGGGTCAAAGAACTCCTGTTCTCATTGAAGGCTGTTTAGAATGTGGATCTTGAAGCAACCATTACTTAAAGGCATTTTAAGTACCTTAAGATATAAATGTTTCTAACACAAAAGTGGATGCTTTGCCGTTATAGAAATCAATCTTGTGTGATGGGTATTAGTTATACAGGGTGTAAACAAATATAAGTTGACAGTATATGTACCGTGTGGTCATTGCTTGTTTATAAACCTATGTCCAGCAGCTCTTATTTACGCGCTAGAGCCACCGAAACGGGAAAGGACCCTCCCTGTGGTGACTGTAGATGACCTCCGTAGACTCTGCGGCAAGCAACAAACGTGTTATTCATTATCAAAGATCTGTTTACCAATGCCACTGCATCAGCTGTTACGCAATGAACAGCTGTCCTTACAATACCTACAGCTAACGGTAGTGTTTACGGTATTCTGTTTAATTTCATACTTTACAGTATTCATTTGTGTGACCATCGTCAAGCGAAATAAACTACGGTGGCCATTTACGCAAATATAGAGAACACAGATGCTTTTCATCTAAGGGGAAGACCGAGGGAACGCAAGAGATGCTTATCGGTTCTATCAACGTTGCTCCCAACAGGCATCACCCAGCTCACGCCACGTTTCTGAGATTGCAGATGCGTTTAAATTAAACATGAAGCTTGCGTTGTATGAACGTCCACGAACACAAGCCTTGCAGTAGAGTTTTGAACTCTTAAGAGTTCACCATCACATAACTAGGCGATGCACATCGTGTATCGTAGTTTGTGGCAGCCGTTTTGAGCACATTCAGTATTTTAATAAAATGTTATCTGCTATCCTACACTCTTTCAGTTTTCTTTGCTACTTCTTTCCTATGTTTTGTGATCCGTATTGCCTACGTCCTCCTCCATATTCCAGAGAGTCTAGCACGTAAATAAAGCTTTTATGGACATGGGTTTATTAACAAAATATATAATCATATATTAGTTATTTGCCTACTACCGAATCTTGCAACATATATTTATATACTTACAATCTATGCAAATAGTCTGATTCTTTTTCGTGGGTTTTATAAGTGTATTTCATGTATATTTTCACCCATCAAGGCGACATATTACATAGCCATTAACAAACTACTCTTAATATAAGAAAAGATAAACAAAAAACATCAAATTAGAAACTAGAGATGAAGCTTAAAACCAGTGTACTTTCATTTTAGGTAATCTAATCCTGGTTATCCCTGCCTCGGCAGTAGCTTTTTGTAGCGATTAGACATGCCGCTTATGAACCGAAAATTCTAACAGACGATTTGCATTGTGCGATGTTACAACCTGTGTTGCAAAGTATCATTAATACTTATAAAACTATGTAACATACGACAAAATAATATATTTTTTATTACTCAAACCGAGAGTGTAAAATTTCCCCTCAAGTATGTCACACTTTCGCTGCGTTATCTACATCTTGCTTGTTACTTTCTCTACTGCGTAAAGGAATTGTATTCTACTAAAAAATTCGGTAGCAAGGTTTTACTGGAAATACATGTTTCAGGGTCCCCTAGACCCAACAAAAGCCTTTTTAGAAAAATAGTCGTGTATCTGTGAACGGCATAACCCCCCAAAAAGTTAGATAAGTATTTAAGCTCAGCATCTTCCAAGGATGTGACACAAAGACTTTAATGAAAATCACCCATCCCCAACTCCCCTTTACATGGTACATTTTTCGAAACTTTTATTTTATAAAAAGTGGCTCAACGACTTTGATTAAAATATCATATATTAAAGATATTTACATGACAAATAAAATATACCCCAACGATTTGATTAAAATATCATATATTAAATATATTTACATGTCAAATAAAATATACCTCAACGACTTTGATTAAAATAGCATACATTAAAGATATTTACATTGCAAATAAAATGTATATCAACGGCTTTGATTCAAATATCATATATTAAAGATGACAAATGACAAATAGAATGTACATCCGAATTTTCTGGGAATACCTTATGAAATCTTCTTCATTCGGAAGGAATTTTGTATAATCTTGTATAATTGATAAACGTTTAAGCGACAGACGAAAGCTCACTACACAAAAAATGTAGATTTCTTAAAAGCATACAATTTATTTCCGATATATTTTTACTTTCTCTAGTACTTATAGCAAGTAGGGAAACTATTGCAATCCACCCAAAAATTCGATACCAAGATTTCACAGGAAATACATGTTTTGAGGTGAGCAGACTGCATATAAAGCATGTTTGGAAACGTATGTGTTGTGTGTGTGTGTGTGTGTGTGTGTGTGTGTGTGTGTGTGTGTGTGTGTGTGTGTGTGTGTGTGTCTGACTGTCTATGAACAGCATAACTCAGAAGCGAACAGTGGGATAAACACCAAACTTGATATTTAGGTTCAGTATCTTCCAGAGATGCGACACGAAGATTTTCAATAAAATCCCCCACCCCAGATTACCCTTTACATGGAACATTTTTCGAATATTTTAATTTTCTCAAAAATGGCTCTAACGATTTTGAATAACATACCACAAGTTTAAGGCATTTTATGGCAAATGAATTGTATAATTCGAATTTTCTGGGAATTTCTCCAAAAGTATTCTTTGTGAACGACTTTGCATAAGTGGTAAACCATAAGAGATAGACAAAATTGTACTACACAAAAATGTAAATCGCGTTAAAATATCTAATTTATGTCATATACATTTTTTTGTTGAGTTAACTATTTTCGAGATGTTGCTTGTTATCCCCTTAAATTTTCCAATACTTTTTCTCAAATGGGAATTCGATATTCATTTTTTTGTCCTGGTAATGCAAAGAGAATAGAATACTCCACATAGCAACCAGCTCTTAAAATATTTGACTATCGCTTAAAGCCTACCAATTCCCCTTGCATCTACAAGAAAATTAGCAATAAGATTGACATCTCGATTAACATGAAGCATATGGAGAATAAGCGTTTGTAAAAATAGTTTGTACAAGAGTAAAGAAAGTCATGTGAGTGTAACACATCAGATTTTTTTTAGTATAAGCCATTTCTGAGATATCCGTTATTAATGGTTCGAATTGTTCATTACTTGGTCGTTCTCTTAAAGTCCTTTCAATTTTGAGTTGTTTATCGCAATGTCATGGAAACACTATGGAATTTTAAGGCCAGCATAAAGCGTTCAGTTCTTAAACATTTGGCTGACGCTGTTCCCTTTGTATGTATAATGAAATGTGTAATGTAGCTATTTCTGCAAAGTTCTATTTGGATTAAAATGCAGTATATAGAAAAATAGGTTTTATTATAAATAGTTTGTATACCCGCCAATAAAGATAAAGGGTAGAGAAGGTCATGTGAATATATCACATCAAAAATTTTAAGTTAAGTTTAAACAAATGAATGTTTAGACTGAAGCGTTTTTAAATGAAGTCTGTCACTTTTGATTAAAGGTTAGCTTGTTTACCGTAGCTTATTAGGTACAGCAGAGGTGGCGAAAAAGTGCTTCGCCAGTTATTTTGACTCGCGGGCGCCGTTCCCTCTCTGCAACCGTCCCTTTGGTTTACAAGTGCTGTGAGTGATGCAGTGCGTGTTGCATATTTGGTGACTCGCGGAAGGAAGTCTTTTCGACACACTTGCTGTACAGGAAGAGAATCAGTTGTTGTCCTTGGATGGTCGTTCTTGCTTGCAAGTCGTAATAGCCTTCCTTGGTCCATTCCCTCCACAGGTGCATTCTACTCACTCTTTCTGATCCTCGGCTACTTATTTGTATCTTCTCACATGCTTAGTCCCTAAATATATTTTAGTGTATTTAGATTCATCGTGTTAACTACTTCATTTTTATATTTTTTTTCTCGGTTCTGCCGCAAAGGATGTACCGCCATGATATTTTAACTTTCTCCTTTGATGACAGATATTTGTTCCTCCATGTAACCTTTTTTCAGACATCCAGATACCATTTCTTTTGAACAAAGCGTAGAAATAATTAAAATGCGTCACTGTGTAAATTGAAAATAGTGCAGAAGAATGGAGGTTCTTGTAGAGCTTGTGAAAGTGCTGTAACAAAGAGAAAACAAAGTAAATGTATGTAATGGATTTAAGCTGACTCAACTGCAGCAAAATGTTTGTTGCATTTCTTGTCTCCCTCTACCATTAACCGCTTGTTGTTCCCTATCCTATTCTTCTGATTTTTAAAATTTTATTTCATGCAATTGCATTCTACTTGGTAAGTCTGCGTTTCACTTAGTGAAGTAAGTTCATTCAGCCATTGCACGCTGAAGAGAAGCAGGTCCCTCCCCACTTGAATTTCTAGAGACCTGTGCCAAAACAGGCGGGTCTCTCTAGCACTGAACCACTTGCAGGCGGAATTAAGCAACAGAGCTTACCCCCTCCTCCGTGATAGTTGCAACTTCCCATTCTCCCTCTACCAACTTGCACCGTAGTAATTACAGGGGTATTCTTAGTGCACAGCAAACAGTATGTGCATGCAATGCTTTTTTTTCATGTACATCTGTTTAAGTATTTCTTATTAACTGAAGTTGCTCCAACGTAGATAACGTTTCTTAAGCACTGTGGTTACTTGGTCTTGCAATTATTAATGTAAACCTTACGACTTTTCCGATGAAACTGAAACAAGCCAAGGTAATCCATAAAGATCATGTTTTTATTACTAATGACATCACAGTCATATATTCTATCTACCGAGTAATCCAGGAAATAACGACGTTTAGCTTTAATATATTCAGAAAGATGCTTAATTAAAAAGAATTTAAGCTTATTTTACTTCTTGCATAATCACCTCCGTTATTTAAGCATTAGAAATATTGGAATAAGCTTTAGAATGCTCGTGCTGTAGTGGCCTGTCCCCCCTGTCTTATTTTACTTTTGAAGTAAACTATGCTAAGGAATTTTACGCTCGAAAGAATCCATCGCCCTTCGTCAGGTTTGAACCCTCGACCTCGGGAACTAGAGGCTAGCATGGTAACCACTACACCACGGAGGACGACCCTAAGGGGTCCAAATCGTGTGTGGGTCCCTCCATGTTTGTAGCATAAGTTAAGCGCCTCCATTTCCGATTGTTCATCTGTAACAGCAGATTATGGGTGATGGTTTGAAACCCCGCACAAACTGCATTTTTCAGTTACTCAACGTTTACTTATCGGCGTTATCTCACATCTCCTTTCACAATACTCCACAGTGCATTATGTGTGGTGAGGTCAGGACTTTTTGGAGGCCAAGGTAATGGAGCCGGATATTGTTCTGAGCCACGTCCAATCCAGTGATTTGGAAAAATTTCGTCCAGGCATTGGCGGGCGCGGACGGCGGAATGTTCTGGTGCCCCCTCATGTTGAAAGAAGACGATGTCGACAATTGCTCGTGTCGTCAATTCTGGAAGTATCCACTCTTCCATCATTTTCAAATAAGTGTGTTGATTGACAGGGCCATCGAAGAAATAGGGACCCAGCAGGTGATCCGCTGTCATCCCTGCTCAAACTATAATATTAAGCGGATTATTCCGAATCTCTTCATAAAAGTGAGGATTGTCTTTCGCCCAGAAAAACACATTACGGTTACGAGAGCTGCAATAAACCGCGTACTCGTCAGAAACCATGACATTATTTTTGTCGTTTGCACTCTGAAAGGTTTCAAGCATTAACTGACATGCATGTACACGTCGATCCAGGTCTGACAATTCATTAACAGTGATTGGACGAAAACATCTCAGTTTTAAATCTTTCTTTATGTGGTTTCGCATTGTCGATGTCGGAATGCCCAACTCTGCAGAACGTTTGGTAACGATTTCCTCGGGAATGTTCAATTGATGCTTCCACAGCAGCACAAGTTTCTACTCGAGTGCTCGGTCGCCCAATGCGTTGCGCATCCAGAACACTTCCCGTGGCGAAAGTCTTTTTCTCCCACTGCAATAACGTTGGATGTGACGGTGGTGCTTTGCCAAAGCATTGCTTGTCCGGTGTTTCGGCGTTCGTGAACCCACACAGAAGCCACCAAACGCTCTTCCACACTAAAAAGACTTGTATCAGTCAAAACTTTACCAGCCATTTTGAGCAAGTATTGTTGCGTATTGCTTCCGATATCACTATCGGCATTGTTATATCTACCGACCTTATCGATAATCGATTACGCATTCGATAATTCGTATTCTTGTTACACATTTCCTTCGTTTGCTTCATAGAGCTGGACTAAGGCAGTGTAAAGGAACTTTCCGCTCACCCTGTACAATTTCATTGCTCGCTTGATTCTTCAATTGATCTGTGATGAGCAGGCAGAGGGGTTTTAGTAAATAAACAGAGTAGTCTTGTTACTGTACGGAATATAGGTGAAGTCAGGTACTGTGACGGGCACACTCCTCTCCTTTCCTTCACACTCCTCTCCTTTCCGTTTTCGTTGCGACTGTTCCCTTTATTTGATGCATACAGACCAGCGGAGAACGTGGTAATATGCCTAAAGCAAAGAATTATCACACAGCAAAGACATTATCACAATTAGCATCGTTTATGGCGGAATTTGGCAGGGTAAACTTCAGCTCAAATAGCGAAACCATTAGATGTAACATAGTCGCATAGAGCTCAAAGGACGTTTAAAAATCATATTAAACAAGATGCCACGTTAATACATTAAGCACGTCCAGCACATGGTCGTTACCGAATTGCGGAAGAAATTAAGAGACTGTTTTCCGGATGTTGATCCTTTTATAGTCAATGCGATATTTCGCAAGGCACCCTCAAGAATCAAAATATTTAAGGGGATGAAATTTGGAATCCCCTTGGCTCCACAACCAATTATAACTCGGTGGGGTCATGGCTAGGGGCTGTAGTATACTAAGTTAAATATTACAACAAAATTGTTAATGTGATTAATGTCTTTGCTCCTATATGTTCAGTGAAGGAAATAATTTCACCAGCTTAGTTTTAGGATTTTTCATATATTCAGAATCATTTCAGTAATGTTGCAACTACAATAACATATGTATTGGCAAGCACAGACACTAAAAATACCAGACGCTCTTGAGGCAATAGAACAGGGTTCAGAAATACAGAGTAAGGTATAAAGCTGGAACTTTATAGAAAGGGTGACAAAGAAACTTAAAAGCATTGTAGAGAAGAATTCAGAGTACGCAGAAATGTTTAAAACGAGGGACGCTAGTCGCATTGGTTTCTTGTTCAATGTATTTCGAAAATGCATTATTGCGCCTTGTAAAACTAACAATGAAACAGCAAAGTCAATGTAACTCAGATTTCTGTACATTAATAACTTAATCATTTAATGAAGTAACTTTTTGCACACTACCAATGGCTAAGCATATCTACATTGTTTTGTTGCGATACTCCGAAATCTGATCTACCTGCAGGGTGTAGTGCCTTCAGCTGTTCATATTTCTTTACAGAGATCACTTCAATGCCGCAGTCGCTTCCACCTTCCCTCGTCACCAACCCTCGATGCGTTCTTAATTTGAACCTCTGAGCTCCGCCTGGGTCAAGATTCAACACTGGAAGTTTTCTTGTATCCTCCGTATTCACCGGAGCTTGCCCCAAGTGAATTTTACAAGTTCCTCCAACACAAAGGTAAGCGGTTTTAACACCGATGATGAAATAAAATCAGTGAATAGCTGGTTGCGCGCATAGGATCCGACGTGGTACAACACTGGCTTGGTAAAACCTGTGTCACGTCCCCAAAATTGCTTGGAAAAAGCAGAAGAAAATAAGAGAAGGATTGTACAATATAAATACAATTAAATTAGCACGATCAATTGAGTGTATTTTTTTTATAAAATAGGTAAACTTACTTATTGGACGTCCCTCGTATATCACAATATACTTTGAAGAATCATAGAATACACAGTAAAAACATGCTTCGTCTAAAACTCTCATAATACTGAGAAACGATGGTTAGGAAACAATTCTACCTTCAATAGAAGCCCAGCAGCGATCTTCGCGGTCGGAATACATAAAAGGCGTTACTTCCTAAATTACTCTCGTAGCTTGGTTTTGCAGAATGATACACTCAATACATAGGGTCTTTTGTTATTCAGTATTGTAAAATTCCTAAAGGAAAGCAAAATCCCACCTCTATACCAAGCGCTATTAAATTACGTTAAATGGGACAATATAAATCCAGAATTATTTTCCATTCTGTATTTGGTACAGGGTTAGGAGGTATTGGAAAGTTATTTCCTGGTGAGCAGAGCAGAGTGGTGTATTTATTGGTCTTAAACATTTTACATATTAAGACCTATACAACGCACGCGACCTACATTGAGTGACTTGGTATTAAAAAGCATTAAAATATTAAAAACTGCGCAGGATACAATAAAACGGTAATAGAATTTTTCTTTTAGTACCAGAGTTGTATCTTTAAAACTAAGGATATTCCCTCTAAATTCAGTACTTCAAAAATATATCAAGCATTGGGAAATTAAAACCAGAGCAACAATTTATCTGTAATAGTTTAGTGCTCTCAGAACTTTGAAACAAATAGTGTGTTTCGAGGTATACATTTTTCATGCAGTAATATTTTGTCCATCACTTATGGTTTATCAGTTATACAAAAGTCATTCAAATGAACAGTTTTTCTCGAGGTATTGGAAAAGGATTCAAAATATGCATTTAAGTAGTAATAAAAATATTCTTAACATAGGGCATAAACACAACATCCTTGAAGCCATTTTGTAGAAAATATAAACCTTACTGAAAACTTTCAATAAGGTTAGCAAAGAATAACGGACGATACTCCTTAAAATATTTGTTTCGCATCTTTGGAAGATGTTGGACTTAAATAACAGGTTTTTTATCAAATACTTCATTTTGTTATGTTGTTTAAGAATACACTCGCAGGGCCATTTTGCTTTTTGCGTTTTGTGGGCCTTGAAGTATGTATTTCGGTTAAATTTCCATGTCGACTTTTTGGTGGAATACAATACTTCCTCTACTTAGCGTAGCTGTATGGTATGGAAAGCAAATTATGTGAAAAGTTCTTGTACAAATCTAAAAAATGTGATTACAGCTTTGTGAAATTCTAAATTCTAAATTCTATTGCGACACATAATTCTCAGTGAGTAAATCTGTCGCTTACCCTGAATTCCAATACAGAAATGAAGTCTTGTAGGTAATGGAAGCAAACTCAGGTCAGTTTTAACTAAGATTCGGCTATAAGGTTAATTGCCATGGAGGGATAGGTCTATTGCACTTCAGAATTAGAGCTGTGTACATATTTAATGCTACGTTTGTAATTTTATTTCAGTTTAATTGCTATTCATTTTCGGTTTGCGCACTATTCAATAATGGCCTTGTTAGCTCGCTGTCTTTTTTCCCCTATTATTTTAGTATGCACTAACCAATATAGATACTTACATCACTCTTAATGTAACATTCCAGGTACAGGAAAAGCATGTTTGGTTTATTGGACATATGATTAATTATATCATATAAAAATGTTAGCACGCTTATAAGCGATCAGTAATTTATATAAAGTATATATTACAGCAATTGTATTATGTATGGTTATTGTATATATGGGTAAAATATCATGTGAATGTATTTCTTAGTATAGAAAAGTAAGAGCTGTGAAGATAGAAGTAAGTTGGTTTGTTGTAGCAAACAGTGTCATAAAGTGGAAAAACAGAGGGTGGCTAACAAAAGGTTGTAATCTTGGCAGAAAATAAGTTAGAAGGCTACAGGAGGATACCAACAGTCGATGGAAAAATACTGATGTAAAGTCAAAAAGTTTTTAAACAGTCACGTGGGTGCAAAATGCCAATGAAAGTCACACTAAAAGTGTTCTGCTAGAGAAGGTATAGCCAGTCAGAAAATAGAAACATTAAATTTAAAACTTTTAAGCGGTGGGCGCTAGAGGTAGCGTGCCCAAGCCAAGTCAGTTTAGTAGATGAAGCTCAGAGTGTGCAGATGTGAAACATTAGTGCAATGCGGAGGAGATAAATTTGACCTTTAAAAAATGTAGTTAGGAACAGATAATTACCGCAATTTCATTTAATATTCACCGTGATATTGTAGGGTATGTCTGTGTATTGTTGCGTCGGACACATTACTGTGTATAATATTGTTGAGCTAATTGTTGTGTTTGTGTGTTAAGTTCTTGTCCGGCGCGGCAATTCCATCTTCCTAGTTGGGGAATGAAGGCAAGTCGAGGGAATAGCCTCTTTGTGTGTGGCTTGGATTCACTTGTAGCCAAGAGTCTAATGTAGGTCTTCAAAGGGATTGGTTGTGTGCGTGTGAGGGAGTGTATGCGTCTGGCATCCCCCCCAGTGTTCTTCTGTAACCTTTTGTGTGTAATGTAGGGCAGCTTACTTATTATAATAAATCAGAGGTAAATTTAAGTGTGTTTAATGTTCTAAAGATCCCACGCCCGCTTAGTTTGTGCCGTAAGTTCTGGTATCTCTCGTGTGCCTCTGAGTTACGTCCTCAATGTTTATGCTGGGGTAACTAAATTTAATGTTTTTCGCAGTAACCTGTCGTGTTATATTTTTTTTGCTGAGCGCTTGTTATTGTTTTACTATTTTGAATTTTGGGTTCTTTGTCCTCCGGCTAGCTATTATTACTCAGTCGAGCAAATATCTCTTGAACAGGGTGTGTAAACGGATAGGAGTTGTTACTAAAAGATAACACTGATAAAAGAATTTGTTTTTACACTTTTATTGCCATCACACTTAATTTCACATATTTAATCTTGATACACGCCTGACTGAAACTGTTATATTTTCGAATGTAACTACAATCACTTATTTGCCGCGCACTATTAATTCGCGTATTTCACATTTTGTAACTAACTTTACGACGCGAGAGATTCTGCAGAATTGCGTAATGTGTACCTCGTGAATGCTTCCTTAGAACTACCTGACGTGTAACTCGCGAGAGAGATTTCTTAGACCTGCGCGACGTGTAACTCGTGAATGATTCTGTTGAACTGCGCGATACTTGCCTCTGGCTCAAGAATTTATGCTTCCTCACCCCAATATGCCTAAACATTATAATAGAGCTGCTATTGGTTAATAAATCGCGCCAACATTAGCGTCTATTTTATAAGCCAACCAAATTACAAACACACATGCTCTAGGGAAGATATTCCCTCCATTTCTAAAGAAAGGCGGCGCTACCCTGACGTCATTTTTTGTCTCTTCTAATTGATAAACAACTCACCCCCTCGCTTCATTGTTACCCACTCCTATTGTCAGTTTCATTGAGGCCGTGTAAACTTATTTCCTAACAATGCTTATAGCTAACAAACATCTAAAATCATTGTCATACAATAATGTTAATTTACACTACAATCACTCTGGCATTCACAGTGTTGTGATATAAAATACTGCCTCATATTTTAGCTGCAAACCTTTTGGCCTCACCCCGGTGTTTAACAATATAAATTTGTATAATTTATAATTTTTAACCCGAAATAAGAACTTAAAAATTTTCTGTAAACCACAGTTCGTTGGCACACATATAGAACCGAATATCTTACAGCTCCATACGTAAATACTTCGGTAATATGTGTCATTTGATACATTATTTAACTGCCTTCAAGAATTAAAACAGAAGTGAGAATTTAAACTATAACTTGTGGAAAGTGTATGAAACTATTCTACAGCTATACCAACCTTATTAAGGGATACTTTCTCTACCAAATATAACTGACGCAGACGGGACATAGTTTAAATTAAATCATAATTAATTAAAATTCAAGAATTACTACACGTAAAGTTTATTATGAACATCCAGACACACGAGACACTACCGCACAGGATGCCTCTGTCCAATATTCATCTCGTAATTGTATGAAGGAGCGTTGTGAAGAGTTTGTTTTAACTCTGGAACATATGGGGCTCGAGCCCATGATATCGGAGTACGAAACCATGTCGCCGTGGTCGCGCGTAACTTAACACAAATTAAAATATAGAGAGGTAGAGCTTTTGTAATGCCTGTAATGAATTAATGCAATAGCATGTTCACAATGCACTTTGTATTGCCAGTTGTCAGTAGTGTAAAGCTTTCCATTAGAGTGTATAATTAGGTCAATAAATCTAATCTGCCGCGTCACGCATGAACAGTGCGGTCGGTGCTGCTCTGAAACGTTTAGAGCCAATACCACTTTGTAAAGGCTTTCACATTTCAAACAGCCCGTACATAACTCGTCACGGCTGGCAAACTTCCACTCAAGATTTTTATTTAAATAGTCGTTACAGCGGAGGACATAGTGAAAACCAGAGTGAGCAGCCACCTGGAGGAATGCCGTTCTTTATTACTCTATCCCCCGCTTAGCGAGGCAGAGTAAATATTCTATTGATATTAAAAAATTCAACTGCGCTGTTTCACCACAAATACACATTTTGAGCTCCCTGAATGCAAAACCGCATTTTTGGAATTGTATGTGCTTGGGCGACGGCAATTTAGAAGGGAACAAAAAGTCTAATGACTTCCACTCATAACACTTTGTCCGTTCATTACAGTTTATTGCTTCTCTGCTGCTTACTGTCTGCCTACTGCAGTTTATCACTTTTCTACTGCTTATTGTCTGTCCACAATATTTTATCGGTATCTCTAACGCTTATTGTCTGCCCAATAGTTTATTATTTTATCTACTGCTTACTGCCAGCACATTATAGTTTATAACTTCCTCTACTGCTTACGGTATGCACACTATACTTTATAAATTTCTCTACTGCTTACTGTCCATTTTACTACTTTCTCTACTGCTTACTGTCGGCATATTATTTATTACTTTCTCTTTACAGTCTGCCCACTGTATATTATTACTTTCTCCGCTGCTTACAATCTGATCACCGTATTTTATTACTTTCTCTACTGCTTACTGTCTGCCAACTATATTATATAAAGTTCTCTACTATTTTTTGTCTGCATACCATAGTTTATTTCTTTCTTTATTGTTTACTGCCAGCAAATTATAGTGTATAACTTTTTCTACTGCTTACTGTCTGCATACCATAGTTCATTCCTTTCTTTATTGTTTACTGTCTGCACAATATATTATATAACTTTCTCTAATGTTTGCTGTCTTCACGTTATAGTTTATTACTTTCTCTACTGTGTACTGTCTGCACAATATAGTCTATTACCTTCTCTACTGTTCACTGTCTGGACATTATAGTTGATTACTTTCTCTATTGTTTACTGTCTGCACATTGTCTGCACAATATGGTTTATAATTTTCTCTACAGCTTACTGCCTGCACAATATAGTTTATTACTCTCTCTACTGTTTCCTGTCTGCACAGTATTCTTTATTACTTTCTCTACTGATTGCTGTCTAAACAGTATACTTTATTACTTTCTCTACTGTTTACTGCCTGCACAGTATACTTTATTACTTTGTCTACTGATTGCTGTCTGCACAGTATAGTTTATTACTTTGTCTACTGATTGCTGTCTGCACAGTATAGTTTATTACTTTCTCTACTGATTGCTGTCTGCACAGTATAGTTTATTACTTTCTCTACTGATAGCTGTCTGCACAGTATACTTTATTACTCTCTCTACTGATTATTGTCTGCACATTATAGTTTACTGCTTTCTCTACTAATAGCTGTATGTACAGTATACTTCATTGCTTTCTCTACTGATTGCTGTCTGCACAATATATTTTATTACTCTCTCTAATTTTTACTGTCTGCACAGTATAGTTTATTAGTTTCTCTACTGATTGCGGTTGCACAGAATACTTTATTTCTTTTTGTACTGATTGCTGTCTGCACAGTATACTTTATTACTTTCTCTACTGTTTACTGCCTGCACATTATAGTTTATTACTTTCTCTACTGATTGCTGTCTGAACAGTATAGTTTATTACTCTCTCTACTGTTTACTGTCTTCACAGTATAGTTTATTACTATCTCTAATGATTGCTGTCTGCACAGTATATTTTATTACTCTCTCTACTGATTGCTGTCTGCACAGTACACTTTATTACTTTCTGTACTGATTGCTGTCTGCACAGTATACTTTATAACTTTCTCTACTGATTGCTGTGTGCACAGTATACTTTACTACTTTCTCTACTGATTGCTGTATGCACAGTATAGTTTATTATTTTCTCTACTGATTGCTGTCTGCACAGTATACTTTATTACTTTGTCTACTGATTTGTTGCTGCACAGTATAGTTTATTACTCTCTCTACTGATTGCTGTCTGCACAGTATAGTTTATTACTCACTCCACTGTTTACTGTCCGCACAGTATACTTTATTACTTTCTCTACTGATTGCTGTCTGCACAGAATATTTTATTACTCTCTCTACTGTTTACTGTCTGCACAGTATAGTTTATTACTCTCTCTAATGATTGCTGTCTGCACAGTATAGTTTACTACTTTCTCTACTCATTGCTGTCTGCACAGTATAGTATATTACTTTCTCTACTGATTACTGTGTGCATAGTATACTTTATTACTCTCTCTACTGTTTACTGTCTGGACAGTATAGTTTATCACTTTCTCTACTGTTTACTGCCTGCACAGTATAGTTTATTACTTTCTCTACCGTTTACTGTCTGCACAGTATACTTTATTACTTTCTCTACCGTTTACTGTCTGTACATTATAGTTTATTACTTTCTCTACTGATTGCTGTCTGCACAGTATGGTTTATTACTCTCTCTACTGATTGCTGTCTGCACAGTATGGTTTATTACTATCTCTACTGATTATTGTCTGCACAGTATACTTTATTACTCTCTCTACTGGTTGCTGTCTGCACAGTATGGTTTATTGCTATCTCTACTGATTATTGTCTACACAGTATACTTTATTACTTTCTCTACTGTTTACTGCCTGCACAGTATACTTTATTACTTTGTCTACTGATTGCTGTCTGCACAGTATAGTTTATTACTTTGTCTACTGATTGCTGTCTGCACAGTATAGTTTATTACTTTCTCTACTGATTGCTGTCTGCACAGTATAGTTTATTAATTCCTCTACTGATTGCTGTCTGCACAGTACACTTTATTACTTTCTCTACTGATTGCTGTCTAAACAGTATACTTTATTACTTTCTCTACTGTTTACTGCCTGCACAGTATACTTTATTACTTTGTCTACTGATTGCTGTCTGCACAGTATAGTTTATTACTTTGTCTACTGATTGCTGTCTGCACAGTATAGTTTATTACTTTCTCTACTGATTGCTGTCTGCACAGTATAGCTTATTACTTTCTCTACTGATAGCTGTCTGCACAGTATACTTTATTACTCTGTCTACTGATTATTGTCTGCACATTATAGTTTACTGCTTTCTCTACTAATAGCTGTATGTACAGTATACTTCATTGCTTTCTATACTGATTGCTGTCTGCACAATATATTTTATTACTCTCTCTACTTTTTACTGTCTGCACAGTATAGTTTATTAGTTTCTCTACTGATTGCGGTTGCACAGAATACTTTATTTCTTTTTGTACTGATTGCTGTCTGCACAGTATACTTTATTACTTTCTCTACTGTTTACTGCCTGCACAGTATAGTTTATTACTTTCTCTACTGATTGCTGTCTGAACAGTATAGTTTATTACTCTCTCTACTGTTTACTGTCTTCACAGTATAGTTTATTACTATCTCTAATGATTGCTGTCTGCACAGTATATTTTATTACTCTCTCTACTGATTGCTGTCTGCACAGTACACTTTATTACTTTCTGTACTGATTGCTGTCTGCACAGAATACTTTATAACTTTCTCTACTGATTGCTGTGTGCACAGTATACTTTACTACTTTCTCTACCGATTGCTGTATGCACAGTATAGTTTATTATTTTCTCTACTGATTGCTGTCTGCACAGTATACTTTATTACTTTGTCTACTGATTTGTTGCTGCACAGTATAGTTTATTACTCTCTCTACTGATTGCTGTCTGCACAGTATAGTTTATTACTCACTCCACTGTTTACTGTCTGCACAGTATACTTTATTACTTTGTCTACTGATTGCTGTCTGCACAGAATATTTTATTACTCTCTCTACTGTTTACTGTATGCACAGTATAGTTTATTACTCTCTCTAATGATTGCTGTCTGCACAGTATAGTTTACTACTTTCTCTACTCATTGCTGTCTGCACAGTATAGTATATTACTTTCTCTACTGATTACTGTGTGCATAGTATACTTTATTACTCTCTCTACTGTTTACTGTCTGCACAGTATAGTTTGTCACTTTCTCTACTGTTTACTGCCTGCACAGTATAGTTTATTACTTTCTCTACCGTTTACTGTCTGCACAGTATACTTTATTACTTTCT
Source organism: Deroplatys truncata (assembly GCA_030765065.1). NCBI lineage: Eukaryota > Metazoa > Arthropoda > Insecta > Mantodea > Mantidae > Deroplatys > Deroplatys truncata. The sequence continues at coordinate 149,469,692 of CM060984.1, read as the reverse complement.
CTACCGTTTACTGTCTGTACATTATAGTTTATTACTTTCTCTACTGATTGCTGTCTGCACAGTATGGTTTATTACTCTCTCTACTGATTGCTGTCTGCACATTATGGTTTATTACTATCTCTACTGATTATTGTCTGCACAGTATACTTTATTACTCTCTCTACTGGTTGCTGTCTGCACAGTATGGTTTATTGCTATCTCTACTGATTATTGTCTACACAGTATACTTTATTACTCTCTCTACTGATTGCTGTCTGCATAGTATAGTTTGAGTTTCTCTACTGATTGCTGTCTGCACAGTATACTTTATTACTTTGTCTACTGATTGCTGTCTGCACAGTATAGTTTATTACTCTCTCTACTGATTGCAGTCTGCACAGTATAGTTTACTGCTTTCTCTACTGATTGCTGTCTGTACAGTATACTTTATTGCTTTCTCTACTGATTGCTGTCCGCAAAGTATGGTTTATTACTTTCTCTACCGATTGCTGTCTGCAGAGTATACTTTATTACTTTCTCTACAGATTGCTGTCTGCACAGTATAGTTTATTACTTTCTCTACTGATTGCTGTCTGCACAGTATACTTTATTACTTTCTCTACTGATTGCTGTCTGCACAATATACTTTATCACTCACTCTACTGTTTACTGTCTGCACAGTATACTTTATTACTCTCTCTACTGATTACTGTCTGCACAGTATACTAAATTACTTTCTCTACTGATTCCTGTCTCCACAGCATAGTTTATTACTGTCTCTACTGATTGCTGTCTGCACAGTATATTTTATTACTTTCTCTACTGATTTCTGTCTGCACAGTATAGTTTATTACTCTGTCTACTGATTGCAGTCTGCACAGTATAGCTTATTACTTTCTCTACTGATTACTGTCTGCACAGTATAGTTTATTACTCTCTCTACCGATTGCTGTCTGCACAGTATAGTTTGTTACTCTCTCTACTGATTGCTGTCTGCCCAGTATAGCTTATTACTTTCTCTACTGGTTGCTGTATGCACAGTATAGTTTATTACTTTCTCTACCGATTGCTGTCTGCACAGTATAGTTTATTACTCTCTCTACTGATTACTGTCTGCGCAGTATATTTTATTACTCTCTCTACTGATTACCTTCTGCACAATATATTTTATTACTCTCTCTACTGATTGCTTTCTGCACAGTATAGTTTATTACTCTCGCTACTGATTACTGTCTGCACAGTATAGTTTATTACTCTCTCTCCTGATTGCTGTCTGCACAGTATATTTTATTACTTTCTCTACTGATTACTGTCTGCACAGTATATTTTATTACTTTCTCTACCGATTGCTGTCTGCACAGTATAGTTTGTTAGTTTCTCTACTGATTACTGTCTGCACGGTATACTTTATTACTTTTTCTACTGATTGCTTTCTGCACAGTATAGTTTATTACTTTCTCTACTGATTGCTGTCTGAACTGTATGGTTTATTACTTTCTCTACTGATTGCTGTGTGCACAGTATACTTTACTACTTTCTCTACTGATTGCTGTCTGCACAGTATAGTTTATTATTTTCTCTACTGATTGCTGTCTGCACAGTAAAGTTTATTATTTTCTCTACTGACTGCTGTCTGCACAGTATACTTTATTACTTTGTCTACTGATTTGTTGCTGCACAGTATAGTTTATTACTCTCTCTACTGATTGCTGTCTGCACAGAATATTTTATTACTCTCTCTACTGTTTACTGTCTGCACAGTATAGTTTATAACTCTCTCTACTGATTGCTGTCTGCACATTATAGTTTACTACTTTCTCTACTGATTGCAGTCTGCACAGTATAGTTTATTACTTTCTCTACTCATTGCTGTCTGCACAGTATAGTATAGTACTTTCTCTACTGATTACTGTGTGCATAGTATACTTTATTACTCTCTCTACTGTTTACTGTATGCACAGTATAGTTTATCACTTTCTCTACTGTTTACTGTCTGCACAGTATAGTTTATTACTTTCTCTACTGTTTACTGTCTGCACAGTATACTTTATTACTTTCTCTACTGTTTACTGTCTGTACAGTATAGTTTATTACTTTCTCTACAGATTGCTGTCTGCACAGTACACTTTATTATTCTCTCTACTGATTGCTGTCTGCACTGTATAGTTTATTAGTTTCTCTACTGATTGCTGTCTGCACAGTATTCTTTATTAATCTCTCTACTGTTTACTGTCTGCACAGTATACTTTATTACTTTCTCTACTGATTGCTGTCTGCACAGAATATTTTATTACTCTCTCTACTGTTTACTTTCTGCACAGTATAGTTTATTACTCTCTCTACTGATTGCTGTCTGGACAGTATAGTTTACTACTTTCTCTACTGATTGCAGTCTGCACAGTATACCTTATTACTTTCTCTACTCATTGCTGTCTGCACAGTATAGTATATTACTTTCTCTACTGATTACTGTGTGCATAGTATACTTTACTACTCTCTCTACTGTTTACTGTCTGCACAGTATAGTTTATCACTTTCTCTACTGTTTACTGTCTGCACAGTATAGTTTATCACTTTCTCTACTGTTTACTTTCTGCACAGTATAGTTTATTACTTTCTCTACTGTTTACTATCTGCGCAGTATACTTTATTACTTTCTCTACTGTTTACTGTCTGTACATTATAGTTTATTACTTTCTCTACTGATTGCTGTCTGCACAGTATGGTTTATTACTCTCTCTACTGATTGCTGTCTGCACAGAATGGTTTATTACTATCTCTACTGATTATTGTCTGCACAAGTACACTTTATTACTCTCTCTACTGATTGCTGTCTGCATAGTATAGTTTGAGTTTCTCTGCTGATTGCTGTCTGCACAGTATACTTTATTACTCTCTCTACTGATTGCTGTCTGCACAGTATAGTTTATTACTTTCTCTACTGATTGCTGTCTGCACAGTATAGTTTATTACTTTCTCTACTGTTTACTGTCTGCACAGTATACTTTATTACTTTCTCTACTGTTTACTGTCTGCACAGTATAGTTTATTACTTTCTCAACTGATTGCCGTCTGCACAGTATACTTTATTACTCTCTCTACTGATTGCTGTCTGCACAGTATAGTTTATTAGTTTCTCTACTGATTGCTGTCTGCACTGTATAGTTTATTACTTTCTCTACTGATTACTGTCTGCACAGTATTCTTTATTAATCTCTCTACTGATTGCTGTCTGCACAGTATACTTTATTACTTTGTCTACTGATTGCTGTCTGCACAGTATAGTTTATTACTCTCTCTACTGATTGCAGTCTGCACAGTATAGTTTACTACTTTCTCTACTGATTGCTGTCTGTACAGTATACTTTATTGCTTTCTCTACTGATTGCTGTCCGCAAAGTATGGTTTATTACTTTCTCTACCGATTGCTGTCTGCAGAGTATACTTTATTACTTTCTCTACAGATTGCTGTCTGCACAGTATAGTTTATTACTTTCTCTACTGATTGCTGTCTGCACAGTATACTTTATTACTTTCTCTACTGATTGCTGTCTGCACAATATACTTTATCACTCACTCTACTGTTTACTGTCTGCACAGTATACTTTATTACTCTCTCTACTGATTACTGTCTGCACAGTATACTAAATTACTTTCTCTACTAATTCCTGTCTCCACAGCATAGTTTATTACTGTCTCTACTGATTGCTGTCTGCACAGTATAGTTTATTACTCTCTCTACTGATTACTGTCTGCACAGTATATTTTATTACTTTCTCTACTGATTTCTGTCTGCACAGTATAGTTTATTACTCTGTCTACTGATTGCTGTCTGCACAGTATAGCTTATTACTTTCTCTACTGATTGCTGTCTGCACAGTATAGTTTATTACTCTCTCTACTGATTGCTGTCTGCACTGTATGGTTTATTACTTTCTCTACTGATTGCTGTGTGCACAGTATACTTTACTACTTTCTCTACTGATTGCTGTCTGCACAGTATAGTTTATTATTTTCTCTACTGATTGCTGTCTGCACAGTAAAGTTTATTATTTTCTCTACTGACTGCTGTCTGCACAGTATACTTTATTACTTTGTCTACTGATTTGTTGCTGCACAGTATAGTTTATTACTCTCTCTACTGATTGCTGTCTGCACAGTATAGTTTATTACTTTCTCTACTGATTGCTGTCTGCACAGAATATTTTATTACTCTCTCTACTGTTTACTGTCTGCACAGTATAGTTTATAACTCTCTCTACTGATTGCTGTCTGCACATTATAGTTTACTACTTTCTCTACTGATTGCAGTCTGCACAGTATAGTTTATTACTTTCTCTACTCATTGCTGTCTGCACAGTATAGTATAGTACTTTCTCTACTGATTACTGTGTGCATAGTATACTTTATTACTCTCTCTACTGTTTACTGTATGCACAGTATAGTTTATCACTTTCTCTACTGTTTACTGTCTGCACAGTATAGTTTATTACTTTCTCTACTGTTTACTGTCTGCACAGTATACTTTATTACTTTCTCCACTGTTTACTGTCTGTACAGTATAGTTTATTACTTTCTCTACAGATTGCTGTCTGCACAGTACACTTTATTATTCTCTCTACTGATTGCTGTCTGCACTGTATAGTTTATTAGTTTCTCTACTGATTGCTGTCTGCACAGTATTCTTTATTAATCTCTCTACTGTTTACTGTCTGCACAGTATACTTTATTACTTTCTCTACTGATTGCTGTCTGCACAGAATATTTTATTACTCTCTCTACTGTTTACTTTCTGCACAGTATAGTTTATTACTCTCTCTACTGATTGCTGTCTGCACAGTATAGTTTACTACTTTCTCTACTGATTGCAGTCTGCACAGTATACTTTATTACTTTCTCTACTCATTGCTGTCTGCACAGTATAGTATATTACTTTCTCTACTGATTACTGTGTGCATAGTATACTTTACTACTCTCTCTACTGTTTACTGTCTGCACAGTATAGTTTATCACTTTCTCTACTGTTTACTGTCTGCACAGTATAGTTTATCACTTTCTCTACTGTTTACTTTCTGCACAGTATAGTTTATTACTTTCTCTACTGTTTACTATCTGCACAGTATACTTTATTACTTTCTCTACTGTTTTCTGTCTGTACATTATAGTTTATTACTTTCTCTACTGATTGCTGTCTGCACAGTATGGTTTATTACTCTCTCTACTGATTGCTGTCTGCACAGAATGGTTTATTACTATCTCTACTGATTATTGTCTGCACAAGTACACTTTATTACTCTCTCTACTGATTGCTGTCTGCATAGTATAGTTTGAGTTTCTCTGCTGATTGCTGTCTGCACAGTATACTTTATTACTCTCTCTACTGATTGCTGTCTGCACAGTATAGTTTATTACTTTCTCTACTGATTGCTGTCTGCACAGTATAGTTTATTACTTTCTCTACTGTTTACTGTCTGCACAGTATACTTTATTACTTTCTCTACTGTTTACTGTCTGCGCAGTATAGTTTATTACTTTCTCAACTGATTGCCGTCTGCACAGTATACTTTATTACTCTCTCTACTGATTGCTGTCTGCACAGTATAGTTTATTAGTTTCTCTACTGATTGCTGTCTGCACTGTATAGTTTATTACTTTCTCTACTGATTACTGTCTGCACAGTATAGTTTATTACTCTCTCTACTGATTGCTGTCTGCACAGTATAGTTTATTACTCTCTCTACTGATTGCTGTCTGCACAGTATAGCTTATTACTTTCTCTACTGGTTGCAGTCTGCACAGTATAGTTTATTAGTTTCTCTACCGATTGCTGTCTGCACAGTATAGTTTATTACTCTCTCTACTGATTACTGTCTGCGCAGTATATTTAATTACTCTCTCTACTGATTGCCTTCTGCACAATATATTTTATTACTCTCTCTACTGATTGCTTTCTGCACAGTATAGTTTATTACTCTCGCTACTGATTACTGTCTGCACAGTATAGTTTATTACTCTATCTCCTGATTGTTGTCTGCACAGTATATTTTATTACTTTCTCTACTGATTGCTGTCTGCACAGTATACTTCATTACTTTCTCTACTGATTACTGTCTGCACAGTATATTTTATTACTTTCTCTACCGATTGCTGTCTGCAAAGTATAGTTTGTTAGTTTCTCTACTGATTACTGTCTGCACGGTATACTTTATTACTTTTTCTACTGATTGCTTTCTGCACAGTATACTTTACTACTTTCTCTACTGATTGCTGTCTGCACAGTATAGATTATTATTTTCTCTACTGATTGCTGTCTGCACAGTGTAGTTTATTATTTTCTCTACTGATTGCTGTCTGCACAGTATACTTTATTACTTTGTCTACTGATTTGTTGCTGCACAGTATAGTTTATTATTCTCTCTCTACTGATTGCTGTCTGCACAGTATAGTTTAGTACTCACTCCACTGTTTACTGTCTGCGCAGTATACTTTATTACTTTCTCTACTGATTGCTGTCTGCACAGAATATTTTATTATTCTCTCTACTGTTTACTGTCTGCACAGTATAGTTTATTACTCTCTCTACTGATTGATGTCTGCACATTATAGTTTACTACTTTCTCTACTGATTGCAGTCTGCACAGTATAGTTTATTACTTTCTCTACTCATTGCTGTCTGCACAGTATAGTACATTACTTTCTCTACTGATTACTGTGTGCATAGTATACTTTATTACTCTCTTTACTGTTTACTGTATGCACAGTATAGTTTATTACTTCCTCTACTGATTGCTGTCTGCACAGTACACTTTATTACTTTCTCTACTGATTGCTGTCTAAACAGTATACTTTATTACTTTCTCTACTGTTTACTGCCTGCACAGTATACTTTATTACTTTGTCTACTGATTGCTGTCTGCACAGTATAGTTTATTACTTTGTCTACTGATTGCTGTCTGCACAGTATAGTTTATTACTTTCTCTACTGATTGCTGTCTGCACAGTATAGTTTATTACTTTCTCTACTGATAGCTGTCTGCACAGTATACTTTATTACTCTCTCTACTGATTATTGTCTGCACATTATAGTTTACTGCTTTCTCTACTAATAGCTGTATGTACAGTATACTTCATTGCTTTCTCTACTGATTGCTGTCTGCACAATATATTTTATTACTCTCTCTACTTTTTACTGTCTGCACAGTATAGTTTATTAGTTTCTCTACTGATTGCGGTTGCACAGAATACTTTATTTCTTTTTGTACTGATTGCTGTCTGCACAGTATACTTTATTACTTTCTCTACTGTTTACTGCCTGCACATTATAGTTTATTACTTTCTCTACTGATTGCTGTCTGAACAGTATAGTTTATTACTCTCTCTACTGTTTACTGTCTTCACAGTATAGTTTATTATTATCTCTAATGATTGCTGTCTGCACAGTATATTTTATTACTCTCTCTACTAATTGCTGTCTGCACAGTACACTTTATTACTTTCTGTACTGATTGCTGTCTGCACAGAATACTTTATAACTTTCTCTACTGATTGCTGTGTGCACAGTATACTTTACTACTTTCTCTACTGATTGCTGTATGCACAGTATAGTTTATTATTTTCTCTACTGATTGCTGTCTGCACAGTATACTTTATTACTTTGTCTACTGATTTGTTGCTGCACAGTATAGTTTATTACTCTCTCTACTGATTGCTGTCTGCACAGTATAGTTTATTACTCACTCCACTGTTTACTGTCTGCACAGTATACTTTATTACTTTCTCTACTGATTGCTGTCTGCACAGAATATTTTATTACTCTCTCTACTGTTTACTGTCTGCACAGTATAGTTTATTACTCTCTCTAATGATTGCTGTCTGCAAAGTATAGTTTACTACTTTCTCTACTCATTGCTGTGGGCACAGTATAGTACATTACTTTCTCTACTGATTACTGTGTGCATAGTATACTTTATTACTCTCTCTACTGTTTACTGTCTGCACAGTATAGTTTATCACTTTCTCTACTGTTTACTGCCTGCACAGTATAGTTTATTACTTTCTCTACCGTTTACATTCTGCACAGTATACTTTATTACTTTCTCTACCGTTTACTGTCTGTACATTATAGTTTATTACTTTCTCTACTGATTGCTGTCTGCACAGTATGGTTTATTACTCTCTCTACTGATTGCTGTTTGCACATTATGGTTTATTACTATCTCTACTGATTATTGTCTGCACAGTATACTTTATTACTCTCTCTACTGGTTGCTGTCTGCACAGTATGGTTTATTGCTATCTCTACTGATTATTGTCTACACAGTATACTTTATTACTCTCTCTACTGATTGCTGTCTGCATAGTATAGTTTGAGTTTCTCTACTGATTGCTGTCTGCACAGTATACTTTATTACTTTGTCTACTGATTGCTGTCTGCACAGTATAGTTTATTACTCTCTCTACTGATTGCAGTCTCCACAGTATAGTTTACTGCTTTCTCTACTGATTGCTGTCTGTACAGTATACTTTATTGCTTTCTCTACTGATTGCTGTCCGCAAAGTATGGTTTATTACTTTCTCTACCGATTGCTGTCTGCAGAGTATACTTTATTACTTTCTCTACAGATTGCTGTCTGCACAGTATAGTTTATTACTTTCTCTACTGATTGCTGTCTGCACAGTATACTTTATTACTTTCTCTACTGATTGCTGTCTGCACAATATACTTTATCACTCACTCTACTGTTTACTGTCTGCACAGTATACTTTATTACTCTCTCTACTGATTACTGTCTGCACAGTATACAAAATTACTTTCTCTACTGATTCCTGTCTCCACAGCATAGTTTATTACTGTCTCTACTGATTGCTGTCTGCACAGTATATTTTATTACTTTCTCTACTGATTTCTGTCTGCACAGTATAGTTTATTACTCTGTCTACTGATTGCTGTCTGCACAGTATAGCTTATTACTTTCTCTACTGATTACTGTCTGCACAGTATAGTTTATTACTCTCTCTACCGATTGCTGTCTGCACAGTATAGTTTGTTACTCTCTCTACTGATTGCTGTCTGCCCAGTATAGCTTATTACTTTCTCTACTGGTTGCTGTATGCACAGTATAGTTTATTACTTTCTCTACTGATTGCTGTCTGCACAGTATAGTTTATTACTCTCTCTACTGATTACTGTCTGCGCAGTATATTTTATTACTCTCTCTACTGATTGCCTTCTGCACAATATATTTTATTACTCTCTCTACTGATTGCTTTCTGCACAGTATAGTTTATTACTCTCGCTACTGATTACTGTCTGCACAGTATAGTTTATTACTCTCTCTCCTGATTGCTGTCTGCACAGTATATTTTATTACTTTCTCTACTGATTACTGTCTGCACAGTATATTTTATTACTTTCTCTACCGATTGCTGTCTGCACAGTATAGTTTGTTAGTTTCTCTACTGATTACTGTCTGCACGGTATACTTTATTACTTTTTCTACTGATTGCTTTCTGCACAGTATAGTTTATTACTTTCTCTACTGATTGCTGTCTGCACTGTATGGTTTATTACTTTCTCTACTGATTGCTGTGTGCACAGTATACTTTACTACTTTCTCTACTGATTGCTGTCTGCACAGTATAGTTTATTATTTTCTCTACTGATTGCTGTCTGCACAGTAAAGTTTATTATTTTCTCTACTGACTGCTGTCTGCACAGTATACTTTATTACTTTGTCTACTGATTTGTTGCTGCACAGTATAGTTTATTACTCTCTCTACTGATTGCTGTCTGCACAGTATAGTTTATTACTTTCTCTACTGATTGCTGTCTGCACAGAATATTTTATTACTCTCTCTACTGTTTACTGTCTGCACAGTATAGTTTATAACTCTCTCTACTGATTGCTGTCTGCACATTATAGTTTACTACTTTCTCTACTGATTGCAGTCTGCACAGTATAGTTTATTACTTTCTCTACTCATTGCTGTCTGCACAGTATAGTATAGTACTTTCTCTACTGATTACTGTGTGCATAGTATACTTTATTACTCTCTCTACTGTTTACTGTATGCACAGTATAGTTTATCACTTTCTCTACTGTTTACTGTCTGCACAGTATAGTTTATTACTTTCTCTACTGTTTACTGTCTGCACAGTATACTTTATTACTTTCTCTACTGTTTACTGTCTGTACAGTATAGTTTATTACTTTCTCTACAGATTGCTGTCTGCACAGTACACTTTATTATTCTCTCTACTGATTGCTGTCTGCACTGTATAGTTTATTAGTTTCTCTACTGATTGCTGTCTGCACAGTATTCTTTATTAATCTCTCTACTGTTTACTGTCTGCACAGTATACTTTATTACTTTCTCTACTGATTGCTGTCTGCACAGAATATTTTATTACTCTCTCTACTGTTTACTTTCTGCACAGTATAGTTTATTACTCTCTCTACTGATTGCTGTCTGCACAGTATAGTTTACTACTTTCTCTACTGATTGCAGTCTGCACAGTATACTTTATTACTTTCTCTACTCATTGCTGTCTGCACAGTATAGTATATTACTTTCTCTACTGATTACTGTGTGCATAGTATACTTTACTACTTTCTCTACTGTTTACTGTCTGCACAGTATAGTTTATCACTTTCTCTACTGTTTACTGTCTGCACAGTATAGTTTATCACTTTCTCTACTGTTTACTTTCTGCACAGTATAGTTTATTACTTTCTCTACTGTTTACTATCTGCACAGTATACTTTATTACTTTCCCTACTGTTTACTGTCTGTACATTATAGTTTATTACTTTCTCTACTGATTGCTGTCTGCACAGTATGGTTTATTTCTCTCTCTACTGATTGCTGTCTGCACAGAATGGTTTATTACTATCTCTACTGATTATTGTCTGCACAAGTACACCTTATTACTCTCTCTACTGATTGCTGTCTGCATAGTATAGTTTGAGTTTCTCTGCTGATTGCTGTCTGCACAGTATACTTTATTACTCTCTCTACTGATTGCTGTCTGCACAGTATAGTTTATTACTTTCTCTACTGATTGCTGTCTGCACAGTATAGTTTATTACTTTCTCTACTGTTTACTGTCTGCACAGTATACTTTATTACTTTCTCTACTGTTTACTGTCTGCACAGTATAGTTTATTACTTTCTCTACTGATTGCCGTCTGCACAGTATACTTTATTACTCTCTCTACTGATTGCTGTCTGCACAGTATAGTTTATTAGTTTCTCTACCGATTGCTGTCTGCACTGTATAGTTTATTACTTTCTCTACTGATTACTGTCTGCACAGTATTCTTTATTAATCTCTCTACTGATTGCTGTCTGCACAGTATACTTTATTACTTTGTCTACTGATTGCTGTCTGCACAGTATAGTTTATTACTCTCTCTACTGATTGCAGTCTGCACAGTATAGTTTACTACTTTCTCTACTGATTGCTGTCTGTACAGTATACTTTATTGCTTTCTCTACTGATTGCTGTCCGCAAAGTATGGTTTATTACTTTCTCTACCGATTGCTGTCTGCAGAGTATACTTTATTACTTTCTCTACAGATTGCTGTCCGCACAGTATAGTTTATTACTTTCTCTACTGATTGCTGTCTGCACAGTATACTTTATTACTTTCTCTACTGATTGCTGTCTGCACAATATACTTTATCACTCACTCTACTGTTTACTGTCTGCACAGTATACTTTATTACTCTCTCTACTGATTACTGTCTGCACAGTATACTAAATTACTTTCTCTACTGATTCCTGTCTCCACAGCATAGTTTATTACTGTCTCTACTGATTGCTGTCTGCACAGTATAGTTTATTACTCTCTCTACTGATTACTGTCTGCACAGTATATTTTATTACTTTCTCTACTGATTTCTGTCTGCACAGTATAGTTTATTACTCTGTCTACTGATTGCTGTCTGCACAGTATAGCTTATTACTTTCTCTACTGATTGCTGTCTGCACAGTATAGTTTATTACTCTCTCTACTGATTGCTGTCTGCACAGTATAGTTTATTACTCTCTCTACTGATTGCTGTCTGCACAGTATAGCTTATTACTTTCTCTACTGGTTGCAGTCTGCACAGTATAGTTAATTACTTTCTCTACCGATTGCTGTCTGCACAGTATAGTTTATTACTCTCTCTACTGATTACTGTCTGCGCAGTATATTTAATTACTCTCTCTACTGATTGCCTTCTGCACAATATATTTTATTACTCTCTCTACTGATTGCTTTCTGCACAGTATAATTTATTACTCTCGCTACTGATTACTGTCTGCACAGTATAGTTTATTACTCTCTCTCCTGATTGTTGTCTGCACAGTATATTTTATTACTTTCTCTACTGATTGCTGTCTGCACAGTATACTTCATTACTTTCTCTACTGATTACTGTCTGCACAGTATATTTTATTACTTTCTCTACCGATTGCTGTCTGCAAAGTATAGTTTGTTAGTTTCTCTACTGATTACTGTCTGCACGGTATACTTTATTACTTTTTCTACTGATTGCTTTCTGCACAGTATACTTTACTACTTTCTCTACTGATTGCTGTCTGCACAGTATAGATTATTATTTTCTCTACTGATTGCTGTCTGCACAGTGTAGTTTATTATTTTCTCTACTGATTGCTGTCTGCACAGTATACTTTATTACTTTGTCTACTGATTTGTTGCTGCACAGTATAGTTTATTATTCTCTCTCTACTGATTGCTGTCTGCACAGTATAGTTTAGTACTCACTCCACTGTTTACTGTCTGCGCAGTATACTTTATTACTTTCTCTACTGATTGCTGTCTGCACAGAATATTTTATTACTCTCTCTACTGTTTACTGTCTGCACAGTATAGTTTATTACTCTCTCTACTGATTGCTGTCTGCACATTATAGTTTACTACTTTCTCTACTCATTGCAGTCTGCACAGTATAGTTTATTACTTTCTCTACTCATTGCTGTCTGCACAGTATAGTACATTACTTTCTCTACTGATTACTGTGTGCATAGTATACTTTATTACTCTCTCTACTGTTTACTGTATGCACAGTATAGTTTATTACTTCCTCTACTGATTGCTGTCTGCACAGTACACTTTATTACTCTCTCTACTGATTGCTGTCTGCACTGTATAGTTTATTAGTTTCTCTACTGATTGCTGTCTGCACAGTATTCTTTATTAATCTCTCTACTGTTTGCTGTCTGCACAGTATGGTTTATTACTCTCTCTACTGATTGCTGTCTGCACAGTATAGTTTATTACTATCTCTACTGATTAATGTCTGCACAGTACACTTTATTACTCTCTCTACTGATTGCTGTCTGCACTGTATAGTTTATTACTTTCTCTACTGTTTACTGTCTGCAGAGTATACTTTATTACTTTCTCTACTGTTTACTGTCTGCACAGTATAGTTTATTACTTTCTCTACTGATTGCCGTCTGCACAGTATACTTTATTACTCTCTCTACTGATTGCTGTCTGCACAGTATAGTTTATTAGTTTCTCTACTGATTGCTGTCTGCACTGTATAGTTTATTACTTTCTCTACTGCTTACTGTCTGCACGTATTCTTTATTAATCTCTCTACTGATTGCTGTCTGCACAGTATACTTTATTACTTTGTCTACTGATTGCTGTCTGCACAGTATAGTTTATTACTCTCTCTACTGATTGCTGTCTGCACAGTATAGTTTACTGCTTTCTCTACTGATTGCTGTCCTCAAAGTATGGTTTATTGCTTTCTCTACTGATTGCTGTCCGCAAAGTTTGGTTTATTACTTTCTCTACCGATTGCTGTCTGCAGAGTATACATTATTACTTTCTCTACAGATTGCTGTCTGCACAGTATAGTTTATTACTTTCTTTACTGATTGCTGTCTGCAGAGTATACTTTATTACTTTCTCTACTGATTGCTGTCTGCACAATATACTTTATCACTCACTCTACTGTTTACTGTCTGCACAGTATACTTTATTACTCTCTCTACTGATTACTGTCTGCACAGTATACTTTATTACTTTCTCTACTGATTCCTGTCTCCACAGCATAGTTTATTACTGTCTCTACTGATTGCTGTCTGCACAGTATAGTTTATTACTCTCTCTACTGATTACTGTCTTCACAGTATATTTTATTACTTTCTCTACTGATTTCTGTCTGCACAGTATAGTTTATTACTCTGTCTACTGATTGCTGTGTGCACAGTATAGCTTATTACTTTCTCTACTGATTGCTGTCTGCACAGTGTAGTTTATTACTCTCTCTACTGAATGATGTCTGCACAGTATAGTTTATTACTCTCTCTGATTGCTGTCTGCACAGTATAGCTTATTACTTTCTCTACTGGTTGCTGTATGCTCAGTATAGTTTATTACTTTCTCTACTGATTGCTGTCTGCACAGTATAGTTTATTAGTCTCTCTACTGATTACTGTCTGCGCAGTATACTTTATTACTCTCTCTACTGATTGCCTTCTGCACAATATATTTTATTACTCTCTCTACTGATTGCTTTCTGCACAGTATAGTTTATTACTCTCGCTACTGATTACTGTCTGCACAGTATAGCTTATTACTCTCTCTCCTGATTGTTGTCTGCACAGTATATTTTATTACTTTCTCTACTGATTGCTGTCTGCACAGTATACTTCATTACTTTCTCTACTGATTACTGTCTGCACAGTATATTTTATTGCTTTCTCTACCGATTGCTGTCTGCACAGTTTAGTTTGTTAGTTTCTCTACTGATTACTGTCTGCACGGTATACTTTATTACTTTTTCTACTGATTGCTTTCTGCACAGTATAGTTTATTATTTTCTCTACTGATTGCTGTCTGCACAGTATAGGTTATTACTTTCTCTACTGATTGCTGTCTGCACAGTATAGTTTATTGGTTTCTCTACTGATTGCTGTCTGCACAGTATGCTCTATTACTTTCTCCGAAGCGTTACTGTCTGCCCACTATATTTTATAACTTGCTCTGCAGCTTACGGTCTGGACATTATAGTTTATTACTTTCTCTAGTGTTTACTGTCTGCACAATATACTTTATTGCTTTCTCTACTGGTTACTGTGCACACTATACTTTATTACTTTCTCTACTGCTTACTGTCTGCACAATATGCTTTATTACTTTTTTTACTGCTTACTGTCTGCATACTATGGTTTATTACTTTCTCTACTGCTTACTGTCTGCACACTATAGTTTATTACTTTCTTTACTGTTTACTGTCTGCACAATATTGTTTATTACTTTCTATATTGTTTACCGTCTGCCTGCTATAGTTTAGTACTTTCTCTTTTGTTTAATTTCTGCCTTCTAGAATTTAATATCTTTCTATATTATTTACTGTCTGCCTGCTACGTTTTAATACTTTCTGTATTTTTTCATGTCTATACCCTGCAGTTTAATTTTTACTCTAGTTTTTACTGTCTGTCTGTTAAAGTTTGTTACTTTCTCTAATGCTTACCTATCGAGCGAGATGGCTCCGCGGTAATGTGCGTGCCTTGCATTTGGGATATCCCGGATTCCATTTCCAATGAAATGAATTGAGTTTTATTTACGTAAGGGCTTTAACTACTATCGTTTTTCGTGTCGTATTATGTATTAGGCGTGAAAGACCGTAAGTTGTGCTCTTAGACCACTTATCATGATTTTGAATGTGATAACTGCATTAAATAAAATGTCACTCACATGACTTTCTCTTCTCTTGTACAAACTATTTTTACAAACGCTGATTATCCATAAGCTTCATGTTAATCGAGATATCGAAATGTTAATCTTATTGCTAATTTTCTTCTAGATGCAAGCGGAATTGGTAGGTTTTAAGCGATATTCAAATATATTAATAGCTGGTTGCTATGTGCAGTATTCCATTCTCTTTGCATTACCAGGACAAAAAAATGAATAACGAATTCCCATTTGAGAAAAGTATAAGTATTTGAAAATTTAAGGGAATAACAAGCAGTATCTCGAAAATAGTTCACTCAACAAAAAAATGTATATGACGTAAATTGTGTATTCTAACGCGATCTATATTTTTGTGTAGTGAAAGTTTGTCTATCTCCTATGGTTTACCAGTTATGCAAAAGTCGTTCACAATGAAGAACGATTTTGGATACATTCCCAGAAAATTCGAGATATACATTTCATTTGTCGTGAAAATATCTTAAACATATGATATTCTAATTAAAATGGTTAGCCATTTTTGGAAAATTAAAATTTTCAAAAAAATGTTACAAGTGAAGTATGATCTGGAGTGGTGGAATTTTCTTGAAAACCTTCGTGTCGCAATCTCTGTAAGATAGTGAACCTAAATACCAAGTTTGGTGTTCATCCAACTGTTCGTTTCTGAGTTATGCTGTTCACAGACACACACACGGACATGTTTCCAAAAATGATTTTTTTGGATTCAGGGGGCGTCAAAATATATATATTTCCGGTGAAATCTCTGTATCAAATTTTTAGGTGGAATACAATACTTCCCCTACTTACTATACGTAGTATAGAAAGTAATATCTGATAGGGTACATTTACATGACTTTCTCAACCCTCTATGGTTTATTAATGGGTATCGTTTTAATTGTGATAAACCTTTGCAGAAGAAAGCTGCTTTACACATTTCGTTGTAGATAGAGATGGAACAGCGATAGTCAAATGTTTAAGTACCGGACGAAACATGCTGGCCTTGAAATTCTATACTGTTTCCATGCAATCGTGAGAAACAACTGTAGGTCGACAAAATTTGAAAAGAATCTTAATGTACTGAACAAATGGAACAAATAATGACGGATATCTCGGATATAGTTTAACCTAAAAAGAATTATTTGAAATAAATTGTGTGTGTTAAAGAGATTTTCATGTTTTGTGGAATACGTTTCGTCTATCGCTCAACTTTACCAGTTATACAAACTTACATAATATTCCTTCCGAATGAAGAGATTTTATCAGGCCATTCTCATAAAATTCAAGATTTTCTTTTATTTTTCACATAAATACCTGTAATATATGGTATTTTAATCAAAATAATTTTAGCTGTTTTTTTAGAAAATAAAATTTTTTTTAAAATATTCCATGTAAAGTTTAGTTTGGTATTTATCCTAATTTTCATTCTTGATTATGCTGTTCACGGACACACGGACGCACACACACATGCACGTTTTTCTAAAACGGCTTTTTTTGGATTCATGGGGTCTCAAACATGTACTTCCGGCGAAGTCTCGATATGGAATTATTGGGTGGAATGCAATACTTTCTCTACTTACTCCATACGTGGTAGAGAAAGTAAAGGTACAGGTATTGGATAAAATGCCGTATTTACAATGGTATCCAATATATTGGTATTTACCGCGACACTGTTCCTAGCAATGTGACCTACATACTAATCAATATACATAAGAGTCGTGTATAACACAATGGGCTAAGAGCAGGAACAAATACTGTAAGCTTTATTTCATTCTTTGCATGTGGGCTGTAGGCATAAAAAAACAGGGTACACAAAGCGTTGTAATTTCACAACAGACGGCATGGACAACATTTCTGCCCTCTATGCGGAAGTAGGGGAGTCACATGTAGGCGACTGGCTTCGAAATAAAGCCACGTTGCGTTGATTTGTGTCCTGTAATTAATTTCAATTGGTTTGGTATTTAATCGCTGAATCACGCACGTCCCATCGCGCAGTTTGACTACGGCCTGTCCATGCCATTGCTGGTGTCACAGGTGTGCCAACATTCCACAGCGCTCTTCATGTTCATTTATTTCTGTTTTGCTGGTGCACTCCTGGGTGCTGTAAGAGATACGTGCGAAAAAAGTCAGATTTATTTTAATGTATCCTTTACATTGGATTAATGCGCCAATTTACTCGACACGTAATAGATGGAGTGTGTGTATGTGTGCACGTGCATTTTCCTTTGTATTGTAGATATTATTATTCTGAAAACATAGCTCAAATTGAAGAATTCTATAGTAAATTACGCTCCTGAACTCTTACTTTATTTAATCGTTTACCCAAACCACCATTGTAGAATTGCAATCCACCAAAAACTTCGATATTGGTCCAAAAGAAAAGGAAACAAAGATGCGTTCATTCTGTTTAGTTTTTTTTCAATTCCTATTGCTCTGTATATTCGGCTTTCGTAACCTAATGCAACGAACCACTTATATCCATTTAAATCATTTAAACTTTGCAAGCCTAACTGTGCAATGCCTTTTAGTAAAGAGTTAGCAAGCTCTGTTATGGTGACCTATCATAGTCGTATGACGTAACACCGTTTCAGGGCATCCGTTAGCAAGAGTTGGGAGGTTAGGGAAGGGTGGTCTTCATGTTTTACAACTACATACGTGCAAAGTACACACATGTACCCCTTACTTCTCTAGTCCTTCGTTAAGAGCAGCTTTGCTATATAATTTATATTTAAGGCCAACCTCACATTTTACATTAAAATAATATGGTGTGATTGAGGAGGATTTTCCATAATTATGTGTTTTGTTAACTTCACTTGTTTCTTGTAAAACTACCATAGTTTGTCAATATATAGTGAAAGTGGCACCCCCTTTTACTTTCTCTACAACATGCCTGTAGTTAGAGGAAGTATGGCATTCCACTCGAGGAGTCGATGTTGAGGTTTCACTGGAAATATATGTTTTGAAGGCCTCCCAAATAAGGATTTTTAGAAGTTCTATTTGTCGCGTGTGTGTATGCGTGAACAGCAAATCAAGTATTGATTTTCAAGTTTAGTATTGTCCAAAGATACGATACGATTTTCAAGAAAACCTCTCACCACAGACTAGCATTTATATGAAAAACCTTTCAAAATATTCGAGTTTCTCAAAAATCGCGTTAGCGCTTTTTGTCCAAATATAATATTTAAAGATATTTACATGACAAAATGTATGTATGAATTTTCTGGGAATAACTTCCGAACTTCAGAAGAAATTTTATATAATGTTGTACAGCTGGAAGAGTTTAAGAGATAGACAAAAGGTTACTACACAAATGTAGATCTCTTTAAGGCACACAGTTTATTCCAAGCAACCTTTTGTGTGACCTCAGCCATTTCCAGATATGTTATTGAAAAATTCAAACCAGCAATATTTGTCATCTTTTGCAAGTGCTGTCACTATTCAGTTGTTTCTCGCGACATTTTTGGGATTTCAAGACCAGCATATAGTAGCTCACAAACATCTGGCTGACGATTTGGTTTCTTCTGTCTTCCATGGTCCCTCAATGAAATGTGTAATTAAACTTTTCCTGCAAATATTTATCTTAATTAATATGAAGTAGTGGGGCGGCGTCGTGGCCGAATGGTTAGAACGCTCGCCTCTCACCGAGGTGGCCCGGGTTCAATCACAGGGACCCGCATGTGGGATTTGTGGTGGACAAAGCGGCATCTGGGCGGGTTTTCTCCGGGTTCTCCGGTTTCCCCCGCCATTCATTCCACCACTGCTCCATTATCACCCTTCCTTTCATCCATTTCATTCACATTTCGTTTCATCTACTTCCTTCCTTCCATACCAGGCATCGGGCTGATCACCCATCCTGGATATTCTTCTGATCCATGAGAGTCTATTCCTCGACGAGCCTCTGACCCCAGGCGCCCGCCTGTAAGTCCTGGGGGGTGTAAGTCCTACATATGAGGAGGTTAAACAGATAAAGAAGAAGAATATGAAGTAGTGATTGTAAGTAGAGAAAGTTGTGTGAATGTAACACATTACATTTTTAAATATTACACTAGAATTTTTAAGATCGTAATTACCGAAATGTCGAAGCGGCGTCTGGGCAGGTTTTCTCCGGGTTCTCCGGTTTCCCCCGCCATTCATTCCACCAACTGCTCCATCATCACCTTTCCTTTCATCCATTTCACCAACATTTCGTTTCATCTACTTCCTTCATCCCATACCAGGCATGGGGCTGATCACCCATCCTGGATGCTCTGTCTGATCCATGAGTGTCTGCTCCTCGACGGGCCTCTGACCCCAGGCACCCGCTTGTAAGTCCTGGGGGATGTAAGTCCTACATAAGAGGAGGGTAAACAGATAATGAATGAATGAATTACCGAAATGAGACATAGCCTTAAAATAAATTCAATTAATTTACTAACACTTAAACATTTTATTGCATATTTGAATACACAGAAACTATGCTTATTTTGATGAAATTTTGTTGCAGTTAGTGATTTACATGCAAAAACTATGGAAATCTAGTAGTTTGATGTATTTGATGGTTCTGTGAGTGGAATCGTTTAGCATAGTGGAACGGATATGTATGCAAGTCCACACGGTTTTGCTGTGGACGTGAAATTCACCACATGCACATCAGTTTTGAATGTAACTAATTGTCATTGGACAGTGATGTCATCGGCAGTGTAGAGGGCGCTTTGCAATTAAACGTAAAGTAATGAGAAATACGGTTGGCATGCGTGCACCAGGCCACAGATGCATGTGATATCATTTTCCCTGCTAAGTAAAAAACACTTCAAGTTATGTTTACAACACGGCTCTAACGCGCGTCGACAAATTTACGGCAAGAACTGCTAAGTGAATGTAAAACACGTATCTATACAAAAAGGGGATTAATTGCTTCACATTTTGGTGCAGGAATTATGAAGCATTATGAAGCACTATACGCGTTGTGTACACACAGCTAGTGACCTAATTGAACAAAACGAGAACATGTTTACAGTTGTAGTGAATGTTTGCATAGCGGGATGTTCATTAACGGGAGTACTGCAAAGAGTTTCACGGAGCGTGTCAGTAACATTGTTACGCAGATCTGGGCTTGAAACTATGTTGACTGTTAAATTTATAATAATTTAATAAATAGGACATATTTTGGGTGTGTTTGTGGCTAGGGCAATCTCGATTTTAATAACTCTTTCACATCTGAAAAGCTCTGTTCTTACCGACGCACACAGTCTATAAACCTAGGAATTTGGGAGGAGGACCTGTCATATTTACACCCAATTTCATTTTTTGAGTAGTATGTTTTTGTTTCCCTCTTATGATTTACCAGTAGTAAAAAGTTATACAAAATTCTTTCCAAATGAACAGGACTTCATGGGATATTCTCAGAAAATTTAAGATATACATTTTATTTGTCATGCAATTATATTAAATGTATGATATTTTAATCAAAATATATATACCCATTTTGAGAAAACTAAATATTCTGCAAATTTTTCATTGACAAGTTAGTCTGGAGTGGAGCGATTTTCTTGATAAAAATTTGTGTCTCATCTTTGGAAGATATTGAACTAAAACACCAAGTTTACTATTTAACTGACATTTCGTTTTTGAGATGTATGTGTGGAACTTTTTCCCCAAAACGCTTATTTTGTATTCAAGGGACTTTAAAATATGTATTTCCAGTGAAATCTGGGAATCGAATTTTTGGGTTGAATGCAATGCTGCTTCTACATAGGTCGTTTCAGTGTAATAAGATTTTGTCTGTCTATTACGGCTTTCCAATTATACAAAATTCATTCAGAGTGCAGAGGACTTCACATTTTTTCCCAGAAAATCAAGATATACATTTTATTTGTGATACAGATATGTTTAAACATACAGTACTTTAATAAAGTTAGAGCTATTTTCGAGAAAACAAAATGTAACGAAATTTGTTCCATGTAAAGGGCAGTCGGGATGTGCTTTTTCTTGAAAATCTTTGTGTCGCAGCCTTTGAAGAGGCTAAACTTAAATACAGTTTTGGTATTTAACCGAATTTTCGTTTTTGAGTTACGCTCTTCACAGACACACATGCATTCGGAATTTTTCTAAAAATCTGGTATGTTGCATTCACATGGCTTTCTCTATCCTCCACCTTATTAGTGAGTATACAAATTATTCTTACGAAAGTTTATTTTCCTATACTCTTCATTTTAATGGAGATAAAACCTTCCAGAAATACCTGCATTACACACCTCGTTAAAAATATAAAGGAAATAGCGATAGTCAAATGTTAAAGAAATGTACACTATATACTGGGCTCAAAATTCCACCGTACTGTTTCAAGAGAATGCTGATAGTACTTTAAAGGAATAGCTTAAGTAGTGAACAATTCCAACCATTAATAACGGATATCTAGGAAATAGCTGATGCTGCAGAAAAGTTATTTGAAATAAACTATGTATTTTAAAGAGATCTGCATTTTTTGCGTAGTACGTTTTCGCCTATCGCTTAACGTATATCAGTTATACTAGATTATACAAAATTCCTTCCGAAAGAGGACTACAAAGACACTTATGGATATACACTTTATTTTTCATGTAAATATCTTTAACATATGGTATTTTAATCAAAATCGTTAGAGCCATTTTTTAGAAAAATCAAAACTTTCAAAAAAACTCCATGTAAAGATAAGTTTGCAATGGGAAGATTTTCTTGTAACTCTTCTGTCGCATCTTTGGACATTATTGAATCCAAGTTTGGCATTTATCCTATTTTTCGTTTCTGAATTTTGCTGTTCACAGACACACATGTAGCTTTTTCTAAAAATACCTTTTTTGGATTCAGGGGGCCTCAAAACATGTATTTCCGGTGAAATCTCGGTATAGAAGTTTTGGGTGGAATACAAACCTTCTCTACCTACTATGTACGTGGTAGAGAAAGTAAACGTGCTTTGTTTTTGGATTCAAGGAGCCTCAAAACGTGTATTTCTGTGAAATCTCTCTCCAACTTTTGGGTCTTCCTCGGGGTTTGAGAAGAATAGGGATAGGGTCGGTATGGCAAAGAGCTGAAACAAATGACAAAAACATATGGAAAGGTGTAAATTAAACCTTCTCTAAGTCTGGCAAATGAAATAAAATTGAAATGGGGTAAAGAGGCACATATATACTTAACTTAGGAAGAAAGGAAAGATCAGGAATGGAATGGTTTAGACTGGGGAGCTGGAGGGCATAGAAACTGACTGATGATTCTGGCAGGAGAATCTACCCATTCTGTGATTTGGATGAGGACTGGGTACATATTTTCGCGGAATGTGCACAGTGGGAGAACCAACGAACCATTAAACTCAAAGAAAAATTCTTAAGTCCCTCAACAAAGAGATTGGCATGTTGGGATCTACTAGCTGACCAGAAGAACTGGAAAAACATGGGCAATTTCTTGGCTAAAGTGCGCAAAGCTAGGTCAAATTTGTTCAGTTAGGCAAAGGTAATTTATCTCTATTTTCCTTTTTGTTTTGTTTTCTTTTTCTGTTGTTTATTTTGTCACCCTGCTTGTATCTTAAATATGCATGTACAGTCAATGAGTAAGCAGTAGGGAAAGTAATAAAGGCTTAAAGTCACGTGAATGTAACACATCGGATTGTTTTAGCTTTTTCTTGATTATCTGTTCGAATATATCAGCTAGTAGCTAAATTAACCAATCTGTTTTCTGGAATGGCCTTTGTTTTACAAGATAAATTTTGCATGGATTTCTTTTAGGTACTCTCTGTTAGGTTTCTGCTATGGCTGCGGCCTCTTTAAACGTTAATGTACTCGAGGCCAGTACAACAGAGATCGTGTGTTACGAGTTTTTAGTCTCGTCGCAAGGAAAGAGCGAGACAGGCAAACATTCCTGTAATATCGTAAACAGTACAAAATATAATCGGTATTATGTGTGCGGTGGAGGTTTTTTCAGTAGAGGACGTTGTTTGTTGTTACGAGAACCGGTCCACACGATAAATTGGGCACGGCCATATGCACGCGTGCGCGCGCTAGTGTAAAATGTAAATGAAGTAGAATGAATCTTGCGTCCAACCCCTACCCTCTTCTGGCTTCGTGTATATTGAGGCTACCAGAGAGACTTCTAGTTTAAACAATAAATCTTGTGTGTGCGTGTGTGTGTACACATACCTCACCCCTATCTCTCCCTGTGTATGCTTTCCTGGATTTAATTTTGGGGATACCTCCGTAACAGCTGGACATAGAAAAATAAAGATATGCAGAAAATACTCGGTTCTACTGGGAACCGAACTATAGATAACCACTGTAACAATGAAACCTGCTCTCTTTCTCGAATTTTTTAATCCTAAGCTGCTAGCATGTAACCAGTGGTTCTGGTCGTAACATATGCCACTCTATTTGTGTTTCGGACTATAGAATCTAGACAGCTCTGATGGCCGTGATGGTAAAACACGAAGCGGTCCACCAGTCCTTTAAGATATGGAGTATGCAACACACCAATCTCCTGAAGCCGATTAGGGCGATACTACTCTACTAAAAATCAACCTTAACAAACGCAGATATGCTGCATAACGTGGTACATGTAAACATGAAACGTGATCTGTACTACTAACCTGATGAGGATGTAAACGGTTATTAAGCACAGAAGCAGAGACAATGCATGCTGTTAAATGCTGGGTAGAGGCCTAAAGGTTCACATGAAAAATTAAATTAATTTTTAGTACCTAGAACGTACATTGAGGGGACGTACACTCACTTGGCCACGGAGGGCCGAAAGTGGTGTGGAGGTTAAGAGGAAGGCGTGGGTTTTTCACTGTATGAAATTCATAGCACAAATCTACTTACATATTCCTAGATTTATTTTCCAACCGTTTGGGGTTCCTACATTATTAAATATGAAATGTGAGGGGAGATGTCCACCGATCCAAAAGCCGGCTTGCACGCGCAATCCGCTTCTCACGAAATACTCAGCAAGACAGAATCTATACCCCCACCACACGTGGCTAGCAAAAACTCCCAGCCAGGAGTGACGTCATCCCAGTCAATATGAAAGGAAAACAACAATATGTCTGGTAATGACAATGAAACCCCCAAATTATTAATACGCCATGTGGACCACAAGTTCTGAAGTGAAGCTACTGGAGCTAAATTATTAGTTACTGCAGTCCATCCAGAGCAAACTGGTTGTACTTACAAATTTTCTCCCCATAGATTTAAATACACTTGTGGGAATCAGTGTGCACAAGACTTACACACCAAATAACCTTCACGAAGTGAGCAGTTCCAAATTCTATACTTAGAACCATCCTTCTTAGGGGCTTACAAAACTGCACGCCGGTAGTTGCACGATGTTATTTTTATTGGGGTCAGTTATAGAAACAAACGCATAAAACAGAGCGAAAAATACAGACAAATGGTAATTTGGAGAAAGATAAAAAATTGCTGTATTATATACCACACGTTCTCGATTCTGAAATAGATTTAAAATTACTTTAAGTAAAGTTAGTTAATGCCACAACAGAAGACATTAGCTTTTTGGCTTAAGATACTGGTATACCTTATACATGACGTTTTTGATCTTTTGTCAAGATAGGTACACTATGTAGTGCTTTAGGGATTGTTTGATCTAGAAATATACGAAGATCCCATTGTTTGCTAAGTATGTAAATTTAAATATTAATTAATCATTTATATTGTTTTATTAATTTCTCTCTAATTTTAATATAAATGATAATAATGTAACATATTTTTCCTTGGCGTCCGCTTTGTCTCCAAGTCTGAAAATAAGCTACTTAACGTAACTCTATTATAAAACAAACTCAAACCTGGAAATTAAGAGCATATTTTATATATAATCAGATTAATGGAATCTTTGGAAAACTTAAATTTCTGAAATTTTACTACCACAGCTGCAGTATTTTTTCAGCTTTCATTTAGAATGTATCATACAATGTTCTGAAAAAGTGTTGACATTAATTTTTTAAGAGTAACTTACAGACAATATTAAATTTGAGAAAAAGAAAAAAAAAGTGGGACTTTCAAGTGTGTGTAAATCAATAACCACACAATAAAAATAAAACATTTCGTTTAATGTACCTAACATAGTATAAGTTGTAGTAAGGGAGGAAGCATTACTTTCTACCCAAAAAATAGATATTGGGATTTCACGCCCAAATGCTTGTTTTAAGCTTCTCTGAATTAAAAAAGTTGGCGTGTCTGTGAACAGCATAACTAGAATACGAAAAATTGGTTAAATACAAAAGTTCGTATATAAGTTCAGGGTCTTGCAAGAACGCGGCACAGACTTTTTAAAAAAATCTCCTTAACTTAAACTACATGGAACATTTTCGTTATATTTTATTTCCCCATAGTCTCATTTCACCAAAGGTTTAATACCGAAACTTCAGTGGGTATACATCTTTTGAAGTCTCCTGAATCCAAGAAAAGCATTTTTAGAAAAAGGTCCGTGAGAGAGAGGGGGGGGGAGAACAACATAATTTCAAAACCATAAATAGCATACTTTGCATTTAAGGTTAGTCCAAAAATGCGACACGAAGATTTTCAAGTAAATCTCACGCCTCAAACTACCTTTACCATGGAAAAATTTTTGATACTTTGATTTTATCAAAACTGGCTCCAATGATATAACTGTATTTTGATTAAAATGCTACAGCTTTAAGATATTTACAAGGCAAAATGCATGTTTTGAATTTTCTAGGAATAGCCTGTAAAGTCCTCTTCTTTCGGAAGGGATTTTGTATGATTATGTACCAGGTGGCCCACAGAAGCCGTCCTTAGTTGAAGTTAGTTTATACGATAGAACGGATGCCAAAAGGTTTGACTAGGTAGAACTGCAGAGGCGAATCCATACTGGCAGAGAAGAGACCACTAAATGAAATCCCAATGCTTGAAAACAAACACTTTAACTGATATTACTGGCACAAGAGCTCCTTCGGTAGAGAAATTGCATGCTATATGAGGCGTTCTGGGTTCGATTGCCAGTTAGGCTCAAGAAAACTATCTTTAAACAAAAACATTTTACGGTATGCCCAAGGTCTGGTGTTTGGATATGAGAGTACCTATATGTGTGGGGTGGGGGTGTTACAGGTTATTTAATAACAAATTCGGCCATTAAAAATAATTCAGGACTGCCGCTTAACGCAAACCTGAGCACACTTGTTCAGTCATTTAGTTCTATGAGAGTTAATCTACACTCGGTACCACCGATTGGTGCCGCAAAATTTACAAAGTAAAAGTAAATACTATTTTTGTTATATTTATGTTGCAGTAATTTGTATCACAAAAATGTAAATGTCAGAGTGATTGTAGTGTGAATATGCATTGTTGTGTGACATTGATTTGAGATGTTTGTTGATTGTAAACATTGTTGAGAAGTGGGTTTATACGGCCTTACTGAAACTGACAATAATAGCGTGCAATAATGTAGCGAGGGGGTGAGCTGTTTATCATTATTAGAGACGAGCAAATGACGTCAGAGTGGCGTGTTTTTCTTAGAATTTGCGGGAACATTTTCCCTAGAGCATATGTTTTCGTAATTTTCATTGGATATAAATATAGACGCTAATGTTGGCGCGTTTTATTAACCAATAGCAGCTCGGTTATAAATCTTTAGGCATATCGGGCGAAGGAGTATAAATTCGTGTCAGAGTCAAGTTTCACGTAGTCCAACAGAAGCATTCGCGTATAAGACATCGATGAGTTTAACAGAAGCAGTCATGGTAAATACATCGCACAGTTTATCGATTTGCAGGTTACGCGTAGCAAATTTATGAAAAATCTCTTGTGTCGTAAAGTTAATTACACAAAAAGTTGAAGTACGCGAATTAATAATGGGTAGTAAAGAAGTTATTATAACAGTTTCAGTTTGGCGAGTGTCAAGATTAATAGGTGAAAGTGAATAATGTGTTACGACAATAAAAGTGTAAAACAAATTCTTTCATCAGTGTTATCTTTGGATAAAAACTCCGTTCCGTTTACACACCCTGTACAAGAGAAGTGCTTGACCGAGAAATCATAGCTAGCCGGAGGACAGTGAACCCAAAATTAAATACAATAACAGGCGCCCAGTAAAAGATAACACGAAGTGACCGAGACAAATTGTATTCCATACGTGCGGCAGATAAACAGTAGCATCTTTCGAACACAAACATTAATACCGCCGCAATGTACCTTTAAAGGTGCGCTAGAATTACATTATTTTTTATTCATGCATTATATAAAATAAGTATGTACAAAAACATGCCCGCTCCTTGGTGGATTAATTGATACAAGGACCTCTAAGGTCTTTGCTCTACCTGGAATGACCCACCATTTCTTAGTATCTCTGTATGTCAAAAATAATAATAATAATATAACTGAGAAGTGCGCAGAAAAAAGATGCCCCTCTGAAAATGTTCAGAACACGGTCTTCGAGCCTCAGTTGCATTTTGGCGTGTCTCCGCACAGATCGTAACCAAATCTTGTGTTCGTTACCTTTTTTCTAAATGACCTGGCTCGAATTGCATGAAGGCGACTACACGACGCTTATCACTACGAAACTACTAAGTAAACACATGCAGACAGCAGCACTACCTCAGTGATCTTTCACTTTGTACCTGCACTGCTTTTTTGAACAGCAGTGACGCGGCAACTGCTTTTGCACCTATGTATGCGGGAAACATAAAACTGTAAAGAACGGCTTGTTTGGGCCACCTGGTATATCCGATAGACCATAAAAGATAGACAAAACGTACTATATAAAAATGTAGATCTGTTTACACGTGTTATTTAAAATAGCTTTTTATAGCAACAGCTCCGTTATTATTCACTTGAATTGCTAAATATTTTTGTCATTTTATGGTGTTGTCGCAATGCAGTTATTTCTCACGATTTCGTGTAAAGGGCTGTATATATAGCGAACAGTGTTTAAAAATTTGACTGTTGCTATTCCCGTTGTCCCTAAAGGAAATATGTAATCAAACTATTTATGCAACGTTTATCTCAATTAACTTGCAGCAGATACACATAGCAGAAGAGGCCTTTGAAACAATAGTTTGTAGAGGTATACAAATAAAATGTAGCGAGAAGAAAAGTCATGTGAATGTAAAACAGATTTTCTTCTCGTGACCGTGGAAGCAGATCGAATTTTAAAGCTACCATATAGCGAACTGCCTTTTAGATTTGAGTATGACATAAAGTCTCTCGGACCTACAGCGAAATGTGTAAAAATCTTTTCTGCATCGTTTATCTCGAATAACAAGGGTTAGACAGAAGAATAAGCTTTTGTAGGAATAAGAATTAATTATTCTTCCACACAATCTGCGTATAGGACAAGGTTGGAAACATAGAATCAGCTATAGCCGGGATTTGAACCACGGATCTTCCGGTTTCCGTCCGGTTGCTCTAAGAAAGAACAATTAATTATCATCACCGATTGACCTATAGCTGATTAAACTATAAGCCCGAGACTTAAAGTACTTGCGACATTGTAAGTCGCTATTGGGGTGTGTCATCTCAAAAAAATAATTTGATATCTCCTTGTGGTTTACGAGGAAAACTGCGGGTCAGTTACGAAATTTCATGTAGCGCCGAAGTGTTGCCATGGTAGCTCAGTTGATTATAGCAACCGGATCGTAACCGGAAGATCTATATTTCAAATCCCAGGTGTGGCATTGAATTGTTCAGTAGTCTGATTCTACCTTTCCAATTTTGTAGGAATAGTTTATAGAAGAGTGTGTGTCGAAAGGCAATTGAATATAAACACATGCGATTTTTAAGACACTTCGTTAGAAGTAAACTTTTTTCGAAGTAAACTTTTTTCGAAGTGTCAAAATTTGAGTATCGAGTATCCGTAAGTACTAATCGAGTGGGACGACTCAGATGGTAATGTCTGAGGCTCGCGTTCGGGAGGTCGTGGGTTTGATTCCCATGGCTGACTTCCTGACCAATAAGTTTTTTCGGGGTTTCCCCGGTTACCAAGCAAATGCTGGGAAGAATAATTAAGAATCCCGAATTTCCTGTCCCTCCATTTCACCTCCATTCTCATTTCACTTCACCTTTCTTCCGCTTGGACTCTTTCAAGATTGTACGTGTCGGCGGGTGGTCTAAGCGTGTGCGTGGCAGGGGAAAAGGATGCTCTTGGAAACCTTCGTCTTCCGGAATGGGGGCGGTCTCCGGGTTCCGGACTCCCCAGGAGGTGTAAGCTCACAGGAGGTAGGGGAGCGGCTGCACCATGCCCATACAGGGAGTTTAAATCTGTAAATGGTGGGGACTCTGCCCTCTGCCTGTGGGGGCCCTCTGGTCCGGCCGCCGTCTGTCTCCTCTCGTCTCATCCCTCCCTCCCGGGGGCGCCCCATCCGGAACATACCTACAAAATATCCTTGTAGGTCGACGTGCTAGGTCCCCCTTGAGAGGATATACGGCAAGGAGGTGTAGTGCGCCAACTTGGC
Source organism: Deroplatys truncata (assembly GCA_030765065.1). NCBI lineage: Eukaryota > Metazoa > Arthropoda > Insecta > Mantodea > Mantidae > Deroplatys > Deroplatys truncata. The sequence continues at coordinate 149,439,569 of CM060984.1, read as the reverse complement.
GGCACGGGATTTGTAGAAATGGTCCCAGGTTCGATGCTAGCTCAGGTTCTTGAATGTATCTTGGATCTAGGGTGTGAGGCATAACACAAATGGTTCGTTTCTCTACCTGTTTATTTTTCGCCACCTTTTATATCTGATTCCTAATGGAACCTCGCAACACACACACACACATTTCTTTGGGCGCCGCATTTACTGCTATACTTCAAACTATCGTGCGTACCCGCCGACATTTTCTATCAGTTTTATTTAAAAAGAACGTTTGTTTTTTTAGAACAAGTTCGAGGGAATACTACGAAAGACTGATTTTCAAAACTCTCGTGTTTTTTTATTTCGAATTTTTCTATCGCCCCATTTTGCAATTCATCGATTTCTACCTTCTTTCCTGTTGGTTTCTACCTTAAGTTTCCACATGAACTCGTATGCCTGCAGCTATCGGAGCACCGACCTCCGTTTCTACGCAACTGTTTTTCAGGCTTACCTAACGGTACATGAACAAAAGCGTCTTCTGCCCTTACTCGGCTACAATGGGGAAAAATCTACCCCGTTTCCTGTCTGCTGCTTTCACTGCCTCTCCAATCCGTATTCATATTTACAAGTAATATTCAACTACCCCAGTCTTATTTAATATTAATATTATTACTAACATTTACTTTAACATTATTATGACTATCATTTTATATGTCTAGCTGTGCAGAACCTACTGTCTCAATACGCCCCGCTGGTAGAAGGACGTCTATACTTTTAGTGTTAGTTGATATTCTGTCATGTCTCCGTATGATATTTGCTGTTATTTATTTCTCTACCTATCATATACATGTATGTGTGTGGTCGGCTCTATCAGCTTCAACTGTTTATACACATTTTAAAATACATTTCTGTACATTCATGCCCGAATACAAAAGATTTACACTTGGCATAATAGCTGTTTTAAGGTTGTATGAATACAAATATTACATTTTAAAGAAATAATACATTGTTGTACATGATAGTAGTTTAATATAATATATATTTTTTGGCATTACACCATTTTGTTTTCTCGTTGGTTCTCGTGTTGTTTTCTGCACAGTCATTTCACTGTTTCCAACGATAACTTCCGTACCTGGTTTTATGCGCTATTAGCTTACTTTTGCGCTGAATCACTTGCACACGTCACACGTTTTATTTTTACAATAGATTACACTACCGTGTTGTTTGCACTGACTTATTCTAACTTATCATATATTTAAATATTTCCCTTCATTGTTAAAAAACAATAATGGTGTATTTTTACTAACTAATGTATATACAAGTTTATGTGTTACTAATTTGCACTACAATAATTTGTTTACTTGTTTACTTCTCTTCTTGGCAATACAATTTTCTTTCATTTCGACATATGGGAAAGTTCTTTACAGAGGTTTACCTGCAACACATTCCATCATCAACATCGATCCATGTCCCTACTCTTTTAATTCTTTAAAGGGTTTCATTAAAACAATGTTGTACGTTCCCATAATTTTATTTGATTTTATACGTTTTATTTTAAAAACACTATCTCCCAGCTGTTTAATGATTAATTTCGACATTTATGCCTTTCCGGCTCCATTTCCCGGATATCAAACATGTTCATACACATTAAGGCACACTGTTTTCCGGGAAAATACACGACAATGTTTAACAAAAACATTATACAGCACTTCCTTTTGCCCATTTTTTAACATCTGTGCGCCATTCACTTTAACTCTTATCTTTTTCATCAGGGTAGTGTCATTAACCCGGTGTATTTGCATTCCAAGTTCATCTGCCCGCGCTAAATGTTGCAATTCCTGCCCTATTGTTAAACTATACTATTTGAATTATAATATCCGTCTTCCCCGGTCTCACATTCAATGCTTTTGTTATTACGTACACCGGATTCTCCCTTTAAACAATTATCATCATGTTCTACTCTAAAATTTACTATTTCATCCTGTTCGTTTAGTTTTATATATTCTACAAAGAAAGCAACCTCTTTTTCTAATACCCTTTCTCCTGGTGTTAACCTGTATTCTTGATTTGTTTATGGCTGCACAAAAGGTTCGGTTACCTCTCGGCCTGCTGTATTCAACACTAATTGCTCCACTTGATAATCTATTCTCGCCCTCATTTCTGTCAGAAAATCACTGTCTAATAGTATTTCGACTGGCAAATGTGGTATAATCAGACAGACGCATTTAATTTCCTCATTTCCTATATTTAAAGTTATCATTATCTGCCGTCTTATTCGCGGCTTATTTGACCGTCGAATCGCCAATATGCATACCATGTTTTAACTGGTAGCGCTTGCAACGTCAATCCTCTTAGCTATTCAATGATTAAACATTTCCGAGCTAATTACTGACACGGAAGCATTACTGTCAATTGTCGCGAAATACGGTTCTCCATCTATGATAACCCTTACTCTTGGCACGTTGACTATTTCATATCGTGCGGTAGTTTCTGATATGTTCTGCCTGCCTAATCGCAATTCTTGTTCACCCTCACTACCTAATCCGATGATTTTTAACATTCATTTTTCTGACCCGTTTTCTTTTTACTGCGTTATTTGTATGCGTTGTTCCCGTGGCCGTACTTGGAGGCTTGCGTCCTAATGCCAGTTTTCCAACGGACTTTGACCTGATTGCTCTGGATTCGTTTCCTGTTGATTTTGCCTCTCCTCCTCATGAGTACTCTCGTGGGTAATTGACTTATCCATTAAGGTGAATTTGTCCTATGCTTGTATTACTATGCCCATTATGTCTCGATGGCACATTTGTATAATGTGTTCTGTTGTAATTTCCCCATCTATTTGTCCAGGGTCAATATCCTCCCCTATCATTCTCCAATTCTATGAAATGGATCTGCGGATTTTGGTAATTCCTCTCATAGTTTCCCCCTGATAGTCCATTTCTCCCATAATTTAATCTATTGTTAATCCTGGGACATTTGGCGGGGTTGGTACCTGCCACTTCCCCGTCTGAAAATTGAATTCTTTGGTTTCTCTGTTCATTGTTGTCGGATTCATACGGCTACTTTGGGATGCAGTAAGGAGTTCTAGACTTCTCCCATCGTTCGTGGTTTAGTAACGAAGAGGTGTCTCTTTATTTTGGTGGGGAAATGGTATGCCATTGAAGATATAAATTCACCTTCCTTCATCAGCGGTTCCGATAGTTGGCTTTGTTGCGCAAGTTTTAGGAAATACTCTTACCATTCCTTCCCCTGATCTCGCTTGGTAACGGCCATTGTTGATTTGTACTCTCACGTTATATTGAGTAGACACATTCCAATGTTTATTTTAAAATGCTTGCCTAAATTGCACGTATGTCGCACGGTCTCCCCATGTTAATCTGAACCAGATAGGCCTTTTAGTCCCCGTTTTAGTATGATCATGCGATAAACCTTCGGAATTCCTTTAATGAAAAGTCCGACTCTAAATCTAGGATATATCGTTTGTCATTGACAATAGAATCGTCAAAGGTGGTTACCGCGTTCTCATTTAACAATTATATCGGTATTGTGACTTAGGTATGCATACAATCAGGGCTTAAACTACATCTAGCCATTATTGCTATTTAGGAGAGGTGGCGAAATCGCACCCTAAAGGAGTCGATCTGCCGTCGCATTATCATAGGAAACTTCTGTGGAGATGACAGGCATTGCGCTCTGAGTACTCGAATTTCTTTCATTTTCAATGAAGCGTATGGCCTTTCGCATTTCTGCCAAATCCCTAGATTTGATTGGTTTCGAGTTTATTTCCGACAATCTGCATGAGGGATTGTTTTAGTAGTTCTATTTCGTTTGTTGACTAGATTTCTGATTTTCAACAGTTTTCTTAATGGCGGAAAACTCGGAACTTACACAGTTTTCTATTTCCTTCTGCTTTAATTCAAAATTCGTGCAGTTATTTCAGAAATCATTACATATTCTTTCATGCTTCTGTGCTTTCTCTATTTTACTATGTGCCTCTAGCACTAACTACTAAAAATTCCTAACTTATATAATTCTATCCTGATCTAATTTCGTCTAACACTTCATTTTGTTTCCTATCTGAGCCCTAACCTCACTCATAACCTTATGTTATAAATCTTTCCGCTGTTCTCCTAGTGTTATAAGATTTTGGTTCTACCCGTGTAATGTTTCCCTTTGATTTCCTAATTTCAGATTTATTTCCCTTCTTTGCTTTTCCAATTTTTAATCTAATGCCTGAAATGTTAATAACATCTGCTGTAAAAGGCTTGCTACATTGTTATCTAATGTGGTTCATTTTCGGTTTGACTACCTAAGTTTTCCATTATTTCTACCCGTACACTTTCTACCTACACCCCAGTATGTTCTATCTGCTGCTACATTTTGCTTTTTTTTACACTGGTTTACTACCTTTTGATTTCTCAACATCTACCGCTTACACACTTTACATAAATTTCTCTTACTCTAAACTGTTCCATTGTTTTACACTGGTTTACTGCCTTCTGACTTTCAACATCATTTACCCTTTATACTCTTTACATAATTTTTGTTGCTATAAATTGTTCTATTTTCTTTTCTTCTTCCGTCGTCGTCTAGCTGAACTGTTGTATAATTTGACTTACTTTTAATTGCACTGATGTTGCCGGCGTTACGTTTTCCTCACGTTTTCCTGGGCGAATTTACTGCTCTCCTCCCGCTGTCTCGAGCCGTCGGCTGCATTCTTGCCCGTTGATTTCCTGGGCGTCAGCTTCTCCTACAGTTCTTTAAGTTCTTTTGATCGTGCAGTGTTTTTTTTTATTCGAGCCCCAGTCGGTATTTGTTCGGGCCCCACGCTGGGCGCCAATTTGAGAGGGTATGCGCAAGGAGGTAATTTGCGCCAATTTGGCGGCTCGGGATTTGTAGGAATCGTTCCAGGTTAGATGCTATCTCAGGTTCTTGCATGTATCTTGTATCTTGGGTGTAGCGCATAACACGATTGATTCATTTTTCTACCTGTTTATTTCCCGTCACCTTTTATATCTGATCCCCAATGGAGCCTCGCCACACATATCAATTTTTGGGCGCCATATTTACTACTATACTTCAAACTATCGCGCTTAATCGTCGGCACTTTTCTATCAGTTTGGTTTGAACTGTACCCATATTTGCTTTTTTTTATAAGAACAAGTTTCAAGCGAATACCACAAACAAGTGATTTTCAAAACCTTCGTGTTTCTTTATTTCGAATTTTTCTATCCAACAATTTCGCTATCCGTGATCTCTACCTTCTTTCCTATTGGTTGGCTACTTTAAGTTTCCACATGAATTCTAGTAGTAGAATTGCAGTGATTCCTACTGATCAAACAAATAGAGGGACTTGGAGGCTGGGATACCTCGACGTTATTCAGACTACCCTGATGCCTATAGATCATGAAACTTCTTATCTGTAGGAGCAATAATTACAGCTGTAGAGCACTGACCTTCGTTTCTACGCACCTGTTTTTCAGGTGACCTAACGGTACATGAACAAAAGCGTCTTCAGCCCTTATTCGGCTACAATGGGGAAAAACCTACCCCGTTTCCTGCTTGCTGCTTTCACTGCCTCTCCAACCCATATTCATATTTAGAAGTAACATTCAACTTTCAGTCTTATTTTATAATATATTATTACTGATATTTACTGTCACATTATTATTATTATTATTATTATTATTATTATTATTATTATTATTGCTATCAGTTTATATTTCTAGCTGCGCAGTACGTACTCTCTCACTCTCTTGGTTGAATCCTATTCCTAATCCTTAATTTCTATGAGCTCTGTGCTTACTTAAGCATACATTTTGCGTCATATGACCTGTGTGGTTAATGAAAGCTACATAAATGTAAAAAATGTAAAAAAGAATAGTTTGTATTAAAAATAACTTCTACATTTTCACCTAAATGTCTCTTGACATTAAGAAACGTCCATGTTATAAATATACTTTTAAAACTGCAACTGTAAATAACAAAGGAACTAGGGATAAAAGAAAGTATTCGCTGTCATTTAAATGATTTTTATCCCCTGCTGCCATATAAACTATGCATAGAAACTGCCATACAAACTGTTCACTTTTTCGACCTTTCTAGCAACCGGAATACTAATTTTTATAACACTAGTGGGTAAATAAAGGTTTTATTACATTTACAAGATTTTTATTCAGTTAACAAAAATAAATAATAACTTGTACTCTTAAAACCAGAATTTTTAGGGACCAATAAATTCATTGCATTCTGAGCATATATTAGAGCATCTTCAGAAGTAAACATTTCTCCCTTTTCCGCGCACATTTCAATTTACACTGATAAAATCTGCCATCAATTTCAGTTTATTTATATCCATTATCTCTAAGACAATCTGCATGTTACCGTCCAGCAACGATAAATGTGCATATTTAACTAAAATAATTACCTGATATACGTTTTAGTAGTGGATAAAATATGCATGCCCACGAGATTAAAATAAATTTAACACTTCCTGAAAATAATCACCCTCGGCAAGCCTCGGGCGTTAAATTGTTCACTCGATATTAAAATATAATTTTAATCTCTTTGGTCATAAATAATTACTGTAATCCTTTTATAACGGGCGAATGTCATATTTCGTGCTGCCTTTGGAGTGGATTTTACCCAGCTTTTGGAGTGCACTATTGTTGTTCAGCGCCACTTTTCTAAGAAAACCTCCAGATTTTGAAGCACCAACAAAAATAAAAGGTTAGTCCCGTAAGGACGTCACAGATCGTCCGACGATAAAACGGAGCCCAAGTGCTGCACTGTTATACATGAAATAAAACACCCCTGTTGTTGATAGTGGGCTAGGGTTGGGGTGAAATATAACTTTCTCTACACGCGAACCGTTTTGTGCTGCATACTATTTACTTCTACCGGCTTTTTATTTTTCTCTCCAGATACTGCCACCGTCTGCTGCTCGTAGTCACTTACAGGCGGTGGGATGAAAACAATATCATGCAAGCCTTTTAGTTTATGTGCAGCGAAGGGAAAATTATAATATATCAGCACCTTACCGGTGAAAAACAGTCAATGAAGTCCATTCTCGTCTATTTTAAGAGCTGTAGAAACGAAATAGTACAGAAATGGCAATTGTCATGCGATTTTCGAAACAAAGGCAGAACACGTGCGCCTTACTCCATACCAACGACACGTAAAAGTGGAGGTTGCATTCTAAAATGCCTGAGTTTGTTGAAATTGGAAGTTTCTATAGTAATAAGACTAGCCAGTGACTTGCGGCAAGTACGAGGCGTGTTTTTAAAGTGAGTATAGATAATTTATTATTTTACAAATACTTTATTACCATTCATTACATTACACTACTTCTCCAGATAGCCCCCCCGTTATTCAGGCACTCGTAAAGGCAAACCAGTTTTTGTATGCCTTCCTCAAAGAATGAAATCCAAGTCTGTACTTCTTGTTTCATAACAGTCCGATTTGGCACCAAACGATTTTTATCTGTTTTTTCATCTGAAGAAAATCCTTAGTGAAAACATTTTAACGACGATGCTGTTGACGATGTTGTTGATGATCTTGACAGCTTTCCTGGACTATATTCATTCCTATCTCACATTATTAGCAAGTTATGTAAACATATATGCAGTTTTATGAGAATGAAGATAACTTTAAAAACTGTTCACAGAAAATTCAAGATATTAATTTAATTTGTCATATATTGATGATGTTGCGTGTATGTGTGTGAATTGTCACGCCAGACATATTATTACGTCGTTAGCGACAATATTGTTGGAGTAATTCTTTCGGCTGGGGTTTTGAAGTTCGTCTGGCATGACGACACTCGCCACTGTCTAGCTAGCAATTCTACTAGCGGTGGAGAGTGGGGGAAGTGAGTATTATTCGTGTGTGTATGTGTGTGTGTGTGTGTGTGTGTTAGCGTTACTTCTGGTCGAGTGTTTGGTGTGGAAGGTTTATGTGAATTGTGTGAATGTAACCGCGTGTGTGTAGCATCTGCCTTCAATTTCTTCCTTTTTATCTCTTTTGTGTGATGTAGGAGCACCGTGCTTATATTCAATAAACAACAGTAATGTCATTAATGTGAAATTCTGTGTATTTTGTGATAACTGTCCCACGCCTGCTCTGGAATGTGTAGTTAAGTTTCTGAACCTCTCGCTACCTCTGATGTTATGCCTCCCAATATTTATGCTGGGGTTACTAAAATTTAATATCTAGATGCAAACCTTTTGGCCTCACTCCGGATATAACAATATTTTAAAAACATATTAGTTATTTTTTAGAAAACAAAGCATTTTCAAAAATTCCCCATGCAAAGACCATTTTGACCTCAAGAAGTTTCTTAAATCTTCACTGGTGTCTTTTAAGGACGTCTGATTGAAGCATAAAACTTAGAATTTATTCTACTTTGTAGTTTTGGCTTTTGTTGTCTATACCTCACAAACAGATAATTTCTAAATACTTGCTTTGGACTCAGGAGACTTCAAATTCTGTATTTGGGATGAAATTTAGATATCAGCTTTTTGGGTGAGGCGCAATGCTTCCCGTTCCTTCCAATAGATAAACAGGTTGTAATGAGTAAGTGAATTGCTGTTATTAAGGTTTCGGGCTAAACCATTTTATAATACCACTGTAAGAGGATCTATAACCTCTTGTAGAATATTCCGTCGTTTAGTCCTAAAATATTCTGCTTTGTGCTTAAATCCAAATCCATGAAAGCGGTATAATATTTTATTTTAAGAATAAAAGTTGCACTATAATGAAGATTTAGAGCCTTACATATGCAATATTTAGACCAGGTTAAAGTTAAACAATATTTGAGTTTGCCGGCCACGTTGCACAGATACGCATTAAAGAGTATCTAGAGCCGAGTTTATAGACCGCCAAGAACACTGTTTAACCTCAAATCCAAGTTATTTCTTTTACTAAATGTCATCTTTGGAAGAGTTATTAGCACACGGGAGGCGAATTGAGGTAGGAGAGCTGTAGCTAATAACATTTAAAGTGAAAAGTTGCATACGCATTATGGAAGACAACGCAAGAAAAATTTATCGTCCACAATTACAACTTAATCCCCCCCTACAAATGAATTCGTATGAGGTTCACTGAGCGAAATGTCTCCAAGGTAACGTGTGAGGCTCGCTTTCGGGAGGTCCTCCCAGACAAATTTTTTTTTCCAGGTTTACCTCAGTCATTATAACTAGCAAATGCTGGGGAGTTATCTTAAAGTTAGGCCTGGAATGTTCCCTTCATAAAATTCTTTTCTTAAATAGCACTCCATTGCGTGAAGTGCCCACCACCTGTGGTGCCGTATAGGTAGGAACGGGCGTTAAATAACACCAAAAAGTCTGGGGTTCTCCGTAACGGTATCAATGGACGGTTAAAACTCATTGTATAATTACTAAAACATTTTACAAAGTTCTGCTTTAACATAGCAGGTAAACGGTAAATAGTTGTTGAGAATTTGCTATTTTGGTTGGCTTCTTTAACGCCATTACTATTCCAGGGCTCGTAATCCCTGAAATGTCAGATAGTACCATCTTTCTTCGACTTAAATGTTTACTACACACTAATTATAAGTTCTATAGAATCTCACCTCCGAAACAGACCTCTGAACAAGTTTGCTACTGTTCGCATTAATTTCAGATATTGATTGGTAGAAGCCGTCAAAGCCTATAGTCAAAGATACTCCATGCTTCGTTTTTCTAGCTAATGTTTTTATTTAAACATTAAATACTTATTTTATTTAAACGGAAATAAATATCAAACTCCAGAATATTTAGCCAGACAGAATCTAAAGCATAAATTATGTTATAATATTAGTCAAGACGGGTGGGACCAACGATTAACTTTAACGTGTTTTCTTATTTATTTTGTTTTTTAATTGGGTCTTAGTTGTTAAAAGTTCATGAGAAGAAGCTGCAACATCACAAGTAACCTGCAACATTTTATTTGAATGCTAAAAATGCATAATTTAGGAATATGAACAAAAATGTCGGTGTCAAGTTTTACAGGCCCACCTTCGTTTATAAAAGTTAACATGGACTATGCAGCTTTTTTTATCTTCCAATATTTTTTGTTTTAAGTATATCTCAAAATTTATTTATACTAATGCAGTCTATGATTTTTGTTAGTTATTTCTAAAGTTAGCAAAAGAGTTAGAACGTACGAGAGGCTGAGAAAAATGTTTAAATTGATTTACATTTGTACTGACGGATTATTATCTTTTATTTTAAGTGCATTAGCTTTAGGTTTGGCTGCAGCATTAATGAGGTAGTTAGAAGAAATATTAGCACTAATAAATGTACTTTTTGTGGAGAACAAGTGGCAAAAATTACCAAAAAATGCCATTTTTTGTCTTTTGTGCAGTCTTATTAATTGCAATTTCTTGTTGAGTTAGTATATATTTTATACGTATATATTAAATATATTTTTAAAATGGTACTGTATCTGTCCTTTTGTACTCTGAATTCTGCACCACTTTACAGAATCGTTAATCGAGATATCGAGATGTTAATCTTATTGCTAATTTTCTTGTAGGTGCAAGGGGAATTGGTAGGTTTTAAGCTATAGTCAAATTTTATAATAACTGGTTGCTATGTGGCGTATTCCATTCTCTTTGCATTACCTGGGACAAAAAATGAATAACGAATTTGAGAAAAAGTATAAGTATTGGAACGTTTAAGGGAATAACAAGCAATATCTCGATAATGGTTCACTCAAAAAAATGTATATAACATAAATTGTGTATTTCAACGCGATCTACATTTTTTGTATAGTAAAATTTTGTCTATCTCTTACGGTTTACCAGTTATGCAAAAGTCGTTCACAATGAAGAACACGTTTGGAGACATTCCCAGAAAATTCGAGATATATATTTCATTTGTCATGAAAATATCTTAAACATATGATATTTTAATCAAAATCGTTAGAGCCATTTTTGAGAAAATTAAAATTTTCGAAAAATTTTCCATGTAAAGGGTAATCTGTGATGTGGGGATTTTCTTGAAAACCTTCGTGTCGGATCTCTGGAAGATACTGAACCTAAATATCAAGTTTGCTGTTTATCCGACTGTTCGTTTCTGAGTTATGCTGTTCACAGACACACACACACAGGCACACACGGACATTTTTCCAAAAATGCTTTTTTTGAATTCAGGGGGTCTCAAAACATGTATTTCCGGTGAAATCTCGGTATCGAATTTTTGGGTGGAATACAATACTTCCCCTACTTACTATACGTAGTATAGAAAGTAAAAATAACTTCTACACAGTTTTGAGTGGAATGGTAAACTTTAGTCCATCTATTCGGGGAAGTTTTGCTACAGATTGATACTACTGTTAAATAGAGTAGAGTGTGTATTTATAGGTCTTAAACATTTTACATATTGAGGCTCATTAACAACTTCTGCGTGCTTAAGGCAATGGCTTCCTTCTTGGCAAATATTGCTAATTTGTTTAATTCATGCTTGCTTTGAATGTATTTTATTTATATAAATTACTTTTCTCAGAAACTATTGAAGGTAGCTTAATTAAACTTTAGGATGATAAAAGCATCTAAATGTTGTAGTGAATATACTTTGGTGTTAATGGCGTGGTTAGGTATTTTTGAAAATTAATTTCCGATAAATTTTTAATTAACAGATGGTACAATTAATAAAATAATCCTATCTTCCGTAATAAATTTATTGTATAAATGCAGATTAGTGAGCTTAGAAGGTATGCATATACATCCTGTAAAACTTTCAATCTGTAGCTTAAATATTTGAGATAATTGGTCATGGGTTTAGCAGAACATTGGCGGAACTGGGATTTTAATCCAACCTTAATTTTTGGAGTCTCTGGTGTGTGGGGAACCAACACTGCATATGCGATAGAGGGTAGCTACGCAGATGACACTTGACTACGACCTTAATTGTACTTTATTAGTCTTTAACTGACACTCATAAACTGTTTTCATGCTTGCATAATTGACGTGTCTGGTATAGTTGGAGTAATTGAAACATGTGAAGTAGTGTTCATACAACGCCATCCGCACTGCATACGCATCTATCACCGTGCGCTGATATATAAACCTGATCTGCTACAATCCCAGGACTTGATTCCCCAGTGTAATTTATTATTATATATTCTCTGCAAAGGTGTACGTATTTTCAGCTTCTTGTTAATTACGATAAATGTTTTCCGCAGTGGTTTCAATATACATTTCCTTGTGGTACGACAGTTACATAATCAAATAGAACCTGACTAAGGAGTGGATGACATGATTTTTATATAGCCTAATAAAATACAAAGGAACGAATGTTACACTTAAGTTTAAAATGTTCGAAAATTTTGACAATAACAGGAAATAACTTGGAAACGGCTAAAGCTACAAAATAAAGAAAGTATAACACCAATTGTATATTTTAATTCAACTCTAAAATTTTATTTCAAGTAAGCTTTTGTATACCTTATGGTTTCTTAGTTACGGAAACTTTAGTCAGAATTAACGGGTGTTCACAGGTTATGACAGAAAAATCAGAATTTTCAATTTATTTCTCATGTCAATATATCAGACGTATTCCGTTTTAAGGATAAATTAACTGATTATGTTGGTTAAAAGTTTATATTCTTTGTCTTTGTCTATTTGAAATATTCTGCTTATTTTGATGTAACATTATTTGGTGTTTTTATTCAATTTAAAGTAGTTTTAATATATTTTCAAATGTGTATCAGAGCTCCAGGCATTTAAAAATTGAGTATGAACTTTATGGGTCATTTCAGAAAAATCAATAACATTGGAAGAGTTTACTCTAGAAAGCTGATATTTACCTTTTTTAACTTAATTTAAGTTCATGGATTGGTGGATTCATGATGTTATTACATTCGATATGGGAAACAGGCAGAGTGAGTGTATGGAACATTTAGGTGAGAATACACAGTGATCATATTAAGTGACTTGGATTGAATAAGAATTGTTAAGGCACGAATTCCAATCTAAAATTTGTTCAAAGCAGCCAAAACCAGCAGCAGGAGGAGGAGCAGACTGGAGCAGAAGGATTATGATTATTATGAAGGTGCGTTTTAAATCAAATCCAATACACAATAACAGGTTTTTTTAAATCTTCCCCTTTAAATTGCGTTTTCTCAAAACTACATTTTTTGTAATAAATGTTCCGTTTTCTCTGGAATTCGGTATAATCGATAGAAGATAACAAGGTAAAATTCATGGAAAACGCGTGCTTTGAATCATATAATATATGTATTTCGCTTGAAACTTTATCGGTTGTTAATTATAAAATATGGGTTCATCCTGTTCTAATATTAAGCAATTTTCTCTGCCTATGCAATTATTTAGCATGCTCTGCTAGCGAATTTTATTAGAATTGAGCTTAAAGGAAATAAAGCAAAAGGTTTCTTGCATGCGGTTATTAAAATATTTAGTCATTGGCATCGCAATTTACTGGGTCTTCTGGTTTCTTAGTTGCTAAATCTTCATATATAAAGCCTTCTTCGTAAGTGTGTTCTTTCATAACCCCAGTGAGTTTCGTATTCTTGTGTAAAGGCTTTGTATAATATGTTATCAACAATACTATAATGGTAGTAATTAAGACGCGAGTATGTTTATGAAATGAGCAGTAGCGAAGTTTAATAATTTTCATACGAGCATTTTAATTACTACCATTATAGACAAGTTGCATACGACTGCTTCTGGTTGACCACACTATAATTTCTAAATCTGGAATTTTTGCAGAAAGGTCTTACCTTGTCAATTGTTTGTAAATGCTAATCAGATGGCAGCCCTGATGCCAGGACCGTGAGCGTGTTTGCAAGTAGTGCAACCGATGCACTACTATTGAGTCCAAGCCGTATTTATTGTTTTTCAGGCAACGTGAAAGCAACACATATTGAAGCAATATATATGTATATATATATAATCTCCGCTTATTATAATATTAAAATTTCAATTAACCGAATTTATTTTATTTTAAATGCACATACACATTTGTTTATGTAAGGAGTGGATTCCAGTGGAATGTTTAAAGTTGTTAAAAGATATAGACGACAGGGAAGCTGCGCGCGCCGCCGAGTAAGACCATAATGAGTCGCTGAAGTATTATGGATGCCACAACAGTTCAGTTACGTCACACGTAATCTGGGAATTATATGGTCGACCAAAAAGGTATTTTAGTCTTTAGTATAGGTGTTTTATGGCCCCATGTCCGTCATAAAGCATAGAGCTTTGCAATGGTGAAAGAATTATCAAAATTGTTTGATTGGTTTTTGAGATCACACTCCATACACACGTACATACATATGTATATTGGCGTGCATAAAATTTGGCCCATAATGTAACAGAGCTACTGACCAAATCTAGCCACACCCCTACCAGCTGAACCATAACCTTTTTCTAGCATAACCGTATCCACGGATTGGCAGGGTGCGTTACGTCCACCAAAGTGTCGTCAAACTGCCGTAGAGTGACATTACAACTTAAATGTTATATTTTTATGTTACACTACCGTTTTGTTAAACCCGATTTTCTTAATGGCGTTTAGTATCGTGAGGCAGTATTTTTGACACTTAAATAATTTCAGTCAAATTATATAATATGAAAATTCAATAACAGCCCGCCTTGAAGCAATATGTGTGTGTAATAATTTGTAAAATGCATGTAACAGTCATGGCATATGCTTATATTATTGTACCCATGTGTAATAATGTTATGTGAATATATCATGTAATGTAGGAGCTGTGAGAAATAGGTTTAAAGTTGCTAACAATGAGGTAACAATGAGGTAACCTTGAGGCAATAATGAGTAAGGAAGTTTAAATGCTACTAGTCATTATTAGAGCAGCAATAATGTAAATTTTTAGATAGTTTAAAAATAGTCAATCAACAACCAGAAAAAGCTTTAGTTAAATGAAGGTATTCTATTGGACTAGGTTTAGCCAATCAGAGACTTGAAATACAGAAATTTGCAAGTTTAGACGGTAGAAATCAATTCAGTTGCCTCCAAACAGTGCTCATAACCAGATGTGTTGCCTGCAGACAGTAACCGGAAGCAAGATGCGTCCTCGAGAGAAATATAATACGTATTCGTGTGAGACGAAAAATAAGTTTACGTGTTAAAAAGTGTAATTAATTAATATAAAGTATCTCACAGCTCTCTATATCATTGAAGTGCTACTTAATTTGTGTCAAGAATTAATAAAAAGGGTGAATTAAAACTTAAAATCTGTGTAAGCCTACATTCTTAGTCGTATCACAACCCTGCCTAAGAGAAACGGGTCTCTAACAAATACTGACGCAGCCGAGGCAAACATAAATATATAATATTTAAAGAAACAGTTAAATTACAAAGTTAATATTTTTTAACTTGGGGCAAAGGCCACCTGAAAGTACATTTGGGGCGAAGGCTACCGGAAACTGTTTACTATACGTGCGGTTGCAACTACTACAAGTTCGGGTCCCCAACAGTTGAAATATAATACCACTCCTTCCATGCGTAGCAATACAACCTACTTCAAATTGACGCCCAAAGCCTGGTGCAAACAACGTAAAGATAATAACGTGAAGCAACAAACATCATCTCAAATTGGCTTCCCAAACGTGGGGCTAACAATAAAAGACAATACCTTCTTCAAATCTGCTTTTCCATACGTGAAACAATAATAACATTTACAAGCGGCAACAACTTAACCTTCGTCACCATGCCGCTGATGAAAGCTCTGCGTATGTAAATGTCGTAGCTGTCATTCAGTGCAAATAATTCTTCACCCCTTCCTCTAGAAGGTCGAATTATATTGTAATTGCTGTGGCCTTTCATTGTGCGCCAATGTAACGACAATCTTTCATAGCGGGAGTATCCAAATCACCCCTTAATTCCGCATAGACTATAAACATCGTTCATTGGTTAGTTTTTTGTCTCTGAATTGTTTTTCAGGCCAGTCACATAGAGACTGATACTAGCTGGGTGGAGCCTTACAGAGGGAGAACGCTATATTGATCTAGAGGAATTTTATGCACAACAATGTACATTCAATTTTTTTTCTCTTTATAATAGTAGTTTAGTTAGTGTAGTTTAATAAGCTAGTATTATAATGGTCCGAACTCTACCGAAAAGCTCAGATAACTCCATTACACATGAGATATTGCATATGCTGAAGGAAGTTACCCCAGCAGTGCAGTACGACATGGTCAGCTTTAAAGCTCTTCTGAGAGAGCCTGGGAAAACTCGTAGTTAAGTCTTAATGTATGCCAGGCTAGGAGATAAAATCGAAAGAAGAGGGAGTTCAAAGTTTCAGAGGATGGGAGTGAGCGGGGAATGAGAGCGGGAATTGAAAATATAATGGTACAGAACACCGGAATCCGGGCGATATGCATCCCAAATACCGAGAGCTTAATCTTGTGCACTTCTTGCTGTTTTCCACCAGCCTTTCTTTTCCATTTAATTTATCACGAT
This sequence comes from Deroplatys truncata, assembly GCA_030765065.1. Taxonomy (NCBI): domain Eukaryota; kingdom Metazoa; phylum Arthropoda; class Insecta; order Mantodea; family Mantidae; genus Deroplatys; species Deroplatys truncata. Next base: position 149,423,157 of record CM060984.1, on the reverse strand, counting down.
GTTCGACCAAAAATAATTAAGAAAATATCCTCTTAATTACCATTTCCTTTCCTGGTAATGAATTCCCTGGCGGTGAAACGGCAAGAGGGAGAGAGTGAAACCTGCGAAAGTAATGAGTGTGCTATCTAGTTAATAATTCAATTCCAAAGTGCTAACTTCGACACTTGAAGCGACTTCCTTGCATGTGTAAACATGTGCACGGAGAATTCGTGCTAAATGCTTTCAAGAGGAAGTAATTGCTTTCTTTTTTATCTCTCTCTCTTTCTTTTCTTCTTTCATTTCGCTTTCTCTATCCTTTAGAAGGATAGAGTATATTGGTTTGACCCAAAAATTCAATATCGAGATTTAGCCGGAAATACGTGCTTTATGCTCCTCTGAACTAAAAATGAAAGAAGGAAAACTGTCCACACGTGCGACTGTTCGTCTGTGAAGAGCGTAAATAAAAAAAGAAAAGTCACGTAAACCTAACCTTGATATTTAAGTTAGCAATCGCGATGTACGGCAGTCATTTCAGTGCATCTGATTTATTTATTTATTATTTTTTCAAAATGAATCTATGTGTTTTTATTAAAACAAATGCCAAAAGTTACAACGATTATACGACTAGTATATACATAGACACGAGGATTTGAAGGTGGTTTAATGTTATTTATATTTAACATTATTGTAGCCCCACGTTTGGGAGCCAATTTGATGTGATATATTTGTAATATTTATTTAGCCCCACGTTTGGGAGCCAATTTGCGATGGTAAATTTATAATATTATTTGTATGTGTGTTTACTTCAACGTGGTGAAGCCATCTTGTGACGTGATTCATTTGTTAGGTTTGTTAGCTCCATCTGGTGTTAGCAATTTGCGGCAGTATTAGTTTTTGTTTGAAAGAATGCTACTGTTATTTTATTTAATTTTGGTTCTCTATCCTCCGGCTAGCTATTATCCTTTCGGTCAAGCACTTCTCTTTATACAGGTTGTGTAAACGGAAAGGAATCTTTTATCCAAAGATAACACTGATGAAGGAATTTGTTTTACACTTTTATTGTCGAACACATTTACTATCACATTTACACATTGATCTTGACACTCGCCAAACTGAAACTGTTATAACAACTTCTTACTGATCACGTTTAATCCACGTACTTCAACCTTTTGTATAATTAACTTTACCATACTTGAGATTTTTCATAACTCTTATACGCGTAACTTGCGAATCGATAGCCGACGTGTAATATTTCTGCTGGACTGAAGGCGACGTGTATCATACAAAATATTTTCGACGAACTGACGGACTGAAGGCGACGTGTAGTGAACAAAGAATTTTGATGAACTGAGAGCGATCTACCTCTGACTTGGCTTTTTATACTCATACACCCCGATATGCCTAAAGATTATAACTGAGCTGCAATTGGCTAATAAAACGCGCCAACATTAGCGTCTATTTTTATATCCAATGAAAATTATGAATAGATATGCTCTAGGGAAATGTTCCAGAAAATTCTAAAAGAAAAACGCGCCAAAATTACGTAACTTCCTCGTTTCCAATAATGATAAACAGCTCACCCCCTCGCTGCATTATTGCACGCTATTATTGTCAGTTTCAGTAAGGCAGTATAAACTTACTTCTCAACAATAATTACAATCAATATACATCTCATTTAAGTAATTTGTGATACAAATTACTGCATCAGATTACAGAGAGAGTACCATTGCGGATTGTAGAAAAGCCGTTGTAAAAAGACCTATGTGTTGCATTCGCATTACTTACTCCACTCGCTCTTCTACAAACTATTCTTACAAAGCCCTATTCCTATTAAGTTATTGTTAACAGAGATAAACTTACATTGATTTCATCCGTTGTATGTATAAGAGGGATAGAGTAGGCCAAACCGATAGTATCTTATCTTTCTAAACGGAGGAGACTCGGCAAAGATCCAGAGAGGATATTACACCTACGCTCTACCAGGGGGCGTCTCCGGAGGATGAGGCGAGAGGAGACTCTGGGCGGCCGGATCCAGGAGCGATAGTACAGCAATGACAGGGTCCCTAAGTCTCCAGAATTTGACACCTGGCAGACGTACAGGCAGACCGGGATTCCCGCCCCACATAAAGGGGGTTCAACGCCCCTCAAGGGTTTGCCGGCCCTCGTAGCCGTGGTCGCTCCAGCGCTCCGCCAAGTTGAGGGTCGCGTGTTCGAGTCCCGCCACGGGCATGGGTGTTTGTGTGTGTGTTGCGGAAATAAGCGGTATGAAAACAGTAAAACACAGTAGCATAAACTGGGTACAAGGGAACTTTTTTTTTAAAAAAAAAGTGGGTTTGGATACCCCGGCAGCCAACCCGAAAACCGAGGGACGGACAGTTCACAGCGAGCATCTTTTCCTCTTGTTACGCTACACCGAAACACCATCGACAACACTTCCGATCCTGAAAAAGACCAACGGGATGAAGAATGAGTGAAACGATTGGAACGAAATGGAGTGACAGGGAATTTGGGGATTGAAAGAAACACTCCTTGCATTAGACTTACGACCCGGAAAAAAATCCGAAAAAACCCATGAGTCAGAGTGGGCGGTCGCCGGGGGTCAAACTCGGGACCTCCCAAATGTGGGTTACAGACGTTACCGCCTGAGCCAACCCGCTCGGTAAACCGATAATAAGATATTTTAAAAAGCGGATCGCTATGCAATGGCTTTGAAATTCCATGCTCTTTGCAATATCATGAAAGAAGTGGCACTTTAAAAGGTACTTGCAGTATTATTAATATTTGAAATTTCAAACCAATAACAACAAATACATTGAGAATGTTTAACGCTACAAACATTTTTATTTGATAAAAATTGCGTCCTTTAATAAGATCTGCAATGTTTGTGTACTATGACGAGTCTATCTCTTACGTTTACCACTTATATAAGAGTGATTCAGATTGAAGAGGACTCCATAGGCTATTCCTACAAAACTCAAAATATGTATCTTATTTGTCACGCTAAAATCCTAAAACTATTATATTTTAATCAAAATAGAAACGATTTTTGAGAAAATAAAAAAATTATTAATCGTTTCCATGTAAATGGTTTAGGGTGGGGCGATTTTCTTGAAAATCTTGGTATCGCATCCCTAGAAATTTTATACTTAACCTAATTCTTGTTTGTGAGTTATGAGGCTTACATACATACATACATACATACATACATACATACACACACACGCACATACACACGCACATATCTCTTCCTAAAAACGCTTTTTGTCTTCTTAAAACGTGTATTTCCGATGTAAAATCTCGTTATTGAATTCTTGCGTGAAATACAATCTTCCTCTACTTGATGTAGTAAGTAAGAGAGAAATACAAATGCACACTGAGGCGTAGTGTCACTTCAAATCAGCGCCTTTGCCAGAGTAGGCGAGGACAGGGACGTAGCTCAGGGAGCCGGCCCTCGTAGCCGTGGTCATTGGAGTCTGTAGCTTCGGCGCTCCGCCAAGCTGAGGGTCGCGGGTTCGAGTCTCGCTATGGGCATGACTGTTTATGTGTGTAATTGCGGTAATAAGTGGTAATGCAGAAACAGTAAAAACACAGTAATGATAAACTGCCTAACCAAGGGAACTTAAAAAGAAAAAAGGAAAGAAAGCCAAGGGGATGTTATTGGTTGCGGTAGCAGGAAAGGTGGTGTAAGGTGGACACTATTAGATGTGTATTACCATGAGAGATTTTAATCTTTCTAATAACTAATCTAAAATGTACTGGAAGAGGCAAAGAATTAGACAGCTCGGGATTTTACCTGGTGGAGAGAAAGGGCAGCATTTCACCTTTATCGTGTTTAGGGCTTATGTTGAAATTGTAGGTTAATACAAAATAAATTTAAAGAGCTGTCCGTCACAGAGTTCTCTTAGGAAGGAGCGCGAGCCGTCAGAAACCTTGAGTTTAAATACCCGAGGAGAATGATGACTAGTCCTTTAGCCGCCCTGATGCATGGGGTGTCAGCATGAATTGCTTAATCCACCCACGTGTCGAACAAGAGGTGATCATTCCTCTAAAAGTCGTACCACAGAATCGCTGCTTACGTAAGCATCCTCACAAGAATTCTAAAGCCAAGTTCATGGGTTTACTTAAACAATTTTTTTCCTGAATGTCTCGAACTTAATAAATTTATATTTATCACATTCTTCTAAAAGCATATTAACAAGTTGGTCTGCTTTGAAATAACTATCATGCACACGTATCTTCAGATTAATTTAACACATGCCTCCTGCCAACGCCAAGATGTGGAGGCTGTCAACCAAGCGTTTTGTGTGAAACGCAGGGCTGAAGCGCCCTAATGCTTCAAGTACCACTTGCATGTGTTGGAACTTCATCTTCTGCTTTGTCCCCTGAGTGATAAATTCGCTGCCTTTACCTTAATTTTGCGCATTGATTAGTTATAATTTTCGGCTTGTACTAAAATATAGGAACCAAATCCTTTACTCTCAGGAGAAAACACCTAAGATTTCAATTTTCTTATTCAGGAAGAAAGGAAGTTACATGATACGCAAACTCCGAAAATTAGAGTCTCCGTTCCTATGCTTCAAAGAAACCACTAGACTGGCGTCATCTAAAGACTCCCGCAAGGTTAGGAAGTTGTATAGAACATGGCTATAACTTACTGTGGTAACCTACTCTGGTTAGACAAAATTTCTTGGGGATATTGCATATACAGAGCGATTCGCCTAAACCTTCACCGCAAATATTTCGGAAATGGAAAGTGCTATTGATGTGCGGTTTTCACAGAGTTGATAAGTAGTTAGCGACTCGTACTTACAGCGTATACACAGGTTTTAATAATACTTAGAACGTGTATTTTTTCAATAAACATCTTTTTTAATATAACAATGCATATTGACATCCATAAAATAAACGTAGAGTAAATTAGAATGTCAATGGTGTTTGTTGCAGGATTCTAGTGCAAGTAGTTTACGAGAAATCTTATTTTGAAAAGTTTACACATCGACACTTGTCATATACCTGTGGTAGTACAAACTAAAGAAAAATAAACGTTAATACACTACTTCTGTGCATTCTGACAAATAAAAAGAAAACTGACCTTCAAAAGTTGTGTTCAGAATGTCTACCGCCAACTTCAGTAAGGCTTCCAGTCTGCAATGGAAATACTGCTGCACACGTTCTAGCATTTGAACGAAATTTCAGTGCAGGCAGCAATAATACGCCATTTCATATCATCTGCTGTAGTTGGTATGTCCTTGTAGACAGTGCCTTTCAGCTTTCCCCACAGAAAAAAATCTAAAGGATTCAAATTCGGTGAACGGACCGGCCTATGGCCTGGACAGCCATCATGTTGGTACCACAGGTTCCTCCTAGTCTGCAGGGGAACATCTCGTAGCATCTGTGGAAGATGATCTGTTAGCAGCCTGCAATACTTGTGTGAATTCAGTATTCATTTTACAAAAAGGGCCTAGGAGCTGATGGTTCACTATCCCACACTATACGTTTAAACTCCATGGACACTGACGTTCACCTGCCAACGGAGATTGTCAACAGACCACTAGTTTCTGCGGTTTACCTGGCCATGATTAGTAAATGTTGCCTCATCACTAAACAAGATACATGATGAATCTGGAGTATCATGTTTTAATGCCCATGTACAAAAGTTAACATGGTTCTCAAAATCGTTTCCACGGAGCTTTCCATAGAGAGAGATGCGTTAGGGGTGGATCCTATGTCGATGGAGAATGCGGAGCACACTGGTCCGAGGCATGCCACTTCCTCCTGCGATTGCATGGGAACATTTGCGGATCTACTACAACAGCAGCCAAAACATTAATAATTCTTCCCTCTTCTCTAGTCACTTGTTTGTTTCTATTACGTTTTCTAGGTGTTACGCTAGGTTACGCTAGCACTTTCATGTAACTGGCTGAAGAGATTGATAAATAATTGCCGAGATGGTTGACGTCTATTGGGACATATTTCCGCTACACGGCATAAGAACGAACTGGGGCTGTCTCCGTAGTTGAGTCAGTAGAACACCTGCCTGCTGTGCGTGGTATACCGGGTTCGATTCCCGGCTGGCGGATGGTAATTTTTCTGTAGCCAAGATTATTCTGTATCCTCCCCAGGATCTGGAAGTATGAATGAGAGTGTGAATGTGTGTATAATCTAATGATTAAAACCCAAAAGTGCAAGAAACCCAAAGACAGGAGTTACACGAGGCAATAAGTTCCAAAGGAAAGGTCGTGATAAGACCAATATAGTTAAAGGCGGGGTATAAATGGTAAAAAAAGAACGAACTTCATTTTTCGTCATTCTCCATAAGTCACGAGTATATAGAGTTTTCTGAATTGGTAAATCCCATCTTCCATTCACGACCTACTGCTTGAATCATCACAAACTAACTGAATAGAAAGTCGCAATGCAGTCAATGAACAGAAAACGCAATGTAAACAAACATAACAACATCGTACCTAGCAATCAATCACTTGAATGGAACAAACAACTATCGATGTAGAAACTCTTCAAAATAAGATTTCTTGTAAACTACTTCCGCTAGCATCCTGGAATAAACATTGTTGACATTCTGATTTACTCTACTTTTTTAATGTCAGTTGGCATTGTACCATTTAATAAATTGTATGTTTGTTCAAAAAATACAGTTTTTATGCGTTATCAAAATCTGTGTATGGGCTGAAGATACGAGCCGCTATCATTTAATTCGGTGAAAACCGCCCGTCAATAACACTCTCCATTTCCGAATATGTGCGAATTTTTGTGGATTCATCCTGTATTTCCAGTACATTTGTGCAACCCTTATACATACTGACAAATGTTGGTCTTAAGAAACCAGCACATTTCATTGGAAGTACTAACTTGTGTTTTGGCAATAATTGCGTTTCAGAATTGGCAGTAGTAACTAGTACAATCATCGACTAACAAGTCAGTTAAAAGCAACGCTTACAAATTCCCAAGATCCTACTGTAGTATACGAGTATCTTACAGCTGGATATCACGCATCGACCTGAAGGGAAAGGTATTTTTTAATGATTACATATTGTTAAGTATTTAGTCTATGACATATGTAACATAGCTGGTATTAAAAGTAAATTATCAGAACCGATGAGATGACTCCGCGATAACATGTAGGCTTGCATACGGGAGGTCCCGGGTTCGATTCCCGTCGACCGCCCTCCCTGACCTAGGGTTTTTAGGTTTTCCCTGGTCCATAGGCGAATGCTGATGTGGATTTTCTTTCCATCATTTCCCTTTCATTCACATCTTTTAAGTGTGCTTCTAGGTTTCGTGGCATATGGCGGTGCCGGACAGATGGTGCGGATGTTTGCTCAAAGCAAAGTAGTGTCCATGTGGCGAAGAAAACTAAACAGCAAGATATGAGATGCCTGGCATACAAAGCGAAACGTTCTAGAAAGGGAGCCTGCTAGAACATGCCGAAATACATGTTCATGAACAGGGAAGCCGCATATAATGGGACATTGTTTCGCACTGGCTATTATTACGACGACCACTCCACCCAGGTGCTTACCAGCGGCCAGCAGGAAGCTTCGCGCGCGCTGTCAGAATAATAATAATAATAACGGAGGTCAGGCACATAAGGCCCCTTTGGTATTAAACAGTATTAGACAGAAGTACAGGTCATTGTCATACTTTCTTATCGGAATAGAGCAGCGGGTGTTGTGGGAGACGATCCTTGATCCGAGAAACTGCAACAGTTGCTCCATCTAGGGAGAAATGAACTGTGCCGGGGAAAAAGCGGAGGCGATGAAAAATGAATGAGCCTGAAAACGAATATATGTAGAGATTGTACTGAACCCAAGTTCATAATGTAGCTCAGTGTTGCGTTCATAACCAAGGTACATTCAATATGAGCCATAAAACTTTATTTTGTAATAGTTGTCAATGAAGCTTGGATGCTCTTTAATTTTCTTCTGACTGCGCGAGAATAATGTGTTAGAGTGGTACACTTCATATGACGTTAACCAGCCTGTCAGATCATTGGCCATATGCACAATGTTTAAGTTTCGACTTAAAGGTTAGTGTTTAAGTTAAAATGTGAAGAAGAAGTTTGGTAGCTGCTACGTATGGAAAGTCAGTTTGAAGATAATGTATTATATTTCGACTGTTGTAGAGCCGAACTTGAAGTAGTAGCAACCGCACGTATGGTAAAAAGTTTCCGGTAGCCTTCGCCCCAAATGTACTTTCCGGTGGCCTTTGCCCCAAGCTTAAAAAATATTAACTTTGTAATTCTTTAAATATCATATATTTATGTTTACCTCGGCTGCGTCAGTATTATTGTTAGAGACATGGGTCTCTTTGCAAGGCGTAGTGCGGGTGAAGAATGTAGGATTACACAGATTATAATGTTTACTTCACTACATTTATTAATCCTTGACACAATTGAAATAACACTTCACTGATATAGAGAGCTGTGAGATTCTTTTATTAATTACTTGCACCTTTTAACACGTAAACCATTTTCGTCTCGCACGACTACGTATTAAATTTCTCGAGGACACATCTCGCGTCCGGTTAGGAACACTGTCTACAACCAACACGTCCAGTTATGAGCGCTGTCTACAACCAATTGACTTGATTTCTACCGCCTAAATTTGTAAATTTCTGTATTTGAAGTCTCTGATTGGTTATTCCTAATCCAATAGATTACTTTTATTTAACTTAAGCTTTTTTCTGGTTGTTGATTGGCTATTTTATAAACTGTCACAAAAATTACATTATTTTTGCTCCAAGAATGACTAGTAGCATTATTACACTTTCTTACTCATTATTGCCTCAAGGTTACCTCATTGTTAGCAACTTTTAACCTATTATTCTCACAGCTCCTACATTATTAAATTACGTAATACATTCAGATAGCATTATTACAGGTATACAATAATATAAATGTATACAATGAACTGTAATGTACACTTTTTATATATTGTTATATATACATATTGCTTTAAGGCGGGCTGTTATAATTTTTTATGTAATTTGATTGAAATCATTTAAGTGTTAAAAATGCTGCCTCAAATGTACGCTTTGAGGTTACACTTAAAGCTAGGATTAATCCTGTTAAACTGCTGCATAAAACTAGGCTTAAAGTAGCAAGTTTTCACTAGCGTTTTTCCGGCATAGACTTGAAGTGGTGGCGCGCTTCCATAATACTCGTATTTCGTCTGTTTCCACATGCGGTATTGATAAGTCCAGCGGTTCCAGTTGTTAAAAACCACTGACTGAGGAAATTAAGTTCCAGAATACTTTTATGACTCTTCTTAAATAAGTCCCTGTGTTGTTAAATAAGTCACAAACCCCGGGTCTTAAGGCTGAAAAACTGAAAGAATGACAAATGTGAAAGTTTTGATAAAAAAGAGAGATATTAAAAAAAAAGAAGAAAATCAGTTGTGTTAAAGTTAAGCTGAAAATGTGGGACGAAGAACTTCTTAAAATGCTACAAGGGGAAAAGAATTCAGCAATTCATCTATAGGAACTATTTGTGCGCGTTTTCCTTGGTTCTCGTAGGGTGCGATGTGAGGATAGGAAACAATAGGTGATTTAGAGCATTGATAACTTGATAACCTTTCTGGACTTAGGCGAAATGTTTTTGTAATAAAACTGGAGTATACGCTTCACTTGGCTTTGTTATTAGAGTTTAAAGTACCTAAAAATGGATAGTTTATTGTTACATCTAGGCATTCCGAATCCTAGTGCATTATTTACGAATTGTTTATTTGAATTTTTTTAACGTGTAAGGGTACCTCTTTGAGTTACCGCGCCCTCTGCTCGTAACAAGCGGCGTGAGATTTCTCAGATTTCTCTTGATCAAATCTATAAATTCGGCGGGGTGGGAATTTTGCTTTAATTGGGAGTATTCCCCACCTTCCATAGTGTCTGCAAGTTGGATGTGAGAGTGAATTTGCGTGTGAAAGCTACAGTAACCTAACGTAAAATTTCAAAGTGTAAGAGCATCATTAAATGCTTCAGTCAAAGCCCTAGATATGATCATGGAAGTTAATGTGGGCTATAGAAATGAACAAAAAAAAAGCTCTAATTTGTTTTATGTACTCTTATTTGGCATTATGTTTAACTTGGTATACCTTTCTCGGTGAATATTCATAATTGTCGTAATTGTCTTGAGGTCTTTGTCTATTGTGAGTCGCAGGGAAGTTTTCTTCCTTGACATTAGCCGTCGATTTTATATTTGTTAAATTCAGTTATGCTTCACTAACATTTATCTGAGAATCAGTTTTATTTTAGTTTTATAAGTTCTACTTTAAGCTATTCATTCTAAATTTCATTTGAATTATATAAGTTTGGATTCTTTTCATTCAGCTTTCGTGATTATAACATTCCAAATAGCTCTCTATATCTATTTATGATGTTGGTTTTATATTGCCATTCTGTTATTAAGAAAGCATCGAGTGCAATTTTATGTTAATGCACCTGAAATGTAAAGTTCGCATTAGAACATCAAAGTTTCTTGAGGCACTTTTTCATTCGGGATGCCATTTTTTGACATTTAGCTTTGTTTAATTTGCTTGTGCTTGGACTATCTCTTACCATAATGGTCTGCTTAACCCCTAAAGTTGTATGTTTATGAAATGTAATTAATGAATAAGTGAATGGAGCCTAAAGTGTCCCATAAAGGTCAAAGGCTTCCTGCGAGAGGGAAAGCTCTTTCATAAAGATTCACTTGGTGAACTATTCCATGTGAGTAGAAATTAGCACTGAATATTAGTTCTTGCACACATTAGACTGTACTTAGACTTCCACTAATAATCATAGTCTATTATTTCTTATTAATTGTTTTTCATAGCATTTCCAAACAGTTCTACACTTTGCAGCACTGGATCACTGTGGCCCCACTAGTTGTCTGAAGTCGTCTGCCCATCTTGTACCTGGTCTTCCTCGGTTTCTGCTTCCAGTGTATGGGTCCCTTATGGTGGTCGACTGAACCCATCTGTCATGATGGAGCTTTGCGACGTGTCCTGTTCAGTTCCATTTGATTCTTGTGCCTGCTCTTAAAGGACGTAATATCTAGCAGCGTTTTATTTGAAACTCTCCATAGTGAAATGCCCAGGATTTCTTTTTCCAGTTTTCCATGACAGATCTCTAGTAAGCTCTTTTGTTTGTTCGTTAAGGACCAAGTATGGCATGCAAGAGTACTACATGAGTAATGCACGTGTGTAGGGTTTCAATTCTGAGCTTTCTGTTTAGGGATTTGTCCAGGAGTATGAATTTAAGTGCGCAGAAGACCTTCCATGCTTGAGTACATGAAATTAAATGCCTTAAAATAATAATTACATACACACGTCCTTTAAATAAGCTTAAAGGAAGTAAAATAAAGAAACGTTTGTATTACATTCATATTATATTCTCTACCAATTATCGTTTACTTCAGTATAACTTCTACAACCTATTCTTCAAAAGCTTATTTATCTATTTGCTTCATGTTAATCGAGATAAACCTTTGCTGAAATAGTTTCATTATACATTTCGTTTAAGGTACAAGGGGATAGGGGAAACCAAATTCGTAGACAGATTTTTAAAAACAGGTCGCTACATGTTGGCCTATAAATTTCATACTCTTTCTATGATAGTCAGATAAACAACTGAATAGCGACAGCACTTCAAAAAAATTACAAAGTACTGAAAAATTCACACCAATCGACTAGGATATCTCGGAAATGGCCGAAGTCACAAAAACGTTATTCGAAATCAATTGTGTGTTTCAAAGAGATCCACAATTTTTTGTAGCACTTTTTTGTCTATTATTGTTTGCCAGTTCTTTCGAATGAAGAGTGCTTGACAGGTTATTTCTAGGAAAATCAACACACACATTTGATTTTTCATATAAATATATTACATATATGGTATTTTAATAAAAATTACATTGACACAGAAACAATAATGAAAAACTTTGCATATAAGGGCTAATTTGGGATGGAGAATTTTCTTGAAAATCTTCGTGTTGTATTTTTGGAAGATGCTGAACCTAAAGTATTAGTATTTATTGGGCATTTCGTTTTTGGTTATGGTTTTCACAGACAGACACACAAAATTACACTCTTTATTTTTTGAATTCACGGGGCCTGAAACATGCATTTCCGTGAAATTATTTTAGGTGGAAATAGTAATCCTTACCTATTATAGGTAGATGGCAGAGCACGTAAAAATTCAAAGATAAAAGTTAACATTTTTGACCAGGTTTGGTCTTGATGATGATCAACAAGGGAAATAAAAACATTAGAACTGAAAATCTACAAGAATGAGCACCAGAAATACGTTTGCATTATCACAAAATGTTCTATAAATTACAAATGTGTGGGTTGTGCCGTGATTTAATCACTTACAATACCTTTAAGGCAGTAAATTTGCCTTTAAAAGCACTTTACAATATTCAGACAAAATAATTCGTTTTATCGGGAAGAAAGAAGGGCTGTAAAAGTCTTGTCCCTCATAATTTATTAGAAGACGTTGAGGTTGTTGGCTGAGGGAAGTTTGCTTGGCAATTTTGGCAGGACTGTCTCCACGAACAATCAGTGTGTTAACCTCTCAAGACTTGTTTCAGGCCGGTAGATGTCTCAAGCAGCTAAACAACAACATAACGTAACGTGCATTAGCGGCAAGTTGCCGGTGACGTCCTCCCGCCCGCCACTCATAATTTCATTACTACAAGAATATTCCATTTACTTGGCGCGGCATGTGTCATCGTGCGCCGGAAGTACCAACATCAGCAAAGGCAACTTTTTATTTTCTCACCCGCAGTAGTGTACATCTCTAAGTTTGTTCTTTTTTTTTTACCTTCAGAACAGTTTATTTCTGCTTTCTCCGCAGTAACTCATGTTTACACCTAACTTGTGTGTGTCTGTCTGAGTGGCTGTCTGTGAACAGCATAACTCAAAAACAAAAAGTCGGATAAATACCAAACTTGGTATTTGAGTTTAGTATCTTCCAATGATGCGACACAAAGATTTTGCAAGAAAATCTCCCACTCCAGACTACGCTTTACATGGTACATTTTTCGAAATCTTCGATTTTCCCAAAAATGGCTGTAACGATTTTGATTAAAGTATCACATGTTTAAGATATTTTCATGGCAAATGAAATGTATATCTTGAATTTTCTGGGAATGCCCCTAAAAGTCCCCTTCATTGTGAATGACTTTCGCATAGCTGGTGAATCGTAAGAGATAGACAAAGTTTTACTACACACAAAATGTAGATCTTATTAAAACACACAATTATGTCATATACTTTTTTTTGTCGAGTGACCCATTCCGAAATATTTCCGGTTACGTGTTTGATTTTTCCAATACTTATACTTTCTCTCAATTGGGAATTTGCTATTGGTTTTTCTATGTCCTGGGCATGCAAAGAGAATAGAATGCTCCATATATCAACCAGCTCTTAAAAGATTTGACTATCGGTTAAAGCTAACCATATTCCCCTTGCATCTACAAGAAAATTAGCAATAAGAATAAGAATAAGCGTTTGTAAAAGTAAACCATACGACTCGGTTACACTACTCAAACACGTGACTCATAAACAACGTATCGGCCAACAACGGTTGTTCGACAAAACATGATGCTCTTTAAGAGACTTAATTTATTGCAGAGGTCCTGAATCAGTCTGTGGTTTCATTCATTCATTCTCTGTTTAACCTCATCTTATGTATGACTTACACCCCCCAGGACTTACAGGCGGGTGTCTGGGGGCCCGTCGAGGGGTAGACACCCATGGAGCAGACAGAATATCCAGGATGGTGATCAGACCGATGCCCGAAATGGGAGGAAGGAAGTAGATGAAACGAAATGAAGGTGAAATGGATGAAAGGAAAGGTGATGATGGAGCATTGGTGGAATGAATGGCGGGGGAAACCGGAGAAAACACGCCCAGACGCCGCTTTGTCCAGCACAAATCCTACATGCGAGTCCCTGGGATTGAACCCGGACCGCCTCGGTGAGGGGCGAGCGGTCTAGTGGTTTCATTATACATTTCGTTATAGGTACAAGATAGGTACAAAATTGATAGTCAGGAGTTTAAAGTCTCCGATAAGCTGAGGGTCGTGGGTTCGAGTCCCCCACGGGTATGGTTGTTGTGTGTGTATTGTATGTGTAACTGCGGCAATAAGCGGTAAAGTAAACAGTAAAACACAGTAACCATAAACTGGGTAAACAAGCAAACTTAAAAAGAAAGAAAAACAAAAGAATAGGGTGCTCGCTATGACTTTAAAATGCCATACTCTTTGCCTGACATCACAAGAAAGAAGAGAAAGCGAAAGCACTCTGTAATCTTTTTTAAAGTATTGAACACTTTAACCAATATTAACCGATGTCTCGGAAATTTTTGATGCCCCCAAAAAAGTTATTTGAAATAAATACTATTTTTAAAGAAGTTTACACTTTTTGTGTAGTGTTTTTGCCTATCTCTTATTGTACAGATTATACAAAATTCATTCCGATTAAATTAGTTTTCGCAGAGTATTCCCAGAAAATTCAAGATGTATATTTTAATTGGTGAGTAAAATATCTTCAACGTGGTATTTGAATAACATTTGTTAGATCACTTTTGAGAAAATAAAATAGAAGTCAAGAATGTTCCATGTAAAGGGGTTTAGGGTGGGAAGACTTTCCTAAAAATCTTCGTGTCGCATCGTTGGAAGACAGTGAATTTAAATTCTAAGTTGGTATTTATTCGAGTTTTCGTCTTAGAGTTATAGAATTCCCATACACACAATCTCACTTACGAGCCTTTTTCTATATTTATGGGATTCTGGGGCCTGAAAACACGTATTTCCGATAAAATCTAGTTTTTACCTTCTCTACCTACTAGGAAGGTGGTAGAGAATAAAACGTTTCTAAATTTAACATGTTTTTAAGATTTCAGAGCCATTACTTAGCTACTTTGGATATTAATATATTTCAAAACTATTATCATTGCGTTTTTCGCAGAAGCGCTCACACCGGATTTCTTTTGAATGGTGCGACTGACAGCCCGCAATTTCAACGACACTGCTATACGAATCCGTTGGTGCAGTAGCGGCGGAATGGCTCGCCATTTTTTTCCTAGATAATGCTAATGCGAAATAGTATGAATATGTTACATTACATTTCGTTATAAAAGCTGTTCGAAATGATTCCGCTTTGTGTCTATACATAAATGGAATCTGTTGAACACATTACTGAATACTCGATAAACTTCTGCAGCCGAAATATTGGAAAATACACGCCAAATACTGTCTTTTAATTGTCCAAAGATATGTAAATGTTTTTCATAAACTTGTATCTTTAAGCATTCAGCACAGCTATTAATTTAATAAAAGTATATTTGGGGAGTGGGCAGGCCAGTCAATGACCGTCATCAAAACGACGTGTAATGCGAGGCAGCAATTCTCTTTGGACTTCTTTCTATGACCGCTCCTTGAGACAGTATTTTTAACAATTAAATAATTTCAGTCTAATTATATAATACTTAAATTCAATAACAACCCGCCTTGAAGCAATATGTGTATGTAATAACTTGTAAAATGTATGTAACAGTCATTGCATATGCTTGTATTATTGTATCCATGAGTAATAATGTTATGTGAATATATTACGTAATTTAATAAGGTAGGTCCTGTAAGAATAATAGGTTAAAAGTTGCTAACAATGAGGTAAAAATGAGGTAACAATGAGGTAACCTTGAGGCAATGATGAATTTGAAAGCTTAGCATTACTACTTGGGATTCTTGGAAGCAATAATGTAATTTTAGTGACAGTTTATAAAAATAGCCAATCAACAACCAGAAAAAGCTTTAGTTAAATAAATGTATTCTATTGGATTAGGAATAGCCAATCAGAGACTTGAAATACAGAAATTTACAAGTTCAGTCGGCTGCAGACAGTGTTTGTAACCGGATGAGAGATGCATCCTCGAGTGATTTAATACGTATTCGTGTGAGATGAAAAATAAGTTTACGTATTAAAAAGAACAAGTAATTAATAAAAGAATCTCACAGCTCCATATCAGTGAAGTGTTATTTAAATCGTGTCAAGCATTAATAAAAAGGAGTGAAGTAAAATTATAATCTGTGTAAGCCTACATCCTTAAGTCGCACCACAACCCTGCCAAGACATCCATGTCTCTAAAATAAATACTGACGCAGCCGAGGCAAACATAAATATAATATTTAAAGAAACAGTCAAATTACAAAGTTAATAATATTTTTAAACTCAGGGCGAAGGCTACCGGAAAGCGTGTTATATGTGCTGTTTCAACAAGTTCGACTCCCCAACAGTTGAACTATAATAAAAATCCTTCAATACAAACTACTTCAAATTGACGACCAAAGCGTGTTGCAAACAAAATACAACAAAAGACAAATCTTATTCACCCTTCTTGTCGACTTTTTCCTCAGAGATGTTGGTTGTCCGTGTTTCTTTAAGGCAACACGAACTTATCTGGATTACTCTAACCAATAAATTGTTTATTTATTAGGAAGGGTGACATCAGGTAATTTCTATATTAATTCAAGCTGACAGTCCACATGTGACTCGGTTCCAGTAAACCTTAACACAATAAATGCATGCTATTCTGTAGTATATACCGTGAGAACTGTGCATGGTAAACACAATTAGTAGACAGCTTTAATAAACGTTACTTCCACTATACACCATACCAAGCAATGTTAAACTGAACTGCAAATGTCGTTACCCTATCCGCCTTGAGCTGGGCTACCGTAGAGCGAAGGCATTCAACCCTGTATCTCCTACGAGTCATACTCTAATATTGCAACTCACAGAAATTAATGCGCACGCGGGTAAGACAACTTATTTATACTTCCTTTTGCTTAGGAATAGAAATATAAGTTACTTAGTTATTGTGTCTACATTCCCATTTGGGCAGTGTTATTCAGTAGAGCTTAAACATATCTTATCGAGCACCTGTCATTTTATATTTGGAATGAACATAAACATACAACACTAGGGATTTCGTTTCTGTATGTTGTGGATAAAAATTGCAATGTTTTCAACATTTGAAGTTTTCAGAACATATTCACTGCTTACATTACATCTGGAGACGGAAAACAGTAAAACGAATATAAGGTTAAGGGAATTGGCATAGTTTTTGCTTTCTCTACTACGTATAGTAAGCAGGGGAAGTATTGTATTCCACCCAAAAATTCGTTACCGAGATTTCACCGGAAATACATGTTTTGAGACCCCCTGAGTCCAAAAAAAGCATGTCTGTGTGTGTGTCTGTGAACAGCATAACTCAGAAACGAACAGTCGGATTATCACCAAACTTGGTATTTAGGTTCAGTATCCTCTAAAAATGCAACACAAAGGTTTTCAAGAAAATCCCCCACCCCAGATTACCCTTTACATGGAACATTTTTCGAAAATTTTAATTTTCTCAAAAATGGCTCTAACGATTTTGATTAAAATATCGTATGTTTAAGATATTTTGATGACAAATGAAATGTATATCTCGAATTTTCTGGGAATGTCTCCAAAAGCATTCTTCATTGTGAACGACTTTTGCATAACTGTTAAACCATAAGAGATAGACAAAATGTTACTACACAAAAAATGTAGATCGCGTTAAAATACACAATTTATGTCATGTACATTTCTTTTGTTGGGTGAACCATTTTCGAGATATTGCCTGTTATTCCCTTAAATTTTCCAATACTCCACATAGCAACCAGCTCTTGAAATATTTGACTATAGCTTAAAGCCTAGCAATTCCCCTTGCATCTACAAGAAAATTAGCAATAAGATTAACATCTCAATATCTCGATTAACATGAAGCACATGGAGAATAAGCGTTTGTAAAAATAGTTTGTACAAGAGTAGAGAAAGTCATGTGAGTGTAACACATCAGATTTATTTAATTTTATTTATTTAGGCTCGCTTTAACAGCTTCCCCATATCCCGACCATAATTTCATTTAGATAATATATGGCACAGAGTTGTATAATGTGAAACTAATAGTTTTATACCATTTCAAATACCATATTTATATCATTAGGTTATAAGTATTACATTTTGTAAGATAAGTACATAAAGTTGTTCTAGTCTTTTTTCCAGAATATTACTCTTTTTATTGGTTTAACGACGTTTAAACAGATAGGTCATATCGCATGGCGGAGGAATTAAACGGGGAAATGATTCTCATGAGTCCCGGGTTCTTAAAACCACCCGACATTCTTCTTTCAGGACAAGGGAAACCCTCGTAAGAAGCTTCATCTAGATAACTCTCCCTAACTGAGATTCGAACCTATGATCTTTTAAATGTGAGGTAGACACTATGCACAGACGGCAAACAGGATGCATACAATTATTATTTTTTAAAATTTATATGTCCCCCTTTAAGTTCACATCGGGGATTTGATTCGAGAACCAGTTTATTGGTGGTGTTTTTGCTCTCTGAGCTCTATTATTTTGAATGTTTTCTTTTTTTCATTATTTTTACATTGGATATTCACTACTGCAATCATGCTACCAGACTTTACGTAAAGTAAGGAATGATTCAGAATAGAGAAAAATTCCTTGCTTCAGCCGAGAATCGATCCCGGGAAACCTCTGGGTTGAGAAACCAGAACGCTGACCACTCGTCCACAGAGGCTTATAGCCGTGTGCACCATTCTCAGTCAAGATTTTACAGTGGTAAACAATCGACTTTACCGCGGTGAACGGTCATTTGTGGTACATCGACGCCGGTAAAAGTTTATCGAGGATTTTACCGCGGTTAAATCTGACCGCCATGAACGGCCGGTTTTCATCGATTATTTTCAACTTTACTTGGGAATGTTAAAATGGCGGTACAGTAGATGTAGGTTAGAATTCCCAACAAATAGATAAACTCCATTTTCCCAATGAATACATCTTGATAAAGTAACTTTAATGTACTTTGTAATTTTTAATGCTTTAAGTCTTTTTGTGCGACAGGTGTGTTAAATATCGTGACCCAAGACAGCGAAAATCTACACAGGCATGGCGTCACATATCATAATTATATCATTTGAACGTGTGCGCTTCCTATTCAAGAGGTTCGGGTTCAAATCTTGTCTGAGAATAATTTTTTCCCTTTCTTTTTTCTGCCTCACTATGTGAATATCGTCTAAGCTAACTGGAATTTAGTCAGTGTGAAAAGAAAGACAAAAAAGTCTATAAAAGTTAAGCTTTTTTTCTAACAAATTGTAAGGCCAGCTTTTTCCACGTCTTCATTTTAAAGTTATTGCTTCTATCTCTGTATTGTCTATCTTTTTTTAAGAATGGCATGTTAAATTTAATAGCATAATAAAGAAACTTTGGTCTGCTTTTGCTTTCCTCCATTGTATGCTGAACTAGATGCATGCGCTTCAACAAAGCGGTAGAAGAAGTGAAAAATAGACATGATGTACATCCGGGTGCGTTCAGTAGAGCTTACCTGCAATGAACGGTGCGCTCAACCAAGGTGAGCCAGGTAATCACGGTCACCTAAACAGCGGTGAACATTGGTGAACCGCTGTATGATGATTATCCCGGTCAAATTCTTACCGCGGGAAGCTGAAGGTCCCTGAAGAGTTTAACGAAGATGGTGTACACGGTCATTAACTTTGTTAACATTAAATAATTGTACTTGTTTTGGAGTAACTCACACTTGAAGTTGAATGGATAACATAAGACATGTTGTTTTCAAATCTTATACTACCTTCTATAATACCTTACTCTGGTTGATCTCGTAGCTCAGTCGGTAGAGCATCTGACTGCTGAAGTGGAAGGACAGAAAATTCGGGGGAATAAATGAACCTTCCCAAGATTTGCGTAGCAACCCGAAGAAAGCCCGAAAAAATACAGGAATCAGGAAGGTCGGCCGCTGGAATTGAACCTACGACTTCCCGAATGAGATCACAGACATTGTCGCCTGAGCCATCCCGTTCGGTTTATCTGCCGTTAAATCCTTTAGTTGTGTTTTAATGTTTATTAATACGCCAGAAATATCGTTTTTCAGGACGTTAAAGATTGAGTTTTACTTATAGATGCTCTTCAACTACTATGGTCTTCAGCGTCCTATTCTACATTGGGCTAGAAAGACAAGAAATTTTTCTCAGAGGCCTCTCTATCAGGCTTGAGGTTCTTTTACGTGCCATAAATCTACGTGGGACAACCGGCTTTATTTCCCTTCCGAAGGAAGTCATACTAAGGATTTTTATGCTCGAAAAAATTCCATCGCCTTCCGCCGGGTTTGAACCCGCAACTTCGTGAACAAGAGACTAATATGGTACCCCTAGACCACGTAGGACGACTTTCAGGACATTATATGACCATAGAGGAGAGAGGGAGAGTAAGGGCAATGGGGGAGCAAAGAGTGGAAAGGAGGAAGGAAGAAAGAGGAAGGGATATTAATGGGAAAGGGGAAGACGAGATATCGGAAGCGAGAGAAACACAAAGAAAGCAGAAGGGGGATAGAGGGAAATCCCGCACGTATCGTAATAACGCAAGCAGAGCTGCGGGTTCTGCTGATTCTTAATAATCAAGATGCTGAAGCAAACAGATCAGCCCATCAAATTTCTCACATGCTAATTCTCCAACAGATTAACATCAAGGATGCCGAAGGAGAACTGAATACACACACATGGATACAAGCTGCGCACCTTAATCTGGAGTGAGGGGCACCTCGGCGCGTTGTCCCACCAATAGTACGAGGTGAGCAAGTAGGACCTCCGCGCAGGTTCCGTGCAGGTGATTCAAGAACGAGGCATTCGCTGGGAAAAGTAGAACACAATTGAAGTCTTATTGTCGCAGTCGACGCGCGAACAACATTCAAAAGAACTGTAACTGATATTTGGTCTAGAATTTACCTTCGCTTTGCGTCTTTTTACTTTCTCTACCTATTACTTACCTATAGTAGGAGGAAGAAGTATTTTATTCCAACCGAAAATTCGATATCAAGATTTAACCGAAATACACGTATTGAGCCTCCCTGAACCCCTCTACAAAAACATTATTTTTAGATAAAGGTGTGTGTGAACAGTAGAACCCAAAACGAAAAGTTGGTTAAAACCGAACTTGAAATTTAAATTCAGGGTCTTCCAAGGCTGCGATGCGAAATTTTCTAGAAAATCCTCCTACTCCAAACTACCCTTGATTGGGAACATATCTCGTCCTCCATAGTCTAGGGGTACCATGCCAGCCCTTAGTCTGCTAGGTCGTGGATTTTTACGCCCTCGTGGGCTAAAAATCCTTAGCATGCCTTCCTTCGGAAGGGAAGTAAAGCCGGTTGTTCCACGTAGATTTACGGAACGAAACAGAACCTCAAGCTTCATAAAGAGGTCTCTGGGCAAAAGTACCGGTCTTTTATGCCCAATATAGAATGGGACGCTAAGAACCCTGGTAGTTAAAGAGCGTCCATAATTAAAACTCAATTTAATTTCACGGTACATTTTTGCTATTTTTTATTTTCTCAAAACTGACAGTAACGATTTTGATTAAAGTACCATATGTTTAAGGCATTTGTATGACATATATATTTTGAATTTTCTGGGAAAAGCATGTAAAGACGTTTTCATTCTGAATGAATTTTATATAGCTGGTAAACCGTAAGGGTCACACAAAATCTGCGATAAGTACAATTTATTGTGGCCTTAACCATTTCCGAGATATCGGAATATTTTTTATTATTTTTGTTTAAGCATTGAGTTTTTATATTTTTTCTCATGATCAGCAAATAACATGGAATTTCAAAGCCATTACATAGCGATCCCCTTTTAAAAATCTGACTATCGCTTTAGCCCACTGTATTTTTCTTACACCTACAACGAAATGTGTCAGTGTATAACCAAAGCTTGTCTCTATTAACAAGTAGAAAAAGAATAAACTCTTTTGTAGAAATAGTTTATAGAAGAGTGAATAGAGATATTTATGTGATTGCAACACATCATATTTTTTTCAACGAGGAATGGAAGTTGTCTAGTTTCATTAGGAGAAAAGCAGCTTCGAGCCTCGATATGAACAGAAATTATGAACGTTGATTTTGATTATTCTAGTGCTTCGACAGATTATTGACATTAATACTGAAACTGCAACACTCAATTTATCATTCCGTAATTATGAGCCTGAAATAGTCTGAAACAATACAGTAATGTTATATTTTATACCAAAGTTTATTCCTAATAAAAAAAGCCCGGAATCTACATTTTATTGTGTCAGTTTTCTCTGTTTGACACCTTCCGAACTTATCCTCAATGTGAAAAACTTTCAAGGTATTGATTAGAGTTTCTTGCCGATTATTTAAATTAATATATTACCCTTCTAAAATTAAAATAGAATTTCGGTTTAAAATATTAACAATAATAATTACTAGTGTTAGACATTTGGAGAGAACATCAAGGAAAAATGCAAAATCCTTAGCAACAATTAATTATATTTAATAAGAATAGACACAATAAAAACAGGAAAATATGAAATTATCTCTCTACCTATATTGAGGGGTTCAGCAAGTCAGGATACCGATACTTCGAAATGCAGCGTTGCATGAGATGGCGGTATCGTATCCTTATAAACGAAGCTGAAATACCAGCTTTGTCACAATTGTTATAGATTTTGTAGTTCAACCATATTTCACAATATATGTACGTATTTGACGGAGAATTTTCTAAACGTTTAACACCATTCTGTGGTTCTGAAGATTTTCGATCCACAAACGCATAATACCAAATTGCTTCATTTGTATTTATAGTTTTCATGGCTTTCAACAGCGTGGGTAACTATGCTTCGGGGAAATTATTTCACCTTAAGAGTTAAAAAATGAGCTTTCCCACAACACAAATCATTCAATTGCTATCTTTTTTATTATAACCAAGCACACCTGTATTGCAAACATTTTTGGAGTGTCTATTAGGTTCTTAAATGCCTAAAGCTAAGAAAATTAACACATCCGATATAACAATTGTTTTTATCTTAGTATGACATATATATTTTGAATTTCCTGGGAAAAGCATGTAAAGACGTTTTCATTCTGAATGAATTTTGTATAGCTGGTAAACCGTAAGGGACACACAAAATCTGCGATAAGTAAAATTCATTGTGGCCTTAACCATTTCCGAGATATCGGAATATTTTTACTTTCTCTACTACGTATAGTAAGAAGGGGAAGTATTGCATTCCACCCAAAAATTCGATACCGAGATTTCGCCGGAAATACATGTTTTGAGACCTCCTGAATCCAAAAAAAGCATTTTTGGAAACATGTCCGTGTGTGTGTCTGTGTGTGTGTGTGTCTGTGTGTGTGTGTGTGTGTGTGTGTGTGTCTGTGAACAGCATAACTCAAAAACGAACAGTCGGATAAACACCAAACTTGGTATTTGGGTTCAGTATCTTCCAGTGATGCGACACGAAGGTTTTCAAGAAAATCCCCCCACCCCAGACTACCCTTTACAGGGAACATTTTTCGAAAATTTTAATTTTCTCAAAAATGGCTCTAACGATTTTGATGAAAATATCATATGTTTAAGATAATGTCATGAGAAATGAAATGTATATCTCGAATTTTCTGGGAATGTCTCCAAAAGTATTCTTCATTGTGAACGACTTTTGCATAACTGGTAAACCATAAGATATAGACAAAATTTTACTACACAAAAAATGTAGATCGCGTTAAAATACACAACTTATGTCATATACATTTTTTTTGTTGAGTGAACCGTGTTCGAGATATTGCTTGTTATTTCCTTAAATTTTACAATACTTATACTTTTTCTCAAATTCGTTATTCATTTTTTTTAAGTCCTGGACATGCAAAGAGAATGGAATGCGCCGCATAGCAACCAGCGTTAAAATATTTGACTATCGCTTAAAAGCTACCATATTTCCCTTGCATCTACAAGAAAATTACCAATAAGATTGACATCTCAATATCTCGATTAACATGAACCATATGGAGAATAAGCGTTTGTAAAATTAGATTGTACAAGAGTAGAGAAAGTCATGTGAGTGTAACACATCAGATTTTTTATTATTTTTTGACCTCGGAGTCAAGTAAAAATTGTGCTGTAGGGAAAGAAACTTGGACTCTGTTTACAAATGTCAATTTTCAAAAGAAAATAGCTAGCATATTAGTTCTGTAGATTCTAAAACATGATTCACCTTATGCTACAAAATAAACATTTTGCAACAGAGTAACGCTGGTTGCTTTCACAGCAATATATATTTACATAGGTATCGCTATACATAATAATAGCTTTAAGTGCAGCATCTTTTAAAGGGACTGGGAGATGTAAAATGATTAGTTTTGACGTGTGCTGTTTGTGAGGTATTATATATACACACACGCACAGGGATTTCACCAATGTACACGTTTTGAGGCTCCTTGAATAAAAAAAAAGAATTTTACATTTTTAGAATAATGACACGCACACGTGTGTGTGTGTGTGTGTGTGTGTGTGTGTGTGTGTGTGTGTGTGTATGAACATAATTCAAAAACGAAAATTCGATTAACTATTTAACTTGGTATTTTAGTTGATGCAGTAATTTGTATCACAAATTATTTAAATGTCAAGAGTGATTGTAGTGTGAATATGCATTATTGTGTGATATTGATTTGAGATGTTTGTTGATTGTAAGCATTGTCGAGAAGTGGGTTTATACGGCCTTACTGAAACTGACAATAATAGCGTGCAATAATGTAGCGAGGGGGTGAGCTGTTTATCATTATTAGAGACGAGAAAATGACGTAATATTGGCACGTTTTTCTTAGAACTTGCTGGAACATTTTCCCTAGAGCATATGTTTTCGTAATTTTCATTGGATATAAAAATAGACGCTAATGTTGGCGCGTTTTATTAACCAATAGCAGCTCGGTTATAATCTTTAGGCATATCGGGGTGTAGGAGTATAAAAAGGGCTAGGTCAGAGTCAAATTCGTTCAGTCTATCGGAAACATTTGTACACCACACGTCGTCTCCAGTCCATTACACGTCGTTGAATACATCGTACAGTTTATCGATTCGCAGGTTACGCGTAGCAAAGTTATAAAAAAATCTCTCGTGTTGTAAGTTAATTACACAAAAAGTTGAAGTATGCGAATTAAGAATGAGCAGTAAATAAGTTATTATAACAGTTTCAGTTTGGCGAGTGTCAAGATTAATATGTGAAAGTGCATAATGTGTTATGATAATAAAAGTGTAAAACAAATTCTTCATCAGTGTTATCTTTGGATAAAAGACTCCTTTCCGTTTACACACCTTGTATAAGATAAGTGCTCGACCAAAAAGATCATAGCTAGCCGGAGGACAGTGAACCCAAAATTAAATACAATAACAGGCGCTCAGTAAAAGATAACACGAAGTGACCGCGACAAATTGTCTTTTATACGTGCGGCAAATAAACAGTAGCATTCTTTCAAACAAACACTAATATCGCCACAAATTGGCTACCACAACGTGGAGCTAACAAACTTAAATAAACTAAATACCGCCGCATAGTTCAGTTTTTTCCAAGGCGAATATTTTCAAGAAAATCCCCCACCCCATATTACATTTTGCATGAAAATTTTGTTACTTTTATGTTCTCAAAGTGGCTATAATGACTTTTAATTAAAATACCAAATGACAAATAAAATGTGTATTTTGAATTTTCTTCAAATGACTTTTAAGTTCTTCTTCATTCGGAATTAATTTTCTATAATTCGATGTAATTTGTAAATCGTAAGAGATAGATGATGAAAACTTACTGGACAAAAATGTATATTTGATTAAGAGGACAAAATTTATGTAAAATAAAGCTTTTATGGCATTAACCATTTTTGAGATACTTTTTATTATTTTTTTAGTTATTTATTTACAAGTGCTAAGTCGCTATTAGGTTTTTTTTTTATCCCTGATCATCCAAATGAGTGGAATTTCAAAGCGATCATACAACGAGCTGCTTTGTCTATCGTTTCTGTGCGCACAAATAGAGAAATAAGCATTTATAAGAATAGTTTGTTGAAGAATGGGTAGAGAAAGTAGAGTGAATGTAACACACAAGATTTTTATGGATAGTATGATAATAGCAGTGAATCGTAGTGGAAAGAAAGGTGCTTGTTTTCAAATACCTGCAGTTGCCATCTGTTGAGTAAATCAAATAATATATTCTTTAAAAGGTGTGAATTTAGGTAGTGTGGGGCTATTAACTAACCTGGTATATGTAATAGCAGTGTGAGGAGGAATGGCAAGATGATGTGTAAAGTATAAGAGTAACGGAAATGTGTGGGTATATATTTATTAATTACACACCGTCACCCTTTGATCCGACGACGAGTTCGTTAGCGGTTCTTCTCCTGGCGCGGGAGGCTATTAGCGAAACGAAACAAGACATGGTGCATGTGACAGGGGGGAGGGGGATGGACAGGTTGCCCAAGGGAGCTTTGTTCCGTTGCGCCTGACATCGCCGCGCGCATCCAGTGGGTGGGTAGAGGGCGTTAAAACCGACGCTGAGACGTCGCGAACCCAGTTGCCGGCCACGCGAGGTCCCGGCCTGACGTCGGGGCGCCTACACGATGCGTCGTCTTCGTGGCTGACATCGTTATCACGTAGCTACACAAAAGTCTGACAACAGATAATAAGCAACTAATGTTCTAAGTTTTCCAGTGAGCAGAAACACGATGCAGTCGCACATTTTATTGTGATGTTACTTCAATCTGAACATGAAAACAGAAACTTCACTACATATGCTGCAACTTTGCAAATAATGTCTCTAAGAGAATTAATTTTGTGTAATGTAATAACTAAAACTGAATAAATTTGTTATTCTAATTTTTGACAGGAACCAAAAGTGTGAAACGAACCTTTGAGACGATATTTCCTCTTGCTGAGATGCGCGCGAGGAGATGCATGGGACTGCTAGTGTGGGAACAGATGTGAGTCATGTGTTAAACAGCGGTACTTAGTGTGTTAGTCTTTTTTTTTAAGCTCAACAACAGAGACACTTGCCCCTGTGCGAGTGCAACATGCCCGGGACTTCCCAGTGGCTTCTTTGTGTCTTCTTCTCCACACTGCTCGTCTACGGTGAGTGTTTAGAGACGTAAGCGGCGATTAACTTTGTCACATTGCAGTAATGAAGTAACATTTACATAACTCTGTCCATCAAAACATGTGTACGGGTAACGAAGCGAAGTCCGTAAAGGAATAACTGAAAATCACGAGACAAAGTTATCTCAAAACCAAATTTATTGTAACAAGAGTCTCTATTCAACAGAAACCTCTTTAAAATACTTCTTAATTTAAGCTATTGTAACCTCAAAACTTCTCTTTTTAATTCCAGGAGAGTAAATTTTCCTAATTCTTTATACTATTTCAATTTAAAATATATTTAAATGAAGTATTGAAATGAATAAGGTGAATTTAATATTTTTATTATTTAATAAGTTAAAAGTTTGTAAAATATAGCATTGCATAAAAATTATACCCAACTTTCAAAATCCCTGGTAATAATAAAATTAGGACTTCAGTAATTTTACTAACGTTCTATGGCTGCAACATATAATACTGTCAACCATCTAAGGGGCATTTGTAGAAATCTCAACTTCGGCAAATTTAAAGCTACTAATATGAAAATGTATGCATCAGCACACAAATACATATTACTAATACGAATAACTAAATGCAAATGTTTTTTTGGGCAAGAAATGTGTTTTAATATTTTGTAGCGCAATACTGTTGTTAGAATACCTTATCCTTTTTTCTCTAAGACACATGCCACATTTTGAATATTTTAATGGCTTTCAGTAAAATAACATTTCAAATATATACAACAAAAACGGGTAGGTTTTCAGCCAAACATTATTTCAGCGCCTTTCATTAAAATTAGCTGCTACGAAATGTTTAGTTTTTCACTTAAAACTTCATTACGCAGAGTAATTTATAGACTAAAAACGTTGACGTTACATATGAAGAAAGCGTTAAGAACTTAAACTGGGTCTAAATTCCACATATGTTTTCATTTACGTTATTACATGGAGGAACTAAACGTCCAGGCATCAAAATTGGTCATGGAATATAACTAGGAGTTAAATATCAAAACGCATATTAACAAAAGTTGGGCGGTTTAAAAATAAAATAGGGATTATTTTTAAGGATATTTTATCTTAACTTTAAAGTTAAACGTTGAATGCTTATTTTAGTGATAAATAATATTTTAGTAACATAGTAAGTATAAGTAAATGTTGCTATACTGAGACAGAACAAGCGCAATGATGTTTAGCGAAATTACACAACTATTCTAAAGATGTTAATATCAAACCAGTATCATGATGCGACGCAAAACATTTATCATAAAGTGTTTTGTACTAATAAAATATTTAGGCTTGTGGTATAATCTATACCCAACGGGAATTCATGGATATTTATTTTGTAATAATTCAATACGTAATAAATTTGAAATTCTGTGACAAACAAATAATGATCGCACTTTCTGTTGGAGGCTCTTTACCAAAAGCATCGCGTATACCAACGTTATTGAGCATTAAACGATTATAAAATGCCAGTATTTCACATCTAAGCAAGACCTTATCCCTTATTTTACTAATAGAATTCTTAAAACATGCGATCTTCTTTGTATGTTTTCCTGGTATGTCAGACGGATTTAGCAATAAAAATAGTACTAAAAAATCCATTAGAAAACCTTTACACAATATTATTGTATGAAAAATTAACTTACTGCAAATACGTTCCGTTTTCATGGAATATACTTCGAGTAAGTGTGGACAGATTCGTTTCCTTAGCTTCCAAATGTAAAAAGGCGTAAAAAGGTTTTAAGATAAGCTAATTATATGTGTAATGTTGTAAGTATTAATTCGTCGATCTTGGAGCACTTTTTATTAATGTATGAGCAGCTTATTTTCAATAACATGTGTTTGTTGTTTCTTTCCACTCAGCTTTAAATAACTACTAATCAATTGGAATATGAATAAATAAGCTCTATATATTACTAAAATAATTGTGCCTTATTTTACATTCTCGTATATCCATCCAGGACAAAATGTTAGTTTTTCTGATTACAGCATCTTTATTTCGACCTTCTAATCTCTTCCTTTGCACAGGGATTGCATTATAAAGTTTGTTTCGTATCCTAGGACCAGTGTAAATCATTTCTCCTGCAGCTTTATTCCTGAGCCTCCTTTCGTAATTGTTGTATATGTTTAAAGAATCTAATATCTTAGATCTTCCATTGTCTCGGATCCTTTTTCCAAGGTGACTAGCTTTATGCCCATCCAATAAATTGCGCTTTAATTATTTTTGTTACATACTTAATTTTGTAAATGCATAATTGAAAACAACTTTTGCGTCGCAAGAAACAAATAAATAAAAACACAAGGTTCAATAACAAAAATAACACTAGTGGCTGAAGCAAGGATGAACTACAGCTCAATATTACAGTTTCAGGTAGCAATATTAATAGTTTATTACAAAATACTGATTAACTTGTGTATGATAAGCTAAAAATATTGTAGAAATGGCGTAATCTCTATGTATTGCAGTTGAATTTGGAACACAAATGTGGCAATGTTTTCAATAGGTTAACAAATATGGATCATTTACATGTGTTTAGGCCTTAAAATTGAAGGAATAAGGGCCTAACCTTAATATAAGCGCAAAAATAAGAAATATGGTGGCTCTTCCGCCTGTAATAATTTTATTTTTAATTCTTAAGTGCAGAATGTATTCGAACCTCATTTACCTAAAAATGTTGCACAAACTAAACCGAAACATTGTGTCCGTTAGATTCGTATTTAATTTTGATAAAAATGGCTTTAGTGTTCATTCTAGCTAAGGAATTCCCATAAATCACAGAAAATAGTACCTGCATTATCGCTTTTGGGAGAATTTACTTCAGCTATCTAAGTATACTCTAAAGATTATTTGTTACTCACTAGTTTACCTAATTTCAGTGTGTTTATTATAAATTTCTTCACCGTATGCAAGAAAAATTGTTAAAACAAACGCCCACTATTGCCCAAAAAAATGCCAAAGGCGATAAAAAAAAGCACAACCTGTAGCCATTCATCTCTTAAACTCTCTGCACTTTGTTTTCGAATTTTAAATTATTCCTGGCAATCATTTTACGTTGTAGAAAGGTATTTTTATCGTTTTGTAACTTGTTTACCGTCCCCAAGTTACAAAACATTAATGAATTCGATGAAAAACTTTCCCTAAGTATTCTTATTAAATCCATTATTATTAATATTATAAAGAGAATAAAATGTGAGTATATGTGCATATTGGGAAATCTCCTAAATCACTCAATCGATTTTGGTACGTCTTTCACCGCTGAAAAACACTTTTTTCGGATGGACCTCGTCTATAAGACTGGTTATAATTCAGTCACTATATAACTGAAATAATTTACAAGGTCTGTATACTAGAATTACGAACAAATCAAAATAATAAAAGAATAGGATGGTTTTGACTTCTCTTTTAGAACGCCATAAAACAGAAAATAATTGTTTCCCCACAAAAAATGCGTGTGAAAATTAGACAAAGTCGCGTATACTTCATTCCAAGCAATAGTTGGTCACGATTTACTAAATGAAAAAAAACATGAAATCGCAGCAAAATAATAGAAAGGCACGTATAATTATGTGAAACTTTTTCAAAAGCCTTCTAATAACTCTTAGGAAATACAGTTTTGCGTGAGATTTCTCCTATATATATATATATATATATATATTGTAATCCAGTTCATCAGGATATGCTGAATAATTATATAAAGAGAAAATCTTATGTCCAGTGAGATTTCTTAAATTGCTCAACCCATATTTTATAAATAAAAACTGAGATGTTTATTTTTCTCGATGACTGCCGACCATGTACCATTTGCATAATTTTGTGGCTTTAGGAGTGCAAAATGTTTACATTCACCAGTTTCACCCGTATTTTGTTGTGTATTAGCGTCAAGATTTCGTTACAAATAATTAGTGACCAAAGTATAATGGATTTTGATGTCATCAACCGAGATGCTAAAATTCATTGACAATTCCAATTATTGTTTCACAGCCAGTACATACTTGCAGGACATACATTTCCGTAATTTGGAAAACTGGCGGGGAGGGGTGAAGAACATTCGAAATACAACATCCGCCAATATTTCATACCCATTTGTGTGAATAACAGGACACTTTGGTATAAATATCAGGATTAAAGGTTAGAAATCGCCATAAAAACTTCTAGAGCATTGTGCAAAGTTTAAAGAATAACTGGCAAGGTGAAAGAAATTAATCAAATCGTCATTTGA
Source organism: Deroplatys truncata (assembly GCA_030765065.1). NCBI lineage: Eukaryota > Metazoa > Arthropoda > Insecta > Mantodea > Mantidae > Deroplatys > Deroplatys truncata. Next base: position 149,391,926 of record CM060984.1, on the reverse strand, counting down.
AGTTTAAAAATCCAGCTGTGCAACGCCGGGTTAACCAGCTAGTAAACTATATATTCACTGGGAATCTATAGATGCGAAAACCTCTTTGAAAAGGGGCGCTTTGCAACTGGCAGCCTTTTCTGCATTTTTTATCCCTAGTTGCATAAACAAGGCTACTTTTCAAAATAACACTACAGATCTAAAACGTTTTTAACTCAAAGGGAGCGATGTAGCCATTTCATGCGTGGAGCTAGTGTTTTGTTTTGTACTGTGTGGAAAAGACAACTAACAGACGAGGAACAGCGGGAACTTCATGCGAATTTATTCAATTGGCTCTGAGACGTGCCGACTGTGTTCATTATCACCATTCTTAATGAGATTATCCGCGCTATGTGAGTGCGGTTCCACAGACCTGGTGTTCGTCTTCCGAAAAGCGCTCTATCAGACTCGCCTTCAACGTTAATTCCTTCAGTGTATTCGTAATCTCAAAGAAGGGGCAAAGAAAACCACATTTTCCTGAACCTGCGTTTCAAATCTTACGCAGGAAGTGTCCATTAATTTCATTTTTCAATGTGTGTTGGCTTAGGATTGTGCTCTGGTGCGATAAAATTTGAGGATATCTTTACTGATACACCCTCTTTTGCCTTACTGCTGTAATTTTAATAAAAAACTAAGTAATGGCATCAACTATTGGAAAGTGTTATCTACCGTAATATAACGAGAGCTCCAGAACGTATTGCGGGGTAATTAAGTAATATGTTAAGTGAGCTAGTAAAGTATTAATAATTATAAACGTCTGATGTTACATTCATATGATTTTTCCTCCCATTTTGATTTAATTTTACATCTCCTCTTCCAGCTATTCTTAAAAACAAATTTATTTTTCTGTCTACTTCATGTTAATCGAAATAAACGTTTGGAGAAATGATTTCCTTACATGTCTCGTTGTAGGTGTAAGGGGTATGAGGAAGCTGAAGTGGTATCAAATCTTGAAAAGGTGGCTAACTTTATATTGACTTTGACATTCCATGCACTTAGTGATGTTTAGCATTCACATGACCTTCTCTAGCCACTATGGTTTACTTTATATAGCTTCTACATTATTCTTACGAAAGCTTATTTTTCTATTTCTTCATGTTAATCGAGTTAAACCGTTGCAGAAGTACCATCATGACATTTTCTTTGTAGGTGCAAGAGGGATAGAGAAAGCAGAATTCATAGTCAGTTGTTTAAAACTGGGACACCATTTGCTGACCTTAAAATTCCAGTATCTTTCAATGACATAGCGAAAAATAACTGAATAGTGGCGTGCTTTACTCATATGACGGATATATCGGAAATGACTGATGCCACAAAAAAGTTATTTAAAATAAATTATATGTTTTAATGCGATGCACGTATGTTTTGTGTGCATTTTTGTCTATCTCCATTACAAAACTTTGGTTTTGAATGAAGTGGACATTTTTTGTCACATAAATATCTTAAATATTTAATATTTTAATCGAATTTTTAAAGCAATTCTGAGAAAATAAAATAGACATTCTTGAAAATATTTGTGTCGCGTTTTAAATGATTCTGAACATAATCACCAAGTTTGGCACTTATTGAACATATCGTTTTATGGTTATGCTGTTCACAGATACACCCATGGACGTTTATTTTATTCAGATGAAATAACGACATCAAATTTTTGGGTGGAATACAATACTACTTCTTGAGTACTATAGGTAGGTGGTAGAGAAACTTTAAAAAACGTGACATCTAAAATACCAATCCAAAATATGTATGGAATTGTTTTGGAAAACTCAAACCAATTGCAAGGAATATATCGAAAATGGCTAATCTGCAAGTTTTTATTATTTTTACTAGTTACAAAATTATACAATATTCAATTAGAATGATGGTTCCAAAGGCTATTAAGCAGAGGTTGTAAGTCTTATGCTTGCAATGTTAAATTTAATAAGCTTAATTTCGCTTTGAAGGGAAAATATTTCCTCTAAAAATGTGAAATTTTGTACGCATAGGAATCAGCACTTTTTAATTGCATTGGCTGTTTTATATTGCATGATATGATTTTATGTGTTTTATTTTATGGTGCACATACTATTTCTTCACCCATTTTATAGTATCCATGCCTTAATGCTAGTGTTATTAAAAAAATGTTAGCACCACCACAACTAGCCCAGAAGTGAGAGGTATAAATTTCATCATTCTAGGACAATGCTTCTTGAAAATGTTAAAAATGCATGCAGAAAAATAAGTTGCCAGAAAACCTAAATTAGTTTGCAGTCTCCTTAGAACAAGACACTTTATTGAAGATTTTAATTTATTTTAAAGGCACTTCAAGTGTGTGTTCGTGGAATAAAACGCTGTATTATGATAAAAGAAGGGTTACGTTTGCAAAATCACTAAAAAACAAAAATGATATTTTTGACACTAACCAGCTTACACCCCCCTTAATAGAAAATTTAACATATCCATTTTATTTTTCATGTCAGTAGCTGAAGTTATGATGTTCTAATCAAATATTTAGAGTTTCATTTTTAAGAAAATCAAAAAAATAACGAAACATTTTCAATGTAAAGAGTAGTTTGTTATGGGGGAAATTTCAAAAAATATTTCGCATCGCATTCTTGGAAAACATTGTACTTAAAAATATTAGTATTTAATCAGAGGTTTTGTTTTTAATGACGCTGAAAGTATTTTTTATTTAGGGGACCTCAAAATATGTATTTTCGGTGAAATATTGATATGGAAATATTTAGATTCAATACCACCGTTCTCTATTCAACATAGCGTTAGAGAAGGTAAAACTACACTTGCGGTTATGAATGTCCAATCCAGTGTTTTGATTTCTACTAACAGTCGAAGAGATGAAGAGCAAAATCAAAACCATTTACAGAATAACACAGTTGGTGACACGAAGAAAGAAAACAAAAACGGCACATCGAGACGATAAAATGAAGATGACAAAGCTGACAGAATAGACAGTTGGTATTGTTTTAGATTCAAAGCGTTTCTGTTCTATATTCTTCACTTGATACAGGAGTGGGATAGTCGAAAAATATTTGTGATATCAATAATTATATAAAATAAATATATTTGCTGAAAGTTGCCAGTAGTGCAACCGATAATTACATTTTCCACATAAATACAACACATTGTAACATCAAGTATCATACCGTTGATAATTCCGTGATGCCTTTCGTGGAAGTTTTCCCACGGTAGTAGCCTAGTTGAAAATGCGAAATTCACGTTGGTTATGTTTTGAAAACCTCTGTTGAGGATTATCAAAGTGATATGCTTCGTTTTTCAAAGACGTCGATTTGTTTTAGCATCTACTCAAGTCATAATTTTTAAGTTATTTTTCTTTCTTTGTCGGCGAGATGCTAAATGACATAACCTAGAGCTTTTGCTGTTTTGACTTGGTTTTATACAGGTAGTCACTGAGTTATCAAGCGATACAGAGCTGCGTGTATTGTATAATTAGAAACTGAGTCAATTTTGATGTTGCATTCTAAGTATTATAAGAGTTACATATGCATGAGATAACGTTTTGTGTCATTTGGTTTCAAATGTTCCAATGCCATTGAGATCACTGAAACGTTCACAACCTTTTCCATGTACAGTTTCTTCTCAGATCTCTCTCAGGTGTCTAAAAGAACAGAAAGTGAAAGCTATACTATACTTTGGGCTTTGAAATCCCATACTCTTTACATAATGAAATGTTTCCTGATGTTACATTCACATCTACCACTATCGTTTATTTTTATATAGCTTCTAAATACCATTCTTAAAAAAGCCATCGCTATATGCTGGCCCAGAATTTTTATACTCTTTGTAAATAATCGCGAAAAACAACTGCAAAGCGATAGCACTCTAAAATTTGACAAAGTATTGAAAACTCAAATCAATAACAACGGGTATCTCGGAAATGGCTGTCAAGTTTTTTTAAATAAACTGTATGTTTTAAAGTGATTTAATTTTGTTTGCAGTACGTTTTTATCAATCTCGTATGGTCTATCAGTGTTTTGAGGTCAGGGGGCCTCAAAACATGTATTTCCCGTGAAATCTGGACATAGACTTTTTGAATGAAACACAATAGTTCCGCCTACCTACCATACGTACGTGGCAAAGAGTAAAAGGAATGGCGATTTTTCACTTTAAAAATTACATGACGAAATTTTGAAAAACTCAAACCAGTAGCAAAGAATGCATCGAAAATGTCTATATAAATTGAATAATTTTATCGGATTGAAGCTTTTCCTTGCTAAAAGAAATCCATGAAGTAAATACTTGAAGTTACAAACCCCGGTTTGTAGTTGTAGAATATGGCTTTTAAACTACAGTCCGATATGGCTCAGTATATTATGTATAACTTTGTGCAGGTAATGTTGATTTAAATGAATTACAAGGTCAACTATGCCTCTCGCCTCCCCAAGCAACTATATTATTACGATATAAGCATAACGTTATGCTAATACAAGAGGCAACAACTTCAGTCTTCGCTTTGTGACTCGTATTTCACGTGAAATCATTTATAACAGAAATTGAAGCACTTTGATTAGTTTGGTCGCAACTGTACCTATATTAAAGTGTACTACTGTACCCTTAATATTCCCTATAATTCATAGGGTTAACGCATGGAAGATAACAGGAGAATTCTGAGTAGATTAAGAGTAAAATTAGAATATACACATTTTATTCAACCGTTTAAGATATTTTAGACAATAAATATTTAGCTAATAACTGAAATACAAATTACTGTTTAAAATAGTTTGTACAATAAGACACTAAATGTTCTATGACAAATTCATGACAAACGGTCAAATTTACAAGGAAACTGATCATATTACCGTGCATACATTTTTGGACATTCTAAAGCATGCAAATTTCGTAGTAAATATTTTTGTCATTAGATTGAAACAAAAGAAACTATTTATTTGTGTGTAATGTGCGCTGAAGGCCCCCCTCCAAAAGAATCAGTTGCGATACGAACTCAAAGACTACGAAAAATATTACTGAGTGTAACTGCGTCTTTTTCTCATTATTTTGAGGTGCAGCGTTAACACAGCAAATTAACATCTTATGTGTAGAAAAAACAACTCAACGGCCAGATTGTCGTCCTGATTGTTGGGGAGCGGCGGAGTGCGCTTGTACACAATTTACCGTTTCTAAAAGATGAAATTACAGAGATTTAGAGACATTAGAGATTGGAGACCAATTTACATTAGAAACCAAAAGAATGCAAGGTGAGGATCTTCTTTTAAAAGGTTACCAAACGTAACCGCATCAGTTCCAGAGGAATAAACAATTGGGCACTTAATGAAACCAAATTATTTATCTGCAATAAATGAAGTTTGAGTCAAACATTTCCAAAATGCACCTAAAATCTGTCTCGACTGCGTTGATTTGACAGTTTACAGGAAGTAGGTACTTTTAAACAGCTATGGAAAAGCTTGACTGGCTTCTCTTTTATATTCGATTATCATTATATTCTTGAAACCTCCATTACATACAAATTCTAACTTGTTCCTTTAAATTTCTTGTAATAATTTTATTACTTATTATCTTATGTTTTAAAAGTTCATTACCAAATTTTTGCTTTAGTGTATACAATTTATCTATATTTATTATATAGATTTATAATTTATGGGCAGTAGTTTCTGGAAAAATGTACCATAGCTTATTAAGAAAAGATGAAAGTTCGAAAGTAGTATTTGCATATTGATGGATGTTGCAAGTTTTAATATCACTTATGTTTTAAACTATTAATAAATATAAAACATGAGGCAGATTTTTTAACACTTAAACGATTTCAGTCTAATTAATTAATATGAAACATAATAACAGCCCACCTTAAAGCAATATGTGTATAAATAACATAAAATGCATGTAACAGTCATTGTATTAGTGTTTATATTATTATGTACATGTTCAATAATGTTATGTGAACGTATTACGTAATTTAATAATGTAGGAGCTGTGAGAATAATAGCTTAAAAGTTGCTAACAATGAGGTAACCTCGAGGCAATAATGAATAAGAAAGTTTAATAATGCTACTAGTCATTCTCGGAGCAACAATAATGTAATTTTTTAGACAGTTTATAAAATAACCAATCAAAAATCAGAAAAAAGCTTAAGTTAAATGAAAGTATACTATTGAAGTAGGATTAGCCAATCAGAGACTGAAATGGAGCAAAGTTTACAAATTCAGAAGTCAGTTGCTAGCTGACAGCGTTCCTGACCGGACGCGAGACGCGTCCTCGAGAAGTTTAATACGTATCCAGTGTGAGACAAAAATAGTTTACGTATTAAAAAGTGCAAGTAATTAATAAATAATCTCGCAACTCTCTCTCTATCAGTGAAATGTTATTTAAATCGTGTCAAGAATTAATAAATGGAGTGAATTACAAATTATAATCTGTGTAAGCCTACATTCTTCAGCCGTACCATGCCTTGCAAAGAAATGTCTCTAACAATAATACTGACGCAACCGAGGCAAACATAAATATATAATATTTAAAGAAATATTCAAATTACAAAGTTAATATTTTTAAAATTGGGGCGAAAGCTACCGGAAACTTTTTTTTTTTTACCATACGTGCGGTTGCAACTACTTCAAGTTCGGCTCCTCAACAATCGAAATACAATACAACTCCTCCTAACATAACCTTCCGCAAACTTTATTTGGGATTTTGTTAATATTAAACATTACATATGCATCAATAATTCAATTTCAAAATTTGTTTCTCCTCTAATAGCTTCAAAAAATAATTTAATTGGAGGTTCAATGTTATAGACCATTTTTACACGCCTTGCCTTAAAATAATTAAATTTGGCTGCAAAAATGAGAAACTTACTACTTACAAGTAACTTTTGCAGGTCAAGCAACTCGCATTCTTCTAAACAAGCAAGCAACAGCATCGTTAAACCTTTCACATTCCCAAGCGTGGTTATGTTTTCTTCATTTCCTGAGAGAGTTCGTTAGGTATATATGGGAGCACAAAAAGTGGTCTGTTTAGTAACGTGGGGATTTAAGTTGGTACTGATATATGTAGCTCCGCCTTCTCCCGCGTCAACTTTCTACCTCCCATCTTGTATAATTCCAGATTGGCAAGTTGTTTATGTATCCCAAATGATGAGCGGAGAGTAAAACTACTAATGATCTGTCCATGTGTTTGGTAGTTGATTATCGTTAACTTAATGATAATCATTATAGTATTGATAGGGCTGACGATAACAGTTGATTTATTTAAACAATTTGGCTACCAGGATCACATCAATGTTATAATGCAATAATAACACATTTTAGGCCCACAAGTTTAGGTAAACAATAAAGACAATACAGACAGAAGTAGAAATGAAATAAAAATTGTATACAGACATTTGCAGTGTCATTAGAAAATGATGCTTTAAGATTTTATGGAAATATTAAACAAATGAAGTTAAAAAGGCTCACAAAAAGAAATAATGGATTTCTAAGAAGTAGTAATACAGTACAATTCGAGACTATGAAGCGGATTGGTGAAGTAAAAAATCTGATGTGTTACACTCACAAGACTTTCTTTACTCTTGTACAAACTATTTTTACAAACGCTTATTTTCCATATGCTTCATGTTAATCGAGATATCGAGATCTTAATCTTATTGCTAATTTTCTTGCAGATGCAAGGGGAATTGGTAGGCTTTAAGCGATAGTCAAATATATTAAGAGCTGGTTGCTATCTGGAGTATTCCATTCTCTTTGCATTACCAGGACATACTAAATGAATAACAAATTCCCATCTGGGAAAAAGTATAATTTTGGAAAATTTAAGAAAATAACAAGCAATACCTCGAAAATGGTTCACTCAAAAAAAGTATATGAAATAAATTGTGTATTTTAACGCGATCTACCTTTTTTGTGTAGTAAAATTTTGTCTGTGTCTTATGGTGTACCAGTTATGCAGTAGTCGTTCACAATGAAGAATACTTTTGGAGACATTCCCAGAAAATTCAAGAAATGCATTTTATTTGTCATGAAAATATCTTAAACGTATGATATTTTAATCAAAATCGTGACAGCTATTTTTGAGAAAATAAAAATTTTCGAAAAATGTTCCATGTAAAGGGTAATCTGGGGTGGGGAGATTTTCTTAAAAACCTTCCTGTCGCATCTCTGGAAGATACTGAACCTAAATACCAAGTTTGGTGTTTATCCGACTGTTCGTTTCTAAGTTATGCTGTTCAGAGACACACACACACGGACATGTTTCCAAAAATGCATTTGTTTGGATTCAGGAGGCCTCAAAACATGTATTTCCGATGAAATCTCGGTATCGAATTTTTGGGTGGAATACAATACTTCCCCTACTTACTATACGTAGTAGAGAAAGTAAAAATGACTTAAAATTAGCAGAAACTACCGAAGAAAATATCCTAAACTTTTTTGTTCAGAATCAAAGTGCATAAGTGGCAAATTGATGAAAAGAACTAACCGAGGGAAAAAACTAAAACAACATGGACTGATGAGAGAAAGAAAGCCAAAATAATGAGAGAACTATGGATTAGAATGAAAACAAAGAAATATCTCCAAGTATTTCGCGTAGTCCTACATGCACTTATTCGCATCTATAAAAATAAATATCATCTTCTTCTCTAACATAGGTTACGCCTTAGACCTGTTTCGAGGCTAATCGAATTGCTCTCAACACCTCATACGGGGTCGCCCAATATCTTCATCCAAGATTCCATCCTTAGAACGTGATCATTCCACTTATTCAGATACCTTTAAATGTCTTCTGCTATTTTAAATTTCTTCTTAGGTTTCTTAATCTAATTCTTCTCTTATTACTACATTCGGTAGTCGATCCTTTCTACTTACACCCAATACAGGCCTTAAAAATCTAATCTGAGATGCTTCCAATCTTAATTTTTTCTTGTGTTTTGTCACCCATGTCTCGCACACGTGTTTCAATGTGGGTTTAGATGCTATTATATATAGTCTTAATTTAATATCTTTCCTCATATTTCTACCAAAGTGTCGTTTGATACATCCGTTGATTTTATTATGTATTAATGTTTTCTTCCTAAATGTTTTCCTTTCTATCGATTACTGATATTTCTGATTCCAAATATTTGATGGTGGATACCTGTTAAATTATTTTTCCTTCGATTTCAATCTTAACCCGGACTTTTCTTTATCTATTGTTTTTTCTCCAGAAATTTCCATATTACATTCTTTTATTATCTCATTTAATTTAAACGCTGATTTTTGTATGTGTTCCTCTTTCTCTGCCAAGAACATCTGGTCAACTGCAAATATAATTATGACCATATCAGTATTATTTAATGTGATTCCCTTTGGTTTACATTTCATTCTTTCGTTTTATTTTTATTTTATTAAAAATAAAAACAATAATACACTCCACGTTAACAAACGTTATATCTTCCTACCAGCTAAGAGGATATAGTGACAGAGGAACACCGTCATGCAGATGACAGGCTAGCTTTCACATCTTAAAGTTGGAACTGGCCAGACTGCCTAATCCTGTTGAATAATAATAATAATAATAATAATAATAATAATAATAATAATAATAATAATAATAGTATTAATAATAACATAACAATAACCTTTATTATCGCATAATTATTGAAGTTGACAAATACATCGAAATACTACACTCTCGATGGCAATTGTTACACGGTGGAAATAATTTTATATCTTATATCAACATCTACTTGATAAAAACGTTTGACATACACAATGCGCGTTGTGCATTTCAACGCCAGAGATAACTCGACTACCGTCCCTCTACAAGGTAAAGTCAGGTTACCTTTGGTTACCTTTTAAACCTATTTGCTGAATCACAGTTGAATTTGTTAAGAACAATTATTTCTGACCTATCCCTCGTTCCACGTCGAGTATAATATCGCCCATTGTGTCATGCTTGTTTCTTTGGATATGTTCCACACCAGCTTAGAGAGACGTGATACTAAGGGTTGGATGGAAACTGGTGTTAGTTAATTTTATTTCATCTTAATTGATTCTTAATATTTTTCTGTGAATGCTGTTTGTTTTCGTTATCTTATTCGTATGCAGTAACCAAATGTAGATATTTAGTACTGTACTCTTACTGTAAGATTACAGGGACCAGAAAAGCCTTAGCGGTCATGAGACCCATGCAATTACTGTAGTATAAAACTGTTCTACAATAAAAGCTTCTACTACGATATACATCTGGAAACTTTACGGAAGGAAAAACACCATTGGGATCTAGATGGGTCACTTTGTTTTGGTCTCTTTAGGTTTTTAACCCAGTATTATAATACATTCTATATTTTATTTTGGAGTTATTGCGAACTTAATTTTAGGATGTTATAACATAATTTGTTAAAGCATATGTTATAGCTTGAAGGGCGCCGGGGTAGTTCAATGGTTTCGTTTCGGTTCTCATGCTGAGGGCCGCGTTTCGATTCCTGCCTCTGACGTGGTGATTTTAAGTCAGCCCTATCCACGCCTTCACCTCTAACTTGCTCATGTGAAGTATCCCCAAAATCCAACGTGGTTCGGAGTCGGCTGTAAAAGCTGTAGGCTCTCTCATTCCATCGCCATCCTATTACCCTACCATCGGAAGCAACGTTAGAAACGAGTTGACGTTACTGCTTGATAATTAGCAACACATAACAAGTTTAATACCTTTTTTTTTTTTTTTTTTTTTTTTTTTTGTTTTTTTTTTTTTGCTGTTATGACGAAGACATTTGAATAGCTTTAAATTCAAGATTAACGTTTGCTTTAATGTTACATAAGGAAAAATGTGCCACTCATCAAGTTACTTCCTTATTAAAGTTATCTTTACCACATATTAGTAAAATTTACTTGATTTCTTTCAATACAGTTTATATAAACTAACAGTTTATGTTAAATTAGCTAATATTTGATCACCACATCTTGGATAGAATATGAACCTGTGGTATTAATCACATAATTTATTCAAGTTTTTAATGCAGACAGATTACACTTTGCACCTGAATTCATTGTGAAGGACAGGCAAATTACTCCATTTACAAACATAATTATAGGAAAAGCTAACACTGCATTTTTACATGCCAAGTAAAAGCGTTTTAATTGGATTTCCAATGTTAGACAAAGCCCGGCGGCAAACAGAAGAAAACTAACATTCGTAGACAAGCACTCAACGTTACACTTCTGCGAATGATTAGTAGATCATAGCAAAGTTAAACTGTAAAAGGCAAGTTGCAACTGTGTAAACCACAAATATAAAATGAGGTTTTCCAAGAGAAAACATACGTCCTTTTTCGCATTGTAGATCTCTTTAAAACACACAATTTATTTTAAATAAGTTTTTTTTGTAACATAAGCCAATTCTGAGATATCCGTTATTAAAGGTTGGAATTGTTCTTTACTTGGTCATTTTCTTAAAGTCCTGCCAATATTCAGTTGTTTTGCGCGATTGCACGGAACGCGTGGAATTTTAAGGCCAGCACATAGTGTCCAGTTCTTAAACATTTGACTATCACCGTTCTCTTTATAAACACACACACACACACACACACATATATATATATATATATATATATATATATATATCTATATACCAGGTGTTAAATAAAAGGTATTCCATATTTTGAGAAGTGGTAGTGCGGACCAAAGCAAGAAAAAATGTTCAGTATAGTATAGTAGTGGTATTTATTAGTTGCTTAGTATTACATTAATTGCGTAACACAATCGCATGGGTCACCGTATATGCTCTTTAGAAAAATGCCTGGTCTGCAAACTCGACTTGCAGAATCCACCAGAAAACAACAATTTTAAAATCACAACTCCATATACATACACACAAAATGAAAAATATTGTGAATCGCACACACACACACACACACACACAAGTGCTAAGGACCACATATATTTAAAGAAAATTTACATAAACACCCATCTCTTAGTACACGTACTTCCGTTAAGTATGTGCCCATGCTTGGCCAGTTTTGGCTGTTTAGAATCAAGTCCCAGTATACTGTCCTCCGTCTGTTGGAAGCCAAAAATACTTCCCGTAATAAGTTTTTCCAAATACCCCTCCATCTGCACGCATGCTGCCAAAATGTGTCCAGTCTTCCTGTTCCCCGCATTATGGGCAAATTCTCCGGCATCATCATCAACAATCTTGCGAGCCTTCCGCTCTCCCAACCTAAGCCGTACTATTTCCGTCTTCTGTTTCATACCCAATTCCAAAATATGTGTTCCCTCATTTCATCCAGTTTTTATTTAATTTTGTAGCGCCAATGCTGGTCTTTGTCTACATTCAGATTCTATTTCCTGCCCTCGTCTTATGACATTTTTTCACCGCACTGTATGTATTTTCATTCCCCTTTGCCAGATATAGTTTAAGGCAAGTTTTTATAATTCCCGTTGTAACCCCGCCGCCTACCATTTTGGATGCTCCGTGTTATTCATTTGTTGAGATAACATATTGCTCGCAGAGATGTTTGATCATCTTTAATTATTCGCAGCGAGTACCTAACTACATTTAGTTTAGCAAATACAACATCTTCCCAGCATCCTACCTCACGAAGAACTCCGTAGTTTAAGGTACCCCTCTGCAACCCTAGAATACGCTTCCAGAAATTACATACATTGTCCACACTCTCCCATCCCCACACTTCACTGACGTGTAGTAATGCTGACGTAGCCATTGCTTCATACATGCTTTATAATGTTTTTACTGGCATATCTGGTATCCGGGTCAATATCCTTAGTACTTTAGAAAGTTGTCCAATCCCTTTGTGTTTTATAAACTCCGCGTTCTTGCACCATTTTCCACCCATATCAAACCTTACTCCGATGTAATCGAAACGTTTAACATTTTGAATTTCTTCCTCACGTATGTTTACTTTTCAAAATGTCCAGTAAAAATATGTTCTAAAATGCATACGTAGAGAACTATGAGCACTTGATCATCTTCACTACTGTGAAACACCTCTTCTATTGCAAGCTCTTCGTTATTACACATGACCTACAGCAGGCAGAAAACAAGTTAGGACACGTTACTCTGTTATTGTCCATGGATGTATACAGTATGCAGCAAACAAAAGTTAGTGTTAGTTCTGGGTAAGTGCAAGGCATATTCTTATTTGTTCTAATGGAATCATTTGTGTTTTGATAAGTTTGTGAAGTGCTTTAACATTGTAGTTTTATCTTGAAATCTTTGGTGCATACAACTCTCATTAGTGATGTACAAACGCTACAGGAAGGGGTCATCAATGTCTGCCAGAGCATCGTGACCAACCTGTATTCTTTCAGAGTGTGCGTGATTCCCTAAGACGCCTTACTATAAATTTGGCACCATATTGAGCATCTTCTTTAGTATGGTTCACAAGTGCAGGTCGTATGTAATCGCAAGCAGATTACATTAGAATCTATGCTGTTTCGCAGTAACAGAGTAATTTGTTTACTCATTTGTTTACTGCATTCTTTAGGTCATACTCATACATAATAGTATTAGAGTTTGCAGTAGAAAAGCTTTTTCATAGTAGCGAAAAATGAACAAGTGCTTATAGCTCTTAAGGTATGCATTTTAGAGTCCATGTTTACTAGACTTTTTTCTTATTTTGGTCCTCTCAAAATATTGAATACATTTTTTTAAAACCCGGTATAATGTAGCTATTTCTGCAAAGTTTTGATTGGATTAAAACGTAGTATATAATTATAAAAGTAAGTTTTAGTAAGAATAGTTTGTATACTCACTAATAAACGATTTATTGTAGAGAAATTCATGCGAAAGTGTCGCATAAAATTCTTTTGATATACATTTCCGTTTATTTTTGATAAATATTTGCCAGGAATGGTTTGTTAGGTACTTCTATGGTCAATACACGTGCCAGGTACGTCCTAACCTGTAACTGATGTTTATACTCGCACCAGGAAGGTCAAATTGACACTTTCAGTTCCGTGTAGCAGAATCTCAAGTCAGCAGATTAGAAGTTCAGTATTGCGACTCCGGTTCACTTACAGGACAGTTTTATATTTTTATCTATGATTTGTCCTAGAATGGTATATCAGATACTCTGTGCATGAATTGGTGGACACTTTGTACTTATGCATGCATTGAATTCCTTCAATTGCACCTGTACAATGAAGCCTTTCTGTTTATATATACCCCAGCGCTGCTCGATATATTGCATTAAATGCAGATATTGTTCTCCATTCTTCTCTATTACCTTATTTTTCACTCTCCCTCTTCTACCTTTTTCTATTTTCCTATATTTTTCCTTTATTCCTCAGATCTTTTCTTCCTCTGCATCATTCTAGTCTCTCCCGAACTCCCCGCCCCGTCACTTTTACCTACTCCCTCTATCCACTCTTTGTGCAACATAATGCTTTGAAAACACACTAGTTTTTCTGAGGTGTCAGTAAAAATTAATACATAAGTAAACTATTTAAAAGTAAACAAACCTTGTATACTCTACATGCTTGTTACGCGTTCGGAACTAAATTGTATACTGTTTTACGAAACCAGTTTATATACACGAATTTAGTAACGGCAAAATTTATATAAGTTCTTAAATATTCATCCTATTACTTAGCCACGTAACACTTATCACAAAAATTAATAACAGTTCATATATACCGATTCTTTTGCACCCCATCGAAACTGACCAACTAAAGGCAAATTAACACACACACACACGCTCACCGATTTTACAAACTCTGTTTTAGGTCAGTGTAGTTGATTATACATATAGCTATTGATTGTCTTCTTATTAAACGATTACACTAATATTTGTAGGATTTACACCCCCAAAGACTTACAAGCCAATGCCTTAGGTCAATAGTCTGTCGAGGAGCAAGCAAACTCTGAATCATAGCACATCCAGGATGGGTGATCAGCCCAAAGTCTGGTATGGCGTTGTTGAAGATGAAATATAGTGATAAAAGGGGTGACAGGAAAATTCCAAAATCAAATTAGCCAACCCAGCATTCGCCTAACGTCCTAGGAAAACGCAAAAAAACGGGGTCTCGACGGTCCCGGGAGTTTGAACCCGGACCTCCCGAATGCAAGTCGCTCGGTCTGTTAGTTATCAAAATAGAGAATTACCATAAAGTTTTCGGCTTCAGCTTTATTGTATTCTAATATTTTATTTGACTATATTGCTTGCTTTTGGGACATGCGGCATTTCGTATCACATTACAACAATACTGACTCTTTATTAGGTCTTAAACACGGTGAAACAACTATGGGGAGGTAGCGAAAGGTTTATCAAGTTTTCCATGGACGAAACAAAGAACGTTTTTATTTCTTTAGGAGTATAGTCTAGTTTATCCATTATTACTAACATAACACGTGCTAAAACGCAGTAGCAAAATTGTACTTTCGTAATATTTCATTAATTGTATAGTTCAGTACAATTACTAAATTAGATTTCAAAGTTTTAACCGCTTATTTCACATCGAAATGAATATAAATAAACAATTTTAAATGAAAAATTAATGCAGATGTTGATCAGTGTTATTAACATCGGACAAAGGATATAAGGATGCGTTATGTAAAAGTATAATGTTAAACGAAGACTTTTTTTAATGTTTTTTAATTTACACACCAGTTTTAATATTTAAACGCAATTTAAAAGCAAAAGTCACGCACAAACAGCAGTGTCTGTGCTTTCTAAAAACCCTGCGAGAGACAGTAGGTCGGAAATGAAAATTCACGCTTGCTTTTTGTTTGCACAGTAGAAATTATACTTCCGAGGGAAATATCATGTGCTTTTAAATTAAATGTTTTGCAAAGCTACGAAAGCTCAGGATTTCATTCTTGCCACTGTGGTAAAACACTAACAGGAGCAATGCCACACGGCACCTTAATGTTTCAAATTAGTATCTACTATCCCGAGTAAGTACGGGAAACATGGATGATGGATGTTCCGTGTGAGTACCAGAAATATTCAACTGATAAGCTTAATTTCGCTAACGAAATAAACCAAAATACTATTACAAAGGTATTCGTAATCTTTAAAAGGAAAACTCAAAATTTATACATGGTTGAGTAATTGCTGAAAAACAGATGTACAGTCGAGTGCATGCAGTGGTTTGTGTTGGTAAGGAATAAATACTAAACCAAATCTGCCACACCCAGCGCTCACCACCTACCTGGTTCTAACTCTCTGGTTAATCTCCCGCCTTTTTTCCTTTGCTCCTGAGCCTGAAACCGGAACTGTGTTCATAGGTTAATGTTTCAGTACCAGACTTTTGAAATCTAAACAATACGAGGGTCTCGAGTAAATCGTCGTAGGGAAGCATGATTTCCAGCCACTCAGTGAAATATTTTGTACTCCTCTCCTTTCGCCGATCATCTAGGCCTAACGTTTATTCATAATGCGCGTATGTCGGAGTTTAATTCAAACCAATAAGAGATTGTCTCACCCAGGGCGGGTGTGGAACGCAGATGATGGGGATGCTGTCAAATTAAGTCAAGGAAAGCTTTACAGGAAACCAAAAGCATCGGCACGTTTCCGTGCACTGACTAAACTTTATGATGACTTGTTCACGGATAATTTTTCACATAAACTTATTTAAGAGGTCGGCATTGATTGGTTCATGCTGAGTTTTTCTGTCTAAATAAGACCAAAATCTGCTCATAAACTTGGATGTAACGAAAACTATCCTGTTAGAACGAAAATATTACTGATCATAAATAATGGAAACAAGTAAATTATTTCAGCTACCTTTCCCGCATTATCACATGCTCTGGTAAGGTAACAAAAAATTTCAATCTGTGGAACTAAATCCCTTGTGAACCTTGTCTATCAACCCAGCTGCCGACCTCGCGATCACATACGCAAGGGAACATACCGAGAGGTAATGTGTCACTACAATGCTTTCCCCCGCCGGAATAATCGCCACCTATCGAAGCTCCTTAAATACTTAAAATACGCTGTAACTGAGGAGCTCAAAGAAGACTAAGCTGCCAATCTTATGCATTAAGTTCACAAGTGGTACCAGATGAACGCAAACTGTCAACTTGTTTCATTTCAAGTGATTCTTCTTTGCTAATCACTACTTTTCTTTGTTCCAACTATCTTTATCCCACTTTTCATACTTCATAAGCCAGAACCTTCATATAATTTCCTTTTCTACTACATTGCTATAACATCAGCAAATCTTGTGCACGATTATCCTATTATCACTCCTTTATTATAGAAGCCATTCTTTACCACATTTGGATGATAAAGGCATATGTAGTTTTCATCTTTCAATTTTACTTCCCGGTATTAATAATAGATTTCTGTTCCTAACTCTTAATTTATTGCTTCATACAGACATAAATTGAGAATAGTGACAACTGACGTTGACTTTAAACTACATTCACTATGTGAAGAAAGTTACGTTTATTCTTAACAGAAGGCGTTTTTTATCACAAATTCCTATTTTAACCTTCTTGAATAGAAAGTCTAATGTTACATTCACGCGACTTTTACTAGCCAATATTGCTGCCTTTTATACCGCTTCTACAAACTATTGTTGTAAAAGCTTATTTTATATCTATTTCGTGTTAATACACATAAACTGTTTCACTACATCTTTCGTTGCAGGTAGAAGGGAATACAGAAGGCTGAAGCGATTGTCGAAGCTTTAAAAATCGGGTCGCTATATGATCACTTTAAAATTCCATACTCTTTACATGACCTCGTAAGAAACAAACTGGGAACACTTAAAAAAATAATAAATTCAAACAATGCAATCGAATATCTCGGAAATGTCTGATGCTACACAGAAAAGGTATATGAAATACTTTAGTGTAGTAAGCTTTTATGTATTTCTTACAGCTTAGTAGTTATACAAAACTTTACGATGTTCCTTCAGAATAAAGATGATTTCTCGAGCTATTTAAAATACACATTTTATGACTCAAATTTATTAAGCTATTTTTGGGATAGTGGTTCAGTGATTTTCTTGAAAATTTTCCTGCCGTATCTTCAAAAGATGAAGGATGAAAGATGCTGAACTTCAATACTAAGTTTGGTTGTCAATAACTTTTCCGCTTCGAGTTATCCTTTTCCACACTACAAACGCACACAGCCCCCCCCACGCACGGGTCTTTTTCTAATGCCTTTTCTATTCCGGGACCTCAAAACGTGCATTTACAGAGGCGTTTTCATATAGAATTTGGAACAGAATACCATACTACTTGTACTTATTTTAGGTAAATAGTACGGAAGGTAAAACATTAGATTGGTGATATCTTAGGGTAGTATATAACGGAGGGGGGACATCTTGCGCACTGCAATCTACGAGATATCTATTGCGGTTGTCACCCCCTTGGAGGAAGGGATGAAGTGAAGAAATCACAGGGGATTACAGGCCGCAGGTAGACAGGCAACAAAGACGCGCGGAAGTCCTAGCAATTCCTGGCTCGAAGACCCACGCCGCCACTGAAGCTCCCCAGAGAGGGCGATGAATAACAAGCTCAACTAAGGAGCACTTTAGTGTCCACTCTTTCCTTGGAGCAAGCATCCGCGGCATCTGTCCGGCACCGCCATACACCATAAAACCTAGATGCACACCTGAAAGATAATACGAAACCAAATGAAAGTGGACCTACCCACAAGAGGAAACCACGGTAAACTCAAGATCGACGATAATTGTGGCAGTATTTTATATCACAACAATGTAAATGCCAGAGTGATTGTAGTGTAAATAAGCATTATTGTATGACATTGATTTGAGATGTTTGTTAATTATAAGCATTGTTAGGAAATAAGTTTACACGGCCTCACTGAAACTGACAATAAGAGCGGGTAACAATGAGCGAGGGGGTGAGTTGTTTATCAATTAGAAGAGACAAGCAAATGACGTCAGATTAGCGCGCTTTTCTGTAGAAATGGAGGGAATACTTTCCCTAGAGCATATGTGTTCGTAATTTTGATTGGATATAAAAACAGACGCTAATGTTGGCGCGTTTTATTAACCAATAGCAGCTCGATTATAATCTTTAGGCATATCGGGTGAGGGAGTATAAATTCCGTGCCAGAAACAGGTTTCATTCTGTCCAAATGTAATACGTCGCACAGTTTAAGAGAATCGTTCACGCGTTATACGTCGCACAATTCTACAAAATCTCTCGCGTTGTAAAGTTAGTTATAAATGTGAAATACGCGAATTAATAATATGCAGCAAATAAGTGATTATAGTGATATCAGGAAATATAACAGTTTCAGTCGGGCGTGTATCAAGAATAATTATGTGAAATGAATAAAGTGTGACGGCAATAAAAGTGTAAAAATAAATTCTTTTATCAGTGTTATCTTTCAAATAAATCCTTTCCGTTTACAAACCCTGTTTAAGAGATATGCTCGACTGAGAAATAATAGCTAGCCGGAGCACAATGAACCCAAAATTCAAAATAATAAAACAATAACAGGCGCTCAGAAATAGATAACACAAAGTGACCGCGACATAATCGAACCTGGAACCTCTCGAATGCGAGCCTCCCACTTTACCACGGAGCTCGGTTTGGTTTAACATACCTGATTATAAACTTATCTTACTACTTTCCGTACCCCTTAAACAGCGTAAAGGATCGTCTTGCAGCCATTCGTTCGATATCGCAATTATTTCACTGGAATAGCATGTTTTGAGGCGCTCTAAATGAAAGGTGCACGTGTGTGACGAGAACAGGTGCTTCTATTACATCTATTTGAATGCAACACTTTCTCTAACTTGTGTACCTAGAAGTAGAAAAAATAATAAAGTTGTTACTTTCTCTATCGCGTACATAGTAGATATAGAAGGTACTGCACTCCACAAACAAATTCGATACCGAGATTTTACCGGAAATACATATTTTGATGCCCCCTGAATCCAAAAGAAAAAAAATTATAAAAATACTGTGTCTGTGTGTCTGTGTGTCTGTGTGTGTGTGTGTGTGTGTGTGTGTGTGTGTGTGTGTGTGTGTGTGTGTGTGTGTGTGAACACCACAACTCAAACATCAAATCGGATAAATACCAAAGACGCCACATGAAGATTTTCAAGAAACTTTTTCACTCCATATACCCTTTACATAGAACATTTTTCGCAATCTGTTATTTTCTAACAAATGGCTCTAAGGAATTTGGTTAAAATACCATATATTAAATATATTTGCATGACAAATAAAATGTATAACTTTGAATTTCCTATGAATAGCCCTTCAAGAAAACGTATTATACAAAAAATGGATCTGTTTAAAACATACAATTTATTTCAAATACGTTTTTTTGGCATAAGCCATTTTTGAGATCCGTTTGTAATTGTTCCAATGTTTCATTACTTGGCCATTTATTTGAAGTCTGTCAACATTGTTGTTTCTCGCAATGAAATGGAAAGAGTATGGAATTTTAAGGCCAGCATATAGTGACCAGTTCTTAAACATTTGACTGTCGCTATTTCTTATGTATATATAACGAAATGTGTAATGTAACTATTTCTGCAATCATTTATTTGAATTAAAATATTAGATAAAAAAACAAGACTTAGTAAGAATAGTTTGTATATTCCTAATAAATTGAGTAGAGAAAGTCATGTGAACGTATTTTTGTATTAATGGCCTATGTAACTGCTGTGACTTGGTAGCTGGTTAGAGTAAATGGTCGTATAAATGTTCATTGTTGTGTTATTTGGTTAACTTTAGTAAGTACACTTTTCAAAGCTACCCAGCTTTTGGAACAAAATTGCATTTCTTGTCATTTAAGCGCACAAACCATGATGTGCTAATGGTGCGTTAACATTCATTGAAAATGAGGCTTTGCTGTTAGTTACATTCCGACAGCAATTGAAATCACGTTTAACCAATTAAATCGGTAGCTGGTAACGTATCGCTCATGTTTTGTTTCCCTTTTATTACAGACTACGCTACTTTGCACCGGAAACCCGTAAAGGATGTCAGTGAGTGATTTTTTGCACTGATTTGTCTAGTTTAATCGACCACGTTGCCTTTTTCCCCCGGCTTTTGCGCTAAAATAGTAAATTAAGCTAATTGAAAAGAGTTGTTATTGGAAACCGTTTGCCTTCATATATGTTTTTATAAACCCAAGCGCAAGCGTTGTGCGATGTAATTGGAAGGTGCCTTTGTAAAGCTTGTAACCCAAAGCCTGTACATCGCCTTCTGAACATCCCGATGGTTTCTCACCAATTAGGTATTAAGAAAACTGTATCAAAGGATGAAGTGGCAATATTATATGGAGGAAAATGGCGAAATATCCATTCCAGTACACGATTATCGGCGGCCTTTCCTTTGGAACTTATTACAACTCTTGTCGTTAGGTTTTTTGCACACACTCACACTTGCATTCATACTTCCAGACTCTGGGGAGGATAAGAAAATAATCTTGGCTAGAGCAAAATTTCATACACCCCAGCCGGGAATCGAACCCGGCACCCCTTGTACAACAGGCAGTTGCTCTACCGACTGAGCTACGGGGCCAGCTGTAATCGGACTGTATCTTACTTTTTCAGTATTTATATTTGAAAAGTCTTTCTCTTCAGGATACATGCAATCTTAGCATGTATCCTGATAGGTAACTCAAATATTTGGACGGTTTTTGTAGTGTGGACTGTCTCGTCTTAGCACTCAACCATTAAATTCTGTCATCCGTGATCGCTTCCATTTCGTGTGCAAAGAACGCACAAAATGTGCTTGTGAAAAGCAGTTCTACACCGCCGCAGTACATCAACATTTTTGCTAAGTGGAAACGCATGTAGTCAGAAGTTCAATTTCGCAGTCTCCTTAGAGACAAGGGGCCCGCTAACTAATAATGACGCCATTCATTTAAACCGACTGGCGGTAAAGGCCGAATAAATCTTAAGACCCTCTAAAAGAATTAGCTGACTTACTCGACGTGTTGCACGGTTAGCTTTCTAAACTCGATAACGAACTAATTAATTTAATTTTTATTTCCACTACGTTCTTTATGAAATTATTGTATACTCATCTAGAGGACTTTTATGTGAATCTTTCCCTTTACCACTTATTATTGTAAGTTCTTGTAGTGCCGGCTATTCCTAATAACGATTAAAAATCCCGCACCGACAATCTTAAGTGCTGGAAACGCTGCGGACGTGTTAGTGCGTTTTGGCGGTAGAACAATTATCGGTCAGAATGGTCGAGTAATGTTTTAGACAATAACAGAAGGTGATGTTTTAAACCTTTGTACCTTCTGTTTGGTTCCTTTGTTATTTAATAACCAAAAACTACGTAGTTTTCAAATAATGCAGTAACTCTTAACATATACAAGAAATAGCGGTGAAACTGGAGGTAAATGAAGATTTCTTCTCTTCCAGAACGCTACCTTCTTTTAAAAAAAACAGATAATCTGTGACTACCGAAAAAATCTGAAGTGTTACACTCACATGGCTTTCTCTACTCTTTACAAACTATTTTTACAAACTCTTATTCTCCATCTATTTCATATTAATCGAGATAAACATTTGCAGAAACGATCTTTTGACATACAAAGAGAATTACAGTTTACATATAGCGATCAGTTCTAAAAATATTTGACTATCGCTTAAGGCGTACTATGTTCCCCTTGTTTTGTATTTGCAAGGGTAATATAGAAATAAATAGCCTTTAAGCATAGACATATCTCTTAATAGCTGGTTGCTAGGTTCAACACCATTCTCTTTGCCACAGATTAATACTCTGCATATCTAAGACAAAAAATCTGATGTGTTACACTCACATGACTTTCTCTACTCTTGTACAAACTATTTTTACAAACGCTTATTCTCCATATGCTTCATGTTAATGGAGATATCGAGATGTCAATCTTATTGATAATTTTCTTGTAGATGCAAGGGGAATATGGTAGGTTTTAAGCGATAGTCAAATATTTTAACGCTGGTTGCTATGTGGCGCATTCCATTCTCTTTGCATGTCCAGGACATAAAAAAATGAATAACGAAAAATTTGAAAAAAAGTATAAGTATTGGAAAATTTAAGGGAATAACAAGCAATATCTCGAAAACGGTTCACTCAACAAAAGAAATGTATATGACATAAATTGTGTATTTTAGCGCGATCTACATTTTTTTGTGTAGTAAAATTTTGTCTATCTCTTATGGTTTACCACTTTTGAAAAAGTCGTTCATAATGAAGAATACTTTTGGAGACATTCCCAGAAAATTCGAGATATACATTTTAATTATCATGACAATATCTTAAACATATGATATTTTAATCAAAATCGTTAGAGCCGTTTTAGAGAAAATTAAAATTTTCGAAAAATGTTCCATGTAAAGGGTAGTCTGGGGTGGGGGGATTTTCTTGAAAGCCTTCGTGTCGCATCTCTGGAAGATACTGAACCTAAATACCAAGTTTGGTGTTTATCCGACTCTTCGTTTTTGAGTTATGCTGTTCACAGACACACAGACACACAGACAGACACACACACGGACATGTTTCCAAAAATGCTTTTTTTTGGATTCAGTGAGTCTCAAAACATGTATTTCCGGTGAAATCTCGGTATCGAAATTTTGGGTGGAATACAATACTTCCCCTACTTACTATACGTAGTAGAGAAAGTAAAAAATCTGATGTGTTACACTCACATGACTTTCTCTACTCTTGTACAATCTATTTTTACAAACGCCTATTCTCCATATGCTTTATGTTAATCGAGATATCGAGATGTCGATCTTATTGCTAATTTTCTTGTAGATGAAAGGGGAATATGGTAGCTTTTAAGCGATGGTCTAATATTTTAACGCTGGTTGCTATGCGGCGCATTCCATTCTCTTTGCAAGTCCAGGACATAAAAAAATGAATAACGAATTTGAGAAAAAGTATAAGTATTGGAAAATTTAAGGGAATAACAAGCAATTTCTCGAAAACGGTTCACTCAACAAAAGAAATGTATATGACATAAGTTGTGTATTTTAACGAGATCTACATTTTTTGTGTAGTAAAATTTTGTCTATCTCTCATGGTTTACCAGTTATGCAAAAGTCGTTCACAATGAAGAATACTTTTGGAGACATTCCCAGGAAATTCAAGATATACATTTCATTTCTCATGACATTATCTTAAACATATGATATTTTAATCAAAATCGTTAGAGCCATTTTTGAGAAAATTAAAATTTTCGAAAAATGTTCCATGTAAAGGGTAGTCTGGGGTGGGGGGATTTTCTTGAAAACCTTCGTGTCGCATCTCTGGAAGATACTGAACCTAAATACCAGGTTTGGTGTTTATCCGACTGTTCGTTTTTGAGTTATGCTGTTCACAGACACACACACACAGACACACACACACACACACACACACACACAGACACACACACGGACATGTTTCCAAAAATGCTTTTTTTGGATTCAGGAGGTTTCAAAACATGTATTTCCGGTGAAATCTCGGTATCGAATTTTTGGGTGGAATGCAATACTTCCCCTACTTACTATACGTAGTAGAGAAAGTAAAAATGAATAACGAATTCCCATTTGAGAAATTATTGAAAAATTTAAGGGAATAACAAGCAATATCTCGAAAATGGTTCACTCAACAAAGAAAATGTATATGACATAAATTGTGTATTTTAACGCGATCTACAGTTTTTGTGTAGAAAACTTTTGTCTATCTCTTATGGTTTACCAGTTATGCAAAAGTGGTTCACAATGAAGAATACTTTTGGAGACATTCCCAGGAAATTCAAGATATACATTTTATTTGTCATAAAAATATCTTAAACATATGATATTTTAATCAAAATCGTTAGAGCCATTTTTGAGAAAATTAAAATTTTCGAAAAATGTTCCATGTAAAGGGTAATCTGGGGTGGCGGGACTTTCTTGAAAACCTTCGTGTCGCATCCTTGGAAGATACTGAACCTAAATACCAAGCTTGGTGTTTATCCGACTGTTCGTTTCTGAGTTATGCTGTTCACAGAAAGACACACAGACACACACAAACGAACATGTTTCCAAAAATGCTTTTTTTGGATTCAGGGGGTCTCAAAACATATATTTCTCTGTGAAATCTCGGTATGGAATACTTCCTCAACTTACTATACGTAGTAGAGAAAGTAAAAAAGCTTCGCATTTAATTATGAACTATCGGTTCAGGATTTCTAATGTGACCAATTTTCTCTGTTTATACTATTATTTAGTATGTACTACTAACATACTTGATTACGACATAAATTGTAAATAAAGCAAACTGTTCTTACAAAAGGGCTATTAAAATATTTTCGCATATTCGATTCTCTTTTGTTTAGCAGCGTCTTGTTTTCTTGGTTGCTAAATGGTGACGAACTACATAATGTGTTATATTCTGGGAATGAAATGTCGGTGTTATTTGTCTTATTCTAAATGAATTTTCTTTGAAGTAATAACTACTATTTTCTACTCCATAGCAATGTCAAACGAAAGTCAAAGCCTTCTTCGCAAGTATGTTCTACTATAAATACAGTGTGTTCGTATTCTAGTACATAGGTTTTGTAAATTCTTTTTAGTCCTTTGGTAATTAATGAGCTGAAATTAGAAGGTATTTTATAGCCTATGTCCGTCAGAAAAAATAGGGTGTTTTAATGGTGAAAGAATGTTCAAATTCGGTTCTGTGGGTTTTGAGATTACCCTATACACAGACACCCACACACCCACAATTCTAGCTTGCATGGTTATTTAAATACAATTCGTTTATCGTGTAAATTTATTTTTCTAATAAAAATACTTCACACAATACATTTTCAAAAATATTCACTTAAAAATTCAGGTTTTTACAGTAAATGAGGTTATAAAAACATCTGTCATCACATTTTATATAACCCCTAACTATTGTAGAAAAAGGATACTTTTTGTACTTTCCAAAATTCTTGATGTTTCATTAGTTAATAACTTATGTCTCAAAATTGAAGACTTTTTTTAAAAAATATATAGTAATTTTCTTTAATATACAAAATTTTGAAAAAAAAATAAGTAATCAACTGTATCGTATGTTCCTTTTGAGTATGGGAAAAATGTTGACAAAGAAGGTTTAAATTTGGGCATATGCTTATCCAATTATAGCTTCAGTTAATTGACAGTTTAAATGTTCCAACTGGAAAAACCGAAACTTTTTCTTACATTTTATTATTCATATTATTTTAGTATAAAAATTAATTTTTAATTGTTCACAATTGTTTGTTGAATTTTACAGATGTATTATCTTAGTTTTCTTGCACAAAGCATTTTCGAAATATTCAGTATATTATAGTGGGATTTTCTCAGGTTAATCTACTTTAGTGTGCCGTTTTTGTAATGAATTTGAAAATGAGCATCTTTTTTCCACCTCGTTAGTTCTGGACAAGCACAATTCGAGTTTGGTATAAACAGTGGGGTAATGCTTAACCATCCTTTATATAACAATGTCCGTATTGTTGCCTATTGCGAAGTTATTTATCAATATTTTGTGATTGAATTAAAATAAAGTTAGCCTTTTGTATTAATATTGTATGTGAAATATCTCTGAATGGGTGGAACCCTGGGGTAAACGTTAAAATCATTTTATTTGTCGGTTACGGGCCTTTCACTTGCTGATAATGTTACTGCGTATTAATTATGAAACGTTCATTTACTGCAAATGAGGTTATACCCAAGAAAGAAGAAATATATTCTCCGTAAGTTTGTCTTCTGAAAGCATTTTAGGTTCTGCTGCATATAAAATATGCGGCCGCCACGAACAATCGTGTTTTGAAGCCACACAGATCGCTTAAAACGCACAGGGAGAGATTTATTTCACTGTGCAAACCACTTGAACAGATTTCTTCTCCCGATAACAAACGCGCTATGGACTCTCATTTACATTTCCGGGAATAAAAACACACCGCTTATTTCCCAGCGCAAACAATTCGGCAGGTCATCGATATTTAAAACGAGTTCTCTAGACCAGCGCAAGGACTAATGGTAGAGGCGATGATCCGTATACAAGTGGGGCGAGCTTATTGGAAAGTAAGCCTTGAAAATGGTAATCGGTCCAGCAGACTCCATTGTCCAGCCAGACGGTGCTAATGTCCCTGCGAGCTTAAGCTCGTGGGATTTGCATTTCATCTCTGTGGTGGGTGTACATGTATCTTAGCCTTGTTCTTGTTTTGAAGTAGAAATCAGCATTTACAAGTAAAAGTTTTGTTTTAGAGATTATTTAATTTATACGAGCTAAGCCAAACAAACACCTTGGATAAAAATGTACGCCATTCTTGTTTATCTTCCACCTTGCCTTTACACTTACAGGTAATTGATATAAATTTTACTGCACTTGTTTGTTGTAGAGGAAATATAGGATTCCATTAAAAAAAATTGCTATAGTGATATCACAAAAGATAGTCAGTCACCTTGAGTTAAAAAATTATGTGTCATAAACTAGCTGTACAAAAATGAACTCAAATTGTGAAGAAAATATGAACAATGAAGCAAACATATCAATGAAATTCTGAATTTCATGTACAGCTATTACAAAGTTCAATATGACTTCCTTTTGTAACACGGTATATACCTAATTTGCAAGCGAGTTCGTCCCAAATTCTATAGATGACATATATATGGTCAATGGTTGATATTTCTTCTAACTAAGCTAGCAATTCGTTTAAATTTGGTCCTTAACTTTCTTAGATCGCACATGGCAATCACGATTCAAGAAACAACGGACAACAATGAGCACACTCCGCAACTAGGTGTATTTTATGCTGACAGTTTGTTGTGATGCTGACTAATGGTGACCAGATTATTATATCATATCGTGCTGCACCACACTTTAACGAACTGTTGTGGATGTACAGTTAAACTTAAGGATATGACGGGACTTTTTAAATGCATTAGACCTTTCCACTACCCTCTGTTCAATAACAGTGGCGACATAGCTTTGGAAAATTAATTTATAATGATCCTGTATTTTAGAAAATGTATAAGTGAGAGATGGAGACAGAACAACTAAAAAATCAAAAGAGCTATTATTTAAATATCACATTTAATACTCAACTCGGACATTTTTAAGGATTAAAAGGCAAAAAAGTAATCATCTATCCTAACAACCCGTTACTTCTGAAATGTGTGCGTGATTATTTATTTTATCGAAAATAGCTGTGGTGAAAATAATGAAAATACAATATACTTGAAATGTTGGCAGGACAAGCGCAGTTAATATTGGAATGAATTTGTCTTAGTTTTAGTTAAGTTTTATATAGCCGGAAAGCCATGAGTCAGGCAAAGGGTTACTGCAGGAAAAATGTAGAGCTGATTGTAATATGCTATCTACAACCAATAAATTCATTATGTGTAAATAACTTTTGCCACACGGGCACTATTATATTGGTGCGCTATGTAACATCTTTGACTATGTTCAATCGCCTTTTGCAAAAGCTAATACTGACTTCAGATTAGTGCTATTATAGCATCTTATATATAACTAAAACCTACTGCCTAAATTTAAAAATATCCTAAGCAAACATATATTATGATTGACGTTTAGGGAAGTATAGAAATCACGTTTAGTGTTAATAATACTGTTTTTTTTTTTTGATGGAGCGACTGGCAGCCCGGCCCTCCATCGGCATTGTTATACGAATTCGTTCATGCAGTAGCGGCGGATCGGCCTGCCATTTCTCCCCTAGATAGTGCAACGATGCGAAATAGTATGAATATGCTGCATTATAAAATATATTCGAAATGATGCTACTCTGCATCCATACACCTATTGAACACGTTATTGAATACTCGACAAGTCTTTGCAGCCGGTATACTTGAAAACGTATGCCGGAATCTGTCTTCTTAATCGACGAGCGAATTGGGATTTGTTGACTTGACTTTGTCTCTAAGCACTGCCCGGATAATATTCATATAGATTTAGATCTGGAGATCGAGCAGGACAGTCAATTTTTCTGTTATTCAAAAACGTGAATGGAGAAAGCGATTTTTTTGAACTTGTTTTCAGGAAAGCCCCTATTTCGTTCAATGTTTGTTTGGTTAGAATTTTTGTTGTCTGTGTTTCTTTTTGTAAATTCTTCTAAAAACCCATTTGTTAGGATTAGTGACACAAGGAAGTTACCGATACAATCTACATGTGAACCGTTTGAGCGAAACTATGATAACTACACAGAATAAACAAAATTAACAGACAGCTTCACTTTTTATTCCCACTATATAGCATACCTAACAATGCTAAACTGAACTGCCAGTATCATTCTTAGGCGCGTGAGCTAGGCTACCACAGAGCGAGTTGTTTAACCCGACATCTGCTATGAGTAGGGTCGGCAGCCGCTAGACTCGTCGCTCAAAATAAACTCGCTATTATACAGGGTGGACCATTTAATTTGAGACTACAATACCTCCAAAACAGAAATAGATGTCTTTAATAAAACTTGCTTGATATTATTTATCCCACAGTGTAATATGCTCTATTTAACAAAGGTTTGATCAATCTAGATTTTCAGCAGTTGGTACAATATTTTTTAAGTTGGATGGCAGTTTGTTAAATAGTTTTGGTCTTGCGTAATCAGGCTATGATTATTCTTTCCTCCAATGGCGTAATTATATGTAGCAGAATTTTTATTTATTGTGTTACTATTGTGCATAAATAGTATTATTCATGGAATGAAAATACAAGGGAGGTTGAGCATATTTAATTTTTTAAAATAAAACCTACAGGAAGTTGTTTGTTGTGTTGTGTTGTGTTTCCACGTTCTCCAATGGTTTGTATGCAGTGAATAAATGGGACAATCGCAACAAAACTGGCTGTTAAGAAAAGGAGGTGGGGAGTGTCAGTCACAGTACCTGACGTCACGTACACTCCGTGCGGTAACGCCACTACTCTGTTTACTTACTAAACCCCTCTGCCTCTAATGCCATAGGAAATGTGTGAATCAATAAGTGCGAAATACACTAGTTTGATTGTATAAAGTGAGTTTTTGTCTCAATAAAAATCCCTGAGCTTAATTTGCTTTCTAGTTTATGAATGTGGTTATTATAATTTGGTTTTTCTCTCAAACCTAACCTAGCCTTTTTAAACACCAAGATAAGGTTTAAAATGAGGTCTCAAAATCAAAACGATTGGCTAACATCTATTACTACTATCTTTTTTGTTTGTTTATTTATTAAGGTCGCATTAACATCTAGGTCATGAGCAACCACATGTACATATTTGTATTTGAATTTTCAGGCACATATTTTAATGTATTAAATATTTTTACCAGCAATAACACAAAAATCACATCTGATAAAACATCGTCATGTTACAAAAAGCCAAAGTAATAACAAAACATATAAAGAAATTACAATTTGTTTTAGAACCCAAACTTAAAGAGTAGACACCTGAACACAATACAGTTTCTACAATAGTTTCAATAATTTAAAGACCTTGATGTATTTCGAAACATTTACAGCGGATTCATAATCATTCTTGCTTCCATTTTATTGGAAGGAACTTTGTACTTTAATCTATAAGGCATTAAGTATTCACATTTACATTTGCAGTGATCACAGACCGTGGGCCGGTTTTTGGATAGTAAATGTTCGTGGATAATATTAAGTGGTCAATGAATAATCGACTATATATGTCTATTTGCTTGTTCTTTTGTTGGACTTCATTATCAGTGAATATTGAGTTCCTTATTTGGGAGAGTTTCTTTGGACAGTGAGTCCACTCTCATTCCAGAACTTGTTAGTTAGAAAGCTAAGGTATTTTGAAGTCTGTATCAGAAATTTTTTGGTTATGACCAATAGCTTTGTTGTATTACTAGCTGCTTTGTCAACTTGTTTACGGATATGGGATGAACTGAATTATTGTCTCCTTGTTGGAGATAAGTTTGCTTGATGTCCTCATTATAGGTTCCTTGTTTTTATGAGTATGTATGCTTTCATTTACACTACTGAATCTGCACAAATTAGGATTTATTCTCGTTGGAATTTGTAATTATATCAAGAGCGTTTCTAATTGCAAAAGCCTCACAGAAGAAAACTGTGCATAAACAAAAACACTATTTTTTTTTAAATTTTGATCTATCGACATGCAACATGATGCAAATTTATTTGAAACCGTCTTTGGTATGTTGTTTCACGAAGCACATCTCATCTTCGCTTGAGTCAGGACGAATGACCGTCTTTTGGGGATTGTAAAATTCCTCGTGTATCTGACCTAGCCTCTGGAGCTTGGGAGTCAAGCGTGTGTGAGGAATAAAAATATGAATGTAACTCTCACGCGATTTTCTCTAACCGCTAACACTTCACGGTATTCTTATCTATTTTGCTATTCATGTACAGTTGATTCTTCCATCAATTTTTGCTTAACAAGTTTAAAAATATATACTTAGAAATAAATCCAAATGAATGATAACGGGACTGGAGAAAAACATACATCTGGTTAATTCAGCTTGTCCTGAGTTCATTCGGGGAAGCATAATGTTTTATTTTTAAATTTTCATAGATCATTAAAGACGTTCTCCAAATCTGAGAGATTTTAATCTAGCAATGTTTCTGAAGTGACCAAGAAAATTTGTCACAAGGCGGGCATTTTACTTAGTTCAGCACTTCCCCACATGTAAGCTTTCGTCTGTCTATCGTTAGCTATTATATTCCTTGAAAACATACTTTTATTGGCTATTTATAGTAATTCCCAGATATACATTTGCTATGTCAGTGCATCATAACATAAGTTAATAAAAATCACTACAGCAAATTTTGAAAAAAAAGTTGTTACACTCACACGACTTTCTCTACTCTTGTACAAACTATTTTTGCAAACGCTTATTCTCCATATGCTTCATGTTAATCGAAATGTTAATTTTATTGTTAATTTTCTTGTAGGTGCTAGGGGAATATGGTGGGTTTTAAGCGATAGTCAAATCTTTCAAGAGCTGGTTGCATTGTGGCGCATTCCATTTTCTTTGTATGTCCAGGGCATAAAAAATGAAAAACGAATTCCCATTTGAGTAAAAGCATAAGTATTGAAAAATTTAAGGGAATAACAAGCAATATCTCGAAAATGGTTCACTCAATAAAAAATGTATATGACATAAATTGTGTATTTTAATGCGATCTACATTTTTGTGCAGTAAATTTTTGTCTATCTCATATGGTTTACCAGTTTTGCAAAAGTCGTTCATAATAAAGAATACTTTTGGAGACATTCCCAGAAAATTCAAGATATACATTTTATTTGTTATGAAAGTATCTTAAATATATTATATTTTAATCAAAATCGTTAGAGCCATTTTTGAGAAAATTAAAATTTTCGAAAAATGTTGCATGTAATGGGTAATCTGGGGTGGGGGATTTTCTTGAAAACCTTCGTGTCGCATCTCTGGAAGATACTGAACCTAAATGCCAAGTCGTTTCTGAGTTATGCTGTTCACAGACACACACACGGACATGTTTCTAAAAATTCTTTTTTTGGGTTCAGGGGGCCTCAAAACATATACTTCCGGTGAAATCTCGGTATCGAATTTTTGGGTGGAGTACAATACTTTACCTACTTACTACCTATACGTAGTAGAGAAAGTAAAAATGGTAGAGGAATATTCCATTTAAACAATTGAGTTGGGATGAGTGAAATTTTTTTAAGATCTTCGATATATATTATTAAAATCCACCGGGCTTAAGTTACTTTACGTGTTTGAGTTAATACTCTCTTTCTTACACACACACACACACACACACACACACACACACACACACACACACACACACACACACACACACAGAGTTTTAGAAAAAAGTCTTCTCTGTGCACCTTTCATATACGTGCGGGAGAGAGAGAGCATTTCCTGTTGAATCCAAAATTTAATATTTAACTCAATATATTTAATTTCAATAAAAATCTGGTGTTTCATTCACATGACTTCTACTCACTCCTCCACTAACTATTCTTCTACTTTTTGTTAATCGAGATAAACGTTTGCAAAACTGATTTTATTACACATTCTATTGTATGTACAAGAGGGATACAACAGACTGAAAGCATAGTCAATCTTTAAAAAGAGAGTCGCTATATGCTGACTCTAAAATTTCCCTCTTTATATGACATCATGAGACACAAAGGGTGATTGATGATTTAGCGTTTCAAAAATATACGATAAGGTATTGGGAAATTCAAACTAATAACAACGAATACATTGGAAGTCATTAATGCTGCAAACTGTTCGAACAAATATTGTTTTAACGGAATCTTCATGTTTTGTGTGCTAAGTTTTTGTTCTTCTCTTACGATTTACAACTTCTATAAAACTATAAAAACATTATTCCAAATGAAAGGACTTCCCCAAAAATTCAAGTACCATTTTATTTGTATCTTAAACATATGGTTGGGTTTTGTTCATAGACATACGTATCCCTGACGTACTGTTTGCTAAAGAATGTTTGTTTTATTCGCGGAACTTCAAAACGTGTATTTTCAACAAAATCTAGATATTAAATTTTGGAATAAAATAATTCCTCTACTTGGTACAGCACAACAGTATAGAAAGTAAAAGCTGCTTTGTCATTAAATATTTCGGAAATATTCCACGTTGATCGTTTCAATTATCGCACATTTGAAACGATACGCTTTTAAAAGTTGAATGGTCACTGATTGTTTTACTGAGCTCGTGAAAAGAATTTGGAATGTATGCAAGCATATATTGATGTAATTTGTAATAAATAACTTCTATCAACATCCCGCTTGGCTACAGAGTTCATATCTGGCGAATACTTGTTTCCATTAACAGAAGGTAGCTAGACAAATAAGTTTCTGTGTGAATTAATATTAAAATGCTTATTAAAATAAATGCTGGACAGAGAAACTCGTGTGACAGTTCCATAGATGTTTCTTTCTTTCTCAGATTTATCCTATGATTAATTAGTATTTACGACTAAATTTTATTATTACAAGAGAATTACCAAGGTACACACCCGACAGCGTTTAAAAGCGTTGTGCACGCATGGTTCTTGTAGGCATCACAGCATAGGCCTCTATGATTTACGCGCATGCCGTGTATGGACTTGCAAATGAAGAACGGGATTACATGCAGGCAAAAAGACCTCCCAGAGTTTGCACAAGGTAATAAATGAGCTATTTGAAGAATTTTCCTCTGCAACTTATCACGATATGTGTTACGTGCACGGCGGTGTACCATCTCATTTTAATGCTGCTACAGGTCTGCTCTGATTGGGTTACTTTATACGTTTGGAAAATGTGAATAAGAGCATATAGTTTTGTATATTTTGGAGATAATAATAATACCAACAACAATTGGAAGACTGCTGCTTGATTTGCCTTATCCTGTTGCTGAGGTCTTTTCTGTTTCTGCTCTCTCTCTGGAACTTTTCCCTTAACCCTTCATGCAGTATTTCCAAAATCAGGTAAATATTCTTTTTCTGAAATCAATATCTTTGTAATACAAAATGCCAATCTATTTTTATGTATTAAATAAAATCTCAACGGAAATTTCACTGTTAATTTTCGATTTTGAGTAAGTAATAAGCAACACTGATGTCCAAAGTTGCTCATTTAGAGAGCAAACGAGAGTTAATTTTATTTATTTGCCTTATCACTCGAAAATGATCGAACCGGTTACTTTGAAGCCCGTTACAAAATTCAACCGACAAACTTTCAGGGGTTACGGAAGAGTATTAGAAAAGCAATTTGATATCGCATACAGGGCCGTTGAGTTCATGGTTCTTTGCAATCAATGATGAGTCAGTACACCGCTGATAAAACATCTCTTAGTTTCTGCTACTTGTAGGTAATAGTAGCTATGCTATGTTCAAACATTTCATGTGTGTACCTCCATAACACGTACTTGGAAAGAAACATCGGAAATTAAAATTGGGTTCTCTAGAAGTACAGGATTCAATTGTTTGTCAAAGAAAAATAAATTTTGGACCGCTTGTATGGGGTTTGAACCTAGCAACACCAGACTGACAGCCGATCATGCTAATATATGCGTGAATACTACACCTAACTATTGTTTGTTTCTCTTATGCGTATTATGTTACACGTGAAAGGAAGTATCAGTGGTGCATTGGCCCTTGTGACGGAGGATTTTTTCAGAAAGCGCAAAGCTCATGACTTTGAAAATACCACAATTGTAACTACTTTCGTACTTGTTGAAGAAACATTAACTATTTTAGAATGTAATTCCGTACCGAAATATCATTACGTAACTTTAAACTTTACCGTCACAAATCATAGCTGTCTATATCAAGGTGTTCCTATACCATCCCTCTGTAATCCCTGAAAATTTATCGGTTCAATTCTGTAACGCCCTGTGTAAAACATGTACGTTAGGTCTTTCAGGAAATAGGCTGCATTGGAGCTGCAACGAAGAACTAAGTCCAAAGATAGAATTATATCGCTTACTGTTGAATTATGCGAAAGAAAGTTAAATAACAAATGTTTATAAGTATAAACTTTTTGAAAGTTTTGTTTACAAATTTTCCATAAAATGTTTCACAAATAATGCATATTAGTTAACTTTTTAGGATCGGATGTTCAAAGATGCAGTTCCAAAAACACTCAATTAAATAAAATGTGTTTATTTCAGTATTTTATACATTTTATGGTTAACATATCATAATTTTATCAAGTAAAGTTCTTTAACACTTACTACACTTCAAAAACATACACCAAACGTATAATAAAAGTATTTTGATTCTATAGCTAGGCTAAAGCAACATATCTAAAAATTATATAATACATTATTTGCCGTTTTTAAAAGTGTTAGCATAACTGTAGGCAATTACATTTTAAATTCTTTTTCATACACCTGTTGTTCTCTATAGTTTTATTTTTGTAAACTAAGGACAATTTATACAGCATTCTTGCAGATTTTGTAACCATTTCTTTAAACAAGTTAATAAAGCATATTTATGCAAACTTATTTTGCAGTATAAGTGTTGTAGAATGTATTCTTGTCTAATATTTAAGATTTAATTTTAATTTCTAAATAAGCCTTGTGCTTTTTGCTAACTGCAAAGAATGCATATTCCTACTTCTGTGAA
This sequence comes from Deroplatys truncata, assembly GCA_030765065.1. Classification (NCBI taxonomy): domain Eukaryota; kingdom Metazoa; phylum Arthropoda; class Insecta; order Mantodea; family Mantidae; genus Deroplatys; species Deroplatys truncata. Next base: position 149,355,978 of record CM060984.1, on the reverse strand, counting down.
ATTCAAGGTAAAGTTTCAAAAAAATTAATCATACGCCAAATCATATGTTTAAAGCACTGCTTTTGTTAATGCTTTCTTTAAAAGTAATTTTGTGGAAGTCACATTAACTTGAAGGTGGTAAAATTTCTTTAGAAAACTAAAGCATTGCATATAAGAAGTTTAAATGCAAATACATTTTCCAAAATCCGCATATACAGCCACCATATTAATTCAATTTTGGTGACTTTACAGTCGGAATATTTCAACGTTAAACATTTATGCCGACGCTTCCACCATACTGAAAATGTTTAAAAGTAATTTAGCTAAAAATGACTTTGACAGCGAGGTAACTTCTCTCTCTCTCTCTCTCTCTCTCTCTCTCTCTCTCTGCTTTTCGTTTCGTTTCTTTGTTTCATTATTTTATTTATTTTAAGTAGAAACTAAGATAAACAGATACCCAATTAAAACGTGTTTTATTCATGGACGATCCTTTAACTGCTATAGTTCTTAGCGTCCCATCTTATATTGGACATAAAGACCGGAAATTTTGCTCAGAGGCCACTTTATCAGGCTTGAGGTTCTTTTATGTGCCGTAAATCTAAGGCACGGAACACCGGCTTTACTTCCCTTCCGAAGGAAACCAAACCATGCTAAGGATTTTTACGTCCGGAAAGACCTATTGCCCTCCGTCGGGTTTGAACCCACAACCTTGGGAAGTAGAAACTAGCGTGGTATCCCTAGATCACGGAGGACGACAAGATAAACAGATGGCAGAGTAAAATGAGGCACAATGGCCTTTCGGACTCCACTTAGTTTACTAACAGCGTTATACACATGATTCCACTATAGCATGCACTAAGGTCATGCAAGCAAAGCCGACAATTTCTATGTACGATATGTTGATACATAACGATGCCTCAACAAGCCAGGTCACGAAGAGCTACAAGATTCCATGCCCGAAATCTAAAGCGAGATTACATTCTACATGTGGGCCGCGAAGTGAGACATCTTGAACTACCGTTTTGCTCAAGCTACAGTAAAGTTTAGGTCAGGTTAGCAAAGTTTTAAGAATAACTCAACAAAGTGCAATTGATTCCGGATCATTGCAGAAAACAGCTGCTGTAAAGCTCGCGCTTTTGCTGAGTACATAGAAACTTAGCAAATGATTACTGCAATGGGGTATATAACAGGGATCAAATACTTCCACGTCCTTATACTTATTTCATTTACCAAAGCCCAAGTTTGAATACAGTTTTGTACTTCCAATGTAAGTAAACTATTCAATAATAATTCACTTTGACTTCCATACGTGAAAGTATATCAAGAAAGTTTAAAATACTTAAACGAAAAGTGCATGTTGCCGCGGTATTCTCTCGTGTTATCTTACTTTGCTGAGCGCCTGTTACTGTTTTACTATTTTGAATTTTGGGTTCTTTGTCCTCCGGCTAGCTATTATTACTCAGTCGAGCAAATCTCTTAAACAGGGTGTGTAAACGGAAAGGAGTGTTACTAAAAGATAACACTGATAAAAGAATTTGTTTTTATACTTTTATTGCCGTCAAACAGAATTAATTTCATATATTTAATCTTGATACACGCCAGACTGAAACTGTTATATTTTCGATTGTAACTGTAATCACTTATTTGCCGCGCATTATTAATTCGCGTATTTCACATTTTTAACTAACTTTACGACGCGAGAGATTCTGTAGAATTGCGTAACGTGTACTTCGTGAATGCTTCTGTTAAACTGCGCGACGTGTAACCCGTGAATGATTCTGTTGAACTGTGCGATACCTGTCTTTGGCTCAGAATTTATACTCCCTCACCCCGATATGCCTAAACATTATAACAGAGCTGCTATTGGTTAATAAAACGCGCCAAAATAAGCGTCTATTTTTTATCCAATCAAAATTACGAACACATATGCTCTAGGGAAGATACTCCCTCCATTTCTAAAGAAAGGCACGCTACTCTGACGTCATTTGTTTGTCTCTTCTAATTAATAAGGTTTAGATAGGGCAGCAAAAGGCATGTTTTACTAGAGGCTTCTACCGATTGAGGAGCCACGCTGAGTCTGATTGGCTGTTGCAGGACAGGTGACCGTAAGGCTTCCCAAAGAGAGAAGCATTTTATTTGGAGAAAGGACTGTCGAGAGAAACAGACTAAACAGTCAAGATTACACAGATGGTCTCCTGTGAAATTTCTGTCAAAAAACTCCAGGGGACACCAAATATTTGTTAAAGGCTATGTACTTATTCGCATGGCTGCTCAAGGTACATTCACTAAAACAGAAGACCTACATAACATAATCTAAACTTCAGAAAATCTTATGATCAGGCGCAGGAGTTCTTAAGAAGTTGGCTTCAAGTTATCTACATTCAAACCATTATATAAATACAAAGAATGTAAATAGCAGTAATGAGTCACTGATGGGCAAGTAAGCACGGTCTGATGAGTGCTGTCTGCAAACGCCTACAGACTGTAGAGGGATGAGATGGTGTAAACTGCGGTGCCACTGCGTAAAGTCCAGTAACAGTTCAACTTCATTTACTTTCGTCCTCAGAATCTCCTCTGCCCTGTTATAAGAATGCCGCTGCCTTAAGTGAACGCTCCTATAACCTAGTTAATATGCACTTCATACCAGCCACAGTGATATGCTCGACAATACCAAAAACAAGTATAAACACTTTATTGTTGTAAATAATTCAGGCATTCGAAAATGTTTGTTGCCTAATTGGTGTTTTAACTACATCGTACTATAGATAACATGAGGCAGTATTTTTAACATTTAAATGATTTCAGTCCAATTATATAATATAAATTCAATAACAGCCCGCCTTAAAGCAATATGTGTTTGTAACAATACATAAAAAGTGTATATTACAGTCATTGTATATTTTATATTATTGTATACATGTATAATAATGTTATGTGAATGTATTACTAATTTAATAATGTAGAAGCTGTGATAATATAGTTCAAAAGTTGCTAACAATGAGGTAGCAATGAGGTAATCTTGAGGTAATAATGAATTATAAAGTTTAATAATGCTACTAGTAATTCTTGTAAACAATATAATGTAATATTTTTAAAACAGTTTATAAATAACCAATCAACAAATAGAAAGGCTAAAAGCTAAATAAAAGTATTCTATTGGAGTAGGATTAGCCAATCAGAGACTTGAAATAGAAAAATTTACAAATTCAGGCGGTAGAAGTCGGTTGCTAGTACACAGCGTTCCTAACTGGACGCAAGACGCGTCCTCGAGAAGTTTAATACTATTCAGTGTGAGACGCATAAAATTCATTACGGAGAGAATATTATAAAGTTTACGTGCTTAAAAGTGCACTCAATAAATAATCTCACAGCTCTCTATATCAGTGAAGTGATATTTAATCGTGTTAAGTATTAATAAAAGGAGTGAAGTAAAAATTATAATTTGTGTAAGCCTACATTCTTTAGCCGCACAGTCCCCTGCAAAGAGACACATGTTTCTAAAAATTAATACTGACACAGCCAAGGCAAACATATAAATATGTATAATGTTTAAAGAAACATAAAAATACAAAGTTGATTCCTAAAACTTGGGGCGAAGGCCACCGAAAAGTAAACTTGGGGCGAAGGCCACCGGAAACTTTGTATCGCACGTGGTTGCATCTTCATCAAGTTTGGCTGAACAGCTGTGGAACTACAATACAACTCCTTCAAATTGGCTTTCTAGACGTGAAGCTACAATCTACTTCAAATAATATTGATTAAAAGTTGCCCTAGTAAATTTTGAAAACACAAATTTTAAATAATTTGTATATCAAATTCCTTGTGAAATGTTTTCCTTGCCTAATTATTGAACAGATTTTAGGTAGATACAAAAAGTCCTAGGTAATTCAACTAAAATTCCTGTGTTATGTGAACGTAGATTTTGTGCTCCTTGTTATAAAACATTGATGAGAAAGTTATTAAATATATTCCTCGTTTCTCATAACATTCTATCATTAACTAGATGAAACTGCAGAGACGACGCACGACGATATATCCCCAGGCTTTCGGTTTTAGCAGCCTTGTTTCTTTTTCAGATTTTTTATCCGCCCTTCCACATTATCATTTTATTATGTAAATAGCAGTACATATTTCATATAGAGCGAATAATAGCTGCCTTCCGTTTTGCCTTTATATCTTTATGTGTATGTTCTTTTCATTTTATATCAGAAAATCGTGGAAGAAAACAAGCAAAATTTTAATAATCCAGGATATTTAGTGCTTATTGAGTTACAAAGAATGTAGAATTGCACTAAATGTAGTACACAGCCCTTATCAGGCAAGCGGAATTAAGAATTTAAACAAAGGTACCGAAAGGAACTCAGAATATGAAATAAAATATGAGTCTCATATAGATGCAGTATCCTTTTAAGAATTAACAAAACTTTTAAAAGGGAAATTATAGTTTTAATAATCAGTGGTTTTAGCATTCCTAGAGTTATAAGTAACTTGCTATGATGATCAAGAAATACCACCTACGTCCTATTTCTGCCCGGCACGTGCAGAAGCAAAGATAGAGCTGCCTATCACTAAGGCCTCTGGGGACAGTGACGAAGCTAGATGGTATGTTACAGGGATGAGACCTAGAAAGCTATCTGACCACAACACACAGATCCAAGCGGTATCTACTAACAGATCCGTCGCGCTATGACCATGCAGTTAAAGCGCTGTAAAATAATTAGAGAAAAAGTTTAAAAATATATGTATATAAATAAAAAAACTGAATACAAGCATTTGGGATGTGTACAGTGTCGCACCCTTCTCGACAGAATGTCCCTATTGTCGTGGTATCTTCGTGTTATCTTATTTGCTGAGCGACTGTTATTGTTTTACTATTTTTAATTTTGAGTTATTTGTCCTCCGGCTAGCTATTATTACTCAGTCGAGCAAATCTCTTAAACAGGGTGTGTAAACGGAAAGGAGTCGTTACTGAAAGATAACACTGATAAAAGAAATTGTTTTTACACTTTTATTGCCGTCACACTTCATTAATTTCACATATTTACTCTTGATACACGCCCGACTGAAACTGTTATATTTTCGAATGTAACTATAATCACTTATTTGCCGCGCATTATTAATTCGCGTATTTCACATTTTATAACTAGCTTTACGACGCGAGAGATTCTGTAGAATTGCGCGACGTGTACCCGTGAATGATTCTATTAAACTGCGCGACGTGTAACCCGTGAATGATTCTGTTGAACTGCACGACGTTTGCCTTGTGAATTATTCTGTAGAACTGCGCGTTACCCGTCTCTGGCTCGGAATTTACACTCCCTCACCCCGATATGCCTAAACATTATAACAGAGCTGCTATTGGTTAATAAAGCGCGCCAACATTAGCGTCTACTTTTATATCAAAATTACGAACACATATGCTCTAGGGAAAATATTCCTTCCATTTCTACAGAAAAGCGCGCTACTCTGACATCATTTGCTTGTCTCTTCTAATTAATAAACAACTCGCCCCCTCGTTTCATTGTTACCCGCTCCTATTGTCAGTTTCAGTGAGGCCGTGTAAACTTATTTCCTAACAATGCTTATAATTAACAAACATCTCAAATCATTGTCATACAATAATGCTAATTTACACTACAATCACTCTGGCATTTACATTGTTGTGATATAAAATACTGCCACACTATCTACTGCGAACAATAAGCGGGCGTGTGAAGAATTTATGCAACGTGCTGAATGTAAGGCACAATGGTTCATTGATAGCTAGATTGTATTTAAAATGCTTTCGGTATCTACAGCTGTGAATTATTAGTATTATTATTGTTGTTGTAATTATTATTATTAACTTTTTAAGCAATGAATACCTATGTAACCATTTTAAAAACGTGCAAACGTAATTTTGTGAACAACAATTTTACAATGTGTTGGAAATCTTGACTTCGTTATGAAACCCTTTTTTGCTGTATACTAAATACATATCGCCTCTCTATTCCTCTGAATAATTAACATGAAATCTTCATGAAATGTAAAGAAATGGCTCCGTTCTAGCTACGGAATGAGATATTCAATTCATATATCAATTTGCACAATAATTGAAAACAATGAATGCAGTGTCGCATTTAAATTTACTTTTAGTTCTTAATTCATCCATTGGAATGAACTTTTTGGGGGAATTCCTATTATTTACCGCAGTTGAAAAATTCTTATTACCTATGTTAGCGTACCGATGTCTACCAACACTCCTTTCAATTACTGTCACTCATTACCTTTCAGAAAAAAATAGTTAATTAATTTAAAGGAGAGTAAGTAGCAATAAAGCATTTACTGCTGATGTAGACGTTACCTGTATGTTTTACAGTAGCACGCACATGGAGATGGCCATAGCTAGAATTCTGAATTTCTAATTTTGGTTCTGAAAACACTAGCCAAAGTGGAGCCCATCCGCTCCTAGCCTGAGGCCAGTTACCTTGTTGAGGTTGCAAGCTCTGCGAGCTCATTTCGTGGAAGGTTTATTTTCTTACGCTAAACGACGTTATGATGTATTCGTCAGCCAATGCACGTTAAAAGCTTATGAACGATAAAACAGTTAAAGGAACATTAAGCATTACTAATTCCATGCAATTACAAAGCTTACAAATGTGCAAAAATAAATAGAGTTTTATTTATGGACACTCTTTAACTGTTGTGGTCCTTAGCTTCCTATTCTATGTTGGCGAGAAAGATCCGTAATTTTGCCTCTTTATCAGGCTACTACACAGAACCACCGGCTTTACTCCCCTTCCCTATGGAAGTCATGCTACGGATATTTACGCACGAAAAAATCCATCGCCCTCCGCCGGGTTTGAACCAGCGACCTTGGGAACGAGAGATTAGCATGGTAACCATTACACCATGGAGGATGGCACAGATGTGCACATAAATACAAGTTTGCTACTTGTGAATAACATAATTCGTCTTTATATTTTCACTATACTTGTATAGCTTTTGCCGGGTTATTATTTTGCAGCGTGTTGTTTTCAGTTTATCTGTATTTAATATCTGCGATATATACCTAAATGCAGTAGACTTCGTTAATTATAGAGCAGGCATCATAATAGTGATTTGTCGTCTAAAAGACAGAAAAATACTGCATATAGAACTATATAAGTGTTGCCATTAGGATAATTTGTCATTCAAGTAATCTTCTACAGAATAAAATGACTGGTTACAGAGTTACTAGTTTGTAGGAAGAGCATTACATATTTTAATGGTTACATAATATGCATCTTTTTGGAAGAAACAAAGTGTTGGTTTGGGAAGATAAATATCTACTTTTTGTCTAGTATTTATGTCCCGAATGTCCATGTTTGCTATCAATGTGGTTCTATTGTATGCACAGAGTTCGTAGGATGGAGAATATACCATCATTCCAAAGTAAAGTTCATATCTCCAAACTCGTGAACATATATTTGCATGAATGTTTGCTATAACTATTATAAATGTTTCTTATAACCTTCTTCTGCATATGGAACATACTTTTACTGCTTACTGGATTATCCCATAATAACTTCCCATATTCTTGGATACACTTATAATATGCATACTATACTATTTTAAGTGTATCGATTGTTACGCTTACTAGTAATCGAATGAGGGACAGAGCTAAGTTTGGAAATTATGTGCTTAATATGAGTCTTCCAATAAAAATATGTTTTAGAAATTTAAAGGAAGATTAAATGGTGAAAACTGCCAAAAATGACATTTTTGGATATTTATGCAGTTTTGTAAATTACAATTTCCACTTTCATTTTACATATTATTATTATTTATTATTGTTGACGCAATAATTTATATGTTAAATATTTTTTAAATATATTATTGCATCTACTATTTTATACTGTGAATTTCGTACCTCTTTAAAGAAAAACAATCATAACTTCAACCCACTTTGCAACAGAGAGGTAAACTTTCGCCCATCTTTTAGGGGAAGTTTTGTTCTAAAATTGATACTATTGTTGAAATGGCAGCTTGTGTAGTTCAAACCATATGGTTTGTTTGCAGATATATGCAAGTTTGTTTTCTCCATTTTTTTCTTTGAATAACTTTTTATATAAATTGTATTTTCTAGTATAGAAGACTCGTTCTCTCAGAAACTATTGAGAACAATCAAATTAAACTTATTATGAATACAGCCTGTAAGTGCTATTCTGCATCTATTTTGGTGTTAATAATATGTTTGGATATTTTTAAAAGGAATAATTGCTTATATATTTTAATTAAAATATGACATAATTGAAACAAACTCTTATGTTCCTTATTAAACAAAACTAGAGTTTAAAATGCAATTAGTGAATCTAGAAGGCATTTATCTACGTCCTGTAAAAATTTCAGTTCTAATATCTTAAATAGTTATTGAGGTAATGGGCCATGGATTTAGCACAATTAATATTGCCGGGATAAAACATGTAATCCTTCTCAATGTCAATTTGTCCCAATACATGTCATTAACTCCAATTTCTATGGGGACATATGACTATTGACGAGTTATGAATGTAATTATTATTGTTTTGTCTAGATTTTCAGACTATTTGTTTGTTTTAAACAAGTTTGACATACATTATAGAACATAATTAAATGTAATCACATACTTAGTTAAATGTTTACCAGTTTGTGCTGATATGATCGACGAAGAGAATGATACCTTTAGGTTATATAGGCTATAGGTTGTCTAACTGAGGGTACATCTAGGCACCGCGACCGACAGAGATAGAGTATGCCTACCACCCCAAGGAGGAAGGGATGAAATGAAGGAACCACACAGGAGGCTACAGGCCACAGATATGCGCGGAAGCCTCTACATTTCCAAGCTCAGAGACCTGATGTGTCACCGGGGGAGTCGCCGAGAGAGGGCGTTTAAATAACCCACCAGTCGAGTAGCCCTCATGTTCACGGCGAGCATTCTTTCCAGTGAACATGCATCCGCGCCATTTATCCGGCTCTGCCATAGACAACGGGACCTAGAAGCACAGCTTAAAGATGAGGAATAAAAGGGAACTGGCGGAAAGGAAATCGTAGTAGAGAAGAAACCACGAAAAACACATGGGTCAAAGCAGGCGGTCGCCGGGGATCGAACCGGGACCTCCCGAATGCGGGCCACAGGCGTTGCCGCCTGAACATCCCGCTCTGTGAAGAGAATAATAATTGCAATATCAGTTCATTTATTTTCTTCAGATTATTTAGGCTCGCCAAGGACCATAAGAGCAGTTTGCCAGAAAAAGAAGGGTTTAATATAGGCGGATGCAAATATAAGGCTACAACGTTTGAATGCCACGCATTTTATCAAATTTTATATTTAAATATATCAAACTAAACAAAATCCTAAACCATACAACTAATCGAAAATATAATTGTCTAAACAGACATTGACACAGATTACAATCCCTTTATGCACTTTGAATAAACGCTCTCAATTCCGCTGCAAGCATGCAACTGTATAAAGAATTGCGATAGAGTACTGTGTACATGTACAGTAAAACCAAATAAGTGCAACGTAAATGAAAGTAAAGCAGCAAGCACTACCGCAGAAAGCAAGACAATAACGATAACAGCGCTACTGGCGGCATAATCCAAACTATTAACGCCTGATTGTTCCCGCATGGTTTATAGAGGCTGATAGATAATTCCTGTGGATTGTGGAACCACCTGCAGACCTCTCTCTGCAAATATTAATTTATTCATGCGTTTTCAACAAGCATCCGTCCATCAAGCGCTGTTATTATCGCTTGCCTACTCCCGCGATTAATCGGTCTAAAAAACACACGTTAGCCAACATAACTCCCGACACGCGATATCCCGCTGTGGCTCAGCGCCGAGGGAAATATCAAAAGTGCACTTGTTATACAACTGACCTTTGTTCAGCAAAGTATTACTGAACAGAAAACAAGATAACGCGGGCTTTAAATGGTATATCTCGCCAATGTTATATTTACAAAGTTCGTGAACCATTTCCCTTGGATATTACTATGAAATCTTCTCTAGATATAATTGTTAGTTTATGTCAACAGATCCTTATTTAAATATTGTTTTAGTTATACAGCATTTTATTTAAAAATAATTCAACATCGAAAATGAAACATTCTTATTTGAGGCCTATTTTAACAATTGAATATCTACATCATCTGAAAGCTGTATTGAACAAACCTAATAAGATGTCAAACGTTCTAGGACGAAATTCCTTGAGAAAACAGTATACTTTTAAAGAGTACATTTATAAAACTTTTATAACAAACTCATAGATTCAAAACAAGGAATATGACATTTTATTATAATGCAGTTACCTTTGAATTTTAAATAAAACCTAAATTTATATAGCAAATACTTTTCCAGATATAATACTAACTTAATAATTTAGGAAACTAAATCTCAAAGAGAGCAGCAAAATAAAACATGTAAAAATGCATCCAATATACCAAATTAATGATGTAAGTCCCAGTACTAATACAATTTTAAAAAGAATAAAAGCAATGCTTCTTTCACATCATTTGCCAATTTAGTCCACATTAACACTCCTCGTAGTTATTCTGAGTACATTTATTGAAGATAACATTCTGCTGGTTATTTTTACTTCCTCTACTACGTATAGTAAGTAAGGGAAGTATTGTATTCCACCCAAAAATTCGATATCGAGATTTCACCGGAAATACATGTTTTGAGACCCTCTGAAAAAAAGCATTTTTGGAAACATGTCCGTGTGTGTGTGTGTGTGTGTGTGTGTGTGTGTGTGTGTGTGTGTGTGAACAGCATATCTCAGAAACGAACAGTCGGATAAACACCAAACTTGGTATTTAGGTTCAGTATCTTCCAGAGATGCGACACAAAGGTTTTTTAAGAAAATCCCCCCACCCCAGATTACCCTTTACATGGAAGATTTTTCGAAAATTTTAATTTTCTCAAAAATGGCTCTAACATTTTTTATTAATATACAATATATTTAAGAATATTCATGACAAATGAAATGTATATCTCGAATTTTCTGGGAATGTCTTCAAAAGTATTCTTCATTGTGAAAGACTTTTGCATAACTGGTAAACCATAAGACATAGAAGACAAAATTTTACCACACAAAAATGTAGATCGCGTTAAAATACACAATTTATGTCATATACAGTTTTTTGTTGAGTGAACCATTTTCGAGATATTTCTTGATATTCCCTTAAATTTTCAATACTTATTTTCTCAAATAGGAATTCGTTATTCATTTTTTTGTCTTGAATATACAAGGGGTATTAATCTATGGCAAAGAGAATGGTGCTGCACCTAGCAACCAGCTATTAAGAGACATGTCTAAGCATAAAGGCTACTGTACTTCTGTATTGCCGTTGCAAATACAAAACGAGGGGAACATAGTACGCCTTAAGCTATAGTCAAATATTTTTAGAACTGGTCGCTATGTGTAAAATGTAATTCTCTTTGTATGTCAAAAGATCGTTTCTGCAAACGTTTATCTCGATTAATATGAAATAGGTGGAGAATAAGAGTTTGTAAAAATAGTTTGTACAAGAGTAGAGAAAATCATGTGAGTGTAACACATCAGATTTTTCCATTACTACTTCATACTATAAGTAGGTAGGTAGAAATATTAGATTCCGAATAATCGGTACAGTATTTTGGATCAGTAGTAAGTTATTTATATAACAAGTATTTAATGTAGAGGATTTTGACAAGTGAATATTTAGCGCACGAGCGATAGCAAGAGAGTTAGTTTTCACGAACGATACACGTATAAACACCAGTTATATAACTTTTTATGTATTCTAATTCCTAAATTATCAACTAGTAATTAATATTATACAATTATTTTATTATTGTCCATGATTCTGCTCTGGTATGACGCAATAATTTTAGCAGAAGCATGTTTGGCAGCGGTGTATAGGATCTTAAAAGTTTTGATAAAACACAGGTTAATTCAGTAGATCTTAGCAGCAGCAGCAGCAGCAGAAGCACCAGCAGCATGTCGATAACATTTTCAAATGTGACAAAAGGCACACTAATATTTATGGCTACCTTGAGTTTTGTTATGTTGGGACTTTTTTTTGCTTAGTCTTACAGTAGTTTAGTACGAGATAAAACACAGATATGTTTTGCTTTAATTTCAATAAAAATTGTTGACGTTTATTTTCTTAATTAATAGTCCTTTAACAACTCATATTTGTATGCTAGCTCGCTTGTCTGGGCAACTGAAGATTTTAAAGTTTTTAAAAAAAATTTAAATTGTATGAAATCATGTACAGAATGACGTCATTACCTAGCAACGGTTACTACGCATATCATAATTAGCTAGTTATGTATGCTTTTGAAATTTATAACTAATGCATAATATGTATTTAAGTGCAGAAACGAAGCTAATTAAATGAGACTCAATAAAAACGTTATGTAACGTCATAAGATAGGAGCAATATGCCTTTCACCTAAAACACAAAAGTATGTTTTGCATAGTATCAATGTTCTGTTTCTGTTTTATAAAACCCCTGTGGTTTAGCATTATCCTCTTCTAAACTCCCCATTGTGTGCTAGATTATAAATGTTCAGACCTTACCACAGTCATCTAAAAGTGAGATTCTGTTAGTACAAGCATTATGGCCACCATTTAGTTCTGAGCCGTTTCTGTAGATGGCGACAGCATCTCATTGGCAAGGGGAAATGCAGGGAGAAGTTAAGTGTAATTTCATATCCAGCGGCATGGGCGATTTACGTTTATAACATGGCGCGTTAGACGTAAATGCACCCTACTGTTGTTAGTCCTGTTTATTTTCCTTTGCTTGTGCCAAATACTGAAATTAGGAATTTGATGCAACCTTTTCTGGCAAATAAAATGCATACCTTGAATGTTCTGGGAGTAGCCTGTGAAATCCACCTCAGTTGGAAGAAATATTGTATAATATTGCAAAATTGGTAAACGTTAAGCGACAGACGATAACGTACTACAAAAAAATGTGGCTGTTTAAAACACACAGTAGTTTCTGAGATATCCGTTATTAAAGGTTCGAATTGTTCATTTATTTATGCTATTCATTTAAAGTCCTTTAAACATTCAGTAGTTTCTGCTGATTTCATGGAAACAGTAAGGCAGCATATAGCTCCCTGTTCCTAAACATTTGACTATCCATGTTCTCTTTGTATCTATAACGAAATGTGTTACAGAAGTGTTCTGCAAAGGTTTATTTGGATTAAAACGGAGTAGATAGAAAAATAAGCTTTAGTAAGAATGGCTTGTGTACTCACTAATAAACGATGGAGATTGGAGAAAATCATGTGAATGTATCGCATCTTTAGATTAGGAAATAAATACAGGTTGAGCACTCTTAGATAGCATACGTTTTAAGATTTGAGAGCTGGGTGTTACGATTTTATATTTTGAAATCACATACTTATATACTAGAGAAACTGTGATGCAGTGCCTTAAATATGGAGAAGCTTCATATGCATCTCTAATTTAGAGATTAATGAGATATGTTATATCAGGTGGCCCAACCGCGCCATATTTCACGTGTGCAGATATTTCTTTGTGCGTTAAAGAAGTTGCAGAACTCAACGAGGCAATTCCGAGTAAGCATAGGTTAGCGGGGAGCTGGCTCACTAGTGTGAGCGACCTTCTTTCTGCTCCTCTTGCTTATCGGCGAAGACGATCGCGCTCATTGAGAGGCACTTCCCAGGTTCTTGAGAGTGCAATCCGTGATAATAGACAAAAACAGTGAAATAGATCGAAAATGTCTTAGAATGATTTCCGCTTAGATAGACTTCATTTTCTGGGAATAAACTCACTTCTTTTTGTAATATGGTTAACAATTTAATATCAGCTTTAAAATATGCGAATAGGTAAGTTAAGACAGAAATTATTGCAACATTTAAAAAACATTGTGCATAGTGCATATTGTTGTGTATAAGCTATTCTGTGTAGTATACATAACTTACATAAGTTATTGCTAATAAAGAATAAATTCACGTATACAAGAGTCAACATTGCAATATAGTATTTCTTGATTACCCGAATTTTTGAGTGGAATGCAATAATTTATCCACAATCTTAGGTACGTGAGTGAAAAAATTCCAACTTCGTCAAAAGCTTCATCCTGGCATTTGTGAGGATGGCTAAATGTTTACTGTGGTCGTTTTCGTTTTAAATCGAAGCATGAACTGTCAACACTTGGTCAGCACTGTCCATGGTATAAAAATGTGTTGTTTAAAGGTTTTTATCGGTTAGCCGTACACTTGTTGAACTACATCACGTTGCTCTATTCATTTTAGTTTTTCATTGTGCTTTCAACAGTCAGAGCAATTAGTCAGGTTTTACTACAGACAGCATCACTGTTATCTCTATCTCTAGAATAACTAAATTATTATTTTTGTGTATGAATTGAATGCATTAAAATCGCAGCTTAGTTTTTATTCAATTACTTTCATGAAGCCCTTGCATCCGTGAAGTCTTATGAAATTCTATACGCCGAAAAGTATATTAGGTTGTATATTTAACGCGTGTCGATATCCCTTCGTGTGTTAAAAGAGTTGCAGAACTCAACGGGGCAATTCCAAGTAAACATAGGTCAGTGGGAACTGCCGCATTAGCACCCTTAAGACCCACTACTACGGTGCCATCATGGCATTGCTGTTAACAGCACTGGTTCGTGGTCGTGCGCCAATTCCCTCCCGAGGCCCCACTCCCCACTAATGCACCGCTTCCCTCATACTCGTGTATGAAAGTGTAAGGTCGATGTTTGGTGTGCTGTGAGTGCGGCTAGAATACTTGGCCCTATTTTCTTTCACGAAATAATTAATGCCGCACGGTACCAAGCCTAAATTTTGGAGCAGTGTTTCCTTCAATTGACAAATGACCGAATGCACGGCATATTTCAACAAGACGGGGCTACAGGTCATCGGCTAGGACTTCTTTGGATACAAACTGCTGATGTCTTTGCTGACGGAGTGATCAGTGTAGGTGTGTGGCCCGCTCGATCCCTAGACCTCATGCCCTGCGATTTTTTACTTGTGGGGCAATTAAAAAGACAAAATGTGTAACCAAAACCCCCAAGCATTACAATAACTTCAAAATAATATACGGAAGAATTAACCAACACTTCTCAAGAAGAGCTGCATTATATGAATCATGATCTGTTAAGACGCTGCAATGTCTGTCTTTGAGCACAGGAGAACATTTTCAACATCATATTTGAAAACTGATGCAATGGACATTCAATATTGAAAGTACTACTTGGCCTTGTCCATTCATCCTATTTGTTTCGATGCATATGACGGTTCGCGTGGGAATGAAGTGTCGGCAGGCAAGTGGAGCACACCCGCGACCAAAGTTCCGCTAGCAGCGTTGCCGCTTAAGCTGATACCCTGTATTACACCAGCGGTTCTCATAAACGTGCATAAGAATACACCGAGTTGGTTGGAACATCGTATTGATCAACACTGGCAAAATTTCGAATACCTACTCACTGAGTGAAGTCAGCATAACAGTGCCGTCAGATGATGAAAATAAATAAATAAATAAATAAATAAATAAATAATAAAAATAGTAATAATAATAATAATAATAAGCTCACAAAACTGTAGTGAAACACTGCGTGCTGGTCATGTTTGCATGGTTTTCATTACGTACTTTAATATTTTAATTTAACTTACAATGCATATAATGCGTAATGTTAGACAAGAATAGCGTAAAGACAATTAAAAAATAGCTATGGGTGGATATAGATATGTCAAATAAAGACAGTTTAATTATTGGTGAATCTAAAAAAGTGAATTTATTCCCTGAAAATAAGCCTGTGTAAGTAGAAAACATTCTAAGACCTTTTCGATCTATTTCACTGTTTTTGTCTATCATCACGGATTTCACTCTCAAGAACCTGGAAAGTGCCTCTCAATGAGCGCGATCGTCTTCGCCGATAAACAAGAGGAGTAGAAGGTTGCTCACACTAGTGAGCCAGCTCCTCGCTGACTTATGCTTACTCGGAATTGCCTCGTTGAGTTCTGCAACTCCTTTAACGCACGAAGAAATATCTACACACGTGAAATATGGCGCGGTTGGGCCACCTGGTATAACATACCTGATATATAACCTATAAATTAGAAATGCATATGAAACTTCTCCATATTTAAGGCGCTGCATCACAGTTTCTCTAGTATATAAGTGTGTGATTTCAAAATTTAGAATCATAACACCCAGCTCTCAAATCTTAAAAACTATGCTATCTAAGAGTGCTCAACCGGCAATTATTTCCTAGTCTAAAGAAATCTGTTGTGATACATTCACAAAACTCTATCTACTCTATCGTTTATTAGTGAGTATACAAACTAGTCTTACTGAAGCTTATTTTTCTATCTACTACATTTTAATTCAAATAAACGTTTGCAGAAATAGCTACATTACACATTTCGTTATAGATACAAAGATAACATGGATAGTCAAATGTTTAAGAGCTGGACGCTATATGCTGCCTTAAAATTCCATACTGTTTCCATGCAATCACCAGAAACAACTGAATGTTGAAAGGGCTTTAAGTGAATGAACAGTTCCAACCTTTAATAACGAATATCACAGAAACGGCTTATCCCACAAAAAAATAACTTATTTTAAACAAATAGTGTGTTGTAAAGGGATCCGCATTTTCTGCGTAGTACGTTATCGCTGTCGCTTAACCTTTACCAGTTCTACAAGATTATTCAAAATTTCTTCCAAATGAATGGATTTCACAAGCTGCTCCCCAAAAACTCAAGATACGCATTTTATTTGCCATGTAAATATAATTTATGTGTGGTGTATTAATTAAAAGCGTTAGTCATTTTCTAGAAAATAAACATTTTCGAAAATTACTCCATGTAAAGGGATCTGGGGTTGGGAGATTTTTTGAAGGTTTTCGTGTGGCATCTTTGGAAGGTACTGAAACTAAATACTAAGTTTGGTATATATACGACTTTTCATTTTTGAGTTAATGCTGTTCACACACACAGCTCCATTTGGATACAGGTATCTCAAAACATGTATTCTCCATGTGAAATCTCGATATGGAGCTTTTGGTTGGAATGCAATACTTTCCCTACTTACTATATGTAGCAGAGAAAGTAAAAAAAGCCATTATGTGATGTATCCCAGCAAATAATTTACTCTAAAATATCACTCTTTCTCTATATCAAAGACTGGGTATTTGTCCTGTTCCTCATCAAAGGTTGTCAAAATTGGTCTCTGCATCACATTCTTGGTCATCCTATATCCCTTCTACCTGTTTGTTGATATAAAGAGTCTTGTATTGGTAGTCTATCAGGAGTATCCTTCCAACATGGTGGTACCAGTTTCTTAATACCAATCTACCATCCATCTTCTGCCATTGTTAATTTTATCCTCAATTCCTTCCATATGTTTGCACTCATCTCTTTATCTCGTGGTGTTATTCTCATCAACGTCTCAGAAATCTCATTTCCGAAGTCTCTGTTCTCCTCTTGTCTCCTCCTTTCTTAATATCCATTCTCACTTCCACACAGTTACGCCAATAGTGGAAGACAGTTTACAAGAAGAACAATATGGATTTCGTAGATGTAGATCATGTACGGATGCAGAGTTTACAATAAAACAAGTAGTAGAAAAAAAAAGTTACAATATATAACAAAAATCAGCTTAATCATCAAGCAATTGCGGTAGTTGCAATATCCATTGCCACCTTTAAACATAATTGATACATTCAGTGTTTTTGTTTTATGCAATTGGTTTCTATAAATAATTAAATGAGTGAATTAATTTACCAGTCATAATGTTCTGACCAAACCGTAGGACCTTCGTTGCAAAGCAGCAGACCCTCGTAGCCGTGGTCACTGGAGTGTGTAGTTTCGGCGCTCCGCCAAGCTGAGAGTCGCGGGTTCGAGTCCCGTGTGTGTAATTGTGTAATAAGCGGTAAACGACAACAGTAAAACACAGTATAAATTAGGTAAACGAAGGAACTTTAAAAGAAAATCCGATTTCCTTCATTTTTCCTTCTTTGTTTTTTTCTTAGTCTGTGCATATAAATCATTTGTCTTACTATTGCAAATCACTATCATTTGCTATCCTGTTTGCTGCAGTATGCATGTTTCAGAAAGCAGTATATCCCAATCCAGTGACCAATTACGTTTCATTACTAATTAATAATTTTTAATATTTATGACACAATAATTAAAATTGTTAATTAAAAATATAAAAATTTCCCCAAAAAATTATTAAAAAAGTACTTTTTTTAAAAATCGTAATTAAGTGGTTTTAATCAATGATTTCAATATAATGATTTAAAATCTTACATCCTTTTCCTCTTCATGATCCGTTACAGCAAATTTTCATCCTACAGCCACTCTTTCTAAAGCAATTTTATTACTTATTATTAGAAACAAGGAACATCTGAAATTTCATATTCTAAACCATGCTTCCATCTTTATGGGAACAAGTATTTTTATTTTTTGAAATGTATAGAAGTAAATTCACGGGACAAAAATGCCACTTTTCATTATATTTTGGCAGCATCTTTATATTTTATGAAAATATTAATATTTCAGCATATTTTCTAATATTTGAAATTTTTCGCTTTTAAAATAATTTTTGGTAGCAATGAACCGAGTTTTCCGGGTGTTCTATTCGGGCAGTTCTCTTTGGAAGACATTTAGACAACGTCACTCACTCTTTCCAGGAAACGCGTCTTGAAGAACCCGCACCACCCGCTCCAACAGGTCAGGTACGGTTGAGAAAGGAAAATATAGCTTTTTCTCGTTAACGTTACCTGCAAAATTCAGCGCTCTTTATTCTTGAAGAATTTTTATTTTCGCGAACCGAAGCTCTTGCTGGCACATTGGAATTAGCATTAAGCAAAAACATAGCAATCAATAACCTCTTTTTCTTTTTTTAAATGCTTCACAATGATTAAAATCTTAAAATTCCATGTAATTTGTTGCATTTCATTTTATATTCTATTATTAAATATGGACAAACATCTACAAACCTTATTTTTTAAACTAACAGTGTGAGCCTGTTCGAAATCCTTCAAGTTTAATATGCTTTGGCTTTTATATACCTCGTGAGTCTTCTCGTCCTGCGGATTGGTAACTAGGCAACCCTTAACAGATGATGCGAAATACAGGTGCTGACACCGCATTCATCAGCCCGCTGATTAAGGCTGCGGTGGTGCTCGTTGTTAACGTGCTCTAGTAGCGCAATGGTTAACGGTTAACATGCTGGAAAGTCGTGATGAAGTTCGGAAGTTCAAATCACGCCTGAGAATAAATGGGTGTTTTTATTCATTTCTTGCATGTATTTATGATCTTCATTAAAGCATATTCTAACAAGTAACAGTTTGTGTATTAATGAAATTCGCATAATTAAACTAATTAAATGAAAAGACACTTCCATGCCATATTATCAGTTCTCGTTAAATTTACTAAACACAAAAATTACCTTCAAGTGGCAGTATTTGAGCCTGAGACCTTCACCACTGATGGCCAACGCGCACACTGTTGCACTACAAATGCAAGTCACTGAACCCACAGCGGTACAAAGCAGCCATTTCGGCCGAAATTGATACGACCGATGCAGTGGACAGTATTTAGGACATAGCCTGTACAACGCTAGGACTGTAAAGCTTCTCAATCCGCAAGCTGAGAAGACTCGCCCGGTATACCTATCATATTATCATATTTTTGCAAAACAATCATTTTGGCAATTTTTTCATATTTTGCCTGTATCTACTTATTATGTCTGTCCAATTTACAGATTGGACTCCTTTCTTCTTCAAGCCTAGTGCTTCTAATATTTTCTCTTTATTTCGTTGTAACATGTGAGTTTCCGAAATGTGCACCGCCACACTCCAAACAAAAAACTTCACTAATCTCTTTATTGTTTCCTTCGTTAAGAGTCCACATTTGAATTAAAAAATTTCTTTGACATTACTGTGTTATGTTTCAATTCTTGGCAACAGCTGGCGTTGCTACTTAGCTGTATCCTAAGTAACTAAAGTCGTCCACCTGCTTCACTACCTTACCTCAAATTGTAATATATCTGCTTACCTTTTCTTCTGAAGAATCATAGTCTTTCTTGCATTATCTTCATTCTTACTCCCAAAAGTTGTCATTTATCCAAATGGCATGTTTTATAGAGTCATTTCCTCTTCTGCCAGCAGTGACAAACCATCAGCAATAAGGAATTTACTCCTTTTCTTCCTATTACCACTTTTCTAATTTGAAAACAATTCTTAACAAAATTGTCAAATTAGAAGTTGAATATGATAGATGATAAGAAATCCAAGTCAGCATTCTTTCTCTTCTGCAATTCAAGGATTAGGCAAGAATGCCTGTTTCGGCTTCATCGAGTGTCAGAGCATCGTTTCCTCGGTCTTCCCGAGGAATATATAAATCTGATTCTCTTTCCGATGTATCTTCAGATTTATTCCGCAGTTGCCGCCAGTCGATTATCTGCGCATGACATCAATACTTTGAAGCGAGTTTATTACCAGTGTTTCTGGCAGAGGACTAGCGAGAGAAGAGTGGAAGGGGTGATGTCAACAGTTTTGAGGTCACCTTAATGAAATGGGACTTGTATTTTACCTTTCCAGTGTTTACATTTGGAATGCCTTTCGCTTGCATCTCGCTAATTTTCTATCTCAGCATGTTTGCTGATAGGTAAGTAAAATAATTGAACGGTTTTTGTAGCGTAAAGTGCCTCGGCTTAGCACCCAGCCATGCAAATTCGGTCATCGGTGGGCACTGTCATCTCACGTGCAAAGAACGCACAAAATTTCCTAGTGAAACACAGCAGTTCTACACCGCCGTAGTGCATCAACCTGTTTACGAAGTCGGATGCAGCCAAAGGTTTAATTCCGCACCTCCCATCTGAACAAAGAGCTCGTTGAACTAATAATGAACTAAAATGACTGGCGGTAAAGGACAAAATAAATCGGAAGACCCATATATTTTTCCTTTAGGTTTGTAGCTAAGCTATATTCCGGTAGTCCTATCTCGTGGAATTCCCTTGATATGTTGCCTCCATTAATTTTCTGCAATGTGTGATCTTCCACGTATCTAATAGGTGGATGATGTGTCTATTGCATTCCGCCCAAAAATTCGATATCGAGATTTTACCTAAAATACCTATATGTTTTGAAGTCTCCGAATCCCAAAAAAAAACTCTTTTAGAAAAAGTTTGTGAGAACAGCATAACTCAAAAACAAAATGTCGCATGAAATAAAAACTTGGTATCTAAGTTAAGCGACTTCCAAAGATGCGACACGAAGATTGTTAAGAAATTTCCCCCAGTCCAAATTACTATTTACATGGAAAGCTTATCGTTTTGATTTTCTCAAAAATGTTCGTAAAGAACTTGATTAATATACCACACTTTTATACTATTTATGGCAAGTAATATGCGTATCTTGAATTTTCGGTAAATAGCCTGCGAAGCCTCTTCATTCAGAAAAAAATTGTATAATTTTGTATAAACGTAAACCATAAGAGATAGATAAAACTTGCTTCACAGAAAATATAGACGTGTTTAAAGCACACAATTTTTTTTATAAAAAAGCTTTTTGCAGTATCATCCAATTCTGAAAATGCTTTGTTACTGGCTTTAATTATTGAGCCGTTTCAGTTGTTTCTCGCGACATCATAGAAAGGGTATAGAATTTGAAGGCCAGCATATAAACATTTTGATATCAGTATCCTACTAGTAGCCACAACGAAATGGCTAATGACATTATTTCGCTCATCCTAACGTTATTTTGGCAACCTATATTTTCTTTTCGTCAGTGTCCATGTTTCAATCCATAAGGAAAAGTAGGTAGGTTATTAGCAGACATTCTGTCAATAAACAGAAATAAAAAAAGCGCCCAAGGGTCACTCACGACAGGTAAACACGGAAGAGGAATGGATGTGATTTGTTACCTGTGACGTCACAGAGTAAAGTAAATTTTATTTCCTTTCGTCCTGGCTTTAATGCTTACACATTACTATGCCTGGTTTTTAGTTATAGTTTTAGCTAAGTTTAAATTTTTGTTAAACCCCAGTTTTGTTTCTCCGTCAACTGCAGTCAAATGTCCAAATGAAGTAGGTGTTTGAAAGTGACAGCTACAAGTTTAATACTTCTAGTTTAGGCACAATATTTTATCCAAAAGTAGCCGTCAATTATCGGTTATTTAATTATTTATTGGTCAGATTTGCGTGGTTTTTCTTTCGGTCCATGATAATAATATTGAATAGGATATTTGTAAGAGTATACAAATATACAATAACACTTTTGCGTATATAAATGTAAAGAACACATACATCGAATGCAAGATTTTTCTGATGTTTAGTATTAAATACATGAGGTAAATGGATGACCTAAACTAGCTTTGCCTAAATTTTAGGCTAAACCTGCATACCTATACACAATAGGCTGTTAGTACAGCCAATCAGACCTTTTGTAACTTAACGTGTATCACATGACGAATGGTCCGCCGTTTAGTAAGTCATTTCCATATAAACCACCCTGTCTCACGATAAATAAATACGCAAGTATGCATTCCGCAAGTTGGCACCACTGATTGCCTGATGAAGCTTAAGCCAACACTAATGCACACGTGTAATCACAACAATGAGTAATATTGTGGTAGTGGTAAGCCTGCGGAATCCGCTTCACCTTTAGCAGTTATTGTTGTCGGATGTGATAATGACCTACAGATGGCGAATTGCAGGTTAGGATAATTACGTCAGTAATAACCCTACCGCAGTGCGATATTAAGTGCTTCCACAACACACGATTGCAGATTAATAGTTGGCAATACTGCACATCTCATTTCCAAACCGAACGAGGACAGGCTGCAGCAGAGTGAACAGCAATTCCATATGCGATATTAACTCTTGTATTAATGAGGCGTACAAAATGATTTATGTTGCAATTGCGAACCAAAGGCTAAAATGTTAGTTTTCAACAGCTCAATCTGTTTTAAAGAAATTAAAATACACATTACTTGGAACTTACTGTCAAATAAGTTTAGGGCTAGTGAGATTATTTAATGAAACAAGATGGCAAATAATTTAAAATACTTTATTTAGTTAATTTTAATTACTGGAAAATTTCTAGTTATTTTTCTAACAGTCGGAAGTAATCTAAATTGAATGATGTAGTGGAGCAGGGAAAACTACTTTGTCTGTATTGTTTTGGTAACATTTATCATCAGTTTTCTTCTGCTTTTAGTCTGTGTTATTTATTTAAACAGGAATAGGGAAGATAGATAACGCACATGCATTGGCTACCAGATGACCCGATGCGTCTTGCAGCAATCTGCGGGACCAGTGATTAGATCCGGAAGGCGGCTCGCGCTAAGCGAAGGCGGGTCCTTAAAAATTCCATGGTGCATATCTTACATAAAGGAACAGCTCCTATTAATTCTAAATAAGCAGGCGCTCTAACTAACCTGACACCAGTTTCCAAAGAGCAAATTAATATTCTGGTACAACACAGCAAACCTCATTGCCTAGTCCTGCAACCCTGAAATAGGATGACAAGGGAATTAAAGGAAAATGATGAATAGGAAAATTCATAATGGCGTACAGCCCAGTTCAGCATTCGCGTACCAACCTAAGAAAACCACGAACAAATGTAAGGGCAAGTTGGTTGTGCAACTAAAATGGTTTCCAGGACATCCAAAATCTGAGTGACAAACGTTACTACCGGAGCCATTTCGCTCAGATTTTTACTTACGAAGTATTGTATTCCATCCAAAAGTTCGATACCGAGATTTCACCGGAAATACATGTTTTGAGACCCCCTGAATCCAAAAAAAGCATTTTAGGAAACATGTCCGTGCGTGTGTCTGTGTACATCATAACTCAAAAACGAACAGTCGGATAAACACCAAACTTGGTATTTAGGTTCATCTTCCAGAGATGCACGCTAAGAACCATAGTAGTTAAAGAGCGTCCATAAATAAAAAAAACTTCCAGAGATGCGACACGAAGGTTTTCAAGAAAATTCTCCCACCCCGGATTACCCTTTACATGGAACGTTTTTCGAAAATTTTAATTTCCTCAAAAATGGCTCTTAACGATTTTGATTAAAATACTCGTATATGTTTAAGATATTTTCATGACAAATGAAATGTATATCTAGAATTTTCTGGGAATGTCTCCAAAAGTATTCTTCATTGTGAACGACTTTTGCATAACTGGTAAACCATAAGAGATAGACAAAATTTTACTATACCAAAAATGTAGATGTCGTTAATATACACAATTTATGTCATACATTTTTTTGTTTAGCGAACCATTTTCGAGATATTGCTTGTTATTCCCTTAAATTTTCCAATACTTATACTTTTTCTGAAACGAAAATTCGTTATTCTTTTTTTTTCCTGGTAATGCAAAGAGAATGGAATACTCCACATAGCAACCAGCTCTTAAAATATTTGACTATCGCTTAAAGCCTACCATATTCCCCTTGCATCTACAAGAAAATTAGCAATAAGATTAACATCTCGATATCTCGATTAACATGAAGCATATGCAGAATAAGCGTTTGCAAAAATAGTTTGTACAAGAGTAGAGAAAGTTATGAGTGTAAGACATCAGATTTTTTATAAGTGTAGTTCAATAAATTCAATGGTTTAGATTCATGTAAGTGGGAATTAGAAAGCCGTAACTAACTTTCAGTTCCTGATTGTTACAGATTAAGATTTTCCTAATTTTGTGACTTTTAAAATAATACGGTAAATGAAACGGTAAAAATTAACGTAAGTACTTCGTTTATATACTGAATTAATAACACTAAAGCAATTTTCTGAAATAGAATGATTAAATGTTTTAAAGAGCTCAATCTCTTTTATGCAGTAAAGTTTTGTGTATCTGTTATGGTTTACCAATTGTATAAAATTATACAAAATGCCTTTCGAAAGAAGAGGAGTTCAAGATATGTATTTTATTTGTTATGTGAATACCATCAATATTGTATTTTAATCAAAATCGTTGAGGCCATTTTTGAGAAAGTCCAAAATTTTTAAACATTTTCCATATAAAGGGTAGTTCTAGATGGAGGTTTTCTTGAAAATCTATTTTTTTTTGGAAGATACTGAACTTAAATACCAAGTTTGAGTTTTCGGGTTGTGTTTGTTACACACACACACATTGCCGAAAAAATTGTTAATTATTTTAAAGCTTTCAAAACATATTTTTGGGTGAAATGCGGTATTGGATTTTTGGATGGAATGCAATGCTTTCTCTACGTAGGTGCGCGGTAGAGAATAAAAAGCAAACAACACTTTTCACTTACACTTGTTTTTCCAAGTGAAACATCCATATTAAATTGTACGTAAATGCTCATGGTGACTTTTTCATAAAGTAAAAATAACAGTTTGTTTTCAATTTGAATGTACGCATTCTAGTTTATTATCACAGTGATATAAAGGCATCTGTTCTTGTGGAGCACATTCGTCTCTCAACAGGCAGTTTCCAGTAGTCAAAGCGATTGATAAAAGCCAATAAACAGAGCACCGTTCAGTTTTCATTGGGTCAATTAACAATAATTTGAGTTAACACGGAGCCAGTTAAAAGCGAAGCGCGAAATTGCGATATATGGATGGAGTGTACAAACATATGTGTGTCTGTTTGAGTTTAATACTCGCTCATATTTCTGAATCGTTTGCTGAAATAAATGTGCTTTAGCAGTTATACGCCCAATGGGGCGTTTCACTTTACCAGTGCAGATATCCTTTTCCAGCTCAGGCATTACGTTCCTTTTCAGGCGTGTAGGAGGTTGTCGAGCTCTGAAGCTAGTATTTATAGCATTGTTAAATAACAGTTACTTTAAGCAGAAACTTAATAGCAATTTGCTTTCGAACTCTAGCCCAAATAAGTCGCCCTTACTAATTAAACAACCTAACCTTAACAAATTGTTTAACCTCACTAATTATTCAATTAATTTAACCGAGCGAGGTGCCGTAGACGGTAGTGTGTGAGACTCACATTCCGGAGGTCGTGGGTTCGATTTCCGCGGCCCACCTTCCTGAACTAAGAGTTTTTTTTCCGAGGTTTCAGCTAGTCGGTTTTTAATTTACCCCGGGAAGGTTAATTATATGCCCTCAAGTTCTTGACCCTTCATTTTACCTCTTTACTCATTTCACTTCACCTTTCATCTGCTGCGTTATTTCAGGATTGCAACTATCGGCGGGAGTTTTGGCGTTGCATGGTAGGGAAAAGGATGCTCTCCATAAAACATTATCCTTCGAGTCCTGGGTCCCCCCAGTGGGTTGTGTAATCTCGCAGGGGGGAGGGGAGCCGTTGTACCACCTGTCACCCTAGGGGTTTCAAACTGGAACTTGTAGGGACTCTGCCCTCTGTTCTGAGGTGCCTCCTGATCCGGCCGCCCTCCGTCTCCTCTCGTCTCATTCCTCCCTCCCCGGGGGCGTCCTGTTAGCGGCCTAGGTACAAAAGATCTCCTTAGGTCGAGGTGCAAAATCCACACCCACTCTTGGTCGTACCTAAATGAGCCTAAAATATGAGAATTTAACAGTTCAACATATAGGTGAAAAGCGTTCCCATTAAAACTCAAATAAGGAAGATATCATTTATCTTATAAACTCAAACTTGTTTGAACCGAGTCTTTTGGATTTCATAATATTTAAATCCTTTCACCTATGTGCTGAAGGGTTAAATTCCCATAATTTAGGGTCATTTTTCTCCTATATTTTTGACATAAACCAATTGCATTTTTTGAGGAAGGCATATTTAAAACTCCCATAAAATACTATCTAAATATCACGACCACAGGTCATTTATAGTTCCTTTTACTTATCTCTACTACTTGCCAGTATAAGTAGAGAAGTATTGTATTCAATACCGACATAACACAGAAAATACACGTTTTGAGGCTTCCTGAATCCATAAAAGTGTGTGTGAACTAAAATGAAAATGTTAGTTAAACATCATATTTGGTAGACGTTTAGGTTGAATGTCTTCCAAGGATAATACACGAGGTTTTGAGGAAAAATCCCCACTCCAAACTATCCTTAACATAGTACATTTTCCAATTTTTTTTAATATTTCAAAAATGGCTGTAATTACTTTTAATAACTTAGGTTAAGGTATTTCGTAACAAATAAAATGCATATCTTGATTTTTTGAAAATAGACTGTAAAGTCCTCTTCAATCTGAATGACTTTTGTTTTACTGGAACCGTAAAAGATAGACAAAACCTTACTAAATATGTAAATGTCTTTTAAGCATACTATTTGTCAATTAAAGCTGTTTGTGATGCTAACCATTTCCTATGTATTCTTTGTTATTGGTTTTAATCTTCAAATACTTATGTTTTTATGTGGAAGTCGATATTCGTTTTTTCTCTTTGCAAAGAGCATGGAATTTAAAAGCCGTGACGTACCGATCCCATTTTTAAAAAATCTGACTATCGCTTTAACCTACTGTATTCATCTTATGCCTGCAACCAAATGTAGGTAAATAAATGGGTAGTGAGGCTTTACCCCGATTAACTAGAAGTAGACCATAGAATAAGCTTGTTAAAGAATAGTTTGTAGAAGATTGGGTTGAGAAATTTATGTGAATGAAAACATAAGATTTATTAAGTTATGTTGATTACCCATTAAAATTTTTACTGGGAGAGGAATGAAAAATTTTGATTACATTTTTGATTGAAATTTAGATGCAAGCGACGAATGCAATGACGAAAAATTGTTTTGTTTTTGTGTGGCTTGTGAGAAGTGTGACAATATTGCAGCAAAAATTGTGGGAATTATCACTACAGCTTTGAGTGAATATCTACAACGTTATCTAATGAATATTTAGAGAGTTTCTCAAGCTTAAACAACTGTTCTATGTATAAAAATAATAACCTTAATTTATTTTATTATGATTTTCGTTGGGTTTGCTAAATTATTTACCATTTCCATTTTGAAAACCCAAGATTCTTCTAGAACCACTTGAGGGATTTCCCTTATTTGTGATTATTCTGTTTGTCTTGCCTAAGAGCATATTACTAGACCGTTTCCTCATTTTTTCTCTAACACTTATCGCAGTAGGGAAGGACATGCTTTTGATTCCTTGAAATGACCTTATCAGACAGCTAACATCGTAACTTGTATATTTACAAATAGGTACGTAGTAGATTTACAACAGAAATCTGTTTTCACAATTCAGTCAAGTCACTTTAAGTTCAGTATTGTATTCCGGCCACAAAAATTTCTTATTCGAATTTTAGCAGAAATAGAGTTTGCGGTAAGCTGAATCTAACAATGTGTTACATTCTAATGGCTTTCTCTACCATTATTGTTTATGTTTATATACCTTCTATAAGCTATTCTTACGAAGGTTCATTTTCCCATCTACTTCATGTTAATCGAATTGATTTTACATAGTTTCATTATACACTTCCTAGTAGGTACAAAGGGAATAGAGGAAACCGAATCGACAGTCAGATGTTTAAAAGTGGGACGCTATATGCTAACCTTAAAATTCCATACTATTTCCATAAAACAGCAAAATCAACTAAATAGCGACAACACTCTGAAAAAAATGACGAAGTATTGAACAATTTAAGCCAATGATGAATATCTATGATTGGTGATGCCACAAGAAGTTATTTGAAAGAAACTGTATTATACTTGCAGTTTAAAAATTATATAGGGTGGACCATTTAAGTTGAGACTATATAATAATATATCCAAAACTAAGCTTTGTAGAAAGAAATTTCTTTAATAAATGTTGCTTGATATTATGGGGGAAAGTATATGCCATTAGTCATGTTTTGTTTGGAGGACGTTATAATGGTAATTTTAGGGGGTTTTTTTCGAGTGGAGGAGAAAATGATTTAATCACTGACCCCAGCCCCGATGGGAGTCGGGACTGAGAGTGTGGGACTCACCGAGGCGTCGGCATACCCACTAAAAACTCCTCCACCGGATTGAAAGGAAAGGAAAGGTTTGCTGCGGTACCGCCTAAAGCACCCGAGCAGTCCGAGGTGGTGGTTAGAACTGTGCCGCAGTGCGGTCGCCAGTGGAGTAAGGATGTTTGCCAGGAGACAGGCTTGACCAAGGCCCAGCCTGCCCCCTAGCGAAGTGAAGGAGAAGATAGTTGGGATTCCAGGTGGTAATGTGGTTAATGGCGTTTGGATTTTCGGTGAGAATGTGGATGGGAAGAGGATTGAAGTTCTCGGAGAGTGAATTGTTGGTGCTGGTCTGTAGCTCTCGAATCCCCGCAACTGAAGCGCCGAGGGCGCCCAGTCGCGTGGACCGGTCGTCGCTGCCGTCGGTGTAGGGCTCGACAAGGTGACACTCGATTCTTCCCAGCTTGCGCTGGGCCGACGCGAAAACCCCATCTTCGTCCTGGAGCTTGTGGATCTTGTTGGTGAGAGCAGTGATCACCCTGGCCGAAGTTCGTTGCTTGGCCTCCACGGCTGAAAGGCGCGTGAAGGTTGCACGGCTCAGCTCAGCCAGTTGTGAGGTGAGGTCCTGTATGCCTGCCTGTATGGCTGACAGGAAGCGTTGAAGTCCATGGTGCTCTTCATCGGTGATGCCGCTGGTCAGGTGCTGAGCCCTCCCTGAGGGCTGCGTCAGGTGGTCGTCTGAAGTTGCTAGTATCACTGTAGTTACTGGCGTCGTTGACGGTGCTGGTATCGTTGAAGTTGCTGGTGTTGTCGTCGGTCTTGCAGGTTGTCTGCTCCGGGGATACAGGGGGCAATGTACCTGCCCTGTAAAATGTGTGTTCCCGGAGCAGGTGGCGCAGAAGCATCGGCGTCATCTGAGGTCGTGATGGGTGCAGGCTGACGTAAGAGTGCCTGAACCACAGTAGTGGCATCTGGGCGCAGCGTTGCAAGCTTCTGCTGTGTGCCCAAAGGCACAACAGCGTCGGCATGGCACCGGACGATCACCTCTAGTGGCCTCTGCACGCAGGGTCCTCCCAAGTAGAGGCAGACCTGTGGCTTTGGCCGCTTCCACGTCCGATGCAGCTCCCAGATGCAGGCGGACCAGCAATGTTGGGCCTCTTGCAGAAGAGATGCGCGAGGCCCGTATTGCCTTGCGCCAGTGTTGTCGTGCCGCTTCCAGCACATAATGAGGTGGCAGGTCTCTGGGCACCCCACAGATAACGACGCTGTGGCGTCCATCTATCCGGGAGTGCGCCGGCGTCGTTTGTCGTCCCAGATCAGTTGCCGGGCGGGCAGCTGGTGGCGTCGGTGGGTTCTCCGTCGTTGAAGAGGCAGAGGTAGCGGTGGTTGGCCGCTGGGCTGCTTTCTTTGGAGAGGCCCGGTCAGTAGCTGGCGGCGTCTGCGTTGTGGCGGTGACCATCTGCGGCCTAGAAGGCCGAGTGGCCGGGTCAGGTAATGGCGGCGTCTGTGTGCTCGACTCCCGAGGAGCCGAGGCGGCGGCGGTCTGCGTTGCAGTACAGGCCATCTTCAGCCTCGAAGGCCGAGAGGTCTGAGTCGCAGAGGATGTCAGTTTCGGCTTTGGAGGCCGAGGCGATCCTGATTGGGCCGGGTCGGGAAAGGGGGCGGAGCCTGCTGCGGCCGCTGCTCCCTCTGCAGTGGCGGCGGAGGTTCGGCGGTTGCCGGTGGGTCTGCGGTGATCCCCGTGGCCCATTGTCGTGCCCAGTTGTTCATGTCGGCGTTGAGGTGCATCCTGCGTGGTCTCTACAGAGAGATGCGTACCGGCGGAGCTGACATCTCGAAGTCCTCAATTTAAATTGATCTTTAATACCATCACAACGTCCTGCAGAGAAAACACGACTCCCCCATAATATCAAGCAACTTTTATCAATGACATTTCTCTCTACAACGCTTAGTTTTGGAGATATTGTACAGTCTCAACTTAAATGGTTCACGCTGTATATGGTATTTTAATGAAAAGCCTAATAGCCGGGCACTGTGATGCATTTGAATCATGATCGGAAGTTACTGTCCGATATAAGAGTTTCTGGTAGCGTTTGTGTAATTCTTAATATCCAGTGTTTTCATTTGAGACTGCAGTAGTTTGTCCGTAACTGTATCGTTTCTGCTAATTTACTAGGGATATAATATTAGTCCATTTTATCTTTGCTCATATTAGCATTCTGCACCATTTTCTAGCATAGAAATCTCATGTAGATTTATTTCACCTACTTTGATGTATCTACTACCGCCCTATTCCTCAGGCTATTTCAGCGACGTGCGATTTTCACATATAAAGAGAATTAGCATAGTAATTAATGTATTATGATGCTTAATGAACACTGTATGATCTGAAACGAAATCTCATAATTAATATAGTTTTATATCATTTATTTCAATATACAAGGTGTAAATAAATGTTACAAAGCTCGGTAGTAGACAGATGTGTACCATGTGATCATATTTTGTTATTATAACCTATATTAAAAATGCTTTGGGTGGAATAAGGAGGAGGAGCAGGCAGCACGAATTGCAAAAGATAGGAACGAAGTAATGAAGAAAACTATGGTGTGGGGGATAGCTTGTCTACCTCACATTCAAGACATCCCATGTTCGAATCTCGGTTAGGGTGAATTACCGGATGAGGTCTTTTCCAGGCTTTGTCTTATCCTGAAGAGACGAATGTTCCGGTTAACTTTAAGCTCTAGGAATCCCGCGCTTGTTTAGAATGATTTCACCTATTTCATTCATTCGTCGTGTTCTATGACCTACCAGGTTAAAGGACGTTAAACATCAAGCAAGTGTTCCCCCCCAAAAAAAGAACTGAAATACTGCAGGCAAACAGATAATATTTCAATCGAATGCTGAAGGTGTTCAAAATGATTACCAACAGCTTCCATACGTTTTATGCATCGCCTGGTCATGTCATGTTGAATAACGGTGTGTGGCGGGTCCATGGACATCCACTGCGGTGTTTGTTAGGAAATAAGCTGCCTGCATCACTTAAACGCCTCTCCATGGTGTGGGCTGGGTGACATTGTTGATAGAGCTGGTAAGTCAATTCTTGCATTCCTTTGAGCTTTGCCGTAGGTGAGAAGTATCTCGATGTGCTCTGCAGTATACAAGGCCACCATGGTTCATTACACTTGATAGCCACTCAAATGAAATGCTGTAAAGTATGAAACTACTGAACAGAATAGCACCATAAACAGTACATTGGCTATTGGTATGGTGAAGGACGCTGTACAGGACGTGACAGCTGATGCAGTACTATTGGTAACCAACTCTAACTAAATCTTATCCCATACATCTTTGCCCTGTATCTTTTAACAGTCATATGAACTAGTCACCTCTTATTGCCTGCTATCATGGAATAACTTATTGTGAGACACAAACTAGTCCATTATTTAACATGATCATTTATTTTAATATATTCGAAGGGAATAATCAAATTTATGTTTTCATGACATATGAAACATATATATTACGTAAACATTGATGCATATAGAATGCATGAAAATTTTTATCAACATATGGTAAGGAGGATCCTTCGGTTTAAACCTACCTTTCAGGATGACGAAAGCACGTGTATCTCTATCATGATGAGTTTTTATTGCACAAGGCTTGTTTGTATCATACATCGTCATTCAAAGTTGTACAACAGCCAATCAGGAGAAACGGGGAGGAAAGAGAGGCTGGAAGAATGTATGTCAGCGGGGCAAGGTTATAAGAAACAAAGGTTGATGTTCTAATGCTTCATCTTCTGCTTGTGGCAGAGTATACAGTTTGTTTAGCTACAACCATCCTTTTTCTGTTTTGGAGACTCCAGCACATAAACAAAGAGTTTCGGACATTGATTTAAAAAGAAAATATGATCACATTGTACACTTCTAACTACCACCAAATCTTATAGTAATTTTTACATCTGTATGCAAAGCTAAACTAATACTTTACTTGTAGGTAAACCTTGGTTTCCTGAGGAAACGCTCACACACAGAGTCCTCTAAACAGAGAAGTAACTAAGTGATTTACAGTCGTAGAGAGGGGACTATGTGGGACGTTTCGTCGTCTGCTTTGGTGAGAAGTTTATGAAAGCGGCTAGCTGAGCTAGTTGCTGTCACTTCTAGGAAAACAGTCTCTCTCCCAGGAGGTGTGAAGAGGAGGTAGATGAATACTTCTAGTTTACTCCTTCGTTGCCCCTTTTTATATTTCTCCACACTAAACACAATATTCCCACGCTACCTTCGCACAAGATTTTAAGCTCGCCAAGTGCCACAATCAAACGAAAATTTATTTCTATGTCATATGCTTTAAACTCTTCCAAATTTGATCTCCGTGTCCTAACCATTTCCGCTATACTCAGTCGTCGTGAAGTTCACCAGTTACACTTCTCAAATTGTCACTCCGACTTCTGTCGCCCGGCAAAGTAAGACACGAAATTATGACCCGTCATGGCAACGCTATAACACGAAGTGCCAATGCCATCGTCAAAACTGAGCTCCTGCCCTAGATCAATTTATATTTCACGCCCATTTCTGGCTTCCTAACTTTCCTTTCTGATCACGTGGTTTTGGATTGATTTTGTTGGCTCCCGTGATAAATTCTAAAACACGTTTATTGGTTGTGTTGTTTTAGAAAGCCCACGCTTCTTGTGTCTGCAATTGTCACAATTTTCTCGCTTGATTACTTTCTGTGCGGATTTTTAGACGCCGGATTTTCCGGTATTATTATATGCTCTGGACCTGCGCTTTACTCCTGGCTTGCAATCTTGTCACCGACTGCCTGTAAGCCTTCAATGTCTGGACTCCTGCCGTCCCCAGCTGAATATTGCTTCACACTTAATACATTTACTTTATTATTCACAGTATTTGCAGCATATAGAATTTAATAATTATTCTCTTTTATTAATAACACCCCCTTGTATTACAATTGCTTACCGTGCTTTTGTCTTTCTCTTCTTATTCGTTTTAAAGCGTTTACTATCGTTTTTATATTTAATCGGGGGAATATTACAACTCCTGGAAGGAGATTCGGGTGGTGCACTATACTTGTCAAAGCTGTCTATTAGCACGGTCTTTAGAATTGTTTTCTCTTGTACTGTGAATATCAGATAATCAGCAAATGTTATTTATTTTACTCTTTTTTGCACTATCACTCCTCCCTTGAATGATATACTGCAGCATATGTTCTGTTCCAAGGCGTTAAGATTCTCTTATTGTTGAGCAAGGTGTTTGAGTGTTCAAAGACTTCAAAATGTAACCTTATTCCACGATTCGATTGATGAATTATACCAAAAAAATTAATTCAAGAACACAATTCTTTTTAGTGGTGGTAAGTACATAATTTCTTTTCAGTAAAATGACAGTTTCACTGATGGTTAACCGAAAGTAATTGGGTACCTTACCGATTCTTTCCAAGGATCTTCAGCAGCACTAATATATTATCTGCATGACTGGTTCCATTATTTCAGTAAAATTGTATAAGTGAATTATACTACCAAATAAACAGCAGAATTACTAAATTCAAATTTAGATTTTAAGTTGTTTTTAATTCCTAAGAATTGGTTTATTAGAGAATTAAATATAGTTATCCTACCAAGAATGTTTTTAAGTATAGGTTTAGCATAAACTAATGACAGGTTGGAAAGGTAGAATCAGACGATTGAAAAATTCAATGCCATAGCCGGGATTTGAACCACAGATCTCCTGGTTTCCGTCCGGTTGCTCTAACCACTGAGCTACCAGGCAACATGCCGGCACGACATTAAATTCTCCAACTGATTCGTATTTTTTCCGGTAAACCACAAGCAGATATCAAATTGTATTGAGATGACATACCCCAATGGCGACTTACAATGTTGGAAGTACTTTAAGTCCCGGGCTTCATAGTTTCAACCAAGAGTTAAAGAACTTAGAAAAGAACTGAGGGAGCGTGAATTTCAATCCTCTCAAAAAGGTAAAGGGGTTGTACTATACAAGCAGTACACTATATTAGCAGTACACTCCGGCTAATAAATGGATTCGACAACCTGACCAGCTTACCAAAAATTAACGGAAAACAGCATTAAAATGACTGCCAATATTTGTCCAGTGCGTGCTACACCAGGAAGGTCCTGAGACGGTAACAAATGTCGCCAATGCGATAGTGAGTTGGAAACCCTTGGCCACGTTTTGGGCGCCTGTCCTTTCGGAGAGACACTGCGGAATTGTCGGCATTATAAAGTAAGATCCATTATTGCTGAAGCCTTAAAACTAAAAGGTCATACAGTATTTCAGGAAGAGCATGGACTCTCAAGACGGTTCCTCTCGTCAGATTGCATACTAGCCATCAAAAACAGACTCATCATCCGGATATATCACCGATCCAATGGTAAGAATGGAGCAGAATGAACAACAACCAGCTAAAGTACACACTGAAAAATATGGAATTTACGAGCCTACCACCACCTACTAACCTTGAGAAGTACAATTTATCATCCATTGAAGTTATTGGACTTGGGGCAAGAGGAACCATACATAGGCACTTTGCTGAGTTTTGCAAAAAGTTCAGTCTCAAGGCCAATTTCATGTATAACATTGCAGTTTTTGCTCTTTAAGGTTCAATCAAAATTCTCCAAATCATCTATATTCAAATTTTTTAGTGTATGACTAACAGCAGAAGAGCCACACTTTTAGTAATTTCCCCTCTAAAATAGAATTTACCGCTGTTTACTTTTACTGCTAATTGGAATTATTTCAGTGATAATGATGTTTAGTCTTCTTGTGCTATTCTTGTTTTTACATAATAATTTGTAAAAGTATTACGCTTTGTCTTTTTGGTAGCCCCTACTTTTGTGAAAGCTGAAAGCTTTCTTTCTGAATAAAAAAAAAGAGATCAATTAACGGAATTGATTGTTCTTTCACACAAGCCGTGTGTTGGACAGGGTTGGAAAGGTAGAATCAGGCGACTGAATTCAAGCCATATCCAGGATTTGAACCATGGATCTCCCTGTCTCCGTCTGTTTGCTCTAACCACTGAGCTAACATGACGGCGCGACATTAAATTCTCCAACTGGTTCGCATTTTTCCCGGTAAACCAGAAGGAAATCTAAAATTGTATTGACATGACATTGGCATTGAATTTTTCAGTCGTCTGATTCTACCTTTGCAACCTTGTCTAACACACGGCTTGTATGGAAGAACAATTAATTCCATTAATTGACCTAATAGTGGTTGAAACTATGAAACCCGGGACTAAAAGTACTTGCAGCATTGTAAGTCGCCATTGGGGGTATGTCATCTCAATACAATTTGAGATCCCCTTCTGGTTTACCGGGAAAAATGCGAATCAGTTGGGAATTTAATGTCTTACCGGCATGCTGCCATGGTAGCTCAGTGGTTCGAGCAAACAGACGGAGACAGGGAGATCCGTGGTTCAAACCCCGGTTATGGCATTGAATTTTTCAGTCGTGTGATTCTACCTTTCCAAACCAGTCCAACACATGGCTTGTGTAGAAGAACAATTAATTCTACTGAAAAGTATTTCCGAGGTGAGGTCATGCACAAAGGAGGTGACGTAATGAGCTGTTATGTTCCCGTCACACTCCTCTTCAAACTCTTGTGGCAGACATGACAGAGAAAAACGCTGTATTATTTACAAGTTCTAATTTTGACACGGAGTAATAATTAATCGGATGTTTTGGGTAATAACAGTTTGTGCCGCGTTGCATAAAGCTCAGATTTTACAGAATCATAACGAGGGGTTTCTAAAGATTTCCTGTTTTTATGTTCGAGGCAGCAGCCGTTGTTCTGTATTCCGGAAGCTGAAGGCCTCGTTATAATCATGTAACTGTTTTTGAAGTGCATGCTTCAGAGGAGAGGCTTAGACTTGTAGGTAGGGTTTGATATACGGCCGATTCGATCTCTTCTCTCATTTAAATTTCATTTCCCCTCAGGTAGTGCTCCGAGTTGTCAGTCAGTAGATGCCTCTCTCAAAGGCGGTCAATATACCCAGACTCCCGAAACAAGTTTCGGGGCCTTTGTGTACCTTTAGGCATATGTTCAATTAATCACATTAGTGAGTATTTGGAGAAGTGTATCAAAAACGAAAATAAATTTAATTACATCAACACGGATCATTCTGTCGTTATTTACTGCTGCATTCAGTACAGACCTTTTTATTTTGAATATTTAAATAATGCTCCCTGTTTGCAGTAATCTGTAACAACTGCAACAAGTAAACCTTAGGTGTTTTTCATTGTCTATCAATTACCTAAAGGCAATATAGTATTTTAATCCGTTAAAAAATTCTATATCGAGATTTCACCATAATACGGGTTTTGAGGGCCTGAATCCTTTTTTTTATTTATTTTAGGAGTTCCTATATGTGAAGGGAGATAAATGACTCAACAGCGAAAAGTTAATGTAACTAACTTTCATATTTATATTATTTAAAAACACATGGAATTCTCCCACCCCAGAAAACATTTTATCATAGAATTTTAAACTTGGAACTTAAGAGAAAATGCAGATCGTGTAAACGTGTAACATCTTGTTAATCAAGCATTTTCCTGGCACTAGCCTCGACACAATTTTCTGTTTTGTTTGTCTGAAAGTTTCAATAGTTTAAACATGAACCTGCGGATGTTAAGTGGCATCTTTTATGAGCCCAGGCAGCGTACGTAAATTCAAGACTAGAAAGCTAATTGCAGTTTAAGCCTCCTGTACTACAAAAACAGTGTCCAGATAACAGTTCTCACAAAAATACAAGGAAATTTACGCTAAAAATAATTATATCTTCTCCTTCATGGTTTGGGCTTCAGACCGTTCCGGCTTCAAATTGCTGATATAGTTTCTTCAGTGTCCTTTGAGACAGTGGATAGGGGAAAGTAGAAAACCGGTTAGTCGTGGCAAGGTCGGCCCCGTGTTATGGCTCCTTGTAATAGTTACCGCACCGGCCTCGTGCATCCCTTATCTTCCCCTTACACTGTCTCAAAATACTGAACAAACAATACCATCGTTTCTTTGGTCTATCTGAATCTATTTTCCCTTCTGGATTACAGTTTAAAACCGACTTGGGTATCCTATTGTTTGGCTTTCTGTCCAAGCGTGACTTCTAATTTCCTTGGTGTCTTTATGATGCTATTTAATTCTTCCACTTTTAGTTCTTCGGGAGTGTTTATATTACGCTTTTTGACCAGTTTTGTTTATCCTAAAATAATAATAATAACAACAATAACAATAATAATACAAACCTTGGCAGAATATTGGCGGAACTGGTGTTATTAGTAGTGGTTGTAAATATTCGTACATACCTCCGCATTCGTTGTACCTCCGCAAACGCCGCACCTCGAACTGCTACCCTTCTTTTAATTTTTGTTAGAATTAATACAGCTGTGATGTACTATGCACTACAGTTTTCAGTTTGAAGGGTTTGATACTTATTTTATACTCCATTTAATGTAATGCAAGTCTAACGAATTAAGCAAAATAATTGTTCTTATTCAGCAAAGTCTAAGTAAATAAACTGGTCTTCTCACTGATGAATTTTAATATATATTGTTGTTTCCTGTTTCTTCGTGTTAGGATATAATTTTTCCCCTATTAGAGAGCTTTCGTGTAGCCTAATCTAATTTACTGCAAACACTAAGACCACGTGGCCTATATTCTGCGCATGCTTCACTTTAAGGTAAAGAAAACGGCAGTAAGATAATCGGCATTCTGACTAGCATGATAGTTTACAATAATAAATTAATCATGACTCAAGAGAACCAAGAAAGACCTCTTTTCGATACAAACTATTATGTGATTTTATAGAGAGGTATTGCCGCAAGCTCTTCTAGGATATAAGCTTATGGAAAGCTGATGGCAATCCAGTAAGCCTGACAGAATTCGTGCAGTCATAATCTTTAAACATCGTGTCGAAACGGAAATACACTCAGCAGCGCTCGTCGCCTAAAATCCAGTCTGAAAGTATCCAATCCTGAATTATTTTATTAATTTTAATTATGCTTGATAATCATATCCTTTAACAAATTGTTTTAAACGCTTGCTATTTCGACGATACCATATTCAGTGACGGGCATTATTGTGTTTATGGTATATGGCAACGTGTCAGAAAACCATGCCTATAAGTAATTTTAGCTCTAATAATCCCTTTAATGTTTATGCATAGAAATCTTCTAATATACCCGTATGAAAAGTACGAGGCGTATTCCGAAACTAAGTTTCGGTGAACAATATTTAACGGATGGTAGGCCTGAATGACGTTTCACGCGTGCAGCGCTGTCTACCGACTCCTGAGGAACCTACCACAGTGTTGGTGTGACGTAGTAGGCATTAGACAGTCGGTGAGAGCAGATCGCAATGGTCGTGACAATCGTAGATCCCGCCAGTTGTGAAGTGTGCGGTGAGATTAGATTTTTGCTTACAAAAGGATCGTAGGCTGCGGACATCCATCGTGAGTTATGCCTCGTGTTTGGAACGGATATAATGGGTGGAAAACAGGTTCGACACTGGTGTCGAGAATTTCGCAATAGCCGCACAAATGAGCATGATCAACAATGGAGAGGTAGGCTCAGTATTTGGACTGATGACATCGTTGCGCAAGCGAAACAAAGCTTCGAAGTGATCAGCGTTTGACGATTAGTGATCCGGCTGATGAATTCCCGAATGTAGCTCGAACCTCGCTTTACAGGATTGTCGCTGAACAGCTTGGATATCGGAAACTTTGTGCGAGGTGTTGCCAAAACTCACCGGTCAGTGCAAAGAGCAACGAATGTGTAGTGCACGACGTTTCTGGAGCGCTATAGACAAGATGGAGATGGTTTGTTTCTCCACATTGTTACGGGCGACGAGACATTGATAGCGTACACAAACGCAGAATCGAAACAGTAGTCAATGCAGCGGCGCCATTCTGGTTCACCCAAACCAAAAAAAGTGTAAGCAATCGCCGTACACGAATCGCAAAATGGTGGTTACCGTGTTTTGGGACGAGATGGGCGTCCTTTTGATTGATTACATGGACCGTGCTGACGTGTACTGTGCAACCCTTAACAAACTGAGACGTGCGATCCAAAATCGACGGCGCGGGAAACTATCGTCTGGCATCATCCTCCTGCACACGCCCGCACACCGCTGGCAGAACCAAAGAGAAGATTCAAGAGCAGCCCCTACCTGGCATCTTCTTGCTTTTGAAACGGTGGCTGGGTGGACAACGATTTCAAACCGACGATGAACTCAAGACGAGCGTTACCAACTGGTTCAGGTCCCAGGTGGCAGACTTCTATGCTGAGGGGTTAAAGAAGCTGGTGCAGCCTTACAGCAGGTGCATAGATGTGAACGACCATTATGTGGAAAAGTAAAGTATATATGTAGGCACATATTGCTGTCAATAAATACCTTGTCTCTTGAGCGATGTTTTGGAATAAGCCTTATATTAAGACGTCATATTGATATAAAATAAAAACATAAGGCAATCTTATAGAATCTCTACGTGAATAATTATTGCGGAAAACGTATGAATTATTTAACCCATCAAAAGCATGCTTAATATTGAAGAGCTATGATATATCCCTGAAACAATGTTTTGGTGTTCACTTTTACTTTTGGCATAATTACATGAAAACAAGGCCTTCACTATATTATAAAAGCACCACACCACTATAAAGAATGACCTGAAGTTTCCATTAGAGAATAATTACGAACCTGCAGGAATAATTTCGG
Source organism: Deroplatys truncata (assembly GCA_030765065.1). NCBI lineage: Eukaryota > Metazoa > Arthropoda > Insecta > Mantodea > Mantidae > Deroplatys > Deroplatys truncata. The sequence goes on along the minus strand of CM060984.1, from coordinate 149,315,406 downwards.
ATTTGAATCTCTAAAACTACTAACGGTTGAATATTTCGAGCTGCTTTCCTTTTTGTAAATAAGTATGTTACATTTTTATAAGTGTTATGATATATACTGAACATAAAATTAAACTTTGAAATTTAATATGACATATAAGTATAACCATCACACTTGAACTCTATTCCGAGAACTCCTTAACAGCCGTATGAAGGAATGGCTACGTCAGATAATTTGGAAATGCACAATGTGACATGAGCTATTTATTGCGTTGCGTGTGAGCTACCACCAGTGTTCGTAAGTTTCAAAACTGACTCAAGGGCACACCTTATTTGGAAATCTCGAAATATAAATGAATAAAATATAAAAATATATTCATAGGATATAAAAGTATATATGCAGCGTGATTTGCAAACTGGTGAAGTGTTACGCAAACTGGTGAAGTGTTACGCTTGTGAACAAAACATGTATTATATGCAACATAAAATAGTGTTTAAACTATTCGAAATTTAGTAATTAACTCGCATACCAAATGAACAAGCAGTCTGTCAGCAGAGAAAAAAAATGTGCATTTACATTAAAATACTACCCCTCCTTACCAGGAAGCATGCTATTGCAAAACTCTCATTTTCTCATGAGAGTAACAAAATTTCCTAATTATTACTTCTTCTTTAACGGATTACTCTCCTCTTTGTAGGATTTACCCCCCACAAGTGGCTTGGGTCAGTAGTCTGTCAAGGAGTAAGCCAATCATGGTTCATAGCATATCCAGGATGGGTAATTAGCCTAATGCCTCATATGGAGGTGTAGAAGAAGGAAAGAAATGTAGTGATGAAGGAGATGGTAGAAAAATTTGCGGATCAAATTATCTAACCCTAGCAACTGAGGAAAACTGTGAAATATCTTCGTTCAGATTTTTCCGCCCCGGGGGTTTGAACCGCGGAACACCCGAATGCGAGTCGCACACGTTGCTGCGGAGATATCTTGATCGGTGTCCTGATTTCTGAAGTCCTTGTTACTTTCTCTACTACGTATAGTAAGTAGGGGAAATATTGTATTCCACCCAAAAATTCGATACCGAGATTTCACGGGAAATACATGTTTTGAGACCCCCTGAATCCAGAAAAAGCATTTTGGGAAACATGTACGTGTGTGTGTCTGTGTGTCTGTGAACAGCATAACTCAGAAACGAACAGTCGGATAAACACCAAACTTGGTATTTAGGTTCAGCATCTTCCAGAGATGCGACACGAAGGTTTTCAATAAAATCCCCACCCCAGAGTACCCTTTACATGAAACTTTTTTAGAAAATTTTAATTTTCTCAAAAATGGCTAACGATTTTGATTAAAATATCATATGTTTAAGATATTTTTGACAAATGAAATGAATATCTCGAATTTTCTGGGAAGGTCTCCAAAAGCGTTCTTCATTGTGAACGGCTTTTGCATAACTGGTAAACCATAAGAGATAGACAAAATTTTACTACACAAAAATGTAGATCCCTTTAAAATACACAATTTATGTCATATACATTTTTTTTGTTGAGTGAACCATTTTCAAGATATTGCTTGTTATTCCCTTAAATTTTTCAATACTTATTTTCTCAAATGGGAATTCGTTATTCATTTGTTTTGTCTTGGATATGCAAATAGTATTAATCTGTGGCAAAGAGAATGGTGCTGCACATAGCAACCAGCTATTAAGAGTAATGTCTATGCTTAAAGGCTGCTGTATTTCTATATTGCCCTTGTAAATATATATTCCCCTTACATCTACAAGAAAATTAGCAATAAGATAGAGTCTGCAAATGTTTATCTGGATTAACATGAAGTAGATGGAGAATAAGCGTTTGTAAAAATAGTTTGTACAAGAGTAGAGAATGTCATGTGAGTGTAACACATCAGATTTTTTATACACACACACGCGCGCGCAAGCACAAGCACACACACATATCTATCCATCCATCCATCCATCCATCCATCCATCCATCCATCCATCCATCCATCTTGTCTGTCTGTTGTCCTCGTGTCTAGTGGTTACCATGCTAGCCTCTAGTTTCTAAGGTTGCGGGTTCAAACCCGGAGGAGGGCGATGGATTTTTTCGGGCGTGAAGTAAAGCCGGTGGTCCCGTGTAGTAGATTTACGGCACGTAAAAGAACCTCAAGCCTGATAAAAGGGCCTAGGAGCAACATTTCCGTTCTTTCACGCCAAATATACAAGTAGAATGGGACGCTATATACCACAGCAGTTATAAGAGCGTCCATAAATAAAAATCAATTTAATTTAACTTAATTTTCTCGCTGTCTCTCTCGTAAAAGTATCACAGAATGATATGGTCATTTAGTTTATTTAATCGTTACATATTCCCTTGCTTTCTTGAAGAATATGCTAAAAGTGCTTAACTTGGTTGTATCCTTGAGAATTTCTCTAATCAAAGTTTCTCTTGACCAGTTACACATTGACTGTCACATCTATAATTAATCTCTAAGCTAACAAAACCGTCACGTGTAAACGTTATGTTATGGAATATTCTTTTTAACACGGAAGCTTTAACATAACATCGTCTTTATCTGCGTGTAAATGAATAAGTTATCACTGAAGCCAAGTACCTGCCTAAATATTTTCTTCTAGGGTTTTTATGTCGGTAGATATATCGTGATTATGTGTTACTATGTTGGGCAGTATTTCTACTTTACCTAGAGGATTTTCCGAGTCAGTTCAACATGTGAAAAGTTGGCAGAAATGGCGTAACAATTGACGATCGTTTCTTTTAACAATCGCGTTTCGTGGCATGTTACGTTCAGAGTGCCAGGGGAGTTAAGTAAGCTCTTGTAACGTTTTTATGGGCGATGTAAGGGAAGGTAAGCCCCTACATTTGTAAGGGGCGGCTCGAGGAAGAAACAATAGAGCCTGGATGGCTTGTAATCCCAGAACGCCGATATGTTCCGCTTTCTCGTATAGGAGAAAAGTGAGAAAACGATGAAAAAGCGTGAAGTGCTTTGGTTTGAAAATTTGCAGAACGCATAACGATGTTCGCACAATCCTGAGTTTTCCCTCTCCCACTTCCATTTTGTGAAACTGTAATGGTCCATTATAATTCTTCAGTGCGTTTTAATATTAATTTATTTTATGTATATTGTATTTATATGATAATTAAACCTTCTGGTTATGGAAGGATGGTAACAACATAACAGAGCATGGATGTAAATTAAGCAATTATCGAAATATGTTTACGCTTCATTTACAGAACAATTAATTTTGGGGAGTATCATTAAACCTGGAACATTTGAGTTTGCCTTCCTATTATTACTTTGTGTATAATGGTTGTTCTACACAGCTATTATATTATCCATATCTTCTACAATAATTTAAAGACTTCGTGATTTTAAACACTTAAAGTACACGAGGGCTGTAAACATGGAGTGAAAATAAGCAATATGCATGAAACTAATTGTCCATGGGTTTTCCCATATCATGGCAGTGTGCTATTTTCAGCGGAATATTTTCTTTACAGAGTAAAGAGGGAGCGCCATAATACTCGGAGATTGCACGTAAGGAAACGTGAAACATTTTACATTCTTTAGTTCCTACCATTTTCGGGGAAGTCAATGCTGCAGTTTCATTGGCATCTTTTTTTGATTAAATATTATAACCATAATGGAGTATTCTAAAAGTATATCTACTGTTACATTCACGCAACTTTATCTATTAATAATGTTTATTTTTATACAGATTATACAAACTAGACTTAGGAAAGCTTATTCTTGTTCTTCTTCTGTGCTCGAGGAATTAGGCAGTGCTGCCTGTTCCGGCTTCAAAACGGTTTCGTGGTCTTCCCGGATGTCGTTTTCCTTTAGGCCTATCGTACAACACTTTTTTTAGGATTCTCTCTTTCGACATTCCATCAACATGCTGCCTCCATTCATTTCTATAATTAATAATTTTATCTTTCAAAGAATTTATTTCTAACTCTTCCCTTATTTTTTGATTTGAAAGTTTGTCAAAACGTGTACATCGCTTTACCTTTCTGAAGAATCTCGTCTCGGCAGCCTTTATCTCATTTTTGTCAGCTTTCGTGAACATCCATGTTCCAGATCCATAAAGAAAAGCAGACACGGCCATTATTTTATAAAATTTCATTCGCGTTTATTTTCTGTTTTAGTTTTTAAACTTATATTTGTTGTACCGCATATATTTTACCCCGCATGGGTAACTTATTTTTAAAATAATTTTCATATTTATAGCTAACATATGTTCCTAAGTATTTAAAACCCCTGACTTTCTTTAATGTAGTATCATTAATTGCAATTTGGTTTTAACAGTATATTTATCTTGGAAGGCCATTGTTTTTGTTTTATTTGTAAAAAGTTTAAAATAATAATTGCCACTTTAATTTTTGTAACATATACACTGCTCGTTGCAGCTCGTTCTCAGTTTTACTTATAATTATCTGATCATCCGCAAAAAGCAGCGTCTTTCGTAAAATTCGGTGCAATTAAAATGCCTCCATTTATTTTAAACATCTATTCTCTAATCAGATCGCCTATATAAATTAAAAACAAAGTAGGAGACAAGCTACAGTCCTGCTTTATACCTTGATTTATATTTATCCGTTTTCTATGTCTTCCATTTCCAAAATGTACACTGATTGCTTTACCCTCATGTATACATTTTGGTGCGTTTATTAAATGATTGGAATATCCTCTTCGAGTCATGGTTTCCCATAGTTTTTTGCTGCTTACACGGTCAAACGCTTTTTCGTAGTCAATGAAAGATGTATGAGTTTCGAGATTAAATTCCCTCCTTTTTTATTATTTGCTTAACTTTAAAAGTGCCATCCGTACTGGATCGTCCCTTTCTAAAACAGTTTTTTCTTATAATAAAAGGTCTGTAAATGGCTCGTAATATTTTATTTAATATTCTTCTTCTATCTACTTCATATTAATAGAGGTAAATCATTACAGAAATAGTTTCAATTCACATTTCCTTGTAGGTACAACAGGGATAAGAGGACACCGAACGAATAGTTAGACGTTTCAACACGAGTGGCTATATGCTGTTCTTGAAATGCTCTTTACACGACATTAAGAAAAGCAACTGAATACCGACAGCACTTTGAAAAAGTGATAAATGATTCAAGATTCAAACCAATAATAAAGAATATCTTGGAAATGGCTGATACCACATAAAAATTATTCGAAATAAATGGTGTGTTTTGAAGTCCTCTACTTATCCTGCAGTAAGTTTCTGTCCATCTATTAGGGTGTACCAGTTAAACAAAACATTTTAAAAACTCGTTCTGAATGAAAAGGACTTCATAAGCTATTCCAAAAAAATTAATTTTATCCGTAATGCAAAATTTATTAAATATGTGCTAGTACTTTAATAAAAGGTCGTTAGAGCCATTTTTGAGAAAATCAAACATTTCGAAAAATGTCACATGTAGACGATGGTGTATGGTAAGGGGATTTTGTGGAAAACATTCGTGAGCGTTTTTGAAGATAAAGAATTTAATACCGACCTTGGTATTCATCCGACATTTCTTTTTGAGTTATGCATTTCACACACACACACATACAGAGATACTAAATTAGCTTTAGTTTGATTACTACGTAGAATCCCTGAAAGTCTTAACATTCTTAAGCATGCACCATTTATTCCTACTGCAATTCTGAATAAATTCTTTGTATCATTAATTCTATACGACCTAATATCATCAAATGCTTCATTCAGCGTACGGTCAAAATTTGGAATTAAATAAAATAATTTTATATCCATTGTTTGAAAATGTGGGTAACGGTATAACATCACTTCCTGTTAACAGTGATTCACATTTGCAGAAATGTTTTTATTACAATTTCGTTCCAGCTGCAAGAGAGATAAGTAAGTTGAAGCGATAGACAAATCTTTAAAAAGCGGGTCTCTATGTGATAGCTTTTAAATTCCACTCTTTGCACGGTTACGAGAGGTAAAAACAATAGAGCCTTAGAAATCGAAAAACATATAAAGTATTGAAAATTCACATCAATAAGAAACAACATCTCGAAAATGATAACTGCCATAAAAATGTTTTTGGTATAAATTATATGTTTAAAGGGGTCTACTTTTATGTGCAATAAGCTTTTATCTATCTCTTACAGTTTACGAAATTAATTAAAGTGCAGAGGACTTTACAGACTATTCGCAGAAATTTCATGATATACGTTTTATTTGCCTTTCAAATGTCTTAAACGCATGGCATCTTAATCAAAATTATTAGAGCCATTTTTGAGAAAATGAAAGGTTAAATTGTTCACATGTAAAATGTAATATGGGTTGGGGGAATTTTCCTCATAAAACTTCGTATGAAATTTTTGGAAGATAGTGAAATTTGATACAGTAATTATCATCAAGAAGATATAATTGATAAAGAAATGATAGTAAGATAGGGAAGTAATGCAATAAATCATTCCTGTATATTGAATCAATGTATTATGTAATAAGATTGAGTTGAAAATATTTGTCCGGGGAAAACGGTAATTAGTGAGAAAAATCATTAGTAATAGTTGAGGAGTGAACGCATTGGTATAAAGATTCCTGGAATGCAGTTAAGGTTATAAGTTCAGCACGTTTGCAGAGTTGCGTAGACAGAAATCCTGTAAAAGAGAAAGGGAATGAAATTATAAGATTCGGGGAGATACCCCTTGTTAACCTTGTTAGATATGCATACATAGGAGTTTAAGATTGTCCCCGCGCGAGAAGGAACCTTGGTGAGATAGTTCTTAGGTAGGCGGAGCTTAAGAAATAAAAGAGCGAGTATTGCTAAAATTAGCATCTTGTTGTTCTTTCTTTTCTTTCGCGTACATCTTAGGGGCTTGCAGTCTTTTACGGTGATAGACAGTTCGCAGCGTCTAAAACCGAGCTGGGTTTTCAGTTACTTAGGGATAGCCGCGAGTTTTTTTTTAGGTAATTATTTTAGTTACTCACGACAAGTTACTCTTCTAGTTTCTTCATTGCGGAAACAGTCATTTCAAACCATAAAATTGATGCTGCGGAATTTAGCGGGTATAATAAATCAATTACTTTCGAGTGCTACGATTTATAATAGTTTTATTCTTTATCTTCAAACGGTTGGCAACTCGCTTCAATAGCTCAAGTATTATATTACATTAAACTTTTCTCAATTTAAATTGGTTTTATCCTTTCAAAATATGCCCAAGCTTATCCTGAGAGAAACATCTCGTAGTCAACCACTGTAGCAGCTGGCAGCCAAATCAACAGCAGATACTGAAGGAAAGAGTACGGCTTAAAAAAGTCTGATGTGTTACACTCGCATGACTTTCTCTACTCTTGTACAAACTATCTTTACATACACTTATTCTCCATATGCTTCATGTTAATTGAGATATCGAGATGTTAATCTTATTGCTAATTTTCTTGTAGATGCAAAGGGAATTGGTAGGCTTTAAGCGATAGTCAAATATTTTGAGAGCTGGTTGCAATGTGCGGTATTCCATTCTCTTTGCATTACCAACACAAAAAAAATGAATAACGAATTCCCACTTGAGAAAAAGTATAAGTATTGAAAAAATTAAGGGAATAACAAGCAATATCTTGAAAATGGTTCACTCAACAACAACAAAAATTATATATGACATAAATTGTGTATTTTAGCGCGACCTACATGCTTTATGTAGTAAACTTTTGTTTATGTCTTATGGTTTACCAGTTATACAAAAGTCGTTCACAATGAAGAATACTTTTGGAGACATTCCCAGAAAATTCCAGATATACATTTCATTTGTCATGAAAATATCTTAAAGATATGTTATTTTAATCAAAATCGTTAGAGCCATTTTTAAGAAAATTAAGATTTTCGAGAAATGTTCCATGTAAAGGGTAATCTGGGGTGGGGATTTTCTTTCGTGTCGTATCTCTGGAAGATACTGAACCTAAATACCAAGTTTGGTGTTTATCCGACTGTTCGTTTCTGAGTTATGGTGTTCACAGACACACACACGGACATGTTTTTAAAAATGCTTTTTTTTGGATTCAGGGGGCTTCAAAACACACATTTCCGGTGAAATCTTGGTATCGAATTTTTGGGTGGAATGCAATACTTCCCCTACTTACTATACGTAGTAAAGAAAGTAAAAAGTTACGACCTTCGCCCGGTTTCAACTTAAATACCAAGGTCAGTATTTATCGGATATTTCTTTTTTGAATTATGCAAACGCACGCACGCACACATACATACATATATACTCAGCGTGTGTGGACCTATTTCTAAAAAAATATATGCTTTTTGTAGCCAGCAAATCTCAAATCTCGATGTCGAATTTTATGGTTGAATACAATACTTCTCTACCTACTATAGGTAAGCAGTAGAGGAGCTGATAAATCGTTTATTTAGATGATATTTTCCGGTGCACAAAACGAAATGTGTATAAAAAGGCACATCTCACGTTCTTATACCATTACCTTCCAACGAACTGCTCATATTAAAGTGCTGAATGAATTGAAACACGTTTTCTGGCAAACGCGATTGTGTTGTTTATATACTCATTGGACTTCCGATCCGAAAACTAAGCGCCGCCATATTAAACTAAAGCGAAGAGGTACCGTCAAATAGAGAGCGGCTACGCGGCCCTGGGCTATTTGCGAGATATCATACAGAGTGCTTGATTTTATATTTCAATCTGGAAATACGCTGCCAGAAGCCTCGGGCTGCAATGTTTTTATGCACGCCATGCAGAATGAGCTAATTTTTGTAAAGCAAAACTCCGCTCTGTTTTCATTCTGATTCAACTTTCTTTGCCACGAACATGTGTTTGCTAGTATAGAGTACCTATTAGCATCACTTTGTGGACCTATCCCTCCGTTTGATGAAGTTCGCGAAACACTGCACGGGCATGGTGGAAATTTTATGCTTAATAAATTGAATAAAGCTTGTTTCAACTGGTATAAAATTCAGGCTGATTTATTGGAGTATACAGTTGAGTAGTGTAGTGGTTACCATGTTCTCTAGATCTCGACGTCGTGGGTTGAAACCCGGTGAAGGGCGATGGTTTTTTTCGGGCGTAAAAATCCTTAGCATGGCTTCCTTCGGAAGGAAAGTAAAGCGGGTGGTTCCGTGTCGTAGATTTACGGCACGTAAAAGAACCTCAAGCTTGATAAAGAGACCTCTGAGCAAAATTACCGGTCTTTAATGCTCAATATAGAATGGGACGCTAAGGCCCATAGTAGTAAAAGAGCGTCCATAAATAGAACTTAAATTATTTTTAATTCTACAATTTAGAAGCTTCTGGAAAACCACTGAAGGTATGTAATAAAATATTATACACGTTTGAGTTTGAAGTGAGTGAAGCTGGTTATCGAGACCCAGGAGAAATAATAATAATAATAATAATAATAATAATATTATACGATCGAACATAACGACGAAAATGTGCTGAATTCATATTAGGAATGGGTTTTGTAGGAAAGACAGGAAACAAGGTTTGTTGTCCTCCAAGGATGTATCTACCTGCGATGAACAACAAGCCTACTGGAAGTTTCGCTTTGTACTCTGGCTCGTACGGGTTTACAACGGTTTCAAAGCTTAGAAGGGACAAGAACTATGCATGCCTTATCTACGATCTAAGAATATTCGTGGGAAGATTTTAAAAGTCAAAATAAGCTGTAAGAAGCAGATGTGAAAGTTGTCAAGTGGGGGTTGCCAATAATAAAAATCATGAAACAAAATGATAGCCAATCAAAAGATCGCGTAGGCATCACATGATACGTTTGAACGTAAAACGGTACGAAACCTAAGAAAGGTGGGGAAAAATTCTAAGTTTGGCGAAAGGCGTGAAAAAGGAAAAGAAACGCCGAGAGACATTCCGGTACAAACTAACCACGAGGACGGTCGACGAAACAAATTAGAAGAAAATAATCAGGAAATTTATAGTGTAAAAATGAAGTTATGAAATCTAGGCAATTCGAGGGCTAGTCGGAGAAACACATAAGTAGCGACTTCAAAAGTAATAAGAATAACAGTGGTTTCGACGACGAAGGTGGCGGGTCGACCAGACAGGAATCTACGTAACAAAATAAAGAATTAACTCAAACTTCGCCGGCAGTATTATTAATATCATCAAGGCAGTGTCACCACCCCTGAAAACAAGAACCTCAGCTCTACCAAAAACAAATTCCAAATCCCTGCCATCCAACCATCGAACCCGGGACTCTGAGTCCACTGAAGCAACTGCCAGGAACAACACAGATGTGTCAGAGGTCAGCGTCATGAGCTTGTCATCTCATTCCAAACTTGATTGAAATCTTTACGGAAGTAAGAGTATTTCATAGTGAAGCCGATCCCGTGTTGCTTAAGTCGTCCTGCTGGTCTAGGAGTACCATGCTAGCCTCCAGTTGCCGAAGTAGCGGGTCAAACCCAGTGGATGGCGATGAACTTTTCTCGGGTGTAAAAATCCTCAGCAAGGCTTCCTTCGGAAGGGTAGCAAAGTCGGTGGTCCCGTGTCGTAAAAGAACCTCAAGCCTGATAAAGAGTCTCTGAGCAAAATTTCCGATCTTTCATACCCAATACAAAATGGGACCCTAAGAACCATAGTTATCTAAGAGCGCCCATAAATAAATAAACTCGTGTTGTTTCAAATTTTTGATGCCATTATCTCGATGTTGCATCAATTTTGATAGTCTTTACTGTTACCTGTTTTGTTAAGTTCTGCGGTGTCATCTGTTATACCTTTTTCACTATAAGTTGAAAGGAGAAGTAAAGAAAACTTAAATGTATCACTCCGCCGAGCACATGGCAGCACCACGTGGAGGATGGCGGGTAGTAGGTACCCGCGAAAGGAAATTTCTTCAGACAGAATACGAATACAGTATATTGCGCAGCTTGGGGATCATTAGCTTTTAAACATTTTATGTCCTATTCCTATATTTTGCCTTACATCCTTAAACTTCTAACATATACTAAGAGTAGAGAAATAAAAGTTGTACTGAACAGTTCTGCATCTGTGGTTAAAGGTACTGGATTATACTGCTCTTAACATCAGGTTTGAGAAATCATTCCTTTAATGACTAATATTACTGTACCACTGTTGCTTTAACCTTTTATGAGTCAAAAAGTTAAGAACATGATTAGCACTGTAGGTTAAAAACAACAGAAAATAAATGCGACCACAAGCAATACGAGCAAGAATTCTGCATACTAATCAAGAAGCTCAATTACTGCTAAACAATGGTCAACAATATTCAGTGTCGATTAAAGGTGGGTACGTTTCAAAGACTTTGAATAAAGTATTTAACGCAATTGTCTTCTATCCATTTCCCGTGTTTATGTTTTCCACAGTGACAGAGGATTCTCAGCCATGACACTCATTTTCTCAACACGTTGCGAAAGTACACTGGCGGTTATCCGGAAACCGGAAATGAACTGCAGCACCTCTTAAACCCTCTGCCATAACGATTCATTTAGTGATAGATGAATCTGAACAAACACATTTTATTTCATAAATTAAACTTTTACAATAATGGATTTTTTAAATTTCTCTGAACGAGAATAACCACAAAATGTTACGATATGAACCGAACTGTTTTTTGTGGAGGAAGAGACGACATGCTAAGCGGGAAAGGTTGTAGTTTGCCCACCAGCCAATGAGGTGCTCTCTTGTTACGTGGTTTTGTTTACAACTCCTTTAAACTTAAAGTGAAACCAATTTAGCTTGTTCTGCGTTGCCAAGTTCGCCAGATGCTTTAGCGGTATAGCTATGAGTTCTTTGTCTCAGGGCGAGTGACAACAGCAGTGTAGTTAGTTGTTTAATTTTAACGTTAACTAAAGTATTCTGTTTGAAGAGAGTCACCGACTGTTTAATTAAAGAATTATGCGAAGCGTCAGTCGCAGAAATATTATTCGAAAAGATTCCTCATAGTAGCCGCTAAATCATTCTAACTCAGGCTCGTGAATGGGCGATACGCAAACTTAAACATCATACGAGTAGTCACAAGAGTAATCACAAGATTAAGAAAGTCTAAGTAAAAATAAATCTTATTTAGAATGCACGCTCTTGTCTTAACTTAAGCTCCGACTACCCATCACTACCCTACCAACGTTCCTACTTACGCGGTCCAATCCTTAAACTCTTCCTATGCGTTTCTGACACTGTTTCTATGCTGTGCCTTGCTCAAATCTAAGAGCTTCAATTCCTTTTCTAATTTAACGAATTCCTGTCTACGTGACTTTGCTAACGTACTGAACTCAACCCTAATAACTGCATTTCAGTTACGATAATACGTTCTCTTCACCCTGTTATTAATGTATTTCCTTAATATGACTCGCTAATGACCTTATCTCCGGAAAAATCTTTTAATCTGCTGATTACATCATATATTGATTTAACATATATGCAAATTATTTATTGCAATGATTTCTCTATTTTACAGTATTTTTTATTTAATTATTTATATTTTCCTATGAATAATTATGGTATCAATAGAGACGGCCATTGAAACTTGATTTTTTTAGCATTATTTTTTTAAATATCCTCATAATACATTTTACTGATATTTCGCATTTTTCCGCCAGAAAACAAGCTTATAGATATTTGAAGTTATATATTTCTTAATTTATTTTCTTTATTTCTAGCTACGTTAGCTACTACGGAGCACATATTTATATCATTTCGTTTGTCTGAAGGTCCGTGTGCATGAAACAACTTCCCAACCGTACTGAGTACGGAGTTGAGTTTCGTGCATATAGGAGTTTGAAGAATATTTGCCGACACATCTCAAATTTGGTGAAATAGGTAGAAAATTAAGAGTATTTGATAATATCCTAAAAGAGTAAAAGTAATAAATTATTACTTTTATAGACCAACGCTTTCGAATTAAGGTTGTTGCAGCCGAAGAGTTCCAAATTAAGGCTAATGTTAAATGCTCCTCTTAATGAAAAAAACATTTTTTAGAAAAACTATTAGTGTGTGTATGAGAGAGAGAGAGAGAGAGAGAGAGACAGAGAACACCATAACTCAAGAACGTAAAGTCCATTAAATAAACCAAACTTGGTATTTAAGTTCAGCACCTTCTAAGGACGTGATACGAAGACTTTCTACACCCCTACACCAAACTATCCTTTACATGAAAAATTGTGCATTAATTTTGGTTTTATCATAAACAGCGCTAACGATTTTTTTAAAAACAGCATACGTTTAAGATATTTGCCTGACAAATGAAATGTGTTTTTTTAATTTTTTGGGAATATCCTGTGAAATCCTCTTCATTGTGAATTAGTTTTGTACAATTAGAAAACCATAAGAGATAGATAAAAACGTACTACACAAAAATGTACCTAGATCTTATTAAAGCAAACATTTTTATGGCATTATTTTTATGTCGTTAACCATTTCCGAAATATTCCTTGTTGTTGGTTTGAATTTTCAAATATTTATTCTTTTTCAAGTAGTTATCGTTATTATATAGCTATTATAGATATCCCTATATACGTTATGGTACATGAAGGTATATATCTACTAATAAGAAGTAAATAGAAGGATATGGTTTCGTATAATAATTGCAGAAGAGTTAGTAGAGAAGGTGATGTGAATGTGGCACATTATTGGGTGGTAAATCGCTATCTTTTTTTCTCTGGTGATGTAAACAACATGGAATTTCAAACCTATCATCCGCCTTTTAAAAATCTGACTGATGCTTTAGCCTATTATGCCCTCTATACACCTACAACCAAATATGAAGTGTGTAATGAAAGTTTATCTCTATTAAGAAGTAGATAGAAGAATAGGCTTTTGCAAAATAGCTTATAGAAAAGTGAGTAGAGAACATCATGAGATTTTTAGGAAATGGTTTGAGCTACGTTTCCTGTGATAAGTTTTAACTTGAATATAAACCATGTCCGGGAAAAAAGAGAACACCAATAAGAAAATTTAATAATCACTAAACAGTTAAGTATGATGTTGCTGTTTGAAGGAAATGACAGTAAGTTTTAAAGTTAGGTATAGCGCTTCTGTAGCATGACAGACATGTCCAGCATTTGGCTTCTCTCCACCTGTTTTCAACATCTTCGGAGAGGCCGTTGCAGAAGCAACTACGAGCCTGCAGTGCAAATCCAGCAAATTTATCACTGGAGTTCTGAAGACGTCTGTTTCAATCCCCAACTGCACCGACCTTTTGACAACCCCAGAGATATGAAAGGTAGACTCATCGCTAAAACTGCCTGCAGTAATATGCTGTCATCATCGATTTTTGACAGTAAAAGATCCCTCATTCATGGCGTGTTCATACTTGCGTTATTCAGAGACTTGTTAAAGTCTCATAGGTAATTTTTCCTCCGGATTTTACACACTATTTGTGTTTGAAGTAACACGAAGTAGTGGTTTATACAGCGAAATATCTTTAATGCGAAGAATTTTAATTGTTGGAAAACAATGACACCTTTATCGATTATCTGAACAAATCTCTGTGGGGATGTTTTGCAGCTCTTCGTGGGAAGTCAGGAAAACATTTGCAGTAATGAAGGTTTATCTGCAAATTTCACTCCCTACATTATTTCCTGCGGTAACCGATATGCTATCTGAGGTCTTGCTAGTCTGGAAGTTGCGAGAGTAATTTGAGACCTCAAATCAACTTCATCTTCTCATCATAACAGGTTCTGGAGTTTATGAGACTTCTATCTTGAACGCCGTAACTTGAGAGCACCTAGGAAGACCTGCCCCATAAATCCAATTAATTTGTTTACCGCAGGAAACTGACCGTAAACCTTCTCGACTAGATAAGGTTACTGGACTAAAAGTTACGTTTTGAGCTGGGCTGTAGTTTCCATTGTAAGTGTCGGGAAGCAAGAAATATATGGGCGAGTCATACACCATTTAATTTCTCTATCGTTTAAGGTACTGTCCAAAAATTCTTTATCAAAACTTCACTGGAAATAGATGTTTTCAGGTTTCCTGAACATTAAAGCCGCATTTTAAAAAGATACGTGTGGGTCTGCCTGTCGTAAAGTCAAGGGGGGAGGTGTAATTGGATAACGCTAGATAATCAATCACTCAATCAATCTCCTGTGTCCCTTAATAGAAGCATAGGTCATTCACGAAGTATTTCCATTCGATCCTGTTTCTTGCCAACTTCTTTACTTCATACTATGTTTTACCTTCTCTAGCAATTTCTTCCATATATTGTTCTCTTCCATTGTTCCTTGGTCTTCCTCTTTCTTTACTACCCTAGGGATTATAATCCAAACCATTTTTTCCATTGCTTTATCTTCTTTTCTTAGTGTGTCCTATCCAATTCCGCTTTAGTTTTTATATTTCAATTGTAATTTATTTTTTATTGTTGTGTTAGATATTTATAAATTTGAAATTGTATATATCAGGCCATCTTATTCTTATAATTCTTCACAAATACCTATTGACAAATGTTTGTAATTTTTTTGAATGGCTTTGCTTATTTTGCACGTTTCACAGCCATATAATAATTCTGATTTCACATTACTACCAAAAATTTTAAATTTAGTACGACATGAAATAACGTTAGATTTCCAGATAGGATATGATAGGACAAAAGATCATTTGCTTTCTTTATTCTATACTTAACATCTTTAAGGGCAAGGTTAACTAATGTTGTATTATTACTTTTAAATATACTATGTTGAAATTTTACCTACAATGTAAGCAATGGATACAGTAACTGACAACAGTGTGTTTAGCCTAGAGTATTTATATAAATTGGAAACAAATTAAAATTTTAATACATGCTAAATTGGTTGGGCAAATTTTACTTCCCTAATTTTTAGAACATAATCTCAGTTCTTTTATCACAGCATTATGGAGTATTACTCAAATTTATATTTTATATAACACTATTTTGTGGTACTTTTTCATAATAGGTTATATAACACATTTTAGCCATAATTCATTAAAAAGCCTCCTAATATAAACATGTTCAGCGATTCTGTTTTCCAAGCAAGAACGAAATATTAAACTAATCTCTGAAAATGTTAACATAACATATATGATTCCCGAGAAAAAAATGCATCTACAATATGAACAATGCAACTTTAGAGAAATGAACATTAAAATACGGCTATTCTACAGCTCTCATATGCCGCCAAATTATAAACGGTGATATGAGGAACTATCTATGGGGGTAAAATGTAATATCTACACTCCCATACACAAAACTATAATCAGAGCACATGTGTCTATAAAAGCAAAGTTTTACTATAAGATGTAAAATAATCTCAGAAATAGTCCAAACGGATAGCTGCTTACAAGGAGGCCTAGTTATTTACTGAAATTTATACCAACTTCCAAAAAATTAATTGACTAAGAAGCTTTATTGGACTTGTTGATTCCAACTTCATTATGATTTATCCTTTCTCGAAGGACAATTATGTGAAATTTAATTATTAGTAAAATTCACGAAGAATTTAAATTACTAATTGGAAAGAAAAAAATTAATAAAGGATCTACCTTTAATTTTATTGTAATACCTAAACATTTTCGATACAGAAGAAAATAGTTTAAGGAATTCCTTTTCATCCTTGTTTTATCATTTTGTTTATTATTTTATAACTTTGCACTTATTTTTAAAGTGCATATTCAAGAATTTTATTTATGAGGATGTTAATATGCGTAATTTTTCTTGGAAAATAGTTTAATAATTACACACATTAAATGCCATTAGGCGTGTTTTATTTGGAGGATTTGTGATGGTTATTTTAGGGTTAATTTAATTTTTAAAATACGTACCTTTTTGTGCTGTTTTATCACTCCTGAAAAACTAAACATTTTTAAAAGTATTTTGCAATTGTTCTTACACCAATTTAAATGAAAACCAAAATTCTGAATGGCTATGTACTAAGAGCGATTGGACTATACGACTATACATGGATGGTCATTTGAGGGTCAAGTTACGTTTCGTATTTGGGAATGAACATTGCTTATTTTGTCTCCTTATTCCTCATCACGAAATAAACAGATTTTCTAATGGGAAAACAGCATACATAATGTAGGTTCCCATTTAAAAAATTAAATTGTTCTAAAATGACCAACATAACGTCCTCCAAATAAAACACGACTAAGGGCATTTACTTTCCCGTATAATATTAGAGAAAGTTTTATTAAAGGCATTTCTTTCTGCAACGCTTATTTTGGTTAAATTGTACAGTATCAACTTCAACTTGTATAGTATATACAATTTGAAACTGTACATATCGACTAAGAGTGGCATACCAATCCTAACTGCCCCAGTCTCTAAAAGGTTGCAAACATATTAAATTCTAAAATTTTATTAATAGCCAAAATACCTGCAAAATATGCGTCGATTTCAAAGTAATTGGCTGTTTTAAGTGCATAGCTACCAATATCTGTTGCAATCAAACAGAGGAATACGTTGATCACATAGTCGGTAGCCATGTCAGCAAACGTTTATCCGCTAAAAAGAAGACGGTGCCACAAGCATAAAGATGTTGTTATATCATTTTGTAGTGTTCGTTGTGTTACGAGTATATTGGTTTGCTTAATATACTATTGAAGAGTGTAAATTTACTCACAATGTCGTGTTTTAATTCAAGTGCAATCAGGTATTTGAACATTTTTGATAAATATTTTCTTCTTTCAACAATTACAGCCTTTAATTCGCAGCTTTAGTATTATGCATATAATACCATTACCTCAATTTGATTTTAACCCCAAACCGGTGACCACCTCCCTTTATCAGGCTTGTTTTATGTAACAAGGGCTGAGATTTTCAGGAAATTTCTTTAACACCCGAAGAATTAAGTGAAAAGTTTTTCTTTACTTTATATTTTCTTAAAAAGGTTTACATTTTTATATTTCAGGTACTGGAATATTGAATTAAAAGTATATCTTGATTTTTCTATAAACAACCTATTAAGTTTACTTTACATTCGTTGAAAAGCTGTAAGGAATAGACAGTAACTTATTACAATACAAAGGTCTTATTATACAAGAATGTCACATAACGATATGCCATTAAACATTTCTGTAAAATTCAAAGTTAATCTTTTACAACTTCCAGTATTTTAAAGAACACATGATGTTTACATTCACATGACTTTCTCTAGCTACCCTTCTACAAGCAAATCTTACAAAACTTTATTCTTCAATCTGCTACATTTGAACATTTACAGAAATGGCTTTATTGTATATTTTGTTGCAGGTACAAAGGGGGGATAGAATACTGTAATGATCCTTAGGATGGGTTATTGCATCAGGTTGCATTAAATTTCAAAATGTATTGTAATGAGGGAAGTGCTAGCAATGAGGGCACCAGGTTGCTGAGCTGTCCCCTGGAAACGTATTTGTTGCCCACATATTTTTTATCAATTCTCTTCACGACCAGCTGCAACTCGGAGTCTACTCTGCTTCGTGTCTAGTGGCCCAACCTAACTTGTAAACCTTTAAATATGTGTTTAAAGTCCTATCAGAGTCTTATAGATGAGTCATGTGTATGTACAGCTAAGCTCTTGCACGACAGACCCTCCCCCGCTGGGTATACAACCTAAGCCCAATTTATTGAATAATACAGTTGTTTTTATAGATATCCCTGTTCTTATTTCTCAACTCCTACGAGCGATCCCACACACCACCTATCACCTCTACCCCTGAGCCTACTCCCCAGTTGTAAGCAAGCCCCAGGGGTTAACCGCAGGCTTAAACGATAGTCAAACCCCTCGCTATGCGACTACTTTGAAATCTCGTTCTCTTTGCATAACCACCAGAAAGGAAAATATGCTTTGGATTCATATGAATTTCTCTATTAACACTTGTACAAACTATTCTTGCAAAATTTTATTATTCTATCTAATTCTTATTAATCGAGATAAACTTTATATTGACATTTGCACATTTTGTTGTAGAAGACAGCAATCAGGTAAAACAATAGCCAGAATATTAAAGGACGTGTTATGTGATGACTTGAAATTCTATGCTCTTTGCATGACACTAGAAAAACAGAATTGCTTCCTAGTTGAGAAAAGTATACAGTATTCAACAAAAAAAGTATCTAAATTTACGGGTTACCAATTATACAGTGTTATTCAGAATGACGAGGACATTACATGTTATTTCAAGAAAATTCAAGGTATGCATTTTGTTTGTCATACATACATCATAAACATATGGATTTTAATCAAAGGCGTTAGAGCTATTTTTGAGAAAATAAAAAAATTACTTTGTCCATATAAAGGGTAGTTTAGGGTAGGGGGAATTTCTTGAAAATCTTCGTGTGGCATCCTCGAAAGATGCTGAACTTAGCTACCAATTTGGAAAATAACCGACTTTTCATATTTGAACCAGCTATGCTGTTCAGGGAAGGAATACACACACACATATACACAAGACACCTTTTCTAAAAATGCTTCTTTTTTGGATTCAAGGAGCTTCAAAACCTGTATTTCTTGTACAATTTCGGTATGGAACTTTTGGTTGGAATGCAGTTCTTCCTCTACTTTAGGTTAGTAAGAAAGAAAGTAAAAATCTGATGTGTTACACTCACATGGCTTTCTCTACTCTTGTAGAAGCTATTTTTACAAACCCTTATTCTCCATATGCTTCATGTTAATCGAGATATCGAGATGTTAATCTTATTGCTAATTTTCTTGTAGATGCAAGGGGAATTGGTAGGCTTTAAGCTATATTCAAATATTTTAAGAGCTGGTTGCTATGCGGAGTATTCCATTCTCTTTGCATTACCAGACAAAAAAATGAATAAGGAAATCCCATTTGAGAAAAAGTATAAGTATTGGAAAATTTAAGGGAATAATAAGAAAGATCTCGAAAAAGGTTCAGTCAACAAAATGACATAATGTATGGCATAAATTGTGTATGTTAACGCGATCTACATTTTTTGTGTAGTAAAACTTTGTCTATCTCTTATGGTTTACCAGTTATGCAAAAGTCGTTTACAATGAAGAATACTTTTGGAGACATTCCTAGAAAATTCGATATATACAATTCATTTGCCATAAAAATGTCTTAAACTTATTGTATTTTATTCAAAATCGTTAAAGCCATTTTTGAGAAAATTAAAATTTTCGAAAAATGTTCCATGTAAAGGGTAATCTGGGGCGGGGGAATTTTCTTGAAAACCTTAAGAGTCGCATCTCTGGAAGATACTGAACCTAAATACCAATTTTGGTGTTTATCCACTGTTCGTTTCTGAGTTATGCTGTTCACACACACGCACGGACATGTTTCCAAAAGTGCTTTATGTGCATTCAGTGCACCTCAAAACATGTATTTCCTGTGAAATCTCGGTATAGAATTTTTGGGTGAAACACAATACTTTCCCTACTTACTATACGTAGTAGAGAAAGTAAAAATGCACACTTAAATTATTTCTGTAAATGTTTACCGTGTTTAGCAGGAAGTATGTAGAAACAAGCGTACGAATACTTTGAAAAATAGCTATTAAAATAAATCATAATGGGAAATTGTACAGTTGTGATACGCCAGATGATCCTTTTTACTTTCTCTGTCACGTGCATAGTACATAGTGTTTTGTGGCATCAACCATTTGCGAGATATCCGTTATTACTGGTTGGAATTGTTTAATACTTTGTCATTCTTTCCAAGTCCTTTCGATATTCAGTTGTTTTTCGCGATTGGATGCAAAGAGCAGGGAATTTTAAAGCCGGTACATTGCGTCCAGTTCTTAAACGTTGACTGTCGCTTTTCCCTTTATATCTATAACGAAATGTGTAATGTAGCTATTTCCGAAAAGGTGTGTCTCGATTTAGGTGAAGAAGATAGGAAAACGAAGTTTCGTAAGAATAATACCTACCCACTAACAAGCGCTAGAGGGTAGAGAAAGTCATGTGAATGTAACACATAAGATTTATTCGGGTGTGATACATTATATAATGGCACCACTCTGTTATCTATGGTTGCCAAGGTGCCGAAACACAACTGAGGGGAAACTGAAATCCGTTAGGGGAAGGTAGTACGCTATCCGAAAGGTTGAGGCAATATTTTATATCATAACATGCTGTGAATACCAGAGTGATTGTAGTGTAAATTAATATTATTGTAAGTACAGCATTTTAGATGTTTGTTAGACATAAGTGTTGTTAGGAAATAAGTTTACACGGCCTAATTGGAACTGACAAATGTAACAGTAAACCGAGGGGGTGAGTTGTTTATCACTAAGAAAAGATAAACAAATGACGTCAGGGTAGCGTGCCTTTTTTGTAGAAATGGAGGGAATATTTTCCCTAGAGCATATATGTTAGTAGTAGTGATTGGCTGACCAAAACAGACGCTAAAGTAGGCGCAATTTGGTAACCAATAGGAGTTCAATTATAATGTTTAGGCAATTCGAGGTGAAAGAGTATATATTCTCGAGCCATAAGGAAGTGTCGTACAGTTCTGAAGAATCTCTCACGAGGTGCACGTCACACAGTTCGGAAGAATCTCTTACGAGGTGCACGTCGCAGAGCTAGTTACAAAAATGTAAAGTACGCGAAGTAATTGGTGCGCGGCAACTGAAACGACTGTAGTTACATTCGAAAATATCACAGTTTCAGTCAGGCGTGTATAAAGAAGAAATATGTAAATTATTAATTAAGTGTGACGGCAATAAAAGTCTAGATTCAATTTTTTTATCAGTATTATCTTTTAAAAACAATTCCTTTCCGTTTACACATACCGCTTAGAGACACGTGCTCGACTGAGTTATAATAGCTAGCCGGAGGACAAAGAACCCAAAATTAAAAAAGTAATTAAACAATAAGCGCCCAACAAAGAAGATAACGTAAGCCATTGAGAACTGCGTCAAGGTGTTATCACTTTATTCTTGCTTCTGATTGTACGTTATATTTGAACCTCTGATTTCAGAGGATACTACTAAACTGAATGCTGTTCGTACTGTAGCAGTTGTTATCCTCATCTCGAGTTATGCCTATGGTGTTTTCTTGTGCATAAGTTTCTTTCAATCCACTGTGTCAAATGTGTTTTCCACATCTATATCTCATTAACTTCTTGATCTTTATCTAAGACTCTTAAGTAATGTTTGTCGATTACTCGTATCAGTCCAATTCTATCTCTTGCACCTTTTGTATTTTTCGAAACCATACTACTCTAAGTCAACTTCCATCTCAGCACAGTGATTCAGTATTTCAAGCAGAATATATAGAAGACGGAATATTAGGAAAGTAGTCCTAAATCATTGCATTTCTTAACATTGTTTTTCTTCATCAAAGGCAGTATTACTGCTACCTTGAAGTCATAGGGCGATTTATCATTTTCACAAACCTATATCACTGCATAAAGAAATAATTTTCTTGTTTTCTTTACAATGTAATAAGAACAAACAAATCAGAGCTTGCAAGCTTTTTAAGGATTGCATAAATAGGTGAACGAGGGACAAGATGGGGCATTTAATGATATTCAGTGTTCCAAATGGCAGCATTTAAAATCGTTATCGTCAATAATCACTTTATTTGTTTCTTATACAGCTCTCACCTTGAGAGCAACACACTTTCAAGAAAACAATTTATGGTGAACATTTCTTCATTTGAGGGGGGAAAACAAGAATATTAGGTTAAATCTGCGGCATTAGAGCTCTTGTGGACATTGACCTACGAACCCGACTACCGATCTCAGGCACACATATGCAATGCTAAGGTGGACGATCATGCAGCCGATACTAGGAGATGATGTGATCAGTAGGGCTGCGACATCGGAGTGGTTACCTTTGTTTAGAGGCTCCTGCAGTCGACTGTTTACGAGAGGATTGAGTCAAATGAATCGCTCCACAATGTCCACGTACACGAAATGCCATAGGAACGGGTACGAAAGTCAACAACGTTGCAAAACTATATATTGGAAAATGGAGAATATGTTTTCTGTATTATTAATGGAAACCTTTATTGCAAACCGTGCAATAGCACAATTGCTTCTGCTCATAGTAGAGCGGGTAATGTGCGAACACATGTCAACACAGAAACACACACGCGTTGTATTGCAAAATGTGAGGATAAACTGCTACAGCAGAGTCACCTCCATCAAATCAAACGTTTAATGAACTATGAGCGAAAGTTATTTCTGTCGATATTCCCTTATATAAACCACAGGTTACAAAGTTGCGTGCTGTAATTGATTGCAATAAACTGATACAGAATATTATCCATGTGACTAGCGTTTTGCACTAATGATTTAATAGAGAGTTTTCAGTTATATAAGTCAGCTGCATATGTTATAAATAGTATACCAGAAATAAAGTACATGCTCACGAGACATGCGTTATAGTTCTTGTATAGACTGTACCGCGCGCGGTCAATGTCAGACCTTATCGCACCCTTACCTTCCTATTCTATACGCTTTTCTTCACATAGCGACTCCGATGTCGCAGCCCTAGTCATCAGCACCATCCTTCCCCATCGGATTGTTGGCTTTCCTGACCTATAGATCGCTACCTTTAGTAGCTCCTCAAATGCATAACAATGTTACGAAATCACCTATTCTATACACGAGTCGAAAACTCCGTATCCAAGTGGGTGGGCTAGAAATTACGTGCATTCGGTGACTGAAAACCGGAGCACCACGCTCCAATCCACTATGCCACGTGCAGGACAAAAATCAAATTTTATTTAGTGGATATTTTCAAGCTCACAGTATGGTCAGCTCACATTTTTTAAATGGGAACACCATTTTTCAACAAGTCTTGGTCTTTTTTCATAAGAAATTGGTTAGTATTTTGATAATAAAGGTGATTGTTATAATACAGAGAGAGCCAATAAACTACGAACCGGCTGCGCGATGTTTTTCCTGTCCCCGTCCTCGGCGCTCGGCTATCATAGAAAGGCGCGAATGAAACCATACAACATGTTTAAAACCACTTTTAAAGGCTTTACTTACCAACTTTATGAAAGGAAATGCTGAAACTGGGCACCGTCGTTGTTCATTCATTTTTGGCACCTCTCTAGAAAACTATCCATCACTCGCCGTAATTCACGTTGAGAAATGCTGGCAATTTCCTGGCGGATATTTTGTTTTAATTCTTCCAGGATGTGTGGGTTTGTCTTGTACACTTTGTTTTAAGTTACCCCAGAGATAGAAATCACAGGGAGACCGAGGGGGCCACAAATTTCTACTAATAATTCTGTCCTCAAACACACTTTCATAAAGTTGTTAAGTTAAGCCTTTAAATTAGTTTTAAAAATGTTGTATGATTTCATTCGCGCCTTTCTATGATAGCGGCAGACGGCAATGAGCGCCGAGGACGCAGACAGGAAAACCATCGCGCAGCCGGTTCGTAGTCTTTTGGCACTCTCTGTAATTAATGATATAAAACTTGGATTATTTGTTCAAATTAATTATAGGCTTTTTGAGTGAAAATCAAGTGTACTTGTCATGCATAAAGCAAACAACTATTAAGTCAATCATTATTTTATAAAATATTTAAGAAGTTTGGAAAAAATATCAACCTCAATACATTTAATGACTAACTTATATTTCATTTGTCGCAATTTAACAAAACAAAAATTCAGTTTAAATACTATTAGGTTTCTTTTCAAACTTCTCTTTAATAATATTTTCTATAGTAGCAAATTTCTGTTTACGTGGTATATGCTTTAGTGTTGTTAATAAAAGCAATATAATGTGTAGGAATATTGTAATGTGTAGGAGAATTTCTGTTACTGAAATGATTACATGATTAACACCTATTAAAATCTTGAGTGAAATAATATTAAAAAACGGTGTTGAAAACTAGTATTTATTGTAAATAGCTTAGAGGTAGGCTCAGATGATCTGAGGCAAAACGAACACTGGTCTACTGACGAGTTAAGTAGAAAATCCGATGGATCGTACCATTCTCTACACAGAAATACACTTTACTACGTCTTACCCGCTATCCATGTTGTCTGCCATTTCGTTTACAGCCGCAACAATGTTTAAACGTTATGCAATACGAGTAAAACTGCGCTGGACTATAAACTCTTATTAGTGGCCTGAAATGCGTTTAAATTCACCAAACATTTCGCTAAATGTACACCAGGTAATTATTTTGAGGTTTTTATAACGTGTAGCCAGCCTGATCTGGTGAGTTACAGTTTCTACCAGGAATAAAACACGTTTTCAAATGGAGCATTTTCCTGCATGAGTTGTATAGGGTGGCTCTTGAAAAAGAACGTCAAGAGCTCTAATGACCAGACAAATCCGCTGTTTGACCTTAGAGAGCAAATGAAAGGGCTGCCCATTGACAAACCTTTTAACATCCTCGCCAATTGACGCGGACATGGCGGCTGAAGAGGGCTTTATCTCCCAACAACGTTTGCCACTCAGTGTTCTATTTCCCCCGCACTAATTCAACATTTTGAGTCGCAAATGCCATGTACAGGTTATAATTTCGATTAGTCCCATTGGGAAGAGATTAAAGGGCCCCTAATGGCAAGTTAACCAACCTCTCCAAGTTAATGGCAGCAATTGTTTTCGTGGCAAGTGCGATAAAACACAATTCATGTTAAAATTCTACGGAACGCTTCACGTTTTGTGGTCCAACCTCAAGCGCTTCATCATTAATGAAGGCTTTTGCGTGTCCAGGGATTCGTTTTTCGAACTATTAGTCATTTTTGCTGAGAGCTGTCTTTCATCATGTAAAATGTGTATTCCCTGTTATGTTAAACTATAATATGTACTACCGCGATAGCGATACAAGGATGAACCTTGATGTAGGTACAGTTAGTAGGCTTCAAAGGAGCTATATTCCAAGAAATCAGTATTACAATAAAGTTAATATTCTAATAGCAGAGATTCTCTTTCAAATGCACGTTTTCTGTGAGAAAAAACATCTGGCATAGAGTCTGTGGCTCCCATTGTGAAAGTGTATGGTTCAAATCTGCGTACTGGCCTGTCTAAATGGTTTTTCAGTCGCCGGGTAAGCGTTGGGTTGAATATTCTGGATAGGAATACCAAGACTGTAATATACAGGAACAAAATGAAAGTAATGAAATAATAAAAATAAGCTATGCAGTACATGGAGGCAAATATGCAAATAAAGCCATCCGTGTGTGAAGAAGTTAGAAAACATTTACTGTAATAAGGGTGATGTAGCGGAAAGCGTCTATTGCCATTTCGCTGATAAATGTCGGAATATTCTTTGTTTTCCTCCTCCAGTAATGACGAGTCCAGCTCCGAAGAGTTGTTCACACGACTTGTTTAAGATGAATGTATCTTGTTTATAAGCTAAATATCATCGAAAAACTTTTAACTCAAGTTTCGCTAAAATTTAGCGGCTTCTTCGCTTTAATTTAGCGTGAATACATTGGCCAAAGCTTAATTGAACCCTGTTACATATAATTTTGTCTTGTATCTCTTAACTGTCACGTGGACTGGTCACCTCTAATTGGCTGCTGTCATGGAATAGGTTGTTATGCGATACAGACTCATCTCACTGTATTCGAAGGGAAATGCCATATTCATATTTTCATAACCAGGCAGAGGGGTTTTAGTAAGTAAACAGAGCAATCGTGTTACTACACGAAGTATAGGTGACGTCAGGTACTGGGACGGACACTCCCGTTCCCTTCCCTTCACAGGAGCCGGTTTCGTTGCGACTGTTCCATTTATTCGCTGCATACAAACCACTGGAGAACTGTGCCAATTTGCCTAAAGTAAAGAAGAATTACACACCAAAACCATCATCACAATTAACATCGCTTGTAGCGGAAAAACTTCAGCTGATGTGGCGAAACCATCAGACGTAACGTATGTCACATAAAGCTCAAAGGACGTTTAAAATTATCATGTTAATCATTATGCTACATTAATACATTATTAGACATGGTCATTACCGAGTAGTGGAAGAAATTAGAACCTGTTTTCCGGATTTTGATACTCGCATAGCCAACATGAAGTCAAGGCACCCTCGAGAATAAAAATATTTAAGGGGACGGAACTTGGAATTCCCTTGGCTCCACAACCAATTGTAACTCGGGGGGGGGGCATGGCTACAGAATGTAGTATACTAAGCTCAATATTACGATAAAGTAGTTGATGTAATTAATATCTTTAACGAAAGAAAAATTCTGCGATACGTTCAGTGAATAAAATAATTTCATCAGCTTTGTTGTAAAATTTTTCATGTATTAAAAATCATTTCAGTAATATTGCAACTACAATAACATATGTGTTTGCAAGCATAGACACTAAAAATACCATAAGCTCTTGAGACAATAGAACAGGTTTCAGAAACACTTAGTAAGGTATAAACCTGGAACTTTATAGAAATGTATAAAAAGAGGGACGCGTTACTGAGGCAGGGAATCTCCAGCAAGTCATATATATATACATATATATATATATATATATATATTTTGCTCATACTCATACAACGTAGTTTCTCAAAATATAACAACTGTCTACGTGCCAGTAGCATGCGATTTATGTTCAATGTATTTCGGAAAATACGTTATTCTATATTATAAAACCCCCGCTGTAACAGAAAAGTCAATGTAACGTGATTTCCGTACATTAATAACTTAATTAAATAATAAAGTAACCTTATTGCACACTCCCAATAGATAAACATATCTAAATTGTTTTTTCCCGATACTGCGAAATCCTCAACAATCTACTTTCGAAGCAGGATGTGGTGCATTTAATTGTTGATA
The DNA here is from genome assembly GCA_030765065.1 of Deroplatys truncata. Classification (NCBI taxonomy): domain Eukaryota; kingdom Metazoa; phylum Arthropoda; class Insecta; order Mantodea; family Mantidae; genus Deroplatys; species Deroplatys truncata. Next base: position 149,287,798 of record CM060984.1, on the reverse strand, counting down.
TTTATTTACAGAGAACACTGCAAGGTCGCAGTCGCTTCCACCTTCCCTCGCCACTAACCCTCGGTGTGTTCCTAACTTGATGGTTTATTTACTAACTCCTCTGCCTGTCCATAACCGCATGAATAACATATATTACGTCTTCTTCTTCCATTCAAGGTTTAGGCCTTTCGACCTGTTCCTAACTAAACTGGTCACTCCATCTCCTCCGTTGTCGCCCAACACTTCTTCCTAAAGGTTTGTAAAATAAAGCTTACCGTGGGTACTTTAAAGGGGGCGTTCGTAAGACATGTTTTTTTCAACGTTTTGGTACCTCTGTAGTTTTTCATTAATGTTTTGTTCCATTAGCTGTTCTCTTATTACAGTATTCCTAATCCTATCTCTCCTACTAATTCCCAACAATAATCGTAAAAATCTCATTTGAGCTGCTTCCAATCTTGTTCTTTTCCCTAGTTCTTAGTGTCCACGATTCACAAGAGTACATCAGTGCTGGTTTATATAATATTGTGGAGTCTTTGCTTTATTTCTTTCCTCATGTCTTTACTAAAAATCTGATGTGTTACACTCACATGACTTTCTCTACTCTTGTACAAACTATTTTTACAAACGCTTATTCTCCATATGCTTCTTGTTAATCGAGATGTTAATCTTATTGCTAATTTTCTTGTAGATGTAAGGGGAATATATATTTACAAGGGCAATATAGAAATACAGTAGCCTTTAAAGACATACATATCTCTTAATAGCTGGTTGCTAGGTGCAGCACCATTCCCTTTGCTACAGATTAATACTCTTTGCACATCCAAGACAAAAATGAGTAACGAAATCCCATTTGAGAAAATAAGTATTGAAACATTTAAGGGAATAACAAGCAATATCTCGAAAATGGTTCACTCAACAAAAAATGTGTATGACATAAATTGTGTATTTTAACGCGATCTACATGTTTTGTGTAGTAAAAGTTTGTCTATCTCTTATGGTTTACCAGTTATGCAAAAGTCGTTCAGAATGAAGAATACTTTTGGAGACATTCCCAGAAAATTCAAGATATACATTTAATTTGTCATGAAAATATTTTAAGCATATGATATTTTAATCAAAATCGTTAGAGCCATTTTTGAGAAAATTAAATTTTTCGAAAAATGTTCCATGTAAAGGGTAATCTGGGGTGGGGGTATTTTCCTGAAAACCTTCGAGTCGTATCTCTGGAAGATATTGAACCTGAATACCAAGTTTGGTGTTTATCCGACTGTTCGTTTCTGAGTTATGCTGTTCACAGACAGACACACACACACACAGACACACACACGGACATGTTTCCAAAAAGACTTTTTTGGATTCAGGGGGTCTCAAAATATGTATTTCCGATGAAATCTCGGTATCGAATTTTTGGGTAGAATACAATATTTCCCCTACTTACTATACGTAGTAGGGAAAGTAAAAATATAACTGATAAAGGTTCATAACATATATTTTTATCCCAGATATTTAAATGTTGAAACTTGTTCTATAATTTCTCCATCCATAACTATTTTAGCTCTTCTTTGTTCTTTCCCTATCATAGCCATGGATTTAGTTTTCTCACCCGAGATTTTCATAATATATAGTTTTCCTACTTCGTTCACTTTAGTTACTGATCTTTGTAGTTCCACTTCGTTTTCTGCTAATATTTTCTGGTCATCTGCAAAAAGTATTGTGTTTATATTTACATTAATTATTTTATTTATTTAAATATATTATGTAACATAGTTATTGCACCTGGAATACCTGTCAATTCTTAACAAGTAGGAGGATCCTTCGGTTTAAACTCGCCTCTTAGAATAATCTAAGCACGTAGATCTATCATAACAGAGTTTTCTTTATCGCCTGACCTTGCATTGCAGTTTGTCAGTCAAAGATATACATTAGGCAAGCAGGGGAAAGGGGAAGGAAAGGTAACGCGGAAGAGGTTATAAGAAATAGGGTTTATAGTCCAGGGTCAGACATCGCGATGTAGATGGAATTGCTTATTGAACGCTTCTGATTGCATTACTACCAGGGAGCATTAGTTGGTGGACAGATTATTAACGCCCTGGATTTTCAATGACCCTTAACGAAACCTGGCGTAACGTAAGTTGCGAAACCAGGAATAAACGCTAGGTCAGGAATAGTGGTACTGCTGTTGAAAACGTAGCTTTTGTTCCTCAGCGTAATGACACGACAACGTAAGGCAAGGCAGGATGCTTGAATACACAAGCTCCGTTCTTCAGAGAGATGCGCGGTTTACACATTCAGCGCAAAGTTAACTAAAGCTACAGGGAAAAGTAAATGAAACAAAGTAGAGCTGCCTATAAACAGGGCTTTTGTTACGAGTCCCTGTGTAAATACAGCGCTGCGCTAAATCCTCCCCTGTGTAACTAGCGATTATAGCTGCGGATGTGTCTGAATCATTTAAACAAGACAATTTAATGGTGAGGCGAGAGAGCAAGCGAGGTCGGTAACACACTATTTGTGTCGCCATCCTCTTTACCGAGAATTTGAATAATGTTGTCGGCCTTGTGACCTTTAACCATCCATGTTAGCTTCGTAATTCCGCATCACTTGCTCATTGGCTCCATATGCGTTGAAATTAGCTTCCGTGAGCCAGGAAAGACAAAATCTGCACATATAAAACTGTGATCCAAGCTTTTCTGCTGATTCTCGATTTTGAATGAATAGCTTACGTTAACGTGTATAATGCGCTATCTGAAGCGAAAAGTGCATGCAGGAATGGCCAGACCGATTGTTAAATGGGTTGCTCCCACTTATAAAATGGATATTATTCGTTCTCACAGATAATGGGTACTAATAGGCTAGAAAATATAAATAATGATACAAATAAATAAAAGTATGATAATAATAATACTAATAATAAGAGGAAGAAGAATAAAACTAAATATCTCGCCTGTTATTGTTTATACGTTCTCTACTACGTATTGTGTTCCACCTAAACACTGAATGTAGAGATTTCGCCACGTTTTTGAGGCCCCCTGAACCACAAAGAAGCATTTTTAGAAAAACGCCTATGTGTGTGTCTGTGAGCAGCATAACTCAAAAACGAAAATCGGATAAATACCAAACTTGGTGTATAAGCTCAATGTCTTCCAAAGATGCTACACGAAGTTCTTCAAGAAAATCCCCCATCCCAACTACCTTTTATATACGCAACATTTTTCGAATTTCTTTATTTTCTAAAAAATAACTCTAACGATTTTGGTTAAGATAGCTTATATTAAATATATTTTCATAACAAATAAAATATATGTTTTGAATTTTCTGGGAATAGCCTTTGAACTCCTTTTCATTCGGAAGGAATTTTGTATAACCGGTAAAATAGTACAAGTATGTACTAGACGAAAACGTAATACACAAATGCAGATCTCTTTAAAAGACACAATTTATTTCAAAAAACTCTTTTTTGTGGCATAAGCTATTTCTGAGATATCCGTTATTAACGGTTCGAATTATTGATTACTTGGTCATTCTCATCAAGTCCTGTCGTCATTCAGTTGTTTCTGCATGGATATATAATTTTAGTTTAGATTAAATATTTTAAATGTTAAATTATTGAATGAAAATATAAATAGGATATATGATGATTAATTAAATAAATAAATATTTATAAGGTTTATAAATTTATTGTGCCTAGGTTATTAAAATAATTTGATGTAGCGTGTTTGTGTTTAAATATAGATTTCAGCATTAAATAGTAAGTGTGAAGATAGGTTTGAAATGTTTTAAATAACTTTAAAGGGGAATAAATAATAGGATCTTGAATTATTTATGTAAAGGGATGTAGTTACAGATAGTGGGAAAGGAAAATATAAATTATAAAATAAATATGTTATAAAATAATTATAAATATAAAAGATACATGATTCTAATTTTCTTTTGTAATTTAAAGGACATTAATAAATAAAAATGTAAATGAAGGAAATATTGTTAGTTTGTGTATAATTATTTTAGTGTGAAAGTATAAATTTAAAAGTACAAGTAAATTGTAAATTATTATTATGATAATGTATTAAGTAGGTTTTATTATATATTATTTTAACTGTATAATAGAAAGAAGAAGAACTTATTTAAGCTAGAAGATTTTGGTAAATAGTACTGGATACCAATATGTAACCGCTGGATATCAAAGGAGTAGTTTTTAGTTTTGTAGTAAGTTTAAGTAGTTAGATACCACTTGCTTTTATGCTGGTTACCAGTATTAGTATAGATTTTGTAATTATTATTTATTTACACCTTTACTATCTATCATTCATTTTCCTTAATTATGTTTTATATTTTATGTTTTCGTCGTTTGTAGTTAGGTAGTATTTATAGACTTAATCAATGAAATGAATTGTATATAAGAATTGAAAACTTCCATTCAATAAATAGAAAATTCAGATATATGCACCGGTATAGTAACCTAGATGCCGGGGTTGAATATTCAGATTTTATTTATTTTTATTTTTTTTTCTGCATGGAAAAGGTATGGAGTTTTAAAGGCCAGCGTATAACATCCAGTTCGTAAATGCTTGACTATCGCTGTAGCCATTTCTGCAAAAGTTTATTGGAATTAAAATGAATAGATAGACAAATAAGCTTCAGCAAGAATAGCTTGTATACCCACTAATAGATGATGGAGATAGAGAGTGATGTGACTGTATCACATCAGATTTTTTCTGGGGAGGAATGCTACATCATAGTATAATGCTTTGGATAAGTTTTATTAAGGTGAATATTTATAAAGTTGTGATTGTAAAGAATATAATAAAGATCTCAAAGGATCAAGCATAAACTTGTGTAGTATTAAACCTTGTGCTTTAATTTTTATAATTTTTTCGTTTAATTTAAAATTTCTCCTGTGCTATTTTACCTGAAGTGCATTATGCTTATAGATGTATCATAAATCAGTTGTGACTCGCGACACTCAAATGTTTAACCTGCATTACATCCGCTTAAATTGTTTATAAAACAATTACATTTAGCGCATTATAATTACTGTAATATTTAAACTTTACAAATACCCTGAAGAGCTAAACGAATTGTATAATTTTTAAATAAAGATCCAATAATTAATTTGAGTTATCTGATGCACTTATTTACCATGTATTAATCAAGCAAATATGTGTCGCACATTTATTAGAAATTGTTGGAACCATTTGCGATAAAATAAAAAGTAGCGAAAATATTTCCATGTGAAGGATAGTTTTGTGTGGGGGGTTTCTTAAAAATATTCGTGTCGCATCCTTGGAAGATGAGCTTAAACACGAAACTTGATATCTATCCAACTTTTCGTTTTTGAGTTATGCTTTTCACACACATACATGAACATTTTTGTAGAATACTCTTTTTGGATTCAGAAGATATCAAAACGCATATTTCCGGTGAAATCTCGATTTAGAGTTTTTGGCCACTATATTACGATATTTCTAATACCTACAATAGGTGAATCATAGAGAAGGTAAAAGTCAGATGTGTTACATTCATATGAATTTTATATCCTCTCTTCTACAGACTATTATTACAAAAGCATATTCTGCTATATACTGCATGTTGAATAGATAAACGTTTGCAAAAATGGTTTTGTTGTAAGCACAAGAGAGTAAATTGAATGTCAGATGTTTAAATAGCGGGTGGCTAATTGCTGGCTATGAAAGTCCTTCGTAACTTTTTCTACTAACTATTCTTACAAAAACTTATTATTCTATCTACTTCTGATAATCGAGATAGATGTAGCAGAAATTACTCTATTTCACATTTAGTTATAGGTATAATAGGCATAAAGCAACAAAAGAATCATCAAATCTTTAAAAAGAGTCGGCTTTGTGCTGGATTTGAAATTCCAAACCTTTTGCATGATATTACGATAAATTGAAGAATGCTAGCTTGGAAAATTCGAACCAAAAGCAAAGAATGTCTCGGGAATGGCTAATGCCATACATAAATCTTGTTCTATAACTAGGTTTGCATTTTTCTTGTGTCAGGATTTTTTTTCTTTTTTTTTTTAGCTCTTGCGATTTTCCGGTTATAGAAAATTCAACAAAAAGAGGCTTCAAAAGCTATTCACAGAAAAATCGAAGTACGCTTTTATGGGTCATCTAAATATTTTAAAAAGTGTTTAAATCAGGTTCGTTTTAGCCATTTTTGGGAGAATAAACAACGAACACCTTTTTATAAGAAGTACGTTTGCGATGGGGGAGATTTTCCTGAAAATCTTGGTGTCCAGCATCCCTGGAAGACGCTGGACTTAAATACGCGCGCACTCAAATACACACTGACCTTTTTGGTTGAAAACGTTTGTACATGTATTTCCGATGAAATTTGAATAGGAACCTTTGTGGTGGAATACTATACTTCTTTTACCTGCTATAGGTAAGCAGTAGAGAAGGTAAAACTTGGAAAAATATTTATAAATGTAGCTAATATTCTGAAAATTCTTAGTCGGTTGCAAATGTTGACATAGATTGTACACTCTAAGCAGATCTAAAGTTTTAGTTTTTGTACACTTTTCTCGAATACTTAGGTTTTTTGAAATTTAATATGAATTAAGGTATCTTTACAAATTGTTTCTAAAGAATAAAATATTTCATGACTCATGCTAATATCTCGTACATATTTTAACGAAAATCGAGAAAATAAAAACAGAAAGGCAATTGTTCATGTGTAAGAGATTTGGGTTGGGATAATTTTCTGAAAACCTTCATCATGCCTCTCTTTGTAATAAAATGACTCGGGGAAATATCTAGGCTTAAGGAAGCATGTTGATGGTTTCCCTGGCCAAGTCTAAATGAACTATAATACTGAAGTGGTGTGGTTCTTGTTTTCTTCACCTCTAGAAACATGAAGAAAGGGACATTCTTGAACACTGGATTGATAACCATAGCATGAGATCACTAGAATTTAATAACAATGCGGATTTATTAATAGCCTAAAAGCTACGACAAGAATGAAATCCAACATATTATGCGGGGGACTACTTTTAAAGTAATAAACCTTCAGCGTGAAACTTTTGCACTGACTCGTTTTCATTCAATTGATCCTTCTGAGCAAGATGTTTGAAAAAGTGCGTTTCTTTCATTTCCCCCTCTTGTATGCTCATTACTAACAAAACTCTGAGTTACACTCGCATGACTTTCTCTGCTCTCTATCACTTATTTATTAGTGGTTACAAATTATTCTTTCCAAACTTTATTTTCCTATCTACTTCATTTTAATCGAGATAAACCCTTCATGCAATAGCTGCATAACATATTTCGTTACAGGTAAAAAGGGATTAGGTGCAAAGGAAGTGTTTTAAAACTGGACGCTACACGCTGGTTTTAAAAGTCCTTACTGTTTCCATGACATCGCGAGAAACAACTGGAAATCGAGGACTAAAAGAACGGCTAAGTATTGAACAATTTGAACGATTAATAATGGATATCTCGGAAACTCTGATGCCACTAAAACGATTTGATCGTACATTTTATAATATATAAATATCTTTAATGCATATTATTTTAATCAAAATCGTTAGAGCCATATTTTAGAAAATAACAAAATTCGAAAAATGTTCCATTTAAAGGGCAGTTGGGGTGGGGGATTTTTTAAAAAACTTCATATCGCATCTTTGTGTGTGTGTGAACAGCGTAACTCGGAAATGAAAAGTCGGATAAATACCAAACTTGGTGTATTTAATTCAATATCTTCCGATGAAATCTCGACATCAAATTTTTGGATGGAATACAATACTTCCCCTACTTACTTTACGTAGTAGATGATATAAACAAGTAAGGTTACTTTCGCCTCTTGCATGTGGCAAGTCCAAACAGAAAATCAGTAATAATTTCTAGGCAAAACTGTTTGTCATTAATATAAATTGAATAACAGAATAAATTTATGGAGGTGGTAAAGGATATCGGCGACTGATAATGGGTAGAGTAACATTGGTGGCTGTTACATATTACATTTTTCTCTGTTCTGCAGTATTATTTAAATCTGCGTGCAAAAAGATTTGATTACCGATTTATATGCTAATTAGATGAATGCACAATCAGCAATCTGTATGAATTAGCTGTTTTTACTTTGGTGAGGTTTTAACAATGAAAAAGAGAAGGGTAGAATTTACAGTCGGTTTTAACAAACTTCTGCACGAGAAGAATGACAAGGGTGACAAAATGTTAAACTGAACATTCTGGAGGACGTTGTTGCATTGATTTCCCTTGTCGATGGTTTCAGCTACCTCTTACACCTTATATGAAAGTCCAAATACCTTCAGCACTTGAAAGAATTTTTTTTTGCTCAAAGCTAATATTTCATTTATCAATTTGGCTATTTCAGATTAATGTGGATATCAAATAAAGCACTGTGAACCTCAAACTTCATATATTTATTATAAATGTCAGAATATTTTTTTGGTTAAGTAAGCCAAATTCTGTGGTTTTAAGGACCCTTTTCCATTAGTAAACATTTCTTTTTTCTTGTTTAAAATCATACCGTGAGGTTCTCTAAATTATTTGAAACGCCTGACTATTAGACTACTGCTTCTAGACGGATGGCCTAATACATAATCACCTTCCGTAGCTTCTGCTTGTGTAATTTCTTCATGTATTATTGCAGTTGTTTACTTACTTTCCTGTGTGATCTATTTGTTTTCTATTGATTTAATCGGAATGTTACTTTTCGTATTGTGAAATTGCTGCGCTCTAAGTTTTTAAAATACATAGCCCAAGGGTGGCGAAAACGACTTCCTTGTGTGAGTCACCAAATATGCAACATGCACTGTATCACTCAGCAGCATGTGAGAAACAAACGACGGTTGCAGAGAGGAAGCGACGCCAGAAAGTCAAAATGACTCGCGAGTCACGTTTTCGCCACCTCTGCGTAGCTATTGTGATACTAGACAGATTGCCTAGTAGTGCACCTGCCTACCTGCAGATATTATCTACCTTATTTTCTTTGTTTTAATCTGCAGTTCTATCTTTGGGTCGCAATATTTGAATATTTAATCCAGTGTTTACTTGAAAACTTGGTAAACTATGCAAAACAAATTAAAAAAAACAAAATGTCACGTACATGGGACTTTGACCCGAATGGGAGTCACAGATTCTACTGCCTAAGCCTTTTCGTCTTAACTGTAGACGTTTATGATAAAACATTAATTACGGGCCTTTATTTCGTGCATTTTTAATGTTGGTTTGGAAACCCTGGGATTCCCTTACCACACTGGTTACCAAGTTATACTCCCATTCGAATTTCTGAGTTAAAATCATGATTAATTTGAGTGAAGCGGCACTTTACTAACAAATGCCGATCTACAGAGGCTCGTTGTTTTAATCCGGGCAACTTGAGGGAGATGGTGGGGGAAACTCGTGAGAGAGGCAAATTATATAAAGCCGATTAGAGTGCGGTTGTGTATGCGCAGGCGCTCAAACAGAACCTAGCGCGAGTAAAACATGGACTCTTTTCGTTTGCACAGCTGGTTTGGCAAGCATACACAATACCCAGAGGGAAGGCGAATACTACGTGGTCTAACATTTACTTCACGCAAGTATCTCATAATGTGACTTTTTAACTTCAGCATCTCGGCTGGAAAAAGCTGTCAAAGATCTTTTCTGGGAGGCAGATCAAGGTTTGTTGTAAAAGTCTTTCTTTAAGGCTGATGATTGTGAATCAAACCTCATTTGGTATGAATAAATTATGCTCAGTTTCTCCTTACTTTACTCCGGTTGTCAACAATAACATATGCTTCATATCTTCTCTTATTGGTTTCTGGGCGTACAACGGCTAAATTTACAGAAAACTTTGTTTTGAAACTAAAATAGTAGTTTAATCTCATATTTTCGATGTGTGCGTTTTGCACAATTTCCCCTCATGGCAGTCCAGGAAATCCTGACCAGTGCAGATAATTGGCTCTTGGATACCCCTCTTAATCGCCAGCTCAGTGATCAGCATTACAACCTGACTAAGAAATTAACCATGCTAGTGCGAGAGGACGTTGCGAGCCAAGTGTCCACTACGTGGGGAAGGGCAGGGAGGTCGCTAAAGTTCCTCCCATCCCCAACTTGAAGTGAGCAGGAGTTCGGAATGAAGAGAGTAAACAGAGCCTAGCGGGGCCCGACCGGCGAAGTTTTGATGTAGCAGAGGACTGGCGAATTAAGTATGGCATAAATAAACTTTCGGCTTATTCAGAATTTAAAATCACAACCTTTTTTAAGTAGGAATTCACTAAATTAGCATACGTACGCATAGCTTTATATTCGCGCTATAGCATGAATACCGAAGCAAAGGCTAACTTGTTAAGTCAGTTGAATTTGTTTCACTGACATCTGCTGTTACGAAATTGTACAGAGTAATTATGGTAGCGTTCTTTAAGTTGAACGAACTATACGGTTTAAAAAGGCACTTGTTATTTTTAATCTTGCAAATATGTTTCTAATGTATCAGGGAAATGATAACATTGAAGATAATATTACTGTAAATCTGCGATGTGCGTGAATATTTATTACAGTTAATACTGCATCTTTTAAATACAGTGCTTGAGCAATCCGTTTATAATTGTTATTATGTGGAAGGTATATAACTTTGTATTATACGAGTACAGTTAGTTACAATTGAAAGTTTCTGTACCGCCATTTACGAACAAAGCATTTCTGTCATCACCTCATTCGTCCTTATCATTTAGATCTATAAGCAGTCAGGGATAGCGATCTACCCTCGGCTTTGTTGATATGGGTTCAAGAAAGTTAAAACATACTTTAAGCTACAATGCGAATGACAGTCAGAGCGAGTGGCATAAGACTCTTGGCAAACCATTACAGCGAATGTCAAGAAAATTATATTTTTCAAGAACACGTAAGAAATAAGTGCATGGATATATACACTAATTGGCATATGAAGACCACATTGGTTAAAATACCTAGCAGGTTACCTCTCATGTTTCAACTTGACTACGATGGCATACGATTGTTGATTAATACCTAGTTTATCACTTGGAGCACAGTTACGTATACCATTGCATTACATTAAGAGAAGTGCTGATCAAAGATGGTTAAAGTGCGCGAATTGCAACATAATGACAAAACCCTTGCTTCAAACATCGCAACTATAGCGTTCAGAGAGAGAGAGAGAGAGAGAGAGAGAGAAAGAGAGAGAGAGGTGTTTTGTAGTAGAAAACTTGCACTTGAAGATGGGTTTTGTTAAAAACAGTGTTCGTGTTGATTGCATAGTTTTTCTTTGAAACTTAATTTACAGTAATAATTGTGTTAGTAGTGTAAACCTAGATCCAACATAAGGAGAGCTTACACTGATAAACAGATCTTATCTTCTCAGATAGCCTGCACTTAGGACTCTAGGTAGTCATAAGATAACGTCAGGACTGGTTTTAAAGTGCCTAAACAGGCTCACAAGCTTGGCAGAACAGAATGGTCAACTCATCTGATAGCCGGATCATAGTGGCATAAAGGGAAACAAAAAAATCTGATGAACTCGCAAGCCTAGAAGCAGCTTCATAATTTATTGAGACAGAGCCGGCTCTGGGAACATTTCGATGTTTAGCAAGAGAAGCTATTAAGAACTAGTCTAAAGTAGAACATAAAGCCAGGCTCAGAACTCCAGGAAACAAAACATGATGAGCCATTTATTAGAAAAGAGCTGATAGCTTACTTAAATGTAGCAGACTGCAGCTGAGAGCAATTATTGCATTTCTCATAGGACATGTCGCAGTGAAAAATCATCTTAACACGATGGGAGTTTTTCAGGATAACTTCGACTGCAGATTATGCAAGAAAGAAACTGAAACAGCCCAGCACTTATATACTCCTGTAAGGCCTTGGCTTACAGAAGATACATTGCTTCTGGGGAAATGTTTTTAGAACCAGAAGAATTTTAAAACATATGTGTTATGAGCCTATATTCCTGGTAAATTTGCAGGCACAATGAGTTGACTTAAAACGACACAGACAGCACAATAAGCCATCGGCTAAAGTGCGTCGAGAGCAGTGATGTAAATCTGTGTCGAATAAGACACCTAGATCCAGATTTACCCAAATTCAGGAAATATTTAAGCACATATTCCTTTAGGATACCTGTAAATTTTTGAGCGTTCAAATTTGCAAAGCCCGCCTAAAGTTGTGAACATATATTTTGGTGCTCCTTTCGATTTATTTTTAATATTCAGTCTTGTATGACAAAAGTAAAAGAAGAATCAGCAGAATCTAGATAGGACTAAACCTGTAAACCCACGTAACGAAATCTGTCTCCTAGATGGAGACAGTTTCACCGCGGAACACTCCCTAGGTGAAAGTTCAACATAATTTACTAGTATTATACGGCTTCATGTTCCGACACCATATTTCCATAAATCTAGGCCAGGATTGCAACTGGTAGGTACACAAGCATTCACTGTTTTGTTCTTCGGCTTGTCTACAGTCGATGGCGCTTGTATTTCATCTATGTCGCCGTTAAGTCCGACCACTCCCAACACATGAAGTTGGAATTAGAAAGGGAGAATAACATCCAAAAGTCTCAAAATGTCATTATAGTTCTAGGTACATGCGTTTTCTGTATTTTACTCACAGCTTGTCATGTCACCCATTGGTTCCATTTCCCACGTGCTAGGAAAGGCGCGAGCAGCTCTAGGCGATCAGTGAGAAGGGAACGTGAAGGGACATAACTTGGTATGTTTACATGCCGAGTAAGCTCAGAAAAACAAACAGGGTATCGTGAACAGGTTAATTTGTTGCACATGCTCTGATATATTTATGAACCATGCATACAGTCTTACTTAAGAATAATCCTTATCATCCTTTATGAATTACATTATTCAGAAACTCCAGGAACTGTTCCTCAACATCTTAAAGCTCATAATGAACAAACTAAGGTAGAGAAAACTCTCATGTGTTAATATTCAGAAATAACACTTGTTCTGGTGCTTTTTAATTTCATTTAATAAATGTTGTCATTCTTTTGAAAATTATTCGATGTTTCAGCTTTTTCATGTGTGGGATTTACAACATTATGTAATATTGATTTACTAGGGCTATGTTTGTATAACATCTTATAACCACTTACATGATTTAAGCTAATGAGGAAACACATTTGTGAAATCGGAAAATCTGATGCTGTTAATGAGGAAGTAAAGTGAAAACGTTGGTAATTCCTGACTTTGAAATTGCCTTCATCAGATCAAATCATATTTCCACGTAATTTCAGGTATATACTACAAAAAATTGCTACACTAAATGAATGTAAAATACTATTGTAAACACTACATAGGAAGAAGTTGAAAAATCTGCGACATTTTGAAAAACAGTTATCTGATGTGTACATTCCCATGACTTTCTCACTTTACTCGTTTGCAAGGTATTCTTAAAAAAAAACCTACTCTTCTATCTGCTTATTAGGGATAAGCCTGCCTTCATTGCAGATTGCTGATTTACAACATTTCCGTATAAGTATAAAGGGAATGCCGTAAGCTGATGCCATAGTCAAATATTTCAGTCCGTGGCTATGTGATGACTTTTAAATTCTGTTCTGTTTGCATGAACACGAAAACGAAAGAAAGAAAAATCTTATTTAATACGTTTACATGGCTTTCTCCACCCTCTATCTTTATTAGCGAGTATACAAATTATTCTTACCAAAGCTTATTTTTCTATTTACTGCATTTAATCCTTTGCAGAAATGGCTACATTACACATTCATTATAAATACAAAGTGAACAGCGATTTTAAGAACTGGAGGTAATATACTGGCCTTACATTTTCATATTATTTCCATTAAATCGCAAGATTAATTTAAAAGAATGACAATTATTGAAAAATTCTAACCTTTAATAACGGATATCTCATAAATGACTTATGCCACACAAATCCTATTTATAAATAAATTGTGGGTTTTAAAGAGACTACATTTTTTGTGTAGTACGTTTTCGTTTATCCCTTAATGTTTACCAGTTGTACGACATTATACAAAATTCTTTCCGAATGAAGAGGACTTTAGATACTATTCTTAGAAAATTCAAGATTTTATTTACCATGTAAATATTCTTAGTATATGGTATTTTAATCAAAATTGTTAGTCATTTTTTAGAAAATCAAAATTTGCAAAGGATAGTTGAAGGTGAGGGGAGTTTCTTGAAATCCTCGTATAACATTCCTGAACGACACTGAACTTAAATACCAAGTTTGGTACTTATCCGACTTTTTTTTTTTTAATTATGGTGTTTATACAGACACACAGACAAACATACAGACACAAACACACACACCTTTCTCTAAAACTTGTTTGGGTTCAGGGGACCCTAAAACATACATTTCCAGTGAAATATCGGCTTTGAATTTTTGGGTGGAATATACCTTACTTCACCTACTTACTATACGTAGTAGCGAAAGTAAAAAATAGCTTTTTGCAGTTGAGAAATGAATAAAGTCTTTGAAAATATTAACCAATAGCAAGGAATGTCTCGGAAATAGTGAACACCACTAAAAGTTAGACATAAATTGTGAGTACATACTGAGGCTTTCACGGCCGGCGTCATAACTAACAAATGAATTACAACTATCCGGGCTTGTAGGCCGTGGTCTAGAAGCCCGAATAGTTGTAATTCATTTGTTAGTTATAAATTGTGAGCTTTGACGAGATCTACATTTTTATGGTTTTGTCTATTTCTTACGATTTAACTAATTATACAAAAGTTGTTCAGAGTGAAGTGAGCATCACACGCTAACCAAGAAAATTCAAGATACAAATTTTGTCATGAAAATAGCTTAAACATATGGTATTCAAATCAAGATCCTTTGAGTCACTTTTGAGAAAAATCAAAACAATGAAAGCATTTACACATAAAGGGTAATTAGCGAATTTTAATAAAAATCTATCCATTTTTGAGAAAAACCAAAAATAACATTTTCTCATGTAAAGGGTGGTATAGTGAGGGAAATTTTCAAATCATCTTGTCCTATCCTTGGGAGACCTGATCTTAAATGCCAACCAAATTTTCATTTTTTAATTATGCTTTACACAGACACACACACTTTTTCTAAAACTGTTTCTTTGGATTCAGATAGCATCAAAATGCATTTCAGGTGAACTCTTGGTATAGATGTTTTGGATAGAATGCAGTACTTCCTATACTTGCTATAGATAAGTAATAGAAAAACTAAAATCCGCCGATATGACCCGAGATGTTAAAGACGGCACATAGTCGAGAAAAATAGCTTACATATCTAAAGACTCACCAACATGTTCTCACATATCGCTTCATGTAGCTATGCATTCACCAATTTCTAGAGTTGCAGGTTCTTGAATTATCAGTGTTAGGGGTAAACAATCTACGGTGCGCTTGTACAGTCAGGGTTCCTGTATGCGTGCTGTATCAATGTTTTCGTCGTCAACACACTCATTCTCAAATAGAGCACATAGCTCATATACAACTTTAATAATGTTACATTTTTTAATGATATGCTTCTTTTTCCTGCTTTTAATATTCTTTCTTTGAGAATGTCGGGAGAACATAAAAACACATAGAGCTCGCTGGTAGCATCCGATTATCAACAATAAAAGCAATGGCGGCTACATACATAATTAATATTAAGAACTGGTGTATAGTTCTTTGTTATAAAAAGTCAAGAGTTAAAATTTGTATGTAAGGCTTTAGAAAGAATATGTAGTGAATTACGAAATCTGCCGAGAAAGTAATAGGCTGTTTAGCATTAACGGTATACGCAAATAACTGTTTTTCACAATGTTTACATTTTGCGTACATAAATATTAAATATTCGTGTTTTCAATATATTTTGATGCTACGTTTACTGGTTTTTAACATCTGTTTACAAATAATATATTAGAATATACTTAATAAAACGTTATGTGTATATTTTAAGGGGAAAAGGGCAGTCTTAATAATAATGATAATAATAATAATAATAATAATAATAATAATAATATAAAAAAATCTGATGTGTTCACTCACATGACTTTCTCCTCTTGTACAAATTATTTTTACAAACGCTTATACTCCATATGCTTCATGTTAATCGAGATATCGAGATGCTAATCTTATTGCTAATTTTCTTGTAGATGCAAGGGGAGTATGTAGGTTTTAAGTGACAGTCAAATCTTTTAAGCGCTGGTTGCTATGTGGCACATTCCATTCTCTTTGCATGTCCAGGACATAAAAAAATTAAATACGAATTTGAGAAAAAGTATAAGTATTGGAAAATTTAAGGGAATAACAAGCAATATCTCGAAAACGATTCACTCAACAAAAAAAATGTATATGACATAAATTGTGTATTTTAACGCTATCTACATTTTTGTGTAGTAAAATGTCTATCTCTTATGGTTTACCAGTTATGCAATATCTTAAACATATGATATTTTAATAAAAATTGTTAGAGCCATTTTTGAGAAAAATAAAATTTTCGAAAAATGTTCCATGTAAAGGGTAGTCTGGGGTGGGAGGATTTTCTTGAAAACCTTCGTGTCACATCTTTGGAAGATACTGAACCTAAATACCAAGTTTGGTGTTTATTCGACTGTTCGTTTATGAGTTATGCTGTTCACAGACACACACACACACAGACATGTTTCCAAAAATGCTTTTTTTTGGATTCGGGGGGTCTCAAAACATGTATTTCCGGTGAAATCTCGGTATCGAATTTTTGGGTGGAATACAATATTTCCCCTACTTACTATACGTAGTAGAGAAAGTAATATAAGATATGTTGCATTCATTTTCTCTATTCACTCCTTTACAAACTACTCTTACAAAAGCTTATTTTTTTATCTACTTATTGTTAATCCAGATAATCTTACAGCTCACATTTACACATTTTGCTGTAGGATACAGCAGGTAAAGCGATAGTCTGAGTTTTAAGCAACGTGTCGCTATGCGATGGTTTTGAAATTCCATGCTCTTTGCACGGCTACAAGAAAAAAGCGAGTGACTTCCCAGTTGAAAAAAGGTATTGAAAAATTAAGACCAATAATAAGGAATACCTCGGAAATAATTAACTCCACAGAAGACTTATGCGACATAAATTGTGTGCTCCACTTGTATAGTAAAATTTTAACTATTTCTTACGGTTTACCAATTATACAAAAGATATTCAGAATGAAAGAGGATTGTACAGGCTATTCCCAGAAAATTCAAAATATAAATTGCATTTATCATGAAAATATCTTAAACATACGATATTTTAATTCTTGTTACAGCACTGTTTATGAAAATAGAACATTTCGCAACTTTTTGCAATTAAAGAGTGGTTTAGAGTGCGTGAAATTTCTTGAGAATCTCCGTGTCATAACCTAGGGATTGAGCCCTATTCTATCATCATAGTCTGCATAAGTGGCATCATAGTCATACATCGCCAACACAGCCGGCCCACGTAGCCGTGGTCGCTGGAGTGTATAGCTCCGGCGCTTCGCCAAGCTGAGGGTCGCGGGTTCGAGACCTGCCATGGGCGTATGTGTGTGTGTATGTGTGTTGTGTAATTGCCGTATTAAGCGGTAACAACACAGTAAAAACACAGTATCATAAACTGGGTAAAACAAGGGAACTTTAAAAACAATTAATAAATAAATAAAAACACTAACACGTTATTCGCCTGAGTATTAGAGCATACAACACGCAGAGACCGCCAGCCGAGTCGCTTGGAAGCTCTCTTAACCCAGAGAGGGCGGGCTGGTGTCCATTTGCACTGGTTTGCTCGTGCTTGGGATCTTTTACTAATTCGCTAAAATCGTGTGTGTTTGCACGAAGTTATCTGCATGCTGGGCCCATTAGACAATTTTGTTATTTTTTTCTTTCTTCTTTCCTATTTTCTTTCATTATGTTGATATGTAGTTACCAAAGATGTATATTTAGTATTATACGCACATTGTTAGATTATAGAGACAGCAATGAGGTCCATGTGATTGTTGTATTTTACATGAGTAGACTGAAACTTTCACAATAAAAGTCCTTCTACTACTACTACTACTACTACTACTACTACTACTACTACTACTTATTTTGTTATTTAAAGCATACACTTCTACTGAAAGTAACAATAGCGGAGCATGTATAAGGAAAAACAAAGATTTAACACAAATGTGTAAAAAAAGTTTAAATTCATTGCAGCTGAATAATGATTATATACTTTATTCCTCGCATTAAATTTTACAGACAGGCTAACAATCAATAAAGTATATGAAAGCCTATTTGCATTCTTCTTCTTGCACAAATAAAGTGCTTTACGTTCATTGCAAAAAACAAATTCTTTGTATTAAGAACTCGCTCTAAACCGCCCCATTCTAAAGGCACATCACATGACTTGAATGTGTTAAATTTGAAATTACCTGAAATAAAATGTTTAAAATATTCTACAAGACCGAAACGCGTGTGGACATAGCCGCTTACCAGACACCCGAGCTGCTGGCTTCTCTAGCGATGATAAATCCTCGACTGATTTGCAGTGGTGGTGTCGAGCACCCACTATGATGATAGCATAGGAGGGAACGCAATATGGCTCAGGAGATACTTAACTTAAACACCATGTTTGGTATTTAAAGAACTTTTTATTTTTGAGTTATGCTGTTCGCGCGCGCACACACACACAAGCACACAGACATACATACAGATCGTCTTGTAAAAATGCTGTTTTTATTCAGGGAGCCTTAAAACATGTATTTCTGGAACAGTTTCGGTATCGAATTTTTGGGTGGAATGCAATATTTCATATACTTATTGGTAAACAGTAGAAAAGATAAAATTATCAAGCCAAAGAACAGCATATAGGAATTGAAACTTTCTTCTTACTTGAAGGCTCGAAGCACAATGCACTTAATTTTCTCTCTATAACTCTGAACGTTATACATCTCTTAAATCATCATAACCTTGGTATAAATCAGGTAGACTAATATTAAATGTAATTTCAAGCTGAAGCCAGCAAGAAATACGTATTTTGAAGTCAAATGTTTAGACTGACAATCATTGTAGCTTAAAATGTTGAACGAAGGCGCCAGAGAATCCAGTTGCTGCATTTACTCGACGACACAAAATTGTCACTACGTGTGAGGTAGCACTGTGCGCCGTGAGGAACAGGAGATAAATATTTTAGCAACTACAGTATCAGTATTTTCACAAAGCGAGCAGAAAGGGACTCGTCGCTCAGGCAAAGGAAACATCCCTGATTCTACACATGTTTAGTCCTCATTTCACGTCCGCTACAACTTTCCAGGGTGATGTCCTCGAGTCGCAGGTAGTATGGTACACAACATGCTCTAAGGTATTATACAGGTTTTCTTTCGTATTATTTTATTGGGTAAAATGTATCCAACTATAAAGAGGATAACTGCTGTTATATCGCTGATAATCACGTCTCATTTCAGTTTCTGCATGACTTACTGAAGTTCAAGTATTGCATTTCACTTACGAATTTGAATATTGGGGTTTCACCAAAAATACATTATTCAGGCGATTTGTATAGTAGAACAGTGAATAATAGCAGAGAGAGATGTCCCATAACTTAAAGACAAAAAGTCGGGTAAATACCAAATTTTACAAACTAGTCATAAGCACTTTAAGAATACTTTTAGGAAACTTTCCCAGATAAAACCTTTAAAATAATTGTTTTCTCTCAAAGATGGCTCCAAAAATTTTGATTCATATATCTAGGTATAAGCTAATACAGATATAGGTGATACAACGGAGCGGGACACCTCGCATACTGCGACCTGCATAGATATATTGCGGCTACCACCCCAGGAGGAAGGGATGAATTGAAGGAGCCACAGAAGGCTATAGGCCACAGAGAGCGCGGAAGTCCCTAATATTTCTAAGCTCGAAAACCCGAGCTGCCTAGAGAGGGCGACAAACGATTCCGTGACCAAACAGCCCTCTGGTGTACAAAGGAAGCCTCTTTCCTTTGAGCATGCACCACCATACGCCACGAAACCTAGAAGCACACCTAACAGATGAGAAGAAAACCGAATGAAATGGAAATGATGGAAAGGAAATCGTGGTAGAAAAGAAATCACCCCAGCATTCGCCTGCCGACTCGGGGAAATCACGAAAAACCGCTGGATCAGAATGAGCGGTCGGCGGGGATCGAACTCGCAACCTCCTGAACGCGTTTCGCAAACATTACCGCGGCGCTATCTCGCTCGGGATATGTTAATATAACTATCTCTCTAAATAAATTAAAATGTTGATTCTGATTGAGTCTTGTGTTAATAATAATAATAATAATAATAATAATAATTAATAATATACCCGGCACGATAGTCATTGTTGGGCTATGGGCCAGCGATGCCTCTGTGGTATGAGAATACCATGCTAACCTCTAGTTTCCGATGTCGCAGGTTCAAAACGCCGGAGGACGATGCATTTTTTCGGGCGTAAAAATCCTTAGCATGGCTTCCTTTGGAAGGGAAGTAAAGTCGGTGGTCCCGTGTCGTAGATCTATGACATGTAACAGAACCTATAGCTTGATAAAGACCTCTGAGCGAAATTTCCAATTTTTCACGCCCACTATAGGATGGGACGCTAAGAACCACTGTAGTTAAGTGTCCATAAATACAAACCCAAATTCTATGGCTTACCAACCCGATTAACAGCCGCACGCCCAAATGCTAACGGCAGAATTGTACGCCATCCAACCGAACTGTGACATGTGATCAATACCATACCTTCTCCAGCAGGAATGCGGTTTATAGAGCAACAGATCGTTGTATCTTAACTTCTCTTAATGTGTGTGAGTCTTCCGCACTACCGACATTACTGTCGTCCCTGACTGAAGCTTTTCCAGGTTCTTCTCGGTCCTCATAACTGACAAATTCTAAGCCTAGAAGTTTCCTTCTTAGGTGTCCTTCCCCAATTATCGTTCATTTCGTGTATCACCAGTGTCCACCTGCTGTAGTGCCATATGCGGTAAGAACTAGCAATAAAAACAGTCTTCTGCATGGACCGAAACATCGCAACAATATGGGAGGCCTCGAACTGAAGTCCTGGAGTACTACGCTCCAACCTTCTAAGATGCTTTTTACTTTCTCTACTACGTATTGGAAACACGTCCGTGTGCGTGTCTGTGAACAACATAACTCAGAAACGAACAGTCGGATAAACACCAAACTTGGTATTTACGTTCAGTATCTTCCAGAGATGCGACACGAAGGTTTTCAGGAAAATCCCCCACCCCAGACTACCCTTTACATGGAACATTTTTCGAAAATTTTAATTTTCTCAAAAATGGCTCCAAGATTTTGATTAAAATATCATACGTTTAATATATTTTTATGACAAATAAAATGTATATCTCGAATTTTCTGGGAAAGTCTTCAAAAGTATTCTTCATTGTGAACGACTTTTGCATAACTGGTAAACCATAAGAGATAGACAAAATTTTAGTACACAATAATGTAGATCACGTTAAAATACACAATTTATGTCATATACATTTTTTTTGAGTGAACCATTTTCGAGGTATTGCTTGTTATTCCCTTAAATTTTGAAATACTTTTCCTCAAATGGGAATTCGTTATTCTTTTCTTTATGTCCTGGACATACAAAGAGAATGGAATGCGCCAAATAGCAAGCAGCTCTTAAAATATTTGACTATCGCTTAAAGCCTACCAATTCCTCTTGCACCTACAAGAAAATTAGCAATGATATTAACATCTCGATTAACATGAAGCATAAGCGTTTGTAAAAATAGTTTGCACAAGAGTAGAGAAAGTCATGTGAGTGTAATAACACATCAGATTTTTTGTAATTGGGATATTAAAAAAGATAGGCAAATACATACTACAAGGTAACTGAAGAGCATATTAAAATATGTTTCATGTTTATAACCATGTTTTTTTATTAATTATTTATGAAATAATCATCAATGCCCGTTTACATTTTTCAGTTGTTATCTAAGAGCACTGAAAATGACAGATGCCCTTTTTTCGCATAAACCGACCGCGAACAAAATAGACTCCGGTGAAAGCAGTTTAGTGTTGTCTCCGCATCCTTCATTTAATAAAATTGATTGCAAGTGATCCCAAGGTATGCAATTAAAATACAAACAATTTTTGGCTTATTTTTCGTTTCATACTGCTGTTACTACACCACTGCTTCTGTAGAGGGGTACGTTTTGTGAGCTGCCGCTTATAGTCGCCGCAGAAAGTTCTGGAGAGTGGTGAGATTACGCAGGTAGCAGGCTATCGCAAACTAAGAAGTTGGAACTGCGATGTTTAATTTGACAAATATATGTAAAATACGCCTGTAAACGAGATCTTAGAATGCCTAAATATGAGCTCAATGTAACAAAATATGACCAAGCATAATAATATCATCTGTTATTTGATAAGAGCGTAATTATCCGTAATTAATACACTGTATAAAATTAATTTCAGTATTTATTGTTTTTTGTATCTGATTTTACTAATACATTTTGCCTTTTATTCAATTTGTATTAAATGTTTCTCACAAACCTATCTTCCCTATGTAAAACAATAATATATTAATACCTACACTGGCTTTAGATTTTAAACAAATTGTTAACAATGATTTATCACTAGTTGTAGATGAGTGAACATGTTCGTGTATTCTCGATTGATGGCAGGATTACAGATATCGCCGCAAACGCCGTTGTCCCCTTTGTCTAGCTGAATATCGAGATATATCGTTTTTGTGTATTGCTGTATCACGTGCTGCTATACTTTGTCACTTTATCGGTGTCGCTTTCAGTTCACATACTTCCACAAACATTTTTTTTCAACCTACCAAAATAATCCTCTGAATGCTTAATGTAACTTATTAACTCCTCGCTAATTTTCATTCCATTTGCGGCATGATGATTGCTAATGATCCAATGTAAATTTAAACACAAATACAACTAAACATTGAAGCCAAAGCCTAAACACTTTTCATTTCAAAGCTATCTGAGGGCAAAGAAAAAGAGCTAGAGAAAACAGGCATTCAAGAAATTGAAGGGAAATATTTCTATCGTTGGTCGCCCCGTGGTTGGTCTTGTAGTGAATACCGGCAATGATTATTCATTTACTAATTTTCATACTTTAAGTACAGTGCTCTCATTTTACGAGGAAAAATCAAATCATTGATAATAGTGCGGAACCCTGTCTGACACTCTTCCGGCGTGTCTACTTGCATCAGTGTGGACCGTGTACCGGTGAAACAGTACATTTAGCAAATAAAATTATTCCTCTAGTTCACATTATAATTAAAAATTCGTGTTTAAAGGTTTACTACTTATCATTTATTTCAGGTACTGTTGAAAACTACTTCCTTCTGCAGTATAATTTGCATCACATCCTTTAACAAATTTACCACTTTCTGTAATTCCGCTTTGTTAATAGACTGTACTTTAGCTGTAGTTTGGCTTTCAGTTCCTCTGTAGTACGGGAATTGTTTAGGTAAACTTTCCCCTTTAGGTTTCCCTGGAGATAATCGTAGTAAGATAGATCGGCCATAAGCCTGTACTAATTATGCGGTCAAAGCACTAGACGATCAGGTATAGACAACAAATGGGCAGCGGAATGAGAAGTTTTCTCTTAAAATAAGAGCACTATATATTCAAATCAAAATATCGTTGTTTCTCAGAATATCGTTTTTATTTTGTACGAGGGGCGTCCAATAAGTAAGTTTCAGGTTTTATAAAAAATATCACACACAATTGTTCATGTTGAATTCATTTTATTTATATTGCACTATCCTTCTGTTACTTTTCTACATAGTCAACATGTTTTTTCAAGCATTTTTGGGGACGTTACACAAGTTTTTCCAAACCAGTGTCGTAGCAGGTTGGGTCTTGTGCGCGCAACCAGCTGTTCACTGATTTGACTTCATCATCGGTGTTAAAAGTGCTTACCTTGAGTTGGAGGAACACGCGAAAATCACTTGGGGCAAGCTCCGGTGAATATGGAGGATACGAGAAAACTTCCAAGTTGAATCTTGACCCAGGCAGAGCTCAGAAAATTCAACTGGGTAGTTTTCTTGCATCTTCCGTATTCACCAGATCTTTTCCCAAGGGATTTTCACATGTTCCCCTGACTCAAAGGTCATCTTGGAGATAAGCACTTTAGACGAAGATCACTCAGAAGTGAACAACTGGTTACGAGCGCAGGACCCGACCTGGTACAACACTGGCTTGGAGAAACTTGTGTCACGTCCCCAAAAGTGCTTGGAAAAGCATGTTGATTATGTAGAAAAGTAACAAAAAGGATTGTACAATATAAATAAAATTAATTCAACATGTATGCTGTGTAATGTTTTTATAAAATAGGGAATCTTGCTTATTGGACGCCCCTCGTATGTCCATGTATTCAATGTTTAAACATTGCAAACCTAAGATTTTCCGCTCAAACTACTAACGTAATTTGAACTTAAAACTGAAATATTATCGGGATATGATAAAAAATTGGAAAATGACCTAATGCCAATACAGTCAGCATTATACTTCTGTTAGAACCCTATTCTATTAATTATGTTCACGGCAGCCTGCTACATACGGATCCTCACTTACTCGAACGTTTCTGCATTACCCCATATATGACAAATGTCTAAATAACAACGGGACTTGGACAAGGTTTCTTGAGTTGTAGGATCAAATAATAGACAAAAGGATATTTTGAAGTTCATTTTCTGCTGCAAAGCATGATGAATGCTTTATTTATAAAGGATGCGTAGACAATACCCCACCTATTTGTAGAAAAACTCTGATGCCAACACTCGCAGCATTTTCTCCATCCATGACAAATTCACATAGGTATGCCTTGTGCATTATGGTATTCATATAAAATGTTACTCTTTTATCCACGTTACGTTATTAACTATATATTGTTATCTAGGAATGACTTCAAGTTAAGTAATAACTATGGCGTTCATATAAAAAGTGACTCTCTTATCAATGTTATACTACTCACGATATATCACTTTCTCTACTACGTATAGTAAGTAGGGGAAGTATTGTATTCCACCCAAAAATTCGATACCGAGATTTCACCGGAAATATATGCTTTGAGACCCCCTGAATCCAAAAAAAGCATTTTTGGAAACATGTCCGTGTGTGTCTGTGTGTGAGCCTGTCTGTGTGTGTGTGTGTGTGTGTGTGTCTGTCTGTCTGTTTGTCTGTCTGTCTGTCTGTCCGTGAACAGCATAACTCAGAAACGAACAGTCGGATAAACACCAAACTTGGTATTTAGGTTCAGTATCTTCTCGAGACGCGACACGAAGGTTTTCAAGCAAATCCCCCCACCCCAGATTACCTTTCATATGGAACATTTTTCGAACATTTTAATTTTCTCAAAAATGGCTCTAACGATTTTGATTAAAATATCATATGTGTAAGATATTTTCATGACAAATAATATGTATATCTTGAATTTTCTGGGAATGTCTCCAAAAGTATTCTTCATTGTGAACGACTATTGCATAACTGGTAAACCACAAGAGATAGACAAAATTTTACTACACAATAAATGTAGATAGCGTTAAAATACACAATTTATGTCATATACATTTTTTGTTGTTGAGTGAACCATTTTCAAGATATTGCTTGTTAATCCCTTAAATTTTCCAATACTTATACTTTTTCTCAAATTCGGTGTTCAATTTTTTTGTCCTGGTAATGCAAAGAAAATGGAATACTCCACATAGCAACCAGCTCTTAAAATATTTCACTCTAGCTTAAAGCCTACCAATTCCCCTTGCATCTACAAGAAAATTTGCAATAAGTTTAACCTCTCGATATCTCGATTAACATGTAGCATGTGGAGAATAAGCGTTTGTAAAAATAGTTTGTACAAGAGTAGAGAAAGTCATGTGAGTGTAACACATAAGATTTTTTTGTCTTGGATATGCAAAGAGCATTAATCTGTGGCAAAGTGAATGGTGCTGCACACAGCAACCAGCTACTAAGACATGTGTCAATTCTTAAAGGCTACTGTATTTCTATATTGCTCTTGCAAATACAAAACAAGGGGAACATAGTAAGCCTTAAGCGATAGTCAAATATTTTTAGAACTGGTCGGTATGTGTAAAATGTAATTCTCTTTGCATGTCAAAAGATCGTTTCTGCAAATTTTTATTTCGATTAATATGAAATAGTTGGAGAATAAGAGTTGGTAAAAATAGTTTGTACAAGAGTAGAGAAAGTCATGTGAGTGTAACACATCAGATCTTGTTTATTTAGAAATGACTTCAAATTAAGTAATAGTTATGGTATTCATACAAAAAGTGACTCTTTTATCAATGCTACATTATTCACGATACATGTTTATCTAGGAATGACTTCAAGTTAAATAATAATTATGGTATTCATATAAAAAGTGTCTCTTCTATCCACGTTCTTTATTCACGATATATTTGTTATCTAGAAATGACTTCAAGTTAAGTAATAATTATGGTGTTCATATAAAAAGTGTGTCTTCCGTCCACGTTTATGTTATTCACGATACATGTTTATCTAGGAATGACTTCAAGTTAAGTAATAGTTATGGTATTCATATAAAAAGTGACTCTTTTATCAATGCTACATCATTCACGATATATGTTTATCTAGGAATAACTTCAAGTTAAATAATAATTATGGTATTCATATAAAAAGTGACTCTTCTCTCCACGTTTGTTATTCACGATATATTTGTTATCTAGAAATGACTTCAATTAAGTGATAAGTGCACGGTGATATACGAATGTTTAGCCACCGTAACAGGCTGTTGCGATGGAAAGAAATAAGAATTACAAAATTTCAAGCATGTCCATCGGATATTGCATTTAGGAAAATGTAACCATGCAACATATAAAAGAAGAAGGTACTCAATTTGGAAGTAGCTGCACCAGGATTCCTACATGCAATGCGATCAATGGGGGAAGGGAAGAATATAGCCTTCTCAGGTTAGGATAGATTATACACTACCTCAAACTGTTTTGCTCCTCATTGCCTATCGTTTTGTTTCCTTTCATCTTACAGAGTTATAGGCGATGGACGGTAGTGTGTGGCGTAGTGGTAGACGTGATTTGAGAAGAGAACTATTTTTCCCTGACAGTGATTTTTCTGTAGGATAAGGGAACATCTAGCGGAGATGTTCAATCTGGAGATGTTAGAGACCCCGCTGTGCTGCGTTGCGCCTGCTGCTACTAGATCAGATAGCCTTTTGTACTCTCTAGTTTCATTCCTTCCTCCTGGAGGTTTAATAGGCCTATTATGCGTCCAAACTTCCTGACGTTCCGCGCGAAATAACACGTTGCAACCGAGTCGTTTGCAAACTCCCTATGCGCTTGTGGTAAATAGCACCACAGCGTTATTAACGCAACAATTGATTGCTAATTTTGGTGTTCTTTTATTGTCTTCCAAACCTTAATTGCTGCAACCTGAAGGAAATTACAGTCATAGATCTCTATCTACTTGATGTTTTGTGTATCTTCTATTAGAAGATTGCTTCAAAGAATACATGACTTTTGTACAAAGGAAAGTGGTTCTTGAATGGGGAGCTTTGAATACTTACTTTAGCAATTTGCAACATCTCTGGGAGCAGGTGTTATTTTGTAAAAATCACATACATTTTGGTTCATCAAATTGTGAAAACAAACGGCCAATTGACAATACAAAAAGAACAACTAATTTAATTTATGCCAACAATTATTTATTACTATTATAAGCGTAGCTATAACTAAAGGTTTCCGTTTAAACATCACGAAAGGTAACTATAAATTAAAAATCTCTCACATGACTTTTTCTACTTTTGCACAAACTATTTTTGGAAACGCTTATTCTCCATCTATTTCATATTAATCGATATAAGCATTTGCAGAAACTAGCTAGTTTTCTTGTAGGTGCAAGAGGAATATGGTAGGCTTTAAGTGATAGTCAAGTCTTTTAAGAGCTGATTGCTATGTGGAGCATTCCAATCTCTTTGCAAGTCCAGGACATAAAAAAACAAAAACAAATAACAACTAATTCACATTTCAGTAAAAATGAATCGGAAAATTCAAACAAATAACAAGGAATACCTCGGAAATGGTTCACTCGGCAAAAAAAAAAAAAAAGCGCATGGCATAAATTGTGTGTTTTAAGAAGATCTAAATTTTTTGTGCAGTAAAATTTTGTATCACTTACGGTTTACCAGTTAGGTAAAATTCATTCAGAATGAAGACGACTTTTGGAGACATTCACATAAAATTCAAAATATACATTTCATATGCCATAATAGTGTCTTAAAATGTATTTGATATTTTAATCAGAATCGTTACAGCTATTTTTCAGAAAATAAAAATTTTCTAAAAATGTGCCACGTAAAGGGTAGTCTGTGGTGTGGGGATTTTTTTGACAATCTTCGTGTCGTATCTTTGAAAGATACTGAACCTAAACACCAAGCTTGGTATTTATCCAACTTTTCGTTTTTGAGTTATGCTGTCCACAATGCATACAGACACACACAGGGATATTTTTCTAAAAATGCTTTTTCTGGACTCAGGAAGACTCGAAACATGTATTTCCGGTGAAATCTCGTTATCGAATTTTTGGGTGGAATGCAGTACTTCCCCTACTTACTATATGTAGTAGAGAAAGTGAAAAGACAGTGTTGGAATTACTGGGCGTGAAAATGTGAATCATTGTTGTACTTGTTCAGAAGAACGCCGCCTATTATCGTAGCTACTAGTTGCTCTACAATATGAAATACGCATGCGCGCATATGATATTGCGTTAGGAGTTTTACATGCAGCCAGGACTGCCAATATTCATTAGTTTTGGCCACAGCACTAAAATCCTCCTCCCTTTCTAATCCATAATGTTTACCATTTCCATTTGATGAAGGTGCATACAAAGACAATTAGCAGTGTCGGGACGGCATGTCATCGCATCAAAGCTAGAAATTGAAGCGAGAATGTTGGTGAAAACCTCGGTTTCAAAGGCTTTCTTACAGTAGGCTCTGGCATGACATTTGCATGCAACAAATAGGTGTATCATTCGCAGCAGAGGCAGACAGAGGTTACCGCAGGAGCGGTGAAGTTGAGAAAGCCACAGCTGCACACTCAGGTAGAGAGCAGGAGCTATCCACATGCCGGTGGCTTTGTGAAGTCCATACACACGGCGAAAAGTTTGCCTGGTTTTCAACAAGGGATTAGCGGCGGCGCCGTGAAAAGTTAGGATAGTTTGGAAGGGAGAGAGGGCACGGTCTGCTGAATCATTTGCAGATTCCGCTCAGGTGATGCATTCCTCGAGGTCGCTCGGCAAGGGACCTTCTAACGTTTGAAAGTGTATCAACTTCTGTACAGCAGTGTGATGTCCTCCTCCGAGATGTTGCTTACTTCATTAGAGACACTTTTATCGTCCTAGAAGTCGCTTGATTTCCTTCACGATGTTGAGACCTGCTTTTAGGTCATATTTGTATACGATTATTCATATTTCAACTTCAGTCCAATGCATACAGAAGGAACACGAGTTTGTATTTTCTCCACCACATTTTAATCAAACATCTGATTCCAATAGATTTGTTGTGCATGCAAGTTTTGAAGCCAAGCCTCTTTAATGTGTGCTGACAGCTTAAATCAAAATAGAAAATATGGATAAATAACCACGTCTGGTGACCTTTAATTCTCCCCCTTTCCGCTCCTTAAGAATCCCTCATTTCAAAAGCTTTGGATTACTGTTACCTTTATCAAAAATAGATGCAATGACCTTGATTAGTCCAATACTTGGACTCATGATTATAGAAATATATGTTTGAGATATGGACATGAATAAAAATTATGTTTAATTTTCTGTGAAATCTCCTTTATTCTCAGGGAGTTTTATCTAACAAACAAAACACACAAAAAGAAAAACAATGTTTCTTGCTGTAGGAGTAAAGCCGATCAGATATTTTTTCTTACTATTACTCGTTTTCGAAATACTCGTATGTTTAAGTTTATACTGGTGCACCATCTAGGTGGCATGTTTGAAAACGTGCGATTATTTTCTTTTATTTCCACCGGCACTTGTTATTACCTATGCTTATATAATCGATTGCTTCCGGGTCTTGCAAGTACTTAAGACCAAATCTCCTAATTTGAAGCAGTTGTCAAATTTATTAATTTACCTACATTGATCTTAGATGTTTACTGATTATTACTTTTTCTTACCTATTCTTAGTCCTGCGCCATAGAAGTGTGGTGCTCTAACACAATGTTCCTGGGTTCGGACCCATCCATGAATGGGTTTTTCACCATATATTGCTATATACCGGGGTCAGGCCAAAAGCTTTTGCAGCTAGTTATTAAATTTTAGTTACCCCGGCATAAACATTGGGGGACTTAAGCATCAGAGGCAAACAAGAGAACCATGATCTTAGCTGCAAATTTTAGAGTAGGCGTGGGATAATTAGCACAAAAGAACACGGGTTTTCACATTGGTCACATTACACATCACGAATGGTAGTGATTTGTGGGTCACGAAAACCAACATTTCAGCTAGCTTCGGGGTGAGGGACCAGAAAGTTTGTCTGCTCATGTTGACAGCGGCCGTGTTAAAAATTGTAATGGAATTCCCTATCCAGAAGCATCTCAAATTAAGCGATACGGATTTTCTTGCATGTTGGTAAAGAAAGCAAATAAAAACACAATTGTCCATATATATTGTTTTTGAACTAATGAACCCATGCAATGATGAATGACATATTTTCACAGATGGCTTTGTAGATGCCGCATGAGTGTTCTATCTGGGAAAACTAAATGTGTGCTACGAAATATTTTTAAAATGACAAATGTTAGTAAATTATTATTTTAAATATTATGTATTATATGTAAATGAGTTCTGTATATTTCGAGTTCTAGACCGTATCTTATTGTTTACCTATTATAAAAATTGTACAAATTTCATTCAAACGGAAGTAGGGGACACTCTTGAATTAAATGAGAAGTAAGGATGAGAAGTCAATTAAACGTTTTTTAAACTTAGAGATAGGATAATATATAACAGACACAAGTGTAATATATTGATAAAATTTGTAAAATTCTATGAAACGTAATGAACTGTAAATCAGCTGAATGAAAAAATAACTGTGTTTCTCAACCGCAGAGAAGTTGGTAGGTAAATTTTAAGTTTCACGAAACCAGAAAGCACTAAAAGGTTAAAGGCCTATGATGACGAACTTCACTACGAAAGATGGAATGTCCAGCTTTCCAATAATTTCCACTAAGAGATACATGTCGGAATTAACAGGTATTGCACAAGGAGGATAAAATAATACTGACCAAATTTATATGATAAAACTGGCAGGAAGAACAGCTATGATTTCAATTCTATTTTTCCAAGATAAGGTCACCTAATACATCAGTGAAACAAATTTTATAAAGTAATTTTACCTAATTGAAACAGCTGTTCGGATTTATTATTATTATTACTATTATTATTATATAATTAGCAGGAACTTAATGCAAAAATAAATATAATTTATGCTCGACCATGCCAAAATGTAGTATTTATACGACTGGTAGCAGTATTTTAATGGACCGTAACATTGTGAAAGCGCAAGTATCGATTATTCTGCGTAGTACGTCTTACAACGCTAGCAACTTTGTTTTTGTAACCATAGATAAAGGAATAATAATTGTAACACATCACTCAAACCAGAAAGAAATACTTATGAAACCTTTAATTTAGATACATGGTCGGGCATAAACAGTCCTATGAAACTTGGCTATAATAGTGATTAAAACGCTCGTATGATAATTATTAAATCGCTTCGCTCGCTCGGTTAATATAATACTCGCGTTTTAATTACTACCATTATAGTTTCGCTGCATAATATACTATTATAGCATTCATATGATACACTAAGGTGCAGAGAAACATTTTCTCTCTGCAAGGCATATTCTAAGCTTGAAAACCGCATTGAAGTGAAAGCACAGGCCTTGAGGCTATGACAAATTAAATTTGGTGGTAAATTGCTATTTTTCTGGGCGATAATCCCACACGGCATTGCTAGGTTTATGGGCGAGACAACAAAACGCGACACACGGGGGCCTTTGTGTATTTGTGCGTCCACTCCGTGTGAAAGGATGATCCACAGCGGCCCCCCATTGACTTGCCGGGGTCGACCTGAATGTTTGTTATCGATTCCGGATAACCCCCGCGTCATTATCTGACATGGTGTTGGCGGTACAAACAGCGAGATTTTGGGGTTTTGGTGTTGTTGCAACGTGCTAATTGAATTCTAAGTTCCCAAACTCCGGACCTCCCCAGAGAATCCCCAGCTGGGCTCTAAACTCGCATCGCTTTGCCAGTTTCGTTTATACTCTTGCTGTTGTAGCTCTGTAGCGATTTAATATTAGTGCTGCACTTCAAATTATGAAACTTCAGAATACAATTGCATAATTGAGAGTAGAAGCGCATAAAGTGCCAAATGTATAAATGGTAATTACTACCCCAAACTTAATTGTATTAGCAATGAGACATATTACCGTACTATTAATGAGGCAAAGCAGGAAGGTAAGATTGCAAACAGGATTTTTGGTTAAACAAAGCCGAGCATGTAAACGTGCATTTAAGCTCATAAACTATCAAACATAAACATATTATCATCATCATACAAACCGGGATTAGACCACTGGTGATCTGTTCCGACTCCAAACTAAAGCTGCTCCATCCATCTTCTAGCAGGTCTTTCCAGGCTTCATTGTCCTCTTGGTTTATAATTTAGTGCTGTTTGGGGAATCCTATTATATTCTATTCTGCAGGCATTATTGTACCAGTTTTCCTGTATTCTGCTATTTTGTCCGTTAGTTTAAATATTCCCAGATATTCTCTAATATCTTCACTTCTCTGTTTGTCCATTAGAGTATAACCTGCTACAAACCTTAAGAATTTCATTTCTGCAACTTCTGCCTGTCTCAAAGAATCTTTATTTATAGTCCAACATTCGGACCCATATAATAGTGCAGGAACTGCTAAAACCTTATAAAATTTCAATAGAGTTTCTTTGCGAACTTTCCTTGATAAACTTCTTCTGGTTGTTCCACATATATGCTGGAATAAATTTAGTTTTCTATTTACAAAACATATTAGAATAGTTATAATATTAGGAGATATTAATATCCATTGCCATTTAAGTAATACAAAATAACAATCTACGTTGTGAGCCAAACTTGCACGACTTTCGCTGGCCATTAATACTTCAGTGATCCTTTATTACTTTTTCCATCACCTACATATACTCGATAAGGGAAAATATTGTATTTTAGAAAATATTCGTAACGAATTTCAACATTTTAGGATCCTCTGGGCGCGCGCACACAAAAAAATTATCAGAAAAAGGTGTGTTCCTGAACCCGTCCGTCCCTCCCTCCCACCCTCCCTCTCTCCGTCCCACCCTCCCACCCTCCATCTCTCCATGCGTCTATCTTTAAACAAAAGTGACTAAAAAGAAAAGAAAGAAAAAGAAAGAGAAATCTCTTAAATATCAGACTAGGTATTTAAGTTCGACTACCAATTGCATGGAACATTTTCTGGGAATTTCCCCAAAGACCTCATATTTATGAATGGCTTGCATAACTGGTAAACCGTATATGCGTTAGATGGAGACATCCCATTTACCTCCATACTGTCTTTTAAGGTTGAGACAAGCTATAGTTATAATATGGAACACAACTATAGTCACAAAAGTCTTCCGAGAAAATAACTTATATGCAATATTTCAAACACACATATGTTTCAACACTGAATATTTGGAATCAAAATACACTTTATTAATTTATGGTTCTCAAGTGGAGTAGACTAAAGCTAGTTACTATGCCACGCTAACTGCAGCGCTCTTAGCTCAGCGGTGAAGAGTTAACTTACTATTCCTGAGGTTGCAAGTTCAAATCTCCGTGGAGTTACTTAACTTCTTCTTCCCCCTTTCATTTTAAATATATGAGTAAATCTAATGTGTTATTTACATGACTTTCTCTAATCTTGTACAAACTATTTTTACAAGTGTATGCTTTCCATATGCTTCATGTTAATCGAGATGTTAATCTTATTGCTAATTTTCTTGAAGGTGCAAAGGGAATTGGTAGGCTTTAAGCGATAGTCAATTCTTTTAAGAGCTGCTTGCTATGTGGAGAATTGCAATCTCTTTACATATCCAGGACATAAAAAAAACGAATAAGGAATTCCCATTTAATAAAGTATAAATATTAGGAAATTCAAACAAATACAAACAATATCTCGGAAATGGTTCTCTCGAATAACAATTTATATGACATAAATTGTTTCTTTTAACGAGCTCTACATTTCTGGTGTAGAAACATTTTGTCTATGTCTTACGATTTACCAGTTATGCAATCCATTCATAAATATGAGGTATTTGGGGAAATTCCCATAAAATTCCAGATATGCATTTTGTTTGTCATAAAACTGTATTAAATATATGATATTTTAATCAAAATGTTTACAGCCATTTTTCAGAAAATCAAAATTTTCAAAAAAGTTCCGTGTAAAGTGTAGTCTGGGGTGGATTTTCTTGAAAATCTTCGTGTCGCATCTTTGAAAGATACTGAACGTATATACCAAGTTTGGGATTTGAATTATGAGTTATGCTGTTCACAGACACACACAGACCTTTTTCTAAAAGTGCTTTTTTGCATTCAGGGGGCCTCAAACATGTATTTCTAGTGAAATCTCGGTATCAAATTTTTGGGTGAAATGAAATACTTCACTTACTTACTATACTTAGTAGAGAAAGTAAAAATGTAACAGGTTTTATTATTTTGGCTCTCATTTTTAGCCAAAATGAAACAAAAATGAAGAGGACACATGATTTGTTATAATCCTATATTCTTGACACAAAGTAAAATATTTAACTTCTAAAACACAAAAAAATTCTTAATTTTATATTAAAAAAGAAGAAATAATATTAAAAGGAAACAAAAAAGGACACGTTCTCAGTATCCCCTCCAGTAGCCTTCTACATTTATAACTTTACTGAGTCTGCTACCCATGGAGTTCACTATTCCTGGGAAATAGTTTCGTTTTCTGCCAACTGCCTCCCACAAAGTTTGGACAAGATACCACAAACCTTTTTCATTACTCGGAGGTAGGTTGAACTACCTCATTCGTAAATGCGTTTTTACACTCGAATGAAGTAACACAAGCAATATTTTATATTACAGTAAAACGAGTGATTAAATAAAAGATAGCAATCCACTACGGAAAATCAAATCTAGCAGCTTGCGTAAAAGTTAAGTACAGGGTGATTTACGAAGATTGACACATTTCTTTCTTTAATTATTCTGTTCGAAATTCACTCAATGAGCTATTTTTAGCACCAAATTAAGTAGAATGTTCTGGATTTTCGATTGTTTCTCACTAGATGCGCAGATGTTTGTTTTATTAGTAATTGTTAGTTTTATTGTTGGCAACTTTTTTTTTAGAGATCCTGTTCTAGCGAACGTGAATATGGAGTACACATTAAACAAAGACTCTTCCTTATAAAGGAACTGGATTAGGTATTTAATTACAGCTACTCAAAGGGCATAACAGAGAGAATTTGGAGTTCGGAATCCTCCCCAAAGAAGCACAATACTGGGTGAGTGAAAACGGCAAAACTCGTTCATCTAGGCTTCCCAGAGTTGTTGATGTAAGAGCACGACTGGATCAGTCACCCAAAAAGCATTACGACGTTTGTCGCAGGAGACAGGGTACAGCTACTCAATGTGTCAGAGAGCCGTGAAAAGTGCAGGCCAAAACCGGATATGATTACTGTTGTCCATAGTTACAGGAACCAAATAAGGATAGACGACTTAAATATTGTCCTTGATTTCAGGCCTTCATTACGCAAAATCCTGCCATATTTTCCATCACATGGTTCACAGATGAAGCATGGTTCCATTTATCCGGCTATGTAAACTCAAATAACTCACGCTATTGGGCCAGCGTAAATCTACATGTTATTATGAAGCACCTATGCGCCCGGCTAAAATCGGAGTTTGGTGCGCAATATTCGCATAGAGAACAGTGGGACCATTTTTTTTAAACAATGTTAACACTGCAGGGTACCGATAGATTTTCATGGAGTTTGCTGAGCAACTAGACCATGTAAAGCTGAGTCAAGGATATTTTCAGCAGGACGGCGCTACATGTCATATATCAAATGAATCCATGGCACTAATTTCAAGTTTCTTTGACGACCGGATAATTTCCAAGAACTTGTGGCCACCGAGATCTCCGGATTTGACATCGCCGGATTTCTTTCTATGGGGTTACTTAAAAGAGAGGGTTTATGCCACACATCTCCAGACATTGGACGATCTGAAGCACAACATTACACAGGAGATTCAAGCTATTGACAACAGAGTGCTCCTACGAGTGGCCTGTAACATGGAACGACGTCTTAAGTGCAGGATGGAGGACATTTTCAACATTTGCTATAGAGGTAAATAATCTCCCAAAATTCCTCTGCATTTCAGGTATAATAAGTTGTCGCTAGCGTAACTCGTTTTGAAACAATTAAAGAAATTAACGTCTCAGTTCTTCATAAATTACCCTGTAATTTAAGCACTACTCCACGCCAGCTCGGTGCGGAGGTAGTCCAAATCAGTGCTTCGGAGCTTATATTGTAGAGATACCTAAAGCGGCGCACAGAAGTTGACGGTTGTAAATCGCGCGCTCAATCGAAGGGACTGCTCAGGAGACCGGCCTCGTTTAGTTTGACCGAGTGAACCAGCAACGAAATGTGTAATCAAGCTGTTTCTGCAAATCTTGATCAACATAAAGCACATAGAAAAGTAAGGTTGCCTAAGAATAGTAGGTGGAAGCTATATAAAACTAAATGGTAGTGGGTAGAGAAGGTCACGTGAATGTAACACAAAACATATTTTTCTTTCCTTCTTTCTTTATATAAGAAAGTCTATGCTGATTTGAAAAGTAGCATCTGCACGTAGAAAGTTAACTCACTCCCTTTCTCCACATGGAACAAAGGCGGTCGATACATTCCTTCAGCCTACGAAAAATAAAGTGTGCTTGTTGGAGTAACCGCCGATGAAAAACTTTGTCGTTGGAAAAGCCAAACTTGAGAAGCGAAACTTGCAGTCTTTATACAAAATGATCGATGTTACGGCATTAAAACTATCGGAAAATAGAGTGTGGAGAAACTTGGCGGTTGTACATGCGAGTGTAAATTATACTTGCCGTGCCTGAATGAGTGGGGCTAATGAACAAGAAGCAATAAATCAAGCAGGTAAAATGGGAATCGATAAACATTAGGGAGACGGAGGAAGTCAACAAGATAGTGTTTAACTTTGTCCTAGGGACAGATGGAGTGTTACCAACATTGCCAGTTGTTAGTACACTAGGTATATATCCCAGATGAGAATCTGGTAAGTGGAAAATATCACTAAAATCTTTTGTTTAAAACCCACCATCATAATTTATATTTTGCGGAAAAAACATAATACTTATTAATCTTCAAGTGTATTTTATACGCTCATATACTTTTACCCTGTCACTCATTCATGAAGCCTCGTTAAAGCTTCGGAAATAATTCGTTTCCAATTTAAAAACGTTCTAACAGCCAAAATAACGGTGATAAATTTAATATTTTAATACACAGAAGGAACAAACAATATTAAAGTTCAAGTGTTCTGCGTTTTTTAAGATTATTCATTTTACATATTTGAAAAATGGTACCCATTTTTGTGTTTTCGTCGATGAATTTTAAATGAATTTAGAGCAAGTATTTGATACAGAAATTGCGCTGAAAATGGATTTTGAGTTGATAGGGTAAAAACGTGTCCAAGCAAGGAATTATCAACTTTTTTACTGAACTTCCTCAGAAACTCGCATTTTTTAGCATTTCACATATGTATTTATTCTTCAGTTTGTCATGTCGGCACATTATCGAGTATTATATAATAGAACTTATTTAATATATTCACATGACTTTCTCTGATTTATTAATGCGCATAACAAATATTCTTGCGAAAATTTATTACTTTATATACTTCCTTTTAGTCGAGATAAATCTTTACAGAATTGCACATTTCGTTATAAATGCAAAGATAATGGTTAGATGTTTAAGGACTGGAGGCTATGTACTGGCCTTAATTTAATTAAATTAATTTTTATTATTGGACGCTCTTTAACTGCTGTGGTCCTTAGCGTCACATTCTATATTGGGCGTGAAAGACCGGAAATTTTGCTCAGAGGCCTCTTTATCAGGCTTGAGGTTCTTTTACGTGCCGTAAATCTACGACACGGGACCTCCGGCTTTACTTATCTTCCGAAGGAAACCATGCTAAGGATTTTTATGCCCGAAAAAAACCATCGCCCTCATCCGGTTTTGAACTAACGACCGTGGTAACTAGAGGCTGGTATGGTAACCACTACACCACGGAGGATGACATACTGGACTTAAAATTCCATACTGTTCCATGACATTGTGACAAACAATTGAAAATCGACAGGAGTTGAAGAGAATGACGAACAATTCGAACTAGTAATAACAATATTTGGAAATGTCTAATGCCAGAAAAAAGTTATTTGAAATAAATTTGTGTTTTAAAAAGACCATTTTGTGTACAGTACGTTTTCATATCGCTTAACGTTTACCAGTTTTACAAGATTATACAAAACTGCTTTCGAATGAAGAGGATTTCACATGATATTTGCAAAACAATATACATTTTATTTGTCATGTAAATATGTTTAATATATGGCATTTTATTCAAAATAGTTAAGAGACATTTTTAAAAAATAAACTGTTTTCAAAAATCCACGTAAATGATAGTTTGGGATGGAGTGATTTTCTTGAAAATCTTTGTGTCGCATCTTTCTAAGTACT
Source organism: Deroplatys truncata (assembly GCA_030765065.1). Taxonomy (NCBI): domain Eukaryota; kingdom Metazoa; phylum Arthropoda; class Insecta; order Mantodea; family Mantidae; genus Deroplatys; species Deroplatys truncata. The sequence continues at coordinate 149,249,020 of CM060984.1, read as the reverse complement.
GGACTTGAGTACCAAGTTTGGATTTATCCGACTTTTCGTTTTTGATTTATACTGTTCACAGACACACACGCACACGGACCTTTTTCTAAATATCTGATATGTTACACTCACATGATTTTCTCTACTCTTGTACAAACTATTTTTACAAACGTTTATTCTCCATATGCTTCATGTTAATCGAGATGATAATCTTATTGCTAGTTTCCTTGTAGGTGCAAGGGGAATATGGTAGGCTTTAAGTGATGGTCAAATCTTTAAAGAGCTGGTTGCTATGTGGAGTATTCAATTCTCTTTGCATGTCAGGACATAAGAAAACGAATAACGAATTCCCATTTGAGAAAAGGTGTAAGTATTGGAAAATTCAAACAAATAACAGGCAACATCTTGGAAATGGTTCACTCAACAAAACAAATGTATATGACATAAATTGTGTATTTTAACGCGATCTACATTTTTGTATAGTAAAATTTTGTCTATCTCTTATGGTTTACCAGTTATGCAAAAGTCGTTCACAATAAACAATACTTTCGGAGACATTCCCAGAAAATTCGAAATATACATTTCATTTGTCATGAAAATATCTTAAACATATGATATTGTAATCAAAATCGTTATAGCCATTTTTGAGAAAATTAAAGTTTTCGAAAAATGATTCATGTAAAGGGTAATCTGGGGTGGGGGGATTTTCTTGAAAACCTTCGTGTCGCATCTCTGGAAGATACTGAACATAAATACTGTTTATCCGACTGTTTGTTTCTGAGTTATGCTGTTCACAGACAGACATACACACAGACATGTTTCCAAAAATGCTTTTTTTTTATTCAGAGGGTTTCAAAACATATATTTCAGTGGAATGTCGGTATCGAATTTTTAGGTGGAATGCAATATCTTCCCTACTTACTATACGTAGTAGAGAAAGTAAAAATTCTTTATTTGGATTCAATGGAGATTCAAAAAATATATTTCCGGTGAATTATCAGTATCGAATTTTTGGGTGGAATGCATTACCTTCTCTGCCTACTATGTACGTGGTAGAGAAAGTAAAATATGTATCTACTAAGTACACATATAATAATGTTCTTGAAAAAGTTGCAAATAACATGAAACACCTGGAAAATGCTAGAAAGCGTAAACTATAATATCGCTTATTCTGCTTCATACTAAAACTGAGATGTTTTTAGTTAACTTGGTGCTATATCTTTTTCTGTCGATAGGGTTACTTTCTAAAGCAAGTGCATGTTATGTCGTTTACACATTCCAGTTGATAATATTGTAGACTCATAAAGTGGAGCATTCGCAGCATTCGCCTATCGACCCGGGGAAATAACGAAAAAATCCATGGTCAGAGTGGTTGACCCGAATTTGTGGCAAAGAAATGATTATCAATAAAAATCCTATTGCTTGTGAGTAATGCAATTCACCCAACGAATGGAAGCGATTCTAAACAAAAAAGACTGCCATAAGATATTGTAAAATATATAAGTACTTTATTTTATAAACACCTATTCCTCTAGAGTTAGTCATTTTACTCTGTTAATGTAAGATTTTTACCTTTGCTTTTGGGGATGGGCTTGTGGTTAGGCATTGCTAAATAATTCGCGTTTGTACTAGCGGCAATGTGGTGATACGTTTTACAAATGTCTTACTTTCGTACAATAGAACGAAATAGAAATGCATTACTTTCCCTACTACGTATTCCCTATTACCGGAAATATGTTTTGAGATCCCTGAATCCAAAAACAGCATTTTTATAAAAAGGTCCGTGTATGTGTCTGTGAAAAACATAACTCAAAAACGAAAAGTCGGATAAATATGAAATTGGTATTTAGGCTCAGTATCTTTGAAAGATGCAACACGAAGATTTTTAAGGAAAATCTCCCCACATGGAAAAGTTTTCGAAAATTTTTATTTTCTCAAATATCTCTTAAGATTTTAATTAAAATATCATATGTTTAAGATATTTTCATGACAAATAAAATTTGCATTTCTTGAACTTTCTGGGAATATCCCCAAAAGTCCTCTTATTCTGAATGACTTTTGCATAACTGGTAAACCGTAATAGATAAAATCTTTGTACACATAAAATATAGATCTCGTTAAAACACTTTTTGTGGAGTGAACAATTTCCGAGACAATCCTTGTTATTTGTTTGAACTTTCCAATACTTTTACTTTTTCTCACATAGGAATTCGTTATTCGTTTTTTTATGTCCTGAACAAGCAATGAGAATGGAATGCTCCACATAGCAACCAGCTCTTAAACGATTTGACTATCGCTTAAAGCCTACCACATTCCCCTTGCACGTACTAGAAATTTAGCAATAAGATTAACATCTCGATATCTGATTAACATGAAGTATGTGTAGAATAAGCACTTGTAAAAATAGTTTGTACAAGAGTGGAGAAGGTCATGTGAGTGCAACACATCAGATTTTTTTGTTTACGTTTTACAATTTTAACAGCAATATTTAAGTCTATTTTATGAATGAAACAGTAGAAATAAATATTTGAGGCTTAGAGCTTAACCACATAAGTTATGAAGCACTGGGTAAACTTATTTGATCTCAAAACCTCTTTTTATATTAAGTATAATTATCAGTGGACTGCAGATGAGAGTCTCCTCACAGAATCTAGGTGAAATAGATCACACGTTTTATTTAACGATCCCCCTGGGTTTTATTTATCCTACAAATTCTCCAGAAGCTTACAGTCGTTTAGTTAAATTCTGTTTATGGACGTTATTAGATACAACAACATATTTTCATGATAGCATTATCTTTTGCAAGTGATTAAGGTAATATTAATTCTTTAACAGTATCAAGAAATCAATCACATTATATAACACTGAAGAAAATAAAGTTAGGTTAGTCTTTTAGAATAAGCATTGCATTCTAAGTTCAAATATTCACACTTATATTTCTCAACTTCCTAACACACATTTTTCCTGAAATAAAGGTATTCATCTTACTGAAGAATTAATAAAGAACATGGGAAAGAATAACACCGGTTTGCTAGAATAAAGATCTTTTTGCTTTTTACGATGAAAAGTAAATAAAATATAATGTATAGTTTTAAAAAAATTTAGTCAGTGTAAAATTTGCAGAACACTCATGTTCCCTCTTGTATCACTAGTATCAAAATTAAAAATGTATTCAAAGCAGTATTAATAAAGCAAGAAGAGGAGTGTAAATGTAACTGCAGCTTGGTAATAGTTGAAGCAGCGAAAAGCATGACACATTTAGAATTGCTGAAAGTAAATTAATATATGTAGTTACGAAAGAAAACTTCATCCCTGTATGCTATTTAGGCTTCTGAGAGAATTGGTTGGACAAGCACTCACTCCTGAGGTCTTTGATGGCCTACTTGATGGAAAAGCAGCGCCTCCGTTCTGGAAAAACGTGCCAAAGGTTGGGAAAACAGACATGCTGACCACATACCACCCGAGGCTTTGTAGCAGGTCTAGACCTTCTGGGGCTGTTTTGCCAGGATTTTCCTTCAAGTTGGACAAAAAAATATGTGTGATCTGAAAGTGCACATGATAAAAAACATCTTTATTACTAAATCGGCATGCAGTTGCAGCAAGGGGTTAAAGATACAAAAACATCTGCATCGAAAACCTTATATTCAAAGGCTCAGAAATTCGCCACTGCCTATTATATCCCTTCCCACTGTCATGCTCCTTTGGTTTTCAAATGTCTCGCGGTTTGCATACTAAGAAGCGATAATTACAAGCTGAATAATTGTGCTCGCCTCAGATTTAAATAGTAGAGAAGCGATTAGCTGCTAATCGCGGTGAAAAATGAAAGAAAGTTTGAAGATCGAGACTTATTTCCTGCTGCTATATATTTAAGAGCAAATAGTGGTCTCACGTCCATTTTTGTTACTGTAATTGCATTCTAAAGCATTAGTGATAGTCTTAAGATGCATATTCCAAGGAAATGAGGAAAATCTTTTATTTGTGCCGTATCCCAAGCAGGACATTTCTTGCAGCATTTAAAGCACGTAGTCCTTTTTCTCTTTTTTCTTTCAGCGTTTCCTGGCAGCATGTCGAAGTATCTCTCTTTCATGTAAAAAGCCCCATCAGGACCAAACTTGGGCTGTTTTACATTTTTATAAAAATGGAAAGCAGTGAATTAATATTCTAAAAATAGTGTAAAGGTAACGTTGGCGGAGTGATATATACTCATAGGAAGACTTTATCACGTAGAGCACTATTTTTATGAGCAGGGCAGTTTATAACCTCTCGTGATAGAAAAATCGCGTGCCGCGGGTCAAACAGTGCGTTTTAACATATGTAATCACAGCTTTATGACAAGGGTAGTGAAGGGAACCGCTATTTTTTACACCCTCAGGACTCGATGCTATATTTTATAGGGAAACAGATTGTTAATAACGTTGTTATCGTCTTTTCTCTAAGTCCATTCTACAGCCACGCCTGCATCTCGCTGAAGTTCACGAAACGGTTCAGATGCGATTGAGTGGGAGGGTGAGTGACTTCGAATATTTAAAGCTACAGTGTTTGGATTTTGACTCCACGCGGGCTCAAGTACCTTTATAGTAGAATTAGCAGAAACCGCAAATCCGTTGATCTCGTATAATGTAAAGTATAATGTATTATACGAGGTCAACATTATATGTATGTATGTAATGTAATGTAATGTAATGTAGTATGTATGTATGTAGGTGGGCCACAGATCGCGTATATGTGTGGTTCCCTTTCACTGCAGTGACCTCAGTATTTTTCGCGCACTGGCGGTGAATGACCTGCTCAAGGCTATGTTTATTAGCTGTGTTATACTGTGTCAATTGCTGCCTCCAGTTCGAGCTGTAAAGACTAGTGTTTGTTTATTATGCACTTCAAAAGTTTACTCAAGACATTGTGTTGTGTCTGAATTGCATTAGATTATTCATACTAGACCACTGAAATGCCTACCGAAAAATTCGTGGCTGAACAAAGAATATATATAAACATACGTAAAACTAATCGTGTAAAGAGGGATGTAGACAATTGCAGGAGAAATTTCCAGTTCCAGGTAGAGAAACTGTTAGATGTCTAACGGAGAAAATGTTTGACGTGCTAAACTTTTAAAATTGAAACCCTACGGAGTTAGTATAGCTTTTGAGTTACAACCTCGTGACGATGAATTCCAGGAATGTCTCAATGCAGATGGACATCACTTTCAACACAACTTAATGGATGAGCCACCTAAACTTTGCACCACAGATATCTCTGAAACAAAAACAGCAATTGTAGAGTGACTTTCACAGACATGAAGACAGAGAAGAGGCTCATTAAGTAGACGATGAAAGCTATTCAGATATGACAACAAATATGATTTTCAATATAAATTTAAGTTTTCTTAAAGTGGGAACCATATATTCTGAGTAATTTATAGTATGAGCAATAGCATTAATATTGGCGTTTGTTACACCGCAATAGATCAATTAAATCCCTAAGTTAATGCTTGAGATACAAGGAAAGAAACAGGTCTTTAGTCCCCCCGTTTTTTATTTTTGTTCTTTCTCATATGTGACGTGGTATTATTTCCAATGCGATTGATAGCACCAAAAATAGCATTAAGAACAGCTTTTGTAACATTGTAATACGTCGCTTATATTCCGATTAATGCAAGTGGGTTCGCGCTTGAGACTCGGCGACGAGGATGAATCTCAGAATGTGCAACGGATGTGCGTTTAGTTGTATCTCAAGAGTCAAATTCGCGTTACAATTTCTCGGGATGTTTTGGTGCAATAAACGCCATTATTAATGTTATTTTTACATGCCATCATTTGCGTCGAAAATAATGGGGTTAACTTAAAAAAAACACAAGTGTATGTTGAAAACCACATTCTTAATGAAATATCATCTACTTTAATGAGCCCGTTTCGTCTTTAATATCTCAACTTTATAAAATTAGAATTGTCTCATAAAACAAAACTATAACGGTACAATATTTATACATAAATTAGATTGCGTATTTTTGACAGGTAGAGTATCTTCATTTATAGCATTGCAAAATTCTACAGAGCGTCCGTATAATAGTATCAGAACATTGGTTAACATTAAATCCTATAACTTCTTAATAATATGTAGATGCACAACCTGTCAGCATTCGCCCCATACTAACGTTTATTCGGAATAGCGTCTTTCTCTTAACTTTCTCTCACCCGTTACGTGACAGCAATTACAGTGGGAACAAGCCCACCTCTCTCCAAACCACTATAGGATCAATGTGTTCAACAGAAATTCACCATTACGACACGTCTGAGGAAATACGGATTTAACAGCCGTACTGCGCTTTTCTCTTATTAGGTATAAAATAAATAAATTTACCACTATCCAAGCCATCCTTAAATTTCTTCACTCCACATCATCGTATATCCTCCTGTGACTGTAAAACTGTAAAGGATTTATTTTGTAAAATGTTGTATGTTTTATTATGTTGAATTAATTTGTAATTATACATATCCTCATCATAATGACATTGTTAAATTGTATCATTGTATTCACATAGGTGTATTGTTCTATTATCTGTATGTTTCAATATAACCTCTTGCAGTTAAGCGACAATAAATAAATTAAAGTAAATTAACTTACATAACCAGAAATAATTGTTTTTCAACATTTATCACTTTCTGAGTACACATTCATTAAACGTAAGGTTGTTAAAAGCGTAGTTTTCAAAATTGAATGAAGGCATCTGTTTTGATATAGCGGTCCTGTCGTAATTAGGCATAAAATTTTGGAAGCAGAACTTTGTAATTTATTTAGTATTTTCTTTTCTACGAAAACTATTACAGTTTTCTCTTTGCATCCCTGCCACTTTTGAATTCCACTTGGAAAACAAAAGAAATGTGCGATAATCTTGAAACAGAACAATGATTCTATAAAGGTACCGAGAAGTGTAGCTGTTGGTTAAAATTCAAAATTTTATTAAATGTTATTGGTCTAAAGTGGATTAACAGTGCTGAATGAAATTACAGTCACTGTAATACAAAGAAAAAAAGCAGCAGAAATTTGAACAGCTGAGTTATCAAGGAAATGGTGTATGCCTACATGATGATCATTTTATATGCCTTTAAGAAGTACTAAAATGACCTATATTAATAACCCTTTTGTACAGAAAGAATATCTTATATCGCCTACGTTTCATTGGCATATACACTAGAGCAGAGATGGCGAAAACGTGACTCGCGAGTCATTTTGACTCGTAGGCGCAGTTCCCTCTCTGCAACCGTTCATTTGTTTTTCACATGCTACTGAGTGATGCAGTACATGTTGCATATTTGGTGACACGCGGAAGGTAGTCGTTTTCACCACCCTTGCACTAGAGTAACACAGAGAAAAGGTACTGGAAATCTGCGAATATTGACACGCCTTGGAATAATGTGCCAAATTCCGCAAAACGCCGATTACTGGCAGACATTGGAATAAGGGATAAATAATTTACAGGCCCATAGTTACAGCACATGCAATAAAGCAAACGTTGGTCACCTTAAGCCAATCACAAAATTAACAGTTTAATTTTTGCTACCTAATTATGCATAAGGGAAGTAAAAAAAAATCTTATGTGTGGCGACATATGACATTCTCTGCTCTTGTACAAACTGTTTTTATTGCTAATTTTGTTGTAGGTGCAAGGGGTATATGGTAGGCTTTAAGCGATAGATAAATCTTTTATGAGCTGGTTGCTATATGAACCATTCCATTCTCTTTGCATGTCCAGGATTAAAAAAAAAGAATAAGGAATTCCCATTTGAGAAAATGTACAAGTATTAAAAATTCAAACAAATAACAAGGAATATCTCTGAAATGGTTCACTCCACAAAAAATTTCTATGGCATAAACTGTGTGTTTTAACGAGAATTTTTATCTGTAAATACTTTGTCTATCTCTAACAGTTTACCCGTTATGCAAAACCCATTCAGAATGAAGAGAGCTTTTGGGAACATTTCAAGACAATTCAAAATATATATTTTATTTGTCATGAAAATACCTTATGTATGATACTTTAATTAAATTCGTTACAACCATTTATGAGAAAATCAAAGGTTTCGAAAAATGTTCCATGTAAAGGATAGTCTGGGGTGGGTTTTCTTGAAAATCTTCGTGTCGCATCTTTGAAAGATACTGAACCTAAATAGCATGTTTGGTATTTATCTGACTTTTCGTTTTTGAGTTATGCTGTTCACAGACACAGACACACGGACCTTCTTCTAAAATGATTTTTACTTTCTCTACTACAATAGTAAGTAGGGGAAGTATTGTATTCCACCCAAAAATTCAATACAGAGATTTCACCGGAAATATATGATTTGAGACCCTCTGAATCCAAAAAAAGCATTTTTGGAAACATGTCTGAGTGTGTGTGTCTGTGAACAGCATAACTCAGAAACGAACAGTCAAACACCAAACTTGGTATTTAGTTTCAGTATCTTCCAGAGATGCGACACGAAGGTTTTCAAGAAAATCCCCCCACCCTAGGTTACCTTTTACATGGAACATTTTTCGAAAATTTTAATTTTCTCAAAAACGGCTCTAACATTTTGATTAAAATATCATATCTTTAAGATATTTTCATGACAAATGAAGTGTATATCTCGAATTTTCTGGGAATGTCTCCAAAAGTATTCTTCATTGTGAACGACTTTTGCATCACTGGTAAACCATAAGAGATAGGCAAAATTTTACTACACAAAAAATGTAGATCGCGTTAAAATGCACAATTTATGTCATATACATTTTTTTGTTGTTCAGTGAACCATTTTCGAGATACTGCTTGTTATTCCCTTAAATTTTCCAATACTTTTCTAAAATTCGGTATTTATTTTTTCTTGTTCTGGTAATGCAAAGAGAATGGAATACTCCAATAGCAACCAGCTCTTAAAATATTTGACTATCCCTTAAAGCCTAGCAATTCCCCTTGCATCTACAAGAAAATTAGCAATAAGATTAACATCTCGATATCTCGATTCACATGAAGCACATGAGGAATAAGCGTTTGTAAAAACAGTTTGTACAAGAGTAGAGAAAGTCATGTGAGTGTAACACATCAGATTTTATTTTATTCATGGGGTTTGAAAACATGTATTTCCAGTGAAATCTCGATACCTAATGTTTGGGTGGAATACAATACTTCCCATACTTACTATACGTAGTAGAGAAGGTAATTAAAGAGATTGAGCTGTTCAGGTAGTAAATAGGTGAATTATTATATACGAATAGTGTACCAAATATCAGAACTAGGAAACATATCAAATAATCATCGTTACTAAAATTAATATCTATGAAACAGCCATTTTTAAATTATTTTTGTAAAATTATGATTCTCCTCTTTGCCATGCGTTTATAAACTATAACCTTGGACGTATGAACTTGGAAACTTATAAATGTTTCTCTATGCACGTTCACAACTCGTAAATGTAATCAAACATAACATTAAAATAGCTAACATGTTCGTCTGAAGGCCGGTTTAAAAATACTTAATGTTTTAAATTTAAGTATTTACATTCGATATTAATTAAGTAATTTTGATTAGCAGAATGTTAGGATTTATGTTGCTTAATAGAAATACTAAAATGTGGTTTTCTGTGTAATTAACAACTAAATTCTTCTTTTTCCTTAGTGCTTTAGACATTTCTATCTGCAATATATATATATGTTTTCTTCATGTAATCTTTTAATAGGTCTTTCTATGCTTCTCTTTCTTCTTGATTTATAGTTCATAAAGTAATGTTATAATCTTTCAGGTATCATTCTCTGTACGCGGGTGTCCACTTTGTTTTGTACCCTTTTGCTTTATCATTAAGGTTAAATATTCCTAATTCTTCTCTTAATTCTTTATTTTATGGTCGACTTTTCTATATCCCGCAATTGTCCTTATGAATTTCATTTCTATTTGGAACCCGTTTTTATTTTATGACCATAATCGAAATTTCACTGCCGTATAATAAATAATTTTGGCACTGATACTGTTTTATAGTGTTTTATTACTGTCTCTGTTCTGGCTTTATTTTTAATGAATTCTTTAAAATAGCATTCAAATAATTAAATCTTTCTATCTTCTTATCCTGATCAGTGTTACTTTTACTTTCTCTATAACGTACATAATAGGTAGAGGAGGTATTTCATTTCACCCAAAAATTCGATACCGAGATTTCACCGGAAATACATGTTTTGAGACCTCGAATAAGAAAAACATTTTTGGAAATATGTTCTCTGTGTGTGTGTCTCTGAAAGCATAGCTCAAAAACGAAATATCGGATAAATACCAAACTTGATAGTTGAATTCAATATCTTCCAAGGATGTTCAAAAATATTCAAGAAAATTCCCCAGCTCAACTACCGTTTACATGAAACATTTTTCGAAAATTCTGATTTTCTAAAAAAAATTACTCTAGCAATTTTGATATTTACATGACATGTAAAATTCATATTTTGAATTTGTTTGTAATCGCCTAGCAAGTCCTCTTCATTCGGAAGTAATATTATATAATCTTGTATAACTGGTAAACGTTACGCCATAGACGATAACGTGCCACACAAAAAATGTAGATCTGTTTAAATACACACAATTTATTTAAAGTAAGCTCTAGTGGCACAAGTTGTTTCTGAGATATCCGTTATTAAGTATTCCAATTATTCAATACTTATTCTTTTTTAAGTTCCCTTCGTTTTCAGTTGTTTCTCTCGATTGCATGGAAACAGTTGAAATTTTAAGGCCAGCGTATAGTGTCCAGTTCTTATACCTTTGACCATTGCGGTTCTCTTTGTATCTATAAGATGTCTAATGTATCCATTTCGTAAAGGTTTATTTGGATTAAAATATGATAGATATATAAATAAGCTTTAGTAAGTATAGTTTGTATATCTACTAATAAACGATAGAGGGGTAGATAAAGACATGTGAATGTATCACATTAGATTTTTATGACATTCCAAAGCTTATATTCGTGTACATGGTCTACTGTGTTATTTCCTACAGTAATTTCCGATCTTGTACTCTGCCTATAAAACATATCTTTACTTTTAGTTTTTGAAAGTGTCATATTCTACTCATTGCTACTTTATGCAATTTATGCACAACTTACTTTCAGAATAACAAAATTGGAATACATAATTAACGGTTTGTTATTTACTCTGAATAGACGTAATATAGATGTGCGATCGTTGATGATAGAATGCAATAAAATAAATTGTTTATATGTGGTTCAAAGGGGAGAGTAGAAGAGAGGGAATAATGGGGGAGAATAGTTTTACAATTAAGATTTTACTCTTGGTAGAACGCTGTTACGGATGCGTACACACTTCTGTTACCATTCAAGTGGTTGTGAAGGGAAACGATGAAACTTGAAGTCTTCTCCTTTAAGGTTAAAGTTATACAGCGGAAGGGGATACCTCACGTACTGCGACCTATATGGATCTATTGTAGTTAACACCCTCCAGGAGGAAGGGATGAAGTGAAGGTACTGCAAGAGGCTACAGGTCGCAGGCAGACAGACCACAGAGACGCGCGGAAGCCCCTAAGAGTTCTAGGCTCTAAGACCACCGCTAGAGCTTCCTAAAGAGGACGAATGACTCGTGACCAAACAGCCCTCTAGTGTCCACGGGGGGGTTACTCTTTCTTTTGAACAATCATCCGCGCAAGCTTTCCGGCACCGTCATTCGCCTCGAAACCTAGAAGCACACCTGAAACATGAAAAGGAAACTGGATGAGAGAGAAATGATGAAGAGGAAATCGTGGTGTTGAGAAACCACTCCAATATTGTGGCGTATTAGTAAGTATTGTCATACCAGACACATTATTGCGTCGCATTGTCGGCAGTATTATTGGGTGACTAATTATTTCTTTCGGCTGAACGAACCTTCACCTTTGGCGCGGACCACGCCAGAGAGAGTAGGCTTTGTTTTGAATCTCCGCCTGGTATGACGCCAACTCTGGCTAGCTAGCGCGCCTAGCCAGGGTTGGAGAGGGGAGATAGATAGCGTTACTTTATATGTGAGTGTCAGTTTTCGAGTGAGAGTGTAAGGAGTAGGTCGCTTGTTGCTAGTCCTCGACAGCGTGGCATCTCCCCTCATTCCTTTGTTCCCCTGTGTGTAATGTAGGGCCACCAAGAGTTTTATCAGTAAATAACAGGTAATGTGTGTGATGTGACATTTGAGTATTTTATCAAAAAACCTCCAAGTAGACGCTAAGATCCCGGTCCTCTCGCCGTCTGTAGCTATGCTTCCCCATGTGCGTGTTGGGGTGATCAAAATTTAATAATTTTCTGGAAAAATTTTGGCCTTCACCCAGCAGGTAACAATATTCGCATGCAGACCAGGGCAAACCACGAAAAACTCGAAGTCAGATTGGGCGTCGACGGGAAGCAAACTCCGGATCCTCTGAATTCGAGCCTTGCGCGTTACCAAGGAGCCATTTCGCTTGGTTTTTATTATAGATATTTATTGCAGTTAATAATATAATATATCGCATTTTTGGAGTGATTCGACATGCTCAAAATGGCGATATAGGGAGTTTAAAATCTTATGAATTATTCATGACCTCGAAAAAACACCTGGTGTAGGGAACACAATGTTCTCAGTGCCCTTTTGAAGTAGCACGATCTCTTCCTCGTTGCTGTATTGATGAGAAATCAGTTCTTGAGACCAGTGCGCCTCTGCACGCCAAGCATGTGCTAATCATCATCAACACTACCATCCCCGGGTCTAGTCGACCTCCCTCTTACTTGTCAGCGTTCTCCACGACCCAGCGTCCCAATTTGAATTTCATTCCGTGACATTAGCATGACACTCGCTATTGATCCTCCACACACTATATGTATATATGTACAAAAATACCTTCTCCCTCTCGGCATTGGAATCTTTTGTGTTGTTTTAGCCATCGATCTCTCTAAAGGGAGGGATTTTAACGACACGTGCGTTTTTTTCCCTCTTCCCTTTCTGTGGATGTAACAGCGAAACAATTACACGTGTCAGGCAAAATGTTATGAACTCTTCCATCGTCTTTTTATTGAAAAGCGGCGCTATAGGCTGCCCTATAAAAACAGCTAAAACCCTTGAACTGCTATCGCTTGTTAATGGGGAGAGGAAAAAAATGCTTGTGGTACGAAATAATCCGTCCTAAAAGCATAAAAACGTGAAGACGTTTAATCGCAATAAAACAACATTAATCATAACAAATTTCTATCAAACAGGTATACAAGGTATGACAGCGAAATTAAAAGATGTATTGCAGGTGAAGTCATTAGATTTTTAAACGTTCATCTTAAAATTTAAAGGATCTTAAGTCTTGTAATATTTAGGGTAGTGATATAAGCAAAAACATTACTTTCTTAGAAGAACGATAGTACCTAGCTTTAGCAAACTATTTAGAATATGCAGAACTTACTTTTATTCAAAGCGCACCATTCTCTCTGCGGCTGTGCAGAAGTTTCAGCGAGGATCTTGGAATTTTCCCCATTTTTACCTTTTTTACTACTTAGCAATAGAAAGCGGAGAATTATTGCATTTCGCCCAAAATTTCATCGATATTTCACTGGAAATACAAGTTTTAAGGTGCCATGAATAAAAAAAATAATTTTTATAAAAAGGTCCTGTGTGCGTGAGAGAGAGAGAGAGAGAGAGAGAGAGAGAGAGAGAGAGAGGGGAGAGTGAGTCTGTAAACAGCAAAACTTTAAAACGAAATGTCACTTAAATAACAGACAAGGATACGATAAGAAAATCCTCCCCAACCTAAATTACTCTTTAAATGGATTTTTTTTCATAATTTTGACTTTCTCAAAATCGCTCCAATGAATTTAATTAACATACAACATGCTTAAGATATTTGCTCGTCAAATGAAATGTATTCTTGAATTTATGATAGTAGCCTGTGAAGTCTGAATGCCTTTTATGTAGTTAGTAAACTGTAAGAGATAAGACAAAATCTTACCAAAATAAAAACAAAAAGGCTAGGTTTAGTTTAAGCACAGAATTTATTTCCAAACATTTTGTGGCGTTAACTATTTCCGAAACATACTTTGTTATTGGAAATATTTTTATTTTGTTATTTCCAAAAGAATATGGAACATCTGGTCAACATATATGGCTGACCACATGGATCCAGAATACAATTATAACAATAAAAGAATATGCATCAGCATAAAATATAAGTATCAGACTTTAAATGACACTTAAAATTACAATGCTACTAAAACAAGCAAAGAAACAACGCGAAAACTAAAATAAATCAAAACAATACAAAAGTTAATGCATGTCATATTATACAAATGGTTATGAATAACACATAAATAGTCTCTCAAAATGTTTAAGGACATTTAATTAATATCGTCACCTTTAAATTTTAATCTCAGAAGAATGTATTTTGTAAGGTTTAAAGCAGCTGTTCCCTTTGCACGGAAAAGAAAACCCTTTACTTCTCATGCATAATTTTCAATATTGTATCTCTTACTTAAGTGAGGAATGCATGAGGTCTTTTCGTCCTTTTATGATTTTTCAAGTAGTTAATCGTTAGTTCTCTGTTTTACTCGGGCATACATGAAGCATGGAATTGCAAATTCATTATACAGTGACGTGTTTTAAAAATCTGACTATTGTTTTAGCCTATTGTATTCTTCTAATATCTACAACCAAATATGCAACTGTGTAATGGAAGTTTTTCTCGACTAATAAGAAATAGGTAAATAGAACAATATATCTTTGTGTGAATTAATTATAAAAGAATGAGTAGAGAAAGACGTGTGAATGTGACAAGTTTTTTTTTTATTGGAGGAAATATTCTATTCCTGTGAGCCTTAGAATAAGCAATCGCATGCAGGATGAATTGCTGATATATGATAATAAATTGTTTTACAAGACGAAGTTTTCTAATTAAATACAGCTTCGTTTTAAAGGGTTAATGATGTATATTTTTCCTTTTCCTTTGCAATATCATTGGACTAGCAATATTCTAACATTTAATGCTATAACTTTGAAACGTATCTTAAAAATTCCATTTGCTATATATATATATACTCATTTTTACATAATATAATGTTGAATACCAGAATAGATTTTGCTGCTTATACTTCCTGTTGAAATGCTTTTGTAAAGACGGTAAAAACAGGACGTCCAAGAATTTGTACACTGACACTCCAGGATCCCATGTTTTGATCAAGTTAGTGGAAAAAAGTGTGTGAAACATATGTGCCAAGTGTTGAGACGAATTACCGGTACCAGCTTTTGACATCATATCCAATGTCTGCTATTGATTCTGCTGCCGGCTGCTACAGTGGTTAGCTATGAGATTTTTCTTTCAGGGTATGCATGGACGTATTTTGAAAGGAAAACACCAGTTTAAATTGACTGAAAATTTTAATATGATCTAATACTCCAGCTATTGAAGTGAGTTGCCATCCGTTTGAAGATAAAGAATGAAACTGATTATGAATCGTAACGCTTGAAACTATAACAATTGAATTATTATACCTGCTAACTTCTGCAGTTCAATTTTACGGTTTGAAATAACTGTTTTTGCAATAAAGAAACTGGAAGCGTAAGTTCCCGGCTAAGCCCTTACCGGCTAACGCAAAGTAACCCATAGCCCAGCACGGTCTTATGCGCTACGAACTGCCAATCACTGTAAAAGACAGGAAGCCTCCAAGGTTGTACACGAAAGAAAAGAAAGACGTTAGTATTAGTAATAGACGCTGTTTTAATAAGTCCCGCCTACTTTAGAACTACCCCAACAAAGTTCCTACATTATACATTGCCAAATCTTACGCATCTAAAACAAACTTTTACTTTTTGGCTACCAAATTCTAAGAATTCTTTCATTTTCTCAATTTTTTCCGAACTGGCCTACGTGCAATTTCACATCTCTTATTTGTTGACGTCTTGTGTTCTAGCTACCTGAACCTTGAGCTAATGGGTTTCTTGTTGACTGAAGTTTGCCGGAATGCTTAATTGCCTTAGCTGCTCCACGCATTAATAATTACTTTTCCTGAACTCGTAATCTGCCTGGTGCTGACTTCCTTATTCACTTATAAAGTTGTAACCCTTTATTTTTCCATTATGCATTGATTCAATATATGGAGATTATTTAATGCAAATATATTAACAAAGCTTGGATGCTAGAGTACGAACATGTTTGAGTCATAAAAAAGTATACTTGCGAAGATAACGTAACTTTTCGTTGATAATGCCTTGGAGTGGAAACTAGTCGTTGTTGTTACTCCATGTAGACGTGGCATTCCAAGTAGTGAGCCATGTACCCGGGCCATCCTGCATGACCGGAAAGTGTGTATCGCTAAACTGTGATGGAATATCGCATCTTTTCGCATTCTATCGCAACGTTTAGTTGGTTACATTTTTACGGCTACTTCTTTTACTTGAGAACTATTTACACTAATACCGTAATCGTTGACAGTAGGATATAAATAATTAAGTAAAGAAATTGTTCTTGAGTAAGTATATATATATATATATAATTTCTTATCTAGTAGGAATGTAGTAAACATTCAAGACATACTACATTTATACCGCAAGAATGGAGTAAATCTAATGTAGTAAACAACTTAGCCACAATTTAGCATTCACAGGATAAACACGAGGAGATGAGTTTACCGTTGTGCCATCACCAATAACTCACACTCCCACTTGGTCTGATATACCTGGATGCAGAAGGATAATTGGAAAATCTCACTAAAACTAACAAAAAACTGGTCCTGCAGTGGATGCTGTCCCATTGTGGAATGCTTGGCATTGAAATGCGGAAACTCTTGCATGAAATGCGAATACTCTTGCAAAGAAGGGTACTCCAATCATGTCTTACCCTACGAAGTTCCTTACAGCTGAGCGCCAATCATCACATGACCAAAAATAAAAGAGACACATTAGAAATCTCTACAAGATAACATTAGTACTAGTAAATAGAAAGAAGACATAAAGTCAGTACCAGACTGGCCACGAAGAGCAGGAGTTGCAAATTCAGATTAGCCACCGTTGAAGTAACTTTAAATGTATTTGTATATGTTTGTTTTTGTTAGCCCCACATTTGGGAGCCAATTTGCGATGGTAAATTTATAATATGATTTGTGTATGTGTGTTTACTTCACGTGGTGATGCCATTTTGTGACGTAATTCTTTGTTAGGTTTGTAGCTCCATCTGGTGTTAGCAATTTGCGGTAGTATTAATGTTTGTTTGAAAGAATGCTACTGTTATTTTTATTTAATTTTGGTTTACTGTCCTCCGGCTAGCTATGATCTTTTCGGTCAAGCACTTCTCTTTATACAGGTTGTGTAAACGGAAAGGAATCTTTTATCCAAAGATAACGCTGATGAAGGAATTTGTTTTACACTTTTTATTGTCGAGCACAGTCACTATCACATTTACACATTGATCTTGACACTCGCCAAACTGAAACTGTTATAACTTCTTACTGATCACTTTTAATTCACGTACTTCAATCTTTTGTATAATTAACTTTACTATACTTGAGATTTTTCATAACTCTTATACGTGTAACTTGCGAATAGATAGCCGACGTGTAATATTTCTGCTGGACTGAAGGCGACGTGTATCATACAACTATTTTTCGACGAACTGACGGACCGAAGACGACGTGTAGTGTACAAAGATTTTTGATGAACTGCCGGGGTCTTTACCTCTAACCTACCTTTTATACTCCTACACCCAGATATGCCTAAAGATTATAACTGAGCTGCAATTGGCTAATAAAACGCGCCAACATTAGCGTCTATTTTTATATCCAATGAAAATTATGAATACATATGCTCTAGGGAAATGTTCCAGAAGATTCTAAAGGAAAACGCGCCAACATTACGTAACTTCTTCGTTTCCAATAATGATAAACAGCTCACCCCCTCGCTGCATTATTGCACGCTATTATTGTCAGTTTCAGTAAGGCAGTATAAACTTACTTCCCAACAATAATTACAATCAACAAACATCTCAAATCAAAGTCACATAATAATGCATATTCATACTATAATCACTCTTTACATTTAAATAATTTGTGATACAAATTACTGCATCACCGTACATGACTACTTGACCAAAAACCTGTGCCGTATTGGCTTACTTCAATCCCCTAACTGCCTGTTCTGAAACCAGGACATTGCAATGGACTCGGACCATCTTAACAACTGCTCCAATGTGCTCTCTGCAACACTGGATGATAGATACTGGGAAGCTAGAGAGAAGATGATGAACCTCGTACAATAAAATTGTTTCTTTATTTCTTGTTATACTTTGTAATTATTTTGAGATCCTTAACTCCTCATTTGCCTCTGAATTATTTTACATTGCCCTTTATGTCGATGTTACCATTGTTAAAGCTTAATGATAATCTCAATTTCTCTGCATTAAACAACTAAAACAAAAAGATTTCTTGCAACCCGTACTTAGCTAAATTACACGGGAATCAGCAACTATACCTTGTCATATCCGATGTTCTATCACAGCTTTAAGGAATAATTTCAGGGTTAAATTAAAATATTTTTAAAGCTTTTATGTACCATTTGATAGAGAAGGTTTCCATGAACGCTTTGCACTATCATTTCACTCAAAGCGTCCATGCTTAGCTTTCACACAGGTCTTTAAATGCATTGGCCAGTCGTCTATACCTGCACGTATGATGTTTATGCCTACATCCGCCACAGGAATTTTTTAGACTTTCAAGGTTGCTGTGACTTGAAGAGAGAGTCTTGGTCTGTAAAATATCCCACAGTTTACTGGACTGGACGATAACCAATCCATATTGCTGATGAAATCTGGAACGTTGTGCTTCAGCCGCTGCTGAGTCTTCCGAAGTTTATGGCCGGAGTGCTGGCCTGTTGGAAGACCCAGTGATCACCGGCGAACATTGTCTGGCTAAGAGATTTCCTCTACATACACATTGGCAATGGCTCTCACCTCCTTTTCGCAGAAATGAACATCAGTAGCTCCTTCGTATGAGACTCTCAACCAAACCATCAGTGATGCTGGACGATGGCTACGAAGAACCCGAGAAGCAACCTGGAGGTTTCCTCACGACTCCTAGCATACACCGTCGTGCCTGTTGAATTTCTGCCCTGTTGTGAACATTTTTCGTCTAAAAAGGATTCTCGTTATTGATTTTTGGCGTGCCGTTTAAGGAGGTTGCATGATCTTTCCAGTCCAATCTTCTTAAGGCGGGTGCTGAGTATTTGCCCTGTACATTGAAGGTAAGCCCAAAATCCTAGTTCTTGATTTAATAGCCTAGAGACATTCTTGTCACTTCTTGACATTTGAAGCTGCGGCACCATTCTTACTTTCTCTACTACTTGTAGTAAGTAGGGGAAGTATTGTATTCCACCCAAAAATTCAATACCAAGATTTCATCGACACTCCCTGAATCCAAAAAAAATCATTTTTGGAAACTTTTCCGTGTGTATGTGTGTCTGTGAACAGCATAATTCAAAAACGAACAGTCGGATAAACACCAAACTTGGTATTCAGGTTCAATATCTTCCAGAGATGCGACACGAAGGCTTTCAAGAAAATCCCCCCACCCCAGACTACCCTTTACATGGAACATTTTCGAAAATTTTAATTTTCACAAAAATGGCTCTAAGGATTTTGATTCAAATATCATATGGATAAGATACTTTCATGACAAATGAAACATATATCTGGAATGTTTCCAAAGGTATTCTTCATTGTGAACGACTTTAGCATATCTGGTAAACCATAAGAGATAGACAAAATTTTACAATACAAAGATGTAGATTGCGTTAAAATACACAATTTATGTCCTATACATTTTTTTGTTTAGTGAACCATTTTCGAGATATTGCTTGTTATTCCCTTAATTTTCCAATACTTATACTTTTTCTGAAATGGAAATTCGTTATTCATTTTTTGTCCTGGTAATGCAAAGAGAATGGAATACTCCACATAGCAACCAGCTCTTAAAATATTTGACTAACGTTTAAAGCCTACCAATTCCCCTTGCATCTACAAGAAAATTAGCAATAAGATTAACATCTCGATTAACATGAAGCATATGGAGAATAAGCGTTTGTAAAAATAGTTTGTATAAGAGTAGAGAAAGTCATGTGAGTGTAACACATCAGTTTTTTTTTGTTTCCTAACAGACTTTTTTCTGACAGGTTCCCAAACTTCCTTTATCATACCCGGAGTTCGAACCGAAAGAGGACGACCAGATCTTGGTTTATGATCAACACTAAAAAGATGGTCGAATCCTTTAATGGTCGATAAACAAATCTGAGTGAAATTCCCGGTGGTTTTAACAAATTAAAAAGCGCCTTTAAATGCCTATGTAACGCTATAACAGCTATGTGATTTTCTTTCACAAACCATTCCATCTTAAAACAAAGATAAGTATTACATGTATGTACATAACTGAGCCAAGCTCGTGTAAGGGTTTTTCCTGTTTGGTTCTCCTATGAAACTGGACGACCACATTCTTCTAATGTCCTAAATTTGAGGGTAAAAACCGAATGTTATGAAACAAAGGCAGGATTATCCAAAGCCAATGAAACAAGTTTTTGTATGATGCAATGCATTGTAGTTGTTAAATAGGCCCACATACATAAAGTGATTTTACGGGGGAAGTTGGAAATATGTATGCACGTGTTCAAATTGAAGGGCAGAGATCTCGTGCGGAAGAAAACCGCGGATCAAGTGATTGAGTCCATTGTGAAGGTAAAGGGCGTGTCCGTTACTATCTTGTGGGTGTCAGTGTTTGTCGATTAGAACGTCAAGAGAAACCGAATGTAAAACAGGATCCGCCTTCGGTTTACACGGCCTTATCGATTGCGTGTCAAGTGGCGATATTTCGTCCTCCTCTTTTCGACCTACACTTGTGACAGTGGGACAATCACCTGACGTTATTAGGTGCCAACACTCGCCCACACAAACAGGTTGTTATCCAGCGTTCCACACCATAGGTAAAAGGTTATGTGATACGGCTGACATCGGAACTGTGAACATTCCTTGATTACTGCGTTCAAATACCAGGGGTCTGATATTGACCTACCTAATCTAAAAATGGCTTCGATTTCATCCAATCACTGCCCTCTATCGCTGCAAAACCATCGAAATGAGATAACTGTATCTGAACTCCATTGCAGTAAATCATAGTAGTTTTACCTTGGCAGAATTTAGAGCTCGAGTAGCTCTGTTTTAAATATTTCGCCAATTTATACAAATATTAGAAAGAAAGACAATTTGTAAGTATGTAAGTTAATATAAAAAAACAGTCAAGCGGTATTGGTAATTTTTCAGCACTGAAAAGCGCTTTTATTTCAGACGGACATGGGTTATGAAACATCTTGTAATTTCAGTTAATAAATTTCTAAAATACTACAACGGTTTACGATGGCTTCGGCACATTTAGTAAACGTAATAAGAAATTTATATGCACAAACCAAAATTAAGATAAATCAACGGGAAATATTGATTTCAAAATGGATTAGACAAGGTTCTCCAATATTAATTACGACTTGATTTATATATATGGACGTCATAATAACGTCATGGGAACCAAAAACAATAGGGGACAACTTAGGGACAAGAGTGCTAAAAATAATTATTTTTACAGATGATCAAATATGGATAGCTAAAAGTGAAAATTCATTGCAAACAATGATATATAAGTTAAATCATATATAAAATATGCAATATGGAGATAGAAATTAATAAAATATAAACCATGACATTTAAAGGTATACACCCGTCCGGCAGAAAATAGTCTTAGAAATAGAACTATTGAACAAGTATCAAAATTTAATTTCCTGGGTTGAGAAATAAATTTATTGAACTTAAATTGATATATATAAACATATATAAAGACATAAATATATTACACAACAGCTGCATTAAAAAGAACATTAAATAATAATATATATTATTAATATATAATATATATATTATTTAATGGACAAAGACGGCAAAACACAAAAGAAGTATACAGACAGGAAAAATGAAATATCTTAGATAAATATGTGTGTGTACGTAAACAGCATAATTCATAAATGAAAAGTCGGATAAATATCAGATTTGCATTTTGGTTCAATACCTTCTAAAGATGTAACACGAAGATTTTCAAGAAAATCCCCTCATCCCAAACTACCCCTCACTTCAATTTTTTAACTTTTTTATTTTCTAAAAAATGGCTCTAACGAGTTTGATTAAAATACAATTTATTAAGTATACTTACACGCAAATAAAATATATGTCTTGAATTTTCTGGAAATAGCCTGAGAAGACCTCTTTAATTGGAAGGAATTTGTTGTAATCTTGTATAACTGTTAAACATTAAACCATAGACGAAAATTTGCTACATAAAAGTGTACAGTATCCGGTTCTAACACTTGACTATCGCTATTCTCTTTGTATGTATAACCAAAATTGGAGCTATTTCTGAAAAGGTTTATTTCGATTAAAATGAAACAGATAGGAAAATAAACTTTCCTAAGAATAATTTGTACTACTCGGCTACGATATGAGTACGTGCGGTGTGAAGATGAATTAAACAGTTTATGGAACAAGTAGGCGGGGCATCGGCAGAGCAGTGAGATAAAGAAAACATCCGCAGCTCCAAGGCTGAGGCCTGGAAATGTGTTACTATTTTCATTGCGGAACTATACATTCCCCTATTGCAATGCCCCTCATTCTTTTGAGATCTTTACCCCTGATATGCATTGAGAACCAAACCAGTGGCGTCCTCTTTTAAGGGCACTGATATCCTTGCCGACTAGTGTACCTACTAATAAGCAATAGAGGGTAGAAATAGACGTGTGAATGTAACACATTTTCGTGATATTTTACTGGTAAGTCGAATGATAGTAAACTCGTGAACTTTCACGTCTGCACTATCTCCCCTGAAGGTAAGAACAATTATTTAAATAATTTTATTAAGCAATGTTTGTTGCTCTTAATGTACTGACATCAACCCGCAAGATATTGTAACCGGTTCGTGACAATATGCAGGTATTTTTAAACACTGTTTGTATTGCTTTGAATACTTGCTATAAAAAGTGATCGGTAATTTTCAGTTTGCATTTTTAGCGTGAGTCGGTTATATCGAAATCACAGTGTCTGTTACATTGTATTTACTGGTAGTGACATTTACAGGGGCATTCAATTAATTGCTCTCTTTCTCTTTCTAATCTCCACGGCTTACGCATTGCTACTAATAGTTTAATGTGATTATCGCATTAATATAATGGAAGCAGTGCAGTCAACCTGTGGAAATGTCATTATTGCGCTGTGCAGTTGGCAAGGGTGATGACGCTAATTTTATTAGCAGAGCCAGTTTATTCTGCAGCAAGTGTATCAGAACCTTCCTTTGCCTTTTTGCTTCACAAATAAGTTTATTTCGAGCAGCTTTTGTGGATTAATGCAATTAAAACTTTGTTAGAGCTTAAAACTATGATAATCTGAGAGCTGGGTGTTGGAATGTAAGTGTCTGATATTCACGAGGCACAGTTGAAACAGATCTTAAACGTTCGGTTCCTCTCTCCCTCACTTCTAAGGCCCGTTAAGTGAATTTATAGTGCAGAACTGTAAGTTGCGGCTGCATGAGGTGGTAAAAGTTTCTACATTTTTTTAACGCAATATTTAGAACTTTATATCATATCGTTCCTCATTAGAGCATTTGAGAATACACCAAAGTGGAAAAGAGGTATTTCTGATGAAATATCTCTTCTTTTTTTTTTACTTTTAGTTTTGAAAAATATCTTGGTTTTTCTGATGGTTACGCTCACTTAGACAGCTTCTTATATATATTTTAATAACTCTCTTTTTAACTTCCCCCTCTTTAAAGTGCTAACTTCGTTTTGCTCCGAACAAACTTATTGAGGCTTTCTTGCATTCAAAGCGGTACTGCTCTTAAAATGTATATCCAGAATATTTTACACCCATTGCAATATTCTACAAAAAAATCTACAATTGTGTTTTTTATCCACTTCCAACTTATGCGTGAGAAGCTGAAATTCCTGTACTCCATGGTTATACACTTTTATCAAAATGCATCTAGTGCTGCAATTATTGAGATGCATATTTATTGTTGCAGACATGCAATATAATCGTATTTTATAATGAATTTTACACCGGGGTGAGGCCAAAAGGTTTTGAACCAAAAATATTAAATTTAGTTACTCCGGCATAAACATTGGGGTGCGTAGCTACAGAGGCATACGAGAGATACCAGGAACTTGCTGCACAAATCTAAAGCGGGCGTGGGATATTTATAATATAATACATATAAATTCACATTTAACTCTGGTTTATTATAAAGTTACCTTTGTGCAGCTACATAATTTCCAAAAGGTTACACACAGACCTGCCCCACGCATACACACACGGCAACACGCACTCCTACATACAACCACACACTCGATATCCACTCGACTAGACGCTTCTCACTGACCCACGCACGCTACATACAAAGAGGCTCTTCCCTCAACTTGCCTTCACCCCCTCTGACTAGGAGATGGAAGGGAAAATACCGCGCCGGACAAGAATTCAACTCACAAACGAAATAATTAGTTCAACAATGTCATTCTACACAGCAATAATGCGTCCGACGCGACAATGCACACACATACGCTACAATATTACCGTCTTTGCTTCCGTTATTTGTTAACGTTTACTTACGAAATGTAAGTAAATTCATGCCGCATTTAAGTATAAACTCTTCAGGCGCAAGCAGTCGTCACCTTCAGTTTTCACTGCCTTGGTCAGCTCTACCGGTCGTGACTAATCAATCACCAATTTGCAGAAGCTAGGCTGACAATAAGCAATTATATTGTTCTCGTAAATATTTATAATATTCACTATCATCGAAAAAAAATTTGTCTCGTATTTTCAAAATTCCTCCTCGTTTTGCAAAGATGTATTTAGCGTACTTGTATACAAAGTATTATGTATACTTTCGAAGCTTTTGCTGTTAGCATATTACTTAACTTATTAAAGCTAACCAACATAGTTTAATACCGGCGTAAAGTTTTAATTAACTCCTATATGATGCCGAATTCAAAGTTATAGTATGAAAACATTAGTTTTTTTGTAGAGGGCTATATTATAAATATTACTGTTTTCAAAAAAGTTCAAATATTCGGAACTTATAAACAAATTTAACCTAAAAGAGATGCATTGACTATTGATGGCTTTTCTAGTCTGTGTGTAAAAACACGAAAATTGTAACTTTATTAGCTAATAAATTTCAATGCTTACTTAGGTGTACCCTTAAATATTTCTTTGTAATACAGATGAATTACCTCTTTAATCCTACCCAGAAACTGAATTAAATTATCTCTGCATCCTCCTTAAAGATAAAACATAACTATTTTAAGGGAGTTTTTCCCACTTTAGTACCATTTGATGAAAAATTTTAGTTATTTTTTATTTTCGCAAAAATGGGTCTTAACAATTCCTAATCAATGCAGTAAAGTGATTGAGTGAGTATATTTATTAAAATTAAACTAAAATATACAATTACTTTGATCCCTATCAATCGCACGGCTCGAATAGGCTGTTTTATAATACATAGGTAATAAAACATAACCAAAATAAATAAAACTAGAAAATAGAACCTCCAATAATAAAACACACCTGTACGAAAAGAATAAGATAAATTTATTCAAATACAGCCTGTTATACAAAAAAAACCACAAAACAACGCTGAACGGTATTACAATGTATTGTTATGCCCTACTATATTATCGAAATAACAATAAAGAACGATAAAAAACAAACAAAAATACAAGTGGAAAATGACATAAAATAGTATAAAAATAAAGCACTAACATTAACATCCAGTCGATACGTTCAGCACTGTTCTTCCCTACTATCAGCCTTCACAGATATTAGCTGAGATATAAATAGATATTAGCTCCACGTCTTTCCTGCCTGCCAGAAGCGTCCAATATGTCATTCCTCCATTCGAGTTGGTAACAATCGCGGCAAATATTTTTCCCTCCATTCCTCCGTACCCCTCCAGCCTACCAAGATGTGTACTCAGGACTCCCCCTGCATGTTATAAAGTGTGAGATAACGTCGTGACAAAAATATGAATTATAGTGAAATGCCTGTTTTGTTTCTAAACAACATAGCCTTAATGACAAAGATACATCACCTCTCACCGAGGCGGTCCGGGTTCAATCCGCATGTGGGATTTGTGGTGGACAAAGTGGCGTCTGCGCGGGTTTTCCCCGGGTTCTCCGGTTTACCCCGCCATTCATTCCACCAAGTGCTCCATCATCACCTTTCCTTTCATCCATTTCGCCATCATTTCGTTTCATCTACTTCCTTCATCCCATACCAGGCATCGGGCTGATCATCCATCCTGGACATTCTGTCTGCTCCATGAGTGTGTCTGCACCTCGACGGGCCTCTGACCCCAGGCACCCGCCTGAAAGTCCTGGGGGGTGTAAGTCCTACATAAGATGAGGTTAAACAGTGAATGAATGAATGAATGAATGAATGTTTTTATCTGTGTGGTGGTAAGGAGGTAGTGCTAGATTTTAGACTCCTAAAAACTTGCCTTTACGGGAAAGCTTCCGCCGCTGCTCCTAATTTATGTCAGATAATTATCATATAAAGATATTCATACGTAAGAGTGCAGGCAAGCACTTTGCTTACAGAGTCGGATATGCAAGAATATAGATTGCTAATGTGAATTGATTGTAATAAGTACCATTTTATAAACATTATTAGAAATGATAGTCCTTTGCCGCTATAGGCCTTCCCTGCTTTGTAAAAGAACTTTCATTTACGCATATTCTCTCCTTTTTTATCACGAAACGATTATATTTCTCTTAATCTGTTTCGAAGATTACACTGTATCCATGACGTTGAAGCACATACGGGAGTTGATATATAACTTGGCATCTCGCATGTCTGCGAGTTATTGTCATATAGAAAACATAAACGAACTTTGTTTGTTCTAAGTTGTGCCAAGTTTTACCATTATAAGAGCAGTAACACACAGGTAATGCGGAACAGTTTCTGTAACAATGCATGCACAGCACTTAGAGAACTCTACAAATCCATCAGAAAGAGAACACTAAAGGACAGAGGATGTGTTTGAAAGCAGGTATCTCTTGGGTTGTCCTGTCAGCGTTTCAGCGGATGAAGGTGCAACTTGTATATTTATATTTTCTTACATTTAGGTTTGAAAATGCCGATCAGCTTACGCATATCTTATATATACCTGTTTTATAAACATCTAGCTGTTTTACGTGTTTGTTCAAATGTGTATTACCAAATGGGGCGGCGCCGTGGCCGAGTGGTTAGACCGCTCGCCTCTCGCCGAGGCGGCCCGGCTTCAATCCCAGGGACCCGCATGTGGGATTTGTGGTGGACAAAGCGGCGTCTGGGCGGGTTTTTTCCGGGTTATCCGGTTTTCCCCGCCATTCATTCCACCAACTGCTCCATCATCACCTTTCCTTTCATCCATTTCGCCTTCATTTCATTTCATCTACTTCCTTCATCCCATGCCAGGCATCGGGCTGATCACCCATCCTGGTTCTTCTGTCTGCTCCTCGACGGGCCTCTGACCCCAAGCACCCGCCTGTAAGTCCAGGGGGGTGTAAGTCCTACATGAGATGAGGTTAAACAGTGAATGAATGAATGAATGAATTACCAAATTAATGTTCTTCAGGAAGTTCATTGGTTTCTTTGGGACAAACCATCTAATAGTGAAATGCTTTACTGTTTATTCTGTTAGTGATGTTTTAAGAATTAAAATAATTTAAAATTCCTTCATTTTGTCAAATAATACTACATGATGTTAGAAAACTAAGCGTTTCTTTTTCTTATTTTGTGTTTATAAGTTACGAGTTCTTACATTGTTATATTCTTTCGGAACTGTAGTCAAAGTTTGATTTCTACTTATAACTATTATATTTATAAAGTACACGGTCACTACTAGCGAGCATTATTAAATGCGATATTACAGTTAAACAGGATTTACTTTTCAGTATCACTAAATCCCGGACTATGTTCCTCCAACTCAGCCGCTATCAGTTTGTTGCTGATTGGGAACATCATTGGGAACAGATTTCACTATTGCATTTATAAACTATCTGATTAATTTAGTACAAAAATAATGTAATATTATGAATAGTCTACAAAACCAGAGACCTGTATAGAGACGTAGCTCCACACACAAACTTTGTCAGCTGGATTAGCTTATTTTAGGTAACCATCCTGTTCCGTAAGAATGAAATTCCTGTGCCCAACAAACGGGGAATATTATTCTCACTTCTACATCTTAACTTGGTCTGAATTTCCCCACAAATGTCTTTCATTCAGGCTTCTCTACAGATCCCACATGTGTCATGCAGGCTGCACGGTGTTGTTCTCGTATTGGTGTATAAAATACGATTGCTTTTGTTCCTTCATTTGTTAGAACCTAATCCACATCTCAAGTGACAGTATCATTTTGAAGACGTACTGCGGGAAAAAAATACGTCGTTTACATACGTTAACGATATAAAAATACTAAATGTATTGAGAAATTGTAGGCAGCTAAAAGAATAATATAAAACTTGGGGTTTTATTATGACGTACATCAATCCCACCGCCGACTGCTTTAGAGAGTATTAACCAACTTACCTGATTGGTTGGCTTTTTAAACCTCGAATGTGCATTTCGTTAATTCAATTTAACTTCTCCCTGTTTCCTATGAAAAAAAGATTTTTTTATCTTATTTACACCTAGCAATGATTTCGTAAAGCCCCACGGGAGAAAATCCATGATATTGTGACTTTTTCCAGTTTTTATACTGTCACTTCTTTAAGTTCTCAATGCCTCTGTTTAGTTGTTTTATCTAGTTCAACTTTCTCATCACTTCACTTCTTTGTGACGTATCCTCTTCTTCCGGAAGGTTGATTCGCTGGGGAGTCAAACACAAGATTTCTTCAAACTCTGCTGGAACAGCAGCACTTACTGCACGTCACAGCAGTCGTCACCAACTCGCTCAGAGAATCGCTTTTGATGTCTCACTAGAAACGCACTCGCTCACTGACTGACTCACTCCTCTCGCGAGAACGCTCGCTTATATAGCCATTGGAATCTTCCACAGAACATTCTAGAACTATTTCGGCACACATTTTGGATGAGGGGGTTAAGAAACTTCCAGAAGGTTCTGGTTATCTGCCAATAGCGCGCTCGGCGTTTATACTGGCGAGCGGTACTTATCGTTGTTTACTTCGACAGCCCGATAATCTTGTGCTATAGCCGCTGCGTCACGATATTCACGGGATCAGGTAAGAAATATCAGCGAATTATACTTTTGATTTCCTTAACCTCTTGGTAGTAAAAGTCCCAAATGCTTTTGGATGATCACCGATAAAGGTTTGAACCTTTATACCTTCACCTTGATCTATTTAGCTATTTAAAGACTATAAATCATTCATGTAATACAGAAACCCCTAACACAAATATTCAATGAAGAAGGGGCGAAATTGGAAAATGTAAAAATTCCTCACTCTCATATCACCAGTTGAGCACTGTGGAAATGGCACATAGTGTAACCAAGGAAGAATATTTCCTATGGCTATCTAACTATAAATAATAATTGCGTAAAGTAGTTGTTTGCAATAGAAATACTCATTCGAACTATCTAAATGAATACACAATACTTTCAGAACCCAGCTTTCATTAAACAAATGACAACGCGACGCTCAGATATTTATATTAGGTGCAATGAAAGCTATGTCTATTTAAATTGTCCACGTAGATTCCAATGTTTAATTATGGTAATGTGGTTTCGAGATAATAACAAAATATATTGCCCAAAGTCTAAGAAATTGCCATTCCTGTAATTTACTTAGAAATTACATAAATAACGTTTACTGTAGAGAGAGCGGCAGTCGGTGAAATAACCCAAGGTGGACGAGATTGCAGCAAATAATAACACACGGATTATTTCGACAGACAGAGATTTAGCCAAGAAATGAGGGGTTCACTAAGGAATGTGCGCATTCCTTCTCCGGGGTCCACTTCTGCACTTAATGTTTTACAATTACTGGCACTGCTGTAATCTTGATGAAGATCCCAGAGGGCGTCCAGAGGTGCCATTACGACCCGTCCACTACAGCAGTCGGCTAAATGAAAACCCTCCCCTTCGACCCACAATTCTACATTATACAAAAAT
The DNA here is from genome assembly GCA_030765065.1 of Deroplatys truncata. Lineage (NCBI taxonomy): Eukaryota > Metazoa > Arthropoda > Insecta > Mantodea > Mantidae > Deroplatys > Deroplatys truncata. The sequence goes on along the minus strand of CM060984.1, from coordinate 149,218,868 downwards.
TTCTGACACCCTAATAATCTCCCAGACTTCGTAGTAGGTTCCACATTCATATTTCTGTCACAAAATATTACAGGTATGTATCAACTGAGCAATTGTGTTTTTTTCTTTATTATAGATTAAATAAAACTGACAGCTTTTACCTTCTTTATAGCTTACTACGATGGAGGAAGTATTGCAATTCAACTCGAGGAATTGAGTTTTATATTTAGTTCGAGTTTATACGGCGTTTTTAGGAAATTACATGTTACGCTTGCAAACAGCTGAATTCAAAATGAAAAGTGGAACAAATACTAATTAAGTCCGACACCGTTCAAAGATGCAGTGCAGTCTCCTTGCCCCAAACAATACTTTACATCGAAATTTGAATTTATTTTTATTTTAAAGTTGATTTTAACGATTATTATTTAAATGTATATACATCTAAATTAGGGAATAAAATGTTTACATTAGATGTTACACTATCTGATCAAAAGTATCCGGACACCACACAAACATTTTCATTTGCCACCTACTGCCTGTACTCATTATCCTCGACCTCAGTAGTCATTAGACGTGAAACAGCAGAATGGGACCCTCCGTGGAACTCACGGACTTCGAAGTGGTCAGGTGATTGGGTGTCACTTGTGTCAGAACTATGTACTTGAGATTTCCACACTCCTAAACATCCCTAGATCCACTGTTTCTGATGTGATAGTGAAGTGGAAACGTGAAGGGATATGTACAGCACAAAAGTGTACAGGCCGAACTCGACTGTTGACTGACAGAGACCACCGACATTTGAAGAGGGTCGTAAAGAATAATAGGCAGACATCTATCCAGACCACCACACAGGAATTCCAAATTCAGGATCCACTCCAAGTACTATGACAGTTAGGCGTGAAGTGAGAAACCTTGGATTCCATGGTCGAGCGGCTGCTCATAAGCCACACATCACGCAGGAAAATGCCAAACGACGCCTCGCTTGGTGTAAGGAGCGTCAATATTACACGATTGAACAGTAGCAAAACGTTGTGTGGAGTGACAAATCACGGTACACAATGTGGCGATCCGATGGCAGGGTGTGGGTATGGCGAATGTCCGGTGAACGTCATCTGCCAGCGTGTGTAGTGCCAACAGTAAAATTCGGAGGTGGTGGTGTTATGGTGTGGTCGTGTTTTCCCTGGAGGGGGCCTGTACCCCTTGTTGTTTTGCGTGGCACGATCACAGCGCAGACCTGCATTGATATTTTAAGCACGTTCTTGCTTCCCACTGTTGCATCTTTCAACACGTTCGAGCACCTGTTCATACTGCACGGACTGTGGCGGAGTGGTTACACGACAATAACATCCCTGTAATGAACTGGCCTGCACAGTCCTGACTTGAATCCTATAGAACACCTTTGGGATGTTTTGGAACGCCGAATTCGTGCCAGGCTCGCCGATCTACATCGATACCTCTCCTCAGTTCCGCACTCCGTGAAGAATGGGCTGCCATTCCTCAAGAAACCTTCGAGCACCTGATTGAAGGTATGCCTGCGAGAGTGAACGCTCATCAAGGCTAAGGGTGGGACAGCACCACATTGACTTCCAGCGTTACCGATGGAGGACGCCACGAACTTGTACGTCATTTTCAGCCAGGTGTCCGGATACTTTTGATCACGTAGTGTATGTAGTCTATGAAGTTTTCTTCGTCCTTATTGAGCTTTTGTACTTGGAAAACATCTTATTGTTTATGATACAATGAAAATATCTTTAGTTCTCATTAAAGCATCTACACACCTTGTATACAACATACTTTATCATAGTGTTGGCTGTCTCCAAGATATTTCTTGTTGCATACGGAAGTGTAGGCAGATTTATTTTGGTGCACCATACTTGAAAGACTCCGATACCTATTTAATTCTTTTGCAAGTATCATTATAATATGTAAGATACACCTGTGAGTTAGTAATCGATCACATTGTTGGTTATGTGTAGGTACATTTTCCTGAGTAAGTGGTCAAATTTTGGGGTAAAATTGGGGTTCCTTGTCACAATAACAGAAAATGATAGCTAGCTAGCTATACTGTGTTACAGCCTGACAAAAACGTTTTACACCCAAATTCAACCACATTTAAAAAATACTAGAAGAGGAAACTTGTAGTTAAACATAACGTTTAAAGGGAGGGTGCTAGAAAAAAAAATTATTACCGGAAGCATTTTTGGCTTCCAACAGACGGAGGACAGAATTAACGCTTAATTCTTGACAGCCAAAACTGGAACATACGTAGTGCTTGCGCATATGTAAGACTGTGCGTGCGTGTGCATGTGTGTGCACGTGTGTGTGATTCAGAGTACATTTTATATTCACAACATCGTAAAAATACACACAAAATGAAATAGTGTTTCTGGTTCGCAAGTCAAGCTTACAGAACTGGTATTTTTCTAGAGATCATGTTCGGTCTTTTGATCCATGTGACTGTGTTACGCATTTAAAGTAACACTAAGTACATAATAAACACCACAACTCTTTGTTTTTACCTTCTCTGCCACTAACGTATATAGCAAGTATTGTATTCCATCCAAAGAGATATCCATATTTCATCGAAAATGCACGTTCTGGGACACTATTTAGAAAAAGGTCGTGTGTGTGTCATCATCTTAACTAAAAATGAAATGCTGCATAAATATCAAACTTGGTGTTAGAGTTCAATATGCTCCAAAGGTGGGGCACGAAGATTCTCGAGAAAGTCACCCCACGTCAAACTACACTTTACATGGAATATTTTTCGAAATGTTTTATCTTCTCAAAACTGGACATTCGATTTTATTTAAAATGCCATATAGTTAAGGTATTTACATGAAAATAAAATGTATATCTTGATCTCTGTGGGAATCTCTGTGGGAATTTCATTAAGAGGAAATTTTACATAATTTCGTATAACGGGTAAACCACAGATATCGACAAAAACTTTATATACAAAAAATGTAGAACTCTTTAAATCACCCAATTTATTTTAAATAATTATTCTGTGTTATCAGAAATTTCCGATATATATTCTTATTATTGGTTTGAGTTTTACAACATTTCGTCACATTCTTAAAGCATTTAAAATTTGTTTCTCGCGATGCCATGGAAAGATTAAGGGGCCATTCGCAATGAAAATTAAGCACAGACATAAATTTAAGACGATGAGTCGTCATTCACATCGACAACTGCAAACTTAAGCAGCAGCCAATAAATAGCTGAGCTGATATGGTGACCTGCGAAGCGACCATCGAACAAACGAGGTTATGTACTTATATGAAAATGAACAAGAGCCATTACCCGGTTAAAGGATGTTAAACTCATAAGAAAGGCACCACCTACAATCACAATTTTTTTGCTGCATTTTTTATATATTCCACAGTGATTCTTGTTCTGTGATCTTGTATTGAAGGTGTATTTGCGAGTTAACATATGGTGACGAAAAATCTGGCAGATGGGAGATGGTAGAATGATCACGGGATGAAAATTGCTTTATGATTGGGTTTCTTGGTAAGTTTACGTCTAATTCAATGTTTTTCTTTATGTCTGCGTGACTCACTGTGAATGGCTCCGTTACAATACGTAGCATCTAAATTTTAAGTTTACGTTATTTTCTGATTAATTTTCATTGTGAATGGGGCTTATGGAATTTAAAGGCTAGCTTACAGTAACATCTGTCTATGGATTCTGTTTTCAATATCCGCCTTGTACCTACAATGAAATATATAATGAAGCTATGTCTGCAAACCATGACTTCGATTAGCATAAAGTAACAGAAAAATAGACTTTCATAAGAATAGTTTGTAGTAACTATATAAAACAAATGAAAGTGAGTCATTTTATTTATGGACACTTTACTACTGTGGCCCATAGCGTCCCATTCTATATTGGGCGTGAAAGACCGCTAATTTTGCTCAGAGGCCTCTTTAGCAGACTTGAGTTTCTTTTGCGTGCCGTAAAGCCACCGGCTTCACTTCCCTTCCGAAGGAAACCATGCTAAGGATTTTTACGCCCGAAAAGAATCCATCACCTCCGCCGGGTTTGAACCCGTGACCTCGGGAACTAGAAGCTAACATGCTAACCATTACACCACGGAGGACGACACAGAGGAAAGTCGTAGAGAAAGTCATTTGAATGTAACACATCACATTATTACTTTCTCTACTATGTATAGTAGGTAGGAGAAATATTGCATTCCACCCAAAAATTCTATAACGATATTTCACCGGAAATACATATTTTGAGGTACCCTGAATCCAAAACAGCCTTTTTGGAAACATGTCCATATGTGTGTCTGTGTTTCTGTCTGTGAACATGTAACTCAAAAACAAAAAATCGAATAAATACCAAACTTTATATTTGAGTTTAATATCTTCCAAAGATGTAACGCGAAAATTTTCAAGAAAATACCCCATTCCAGGCTACCCTTTACATGAAACATTTTTAGAAAACTTCGATTTTCTCAAAAATGGCTCTAACGATATTGATTAAACTATCATATGTTTAAGATACTTTTATGGCAAATGAAATGTTTATCTTGAATTTTCGGAATGTCCCCAAAGTCCACTTCATTCTGAATAACTTTCGCATAACTTATAAACCGTGAGAGATAGACAAAATTTTACCACACAAAAAATGCAGAGCTCGTTACCACACACAATTTGTGTCATTTACAATTTTTTTGTCGAGTGAGCCATTTCCGAATATTCCTTTTCCAATACTAATACTTCTCTCAAATGGGAATTCGTTATTCTTTTGTTTTATGTCTTGGACATGCAAAGAGAATGGAATGCTCCATGTAGCAACCAGCTCCTAAAATATTTGACTATCGCTTAAAGCCTATCATATTCCCCTTACACTTACAAGAAAATTAGCGGTAAGATAGTTTGTGCAAATGTTTGTATCGATTAACATGAAGTAGATGAAGAATAAACGTTTGTAAAAATAGTTTGTATAAGAGTAGAGAAAGTCATGCGAGTTCAACACATCAGATTTTTATTTGCTCTTCTATATTTTGCGTTTAGTGTTTACTCGCTGAAGCTTAATACTTTATAAGCAATACTTAGCGTGGTTCTGCGTGTAAAATACTATTGTACGTGAATACTGTCACGATGCATTGGCTATTATTTTTAGTTATTCATAGAATTATTATAAGTTTACGCAAAAGGTGAAATCAAAAGGCTTTCTTTCACATGTTAGTACGAGAGTTTAGAAACCCCGATGTATCGAACGAGGAAGTTGGTGTGTCAAAAGATTTTAAATTAAGTTGATCTTTTTATTTATGGACGCTCTTTAACTGCTGTGGTCCTTAGCGCTCCATTCTATATTGGGTGTGAAAGACTGATAATTTTGCTCAGAGGCCTCTTTATCAGGCTTGAGGTTCTTTTACGTGCCGTAAATCTAGGACATGGGACCACCGGCTTTACTTCCCTTCCGAAGGAAGCCATGCTAAGGATTTTTACCCCCGAAAATATCCATCGCCCTCCGCCGGGTTTGAACCCACAACCTCGGGAACTAGAGGCTAGCAAGTAACCACTACACCATGGAGAACGTACGGACACTTACGTTTTGGAGATGTGTTCAGAGTTCTGCTGACTTGCTCGAGGCCAATTCCCTGTCTGTGACGTTTTGCTGATATTCGTCAGGGATTTACGTTAAACAGTCCGGGTTTTAGGATTCGTGATCGATTTTAGGCAGGTGCCGCTAGAACCCTTGTTAGTCGCCATTCTAAAAGTCAACTTGTAAAAAGTAATATTTTAAAGTGAATCGTCATGCGCCGTCCAGCATAATCTGTGGCTCAGGTATGCTTTCAACAATAATTACTTGCCTGGAACAGGAACCTACAGTGGCATATTAATTTTGTTAACTTAATCGGATCCAGTAATATCGGTACCCGCCTCTCGCACGTCTTGCAAATTTAGAGCACTCAGGACCTTTACCTATCCTTATTTTCCTAGTCGGGCAAACCACCCTATGTTAGGGGTGGGTGTGCGCCTAGCTGAGACCTATGATAAAGATCCCGGACCCACTATGTGGGCCCCTGTGCGTGTTCGTGGCGAGTGCGTGGTGGCACCGCCCCCATAACAAGAAACAGTAGTAGAAGCTGTATCTCTGACAATATTACTACATTGAATGTTATCATGGCTAGTATTAAACTCTTTCCAACTTATTTTCGACACATGCTATATGAGTTGGACCATTTGTTAGCGTCAACCACGACAGGGCAGGCAGTTTCTGTAGCTCAAGGGAGAATCCCTAAGGACCTGGCAAATGTTGCGAAGTACTGGAAAAGTAAACGTCAAATCTTGAACTCTATGGAAGGCTGACACCTTATAAATGTGCGTAGGTTGTTCGGTGGTTCATGAGTATCCGGATCACTGTGTTAAGGATACCAGTTAGAGAAATTGAGGTTAATTGTAAAACCCGGGATTTAGAAGTACACTCGCCATTGGGATATGTTTCTCAAAATTAATTCGAGAACACCTTGTGGTTTACCGGGAAGAATGCAAGTTAGTAGCGGAATTAAATGTCGTGTCGGCATGTTACCATTGCATCTTGGTTGTTTAGAGCAACGGTATAGTAAACCGAATATCTGTGGTTCAAATCCCTGCTATGGCATTGCATTTTTCAGCATTTATATAACATTTGGGGTAGGAATAAAAGTGTAAATATTACATTGCTGCCAAAACAGTTGATTTAATTTCCATAAAGCATTAAAGATATTCGGGATTATATGTATCTATTATGTACAATACTTTCTGTAACGTTATGCATAACAACGTTTAACCAGAATCTTGAAATTCTCCGAAATTCTTCTGCACAAATTTTCTGTTACTCTAATGTTGATGGGTTAGGCGACAAATCCCCTTATTTTATGTAACTCAGCAACCCAAAGCCGGATGAATGGATTGAGATCTTGGATTGTTAGGTTGAAGAAATCTGCCTACTGATTCAGTCGGTTTGCGAAATAGAATATCAGTATTACTTTAAAGCCTGTACTCCAGATGTTGCGAAACATATCTTTTGTTTTATCACAACATTGGATCAGACGTATCCTGACATTTAATGTTAGAATCATGAAGTTGTGTCTGAAACATTCCGCTTACATTGCTAATTAATTGTGTTTTAATTAAAATAGCAAATGTATTACGGGCAAGAAATAAACGGAATACAAAGCTACACTAATTGAGTAACACAGGGAAGTTCTCTTGTTGCCCTAAATTATTTATTATAGGTTAAAATGTGTAGCAACATTCACATAATTATTCAGATATATATTTATTTATTTTTAAATGTGATGCCCATATGTACGACTTTACTAAATATCTTAGGAACCACTGCTAGACAGCAGTTGTACCTTACCGGGCTTTTAATGCCTATTTCGCTGTTTAGCTTGTCACTTAAGTTGCAACTAAACAGTTTAAAATAAATGATCAGTGTTCTACATGTTGGTCTACAAACTGCTGCAGTAATAAACCTCAGGTATTATTAGACTACATTGAAAAGCTTTATTTTCAGTTTCTCTGTAGTTAATCGTTGTAAGAGAAAGTGTTGCATTCAACACAATCGGTATATAGGTTCTTGAATGTGTAACTTTGAGGTGCCGGAGTTAAAAATATCTGATGTTATACCTATATACATATAACTTTCTCTATCCTCCATCGTTTATTAGTGAGTACACACATTATTCTTACGAAAGCTGACGCAGTAATCTGTATCACAAATTATGTAAATGTCAGAGTGATTGTAGTGTGAATATGCATTGTTGTGTGACATTGATTTGAGATGTTTGTTGATTGTAAGCATTGTCGAGAAGTGGGTTTATACGGCCTTATTGAAACTGACAATAATAGCGTGCAATAATGTAGCGAGGGGGTGAGCTGTTTATCATTATTAGAGACGAGCAAATGACGTCAGAGTGGCGTGTTTTTCTTAGAATTTGCTGGAACATTTTCTCCAGAGCATATGTTTTCGTAATTTTCATTGGATATAAATATAGACGCTAATGTTGGCGCGTTTTATTAACGAATAGCAGCTCGGTTATAATCTTTAGGCATATTGGGGCAGGAAGTATAAATTCAGTGTCAGAATAAGTTTCACGTAGTTCGACGGAGGCATTCATGGAGTATGCATCGCACACAGTTCAAGGTTACGCGTCGCAAAGTTATGAAAAATCTCTCGTGTCGTAAAGTTAATTACACAAAAAGTTGAAGTAGGCGAATTAATAATGTGCAGTAAATAAGTTATTATAACAGTTTCAGTTTGGCGAGTGTCAAGATTAATATGTGAAAGTGAATAATGTGTTACGACATAAAAGCGTAAAACAAATTCTTTTATCAGTGTTATCTTTGGATAAAAAAACTCCTTTCCGTTTACACACCTGTATAAGATAAGTGCTTGACCGAGAAATCCTATCTAGCTGGAGGACAGTGAACCCAAAATTAAATACAATAACAGGCGCTCAGTAAAAGATAACACGAAGTGACTGCGACAAATTGGCTTCCATACATGCGGCAGATAAAAATGAAACATCTTCCAACTACCAACAATAATAATACCCTCACAAAACTTGTTTTGCTACCAAATTTTAATCGAGATAAACCTTTGCAGAAATATCTATATTACACAATTGGTTGGGATAGAAAGGGGACATCAATACACAAATGCGTAAGAATTGGACACCATACGCTGGCCTTAAAATTCCATAACCTTCCCATGCAACCTCGAGAAACAACCGAATATCAACAGAATGGCTAAGTATTGGGCAAATACAGCCATTAATAATGCATATTTCGGAAATGGGTGGTGTCACAATAAAGTTATTTGAAATAATTTGTGTGTTCTAAAGAGCTATACATTTTTTGCGTGGTACTTTTTCACCTATCCTCAATGTTTTCCAGTTATACAAGATTATACAAAGTTTCTTCCAAATGAAGAAGACTTCACAGGCTATTCCCAGAAAATTCAAGCTATACGTTTTATTTGTTAGGTAAATATCTCTTAGATATGGCATTTTAATCAAAAATTTTAAGAGCCATTTTTATGAATTAAATTTCGAAAAATGTTCCATGTAAAGAGTAGTTTGGGGTGGATGGGTTTTCTTGGAAATTTTTGTGTGGTATGTTTGCAAGGTACTGAACCTAAATACCAAGTTTGGCATTTATCCGACTTTTCGTTTTTCAGTTATGCTGTTCACAGACATACATACAGACAGGCTCGTGCGGATACCTTGTCTGAAAGATGCTTCTTTTGGATTCAAGGGGCCCCAAAACATGTATTTCTGAAATCTCAGTATTACATTTTTGGTTGGGATACAATACTTTCTCTTAGATACGTGGTAGAGAGAGAAAAAAATAAGTATACTTAGAAAAAGGTTCGTTTAGGCTTTTTTTTGTATGCTATGTATGTGTGTGTGTGTGTGTGTGAGAGAGAGAGAGAGAGAGAGAGAGAGAGAGAGAACAACATGGCTCAAGTCAGACACTTTTTAAGGAGATAACGTGACACTTTCAAGCATTTTCGCCAACCAACAATGTCCTTTACGATCATTCAACACGTCATACTTGGAATTATAAATGTAAACATCCCTCAAGTCTTTTGTTTCCTCAGTGACTGCGAAATCGCAAGGGATAGTAAGAAATACAGTTTGAAATGTTTAGTGACAATTATTTTTAGCATGAACAGAGCTGGCACAAAGATTTGGGTAGTATTCGTAAAACAAATGACCTACTTTTTAAACAGACCACTTTTCTCAACTACTAAATGCTTATTAAGACAGGGCAATAGAGAAAACAATGAAAAAAGAAACAAAAAGGGCTTGCTTGTAGAATTAATTATACGTTTTAAGTTTCTCAATAGACCCAAAAGTTGTGCGCTAGAACTTTTAAATGCCGTTCATTGTCCATTTAAATGTTTGGTTGTGAGGATTAAATATACTGTTAAAGGTTTTGCAAGTATTGAAATCCTGTGATAAATTCCGAAGCTAAGAATTAATTTACTATATATACTTAAGTGCAACAGATGACTTTTATATTCTTTATGCATTTTTCAATCTCTATATATGCATGCATCCCAAATGTTTGATACCCTTCTTTTCTCTAAAATAGGAGAGTATATTTCGAAAAATATACCACCACTTTAGGTGCATAATTAGGCGACTCAAAATTAATTAGGCGAATTGATTAAAATATCTTGTAGAATTTTCAAATCGTTTAAGTAGATAGAAAGTTTTCGTTAGGAAATATGCATAACGTTAAATCTTATTGCTAAAATATTATGTTTTACGAATACAAAATATTTTTGCCATTACTGTTGCATGAGCTGTAAATGTTATAAGGAAATTATTGTAATTTAAATTATTGTAATTCATAAGTATCAGTTTTTCTATAGCTATCTAGGACAGATATTTAGATGACTAGACACAGAAATTGAATTTTAAATGCCATCAGAAATTTGAAATTTGAGGTCCCTGATCCACAAGGTATATTTAAAAAAAGCATCGCTGTATGTGTGAACAGCATAATCAATAATGAAAAATCGGATAATTACCAAATATTATGTCTGTGCGAGACACCGCTTAAGAACATCCACCAATATCAAACAACCTTTAACCTGGAAAATGTTCCATTTTTCTTTCTGTTTTTCTGTTTTTTGTGTTATCATTGGGTACTCGCACTGATCGAGTTAGGATATTGTACACATGACCCACAAGGGGAGCCCCCGGGAGAGAGGAGATAAGAGGAGACACCCGCCGGTCGGAACCAGGAATGATGGCACAACAATGACAGGGTCCCTATTGTTTCCAGATTAAGACGCCCCGAAAGTCGGACAAACAGACCGGGAACCCCACCCCACACATAGGGTCCAACACCCTGCTCCGACGGGGCGGTCCGAATACCCGGGCAACCAGCCGAAACTGAGGGCCGGAGAAAGTTCCAGAGAGAGCACCTTTTTCCCTGGCACGCCGCACCGAAACACTGTCCCGACACTTCCAACCCTAAAACAGACCTAACGGGGTGATGGATGAATAAAATGATGAATGGAACGGAAAGAAAGGACAGAAAATTCCTAGGCTGAAAGAAACCACTCACGCATTCGCCTAACGACCTGGGAAAACCCGAAAAAATTCATGCATTAGAGTGGGAGATCGGCGGAAATGGAACTCGGGATCTCTCGAATGCGAGTCGTACGCGTTATCGCGGTGCCACCTGGCTCGATTTCTTATTTTTATTTTCTCACAAATGGCTCGAAAGATTCCATTAAAATATCTTATGTTTGAGATATTGACATGACAATTAATAGGATAGGTTATTCAACATCTCGCTCTATGCCCTACTGAGATCTATTGTAGCTACCACTTCCAGGAGGAAGGAATAAGGTGAAAGAACCAATGGACGCAACAGGCCACAGAGATGCGCGGAAGTCCTCAACATTTGCAAGCTCGCAGAATCGTCCCACTGCTGCACCGACCAACCAAGCAGTCTCTGGTGTCCACGGGGAATACGCTTTCCATTGGGCGTGCATCCGCGCGATCTGTCCTGCACAGCCACTTACTACGAAACCTAGAAACACAGATGAGATGAAACCACCCCAGCATTCACCTGCCGACCCGGGAAAATCACGAAAAACCCATGGTGTAAGTGGGCGGTCGCCGAGAATCCAACCCGGAACCTCCCGAATGCGAGTCTCACACGAGATCGCTCGGTACGTGACAAATAAAATGTATATCTTGAATTTTCTGTGAATAATCATGAAGTACCCACACCTCATTCTTCATATAACTGTGAAACCGGTAGAAACAGACAAAACTACACGCAGGAAATATATATAACTACTTGAAATACATAGCTTTTAACAAAATTTTTACTTTCTCTACCATGTATGTACATAGTGGATAGAAGAAATATTTCACCCTACTAACATTCTAATATCGAGATTTCACTGTAGAAAACGTGTGTGTGTGTCTGTCCGTGAAAGAAACAAACAAAGAAAACGGATTGTGGGATAAATACCAAACTTGGGATTTAAATTTAGCATCCTCCCAAGATGCTACACAAAGATTTTCAAAAAAATTCCCTTTCCAATTACATGGAAATATTTTTGTTACCTATTTTCCCAAAAATGGCCCCAACGACTATTAAAATACAATGTATGTACCTATACTATATAAAATATCATATGTACATCAACATAGGTGGCTTACAATTGTTTTCAAATTTCTTACAGTTTATTAAAATAAAATACAAGGAACTACTTATCTCTATACGAAATTACTATTTCAGCAGATGGAATAAATGTTTATGTGTATGTGAAAGTGTTCGTGCAATGGCATATGATCTAAAGCCCAAATCCTGCAACAAAGAGGATGGGAAGTACATGAAATTCATTGGATTTCCATAGACGACTCTAACGGGAGAGACGTCATAACCATCAATAGGAAGAACAATACTGCAATTCTATTAGATCCTATTGTTCGCTTTGAAAGAGATCCAAAACAAGCAGAGGAAGTGGATTTAGAAAAACAAGCAATTTATGAATCATGCATTCTATTCTTGTCTGCGAAGTTCAGTATTTCAAAAAGATGAATACAGCAGAAATCTTCTGTTTGGAGCAAGAGAATTTCATTTCCAAATACACCAAAAACGTTTTAGAAACCCCTGCTTTTAAATTTAAATCCCACAAACTAAAGAAGATTCTCATATAGATACTAAGAGACTCGATACAAATACTAAATTCCCATTTATCTGAAGAAATATCTAAACATGTAAGATAAATATACGAACTCTGTAAAGACATTACATTTTTAATAGAAATAGGAAGTAATATTTTTAAAATCAATTGATAATGGCTAGGATACGTTATTTTCAAACAAATTGTAAACGACATTAAAAATGTTTGTAATGTCTATGTATTCTGAATCCATGTCGACTTCAATGTAGGACAGATGATTCGTTGACAAATCTCTCTCTCTCTCTCTCTCTCTCTCTCTCTCTCTCTCTCTCTAGATTACAAATAAAATGTATATCTTGAAGTTTAAGGGAATGCAGTCCACTTCATTCGGAAGAAAGCTTGTATAACTTTGTATAACTGGTAAACCATAAAAGATAGGCAATCACTTAACATACAAAAATCATACGAGATTTTTATCCGCTGTTATTAGCATGCATTTTCAATACAGTCTCCACAAATAACTTCCGTGATTATAAACAGGTAAAGAGGCATCGGTAGTTGAATATACACGAAGCTGATGTAATTAGAAAGAAAAATTCAAGAATTTTAATACCTACATATTCCAAAGGAGCTAAATGTGTGCTCCACATGCCAAGCCGCAGACATCGAGGCAATATTCTCATTAATGCTATGCCGTTCCAACGTATCTACAGGGTTGGTCTTGATGGCGGTAGTGTTGCTAAGTTGCAACTCTTGGAGATTTTGAGGTAGTAGAGGTGTGTAGACAAGATACTTCATGTGACCCTATAAAAAGAGGCTACAGACGGTCAAGCCAGGAGACCTCGAAGGCCAGGTGCAGAAGATCTTGATTTTCAGCGCACCCAACCCATCTTTCTGAAAGTTGTTCATGCAGTACATTTCAAACATCGAGATGCTGCGGAGCAGATGTTCCATGTTGCTGGAAAAGAAATTTGTTACCTTCTTCTTCCAATTGTGGAAACAGTCACTTAGTGAGCAGATAAAGATAAGTGTTCTTTAAAAAGAACAATTTTGATATACATTTACATGACTTTCTCTAGCTGCTATCGTTTATTTTTATCTGGCTACTACAAATTATTCTTTGTTAACCATTAATATTTACAGAAATACTTTACCGCAGTAATCTGTTCGTGTTATGTTTTTTACTTGGCGCCTGTTATTGTTTTACTATTTTGAATTTTGGGTTCTTTGTCCTCCGGCTAGCTATTACTACTCAGTCGAGCAAATATCTCTAAGCAGGGCGTGTAAACGGAAAGGAGTTGTTACTAAAAGATAACACTGATAAAAGAAATTGTTTTCGCAGTTTTATTGCCGTCACACTTAATTAATACTTCACATCTGTAATCTTTATACACGCCTGACTGAAACTGTTATATTTCCGAGTGTAATTACTGTCGTACGCGTACTTCACATTTTGTAACTAACTTTACGACGCGAGAGATTCTGTATAATTGCGTAATGTGTACCTCGCGAGAGATTCTGTAGAACTGCGCGACGTTTACCTCGTGAATGATTCTTTACCACTGCGTAATGTGTACCTCGCGAGAGATTCTGTAGAACTGCCTGACGTGTACCTCACGAGAGAGATTTCTTAGAACTGCGCAATACTTGCTTTTGGCTCAAGAATTTATATTCCCTCACCCCGATATGCCTAAACATTATAATAGAGCTGCTATTGGTTACCAAATCGCGCCAACATTAGCGTCTGTTTTATAAGCCAATCATAATTACTAATACATATGCTCTAGGGAAAATATTCCCTCCATTTCTAAAGAAAGGCAGGCTACCCTGACGTCATTTGTTTGTCTCTGCTAAGTGATAAACAACTCACCCCATTGCTTCATTGTTACCCACTCCTATTGTCAGTTTCAGTAAGGCCGTGTAAACTTATTTCCTAACAATGTTTATAGCTAACAAACATCTAAAATCATTGTCATACAATAATATTAATGTACGCTACAATCTCACTGGCATTCACAGTGTTGTGATATAAAATACTGCCTCAACTTTTAGGACATTTCTTTGTAGGTACAAGGTGGATACAGGAAACCGAATGGATAGTCACTTCTTTAGTATACTGGCCTTTAAATTCTATACTCTTTCCATGACATCGTGAGAAACAACCAAAATTTGAATGTTGACAGCATGACAAAGTATTGAAAAATTGAAACCAATTACAACGGATATCTCCGAAATGGCTGACGTCGCAAAAAATTAATTCAAAACAGATTCTGTGTTTATGAAGATCTGCATTTTTTGTGCAGTGAGCTGTTGACTATCTCTTATAGCTTACCAATTATAAAAAACAATGCAAAACACATTCAGGATGATGATCGATTCACAGGCTTTTCCTAGATAATTCAAAAGAGGCATATATTCCATTTTTCGTGTAAATATCTTAAATATGTGCTATTATAATATAAATTAATATATTGTTGAAAAGATAAATTTTTTTGACAATTTCATGTCAAAGGTAACTTGGTGTTGGGAACTTTTTTTAAATTTTTGGTTCGTATTTTTGGAAGTTTTTGAAAGTTAATTTAAGTTCGGTATTTTTCGAAGTTTAGTTTCTTAATTGTGGTGTTTAATCACTCTCACACATAGGCCGTTTTTCTAAAATGCATTTTCGCGTTCAGGGGTCCACAAAATATGCATTTACATTTAAATCTCCAAATCGAATGCAATACCTTTTCTATAAGGTAACATAGGGAGTATAAATGGGCTCACTTTCCCTTTCGATATGGTACAAACCGTATTTGTTTACTTATACTTCTCCATTGAAGTGGATCGCTGTCCCGTCACTAAAATAAATTTTCCAGACGGGTATTCATCATCCGCCGCCAGTGTCAAAAAATGTTTTCAGAAAACACGTCATTTGCGAGGTAATCCGTTTTCAACTTCTGCACTAATTGCAGTCTGTAGGGGTGAAACCTCAGTCGAGAACACAGGACCTAGGAAACGGTGTATTCAGGAATGTTTAACCGGGGCAGGCTAGGCCTACGTACAAAAACCTCCAGCACCTGCTCTAAAATTCCCGCATTGATAGGCCGCTTTCCTGAAAGGTCTTTCCTATGATCATATGCTCTACAAAATCTGTATACCACCTCAGAATAGGTGTCTCATGTGGAAAATTTCGCCTGAACACACGCTGAACTCTTCGTTGCTATGGTATTACTAAACCCACCAACTAGGTTCCTGTGGGTTCGCCATAACCCTCTAAATGCTGCTGAAATCACACCGAAATGAAAAATTAATATACACACCATTTAACACAATTTGCTTCTATTAAATAATGCCATAATGACAATAAAAATAACGGAAACAACGTCTTTTCTTTTTCTTCTTGTTGTGCCATCTGTTTTTCGGTGAACAATTACACAATACATATCCACAGAAATTCTTTGATTCATTCTTTTCGATGATACCAGTATGTGTTTCATTTAATGCATATACTTACAAATTATAGCAGTTTATAAAGCGAATATTTCTATGGACTCGCGGTACTTCGTCATTTTCGGCAGTTCTGTCACCATTCGGTTATTTCAGTCGCCCTCCGTGGACTAGTGGTACCGTGCTAGCCTCTAGTTCCCAAGGTCACGGGTTCAAATCCGGCGGAAGGCGATGGGTTTTTTCGGGCGTAAAAATCCTTGGCATGGCTTCCTTCGGAAGGGAAGTAATCCGGTGGTCCCGTGTCATAGACTTACGGCACGTAAAAGAACTTCAAGCTTGATAAAGAGGCCTCTGAGCAAAATTATCGGCCTTTCACACCCAATATGCTATGGGACGCTAAGGACCATAGTAGTTAAAGAGCGTCCGTAAATTAAACTCAATTTAATTTAATTCAGTTATTTCTCGGGTTGTCATGGAAAGCTTGTAGAATTCAACATCAATTTATAACGATCCGTTTTTTCAATATCGTTTCATTCTCCTTTGCCCTCCTTGTGCCTACAATGAAATGTGTAATGAAAGCTGTTTCTGTAAACGTTTATTTCAATCAACCTGGTTTATTAGAAAAATAAGCATATGTAAGAATAGTTTGTAGAAGGTATATAAAAGTAAGCGATAGTGGGTAGAGACAAGTGGGTAAATATATAACTTTATTTATGTATAATATTTATTTACTTCTATTTTTGCTTAGCAATAGCCTATCCTTTAGATTTTTTTTAAGATCTTGAAGCATTGTCCATTCAAGCGTTCTTCTTTAATTTCTCGACAGATAAGTCTGTATCCGATATCAAGGTCATCATATACATAAAGTCACTTTTTGTTAAGTATCTGCTTTTCATCGAATCCTCCATATGCCCCTTTGTACCTATAAAAATTTATGTGCATTTAAATTATTTCTGTCAACAGAAAATAAGGTTTTTGTATGAATTTGAGAAATTACCATCTAAAAAATCTGATGTGTTACACTCACATGACTTTCTCTACTCTTGTACAAACTATTTTTACGAACGCTTATTCTCTATATGCTTCATGTTAATCGAGATATCCAGATGTTAATCTTATTGCTAATTTTCTTGAAGATGCAAGGAGAATTGGTAGGCAAGCGATAGTCAAATATTTTAAGAGCTGGTTTCTATGTGGAGTACTCCATTCTCTTTGCATTACCAGGACAAAAAAAAATAATAACGAATTCCCATTTGAGAAACAGTATAAGTATTGGAAAATTTAAGGGAATAACAAGCATTATCTTGAAAATGGTTCACTCAACAAAAAAATGTATATGACATAAGTTGTATATTTTAACTCAATCTACATTTTTTGTGTAGTAAAATTTTGTCTATCTCTTGTGGTTTACCAGTTATGCAAACGTCGTTCACAATGGAGAACACTTTTGGAGACATTCCCAGAAAATTCAAGATATGCACTTTATTTGTCATGAAAGCATCTTAAATATATGATATTTTAACAAAATCATTAGAGAAAATTAAAATTTTCCAAAAATGTTCCATGTAAAGGGTATTCTGGGGGGGGATTTTCTTGAAAACCTTCTTGTCGCATCTCTGGAAGATACTGAACCTAACTTTGGTGTTTATCCGACTGTTTGTTTCTGAGTTATGCTGTTCATAGACAGACAGACAGACAGACACACACGGACATGTTTCCAAAAATAGTTTTTTTGGATTCAGAAGGTCTCAAAACATGTATTTCCGGTGAAATCCTGGTACCGAATTTTTGGGTGGAATGCAATACTTCCCCTACTTACTATACGTAGTAGAGAAAGTAAAAATTTGAAAATGTTGGAAATGATATCGAGCAGAGAAAGAGACGTGACTGTAACGTATAACATTTTCGCAACTTTCTAAGAATATATTTGAAATGTGCAAACTGAATAATCTTAGGTATATATTTTATGTTTTTGTTTCTCTAACAATAAAAGTTGAAAACTGTTCAATTAGTTTTCTGGTTTTTACAGGGACCCAAGGAAATTTTATGTATTGAAATTAATTTTTCTAATAGAGAATTTTGTGTAAAAGCTGTTTAATTGTAACATATATAACATGTTTGTGCACCTTATGAGAAGTAGTCCATTCTTCAAAATATATATTATGGGTTACTTCAGAAAAACTTCTATAGTTTGGAGAATGTGTTAAAGTACTCAACATTTAGTAAAGGTTGCAAACTTTAAGCATTTCAGCACTACCCGAAGTTAAACAAGTTTTAGGAAGTACATAGAAAAGTAGATCTTAGAATGCTAACTTACGCAATTGGTATAGAAATTAGAAGTAAGTTATAGGGCGTCACGTGACTTATTACTAAGCACAGGCAAAATATGAAATGTTATATTCTAAACCCTACTTGCTATTTTTATGACCTACGGGAGCAATAAGTATATTTAATATCTCTACTGCGTTAGTAATCAGGAGAACTGTTGTATTCCACCCAAAAATTCGATATCGAGATTTAATCGGAAATATATGTTTTGTGGTTCCCTAAGTCCAAATAAAGCGTTTTTGGAAACATATCCGTGTGTGTGTTTATCTGTGAACAGCATAGCTCAAAAACAAAAAGTAGAATAAATACCAAACTTTGTATTTGAGTTTTAGTAGTTTCCAAGGATGCGACAGCAATATTTTCAATAAAACTCCCCCCCCCCAATTCCCAGCTATCCTTTACATGAAACATTTTTTCGAATTTTTCATTCTCTAAAAATGGCCCTAGGATTATGATTCAAATATCACATGTGAAACATATTTATATTACAAATAATATGTATAACTTCAATTTTATGGGAATAGCCTAGGAAGTCCTCTTTATTCGGAAGAAGTTGCGTTTAATCTTGTATAACTTGTAAACGTTAAGCCAAAACGAAAACATACTACACAAAAATTGTAGATCTCTTTAAAACACACAATTTACTAGTAAGAAGCTTTTTTGTGGCATAAGCGGTTTCAGATATGCGTTATTAGAGGTTCGAATTGTTCAATACTCGTCATTCTTTTAAGTCCCATCGATTTTCAGTTGTTTTCGCCATTACGTGGAAACAGAATGGAACTTTAAGGCAAACGTATAGCATCCAGGTCTTAAACATTTGCTTATCGCTGTTTCCTTTGTATTTATAACGAAATGTGTAGTGTAGCTATTTTTTCAAAGGTTTATTTGGATTAAATATATCAGATAGAAAAATAAGTTTAGTACAAATAGTTTAAATACCCAGTAATAAAGATAAAGGGTAGAGAAAGCCCTGTGAATGTATCGCATCAGCTTTTTACGTTTTGCAGTGTGTAGAATTCAGTGTAGGTGACAAAAATTTCATATTTTATAATACTTTGCTAAAATATTCATATTTCTAAGATTACGATTTTTCGCTTTTAAAATAATTTCCGTTATCAATGAAACCTGCTTCCCAAATAGTCTATTCAGAAATTTTTGTGTGAAACACACTTAGAAAATCCAAGCTACCCTTCCAACTAATCAGGTGCATTTGTGATGTCACGTGCGAAATTAATCGCTCTTTATTCTTGAAGAGATTTTATTTTCGGGAACCGTTGCTTCTAGTGCCATACTGTAATTGATATTAAGCAAGAATAAAACAACTAGTAAATTCTTTATTTTTATTTTTTTTTTAATTTTAAAGGTTTAAACAGTGATTAGAAGCTCTAAAGTCCATGTAGTTAGTTGCATATCATTTGATTTTTATTATTAAATGTGGACAATAGTATAAAAACCTGTTTTTATAAGGTAATGAAGTAAACCTTCTCCAAACCCTTGAAGTATAAAATTTCTTGGTTTTGAAATGTGTATTTCTTTAATTTATTTCATATTATTTTAGGATTTTCTTGATATTTTCATATTTTGGTAAATATTTAATATTTTGGAAAATGCTTTTTCGTCTTCCGTTTATCTGTTATGTGCAATAACAGTTTTCTGTGTAGTTCTACGCTACATAATGCTGCAACGAACAGATATTCGCCGGAACTTTGCTAATTTCTCAGTTTACGTTTGTGACAGTAAAATTTCAACACGTATTACGCAGGTGATTATGTAGGTATGATGGTGTGCCAGTTCACCTCTGAAGCAAGCAAGCGAGCACCTCACTTTGTTTACTGTGCTTACCTCCGGCATGACGTTGAGTAACAACCCTGCTACTGGCTGCTTTGCTATGGCGGAACTAATTTTCCAAAGTGCCCCGGGATCATCTTGAGGTTTGGTGAGCTGGACCGCCTGCCTGCCTGCCAGCCTAGCGGATCTCCCTTCCTTTATGTCATCCCCCTGACCGCAGTAAAACCCCTAGCGCTTCTTGCACCTCGTCCTGGGTGCACCTTCCTGCAAGACTGGCCTGCAA
This sequence comes from Deroplatys truncata, assembly GCA_030765065.1. Taxonomy (NCBI): domain Eukaryota; kingdom Metazoa; phylum Arthropoda; class Insecta; order Mantodea; family Mantidae; genus Deroplatys; species Deroplatys truncata. The sequence continues at coordinate 149,198,389 of CM060984.1, read as the reverse complement.
CACTCTCATTTACCGCACAAATAATAGCTTCGTATTACGTCGCCTTCGCAAGAAATCTTTCATTACTTAATACTAATGATAATATACGTTTTATGGAGTGGTAATTGCTGTTGGTAGGCAATTCAATGCTAGCTATGATATTACTTACTCTTTGCACAGTCCATGATAATCGAAGCAACGACCAGCATTACAAGATTTGCCTAAAATTTGTCAAACGAGAAGCAGGAAATGTTTGAATACCATAACACTTTCTTCGCAGAATTTTTATATCCTAACAAGACTTGCCCCTTCTATGAAGTAATGTTTAGTATATTTTCTAATAGTTTCCCTGTTATACGGAACTAAAACTGAAGGAAAACCACTTTCAATCATCATTACAATGTCTCAAACATATGACACTAAACAAAAGTTTAATCAAGTTTTCTGATATGAAAAGGCTTCTTTTCTATTTAAAGGATTATAATAAGCGAGGGTATTTCCTGAAGATTCCCACTTTGCCGCTTTAAAGAGGCTAAATATTGAAACGAGTTTCATTTAAATTTTTTTCACCGATTTATTCAACGTAATTATTACAAGAAATTAATCCTCGTGGTCAATATAGCTAATTTTCAAAGAAAATAATTTTATAAGTGTTAAACTTTTATCCTGCACGTTATACGCGATGCATTTCCTTTTTAAAACCAAGGATTAAATTCTGTGTAATATTAAACATTGTTTGAAGAAAAACAACTGTAATACTACGCAACGCACACGTGCATGGGTTCCTAAACGTTCATGGGTTCTCAAAAGACACATAAGTGGTAAAAATATATATTTATAGGGAAGCCAAAGCAACCCTCCTCGTTTTAAATCTTCTTATTTTTTGGAACTGTCCTGGCGATTGGCATTTAACAGTTGGAATGAAAGCAAATTAAAGAGCACTAATTCTTTTTAATTTACCTACCACCTACCTATAGGAGGTAGGAGGAAATATTGCGTTCTACCAAAAGCAAATCGATTTCGAGGCCACCTGAATCCAAAAAATCATTTTTATAAAAGGGATTGTGTGTGTCTGTGTGCTTGTGTCTTTGTCTGTGAATAGCGTAACTCAAAAACGAAAAGACGATTAAATAAGAAACCAGTATTTAAGTTCAGGGCCTTACAAGGATGCTACACGAAGAATATGAAGGAAACCCTTTCCAATCCCAACTATCCTTTACAAAGAACATTTTTTGAAAGTTGCAATTTTCTCAATGCCTCACCATATCTTTTAAGTTATGTATATGACAAATAAAATGTATTTCTTGAATTTTCTGGAAATAGCTTGGGAAGAACTTTTATGTTTCTGTATAACTGTAAAGCATAAAGATAGAAGAAAACTTGCAACACAAAGAATGTAGAGCTCTTTAAAACATAAAAATTTATTTCAAATAACGTTTGCTTGGGATCAGCCATTGCCGTGATATCTGTTGTTATTTGTAGAAATTTACAAAAATTCGTACTTTTTTAGGTGCTGTCGCTGTTCGGTTGGTTTTTGCGATGTCGTGTAAAGAATACGAAATTTTAAGGCCAGCATATAGCGACTAGTTTTAAACATTTTATTACCTCTATTCTATTTGTAACTATAACGAAATGTATAAAAATATCCATAAAAACGTTTTATCTTAGTTAACTCGAAGCTGAGTGTGCTTTTGCAAGAATAACTTGTAGACAGTATATAAAAATATATTTTGTAGAGAAAGTCATGTGAATGTAACGGTTCTTTCAAGTAAATTTAACCGCTTAATGCCTAACGTAGCGTATTTGCATCATATCAGTCAAATTTCTTTTTGGAAGGTATACGCTTTGATGACCGATACAGTTTTATAAAAACAAGAATAAATCCAAATCTTGAATAGCAGAAAGTCTCTGTAAGCAAGAAAAGACACAAACAAAACTGAGGGGCAGATTTCTGAAATTAGTAACAGCGGTAAATCGTCGTGGGGCGACATTTGTAACGGGAAATCGTCGTTCCAGGGTTGTTGTGGTCCTCTGCAGTGTTCTTCCTCGGCTATTGGTGCTCGTCAGTTGTTGCGTATTCCATTCCTAACTATATTTAATTATTAATTCTCAGGTTATAGTGGGTGAGGCAAGTTTAAGAAATACACTGCAATTTTCCCTTAATAAATGAAGTTTATTCACTCTTGAAATAATTATTTGCGGTTAGTTTTTTCCCATTATTATAATTCCACCACTTTAAATTAGTCAGGAGCCTAGCTATCTGCACACGTACTCCCACCCTTGTGCACCCACGTGCATCTGTAGCACCTCGTGTCGGCGTGAATTCTTGAAGATCAGTTGGAGAGAGAGAGAGTGGGCTCTGAGGCCTTGCCTGCCCTTATATACGCGAGCCTAGTGGCGCTCACCTCTGCGTTTAAAAATGTAACGACGTTTTCTATTGGCCTTGAGACCGCGCTACCTTAACGTTTATGAGAATGTGTGGCTTCAGATCCGTGCTCTTAAGCGCCATCTTGTAGCGTTTTGAAACTAGTTCCATATCTACGTCTCTTTCTTTTCTCTATCTGTCTCCTTCTATTTCTCGTACCGTTACCGGTTCCCTGCCTGTTGGCTTGGTGAAAGGTACGCTCTTTGTGCTTTCTTGGAATTCTGCTAGCTCGCCCGTTTCTTACAATCAGCTCTGTACAAATGTTAGATGTTGTTTATTTTAACATGTTAGTGAATTAAAGTATTACTGCACAATTCTTATATATGTATAATGTATCCCCTTTCGTAACACAGATCTAAAAATGAAATAGTGTGTAGGGGTCTGACAAAATCAGCAGTCCATGGTTTACCTAACGTGCAGAGTGGATCATTCACTTTCTGTAATTGATGCAAGATAATACTCTGATAAGTCGAATAGTTAAACGTTTGAAGTTATTACGAGTAATAATTTAATTCCACCAAACGGGAATGAGGCTTTTATTTTTAATGTTCCGTATGGCCAAACTAAGCACATACTTAACCCAGATGTGGATTTTGATTTCTTTCTTCATGCGGAGTTTAATTCAGAAATTAAACAGTTAAGCAGTCCAATTAAAATGTTGGTAAATGTGTAATTTAGAAAATACTCTAACATTTGATCTTTATTTGACTGCATTATTATTTAAGTTTTCGGAGAGGTATCTCAGTAGGTACTCGAGAAGTTCTTAGGATGAAACAATTATCCCAATAGAGCGGTTACGTAGTCAACTAATGTCTCTTGAGATACTCTTCCCCAAGATAGTGTTCCTGCAGTGGATGAAAGTAATCATTTTCGTCAATTTCATTCCTGCAAAGACTCTGAATACGTAGTCAGGATGGGAATCTTGGGGGTTGCCTTCTGTAGCCGGAGAGAGTATAGATAAAGACTCTTTATGGTTTTCTTTAAAGAAGCGAGGGAGCGAGAAGTGGAAGAGAAGTTCAGCCCCCTCTTTGGGCATTCCCCACCTCGAGAAAGTCTCTGTTAGTCTACCGTTCTTTCCATACTTGTTTCTTCCTACTTTGTTTGCATATTCCACCAAGCCTTCTTACCCACCGTTCATCAATGAATCTCTGAGCTCTTCACAGGAGCTTCCTTGTTTATACTTATACTCCATTTCTTAATACTTTCCTTTTCTCCTTTGTGCCCCTTTGCTTCTTTCGCTTAGTTATATCTGAAATTTATCGGAAACAGATGAAGGGATCGATGTACTAATTTTGTTTTTATACGTGCTCGGATGGCTTGTTTGTGTAGAAACCCATCATCAAACACAGCTCCACTCTCCATCACTGATCAGTTTTAGGGTAATTAGCTCGCTTTATGAGTGCATACAAAATAAGAACTACACTTGATCTCAATAGTCCCCGAATAAGTTGTTCTTTAAAAGCTACATCCTAATAGTGATTCGCATTTATAAAAAGATAAGCTTCTATATGATTAAAACTGGAAAACAATCCAGCAGATACGGAGTCCTTACGAAGTTTGCACCCTGGTTACGAGTGAGTATACTAGGATGTAGGACGTGTTCACCAGAGGGGGGTATCTCGCCACTGCGACCAGCTTGATCTATTTTGGCTACATCCCCCGGAAGGCTGGGATGAGGTAAAGGAGCCATAGGAGGTCGCAGGTCTGCTGTCAGAACAGGTCCACAGAGACGCGCAGAAGGTCATAGTGTTTTCAGTTTGAGCACTCGAGCAACAATAGAAACGAAGAACCCCGAGAGAGAACGACGAAGCGGCCCTGACGGGCGGGATAACGCACCCTGGCGTTCACGGGGAGAAAGTGTTACAATGCGCAAGCAACTACGCCATCTGCTCAACTCCGCAGCTTCCGAAAACCCACTTGAAACTGAAAGGGAGAGATAAAGTGAGAAGAAATAGTGGGAAAGGAAAAATCATGGTAGAATACACCAACCCGGCAATCACTTGGGTGACCAGGGAAAAACCACGAAAAACACCATGGTCAGAGTGGGCGGATTCAGCGGGAATTGAACCCTGAACCTCCTAAATGCGGGCCACAGACTTGTCGCTTCAGGCATCCCGCTCGGTGAGTATACTAAGTCAGGGTTGAAAAGTTTGTGTCATTCTAATAATGCAGAACACACTTTTATGATATCAAGATCTAGTCACCGCTTAAGGATGCAGCGCATATATCACCAGCATAAGTTAAGAATTACCTAACATTAATTTATACTTTCTGTACTGAACCCTCTGGCACAGGACCTTGGCGTGCCAATCCGACTGCCGGCCTCACGCTCACATACGCACAGCAGAGGTGGAGATCATTCAACCGATACGAGAGATGTCGCTAGCATTACGCATCCCTTGGCTCTCATTACCTATCGCAGCTCCTCACTTTCCTCACGATGTTGAGTGGGCAGTGGTGCTATATCCGGGACTTAAAATCCGCATCCCCACGAGTGAGTTCGAAACCAGAGCACCACGCTCCAACCCACTACGCTCGACGTAGGGCACTTTGTTCATAACTTACCTAAAATAAGAACAGGAAGCGTTGTATTTCACCCAGACATTCGATGCCAAGATTTCACTGAAAATGCACGCTTTTGAGACTCCATGAATCCAAAAAAGATATTTTTGGGAAAAAGTAGTGGTTGAGTGTGTGTGTGTGTGTGTGTGTGTGTGTGTGTGTGTGTGTGTGTGTGTGTGTGTGTGAGTGAACAACTCGACAAAAGGTCAGTTGAATACCAATCTCGGTATATAAGTTCAGTGTCTTCTAAGGATGATACGAGGATTTGCAAGAATTTCCACCCAAGCCCAGAACACACTTTACTTGAGCAAATGCTCATTATTTTTCATTTTCTCAGAAATGGCTATAAAGATTTTCATAAAATACCATATATTTAATATATTTCCATGACAAACAAAATGTATATCTTTAATTTATTGGTAATAATTCATTCTGAATTAATTTGTTATAACTTTTAAACCCAAACAAATAGACAACACTATCACGTTAAATCACAATTTATGTCAAACATTTTTGTGGAATTAATAATTTCCGAGGTATTCTTTATTATTGCAGAATCGCTATTTCTTTTTTATCGTTATTCTTTTTTTTTCTCCTGGGGTCATGCAAAAAGAATGCTTATCACGACGTTCTCATTTATTTTCAGCAAATGCTTTTCTCGATCGGTATGAAACAGATGGGAGAAGAAGCCTTTGTAAGAATAATTTGTTGTAAAATGGGTAGGGAAAATCATATGAATGTAATGAATCAGGTTTTTTGAAATACAGGTCTTGTTTTTGCAGTCGGATAGGGTTTACAATGAAATCCTCAAATGATTCAATACCTTCATGCTACTTGCAATGAATTGCTTCTACGGTTTCTCTTTGTTACATACTTTAGAATTTGTATGATATTCCCTACAAAAATGGTTTATTCTTAATTATTATTCCATCAGTATTGTTTCTTCTAGGACAAAGTATTGTAATACATTATTAACCATAAATTACAGCTAATTCAAGGAAGTGTTCAAAAACAAACGTGTTGGACTTATATATTGAACTTAAAGGAATCAAGCTATTGACACATCTTGCTGTTTAAAAATCTGAAAGTTAAGATAAATGCTTCTTTCACTAAATTATACAACAATGCCTATCTTATAGAGAAACAAATTAATTGAAAATACACGACTTTTTACCCCTTAAGAGCATAAAGCTCTCCTGTTTCGCCATTATGTATTGGTATAGCGTTCTATGTACCAGCCTTTATTCTCCATATAGGCAATATGCATTAGTACTTCAAGAACAATTACATTATTTGAAATTGTACACGCAGCATATGTTACTTTGTTCAATAATGTAAACTAATCACGGTCGTTTATTCCAGGATATAATTACTTTCATATATTGCAAGCCACCATGAACTCAAAAGGCCGTAAGTGTTTTATATCAAACCGCTTGCGTAACACTCCTCTGTAACCCCTGAAAGTTTGTCTCAAGTATATACCAGGTGGCTTTTTATCATAGTCAGTTTTTAGTTTGTCGCGAACTGATGTGAAAAGAAAAGTAAGAAAAAAACGAAAAATGGCTCATTTGTAAATGCTTAGACACATCGGCAAGTATATTCAACCCATAGAAAGAAATATCCAACCAGGATGTTTTGGAAGCTGATAATTGCAAGAAAAACTTATTAAGTAAATTTTACCCTAAGTTTTCCTATTGTGATTTTCCAGTGGTATTAAGTGAACCTTAGGGACATTTTATTTTATAGAAAATGTAATATATGCATTTTATTTTTCAAGGAAGGTGGGGATGCAATTTACTACCACACTGACACAGTAATTGTGTCAGTATATAGGACGTACCAAATATTTGTATTATTTAATTATAATGTATATTTGTGGTACCACTGGTCCATTTCAGAATTAATATGTATTTGTGTTGTATCTCCTCATAATTTAAGCCTCTATATTGTTATTGGGATCATTTATGTAATGAAAAACAAAAAGAACTATTTTAAAGGAATGGCTAGTTCCACGTTCAGTACATTGTACTTCTAAACATACACATCGTAAAAAATAGCATGTTAAGTCGAAGGTCTCTCCGGACAATAAACGTCTCACAACCCCGCCGGGATATCACCACCCAGACATACCATGGATATTAGTAACCACTGCCTCGCCGAGTCCAGCCCAATCCGAACAACTCTCGTAAAGATGATATGCTGAAAAGTGGACATTCGTCGAAATACGCCCACCCTAAACGCTTAAAATCCAACGTTCTGCAACACAACTTAGTAGTAACTGAAACTGTGGAGTAGGAAATGTTCTTAGTATGAAATTTGACCTGCCAAATTCAGCATTACCCGACAGTGATGTTAACTGCCTCTGTGGTATGTAGCGTGAAGTTCACCGCCCTTTCGTAAGCCTGTGTTAAATTGTTTCAGGGATGCAGAACCATCTGGTCTAAATGCGGGAAGTAAACAAGATTAGAAGTATGCTCACTTATAATTTTGAGTCGCAAAACAAGGTGACGTTACTAGCGTAGTTTCTTTGTGTTGTAGTTCTGCACATTTGCATCCAAATCTACACACGTAAATGGAAGTGGTTGTTACCGCGGCTGAACCCCAGATATTTCGATATCTAACTGGTCTGAATTATGACTAAGGTGGCGCATTCGTATGTCTGGCTGCATGCATGCGGGAAAATTTACACAGGGGAAATATTGTGACAATTCCGCTCGCGTTTTGGTCTGTGCTCGGAGGATGGGAATAATGCAAACCGACTCGCGAATTGATGTCAATTGTGAGGCACGCTCGTACAGTGTAAACACCGCGTCCAACATATGTCCAGCCCATGTACACATACATACATGAGCGTGTATCCGCCCGCCCGGAGTGTTTGTGTCGTGTACACCGAGCTCTATGTCATTCATGGGATTGATTCACCTAGTCTAAGTTTTTGTAACAGCCTGCCTCCGTTATCACGGTATGCGCTCAAAATAAAAAAGCCACCCTATTTACACTGTTATCCTAAGAATTGTCTTTGGAGTATAATGTCGCGTTAGCTTTATATCTGAATTTTTTTTAGTTTTAATGTGTATGTTTACTTGCAGAATCTGCAGCTTTGATTGTATTAGTGGTTAACTACAGAGTTTGTTTCTTCTTCCTCTACTACTGTCTCGTTCTCCCATCTCCTCCTTCCTTCTTTCCTTCCCTCACTCTCTCTCCCCCAATCTCCCTCCCTTTCCTTGTCAGCCACTAACATACTAGTATCTTTCCCTTTGTCAATCTTACATGTCATGTAATGTTTTGAAAACCGGTAATAAAATGCTTTTTCTAAGCACTGTCATTTATTGTCAATAAGAATTAAATATTAAGTAATAGGTATAATAACATTTGGACTTCTAAGCCCTTATGGTTGTTATGCGGTTAGAGCTGTAAGGATTGTTAAATCAATAGCTGGTCCTGCATGAGCAATTCTAGCTGAAAGAGGGTCTTATATATGTCCAGTATTTTCTTTATTTTTATCTTTAGTTTTATGAATACTAATTCCTTATATAAGAGGTTTATTTACTTTTAATTTAGGCTTATTTTAAGATAAAAGTTGTGGAATTATAATACTATACTTGGGTAAAAGAATAAAGGAAGGAAAATTAGAAGTTAACTCTTAAATATTCTTTCCGAAAACAAAAAATACCCGTCGGAAATAATTTTCTTTCAAAGTTTGATAGATAATATATTTCACAAAACACTATAATGAGCAAGATATATAGATTATGTGAATTTTTATGCTATTATAACACCTCCTGTTCTTTTAATGGGGATAAGAGTATTTTATATTCCAAGTGTCACTGAAAACAGTTCAGCCGTTCTCAACTGAAAAGGTAACACACACACACGGGCGTGCGTGTTCATGCAAGTAAATGCAACAACAAGAATAATGATGCAGATCATTTCTTTGTTTACATGTGTGCTTAACTGCTGGGCTGAATGTGAGAGCCTTTCAATATATTACTCGGTATGGCTGACATTAAACCTACAGGAATTTACATACAGAGACTATCATAGGGCACCGCTAGAAGGTAAAAATGTATTTATCTATAGTCCAGTTTTGTTTTTCGGTATGCCTATTGTGCATGGAGTTCTTACAACGTCATCGCAGAATTAAGCTTACACGAAAGCATGAAATTTGAGGAAGGGAATATGCTTTAAATGTGATGATTTGTATCATCGCCGTGCTCAAAGGTTTTCTGCATATTTTACACGCCGTTGTTGTTATTAGCTGCGTCAAGTTGAAAACGGTTTGAAATTTCACTCACATTTTATTTAACGTCACTGTGAGAAAATAGTGTAGTTTTGTTGATATATTATCTGCCCCACGTTTTGGGAGTGAATTTGAAGTAGGAGTTGTATTGTAGTTCTTATGTTGGGGATCCGAACTTTAAGTAGTTACAACCGCACGTATGGTAAAAAGTTTCCGGTAGCCTTCACCCCAAATTTACTTTCCGGTGGCCTTTGCCACCCAAAAATGTTTAAAAAATATTAACTTTGGAATTTGACTGTTTCTTTAAATATTATATATTTATGTTTGCCTCGGCTGCGTCAGTATTATTGTTAGAGACATGTTTCTCTTTGCAGGGTTGTGGTGCGACTGAAGAATGTAGGCTTACACAGATTGTAATTTTACTTCACGCCTTTTATTAATTCTTGACACGATTTAAATAACACTTCACTGATATAGAGAGAGAGCTGTGAGATTCTTTTATTAATTACTTGCACTTTTTAACACGTAAACTATTTTCGTCTCACACGAATACGTATTAAACTTCTCGAGGACGTGTCTCGCATCCGGTTAGGAACACTGTCTATTAGCAATGCGTCCAGTTATGAGCGCTTCAACCGCCTAAATTTGTAAATTTCTGTATTTCAAGTCTCTGGCTTTTCCTAATCAAATAGAATACCTTTTATTTAACTTAAGCTTTTTACTATTTGTTGATTAGCTATTTATAAACGGTCTCAAAATTTACATTATTGTTGCTCCAATAATGACTAGTAGCATTATTAAACCTTCTAATTCATTATTGCCTCAAGGCTACCTCATTGTTACCTCATTGTTAGCAACTTTTAACCTATTATTCTCACAGCTCCTACATTATTAAGTTACGTAATACATTCACAAAACATTGCTAAACATGTATAGAATAATATAAACATTTACAATGACTGTAATATACAACTTTATATATTGTTACATACACATATTGCTTTAAGGCGGGATGTTATTATAACTTTTATTATATAATTTGACTGAAATCATCTAAGTGTTAAAAATACTGCCTCAACTGTTAAGTATAATCTAGCTGATACACAGTGTGGGCTACACTTACGCTGAAAGTATGACCCGAGTGTGACTGTGTGACCGCAAACTGATAGATTATAAAAGAAAAACAAACATTTTCAAACGCTAAATTATCTCGTGTCCAAAATTCTGATTCGTTTCTGCTGGATTCAGTGATTTTGAATACCGAAGTAAGTATGTAAAAGCTGAGAGCAAGTCATTTACCAAGCCAGGACACTGCAGAAGCTATGTACCGCGGTGCATCAGCTAAATTAACATAATTTTCAATTTGGTTTACGCAGCAGGCTACACGAGTGTCACTTCCCGCATTGTTTTACATGTTTTAATTTAGACATGGGTGGGTTCGTTTGGTTCACCTTCTGGGAACGCAAGCATGGCACATGCTATGTAACAATGTTAAGTCTCATCCACGCTCTACTCCTTGCTTCCTTGTCTAATGCAAGGTGAATCGCCACGACTGCCAGTATTGGCTTCTGGAATAGAAATGCGAAAATTAACAATTTATAAGCGTCTGAAAAGTATTGAAGTTTTATATAAAGTATGATATATATATCGATACCAACCCATCCCTATTAGTAACTGTATTGATTCTTGGCTTTTTAGTAGAGTTTAATGCCCGTTTTAAAATTAAATTTTGTTTTATTATATAGGGCGCTATTTAAATGCTGCGATCCTTAGCGTCCAATTCTATATTGGGCGTGAAAGTCCGGTAATGTTGCTCTTTATCAGGCTTGAGGTTCTTTTACGTGCCGTAAATCTGACTCGAGACCACCGGCTTTACTTCCCTTCCGAAGGAAGCCATGCTAAGGATTTTTAAGCCAGAATAAATCCATCGCCTTTATCCGGGATTGAACTCGCGACCTCGGGAACTAGAGGATAGCATGTAACCCTACATATCGGAGAACGACTAATATCCGTCTTTACTACATACGACACCACAGGCGGTGACACTGCTGATATCTAAAATGAAATAATTTTGAAAGGAGTTTTGAGGAGGAAACATTCCAGACCTAACTTTAGGGTACCTCCCCAGATATGAGGGTTGAGCAAAACCTGAGGAAAACCTCAGTCAGAGAGGATGGTCCTAGTGGGATTTGAACCTCCCGAATGAGAGCCGCACACGCTACCGCATAGCCATCTCGCTTGATCTTCATCATTACGAGTTTCCTTACCCAGCGTAGCATAGTTGGCTTTATAAACCTTGAATTATTTAAGTAATTGCCATTACCTACTCCTGCAAACTTTGTTTAATTATTACACAATGATCTTTAAGTTTTAATAGTAAATAATGTCGTAAATACCCTCTAATATTCCTAATAACGTAAGGAAAACTTCCTGATATTTACGGAAATGGGTATGAAATATCTGTCAATTATTTATCTCTGATTAGAAATGTCGAGTAATTGTCGAGGTAGCCACAGTAGACTACATCAAATAACGAATTTGAGAAAAAGTATAAGTATTGGAAAATTTAAGGGAATAACAAGCAATATCTTGAAAATGGTTCACTCAACAAAAAATGTATGACATAAATTGTGTGTTTTATCGCGATCTACATTTTTGTGTAGTAAAATTTTGTCTATCTCTTATGGTTTACCAGTTATGCAAAAGTCGTTCACAATGAAGAATACTTCTGGAGACATTCCCAGAAAATTAGAGATATACATTTCATTTGTCATGAAAATATTTTAAGCATATGATATTTTAATCAAAATCGTTGGAACATTTTTCAAAAAGTTTAATTTTCTCAAAAATGGATCTATGTAAAGGTTAATCTGGGGTGGGGGAATTTTCTTGAAAACCTTCGTGTCGCATCTCTGGAAGATACTGAACCTAAATACAAGTTTTGTGTTTATGCAACTGTTCATTTCTGAGTTATGCTGTTAACAGACACACACACGAACATGTTTCGAAAAATGCGTTTTTTGGATTCAGGGGTCTCAAAACATGTATTTCTGGTGAAATCTCGGTATCGAATTTTTGGGTGGAATACAATACTTCCCTACTTACTATATGTAGTAGAGAAAGTAAAAACTCTTAACTTCCTTTTAATCCGGTCGTTATATAATATCATAAAGGTTCCACAATTTTAGTATAATATGCAGAAAACTCAAACAACAGTGGTGAAACTGGTGAATATTGCGATTCTCTCAATCTCAGGTCATTAATTTAAACATTTTTGAAATAACATTGAGCTCTAAAAATTCAGAAAAATAAACTTCTGATTTGTAATAATGTTTGAATATAGGTCAGGAAATTACTGATGTTACGCTGTTTACAATTTTGTTCTTTATATAATTAGTTAACATAGTAAATTTTCTTATATACATGTTAAAAGATTTTTACTCTATAAGTTTAAGCCATTTCTTTAATAAACTTCTACAGAATTAGAATATGGTTTACTCTGAGTATATGAACACATTTACAGCATTTCAATAAAATGTGATGGCTGAACTAGGTATAACAAATGTGAAATGAATCTTCGCGTACCGCCGATCTGCATCCCATCTATTGTGCTTAATGGTACTACGGAAGCGTAACGATGCAAGAGTAAAGTACCTGGGGTTATTCTTTAAACGTCATCCCATTTGGAAGGTTCATATCAACAAAAAGCTCTCTTTAGTGTATTCTCGTCTTTCACAGACTTTGTCCATTGATTTAATCGCAAATCTTCTCTATACAGTGACATCTCTCTTCTTTGTATCTCTGTTACGTCCTCTATCGACATACGCTTGCGCTATGTGGGGTGATGTAGCCTAGCACAATTCGGAAGATTCAGTCGTTCCAAAACAAACTTCTAAGCACAGCGGTCCATTCTCCTTGCTGTGCCCGGAACGAACAGTTACACGTGAGCTTAGCATTCTGATTACTCGGGAGTTTATCTGTCACCAGGCACGGAAGCTGTGTCACCATCTTCGCTATGTTCCAGGTTCGGGTTTCTATTCACTTGGCACTCGCTCATAGCTTCTCATCAGGATCCGCAGTCACCTACTACAGAATTCTTTGCTTTAACATCCAGTTCAGTTAGCTTCGAATGCATCTGCTTCATCCGAATGCCAGCATACCACAAGTCTCATCACACCAGCGAGGGACCCAAAGAGGTTGACCTGCAGTCCAAATAGTGTCATTGTCGACCTTGCCGCGTTTGTTTGTTGCGATTTTCTTTTGTTGCATTCTTTCTCATATTTTTAACCAAATCGGTATAGTGTCAATGACGTGGATCGATTTAAATATGAAATTATAAATAAAAAATAATAAATTAAATATCACATAACTAGAAATCCATTATTATTTGTATACGGCTACCAGACCTGGATGTTCAGAAAAGGACAGATACAGAAGATCCAACTAAGGCTGCGGAAAATGGAAAGGAAGATACCTGACGTCAGTATCAAAGACCGATTAAAGATGACCAGATACGGAAAAGGAGCGAATTAGAATATTCGCCACAGCACAGAAAGATCAAATGGAGATGAGGACATACAAGCAGTACTGGTGGGTCTAAGCCACTACGATATGGGACCTGAGGACAAGAGAAAGCAGCAGAAGACGTCCGCGACAAAAATGGGATCACGGCTTCAGGAAAGTGTTGGGTATGCAGTGGTCCAGAATAGTAAGAGATAGGACAAGGTGGCAAGATACACTAACAAGAATAAAATAAAGTAATTAAAGTGGAGCGAGTAAGTAAGATAAAACTGGACCAAATGCAAATAGGTAAAGTAAAGCGAAGTGAGCGATACTAAACTATAGAGAAACAAAATTAGATGTATGTTTAAGTAGAATGGAATGCACAGAGAACGAAATTCACAGGGAATGGCTCACCTATCAGTGCCCAAGAGCTAGCTCTCATGAAGGATGAAGACCCTTACAGTTCAGGGATCTCATGATCTTATCATATCTCATATACCTATACCGGGTGAGTCTTCTCAGCCTACGGATTGAGAAGTTATGCATTCCCGGCGTTGTAAAGGCTATAACGTAAACACTGTTCATTACATTGCGCCGTATCAATTTCGGCCGAAATGACTGCTTTGCACCGCTGTGCGTGCAGTGACTTGCACTCGTAGCGTAACTGTGTGCGCGTTGGCCTTTAGTGATGAATATCCCAGTTTCCCACTTGAAGGTACTTTTTATGCTTAGTAAATTTAACGAGAACTAATAGTTTGGCATGGAAGTGTCGTTTCATTAAATTAGTTTAATTATGTGAATTTCATTAAAACACAAATTATTACTTTTTAGAATATGCTTTAATGAACATCACAAATAAATGCAAGAAATTATAAAAAAATTCATTTATTCGCAGGCGTGATTTGAACTTCCGACCATCACCATGATCTTCCAGCATGTTAATCATTGCACTACGAGAGCACGTTGATAATGAGCAGTACCGTAGCCCTAATCGGCGGACTGGTGAATGCGGTGTCAGCACCGGCATTTCGCACCGTCTGTAAAATGCAGGGTGCCTAGTTACCAATCCACAGAATGAGAAGACTCACGCAGTATATACATTACACTGAATGAAGTATTCATACCTTTTATCTTACCTTTAGGTGTATTTTATGCGGAGTAGCAACTACTCCATGGTGTCCTCAACACAAAGTAGAAGTCACCTTTACAAGTGTATAATTTTATGACTCCCATATATGCATACTGTAGAATCCAGGGTTTGCAAATCCTTGTTAACGTCTCAGTTATTTAAGAACTGAATTGTAAACCGTCATATAGCCTATGTCCGTATGGAACAACACTGCTTTTCAATGCAAAAAGAATCGTCAAAATCGGTTGAGTGGTTTTTCCAGGTTACACACAAACACACACACACACATACTCTCTCTCTCCCTCCCTCCCCCTCTCTTCCCGTTTTGAAATAGTGTATATATAATCTACTAGCAAGAATATCCTACACTGCCTGGGTCTTTGCAGTTTTCGTAAAACATACATTTTCTAAATATTTGTTTATTTGCCTCTTAATTAAAGTAATTACAGTATTTTTGGTATTCAACTCCCTTATTTTAATCACTTTCCCTCAATATGCCAAATTTCCCATTCGTACTGAACATCCTCCAATTTGCTTACCATCCAGCTTTTTCAGCCCCATTTCTCAGTAGGTGTGGTTTTACGCGTTATCAAACATAAAGAATGGAGAGAGCAATAGTTATGATTTGTTTTTATAAAAAAGGCCCTTTCTTGCTGAATAATCCCACAATTACCACGTGAAACATTTTTCACTCCCTGTGCCATTTGTGGTGGTTTTTGTTATACCACCCCTAAAGCAATGAAGAGAACGTGATTTATATGTTTATTTTACAACAGTATTGAGAAAATAGGCCCCTTCTCTTGAAAAACCTCAAGATCAGCGAATGATTTTCCTCCCCTATTCCGTTAGGGGATGCTGCTTTGGGAGAGAACTCCCATAGTATTTTTAATATTGTTCTAAGGGATATGTGTGTCCAATTTCTCATTTATACTGAGAATCCTCCAATCCAAAATCAGCATATAGTGACTATCTTTTAAGCTTCTGACTATCGATTCCCTTATACTTAAACTGAAATGATTTTGGAAACATTTATCCCCATTAACATAAATAGATAGAAAAATAAGCTTTTATAAGCGATATTAGCTAGAGATTTTTTCTCTCCTTTCTTTATCTTTTTACATTCTGTACTACGTATAGTAAGTAGGGAAAGTATTGCATTCCACCCAAAAATTGTATATCAAGATTTCACCGGAAATACATGGTTTGAGCTCATATGAATCCAAAAAAGAATTTTTAGAAAAGGGTCTGTGTGTGTGTGTGTGTGTGTGTGTGTGTCTGTGAACAGCATAACCCAAAAACGAAAAGTCAGAAACTTGCTATTTAGGTTCAGTGTCTTTCAAAGATGCGACACGAAGATTTTCAAGAAAATCCCCCCCATTCCAGACTACCCTTTACATGGAATTGTTTTCAAAATTCTGATTTTCTCAAAAATGGCTAACGATTTTTATTAAAATATCAAATGTTTATATAGAAATATCATGATAAATAAAATGTCTATCTTGAATTTTCTGGGAATGTCCCCAAAAGTCCTCTTCATTCTGAATGGCTTGTATAACTGGTAAATCGTAAGAGATAGACAAACGTTTTCTACATAGAAAATGTAGCGCTCGTTAAAAGCACACAGTTTATGTCATATACGTTTTTTGTGGAGTGAACATTTCCGAGATATTCCTTGTTGTTTCTTTGAATTTTCCAATACTTATACTTTTTCTCAAATGGGAATTCATTATTTGTTTTTTATGTTCCTGGACATGCAAAGATAATAGAATGCTCCACATAACAACCAGCTTTTAAAAGATTTGACTATCGCTTAAAGCCTACCATATTCACCTTGCACCTACAAGAAAATTAGCAATAAGATAATATCTGCAATAGAAGAAGAATAAGCATTTGTAAAAATAGTTTGTACAGGAGTGGAGAAAATCATGTGACTGCAACACATCAGATTTTTTTCATGCATCTTACTGGTGTAAAGCACATACTACCACTGTAAGTTGGTGTTCTTATCTAGAAAGTTGCATGATGTTTAAGGTTCACCAACAACAGAGCAACATTGATGCAAAATCGCTTCTCATGGCGTGTTTGCAGCTATTCAGTGGTCACTGTGTGTGTGTCACCACTCTACGTAATTGGCGCTCCCCCTCTTAACCCGTTGCTGCGGCGGCGGCATTTCAACTAACTCAAAAAGGTCACCATCTCGCTAATTGTGATTGCTGTTCTCATACACAAGATGCTGCTAATGAACTGCAGTACCAGCACCTTGGCTCCTTAATGAGCTCCCCCATTGTCGGGTAATGGAAAAAACTTCAAAGTGACCAGCCATATGCAGCAGCCCTTTCCTTGCCCCAAACAATCTCTAAAGTGAGTTTTGTTTTGTTAGCAGTGTCTGATGGTAACATACCATTTAAATTATTATATTGGCCATTCCGTCGAAGCATAGCCTAAGGGGGTATTTCAGCGGTTCCCCCTCCCAAAATGGCTCCGAAATCTTAGGCAGTTATAGTAATATTAACAGTGTCAGCTTTTATGTAGAATTTTATTGAAATTTCGTTAAAGGAAGACAATATGTGAAGTTATAGAATTATAAAGTAATAATGGAAGTTACTTTATACCTATATCATTACTTTATTTTCATATAAATGAATAATATTCTAAGTTTTACGTATTATTTTAACTGCAAAGGGTTAGCAGTTTAAGCCATATTTATTCCATTTTTATAGTGTCATTTAAAAACTTCCTTGTCACAAAAATAATCTTTTTGCTTCAAAATGAGCAATTTTTAGATTTATCTATAGCTTTCTTACTAAACTTTCTTAGTCATTCTGTTTATTTTTAAGTTTATGAACACATATCGACACGGCACGGCTTAATAAGGGGAGTCCGGGTTCAAATTCAGCCAGTACCGACCTTCCGACTGAGGTTTTCTCCAAGTTTTCTTCAGCCTCATTGCTGGAAAATTTTGGGGATGTACCCTAAACTTAGGTCGGGAACTATTCCACCCCAAATTTGCTTTCCCAATTATTTCACTGTAAGTAGCATCAATGTCTACCGCCTGTGGTGCTGAATGTAGTTAGACGGGGTGATATACACCATTAAAACAAAAACAATAAGTATTTTAACCACATATCAAATGTTAATAGTCGAAAATAAAATAGAATACTGGGTGAGAGGAAAAATTTCGAAGTTCAGACACTCATTTAGTTATAATACCCCATAATCAACTTATTAAATCGTTAAATTTGATGACAATATAAATCAATGCTTGTTCTCCGCACTCTGTTTTTTCAAATGAATACTTCTTCTCTATTTTCTAAAAGTCCCCATGAACTTATATGCTCTTACCTCAGCATGGAACAAATACGAGGGCTGTCCAGAAAGCAAACTTTGTTTTGTAATAAACATGAAACCGGTATACACACAAAAGTTTTATTATATACATTTGAAAATTACGGTTTTTCTCTGTTTTTCTACATGGTCTCCAAATAGATTCAAGCACTAGTCTTACCTTTTTGGTCTTTGAAATACCTCTACATAAAATTCTGTCGCCTGTCACGGCAGCAACCTGTTACGGCTTTCGAAGCTCTCGTTGTTGCCAAAGCATTGAGCTGCAAGCCACTTTTTCATGTACGGTAACAGATGGAAGTCGCTAGGGGCCAAGCCCGGGCTGTGCGGGGGATGGTCAAAAACGCCTCATTTGAACTTGGCCAAAAGTTAATTTGTGTTGCTTGCTATCTGAGGACGAGCGTTGTCATGCAAAAACACAACACCAGATGTCAGAAGTCCACGACGTTTGTTTTGGATTGCTCTTCTTAGCCTTGTCACACTTTATACGCACTTCACGCTTGGCGGGATTTTTTTATTTCGGCGCTCGTGTTGTTAGGTTATAACTAGCAAACACACGACAGTATGATGTTCCACCTTACACAAGTAGAAGCGTACTGCGTCACTGCGCACGCTGATATCGAAATGGCGGCACTACCCCCAATACTTGCCGTACTACGGATGAACAGAGGTTACCTTCTGGACAGTCCTCGTATAATATGTATACCTCTCCAGTACCGGTTCTTGTCCTGCTCGCCTAGCCATTTCATCACTGCATCAACTCTGGTGTCGTCATTCTCAAAGCAATTTCCACGCAAAGCATTTTTCAGAGATCCAAAGAAGTGAAAGTCTTACGGTGCCAGTTCTGAGCTGTAGGGTGGATAGAGCAGCTCCGCCTACCCAAATTGGTGGCTGTTTTCTCAGACTTGCTGAAGGCGCACCTTATCATGCTGGTGCAACATCTCTGCTGAAATCTGGTCAGGCGAAACTTGCTTTGAAGGTTTCATGAGATTATTCAAAGTTTTGTTGCTAGGCATTAAGAACTCGAATCACGTTGCTAAATTGGGTTGGACGATGCTCCCCATTAATCCCACAGCCCACATACGGCACCCTAAGACTTTCACCTTCTTGAACCTCTGAAATATGCTTTACGTCATTTTGAGAACGACAGTGTGGTTGATGTAATGCAGAAGTGGTTATGTGAATAGGACAACTGGTACTTGCAAAGACAATAGATATACTTGTTTCACGTTGGTGTAACATTAAAAACTATTGTGTGCAGAAGAAACATTTATATATACTGTCACCACATGTCAACAATTATAACGAATATATTCTGAGAAAAAAGGATGCGGATTGTATAAATACAGAAATCTCCTGTCACTACCGACAAAAAATATGTGTTAATACACACATTAAAATCCATCATATTTTAAAATTGTGTATGTGCACAAATGATAATTTGTTTTATTTTTAAATTCAGGAGTGTTCCAAAACCCTTTAAGCATAAAAATATGGGTTTTTCATTGAAGAAATTTTAACAAAACTATCGTTTGAACATAACGTTAAAATCGAATTTTTTTTACATTTACATGCCTTTCTCTAACCATTATAGTTTATTTTTATATAGCTTCCGCAAGCTATTCTTATAAAGGCTTACTGAGATAAATGTTTGCATTCTTTCATTATACATTTCGTTGTTATTATGAAGGTGATAGAGGAAACTGAATCAATAGCCAGATGTTTAAATATTTGCTAAATACTCTTCCCATGACATTGCGAGAAATAACTGAATAGCCCCAGCACTTCCAAAATGACAAACTATTGAAAAATTCAAACCAATAATAACAAATATCTGAAAAACGGCTTGTATCATAAAACTATTTGAAATAATTGTGTCTTAAACAGTTCTACAGTTCTTGTGCGGTATATTTTTGTCTATCTCTTATAGTTTACCCGTTATACAAAATTAGAAACAAAATTCCTTCTAAATAAAGAGTACTTTACAGGCTTTGCAGAATATTTAAAATATGCATTTGATTTGTCATGTATGCATCTTGAATATGTAGTACGTTAATCACAATCGTTAGAGCTGAGAAAATTTAAAAAATAATGGAAAAGTTATATGTAAAGTGTAGCTTCTGTGGTGGTATTTTCTTGAAAATCTTGGTGTCGCTTCCTTGCAAATGCTGAACTCAAATACGAAGTTTAGTATTTATTCGACTTTCCAAGAACGTCGCGCAGCAGGCTGCAAGAATTAGAAGTGGGCGGGGCACGTCGCGAGCTTCATCACGACAGATGGGCGCAGAAGACACCATGTGGGACCCCTACATTGGAAGAAGAAACTGAGGCAGACAAAGAATCAGATGGGCAGACACAACTAGTTAGGTCACTGGTCCAGTACCGCAAGGTGCAGAACTGTCTGGAAAGACTGTGAAAGGCAATTAAAAAGAAGTAACAAACTATGAAAGAACTGCATTTTACTTAATAGTGTAAGTCCAAGTGAGACACACAGTGCAAATTCTCCACTTACGTGGAAGAACTCACCATGTCAGTCATTCTAATAGAGCTCCCCCTCTTGCAGGAGGTCTTTGCGTTTATGGAATTTTACGGGCTCCATTCATTTAATCATTCACACAAACATACACAAGCATCATTTTCCAAAAATGCCTTTTTATTACGGGAACTCAAAACACACTTTGGGAGAAATTTCGACATGGATTTGTTTTGGTAGAGTGCAATATTTCTCCTACTTACTAGAGAAAGTAAATATTGTAGGATCCATCGATTTTCCACATGTCAAAAGTTTGCGTCGTGATCTGCGTACCTTGTTTAAAGTTAGAGGAAACAAAGAAATGTTTACAGCCTAACCAATAACCTATTTAAACTTTCAAAAGTTCTGCTTTTCAGATATGAGAAACGACTATTAAGCGGTTATTTTTGGAGTATTTTAAATGTTTATTGTTTCATGTCCTACTGGCTTTAACAATAAAGAAGTATTTGTAGCTATTTAATGTTTTAATTTATTTCATTACTATTGTAGTTTTTAGAAAAAATCAAAATCTATACAACTTCAGTTAAACGTAACCCCATTATGACACAGGTGTGCCGGTTATTCGTGGGCCCTCCCCATCCTTCTACGGTGCACTTGACGCATAACATTCGGCTTTGAATGCACGACCAGTCCATTTCGTGTCCCTTAACGATCATGGCTATATCTTTTCTGTTAAGGTGCTGACAAGGATATATAAAACAGTTTCGCAGTTTGAAGAAGAGTGGCGTATATAATTAACGCATGGAAAGGTTAATGTCGCTAGCGACACAGCTCAGTTAGGAGAGACAGGTGATAAGAGTAAATTAAGGCAAATTATATACAATATGCTGCTTAGAAGTTGTCCAAAATTGCAAATGATGCATTATTGCGTTATCCCACAATTTCTAATGTGTTTTTAAGTTCGAAGTCGAAATATGAATGAATAAATATGTGTATTTATTTAAATAGATGCCTATAAATCGCACGGATCCACAGGCCATACTTGCTGATATACTACACAGAATAATAAGCAATATTAAAAACACTTACAAAAACATAGAAGAAAAAGATAAAGACACTGCTACAAGAAAACAACATTGCACAAAAAAGTAAGACGAAGTATTCAGAGTAAGATCTTAAATATAAACAACCCACAACTAACACTAAACCCTATTACAATACATTATTATGCCCTATTATTAGTGAACAAAGAAAAAGAAACCCAACACACTAACAATAAGTGAAAAAATACAAAAAAGACAACAAAGCACCAAAACTAACGTTTAGAGTTTTTTACACATCCCTTCCATACCGTGAGCCTTCTCAGATCTCAGCTGTCTCAAGTAGAAATTTACCCTTCCCTCCATGTCTTCCGTACCTGCCCGTAGCATCCAGCACGCCCTTGACTCTCTATTCGAAGTGGTGAACGATCACGGTAAATATTTTTTCCTCCATTCCTCCGTACTCTTACAATTTTCCAAAATATGCACCCACGACTCTACCTCCTTGCAAATGGGATAGATTCTCTTACCATTTTCATCAGTAGTGTTTATAATCGGTCATGCTCCCAGCCTAAGCCATGTGAGCCTCTGTCTAATGTTTGGTGCTTGTTTTAATGTATAAGTATTGCTCCACACCCCACTCAAATTTTAGTCAAGACTGTACTTCCAACGAAACCTTCTCCGTGCACTGCGCAATTGTTTGTTGCTTGTTAATGTCACAAAGCAATTCTTAATCTTTCTTCACACACTCCGTCTATTTCCCTGACCCGCCGTTCAGATATAGTCCATTCCTGTGGTTTCCAAACCATACATTAATTTTGATGCCCATGTCAAATTTCCTTCCATTCTCAGCTATTCACGGTAGCAGACCGATATAATTAGAGATCGTTCTCCATGTGTGATTTGGTATCCTATTGCCTCACAATATGCCCTGAATTTCCTCATTATTCCGCAGTTGGCGGTTCCCCTACCTTAAACAGAATTCCTTTAAAAAATTGAGTCCTCACTTGGTCCAGATTCCCCGTTTGTTCCCACATCCCCCTTACACATTTCTATCCCATATGTCATTGTGGATCTAACTGTCGCACCGTATATGGTCTTCAGTAAGCCTACAAATATATCTGGAGTTCTTCTACGTATCCGGAGAGCCTCCGCTGCTTTCACTCTTGCCTTGTGTTTCCTGACGTCAATATGTTTCCTCCATTTTCCGTTCGTCGTAAACCTGAGTCCTAAGTACACAAATTTTAGCGTCTGTCCATATGCCCATATCTTCTCCTTACTATAAACCGAACAATTCTTGAAAGCCATTGTTGTTTATATAGTTATTTATATTAACTGTTAGGAACCAATAATCCTTAAGTCTGTCCAGTGCCTGTTGTAGTCCGATAATTGTTGTAGAACACAGCACAATGTCAACTGTGTATAAAAGTGCCGGAATTTACAGATCCTCCCAATACTGGCGTGTGCACATTTTCCGCTAGTATTGCAAGAGTGATGTCATCCACAAAGACATTAAATAATAACGGTGATAACATGAACCTTGCCTCATGCCTCATCCTCTCCCCTCTCAGACACACTGTTCCTGTCGTGTTTTATATAGAATTACACATTTTGATAGATTGCCTGTAATGCTCTGATTTACCTGATATTCCCTTTGTGCATAGTTATTGCCATAATGCATTCTGAGTGACGGAGTCAAATGCCATCTTAAAATCTACAAAGCCACAATAGAACCCTTCTCTTAACATTTGTCTGGTACTTAATGTCGATGGTATTTTGTCCTTCTCTGAAACCCGTTTGAAAGTTTGCTAAATACAGGGTTATTCAATAAGAAGGAACAGATTTTAAATATTAAATTTTAATGAACGAAAATAGATAGCCACACAAACGACACATACCTGAATAGAGAAAAGTTCAAAGTTTTAAGCCCCACTTATTAGTTCCATTCAGTGCCTTCAGCGGCGCTGTTTGATTAAGATAAAATGGCGACGCCACAGGTAAAGTCATTTTGTGTGCTGCATTATGCAAAGAGAGAATCCATTGTTTCATTGCAGCGTGCATTTCGTTGTAAGTTCAACAACGAGCCGCCTGGTCATCATAAAACATATACAATTGATACAATAAATTCGTAGAAGATGGTTGCGTATGCAAACTGAAAAGCACTGGTCGTCCTCGCATAACAAATGGTGCTCATTTTGAACACATAAAGTATAATTTTGAATTTTTCCCTATTCAGTGATGTATCACATGTTTTGCCATCTATTGTCGTTCATTTGAAATACATATTTCAAGTCTGTTCCCTCTTTTTGAATAACCCTGCGAAATGACACGTGTAACACACGTCGGGTTGCGGAGTGTCACCAAGTTGTGAAAGCACAAACCAGCAACACACATTATTTTGGCACGCCTAATACACCGGGCATGTAAAAGTATAATAATCTCTAATAATAAAGGTAATTATCTGAGTGTTTCCTAATGCATTATAATCTAATCAAAAAATAATAATTCATCCTATCTGATTATTATTGTTAAAATCGAGTGAAATCTGTAATTTTTATTTGTATGTATATTAAGTCATATAATGGGAATCTCCGAAGACTGTATTGGCGGAACTATATATGCATTTAACTAGTATATGTATTTTGACTTTTTCGCATATACTACGTAAATGTGCATTTTTTTGCACATTTAAAATATGATACTCTGGGATATTTTGTGTTAGAAACTGTGGATATCAGGGAAGCTAACATCTGGGATATAATGCCCTTTTCAAGGACTATGAGCCTAAAGTAGCCTAGATGCACTAGCATACGATTCTTCATGGCCTACTTACAGGGATTTTTTCTAGGGCCCACCAGTAATTTTCATCTATTCATCCAAGTGGCTTTATCTTTGTAACGGTTGCTTCATCTGCATTATGTTTACTGACTTTCGTTTGGTATTAATTTTGGGTTTATAACGTTGAGTTATATTTTGAATCTCACACATATCCAAACTCCATTCATATTTCAGACTCTTAGGGAGGATAAAGGATAGCCCTAGATACAGTAAAATTCTCCCCAGTTGCCGGGGATCGTAAACGGGGACTCTGGATTTACAGTCTAGCAGACTAACATCCTGATCGCCAAAGGTGGTCTGGAGGTTATTCCATTGTTTATTGCAGTAGCAATATAGCGAGCGCACAGCGATTCCAATTACGG
The DNA here is from genome assembly GCA_030765065.1 of Deroplatys truncata. NCBI lineage: Eukaryota > Metazoa > Arthropoda > Insecta > Mantodea > Mantidae > Deroplatys > Deroplatys truncata. The sequence continues at coordinate 149,173,496 of CM060984.1, read as the reverse complement.
CAGTGTGTTTGTAATGAGGCATGACTGTTACACATAATGTATTTTTAATCTTATTTAACCTTCAGATCGAAAACCATGATTATTTGGAAGCAAGCTTCATATGCTTTGGTATTAGTCAGACTAGTGTTACTGTCTCACTCTATCACAATCTCTCTCCCTCTCTCCTCTCGTGCATTTTGCTTATTGTAATATAGAAAGAAGTTTATATAGCTAACAACTGCATTTTATTGTTTCAGGTATGGAATCGTTATGATCCTCAATTCTGCATAACCGATAAGTATAATAATTTTAAGGCTGACTAGTTTGCTTGTTACTGTGACTACCAATATAATTTAATGTACATATATAAAGTGCAGAGTTAAGATCGTTATACACCCAGGAAGAAGGCATGTCATGCATAAAGGTATGCCGTTGGAGACCTAATGTTTTAAGCTTTAGTAACTCCTTGAATAACAGGAAGTTTAAAGAGCAACTGTAAACTAAAAATCTGATGTGTTACACTCACATGACTTTTCTACTCTTGTACAAACTATTTTTACAAACGCTTATTCACCATATGCTTCATGTTAATTGAGATATCGAGATGTTAATCTTATTGCTAATTTTCTTGTAGATGCAAAGGGAATTGGTAGGCTTTAAGCGATAGTCAAATATTTTAAGAGCTGGTTGCTATGTGGAGTATTCCATTCTCTGTGCGTTACCAGGACAAAAAAAATGAATAACGAATTTGAGAAAAAGTATAAGTATTGGAAAATTTAAGAGAATAGCAAGCTCGAAATTGGTTCACACAACAAAAAAAAATGTATATGAAATAAATTGTGTATTTTAACGCGATATACATTTTTTGTGTAGTAAACTTTTGTCTTATCTCTGCATTCACAATGAAGAATACTTTTGGAGGCATTCCCAGAAAATTCAGATATACATTTCTTTTCATAAAAATATCTTAAACATATGATATTTTAATCAAAATCGTTAGAGCCGTTTTTGAGAAAATTAAAATTTTCGAAAAATGTTCCATGTAAAGGGTAATCTGGGGTGGTGGAATTTTCTTGAAAACCTTCGTGTCGCATCTCTGGAAGATACTGAACGTAAATATCAAATTTGGTGTTTATCCGACTGTTCGTTTCTGAGTTATGCTGTTCACAGACACACACACACGGACATGTTTCCAAAAATGCTTTTTTTTATTCAGGGGGCCTCAAAACGTGTATTTCCGGTACACTCTCGGTATCGATTTTTTGGGTGGAATGCAATACCTTCTCTACTTACTATGTAGAGAAAATAAAAATAACGTTAAAATTTAAACTACAGATAACTTAATACACTAAAATGTATACATGAGTATAATAACAAATATACTTTATTTAAATGTCAGTTGGGAGAAAATTGTATGGACAATAAAAATTAAACAGTATTTATGGCTTAATTCCAGGATTTTAACTAAACATTTTCACCTTACAGGTAGTGGATTAGGATTTCAATGTTTAAGATGGTGCTGATTATTTAGAAGTTAGTTTGATACAACGTATTTGAGATAATCCTAAGATTTTCAGTTCTTAACCGAGCGATCTCAAATTTTGAGTTGGCAGCAAGAATGCAATACAAATGTCACATGCAGCAATTCTTAGCTCCCTGTTGAACCGTTATTGAGATAGTATGACTTATTCTAAACTTTACAGACATAAAATTTTAATTTTCGATGAATCAGTTGATATTTATAATTAAAAACTATTTATATTGTTATTAAAAATAAAGGAATCTGGTTTTGGTTGCTTTAGTATAACATTTCACTTCACCATTTAAGAGATAAAGAAAACATTTAATTATTTTTAATTCATAATGGGGAGATCAATTTGATGGATGCGAAACGGATCGAAGGGTGTAAGTAAAGAAAAAGGAGAAATGAAAGTACATTTTAAAATCTCCTTCAATGTAGTAATGGTGAAAATTTTATAAACGTTGCATGAACATGTGTCTCAAAGAGCACTTTAAACTCTACAGGATGCTGAAAAATACTTATTAGAGAAAAGGGATTTAAAATTCAGCCATTAAATGTGCTTATACACAGATCCTTAAATGTTAAATTATGCTGTAAATGTATGAGTAATTTAAAAATGAAAACATCATATGAATTTACAAATAATAAATACAGTAAAACAAAAATCATTTTATCTTTATTTTCAACAAATTTCATCGGTGCCTAACTTTAAACATTTAATTCATGATTAATTAATTTTATTGTATATAATTGTTTTGAAAAATCTCATAAATGGAATACATTTAAGAGGAAGTTAGGTTGTGTTGGGGTAGGTACTGTGTAAATTCAGTTATCCTCAAGATTACAAAACATAACTGACATATAGACAATAAACGAGCTATAAGAGCTATAAGAATATTAATTCAAAGGAAATTCCAACGTCATAGTCTTCTTTTCCTTAGTTGTATACATTTACTATTTCTCTCTCTCTCTCTCTCTCTCTCTCTCTACCTCTCTCTGTCTCTCTCTTTCTCTCTCTACTATGTTACAGGTTTTACAAAAGAGATTAGCTTAAATAGTACTGCTGGAGATAAAGCGTATGCGTAATTTCGTAATTATGTAATAGTAGTGCAGTGAAAGCAAATGCATTTGCCAGGACGTAATTCATGGCTATAGCTGTGTGACTTATATTCAAGGCTTTGTTTGCTAGTGTGAACAAGAAGGGAACCCAAGCTTGTTGAATTCTATCCTGACAAGTTTTGCCTCAGTAAACTCTAGGATTACACTTCGGTACAAAACAGTTTCCCATTCCCCAATTTTGCAATTGTAATCTTACTTGCATAAGATTCCAAGTTTACCTAACATTAGATTTCACTAGCATTTATCACTTCTATCGACTGGCTTGAAACAAATCCAAAAAACAAAACTAAACCAGAGAGCAATGCTATAATTGGAATGAAACGAAGATTAGATTAGATTAGGATGCGTTCTGTAGGTTCATTGATGGCCAAAAGGCCTGGAACATAGGACATTTCAAAAGCTTTATTGTATTAAAATTAATGTAACTTGGCTTTTACAGCCTATGCCACTGCACAAGGTGTTACGTCCTTGCTTGCATGCAAGGAGTGTCAGGATTTTACAAACTTGACAACTCTGTATAGTAAAGTTATTTTTTTGCACACATAAGGTTTACAACATTTTAAGTTATGATTCTAAAATGTAAACAGCAAGCATCAAATTTATATTACATTAAAAATGGTCACGTTTACTGAATACAAAATGTCTTCCCTTCGAAGAGAAGTACTCTTTATGAATTCTGATGTGACTAGTGTAAATATAAAAAAGAGGGAAAAAAGGATTATTTGACATAAATTGTGTGCTTTAACGAGATCTTAATTTTTTGTGTAGTAAGATTTTGTTTATCTCTTACGGTTTACCAGTTAAGGAAAATAGTCAAATTTGAGAGGAATTCAGAGGCTTTTGCCAGATAATTCAACATATCCATTTAATTTGTCATGAAAGTACCTGAAACATATGGTATTTTAAGTAAAATCGTTTGAGCCATTTTTGAGAAAATCAAAATTGTCAAAAAAGTTCCATGTAAGGGATAGTAGGGGTATTTTCTTGAAAAACTTTGTGTCACAATCTTGGAATAAGCTAAACTAAATACCAAGTTTGATATTTAACAGACTTTTCGTTTTTGAGTTAGGCTGTTTACATACACACACTTGCACACACGGACCATTCTGAATTTTTTTTAATCAGGAAGTCCCAAAACGTATCGAATTCTTGGTATCGAATTTTTGGTTGGAATGCATTACCTCCTCTACTTACTAGAGGTAAGCAGTAGAAAAAGTAAAACACATTTTTCAAACATTTGGAAAGCAATTAACTAAAATACTGACGAAATTTCTTTGTTATTCCTCAGTTGTGCATTTCATGAAATACATGATGCACAAGCTTCATCGGGTTGCCATAAAAACTAAGGTAATTTGAAGGTTTTAACAAAATACTGCCCTTTCCCCGATGTCGCTCCTTCGCCGCTATTATTAAGTAATGAGTATATGAACATAAAGGAAATGCTGGAACCATAAGAGTGATTTATGTAGCAAGTGGTTGATAATCTTTGTTATGGCAAGAGTGAATGTGTGTTATGTTAAGGCCATCCACGAGTTGGATACATTTTATGCAATATTAGCGTTATAAATTGTAGTAAATAAATCGTAAAATAATCCGAAATGCTTCCTGCATTTCATGTTTACCTGGCGTGTTGAAGTGATAAACAAGACAGCCACTTCCAGGGAAGAGAATACATAGGCGCTAGAGCGATACGAAACGGGCTGGCCATCCATTCAAAGTCAAACGTCGCGAGTTGGAGTCCTAGCGACTGCAGTCAAATGTGCCTGTGGTAATGGACGGGGAGGGCCCAAGTAAATCAACCGGTGTAATGGTACACTTGGATGCTGACGGGGTTACATTTGGCTGCAGTTGCACGGATTCGCTGATTATTATTAAAACACTGCAGTTTTATTGCAAAATAGTAATATTTTTACAATATATAACAACTATAAGCATTCTAGTTTTATTGTTGAAGGTTAATACACAAGGATATTAGAAAAAAAGCCAGTTAAAAAACCTAAGACCTAAAAAAAAAATCAACTATTATAATGAATATTTTACACAAGCCTATAAAGGGTTGAAAACTATCAACGAAATAGATACAACATTTTATGAAATATTATCAGTATACGGTGTGGGAAATAAATCGTGAAGTAATTTCATCTGTACCTGGCGTGTTGAAGTGATAAAAAGACAGGCAGTTGCATGCATTCTCTTCCAGGGAAGAAAGTGAGCGGCTGTTACGAACTGTGATGTAGTTTTTCATAGCACAGCATGGTTAAGTAATTATAAATTCAGATATAAAATTTTCTATATTTAATAATGTATACCGGTTTTCGCATCTTCGTTGCTCCGAGAAAACAATATTCAAAATGGTCTCACCTTCTCTCTATTAGCCAAGCCGTAGCAACTTGCAATACGGATGTTACGTCATTACTGTAGAATAATACGTCATTGCTACTATTGGCACCCGTGCCATCTGAATACATAACAACCTGTTTTTAATGGTAGGATTCTATAAACATAATTATTCTTGTGCCGGTTAAATATTATGGGCCTACAAAAGGGGAAGAGATTAAATGGAAGCTTTTATTTAAAGTTCATGCCAGGATAAATGCATGGGTGGGTGTTAGTGAAAAATTGGAGAACCCGAAATATTACGGAATAAACCATCATTTGTTTAAAATTAAGGGAAGAAAGCACAGAACCGGCGTAGGGAAAGTCTCCTTTGTTAATAGAACTTTTGAAGAATGGAATGAATAGCCTTAGCAAGTCTTTCAGGGATGTCCTATTATGAGGGTTACTTACTGTATGTTCTAAATGTTATAAACTTGTAAATATTAGTGGTAAGTTTATTGGCTATACTAACTGAATAGGTAATTATTGTATGTAAATAGTTAAGTAATTAATAATTTAAAATATTTTACCTGTTATGTTACAAAACCATAAGCTGGTAGCTATAATATGATTCGTTGATAAAACCGTTTTATTCACATTATGGTTTATTTTCCGTTGTATTGTTACTCTTTATGCACTTAGTCTTTGTAATCTTATTTTATATATTTAACTCTGTCACTCATTTGCAGTGAATATAGGTACACTTGCTTCCATTTATGCCGTCACTGCAGCTTCGGGAAGCATTTTACCGACCTTCTCAGCGTGGACGTACATAGCAGGGAGAAGTGTGTCAGGAGCATTCTGACTTAGTTGTTCGACCAAGTAGTGGTGTGTGTTAACTGTAGCTCACATGATGTATGCAAATATCTCGGTGTATCGCCGAAAAATTGTGGAATGTGGGAAGCCAATTTACCATTTGAGGACATCGTTAGGTCAGTTACATGCAGTATTCGCATGAACAGAGTATTAAAATGCGTTACCGTGTCCTCTTTGAGAGTAAAAAGTATAATTTACTTCAGGTTTACATTATAATTAACGTCATTAAAATACTATTTCATGGAGATTTTTTTTTTAGTTTAGCGTCCTTTAAACGTTTAGATCATATCGAACGATGAATGAAATGATGCTCAAATGAGCCCGGCGTCTACAGAGCTTAAATTTACCCTAGATTCGTATTTTCAGGATAAGGGAAAACCCTGGAGAAACCTTATCCGACTAACTCACCCTAAGCGAGATTGGAATTCGGGACCTCTTAAATATGAGACAGACACACTACCTCCACACCACAGATAAACTGTGCAAATCAGTATTTAATTAAGTTGTATATTTAGATTGTATAGATGACTACAATAATATCCAGTATATGTATCCTCTTTGAGAGTAAAAGGTGTAACGTATTTCAGTTTTACATTATGTTGTCACTAAAATACTTTTTGATGGAGATATTGTGTAAGACAGGGTTTTATTTAGTTATATGCATATTTAACATGGTTATTATAAGTGATGACGAGTAAAGCTATTGCTCAAAGTTGTATATTCATATGTGAATAATCTAGAACAGTGCACGTAAAACAGGAAAGTCGTGAATGCGCGAAAAGGTAAACAGATGCACACACCTCTTTCTTGCTATGGATACTCCAACTGCGAAGGCTAGTAGAATATCGCCTAAAGTTGCGGTGATGGTATATGTGGAAGCGAGTGTACATACATACATACATACATACATACATACATACATACATACATACATACATACATACATACATACATACATACATACATACATACATACATACATTGAGGCAGCATTTTTAACACTTGAATGATTTCAGTCTAATTATATAATATAAATGCAATAACAGCCCACCTTGAAACAATATGTGCATGTAAAAATTTGTAAAATGTATGTAACAGTCATTGCATATGCTTATATTATTGTATCCATGTGTAATAATGTTATGTGAATATATTACGTAATTTAATAATGTAGGAGCTGTGAGAAATAGGTAAAAAATTGCTAACAATGAGGTAACAATGAGGTAACCTTGAGGCAATAATGAGTTTGAAACTTTAACAATACTACTTCAGATTCTTGGAAGCAATAATATAATTTTAGTGACAGTTTATAAAATAGCCAATCAACAACCAGAAAAAGCTTTAGTTAAATGAAGGTATTCAATTGAAGTAGGATTAGCCAATCAGAAACTCAAAAGGAGAAAATTTTACAAATTTAGAGTTCAGTTACCTGCAGACAGTGATTGTAACCAGATGCGTGATGCGTCCTCGAAAGATTTTATATATATATATAAGGAGTGAAGTAAAATTATAATTTGTGTAAGCTTACATTCTTGTCGCATCACAACCCTGCTAAGAGAAACGTGTCTCTAACAATAATACTGACGCAGCCGAGGCCAACATAAATATTAAATATTTAAAGAAAAAGTTTAATCACAAAGTTAATTTTTTTAAACTTGTGGCAAAGGTCACCTGAAAGTACATTTTGGGGCGAAAGCTACCGGAAACTGCTTACTTTACGTGCGGTTGCAACTACTACAAGTTCGGCTGCCCAACAGTTGAAATATAATACATCAACTTCAAACTGACTTTCCATACGTAGCAGCAACAAACATTTCTCAACATACATACATACATTAGAGAGTTTAATGTTACAACGAAGTGTTAAACGCCAACAGAGGCTGTAAAGAGAAGGGTGAAACCATAACCTGAAAACTTTGCAATTCAATACATGAAGCTGGCTAAGTTGCTTGGTTCACAAGTCAGCAGCTTTTACTGCCCTCACTGTATAAGCTCGCAATCAGGTCAGACTATCTCCAGATTATTTTGTAGAATGCAAAGTGCTTTAAGCATTGCATTAATGTTTTAAGGATTATTGCACCCGATGTTTAAGATTTAATTACAGGGCTTCTTTAACCAGAAGCGTTGTTTGATTTATGTAGGAAGGAAAGCAGCCGAGAAACAGGATGCGAGGAAGTATTTGATGCGCGAACTGGGGAGGTAAAACAGGAATTTGCATAGTTAAATGACGTTAAGCACGAACAGGGGGATTCTGGGATGGTTCCTTGGCCATTATCGGAAATTCTTCTTTGTTGCACATATTCAAAACAAAAGTGAGGTAAAAGCGGCATTTCTCATTACTATCGCATTACTATCGCCTTTATCCCGGAGCAGTTTTATTCATCTGCGGACAGATTTCCCTTGTAATGCAGGTTCCATATGCCATGCCCTACACTAGTTTGGACACATTAGCGAACAAGCATATGGGAATGAGATAGTTCAGGAATTCAGACGGCTCAATCACGCTCAAAGCAGCTTTTTCTTCTTACTACTTCACTCACTGGAGCGGTGAAACCCATCTCGGTCCCATTTTCCACTTTCGTATCCTAACTCGGTGCCGTCTTCCAAAATTTGAATAATCCAACTCGGTCCTGTAACAAATTCATCTCAATCTAGGACAAGATGCATAATCTTCCTTCCCATTTTAAAAAACTTAGGACATTCAGCAGACCTATAGAAACTGCAAAGCCATATTGCAGTTTCAGGTTTCACCAAAACAGATTTTAACCGCAAAATCAGATGTTTAATAAAATTGATCTACTAAATGCATGTAGCAATTTTGTAAACTCCACCCACAAAATAGTTGAAAACTCGGTGTATTATTCAAAAAGGATAATTCTAGTCAAATGAAAGTTTAGAAAAAATCTGATGTTACACTCACATGAATTTCTCTACCCTTGTACAAACTATTTTTACAAACGCTTATTTTCCATATGCTTCATGTTAATCGAGATATCGAGATGTCAATCTTATTGCTAATTTTCTTGTAGATGCAAGGGGAATTGTTAGGCTTAAAGCGACAGTAAAATATTTTAAGAGGTGGTTGCTATGTGGAGTATTCCATTCTCTTTGTATTACCAGGGCAAAAAAATGAATAACGAATTTGAGAAAGAGTATAAATATTGGAAAATTTAAGGGAATAACAAGCAATATCTCGAAAATGGTTCACCCAACAAAAAAATGTATATGACATAAATTGTGTATTTTAACGCAACCTACATTTTTTGTGCAGCAAAATTTTGTCTATCTCTTATGGTTTACCAGTTATGCAAAAGTCGTTCACAATGAAGAATGCTTTTGGAGACATTCCCAGAAAATTCGAGATATACATTTCATTTGTCTTGAGAATATCTTAAACTGATATTTTAATCAAAATCGTTAGAGCCATTTTTGAGAAAATTTAAATTTTCGAAAAAATGTTGCATGTAAAGGGTAATCTGGGGTGGGGGATTCTCTTGAAAACCTTCGTGTTGCATCTCTGGAAGATACTGAACCTAAATACCAAGTTTGGTGTTTATCTGACTGTTCGTTTCTGAGTTATGCTGTTCACAGACACACACACGGACATGTTTCCAAAATTGGATTCAGGGGGCCTCAAAACATACATTTCTGGTGAAATCTTGGTATCGAATTTTTGGGTGAAATACAATACTATACGTAGTAGAGAAACTAAAAATGCCAAAATATGTAATCTGTGATAACGTTTGTTTTGAAGAGTTACCAGCAATGTTGAGAATCGCAATCAATTATTTGTACTTAGTGCCACTATCGATTTTTTGTAACAGGGATGCCACACCACTTTATACTTCGCTATGCACAGAGTATTATTACGGTTTCGTACCATATACGGAGGGACCGAGTTAGTATGCGTTCCGCTAATATCCAACACGAGACCTCTCTAATCGCTCGCAGCAGCAGTTCCACTGTACATCACAGCTGTGTCATCTCCTCACTCGGAGAACACACTGAGTAACTATCACTTTACGCCGCACCAACAACATGAACTGACTCCGAGCACACTTGGTTATATATTACTACAAGACTTTCTGAAAGCTTCGTGAGAGGGGGGAAGAAGCTTCCAGAATTATCTCGTTGCATCTGCGGCGTCTCTGGGATGTACGTCAGGATGAGCGCTCTTTCCTTATCTCTCCATTCTCCATTCAATCGACTTTGAAGAACACGCCGCTAGCCCGGCCTATATAGTTTCGTTTCAATATTGTGCGGCAAGGAGCCTACGCTAGTAATACTATCTGTTTGTATATACCGACTCGCATCCACCAAGCCTACGTATATGAAACGTACATCTCATTTGATGAGACATAAAACACAATACTTAATAGGCAATTATTACATTCTTAGTTTTTATATACAGGCGGGGCGTCTAAAAGGAGTTCACAATTTCCACACGAGTCAGGCAATAACACTTCATCAGCGAAGGGCTAACTGGAAATGGGGGAATGGATGTTGCACTTTATAATTACACACTAACTACACAAAAATCAACAAAAGGTTTTACGTCACACGATTATAACACGTCACACGTAATTGAATTGGCTGACGATGATGTGGGCATATACACACAACATTCTTTACAACAATATATAAACTGTTTATAGTCACGCATTTTGCTTTATGAGAGGTTTAATGGGCTTTGAGAATTAAGTAGGTTGTATTTTCTACACACAATTTTATATCGTGAATTTCTTCTCGTATAATGATTAATAAATTCTAAAATATTACTAAAATATTCACCTCTAATTTCTGTTTTACATTACTGTGAAATATTTACTTTCGCAGTCCAAAGTCCGCTAACTTCAGATTTTTCCTTGTAGTATGTTTGGAAAGAGCTTTTGAAGCGTAAGTTACACTTTTTACATTATTTTAGTTTAGAAGCAAGTAAATTTCAGTAATGTAGTACCAAATACTTCAACAAATAAGTTTGTTATAAGTTCCTTTGATTACGAAGGTTTCATTTGGAGATAGCTCATTTTGATTAGGTATTTTGTGCATTGATGAGCAGGTGTACGGGTACAGTTCTATCACTATGTATAGTTACAGTTTACTGACAAGTATGGCGAAGGAATGCACCTTCGAGATGGTTGTTAATAAAACTTACTTTTGGAAAGGTAGAATCAGACGACAGAAAAATTCAATGCCATAGCCGGGATTTGAACCATGGACCTTCCGGTCTCCGTCCGGTTGCTCTAACCACAGAGTGGCAACATGCCGGTACGACTTTAAATTCCCCAACTGACTAGCAGTTTTTCCAGGTAAACCGCAAGGAGATCTCCAATTGTATTATGATGACATACCTCAATGGCGACTTACTATGCTGTAAATACTTTTAAGTCTCGGGCTTCATTGTTTCGACCACTTTTAGATCAATTAATAGAATTAATTGCTAATCCACACAAGCCGTGTGTTGGGCAAGGTTGGAAAGGTAGAATCATAATGAAAAATTCAATGCCACAACCGGGATTTGAACCACGTATCTTATGGTTTCCGTTCGGTTGCTCTAACCACTGAACTACCATGACAACATGCCGATATGACTTTAAGTCCCCAACTGATTTGCATTCCCAAAACTTACTTTTATTTAAAATAATTTTGTGTTACAAATAATAAGAAAATGTGTATTAATAAATTATTATTATTGTTATTGTATGATACATTGTTCCAATATTACCTAAAAGCCCAAATTCGTATTCACTGGGGCTTCTACTCGTAAGAGGGGAAAATTTTGTTTAAAAATTAAACCTGGCAGAAACAAACATGAGTAATTACAGCCTTTATGATAACTTAGTAGTATGTACCTGCATTTCAATAAAATGGTTTACGTTCACAACTACTTTAATATTTGTTGTTCGAATTTATTACAATAGGAATAAAAGCATGGTGCTACGAGAAGTATGAATCCGTTGTGAGACTAAAAAATAATAGTTTTGTATTAAATCTTGTACAGACAGCAATATTGATTTAGTTATGGTATGACAAGGCGCCACTGTTGGTTCGCAATTTCTTTTTCCCCTCTGCACAAAGGCTATTTCGTGGACAAGCGTGAGTAAGCAAGCACAGAGCAATATGTAATGTAATTACAAGGGGCTCGCTGGGGATTTTTAAAGTACCCACTCATATTACCGTCAAGTCATTGTGATTCCAATTGCGGAAATCCGTTGCTATGTACTAAACATACTATTGCAGATGTATGTATTCGGTAGACAACCATTGTAAATGCACTAAACGAAAGGTTACTAACGTCCTGTAACTGGAGCGACACAGTCCCGCAATGCTACAGACCACAAAATTGATATTTTTTGAGCTCTACAAATATCATCCTTATTATCGCCGCAGTAACGCTAATCAGAGTTGTTGGGGTGAACAAATAGCAGGCCGTTGTCAGCATAGTCCTTACAAACGCAAATACCAGACGACCTTAGTTGCGTAGTCGCATGCTTGAGCATCTATTTTGTTGCTCTGGAGTTATTTGAAACGGGAACTTTGGTGAACCTAATTATGCTCTTCCTATGGATATACGAGGGCGGATCGATAAATCCATGACTTTGAAGAGAGATAGCGTTCTAGTCACAGGTTTTTTGTTTGCATCTAAGTCTTACATTTATTCTGGGCATAATCGTAGAAATTCGTCATTTGTTTCTTAGAACATTGTTGAGAGCGTCTAAAATAAGCAAATGTGTGTTGCTTCGTAGAAAATGGAGAAAAGTGAATTTCGTGTTCTGATAAAGCACTACTTTTGCGTTGTAAGACGGTGAAGGAAACGGAATAAAAGCTGAACTAGTATTATGGAGACTCTGCTCCATCACATGCCATGGCTCACAAGTGGTTCACAGAATTTCGATGAGGCTGTTCGAGCACAAGAGATGCCGTGCGCTCAGGATGGCCGGTTGAGATCACAACAGAAGAAATGATGAACAAGGTTCCCGATATTGTTTTGGGAGACCACCGAGTGAAAATCCGTGAGATAGCCAAAACGGGAAACATCTCAAGTGAACGGGTGTATGATATTCTGCACGAATTTTTGGGTATGAGAAAGTTTTCCAGAAAGTATGAGATAATGCACCAGCACACAAGTCAGCCATTGCCATCGCAAAATTTGTGGAATTGGGCTACGAACTGCTACCTCACCCACCATATTCTCCAAATTTGATTTCGAGCGGCTTCTTCCTCTTCGCAAAACTGAAAAATTGACTCGTGGGAAGAAATTCACTTCCAGTGAACATATCATGGCAGAAACAATCTCATATTTTGCAGACTTCGAAAAATCATATTTTTTGAAAGTTAAAAAATTGGGGCAATGTTGGAAAATATGTATTAAATTGAAAGAAGACTATGTTGAGAAAAGAATTGATTTTTTGAAAAAAATTGTTATTTTGTTTAAAAAGTCACTGACTTATCAATCCACCCTCGTATATGCGGTGGCTGTGTGATGTCAGACAGATGTCCGCAGTTGCCTAGTCGCTCTCCTGTCCTGTATTTTACTTCTATTTATTCTTATTGCGTGTGCAGAACTTTGGATCAGGATGCAGTATAGCAATATGGTGCTTACCTGGAATGAAGGAAACCATGAGGTTACCCCAGCCAGATTTACCGATGTGTGTGACCCCTGAATGCGAGTCATAGATGCTATTCTTTGAATTGATCTTATGACAGCACAAGGTAATAATTCACTCCTGCCTCTGGGTTACAAACATACATATTTCATCAAAAGGAATCTTAACTTGAGCAGACTCATATCGTCCAGAAGATTAAAAGGCCTACGAATATATAGCCTAAGTCTTGGACGATAGTGCATGTATCCGCAACCATGCAATACAATGGGAGACTGAGTCAGCAAGGCAAGACACAGATGAAACTTAAATCCGTTTAGAAAATCCAGGCAAAGCATGTAGTCGTAGAAGTCCCCAAGGCGTCATTTTCTTTTGTTCTTTCTTTTTAATTTTTTAAGCCAATTTTTCTCCCTTTGTCTGATTTTCCAGTTTTTTCTCGTAACCAGTTCCCCACGCCACAAAACACAAGAGTAAGCGGTTTCAGCGAGTGTGATCATAGACACTGGCCATCCAGTGCGTGCAGTGCAGAAAAATGGGCGCGAGCTTTGAGGTATACTTCAGTCAAAACTGGTAACCCGATAGAGATCGAATTAGGGTTTTAAATCTCTCAGCATCTGCTGTTGTGCATATGCAGTATAAACTGCAGTTATAATGCAGAGTTTGAATATTTGATCGGGCTTCTGCATACTGTTCTGTTTCTGTAACATGTATAATTTGTGTTACGTGCAATGCTTTGATAGTGACATTAACCAACATAGTCGTTATTACATACCGACTTTATAATTTATTTTTGTACTTTTGTTTTATGTTTTAACAGCATTTTCCAAGAATTCCGTGACAATAGCATATTAAACTTCGCTGTGAGGCATTTCGTTGTGCTTTTATTGTTTTAACAAGTCTTGTAGGTCTACATGACCTGCATTTCCCAACTTTCAGTCCAAATAATTTAACTTATTTCAAATGCAGTTCAACTTAAAATCTGTGTTATTCACGTGTTACTTTCACCAACTACCTCAAGTATCCATACACTGAAATCTTAGACAGCATTCCTACATTATAATACTTAAAATTGAAAGAGTATTCATATGATTACTGCAGAAGTTACTGAGAAAGGTGTCGCCGTGGTAACGCGTACGACTCATGTTCAGGAGGCCGAGGGTTCTATCCTCGGCGACCGCCCACTCTAACTTGGGTTGTTTCTTGTCGCCAGACGAATGTTGGGATGGTTTTTGTAATACCACGAATTCTTTCAGTCCCTCATTTCCCATCATTTCAATCCCTATCACCTTTCGAGGAGCGGGGCTTGACTTGGTAGTTAGGTAGCGTATGGTGCGCGGTGGATATGCGCCTTGTGAATGTCTGTTACGGAACCAGGGCAGTTCGGACCTGTTCGTCAGGACGAGAGATGGAGGTTGCCTGCAGGGTTGTTTCCATCTATGAACTTTACGAACCCCGCAATATTCGCACCTGCTGCTGCTCGATCTGGTCAACCGCCTTTCGGATCTTTCCCTTCCTTCCGGAGGTTGGATACGCCACAATACATCTCTGCCCTTTGCAAGAAAAGAACAGTCTCGGTGTTGATGGGTGGGCAAAAGGTACCTTCATCCTTTACTCACCTGAGTGACAGTGACACAAAATACACGCGAATACACTTCAATATTTAATTCAGAACTTAATGTTACATCTTTTAAGTTTCCTTACTTAGTTTACTGTTTGTTTTGGATCAAATGGAACATTTTAGATGATGAGTGAATGAATTATTGAAACTATTGTAGAAATTCTAAAGTTACCCGACAATCCTAGAAGAAATACCCTGCTCAGTCATCAGAGATTTGAATCCTTTCTCACTGTGTAAAAGCTGCTCACATCAGCTTCCATAGATGCAGGCCAACCGACAACTGATGTAATCTTGGGTTTTTATTTTGTCTTTATTTCATTATTTAAGTTAACTATATTTAGATAGGACACGCCGTATCGAGCATTGAAGGAAGTAATGAAAAAAATCGGAAATGACCACGGAGACATACAAGTAAAGCTAATACTGTGGATAATCAACTCAAGGTCTGGATAAACAACCTGAATAAAAATTGAGTCAAGCGGTTTGAAACATACGATTTCGCTGCGTTTTAAAATCACCTATTTAATGCTTCCATAAACGTTACACATTAATAATAGTGCGGTAGGTATCCGTGCGATAAATGGTGGGGTTGCTAGACTAATAACTGCGATTTTAAGACAGATTTTGCTAATTTAACATCATGACTAACTAGAGAGCTTTTTTCGTTAATAGATATACCTTTCTTGCAACATCGGGAAACTCGAACCAGACTCCACTTCTGTTTCCTTATATCCATTAAAATTTCAAAACATATAACTTATAGCCGATTCGGATATATTTGACTACACACGAGGTCAATCAAATGATGATGTTATCTAGCAAATATCCAATATAGGTATTTAATTATAATGCCTTAATAGGAAACTTTATTGATATTTTTTTCTATACATTTGGAAGACAAACCTTTTAAAATAATCTAAAGCATATATTCCAATAGAACGTGTAAAGACGTTTATTTAGAATCCACATTTAAAATTTATACTGCCACACTTGGCGTTTTATGTATGTGTAGGGTACATATCATTCATTGCTCTCTCATCGTTTATTCTGCATCGTTGCCTGTTAACTTGGATTGTAATCATTAAAACCCAAAGGTAAATAAAGCATTGTGTTCGCCTTAAATTGTTTAAAAACACTGTATTCCCAACAAGAGAGAACAGAATCCATTTGCCTACTGAAAATGGACGTGTTTGCCTGCAAGTGTTTTAATCTAAAGGGGTACAAAAGGAAAACAAAAGTCAAGGGTATGCAATAGATCTATTGTAGATGACTGATGGTTAGGACAATAGAAACCACACCTAGCCACTTCTCTAAGTTTTGCAAAAACAAAATTGCAGTTATTGCCCATAAAGGTTCAATCAAAATTCTCCAAAGCTATCTGCACTCAAATTTATTTCATTTTTAGCCTATGTTTAAAAGAAGAAGAGCCGTACTTTTAATAATTTTCCTCTTAAAATAGAATTTTCCATGTTTTTTTTTCTTTTTTAACTCAGGATTGGATTTTATTTTAGTGATAAATATATTTTATCTGCTTGTTATATTCTTGTTTTATATAATGATTTGTAAAATGTATTACTGTCTAGTTAGCAGTGTAAATATTTGGAGTATTTGTTCTGGTAAATGTAATAAATGAAATTTTTGAATTTGTCCAAAATAAACTTGGACACAAGCGAGGGGCGTGTGCCCATTAAAGCTGATTCAAGTATCACAGTAGTACTATTTGAAATTTCAAAATGAGGCGGAGGGGATAAGGGGATGAAACTTAAACTGAATTCTACTAAATAATGTTCCCTTTAGTACAAATCTTGCCTAATTTTTGTCTGAATAAAACTTCATTCAAACAATGGTTATTTAGAATACAATCTTTTGGAATTAAAACCTTGCGTTTTCAAATAGCTATCAAAGTTTATTTTCTTTCAAAACAATGAAATGCACTAGAGCGCTTCATGCATTTACCCGAACCAATCCAATGTGTTATTTTGAACACAGAAATCCAACGCTCAGCCAGCGTCTGTTTCGTGCTTTCAATAAATTAAAAATGTTAGGAAGACTTCTTTGGTTGCCTTAACTATGCAGTGCTTCATAGCCTATACAAAGTATATATATGTTAAAAGGATCTGTGGTAGGTAGATGGGTGCCATGGGATTATATTTTGTTAATAAACCCATGTTCAGAAACGTTTTATTCAGTACTAAGTCTCTGAAATATGGAAAACAGGTCCTGAAACGGATCATAAAAATAGGAAAGAAGAAAAATTAAAACTGAAATACTTCAGGTAAGCAGATAATATTTTAACAAACTACTGAAGGTGCTCAAAATGGCTGTAGTCAACTTCCTTGCATTTTGTGCATGGCTGGTTATGTGATGTCGAATTCTTGGAAATAGTGCAGACCACACACCACGCTGAAGTCCACAGAGATATCTAATAGGACGTGAACTGTCTGTTTTACTTCAATGCCTGTCCAAGAAAACATGGAGTGGGCTGGGTGATTTCTGCTGGGGTAACATTGTTGATAGAAGCGTCAAACCTCCCTTGTATTCCTTCGGGGTTTCCCGTAGATGAGAAGTATCTCGGTGTAATCTGCAATTGTGTACGAGGTTGCCATTGTTCATTCCCCTTAACTATAGCGCTTGTTTACCTCGTCATCTTCCCTCCCGCTTAAGAGGCTCTAGCGCGTAAAGAAAGTGTTTCTGGACATAAGGTTTATAAGAAACCATCACATGCTACGCATCTAAACGCCACCGAGCCTTGTAATATATTACATTTTTACACTCTGTATTCTTGTAGTACAGCTGCTTATTAACCCACTACTTTTAACCTACTGCGTGACATAGGTTAGTTATGACATATATATGTAAGTTAAATTGTAAATTTTACGAAATACATTGGTTTTTACATGAAAGCTTCAGTAAAATGTGCTGTAAAATTCCGATACAAAATTACTTTATTTGATGAGCATATTTATCAGAGAATACTACTAGTAATCATAAGTAATGAATGATAATGTTACCATACTTTCCCTATATATACCAATCCTTTATTTTCATCGTTCAACAAATTTTTATTACAACGGCTTACTTTACTATCTACTTCATATTGTTAAGATAAATATTTGCAGAAATTGTTTGATTCGACATTTTCTTGTAGGCACAGTAGATTGAGATAATAGTCAAATGTTTAAAAGACAAATAGCTATATGCTGGTTTAGATATTGCGTACTCTTTGAATAACCTCAAGAGAAGCAAGAATGATGATTTACTACTAAAAAATGTATGATAAAGTATTGAAAAAATCAGATTATAAATAGTTAATACAACATCAGAAATAGTACACTACAGAAACTGCTTGTATTTGACGCCAAATAAGTAATTTTACAAGATTTACATTTCTTGTGTAGTAAGTTTTCTATCTCTTGCTGTTCTTAATTATACAGAATTATACCAAATTAATTTCGGATGTAGAGGGTTTTACAGGCTGTTCCCAGAGAATTCAAGATATACTTTCATTTTAATTACAGTATCTCAAACTTATATTTTATTCATAGTCGCTGGAGCTGGTTTTGAAAATAAAATATTCCGCGAAAAACTTTTTGTCGTAGCTTTGAGAGATACTGGACTTAAAAGTGAAATTGGTATTCATACAAATTTTAGCCTTTGAATAATGCTCTCTCTCTCTCTGCTCTCAATCTCACCACACACACATTATACATACCTGATTCTAAAAATCGTATGTGTGGATCAGAGGATTTAAAAATACGTCGAAAACAGAAAGTGTGGATGAAATACAATATCTGCTATCCTAGGTAAGGTAAAGAAAATTAAAATGTAAAGTTTTCTTTCAATGACCATATAGAGTTACCATTTAAGCTATGGACCCCTTACACACCGTATGCAACACCATCACAGAGGAACAATAATTATAAATAGAATACCCTATAAAAGGCTTGTTTCGTAAAACTTCTAACTGTAGTGTGTTTTATTAACTGGGCTAAAATAATAATGAATATTTCATTATTATGCTCCTTATAGTAGACTATAATCGACTGATTTTGGGTCACTTAATATAGTTTAGTATTCAGTTAGCAATCTAGCATTATTTTATATTGTATGGGAAAAATGAGTGAAAGCAGTTTGAAGTCTCCCCCTGTTTTGCAGAAAGTTGTCTGCATAAAGGGCCTACTATTAGAGGGAATTTACAGAAATATACATACAACTAAAAAGTAAGCATGGTTTGAAAGATGTGAGTTTGTTGTGTCTGATTCACACACAGGTGTTTCAATAATTGGATAGTTGACTCGGAATACATACGTGATGCATTGCCTTTCACCGTTCCAGTTACTATCGCAAAGTGTGGGCATATCCGTGAATCTGATACTTCATTACAACCAAATGACCATCCTACATCTTGAAGAACGTTGTGACTTAAAGCAACTTTTTGGAATATACTACCAGCAGACCCTTTTGAAGCTTCTTACATGGCAGATACAAGTGGTAATTTAGAACATTACTTAATAATGGAGTACAATTGGGAGCGCTGTTTTAGGATCAATATAGGGATTTCAAGGCTACATACAGTGGTAGTAGCACGGGCGATGCTACCGGTGGCGTGCTACACTCTGTTCCTCTGTTGGAATTAGTTCAAAGGTGAATTGCCACTTATTTACACTAGATAGTGTTGCGTTTATGATTTCGTCTCGTGCTTCGAAAACCACCGCAGGTTATTCATGATATTGAACTTGACATCTCTGGGTTAAGTCTTCATTCCCTTCAGTGGAATGCTCCAATATATTAATATTTTTTTTCAAATACTCAAGTGTTTGTCTAAACCTCTCATTGTAATAACAACTCTAATACTGTGATTCTAGTATATTTTGGTCACAATTTCCTAAGCGGCCAAAATGTACTTTCTTTCCATCATTATTTGAGTTCAAATTAACAATTTAAATTGCTTCAACAGCTTTGTCTTCAAACATAAACCTAAGCTGCATTTACTTTTTATTAATAAGTAATGATTAGTTAAAGTACCCAAATTCTATCAATGTACAGGCTTTGCTGTGTTATAAGATGCATTAATAGTATTACGAGATTTTATGGTAATATATTAGCTATTAATTTAATTTAAAACGCTAATAGTATTAATTAATATTGCTTTTTTATAATTTATTAGATATATGAAACAGGTCCCAGGCCAAAGAAAGCTAACAGGTCCCTGAACATTTTTTTTCAGTCGTGTTATAATTTACTCGATCAAGTAACAATTTAATATGACAGTAAGTAGTAAATTATGCATTTTTACTCTCGAATATACGTGTGTGTGTGATTATTGATAAGATTATTTCAAAGGTCAGGCTTACATTATCTATCACTCCCGCATAGTGCTAAATGCATAAGAAAAAACATGCCTTTTGCATGCAAAACAGAGGTTTTATCTTTTGCACAAACGCCCGCGAGAAGCGGCCGATTTATCTCGAAGGAGTACAGTAGCTTATAGTGGCCACATGTTTTGGTATTACCGTGTACTGAGACTTGCCTCTATTGTTTCCAGTTTGCGTAACACCACCAGTTTCGAGGATACGAATCAAGGCAGACGTCTGTCAAAACATAATACAGGAGTCAGCCAGCCCTTCCTGTTCCCTGTGGAGTTCTGGGGAAGAAGGAATAGCAACTATAGAACGGCTCAGAAATTCACACCCTTCTTCATATCGATAAATTGTGACCTTTCCCTGGAAACAAAAACCTACCGTAACGTCGCATTCTACTATTTTCCAAGACAATGACGTAGAAAAATACAATCTCTTGACTGCCTCAGAGTCTTTTCTGGCCATAGATTTACTAGCACGTAGAATAATTTCTTCAGGACAATTTTTCGGGCGTAAAAATTCTTAGCATAGCTTCCTTCGGAAGGGAAGTAAAGCAGGTGGTCCCATGTAGATTTACGGCACATAGAAGAACCTCAAGCCTGATAAAGAGGTCTCTGAGCAAAATTACCGGTCTTTCACGTCCATATAGAATGGGACGCTAAGGTCCACAGCATTAAAGAGCGTCCATAAATAAAACCCAATTTAATATCACTTCAAGACAACTCTTTTTGCCTTCGAAACTACCAACACAACCCTTAAAATGATTTTTTTTATTTTTATAAACTCTGCAATTTTTTAACAATTTTGGGTACATCCGACTAAAGTACAATTAAATAAATATTTACAATTATACAGAAAGTAAAGTATTTTCGGGTTTTCTATACCAGTTCTGAAGGTTTTCTCTAAAATATTTACACCATCTAGGTGTGCATACCATTAGTCACGTGACCGATACGAACGTATATTAAAATTACGTCTATACTTTCTGGGGTTTGAGAAAGCGTTGCCTAACGGTTACAACCGTTCATGATTACTATATAAATCACGCACACATATTGTACTTTAACAATCAAAATAAAGAAACTTCGGATTAAAATTTTACTAGCTAAGTATGTTTCCGTAATTATTTATTGACGCAATAATGTATGAATATATTTTACTTCCAAACCACATTGTGTAAAAATATTATCTCTATAGTTGAAATAACTGCACGCATAACTAGTTTTCACGCAATTTATTCATTTCAGAATTCACAAGTACGTTAATGAGTTGAACTGGAAGAGAGGCGGAAGTTGAACAAGAAAATTCTAAATATTTACGTTGGAACTCCAAGGAGATTTGATATTTCTGCCGCAAGATGATATAACGCCACGACACTGTCTTTAGGAGCAGTACAATACGAATGGCGTTTATTAAAGAATTCCAACTATAATGACAAATAATCCTTATTGAGTCGAAGCATACGAAGGCGATGTCGAAATTTTTAGAATGCCATGTTTCTAAAATCAAACGAAATTTGCTTATTTTGACAGATGCTTTATAATGTTTTTCGAGCTGATTGCCGTGTAGATTGTTTGATTTGCTCTAATATTTTTTTAATTGTCAACATTTAAAGATTTTGTGTTCGCCCAAAAATGAATTTGACTAGAGAATATTTCCGGGCTATGATTTTTTTGTGATTATAAATTGTCATTAACGCCTAAACAATGTGAAGATCGCCTTAGAAAGATACTTGGCGATGAATTTCGTGAAGGACGCCCAAGAACTATTACTGATGAAAATATTGTCACGTTTGAGCAATGCTTGAAGAAGATTGAGGGACATCTTATGAATTATTCAGGCGACATTGGAGATTTATATGATTCAAATCCAAAACATTTTACATCAACAGCAGACGCGAGAAGATTTAATTTATGTGGGATCCATTGACAACAGACTCCCGATCAAAGACGATAACGCATTGATTGGTGCAGAAAAACTGGAAAAATTCCAAGGCGATACTTCAAATTTGGTTTAGAATATCCTTATTGGTGATGAATCTTGGATTTTACTGTTCTGATCCTGAAAAGATAAGTCAAACGGCTCAAAGAGTCTTTCGAACAGGACCTAAGCCTTCAAAAATCCGACGAATTCGCAGTTCTAGTATTAAGATGGTTGCTAGCTTTTTCCCCCCATAGAATTAGAAGTTAGACGTAACGTTACTGTCAATTGGAAAAAAGAAAATCCGTATACCAATTTTTTTAAAAGTTCGGGAAAACGCCTAAAATAAAAAAATAATGTTACATCATGACAACGCATCATCGCATGTAGCAAAACTAACAACTGATTACCTGGATGCCCTAAGGATCGGCACCATGGACCCTTCACATACAGGCCTAGCCTAGCACCTTGCGAATTCCTTTTGTTTCCACACATTAAAGGTAAAATGCGTAGAATCCCTGTTTCATCAGATAAAGCAGCGGAACATTATAAAAACCTGGTTTCTGAAGTGCCTTCCAACTGCATTCATGTCAAAGGGGAATGTTTTGTCCTTTAAATCTTTTAAAACCAATCCTTGTTTGATTTTCTAAAACCTTTCATGTCACCCTCGTAAGTAATAATTTTCAACACTAATATTTTTCACGACACATTAAATTCTTGGTCATATTCGCGACTGTTGTTATGGGTTCGTTGGTTTGCTTGAGCCAGTGTATGCCAGTCATATAACTTTAGTTGCGTAATCGCTTTCCTTGTTTTTACTTTCTCTACTACATGTAGAAAGTAGAAGTATTTCATTACATCCAAAAATTGCATGTCGAGATTTCACAAGAAATACATGTTTTGAGGCCCCTTGAATAAAATAAGAGCATTTTTAGAAAAAGGTCCGTGTGTGTGTCTGTGTGCATGTGTGTCTATGAACAGCATAACTTAAAAACGAAAAGTCGAATAAATACCAAACTTGGTATTTAGGTTCAGTATCTTTCAAAGATGCGACACGAAGATTTTCAAGAAAATCCCCAAACCAAACTACCCTTTACATAGAAAATTTTTCGAAAATTTTATTTTCTCAAAAATGGCTTTAACGATCTTTATTAAAATATCACATGTTTAAGATATTTTCATGACAAATGAAACGCATATCTTGAATTTTCTGATAATGTCCCCAACAGTACTCTTTATTGTGAACGGTTTTTGCATAAGTGCTAAATGTAAGAGACAGATAAAATGTTTGTACACACAAACTGTAGATCTTGTTAAAACACACAATTTATGTCATATACATTTTTTTTGTGGAGTGAACCATTTCCGAGATATTCCTTGTTATTTGTTTTAATTTTCTAATACTTACACTTTTTCTCAAATGGAAATTCGGTATTCGCTTTTTTAGTCTTGGACATGCAAAGAGAATGGAATATTCCACACAGCAACCAGCTCTTAAAATATTTGACTATCGCTTAAAGCCTACCAATTCCCCTTGCATCTACAAGAAAATTAGCAATAAGATTAACATCTCGATATCCTGATTAACATGAAGTGCATGGAGAATAAGCGTTTGTAAAAGTAGTTTGTGCAGGAGTGGAGGTTATATGAGTGCAACACATCAAATTTTTGTTGTATTGGCAGAATGTGGGCATTGAGATCGTATAACTGCTGCTTGTGGGAACATGTATTGATTGTGATGATGGAAAAATAACCTTAGTTGCGTATTCATCATATCCATATATTTTACTTTTATTTTTATGTCCTGTTTTGGAGTTCGTAGATGGAACATTGGGTATTAGTATTGCTTATCCAGCAAATATTTTCTCGTCAACTGAGGGAAACCACAAAAAACTCGGTTATATTGACCGCTACACAGGGTGTTACCTTTAAATCTGTTATTGAGTAGCTCTTTAATTTCTATCTCCGTTATTTTTTACCGTTAAATTATTGTAATTGTTACCTTTGTCCATATCTGTTCACGATGTTCTTGTAATTGATGATGTATGAGAACAAGCTCGGACATACTTGAAAGTTTGTGGTTCTTTCCCCTTCCCCTTTTCTTTTCATGACAAGGCTTTGAATGCTATTTCCGCATGTTTCATGTAACTAAAAAGGTCTTGCTTAATTTCAGTACATTACTAAGCAAAATTATTTCGCGAATATGGTAACGTGGGCAGGAGAATCAGTTTTATATGGATGTGAATTTGTTTTGTTAGAGATATTTGTGTGAAGGTATCGCATCAGATTATTTTTATTGAATGCTTTCACTTTATAGCAAACACCAAATCTAGAATTTACGAGGAATCATAATACTGATAAATTAAAAATTAAATCTACTGTATATTTTGTATGCTAAATAACAAATTAGCATTTATTTCTCAAATATATTCTTGTTAGTATTATGTTAAATGATATTTGTACACAACTGCAAATGACTTTTTCATTTAACATATTGCTGCTGTTTTACATTACTTATTAATTGTGTTAATGCATGTCCATAGTGACAGAACGAATTATTGTTTGCTGATCTATTTATAGGTTAATTCCTGCAGAAACGTTCTGATTGATCTCTGCAAAACATAATTAAAAGGTGGTATCTAAATGTAGATATTGGTAAAAGCGCATTCTTGTAACTTGGTACTCAATAAATCAATTGCATTTCACACTAATAACGAACGCATCTAGAGCGATAGAGAAAGTGAGTTGTTAATTATGGCGCCTCGTTGGAAAACAAGGCATAAAAAGCCATGTCCATTACGTAATGTTCTTTTCCACACATGGCCGCCAACCTAATTAATTACTGTGTCAAATCATGCGAAAATGTGATTCAACAGGTCACGTGAAGTTTTACAGCTCAATGACAACGTGTACAGGCTGTGATGAAACTCACATCACGTATATCATAGACCTCTCTCTTCTCTGCATCATTTATAAATTATTTCTAGCAACAGATATACTGACGTGCGTAAAAAGTGGCCCGTAATAAAACGCAGCTATTTATATTGGTACTGACAAATCCAGTCCCATCCTTCCCAATGTTACCTGCTCTGCTCCTTCTAGATATTGGATTGGCAGAATACTTTACCTCCCAAAATATGTTTAAAATTGAGTTTTATTTATGGACGCTCTTTAACTACTATGGTTCTTAGCGTCCCATTCTA